>OX443561.1:35334599-36788294 GCA_949372485.1 Cheilosia soror
ACCGGAACGCAGGCTCTTCGAGAAAGCGAAGGAAACTTAGTCACCGAAGCGCAGGGAATAGTAAATGTGTTTAAGCGGCATTTCCAGCAGCTGCTGGCCATATTTATTGCTTTGAAAAGAACCAATAACGCCATGGGTTCGGTGGACTAATAAATTTGTTTGAGTATTATTGGTTTGACAGGAACTAAAACCAAAGCTAGAAATAGATCAACCACAACTTCAACTATTAGCAAAACTAGGATCAACTGAAAATAGAACAACTGCAACTACAGATATAGTCCACGACTGGATCGCACGAAACTTTCTCCCCTGTTTTCGATACCAACCTGGCGATTTTAAAAGAAGTTCTCTGACAAAATTCCATTCACCTAGGTCGACTCGTTTGGACGCTAGCGTGTTTTCAACAGACAGACAGACAGAAGGACAGAAAAACACAGGACATGGCAAAATCGATTTATAATTCGATCCTTATTCAGGATATATACCTTATAGGGTATCCCGTGATTCCTTCTTGGTGTTACAAATATAATGGCAAAGTGAATATACCTACCTTCATCCATCCAGAGAGTAAAGAAAAAAATAATCGAACAAAATGGAAATAATTATCATGAAGTCAGATTGTGTGTAGGTAAACAGGGTGGGCCAAATATAAGTTTCTTTTTAAAAATGCAATAAAATGAACAAAATTATATGTTGTCCATGTATTATGGCCTTATTAGTAAGACCAAACATTCCCATTAATTAAGGAACACACGTCGTTCAAGTGACTACCTCGGCTGGCTGCACAGTTTCGCATTTTGTCGCTCCAATTTTCCAAGACCTTGTTAATGGTTTCGGGCGGTAGCTCACGGTTTGCTTGGATAATATTAACCTTAAGTACTTGAATCGTTTCCAGATTGTTGGCATAACATCGGTCCTTCACGGTTCCCCACAAAAAAAAACGTCTAAAGGGGTCAAACGCAGCTCCAATCTCACGAACTTTTTGGCTGATGACACGATTTGGAAATTTGCTGTGCAAAAGATCGATTGTGGCATGGGCTGTGTGGTATGGCGCACCATCCTGCATGAATCAAAGGTCGTCCAAGTCCATGTCTTCAATTTCAGTAAAACAAAAAGTCGGTTAACATGGCTCTGTAACGCCCACCGTTGACCGAAACATTGTTTCCAGCCTCATTTTCGAACAAAAATGGTTCAATGATGCCACCACTCCGCAATCTGCACCAAAATGTCACTCTCTGTAGATGCATTGGCACCGTACGACGACGAAGACCATGAGTGTTGTGCACTAGCATACCAATCTCACGAACTTTTTGCACAAACTTGCGTACAGCAGGTGGGTGCTTCATTTCGGCCAAAACTCACACTTTGGGCTACACAGCACTCACTTTGGAAATAAGTTTTCAATAGTTCCCAACGTTGTTCAAGCATAAGGCGACTCATTTCGTTTCGCGGAGATATTATACTGACTTTCTGTCAAGATTTCAAGCGGGAAACAGCTGTCAGTGTCAAAATAACCTACGATTTAAAAAGAAACCACTAGATGGCCCACCCTTTATACGCCTTTAAAGGGATTTTGTTTAGGATGCGCTCTGCCACCGCCTTATGCTCAACTGTGGAAACCATACAAAACCTATTAAAAAACCCATCACCACGAAATATAGTCAACACTCCCGCTTGACTATAGTATCGCAGCCTAACTATCTCCGACAAGGCGACATATTTGGCTCTTATCCTGGATAGAAAGCTTAGTTGGAAACTTAACATCCAAGAAAAAATCAAGAAGGCTACAGTAGCACTTTTCTCTTGCAAAAACGCTATTGGAAATAAATGGGATAAGTTCGAATAACTCACTGGCTCTTTATCTAGTTCATAAGACCGATACTTACTTATGGGGTAATTTTTTGGTGAAAGGCCTTGGAAAAAGCTATAAAGCTATTCTGGGAGTGGCCAGAAAGATTCTATGTTCCGTACAGTGGGAATACCATTGCTATTTGCGAATTTGGGTGTCTTACCTCGTAGAGAGGTTTTTGGTGGTGACTGAGGCAGTCAAATCTTTTATATCTTTATATTATATTTCCTGGTTGCGACTTAGTCTTCGGGTCAAGGTGGAGGGCGACCGTAAGAGTCTGCCTGCTGCCCATTGCCTCTGCTAACCGTAGCAGTTTGGCTCCCGTTTATTTCCTTTTGACGACCAGTCCACATGACAGAAATTGGTGCTGAGCAGAGAAGCTTGATTGAAACACTCCGACAGTCCGACCTACAGCTTGGTGCCGAAAAAAAAGAGAGGTCGCGATTTGCCTTCGGTGAAAAAAAGCGAGGGGTGACCGAAACAGTCTAACCCCCCGCCTATCCCTTCTCACGGAGTAAAGTTTGACGTGTAAAGGTTAAATTGACTGACGTAGTCAGCTCTTCACATGGGCGGTTTAGTCTTCAGAAACAGACAAAAATGGCTGAGTTCCGTGTTAATATTTCAGTGAAGCCAATTCGACTTTGTAAGGAACTTGCTGATGCAGCAAATATCGCTACTGGACAGATCGCTTAGGTCCTCAAAGAAATGATCCCCTAAGGCAGCTAGCTATGCGTAAGGTGGTAAGAGCTGGGCAGGAGCAGAGGAGGTGAACGATGGTTTCCGCTTCCTCCTCGTGCATGCAGCTTTTGCAGAAATCGTTATAGGGTACTCCCATTCTGCGGGCATGTCTGCCTATGAGACAGTGTCCCATTATAGTATTCCCACGACGCGTCGGAGCAAATTTTGTTTCTATTAATACACAGGAGTTTTCTAGTTCTTCTGGCGCCTAATTTCGGCCAGATTTTTGTCTGGATGTTATGCAGGTGCTAATATTGTTCCATCTATTGTTGGTGATTTTTAATGCTTCCTCGAGAAGCAGGGATTTCACTGATTGCAACGGAGAGTAAAGGTCCTTCGCTAATATCCGTTATGTGGAGGCCTCTGCCTTGTCTGGCTAGTTTTCCACCTTGCAGTTCCCAGGGATATCACAGTGACCTGAAACGGAGTACAAGGTGACTGAACATTTGTCCGCAATCTCGTTTAGAGATTCCTGGCATTATTTTACCAACTTTGATCTGGTTGTTGGTGTATTCAAGGCTTTTATGGCTGCCTGACTGTGTATATAAAAAGTGATAGCTTTTCCATATATCTCATACAAGGCAAGTCGGCATGCTGCTTCGTGAATAGCCATAATTTCTGCCTGAAAAACGACAGTAGTCGTAGGGAGGCGTAAGGCGAGGTTGAGTGCAGGTGACCGGGAGAAGACTCCCACACCCATGCCTTCCACCATTTTAGATCCATCTGTATGAATTTCGAATACCGAGTTCCTATAACTATTAACTAGTCACCCTCGACTGCCAAACATCTTTTACGGAGATGGCCGAACAGTTCAACATTCACCTATATTTTGGGTTCCGGGGCATATAGAATTGTAAGGCTTTGTTCGGAACAACTAAACCCATCCTGCCAAACAAAGGGACCCTGGGTATACCAATCGCTACTAGCAACCAAAAATTAAAGCTGGTTCAAATCTTAGATAGACAATTGGGACTAAATATATGTATTATATCTAGCGACAAAACAAATTTGTCCTAAGCTCTAAAAACGCTCAAGGAGTCTGATTTCTGTCAACAGATTGCACATCGGTACCAAAATGGGTGTCACTTCCTGATAGGAAAGCATGCAGTAAGGCTAGGCCTCTTTGCAAAGGATTTTTGCAGAAGTGGTATGGTCTATGGATGAAGAAGAGGAGGAAACTATTCCTCACCTTCGTTTCTACCCAGCTCTTTCCGTAGAAGGAAGCTTTAAATATGGGACCATTCCATTACAACGACTCAGGTTGTATTATGCAAGTACTTTTGCCGATATGACTTTGGTCGCTGTGAGAAATGTGTCTTGACCCACTCTGCCTTCGCTACTATACTCGGGTTGCCTAAAAAGTCTCTTATAAAAAAAATTGCGTAAAAATTCCCCCGGACGGGTAAGAGCTGTATATTGAAGTTAACAGTCAAAAATTGTATCTCCTCCAAGTTCTTGAAAAGGCTTGTGTCGTTACTATAATTTAAAACGCAATAAGCAAGCCCAACGCTGCAGATAGATTTTTATCTATGACAAAAAATATTTTCAGATATTCGTACCACCACTTGTTTGTAATTATTAGACTAAGCTAAAACATCAGTTACCAACCCTGCTTAACAAAGACAGTTTAATCAGTCATCGACACCAGTAAATGGTAAACAAAATACTTGACACAAAATCACCGCTTATCCAGGATTTCTCTGGACTTATTCCTATTTTCCAATTAGAGAGCATAATAACTGCTCAAAGAAACTGTTGTATCAATATCATTATATGAACATGAATCAGAAGGGGTAATGGGAGTTATAGCTTGAATTAGATTCTTGAGACAAAAGGATTATATAGGTAAACCTTTTTAAATAATTAAATCTGTTGGAACTAAGGCATTGCCCTTATATTACTGGCTAACTGTAAGTGAAATGGCGTCCTATTATATTCAAAACTTCAACTATAATCACAACTACACAGCTTGAACAACTGTTACTATAACAAGATACAACTCCAACTACATACAGTGAGCGTCAAAAGTGAGTGAACACCGTCTTTTGATTTTTCTTAGGGTCTGGAAACTGGTATAAAAAAGACCAGTGAGCAGTTTGATAACGAAATAACAGTAACAAAGTATATTTCAATTTGACAGAAAAAAAAACTTAACAAACTCCAAAGACAAACGAACGTTTTTTCAATGAAGTCGCCTTCTTTTTATTCAGCACATAATGTTAGATATTACAAACATTTGTTGCAAATGTACTCCTATTGTGTACTTTTCAACAACTTTTGTTCAATAATATTATTTTATTGTTTAAACATTACTCTCAAAATGTTTATAAATAAACAAATTTTGTTTAAATATAAACACCTTATGAAATTTACACACACTGTGTTTAAAGACCAACACCCATTTACACCAATCTGATGAAAGTTACACATTTTATGTGTAATTATGCAATTCGATTGTGTGAGACGGTGCATTTGCGAGCTCATACGTGATCAGACCTGTGAATGAAGCGGTTGAATCTTTTCCGCTCCCAAGTTCCATCGCATCTTTTAGTGAAAGAAGTATTTTTTACTTTCTTTACGGAAGTATTTTTTTTTGTTAAATCGAATAATTTTTAATAGATAAATATCTTAAGCATTTTTGGACTGTTTTATTTCGTTTAGACAGGTTGACTGCAGTGGAGGATATCAAGGCCGATGATAACACTTTTACTTGTTTTTAAATTGTTTTGACTTTCTGACGATGTACAATTTTGTTTAATTGTACACATTAAATATTGAATTTAAGCAAAATTACATAAAAAAAGTATAATTTTAAGCTTCTTCATACCCAATTTTGTTGGATTTTACACATTGTATGTCGAATTTTGCTACAAATTTAAACATAAAAGGTTTAAATTTACACATTTTATGTTGATTTATAAGCATTTCTTTCTATAATTCTGTTGCATTTTAAACATTAATTATGTAGATGTACATTTAATTTGAGCATCTTAAGTGTAGAAATACGCATTTATATTTAAAATCTGTGTTTAAATTTACACAACAAAGATGTAAGATTTACGCATTAAATATTTAAAATTGATACGTGCGTAAAAATACTGCAATTATGGTAGGCAAGTAGATTCCTCGCTTAATGATAGTAAAATTACACGATTTTTTTTTAGAGTGTATAAAAAAAATTGTGTTTTAGTTGAAAAGAATTTAAGAATCTATTATTTCGTGTCCGGGCTTGTACATACACCTTTACTAAATTCACGTTGTTATTTTGTCAAAATCAAAGTTTATTTCCATTTCTCAGAATGAGAATACTTTACAGGCCAATAATTTAAACACACAGGATTTTATCAGATCTCAAAGCAAAAAGTGTTGTAATTGTAAGGTGCCCCAAACTCTCCCCTATATTCATAGTAGAAAGGTATTGTCTCGGTACAAAATTTTGAACTATGATTTTAGTCAATTCTGACATTACATAGGGGAACTTAAACAAGTAAAAGTGTTATCATCGGCCTGGCCGATGCTTTGATACCCTCCACTGAATAAAAGTCCTGCAAAATGTTTGCCAGGCGAGTTAGTATGTGTCTAACATTAGTTTTGTATGGGAGGTAACAGAACTACTTTACCGACATAGACAATTTTCAATACCAACCTAACGACGGTTAAAAAAAGTCCTTTCATAAAATTTCATTCACCTAAGTCGATTCGTTTGGACGCTAAGGTGTTTTCAACAGACAGAGAGATACATGAGTCGAATATTGGCTTTGTATGGGAGGTAGCAGAACTACTTGACCGACATGGATCATTTTTAATACCAACCTGACAACCGTAAAAATAAGACCTGTCACTCAATTTCAGTCGCCTAGGTCGATTCGTTTGGACGCTATCGTGATTTCAACAGGCGGAGAGACACATGGATCTACTAATGGTTTTGTATGGGAGGTACCAGAACTACTTGACCGACATAGCCCATTTTCAATACCAACCTGACGACGGTAAAAAGAAGTCCTCTCACCAAATTTCAATCGCCCAGGTCAATTCGTTTGGACGCTATCGTGCTTTCAACAGACAGACAGACAGACAGACGGACAGACAGACAGACAGACAGACAGACAGACAGACAGACAGACAGACAGACAGACAGACAGACAGACAGACAGACAGACAGACAGACAGACAGACAGACAGACAGACAGACAGACAGACAGACAGACAGACAGACAGACAGACAGACAGACAGACAGACAGACAGACAGACAGACAGACAGACAGACAGACAGACAGACAGACAGACAGACGGACATGGCTAAATCGATTCAGAATGTGATCCTGATTCAGAATATATATACTTTATAGGGTCTCCGGTGAATCCTTCTTGGCGTTACAAACGTAATGGCAAAGTGAATATACCTTCCTGTGGAGGGTATAAAAAGTGGGTCTCGCAATTCCGGCTGGGCGGATTTATATAAAACTTTATATTTGGAAGTTGTATGAACTTACAGTTCGGGACCATATTTTTATACCCTCCACAGGAAGGTATATTCACTTTGCCATTACGTTTGTAACGCCAAGAAGGATTCACCGGAGACCCTATAAAGTATAATATTCTGAATCAGGATCACATTCTGAATCGATTTAGCCATGTCCGTCTGTCTGTCTGTTGAAAGCACGATAGCGTCCAAAGGAGTTGACCTAGGCGAATGAAATTTTGTGAGACGACTTCTTTTTACCGTCGCCAGGTTGGTATTGAAAATGGGCTATGTCGGTCAAGTAGTTCTGGTACCTCCCATACAAAAACACTATTAGACCCACGTCTCTCTCTGTCTGTTGAAAGCACGATAGCGTCCGAACGAATCGACTTAGGTGAATGAAATTTTGTGAGAGGACTTTTTTTAACCGTCGTCAGGTTGGTATTGACAATTGTCTATGTCGGTAAAGTAGTTCTGCTACCTACCATACAAAACTAATATTAGACACATACTAACTCGCATGGCAAACATTTTGCATGACTTTTATGCAGTGGAGGGTATCAAAGCATCGGCCAGGCCGATGATAACACTTTTACTTGTTTTTTATTTGTGTTACCGCAACTGCGGCAGTGAGGGTTGTATGGGATAACTAGTTTGACCGCATGGTCTTTAATTGGCCAATGCCCCGTGGTTATTGCCGTGCTTCTGGCGATATCGGGGCGGGTTTGTCAACCCCGACCATCGGAGATTGGCTTTCTGCAAAAAAAAACGAATGTATTTGTCCCTTAACCGCTCTTAGCGAAATGTGGAACCTCGTTGAGAGCGAGGCGTGTAGTGCTGAGCCCTTCCTGGCCAGCTTACCCGCGCGCTCATTGCCTGTAATGTCACTATGCCCTGTAATGCAGAGAAGTGTTACTCTAAAACGCTCGCTCAGACAGGCAAGCTCGTTCCGGCACTCCTGCACCAGTTTGGAGGATATGTTAGATTTATGTTTTTTTTTTTTATCTCCTTGTCGGAGGTTGCTACTATCCGATGGAGCACTCAGATACAACTACTGGTTCATAGTACTGCCAAACAGACGCCTTACTTTAATGTACTTAGTTTTCCCGTCTTTCGAAGAAAGATGAGAAGGAGCTTCAGTGATGATGATGAGAGCTTAGATGTTCGGCACTCACCACGTCAGCCCCAAAGATCCGCCACCTGATGCGAGCAAAGGCAGGACAACTACAGAGGAAATGCTCCGCTGTATCGTCGTCCTCTCCATAAGAAAAACAGATGGTGGTGTCGCTCAAGCCCAATACATTTAAGCGTTTGGCAAAAGCTTGGTCGTGGTGGCCCGAAAGGACGCCCACAAGCAGTCTGCAGTCGATTCTCCTGAGAAATAGAAGGAAAGACGCCGACCATTTGCAGATGTCAGGAAGCAGTCGTTTGGGCTGCCTACACCCAGCACAGTCAAGCCACCGACACTTGTGTTCACGAGAAACCCAAGCATCAAAGGATTTGAAATTCGATATATCTGTGGTCTGACAAAGTGCGCTATCTGGCGATACCTTCCAATTGATGATAGTCTTGGAATGCCTGTTGGACTAGGTAATATCGATTACTTGCTGTCTCCTGGCTGTAAAAAATTTAGGCCGACAACCCTGTTGATGGTGATGTCAGACGATAGGAGGAAGTCCAGAAAACGATGTCCTCGTATATTACTTTGCTGCCGCCCCAAACAGTGTTTTGGACATTAGCATCGCAGCATAAGATAAGACCTACCTTTTTGGACTCGCAGTACTCTATGAGCTCAACAACTGCCTTTGGTGGTGGAGGAGTTAATGAGTCGTAAGGAAAGTAAGCCGATGCAATAACAAAGGTTTCCCAATTGCCGTTTGCAGGGTAAGTAATAGTTGCAGCAACCAAATCTTGGCCACAAAACCGTTTGATTTTAACTGCCATGAGGCATTTCGATACAACAAGACATGTCCTAGGTCTCTCGGAAAGTTAATCGTAAAGAACGTTGTATGAACCGCTCAACACACCAAGGCCACAGATGCGATTTTTCCACACCCATGGTTTATAGATAGAACTTCCTCTGATGGACATAGATTTATGTTAGCCCTAGTATAATAAACGATACATCCATTTAACAGCTTAGACTGCAGTTATAGCTATCAGTAAAATGCATCCGTAAAAAAATGTTTTCACTTTTTTGGAGCACTTAAACTTAATCGTTGAACTCAATCTTGGTCTTAAATAGTTGCTTTTGAATTACAAAACTAATTCGTCAAAAAAAATTAAGCAATTGATCTTTAAATTTTCTAAAAACAGAATTTCTTTATTTTTCCGTACGAAAAACTTTTTCTGTTCAACTTCTCAACCAGTTTCACGAAGCATTTCATTGAATTCCTATGATATGCTATGGTTGAATGTTTCAGTTTTGTTCTGTTGCGTGTTTTTACGGATGGACTTTTCTGATAGCTATAACTGCAGCCTTAAACAAGTTTGATTTTTTTCGAAAAGGGCTCTCTCTAACGATTTGATGATTTGTGTTAAGTTAGGCATGGTTTTTGTTATTGTTACCCAAAGAAATGTCAATTTTTCAAAGTAAAGTGTGTTTTTTAGAGGTTTGGTTTTTAAGCTGGCAACACTGTTTCTACAGATAGTCAATTTGACAGTTAAAATGATTTGATTTGTGGTTGCTACGTTTTGCCGATGAATAGATTAACGCCTGTATAATTTTAAAACACTTACACTTGAGAATTTTTCTATTCAACAGAAAGTATTAAAAACGCACTGATTCATTATAAATTCTCCGATTTATTGAGGATAAAATTTTCCGCCAAAAGTTGGCATCCATAATTGTGGGGGAGGGTGAAGGCGACTATAAAAGGCAACACACACGTTTTGTTCGAATCAAATAAAGAAGATTTATTCACTTTGTAATTCATAGGGGTTAAATATTTAATAAGGTTTAAGTTTTAATTTAATGTTTAAGTTTTAATTCAAATGAAGAGGGGTTTAGAATTCGAGTGTTAAGCGTCTCGTCTCGTATCCTTGCGTTGCTTTTCGTGGCTGCTGGTTGACTGGCGTGATTAGCATGAGGCCGTTTTTGCCAATATTGACGGTGATGATTATGACCGTTTGTTTGTGACGGACTTAGGGGGATTACGGCATACTAATCCCACATAATTGACATTTGTATCTATTTTTCAAAATTGACAATGACAGAATAATTAATACAATGCTGCCAAAATGTAATTACAAACCGATTTGTTTAGAAAAAAAAGTACTAGATCAATTATTTGCACAAAATTAATAAACAGATTTTCTGAATACATAAATTCAATCTTCAACAACGTTAGAACAATGCGTGCAAATTTATTTTAAAAACCATGGTTCGGTTCGCCAAATTTATCGTGCGTTACATTTACATCCATTTTAAGTCGACATAAACGTTCATCTCAGCAAGTTATTCGCAACACGATGAAAGATGATGAACATAAATCTATTCCCTTAATACAAAAACATCTCCTGAAAGAACAACCAACCCTACTAAACTTTTATCCACAACTCTTGAAAGTTGTAATGGTGCTAGTGCACGGCATGTAGCAAGTGACATACTTATGTAGCTCTGACGCCAACAGAGCATGTAACCATTGGGACCATTCGTATGTGGCTTGCAACATGCCGTGTACTAGCACCTTAAGGCGTAATAGTTCAACCTATTCATATATATTTCTATCGTTGCGATAGTTTAAAAACCGTGGATGGGGCTAGAAGAAGTAGGCCCTTATGCTGTAGGATTTATAGCAGGCATTGCCGCATCTAAAGATTAATCCGAGATCCTGTATAGATATTACGATTTTTGTGCTTAGAAAGCTCAATATCTTCTTCTGGTCAAGTCTGTGGCCATTAATACTTGCGGCACATTCTCTTCCCCTATACCTAACACAACGTTCTGTTGGTCTTATGCTGGCCCCCCCTTTGGAACTTACATATAACCGCCTCTACAATGTACCGCCTATAGAGGTTTACAATGGCTTTTGGTTGAGGTTTTATAGCTTTTTTCAGAATTGAAATTCAGTCAATTCCAGAAGCCTTATAGAGCCATCTACTTCCATGCCCTCTGGTGGGTAATGTTGTGCGTAGGCCAGGGTGTGTGTATAGGCTAGCTCTTGGGAGTATTCCTAACATTGAATATTGCTTTATCAAAAAATTCATCCATTCATACACTCCTCGTCCTCAGACACAGCAGTAGCATTTATCTTTTTTGCATTCATGATGATTGTGATACTACTACCTTCAGCTATTAGTTAGTTAGTTAATAACGACTTTATTTGAGAAACAAAACAATTCATTTAGATGGATACAGTCTAAGTATATGGCTTGGCTGAAGGCAGTCTACCAGATTGACAAATAATAAATAAATTTTAAAATTTCTTTTGTTGTGTTGAAATATTTACTGTTTTCTTTAAAAGCTTTCTGTAGCGTAGTGCATTTACAGCGTAGTCATAAAGTACCTCCCGTCCTCGGTCCCCGTTTAGTATGCTCAAGGTTTCCTCTAGCTCAAGCACGTGCAATCCAAAGAACATTTTCCGGAACTCTTTTAATAAAGGGCAAATCGCAATAAAGTGGAACACATCCTCTCGTTCTCTGAGATTGCAAAGGCTACACAAAATTGGTAGGTCCGGGCGATGCGGTACAAAATTTAAATTAATCAGTTCCCCTCTTATTTCAAAGATAGTGCTGAGTTTATCCGTTGAAATATTGTCCATCAGAAAATAAGTCTTATCTATTAAATGATGATTCAATTTGCTGTAATATAAGCGGTATAGTGACGATTGCGCCTCATTTACATATCTGTCATACATTTTATGACGTATCCTCTCTAGCAAGATGTTAAATTTTTGCTTCAGCGAAATTGGATGCTCATTTGGTGCGGCTCTTAGTTCAAAACCGCAATTGGATGCTAGGACCTTCCAGTCTTCAACGCATTTTCCCCAGTGCTGCAGCATTTGAGAAAGCTCTATCCTTGGTATCCTTTCTTGTTCCATCTGCATGACTCGCACTACATAATCAATATGGAGCTTTAGAGTGTCCAGGAAAAGGGGAGCAACTCCCGTCTCAAGGTACAGCATGTAATTAGGAGTACTGCTGAGAAACCTAAAAACTCGCTTAATGAAGTATCGCAGGAACTTCTCCACGTATTCGAAGGAGCTATAACCCCAGACTTTCACCTTCAGCTATTTAAATCCATCTACGGACAGATAGTCTGATCAGACTTTACAAAATTTGTCATCTACTCGAAACTATGTAGACAAGACATAAACGCATCTAGTTGCCAATGAAAACAATTGCACTAAAGAATGATTTTGCTGCCTACCTCGAAGACGTCTTCTTCGAATGCTAATTCCATGAATGGATAATCCATTACGACATTTTATTCACTGCCAGTGGCCACTCCCCCCACTTGTTGTATGGCTCTGCTCCATTTCCTCGACGAATGAATGATATAAACAAAAAGAGACGATTGAGCGCAAAAGCAAACCGTCGGTATACCGGATAATAATTCTGCATCCATATGTGCCCAGTTCCATCTCCATCCGCACAGCATCTCCATATTCGATTCATTAAAATCGTAAAAACTCGAAAAAAAAAGCCACAGCGAAGAGCGGACCTTCTTCGTCCCGACTTTCAGTATCAGCAGTTCGGTGGTAACCGCACACGGAAGGGCATTGGAAAAACGAGAAAAGAAAGAAACACGGCAATGTAAGTCCCCCCCAATGGACCAGATCCAAAACAAGAACCCGCATCCATACAACAACAACAGCAGCATCATCGCAGTGTGGACAACTAGGAGAACTAGAATCTAACCAGGGAATGTATCTCTCTTCCCCACCAGCACTGTCGACACAAAAGCACCATCAGAGTTGGGAGTCTCACAGTCGTCGTCTGCGTCGTCTCCTCTGCATTCCCGGCGGCACTCGTTCTCTTGTCCACATTGCCTCGGCCGAAGTCATCGTCATCGTCGTCGTCGTCGTCAGTTTTTTTAGACAATTTCCGGGTCGTTGACTTTTCCCTCGTGTCCGATGATGATCGCACACACCAACTCCTATCTATCTACAATATCTATCCGTCCGCGCAGTAGTTGCGCTTGCGACGCGGAGCCTAGGTACTCTAGCTCTAGCTATATAGGCAGAGCAGAGACACAGCCATCTCTGGCTGGATGACTGACTGAGTTGTACCTTGTGCGATGCCATACGATACGTTATCCATCCGCACGTCTCTCGGTGCGCCGCGTCGCATCGTTCGGCCCATCCAATCGATCGTTTATTCGTTTGCGCGCACGTTCATTAACTGTAAACATATAGACTCCCCTCTCCACCCCTTCCCGTTCGCAGTTGATAGGTGAGTGAGTGTTCATGTGTGTGCGCGCGCCTGTGTACATCTCGCTAAGTTGTGCGTCTGCACACGCATCCGTCCGCCCCATTTACTATGCACCCCCCGCGATCATTGCACCATACTCGTAGTTCGATGTATAGCTGGGGCGTATATGGCGATTGTACGTGCGTATAGTCGTCGTGCAGCAAGAGGCATAACGCAACGCAAAATTTATGCTATGAAGTCAACGCATTTTAATCAGTGTGTCGCGTAATTACCGGATGCGCATTCAAATCCAAAAAAAAAAACAAAAAACAAACTAAGACCGCGTTGCACTGCGGGGCTACTAAAGTGAGGACAGAGGGCGCTTGTTTTTGCGGAAGGGTGCACTGCACTGAATAATGGTATTCTGCTGCTGCGCTTGTGCTGAATATGTATTCAGCGAGCATATGCGTCAAAGAGAGAGTAGTGTGTGGCAAGGGAAGAATCATAATCACTTTTTGAATTGTCCATACAGGCTTTATGAACTCTCATAGAAAGTGTCAATGGCTGCACGTTGTGAAGACACAAGTTCGCATTGATAGGAAATGTTTTTCGTTTTGATATTCTATCAGGTCGTCCCTAAAGGTGCCTCTCAACTCGCATGTTTGTGGAAACGTAGGTCTAGGTTTGTATAGGCCTATACATTTGGCTAAAGTTGTCTTAAACCTTTTAAACCTGCACAAATTGTGAATCAAAGGTATGCGCTTATAGAAAACCTAGACATTTTGACTGCAGTTCTATCGAAAAATTTCATGAACCCTCACACTTAGAAAGCTTAACATTATGAATCTGGTCTGGTGTACACACAAAAGTTTAATGGGGACCTTAATTTATCTAAAATACCAACTGACTAATTCAGCAACTAAAATGAGTTAGTTTTATGACCTATAAGGTCAAGGAGAGGTCTTCATCTACTGCGTTGTCCCTCTGGGTTTGGAGTCGAAGACTTTTCGAACCGAAGTCCTGAATGTTAGGACTTCGGTTCCTAAGCCGAAGCCATCCTGTTTAGACTGATGCGCTATTTTTTAAGGTTCCTTACCCATTAGCACAAAAAGGAACCTTATCGTTTTCGCTAGATGACTGTCCGAACCCACTAAGCCAATTTTGTTTCTTGGTATATCTCAAGAACTAATTGACGTAGAAGGCTAAAATTTGCACACAACATCGGGTATAACCTCTAGTTTAACTATAAGACGATCTGGCTTTATTTTAGTTGAAAGATCCGTCAAAGCAAACGGAACCGAGACCTTTACAAAGAATCTTCCTCTCGAATTCACCGAGAATAGGTTCGTCCATTCTATAGATAGAGTCCAAGCTTCAGCGCCAAAAACCAAGGGTGGTATGAATAAGATCTTGTATCTTGTATTTTGGAATCTTTTTAGTTGTTCGGAATAGGGCTCTGCTACTCAATAGCTTTTCAATCTCAACGAAACACCGATTAGGAGGTGTTCTCTTCGTTTAATTTTGCTCAGGTGTTGTTATCACAGTTTATAAACAGAGCCGAGGTAGACAAAGTCCCTAAAACTACCTCAAAGCTATAGCTGTCGATTGTGACTTTCTTTTCGATCGCTAAACTCATTTTAGTTTCTCGTTTTTGTACTACCAAACGCAAGAGTGACCTTAAAGCTTGTCTTGTACATTGTCATTTTTGCACAACTTGACAAGTTTGGCGGGGATGCCAAACCTAGACATGGTCCTATATAGCTCACTTCTTTAAATGCTATCATATATGCGACCTTAAAATCGATCGATGGGTATCGATCTGGACTTATTAATATTTGGTGGGCTATGGACTTATCGGGCCTAAAATCGCAATGGTAGAGGCCAGGAACTTGTTTGCCCCGTGGGGCCATATTTATAACTATGCTTTTGATAGAAGGGTCGCAAATCTTGCTGGTAAAGCAATCCCGGCTAAGGGCTGGTTTTCAAGGCGACAGCATAGTACAAATTTTAAAATGAAATTTGGAGATTTGGAGTCCCAAATATTGGCGTTAGGACTCCTTGGACCAATACCAATACACACTCACAAGCAATACCATGGCTTCCCTTAATTTGGCATCCTTTTTAAAAATATTTGGCCAAACAGATTGAATTAATATTGAAATATTAGTACTTGTTGTCGAA
Source organism: Cheilosia soror (assembly GCA_949372485.1). NCBI lineage: Eukaryota > Metazoa > Arthropoda > Insecta > Diptera > Syrphidae > Cheilosia > Cheilosia soror. Next base: position 35,350,185 of record OX443561.1, read on the forward strand.
CGGTTAAAATCCCTGAACTCCTGATGAGCATCTTCAATTTGAAGCTCTCTTGCAAGAGCAGATCCTTCACCAAGTTGCCGACGACGATCTGCCCATGGTTTAATCCAGCACTTCTTTTTTGCTTCATTCTTTTCGTTAAGAACAGTCCTAATAATTATTAACGCAGCGGTAAACTTTTGCTTGTAAGAATACATTTTAACTGGTAACTAGCAGACGAAATATATCAAGTGGACACGGTTATGAGAGTACTCTCAGGGAATCTACTCTCAAAATGTTATCAAAGAACTCGCGCGCGAGATTAAAATCTCGAAATTATTACTCTCAAATGGACAGCCGCCCGAGAGTAACTCTCGAGAGTTTACTAGCAAAAGTACTCTCAAATGGACAGGCACCTTAAGATAGTGGACGAGTGCCTTACGTCGATCGCAACATGATCAATTTGTCGGCCGATTTATAATTTGGTGAGGTGAGGATTTTTTACCACCACTCAACCCCTTTGCGATTGAGACCCTGTCGTGGCTACGGTATATAATGTAATATCCGCTAGGGATATCGTGATTTTTACCGATAGTGTCAAGCCGCGATTAAATCCCTGAATTCGGTCATCTTCAAGTCAAAACCGCCCTCAATTGTCGCTTGTCTCTCAACGAGATGGCGGAACAATTCAACATTCACCTTATATGGGTGCCGTGCCACAGGGACATACCGGGGAATTGCAGAGCCGACGAACTCGCTAGGCATGGCATAACCTTGTCGATTCTACCGGAAAAGGAAAATCTCTATATGCCTCTCGCTACGTGTAAACTTTTTATTAAACAAAATGCGATAAGCGCCACTAATCGAAGGTGGTCAAATTGCGCCACGCGTCCATCACGAAACAGATCTGGCCCATGCTGGATTTTAAACGCTCCAACGATCTTGTAAAACAAAAAAGATCCAATATAAGCACTTTAGTAGGTGTCATCACGGGACACTGCATTATTGGGAGACATGCTCTTAGGATGGGCCTCCCTTCCAATGATTTCTGTAAAAGCTGTATGGACGAGGAGGAGGAAGAGACAATTCTTCACCTTCTATGCACGTGCCCAGCTCTTTCAGCTAATAGAAAAGTATATCTCGGAGAATACTTCTTCGACAATCTTGGTAAACTTGCTAATACAAGCAAAAGCTGCCTCCAATGCTTCAATCTCAGCTCCTCTTGGTTCAACGGGTAGTTGTGAGATCATTAGATCCTGGGGTAACACAATGGGCCTACTCTGGCCTAAGTGAGGCTGCACTCAATGCGGCCTGCCACTCTAATCTAACCTAACCTAACCCCTTTGCAAGTATTTTTCATGATATTTCCACTAATGCTGACATCTATAAATTTGCCTAATGCCATTTATATCGTCGGCAATTTATCCTACTGTGTCATTAGCAGTCTCCTCAAGTTTTTCGATGATAGGGTCCACATTAAGAACATCTCTGGCTAACCCTTTCTCTGAGTTTTGAGATTCCCGTCTAAATATTTATCACCCTTATGTTGAACATATTGTCCATCGTATGGTAGAATGGATTAACCCTATACGTGTTTCCAAGGCTTGTTTCAACCGTTCAAAGCATGTCGGATATAGGCACCTTCAATTGTCATTATTGTGGTCATTGCAATACCCATGGCTTTTAGCTCTTCCTGCACAACTCGTACGACTTTCTGTAGCGCTGTTTCTTTAGATATGCTTCCTCTGTAAACTTAATTATTTTCGACTATTCAAAGCATGCATCGCTGCTTTCGACAGCAAGACCACCTTCGATTCATGTCATCGGTATAAAACCTATTGCTAGGTATGTAACTTATACTCATGAGTCTAAGTGCATTTGAGCTAGAAATATAGCATAGAGCCCCGCGGCTTCTAAGGGGGGAAATTTTGCTATCACACCTTTTGAAACTTCTGGCATAACAATCCGTTCTGCTTCTCTTCTATGCATCCAGTCTGATCCTTGTTTCCTTTGAAGCTTTGATCTGACATATACTCGTATAGGTTCCTAAAGAGTAAACTTCCAGTAGGACATCATTTGTATGATCCTTTTTTTCCACTGGAGTCCGAGTCCGATCAGATTACGATCTTGGTAACCTGACACCTGAGGCAGAAGACTCAAGGTAGGGATAGAGGTGGTGGTTCAGCATCATAAACCCAAGTAGCATTATGTTGTGCCTTTTTGTTACCATGACTCGAGTGACCTGGTTTGTTGTCACTACATAAGATAGACCGCTAAAGCTTAGTGCAAATTGGGATTCCTTGACCGCTCCAAGACATCCTAAGCTTCAGTGTAAGAAAAATAGCTTTAAGACAATTCTTACTTCCTTTTTTTTTTCTTAAAAAAATAGTGACTGAAAATATAAACTTTTATATGAGACCTATTTGAATATCCCTGTAGCCAGGACTTAGTCTTTGCCAAAAAAAAAACTCTCCTTAAACAGTTTCATTGAAAAAAAACCTTCTGAGGAGTTCTCGTGAGTTCTAATTAGAGTTCCAATTACAGTTCTTTATGTCTAGAACTAGAGTTCTAGAATTCGGTCGAGAAACTCAACAACAAGTTCTTATATAAACACATTTTCTTAGACATTTTCGAAAAGTTTGACACGAAATAAGAATTGGATTTGGATTAAGAGGATTTTGTAGAGTTTTTTAAACTCCGCGGAATTTTGATCAGAACTCATGTGAACTCATCAGAAAAATATTTTCGATTTCTTATTCGTGACTAATTTTTTTTCCCGATTTGGATTTAATCAATCAGACTTCAGAATAAATTTCGACCCAAATCCTTTTTAAAAATATATGTAAGTAGGTATCCTATAACAGACAATTGTTCCTTATACCAACCGCTCACCTTCTCAACTCCCTGGAAACGTCAGTTATGTGCATTTTCCGAAAATCACAGTTCCACGGCTGTCTTTTAATATCAACATCCCATAGGGGTTAAGGTAGCTTCAATTGAAATTTCCTCTTTTCTGACCAGTTTTTTTTTTATCAGTGCAGTTCTTCCCTTAGCGGATATTCAAATTTGCAACTCTCAGTTATGCGTGCGCTATAATTTTGTACTTCCACAGGAAGTAACATCCGTTCTACTTGTTTTGCTTCTTTTGTTTTGCTCTTCCACTTAAAAATGGAAATGTTAATATTTTCACTATTTCTAGGGGAGTGACATTGTATATCTGAGCGAGAAAAAAAAAACCCCGATACCAAGAACTTTCCCACGGTCACACGCTGCTATACAGCAAGTGCAGCCGCTGCCGCCACCGCCAACAGGAGCTACTACAATCTGCTGCCGCCGCTCAACGAACCAGCTTTATTACACCGAAGAGGGATGAATGGAGTGGCACTGAGCAGCAAATGCTCTGCTGTATGGTGGTAGCCGAGCCGCCAGAGTGTTATAGTTCGCCTGGGATATGCCCTCGAAAAATCATCCTCTCATCCTCGTACTATAATTGAAAACCACCATATCCGCAAGGTTATTGAGACGACGACGCACTATACACTGAGAGTGATGTCTGTTTACCCTGGTGTTCCCCGAATTCACGTTCGTTTCGTACACAAACACCGAACAAGTTGAATAAAAAAAAGAAAAAAAAAAAAAAAAACGCCCTCTTCCGTTCGAGCATGTGATTTTGTCTTTCGTTTCCCTTCGGCATATTATGTTAGGATCAATGTTTGTATGCACATCACACTCCCGTCTGATCGCTACAGACGAGGTGCCTCTAACGAGTATAGCAACGTTTTGCCATATGTCGTATGGTCGTGGCCACTTCCAAATTCCATTCGTCAGATTGTTTTTAGTGCCGTTCTCGAACAAGATCCATTGGCATTGCCATTGCATATTCTCCATGTTCTCTCCTGTTCGACAGAACCCGCATCCTTGCTCTGATTTGAGCATTCTTTTCGTCGTCATCTTTCAGATACTTTTTCCGAGAACATGTAGAGTGAGTGATGATTAAACATAACAGGTCTCCCTTTTGAATTCATATATTGGAGAGACTTCCATCTTGCATATGTCTCCTTTCATTTCCTGAATGTGAACAAACATCTAAGTGGGTACTGTTGTTGGTGAAGTGGTGAGTCGTCGATCTTTTGGCACTTATCGTAGGTAGGTACCCATTTTGTAGGTACCTACACTTCTTTGCTGTGGTAAACAAAGAGAAGGCACTTCGATGGGATGCGGAAAGATGTTGCTATATAAGCGAGACCTTTTATTGTGCAAGGAAACTAGGTCAATGTATTACAGAGGCTGTTCAAGTGGATGCTCTAGTTTTTTCCCTCAAGGACTTGTTCGAGGGGACATCTTTGTGATCTTGTACTAAGTGGGTTCAATGCCGTATTAACATTTTAGTAAGTAACTTTGACAGGAAGTGTTAAAAAATTTGAATGAAAAAGGGGGTGCTGGGTAAAGTCTTAATTTTCCGATGAAATATTTTTTTAAGAACTACAGAACTATGATGTATCTATACAACGGAACTTAAAGAAAAATTTAAAATGTTCGTTTAAGTGCTTTAAAAGAACAACTGTTATTAAAAGAGTCTAAATTGTAGGCTGTCAAACGAATCTTCTAAATCTAAAAAAAAAAATCTTATTCTAAATCTACGAACTGAAAAATTCCAAAAATTGTTAGAAAAACTATAAGAACTCACAAACTTTATTTGCGAAAAAGGCTAAAATGCTCTGAAAGAAGTTCAAAAACGCCGCGAAAAATGAGCCAAAAACGCCCCAAATGTTCTACAGTAAAAATACCGATAAATATAAGGGAAACTTCGACCCATACATATTGTTCTGGACAGACTCGTTAACCAGACCCATCTTTGCCGCCTATGTTTCAATACTTGGCATACTGACGGCTCGTTAATGATCTGGGGTGGCTCGAAAAAAAGTTGTATGGAAAACTGTGATATTTATTCCGGACGAGGATTTATCATACGAGGCAGGTTTAAGCTAGAAAATTTGAGCTGTCGAAACTAGTGAACGCTTTACGAACTGTTGCTGATTGCGTAATCCCTTAACCTATCGAAGAGTAATGGTATCGATGTTCAGAGACGCCGCAACTAATGTGCTAGGTTTTATCCGACCATCCTCACGAAACCCTTGGTTTGATGAAGAGCGACGACAAGCCGGTGGAGCAAAGCAACTCGCGTACAAAGCGGCGCTGCAAAGAAGGACAAAAAAGAATCGTAAACTCTACTAGCAAAAGTGGTGGGAAGAACATCAGCTTAGGAAAGAAAAAGAAAGAGCACGAAAAGCGCGCGATCAAGGAAATAGAGAGATCCTCCTCCGGGATAGGTTAGGTTAGGTTTGTGGGCTGGCGGGGATTTCTCCGTGCCACACTCAGGCCAATACTGACTCGTTGTGATTCCCGTAGGGTAAAGAGGTTGTCCCTTACCTATTATAACCCTGTATTCAAATTACGTACTGTGCTGCTACATACAAACCATTTTATTGGTTTGACGAAGTTCATTATCTTGTCTATTGATGTGTTGCGGAAAGCTCGTCTAGGTCGTTGAAGAAGTGACTCCCTAGGAATTTATACCTGATGTGTTGGAGACCTGGGCCCATCCCACCGCACCTCCTGGATGGCGGTGATATCTGCTTTGTAGCAGCTTAGGGCCTCCGCTAGTTGTTCGACTGCACGCGGTCTATTCAGGGTTCGAACATTCCACGTGCAGATCCGAACGTCATTGTCCATATTTCGTTTTGCAGGGTCGTCAACAGTGAATCCGTCCTTATCCGAGGTTCTTGGTTGATTCGTAACAATATTGTTTTATTGTAGTTAACCCCATGGCATAACCCCCAACCTGGAGGGCCAGGACCTTTCTGTGACCCATTGGACAAAAGGGGCCGGATATTCCGGAGTCAGTAACCCTCTTCGGGGATTTGAGTGCATTATAGTGTTGCTATTTTCTTCGTGTTCAACACTCGCGCTTATAAGTTCAGCAAGTCACGCCCGGATGGGCAGACCAGTACTCGGTGGTTACCACTAAGAGGTAAAATAAGCACAATTAATATGTATATGAAAAGTTACAATAGCTGGGCACCGCCGGGTTGATGCCAATCAGCGCCTCCCCAATTCATACATACCCAACCACCATTTATTTCCATTAAGTCGGGAAAATTATATCGGCTAGGTGGCCGCCGCCAGAATTGATGACCATTCGGGCTCGATTTATGACATTTTCCATCATTCTTCCCAAAACTTCCGGCGATAGGGCCTCGCATTCTTAACGTATGTACCTATATTCTCTTTGAGAGCTTTAAGAGTCTGAGTCTTGGTGAAATAGACTCGTGACATCCAAAAACCACACAAAAAGAAGTCTGGACTGGAATAGTTAAATCAGGCCAGTGCAAAGCCCTCAGAATTTCGTTTGCAGTATGCGCCATTGCTCCATTCTTTTGGAGCCACATATTCTCCAGTCCCAATTCATCCAATTAAGGGGGCAAAAGTCATTGAGCATGGCTCTGTAGCACTTGCTGTCCACAATAGTAGTTTGACCCGCGGCGTTTTCGAAAAAAATAAAGCCCTATGAGTCATGGCTCTTCGTAGAATTTACCATAAGCGAATATTTGTTGCCCAGAAGCAATAATTTTGCTTTTTCACATATCTATAGAGATGGAAATGGGCCTCGTTGCTCATGATGATTTTCGATGAAAAGTTGTCTCTTTCGATAGTCCGGGGTCCTCTGCGACTTCTTCAGCCACAGCTGCGATATTCTCAGCAGAATGCCAGCTCTGGGCCGGCCAGACCTGGTGGCATCTCGTATTGTCCCATACTTTTCCAAGCGAGCGGCTAACTGTCGTTGTGATTGCCCACTTAGTGTCGGACGACCGGGAAATCTGCGCCAAAATTCAGGCTGCGTCAACACCTCCGAAGAACCATTCCGTAAAAGCGATCGAAACAATTATTCAGCGTTCTTGGAGTGTAGCGATTCATGTCTTGTTGACGTATCTGTACTGTATACTTCACAAATGTCAAAGTAGAATTGACATTTGCCGCCATTTGCAAAAAATCTTCCGATAGGGCGATGACTTGATGGGTGATGTCGCCTCCTTGAATGATATGCCGGCACGAATGATAAGATAAAGATACAAATATGTACTCCAATTATTTTGAATCATTTTAATCCCGTGCCCCTCTCATATATAAAATTTCAAGAAACAATTGTCCATAGCTAACGATTTCTTATTATTCCCACAGCTCTTCGAAAGTGCGGCGATTTCAAAATTCTTTTTTTTTTCGCCATAATTATTAATGCAACTACTGAAGCGAATAGACTACCTTCAAATGTATTCTCAGGCCGTAGACCAACCAACTCGCACACCATCCCACTTGGTGATTTCCGTTTTTTCCAAAACGGGCTTATACGCCACCTCATTAGACTCGCGGGAGACTTAAGTGCACCTGCGCGCATTCGCCCGAAGCACACCCAATAAGACCTCATTCAGTTGCAGCTCATTATGCGGCTGGCAGTATCTTCCGAGTCCCTTCTCGAAAAATCCGTTAAATTTATGACGGGCTTCGGATAGATATAAAATTTCTGCAACATCGGCGCGTTGCCAACTGTTGAATACGCCATAAGTGTTACGTTCACGTAGGCTGCCGTGATATAGTAGGCAGTTTGATTGGCTGCATGGATTCTGGGTATCACATGTTCAGATATAGTGGGAAGCTAATTTCATATCGAATTTGCATTTTAATTAATACGATTCGAGTAGAATGAAAAACCAACGCGCGAGAGACACCGAAATGACAAAACAAACACGAGGCCTACGAGCTACGAGCTACATATACGCTATACAGTGGTACTAACTACTGATGGTGGTACTGGTACCGCACCTTTAAGCGTATAGAAAAATCGAAAAATCTCTGCATGTGGCAGTGCCTGGCCGAATGGATACTTTTTTTTTGTTCAGCTGACAGCCATGTGACAATGTGCAGTGCGGCTTTGAGCGCGCCAGTTCTCTAGCCTCCATTTGAATATTAGCACCAGTGGCTTGCCACAGCGATTATGGGAAAACAAGTCGGGCTAGGGAGCCCAATCGTGTTTGGTCGTTGAATGAGCGCGCGCGGGCAACTCGGGCGATAGCGCAATCACCAGCATTGAATGGTTAATTGTTTTTCTCTTGATTGCATAGCCCGCGCAGCATATGGTCAGGTTAAGGTGTATATCCCCATGGTATACCTAGCTATGCCTACTTAACTTTGACTGCCAACAACTATACGACCGTCGATCGTCGTGTTTGGTTGTGAATTCGCTGGAAGTTATGCTTTAGCAATAAACGCACTTAATTGACGTGTTGACCGAACACATGTAGTAATGTGGTAGTTATCGGTTAAACTGTGGTTCACCTTAAGGTTGTGGTTTTATTTTGTCGAACTCAGTTTTGTTATGGACTTGAGGAGCCTAATAGGGAAGAACGGTTTTTATAGGGTTAGGGATGGTATAGTTATTTGAGGTCCAACCTATATTGTTCTGTATAGCATTTTTGGACCAAATATAGGAACTAAATAAAACTCGCAGCAAGAAGTTTCTGTGATAAGCTAGGAGGGCTAGTAACTAGCTTTGGACCTGAAGCACCAACAATTTATTTTTTACTTTTTTAAAATTCGTGTCAGGGCTAAATTTTATGATCTCAACAGTTCGTCGTTGAATCTCCTTCTCCAAAGCTCGCATCAACGCAAATGAGACTGATCATTTTACGAAGAATCTTATCTTCAAACGACCGAGGTGCCCCTTAAGATAGATCCCTAGCTTGCCATAAAGCATGCGACTAGGATGCGATCAGGGTCCTATACAGAATCTCCTTAGTTGTTCGGGATAAGGCTCTGGTACTGAGTTTTACCAATCATGTCAATATTGTCGGGTAGTACGCTAGTAGATGTATAGACTTTTGAACGTTTGTGCCTGCCTCATTGACTTGTGAGTTTCGCACAATCCTTTCAAATGTGACGGTGAAGAAGTTACATAAAGGCTTACCTAAACCCCGTTTTGACACCAAAGGTTTCACTAAGGGTATTACTGAACTTGATGCATTAGCGAACTTTTACCATCGTCATTCTACACAAAGGAGTTTTGGAGGAATGCGAAAAATAGACAAGGCTCTATATAACATAGGCCATAGCTCTTCTGTACAAATGCTGTCATATTCGGCCTTGAAATCGATGAAAAGATGGTGGGTATCAATTTGGGCGTTTTGGGTTTTTTAAAAGGATCTGCCAATGTCTGAAGATTTGATCGACGGTAGACTCTTTTATCGCCTAAAACCGCACTAAAAAGGGGCAAACAAGGCTATTTACAAAGGCAATACGGCAGTAAGGATCTTGAAAGCGATGTTAAGGAGACTGATACTTCTTTAGTTTGGGCAGCTGTTAAAGGCTCTCCTTTCTTATAGCCCAGGCAAACGATGCTTAGATGGCATTCATCAGTCGTGCATGTATCTGACCAAATAAGTTGATACATGTTGCTATTCGTAGCTTTGATCTGCTGAGCTTTAGTAATTCTACAGATTTTCTCCCATCTAGCTTAGGCCACAGAGCCTTTGAGACCATGTGTGCTACTATATCCAACCATCTCTGATCTACCCTATTTTTGATATTCTCGAGAATAATTCTCTTGGCCACAGCTATTGGTGGTCTTATACCCTCAATTGTTTCATTAGGTGGAAGCTCAGCTCCGGTTTTTGCCAGAACATCAGACCTTTCGTTACCCTCAATATCACAGTGTCCGGCTACCCAACACAATCTGACTTGGGTCTGCGCGCATAGTGCTCTGAGCGTTGTGCGGCAGCTCCTGACTAGTTCAGATTTGATGATGAAGGACTCTAGCGCCTTTAGCGCAGCCTGACTATCAATGTAGATAGCGATATTCTTGTTGAATATTGATCCCATATCAAGTAGATCTGCTTCTTTGAGCACGGCCAGAACCTCTACCTGGAACACACTGCTTGTATCCGGTCTATATCCATAGAGTATATACCTGTACCTGTACCCTCCTTAGTTTTGGAACCATCCATATATAACGAAATTTCATTATATTTCGAAACCTCATTCTTTTGCCAGTCCTCCCTATATCTGGGTATTGTACTTCGTACGGAGTGTCGAAGTCAATTTCCCCCAAACTTTCATCCGTTTCATCAGGGATGTTGGAGTAGGATTCCCTTAGTATGGAGCTATGTCCAACCTGTCTGGTTTTGAAGAACCCTGCGTTTGTTAGCCGAAGCGCACTATTACCGGCTTGAAGTTTTATTTGTATAGGTCCAGTGGTAAAAGATACATAAATGCCTCAAGTGCAGCTGTGGGTATAGTGCGTAAAGCACCAGTGATGGCAGTGCAGGCTGTTCTTTGTACCCTGGTCAACGTGTCCCGTATATATAACTTATTTGTGGCTCTCCACCAAACAAGAGCCCCATAGTTAAGGATGGGTCTAACCATACAATGATGTACAACCAATGCATCATTGTTGGACTCAATCTCCATTTTTTCCCTGCTGTTCTCTTACAGATGAAGAGAGCATTATGAGCCTTTCAGATTGTACTACAAATTTTCTCCTGTTATCTCTGAAGGTTTCTGTACGAGATTTGCTATTCTGATGGCACGTTCTCTTTACCTTTTGGTAAAACTTTCATATACATTGATCCTTGAGCTTGAGTAAAGCATTCGCTCAATTTCTTCGATAGCACGCGAACCACGGTTTGTTTCTTTTTCTTCCTAAGGATCCGATGTTCCTCTCATCTTTTTAGCTCTTTAGCCTTTAGTCTCTAGTCTTTAGTCCTCTCTCGCAGAGCCGCTTTATACGCCTCTTGTTGTGCTGCGTTTGCTAGTCGAAGTCGATATTTTTCATTTCATTAGGGGTTTCGTGGTGGTGTCGTCCAGCACATCAGTCGCGTCATTAATGCCGTTTTTCTGGCAATGTTGCCGCTGGTCTTCTGCACGAACTTTTGCTGTGATGGAACTAAACGCAATCGGCGAAGATTCTGACAGTTTCGTGCGAATGCAGCTTTTCGGCGTAATTCTTTCTCATAGTGTTTCTTTGTTGGTTTTTATTGGATGTTTGCATTATTACCTACCTTGGCTACAATGTATGGCCACTCGGAAGGTTTAAAGATCCAGATAACTGGAGGCTTACCTTGCGCCGATTACATTGTTGACAATTTGGCTGACTGTTCAGATGTGAAAACATCGTGCTTTCTATATAGCTACATTCGGCACCGCATCAAAATCAATGCATTAAGAACGAACTTACGAACCCCTTAGCTCCATGAGCCATGTGTTGATTAGAAGATTGGATATATGTTCCTTCAGCGAAAAGAGCTGAAAAGACTTAAAAGACTAAGAAGACCCAATGTGGCAGACCCAGATGACTTGCGAGTTCCTAACCAGCCCTGCGAAGAAGTACCTACTTTAAAAGAGTCTTTCTTTGAAGATAACATTTAGCTACACATCCTTGGAAGGAGTTCGGCGAAAAATTGGACCGTGATCACAGATCTGCAAGCAAGGTGTTCTGGCAGACCATCCGCCGTCTTAGAGGAAGGAAGTGGAACATTATTGAAGGAGTCAAATCCAAAGATGGTACACTTCTTTTTTAATGAGGAGGACTTCTTGCGCAGATGGAGCGAGCACTTTTCCGAATTGCTCAATCCAATCCAGGGCATTGAGGATGACACATCTATCGCCTTAAGCAGGGCGGAAAATAGTCCCACGGTAGAGGAAGTCACTTTTGCGATCAAATCGCTAAAAGCTGGCAAATCTGCCGGAGTGGATGAAATCCGGCCAGAAATGCTCAAGGCCTTAGATGAAAAGGGAGTCAAATGGCTCGCTCGTCTCATTAAAGTGGCGTGGGAATGCGGCGTAACACCCAGCGATTGGCAGGTTGGGGTGATTGTGCCCCTTTTCAAGAAATGGGATAAAAGGGATTGCTCCAATTACAGGGGTATATCACTTTTAAGTCTCCCCGGAAAAGTCTTTGCCAAGGTGCTGGAAACGCGTTGCAGAGCTGTGGACTAGGAGATAAGCAGTGCGGCTTTCGTCCCGGCCGAAGCACAACCGACCAGTTATTCACTCTCAGAATGGTACTTGAGAAGGCTTGGGAGTATGCTACACCTGTTTACGCATGCTTCGTAGATTTGGAGAAAGCATATGACCGAGTCCCTCCAGGTAAACTCTGGAGTGTATTACAGGAGTATGGAGTTGACGGTTCTCTCCTGAGAGCCATTCAATCTCTTCACACAAACTGTAAAAGCTGTGTTCGGGTAAACGGCGTTAAATCAATACCTTTCACCGTGGGCGTTGGACTTCGCCAGGGGTGCGTCTTATCCCCTCTCCTTTTCATTACTTATATGGACTGGATGTTACAGCGCAGTCTTGGCGAGGAACGTTTCGAATTGGGAGATCTGAGGATAAGTCATTTGCTCTTCGCTGATGACTTGGTCATCCTTGGATCCCCTCAGAATGAATTTCATCGCGCACTCGATCGGTTTGTAGCCGTTTGTATTGAAGCTGAGATGAAGGTAAACGTGAACAAATCTGAAGTGATGGTCGTCTCCAGAACTCCTCTTCAATGCACTCTGCATGTTAGTGGAGTCCCATTGAAACAGGTGGAGAAGTTTAAGTATCTCGGGGTCTTATTCACGAGTGATGGAAGGAGCAATGCCGAGTTTTCCTGTAGAATTGGTCAGGCTGGATCGATTTTGAGACAGCTTGGTCATTCTGTTATTAGGAGCACTGAACTTGGTGTCAAAGCTAAGTTGTCAGTCTTTAATTCGGTGTTTGTTCCAACTCTTACCTATGGTCATGAGGTTTGGGTAATGACCGAAAGAATAAGATCGCGGATACAAGCTGCCGAAATGAGATTCCTCCGTTGTATTTCAGGTGTGACCCGTAGAAATCGCATCAGAAATACCAGAATACGTGAGGAACTCAATGTCGAGCAGCTACTTCTCCGGACGGAGCGATCCTGGCTTCGGTAGTTTGGTCATGTTAAACGCATGTCCCCGACCAGGATTCCACGACGAGCTATGGAATCCGTACCATCAGGTAGGTGTCCTCTAGGTAGACCAAGGATGAGATGGTTAGATCAAGTCCATAATCTCTCCTATACCCGTATGGGGATTTCCCTTGATGATTTAGAGTCGATGGTGGAGAATCGAGATCTATGGAGGGTCCACCCCGCGACCCACTTAATGGACAAGCGGACCATTGAAAATTATGACGATGATGATGATGATCCTTGGATCATAAAAAAAGCCAGAGTTACGCTGTCGTCGCGGCGTCCAATTCCAATTTTTAAATACGGTCGAGAAGCCTTAAATTTTGGATGATGATGAAACTATTGAAATTCCTACCTCCCAACTCTTTTTTTAAACCCCGCATTCTATTCTTCTATCGTAAATACTTAGCTAAAACTCAAATCATATGTGCCATATATTACACACTTTGACAAATGACAAAGCCAGGTTACCCGCAAGTAACCTAAGCCAACTGCATCAGTTTTCCCTATAATACGTGAGGATTTCCTTTGTGCTTCTGGGCGTAATATGTTTTGCATCTAAGTTGTGTCATCTTTGAAACACAGATTCATATACCTATAGACACCGATATAGGTTGTGGTGCATCGGTAAGCCAAAGCCACAAATGAGACACGTCTTAGACGTTTCTGTGTTGCTCCATAGGTGTGTTGTACTGTGTACACCTTCTAGGCTTGCAAAAAAAAAAAAAAACTCGATCCGATGACTAGAATGACAATGGTCGGTGGTTGTACGGATGATGAAATTTAATCTTCATCCGAAGGTATAGCAACAGGTTGATTGCAGTAGTGGTATAAGAGAAGGTGCCTGCGTTTTTGTGTGTGTTGCTTCTTTGGGTCTAGCGTTTTTGTCTCATCTATACCTGCTGCATGGCCATTGAACTTTGCCATAGATTGAGGAAGTCTTTGTTGGAGTTTGTAAATTCAGTCAAAAACTGCCCTCAAAGCAATAAAACAAATGCGACAACTTCCGCATTCTAAACAGACAGCTAAAGTCGCACTTCGTGACAGTCATCTCATTACTCACCAGAACAAGCCCATACAAAGTGAGCAAACACCGTAATAATATTACACTGTGATGAAAATCGCCACAAGTGTCATGTTAGATTAGCGGAGGATTTTCCGCCGCCTTCAAACCAGGTTAGCCTGGTAGAGAGGTCAGCATCTGATGCGCAAGTGCAAATGCATTACCATCACGCGAGGTGCGTTTTTGTTTGAGATATATACCTTGGTCCTATCCACACCTGTGTGTAATACCCATTAACTGTTAATTAGCAGCACAATTAATTGCATCACGCATTGCGTTTGCGTCGCGTTGCAGCTATACGCGCACTCGTAATCGTGTTGAAAGAATTGAAGAAATACTATGTAAGAAATCCATTTCTTGATTGTTGTTAATTAAATGACACAGAAAAGCTAATTATGGCCAGATGATGGACTGTCAAGTCTTGTTGACAGGTGTGAAATGTGACAGCTGTCAGTTGGGAAGGGCATATCGCCAATCAAATGACAATATCACTCAACGGAGAAGCAAGTATAATATACTCCTTCTTGATAGCCACCAACCAACAACAAATGGGTTGACAAATGACAATTAAGATTATGACGCGAGTGCGCACGCGTGGTCAACATTGCAGCAAACTATATGAATCCAAGCGTAACTCTAAACATGAGAATGGATTTCTTTTAATTTTTTTTTTTTTTTTGGGGAAAGGAAACACGACAAACTGTAAAACTGACCACGTGCCAACGCCGCATAGCCAATTAAGTCGGGGTCGGGTCATCACTGAACCGTGCAGGCGTTAATGTTACCTACAACGTCACACAGCGCGACAAACAAAAAGTAAAAGCGTTTAATGACAACAACACTGTCGTATGGAAATGTGTTTGGGCATGGGCGGGTAGACACTTTATATCTATGTGTTCCCGATTTTATTTATGAGGGCAATTTCTGATGATCGTGATCGTGATAAGCGATCGTGTTCCCTGTTGGGGTTTGTCAATCTTTTACAAAGGATTGCCACCATCATAATAGGGTTTTAGTGTGATGCATGAAAAATTAAGTGTTTTTGTCGACTTCCCTAATGCACGTGAGGTTGTAGGTATAGTTTGACAGTTTGATTCAGTCCTGGGAAAACAGCACTAATCGCTAGCTGTCGCTTGTGGCGACAAATGTAATGAATTCCGTAGAATAATGAAGACCGCTACATAAGTTTATAAAATGCAAGTTGCGTGCGATCCAGTCGTGCATATTTTAAAATAAGATAAAATTGAGCACCTAGACGAAGCCTACGGATGCTGTTAAATTTATGTTAAATGTATGCTGTTAAATTTATATTCGAAACAATTCAACTATAGACATAGGTTAGGTTAAGTTTGTAGGCTGGCGAGAATTGCTCTGTGCCACACTCAGGTCAATACTGACCCATTATGATGCCCGTGGGGGAAAGAGCTTGGAGTGTGCAACGCGGCATGTTCACAGAGGGATCAGCTTGTTTTGAAACAGTTGTCGACAAGGATCTAGTTCGTCTGCTTTCTCAGCTTGGAATGCCTTCATGTCCCGGAACCCAGCAGAGCGATACCTTGTGCTGTGCGTACCAAGAGCCTTGAGTTCTACGCGACACCACTCCAGAAGCTTCGATTTTATTTCTGGTGCAGTTATAGGTTTTTCTTTTGCCTGGCTGTCGATACAGAAGGTAATTACTGCAGGTGGTATTGCCCATACCTACACCACAGACTCACGGGCTGCTGTTGTCAATGCCAAGAGCTCTGCTTGGAAGTTGGAAGTCGGGGAGGCGTATCTATGTGATGTGATGTGAGCATATGTACCATTTTCTAGCAGTATATGACTTTATTCTTACAGAATTCCATTTGGGCTGGTCATCTTCTATACATATAATAAAACTGTAGGAATTTTCTTTGGCTGTTAAAAACTCGAAAACTACTGGACAGATTTTGATGAAACTTTCTTTAAAATTTTCCTTAAGACTGTGAGACTGCTATAGGCTATGTCGTTTATAGCCATGTCCTTAGGAACAGTTTTTAGCCAAAATGTATTTTTTGAAATGAAAATATATACATACATATACATGCAATCGCGCGACAGGACAAACATAAACAAAACGACACTATAGCATGCATACGTATACCTGGCATTCGAAAAGGGTTGATTTGTTTTCGCAGTGAGTGTTATGTTCAGTTGTATGTAGGTAAGGTATGTATATTGTGATCGTATGCCCGATGTCGGATGGAGATGGGGTGCGTGCTGTAGTATGGCATGGGGTATATTAATAATTTTCATAAGAGAAGAGACGTATAATACAAAAGAGGTTTCATATCAGAATTTCATGGTAACATGAAGTGAAATGTTGGGGTATGTAGTTGTTTAGATTCCATAGGAAAAGCGAAACAAAGGAAAGGAAATGCAGTATTATAAACAAGTGGCAAGATCATGGAGAGACAGGGCGATGCAGAAGGTGCACATTAAATATCCAATACATTACAAAGGCGAGCGGCAGCGCAAGGCGAGCACGGGTCAACTAGTTGAAGATAAGTGAGTGGTAAACTTCATCTATCTATATATATAACAATGAAGATTCCGACTGACAGTTCATCAACCCCCAGCCTAAACCATTTCCTCTAGAAAGCTAAAATTTTGCACAGAGGTTTTTATGATGTATATAAGCACTAAGGAAGGATTTTTAACTTTCTCGTATACGTAGTAAGAGAAAGATATGTATTGTTTTCGTACAAAATTTCGAAATCGAGATTTTGATCAATTCTGATATTACGATGATAGGGGAACTCAAAAAAGTGGGTCTCGCAATTCTGTCCGTCCGTATGTCTGTCTGTCCCACCCCTGGGGAATCTAAACGCTTGGACGGATTTGCTTCAAACTTCGTATTTAGAGTTTGTAGGCTTCCCGCTCGGGACTTTTTTTTTTTATGCTAGCCCTAATATTAACGGTAACTCCCATATAAAAATTTTACGAAATATGACGAAATATGCCTAAATTTAGATTTTTTTCCAAAACAGCTCTAACGATTGATCTAACATCAAAATTGATAGTTGAGTTAATGTAAGCATGCTTAACCTGACTGCATACTCAGTTTTTCTCTAAAAAGTCCAGCAACGGCAGTTTTGAAAATTGGCTTTTTCTCGAAAACGGTAAAAACGATTTAAAAAAAAAAACTTATTTTTAAGATACTATTCTCATTCTAAACTTCATAGTAAACTCAGTTTTTTTCTAAAAAGACTACGTCCTTTGATATCCACCCAAATCCCTAATAATAGTACTTTAAAAAACTGTTCATATCTCTAAAACGCCATTTTCGATTATGATAAAAATGTTACTTTCAGGTAATGCTTAAATCCATAGTAATAGCATTTGCTCAGTTTTGAGCTAAACAGTGTTTTTTGAACCATTAATGCGTCCTTCGATTTCCACCCCAATCGCTAAAAACGGTACTTTACAAACTACACATAATTCGAAAACGCCATTTTCGATTAAAATGGTTTAAAATGTAACTGCTCGATAATGTTTATATCCAGAAGAATACGTCGTGCTCAGTTTTCAGCTAATCAGTCTAATAACAGTGCTTTTCGAATCCAAAGTTGTAACATTTGTCAGCATAATTTTACAAAAAACCGCTCTAACGATTTTGATCAAAATACATATTTAGGACAACATGAGCATTCTAAACACGATCACGTACTTAGTTTTTCTCAGAAAACTCGAATATAGCCGTTTTATGAATATTTCTCAAAAATGACTACCCAAATCCCGATCTGTATTCACACACGGTATACCTATTTTTGCAAAGCCCAAAACGGTGGCAATATAATTCGAAATTCATCGCCTACTTGCATTGAAGGAAATGTCAGTTCGGGGTGAAAGTGGTAAAGTCTTGTAGTTAATACGTATGTTTATGTAGTATGTATTACGTTTTTAACTAAAAAGGGTTCAGTTACTAAACCTGAGTACATCTTGAGTAGGTATGATTTTAAACGTAAAATTTGCTGAAATGAATCTGAGATTTGCAATAAACGAGAAAGTTTCGTGCACATTTTTTGAAATTCAACTTTAGGGGTAAAATGGGGGGTCAAAGTTTATATGGGAAGATTTTTATTTTTCATCCGATTGACTTCAAACGCGGTTAGTGTACTCTCTACAAGAAATAAAGATAACTAATTTGTCTGATTTTGAAAATTTTGCTTGAGGTCCGAGTTATTGGCGATGACCCCTTTTAAGGAGGACCTTTTCTTAATTCACGAACCATTCGTCGTATCGATTTGAAACATTGTAATGCGTCCAAACTTCATAGCTGTTGAATATGCTGATCGCTTCATCTAACTCCATCGTACGTACTACAAACATATTCAACCGGAATTCTGTAAGTATGGGGTTATACTTACACATATGTTGCACAGTGTAGTAAGATCTGGACAGCGTGGAATATAATTAAGGATTGGCTAACTAAGAAATATGTTGTGTTCCATAGATAGTGGCTCAGTCTGCTATAGTGTGATCTTTGTTAAGATTCCCTTGCTTCACAAACTAATTGATCATATCTATATTTTTGAAGTGTTTTCTCCAATAGGGCGTTAGACATAATTTTAAGAGATACTAACTGCTCCTTAGGTACTTTCTTAGGTAGTTTTCCTGCGCTTTATATTTATAAAAAAGACTGTGATGGAATTTCTGTGTGCCCAATCCTGAGGACTGCGCGAGCGAAGCCGCAGGTAAAAGCTGGTTTTTATATAAATATTTAGATAGATAAGAGGTTTCTGGCTCTATAGACCATCCACATTACGATAGATGCAATGTTCCAGTATTCTCGATATACGAACAGCGCTACCACTTGTACTACATACTACATCGTTACCCTAAAGTACAACATTTTTTAAGCTCCGCCGTTTTACTTTTTTACGAAAAAATGTTCTTTTGTAAATTTCCCCACTTTTGCTTTTATAACTAAATAGATATAGATATAGAAACTTTGCATCTCTGCCTATCAGCAGAATGATAGAATGCAATGACAGTGAGATCGTTCAAAGTCTGAAATGTTGTCGGACAAAACCAACTTCCCTTATCAAAACTAGAATTGGTGCTTTTGCCAAATTAAATAGGTATTGCCAAACAATTACGCTGCTTCAGCAAAAAATCAAACTTTTATTTCAGACCGTACTGGATGTACCTATATCTGCCACAATTTAGCGCGCCCATTAATTGTTCAGCACATTTTTTCAAGCTAAATTTTGACAGGTCTGTTGGTTTTTTTCCTGTTGTTATTTTGCGTTGCCAAAAAATAAATAAGGAAGAGTTTTTTCAATGAATACCACGATGAGAAATCCTTTGAAATTGAAAATTTCGAGATCAAGGAATAGCAGACAGGAAAAAAAGAAAGTGCAACGGAAATATAACACTTTTTCGCGTCGATGAATTTTTGACGAAATTTATTTTCAACAAACAGCTGTTTTCTGTGACACTTCTATCCACAGCGCACTCTATGTCAGAATTTAGCTAGGATTTTAGCTAATGTTTGGAGAGAAAAATTCGAGAGCCGCTACGGAGTACTTAGCTTAAAGCTTCACAAGTCCACTTTTCATAACCCTACGCGACAAAATAAAAAAAAAAATTGGTACTAATTTTTTTTCAAAAATGCTACATTTTGTTGGCTTACGTACTACATTTGGTTTAAATTTTAGTGGCAACGCTGTATACGAACCTTCCAAGTTACGAAGAAATACCGTGTGAGAAGTTGTTTACTCTAGTGTCTTGTACATACCTACAGAGTTTTGCGATCATCATGAATTGCTTTTAAAATATCCGCTAAATCGATAACTTCGGCTCTTAAGCAGCTACCTCCGAACCATGCTATCAAAGTGATCCTCGCGCTTCAAAGTGATCCTCTATACATTTCAGTGTTTCAGAACTTACTAATAGATGATAGTATATTAAAATTTCACACTTTTTGAGATTAACTGCCATGGATACGGACATCCCAGGGACATGGTCCCATAGAATACCAAACAACCATCAACATGTACACAATTTGAGTGATCACCACCGGCGATCTACGAGAACGACTACGAAGATGAACTATGAGTATCCCAGTATCCCACAGAAATCTCCAGGAAAAAAAATCCGATCCACCTTACATTAACATCGGTCTACATTCTGCAACACGCAGCACCATATCCCTGTATGGTACACTTCTTCGTTTCTTCAATTTCATCAATCTCCTGGCAGCTTCGGCCAGCCGCCGCCACCGCCACCATTAGCCGCAGCCGCAGCCGCAGCATGCTAATGCTAGAGTGAGAACGAGAAGCAGGCACAGGCTCGGTTGTAAAAAAAAAACTATACGTACTCGTATTTTCTTTTTGAATTTAATTTTTATTTTTATTTTTTTTTTTTTCAAAAGAGGGAGAGATAAACAAACTGCCAGTTCGCTATCAATCAAACACCGGAAGCAGCTGCTTTAGTTTTGTTTCGTTATTTTATTTTTATTTCATTTTTATATTTCTCTTCCCTCTCGCGTATGTGTTTGTGTATGTGCGTGTATCTATCTATCGCTCGCATTCGCCTCTTGAATCGAAGCGGAGTCCGTCCGTCATTCATGCTTTTTTGCCCCGCCGCATGAAGTATCTATTGGTGTGCGTTGCGTTGCACTGCCGACGCGACGACGACGATGACGATGACTCTACTCTACTATGTGTAGGTATGTTTCGGGTTTTTAGAGTGTCCCCTCCAGCGATTAGGCTGGATGCGCCCTCTGCATTTTATGCATCCACCAGCACCACATCCATTTTTATAATCTATTTCCATGGGCGGATGAGAGATACGCGAGCGATAGATGCTGTTGCTCTGGGCTGCCATGCCATAGCCATTGCCAAACGAAAACATAACAACAACAATGAAAATTCGAAAATAGTAAAATGCACTTGTCGCGTTGAGTGGGTGCGCGCGAATTAGCGCGCTATTTATGTTTTCTGGTTGCTGCTTGCTGGATGGATGGACCGTTGTTGTTGCTGCTTTAGAGGCTGATTATGACATTTGACGTACATATGGTATTGTTTAGTAGCGCGAGCAACAGAATCGTTTAAGTGGTTTCGAAAATGTTTCTGATTTTCTAAATAAAAATTTAGAATTTTTATGATGGGTTTTAACGACTAGCTGTATAGTAGGTATACAGAATACAGATGAATGTAAACTTGGGGGGATGCTAGCCTTGAGTGATGATGAGGCTCACATTTACATGGACTTATAAGTGGCTTCCGGTGTTCCGACAATTATTATCAATTGATCAATCAATGACCTTCACATCCGTGTTGAGTGAGATTATATTTGAAACGAGAGATTAAACACCGTTTTTTTTTAGTGATGAAAGTCGTGCAAAGTGCCACGGTTCGCATTGGAGTGGTGCTTAGTTTGATTGCAAAATCGAGAGGTCATAGAGGAAACTTTTTGAATGGAAATTTCTTATGGATCGTTTTACAGTCATTCCGAACTCCGATGAAACGATGAAGTAGGTACTCGGGTGAAACGAAAAAGGAAAAAGTAATTCTAAAGTTTTGTGAAACAAAGAAACAATCCGTTGAAACGAAAAAGAGGCAAGTCGCTGGGCATTCCGAACTGCGATGAAACGATAAATCACTCAAGGAAAGTAATTTTAAACCTTGATGAAACGAGGAATCAATCCGCTGAAACGAACAAGAGACAGGTTGTTCGAAAGTACTCATGAACTCCAATGAAACGAAAAAAGGACATACCTATTATGGGCAGTAGGTAATCCGGAAATCCGATGAAACGAAGAAAAGGTCCGTTGAAACGAACAAGAGACGGAGGCAGGTCGTTGGTAAGTAATCATGAACTTCGATGAAACGAGAAAAAAAAATCCGATGATAAGGAAAAGGGACACGTCTTTGGGCAGTAATTCTGACTTTCGATGAAACGACAAAGCACTCCGATGAAACGTGAGAGGAACAGGTCGTTAGTAAGTAGTTCCAACTCGATGAAACCAAAAAGCGACATTTTGGTGGAGAGTAATTTGAATTTTGATGAAACTAGGAAACAATCCGTTGAAACGAAAAAGAGACAGTTCGCTGGGCGGTAAATCCGAACTCCTATGAAACGGTAAATCACTCAAGTCCGATGAAACCAAAAAGGGGCATATTGGGTAGTAGTCCTGAAGACCGATCACCGATGAAACGAAGAAAAGGTCCATTGAAACGAACAAGAGAAAGAGGTTGCTCGTTGGTAGTAATCCTTAACTTCGATGAAACTACACTGAACCAAATCGCGTAGGTGATATTGACGAAAATATTTTGTCAATCTTTGAAGAATTTATTATTCGAATCGACAATTTTTCATAAAACTTTTCGTTTTATTGAAAATTTAATATTCAAAGTCAATAAATTTCTTCAATTGCTGTCCGATTTAGTATTTTATTCAAACGAATGAAATTTCGTCATATTGACAAATTGAAATCGTTGGCTGAACTAAATCCCGTAGGTGATATTGAAGAAAATATTTTATTCATTTTTAGAAGAATCAGTTATTCAAATCAACAATTTTTCATAACATATTTTTAGAATCTTATGGGTTTTTCATCAATTTGAAGAAGTTTCTTTAAAATGTTATTGTTCGCTGTTGCGCTCGAAGTAATAAGTTTTATTCTAGAAAGTGAATTGCCAAAGTAAAGTTGTGATAAAGAATTTATAAATTAAAGTCCATAAAGCAATTAAATAAGTGCAAACCCTTGGAAGACTTTCTCAAACACATTTGAATAAGAAAAACGTAAGTAATATAAAAATATTTTTCATAATTTCGTTTATGATCTTTCCACCTATAATCGCAGTTGAATGGGTGCACTTTTAATTATAATATTTTTCCCATTTTTCTAGGCTAGTTTTCTCATAGTTGGATTAACCGTGGGCTATATGCGGAGGAGATGCAACAAGAAAAAGAACATTCAGAAAATGATCACCGTAAATGAACCGTAAGAACTTCGTTGTATTTCCCAATGACATAAACAAACTTTAATATTTTCAATTTGTTTCATTTTTCCAAATTTAGCTAGGACCTTGAAGGACCTTTAGCCAGACTGTCTTTTATCCATTCCAATTATGACAAAAACCATCTTTCAGTACATATAATCACTTATATATAGTATGTATGTAAGTTACAAAAAAAATTTAAATTTATAATTTACCTAATGCTAAGAAAATAAAAATATAACGTTTTTGACATTAAAAGTGTTTCTTTTTTGTTTTGCTGTCAATTTGAAAAAAAGCGATAAATGACGTAAAAAATTATTAATTTGAATAAATAAGTAAGTTAATTTGAAGAAAAACGATGCATAAAATTGAAGTATAATTTCTCAATATGAATAAAGTAAAGTGTTGAAATGAACAATTGAATTTCAATTTAAAGAAATAATACGTAAAAATGAAGAAAATTTCGTTATTTTAAGGTGCACGATGCGTCGAATTGAAGAATGTTTTTTTCAATTTGAAGAATATTTTTTTAAAATGAAGAACATGATAGAATGATGAAATTTTATCACTACAACAAATTTTTGTGGATTTAACACCACAACGAAAAATTTAATGAATTATTTTCAAAAAGACAATATTTCTTAAATATAACAAAATATTTGTCAAAACAACGGATAGGAGGTGTTGACCTTATATTGATCGCCATTTCTTCAAGTCTACCTGCTTTTTTGTCAATATGACTACCAAATTTGGTTCAGTGTAGACCAAAAATTTGGTGAAAAGGAAAAGGGACACATCTATGGGCAGTAACTCCGAACTGCGATGAAACGATAAAGCATTCGGAAGAAATGGGAGAGTGACTTGTAGTTGGCCAGTAATCCTGAACTCTGACGAAATGAGGAAAAAAAATTCGTTGAATCAAACAAAAGAGAAGTCGTTTGACAGTATTTCTGAACTCCGACGAAACGAAAAAATCTAATAAACCGAAAAGTGAGTCCAGGCTTGCCAGATTTTTATAGGCCTATACCGCAATTTTTATTTTATTTTTCGCAAAAAACCGCAAAAATACAAAAAAATAATCGCAAAAACCGCAAAATGCTTAGAACAAAAAAAAAATCTATCATTTAATTTAGTTTTTTTTTATATTTTGGTTAGGTTAGGTTAAGCTGTCAGCAAAAAGCCAGTATACCTAATCCTTAGGCTGTTATTAGGTTCCTTGTGGTGTAACATAAATCTAGGAAATTGTTTTCCCTATACTCGTTTGAACTTGAAGCGTAAGAGACTTCGAATGGTTGTGTTTAGTGGATTAAATTAACGTTTTTGAGAGAGCCCGTTAAGTACAGATAAAGTTGAGAATTGTCTCCTTTTCATCCTTCTTTTAAAATACGCTGGCTGTACGACTGAATACTTTTTTGATCGACAGCCGCGGGATCTCTGTTTGATCTTTAATAAGGAATAGATAGATCCTGTGTTGATGATTCGTTTGAACGATTGACAAATGGAGGCTAGTGGAAACTCGAGTTTATTCTGAGACGACGACGACAACGACGTGATTTTCCAATCTTCAACGATTAACCGATAGCGAATTTGCGGAGGCGATTGGACGAAGAAATTCTCAAAGAAAGAGACCCAGGTTTTAACAATATTATTTCGATAGCTTTCGATAGGGTTCGAAATAACAGGTTTTTTCGCTTTGAGAGAAATTCTGATTGTATAAAAGTTTGGGATTGTGGCGAATTCATAAAAATGGTGACTGATATAACTTAGGCGCAAAATTCAAATGTATACAATCCGAAATGAAAATAATGACGACTATACCATGACAACTATAATGACGATGAACTAACATATGCCAAGCCTTTTTGCGTGATTGCTTATAAGACATTGTCCAGTGATGGCACTACAACTATAGCGCTAAGAAATCTTAGAGTGTTTTAGATCCAGCATTGGACAAATCTGCTTTGTCGCTCTCATCTGGTACCATAATTTATCGAGTTTGCAAGTACAAATCGGAATACCCTTACACAACAGTGATCGGAAAACCGGAATGAGTCACTAAGATTTAGTTTAGTTTAGCTGCAAATTTTTTTCGTTTGAATGAATCTTAATGCCCATTACATATATGGATTTAATTTAATATTAGAATGGCTTTTGTTTCAATTATTGCGTTCATGTATAAAAGCTTTTCCACTACCTAACATTACTTGCTGGAAGAAGAGATCACTCAAAGTAAACTGACTTTAAAAAATGTAATTTGGCAATGCATTCGATATTCTTTTTGTTTGAAAATTTGACCTCAAATCAAAGTAATAATCAGTTTTTGTTGTGATGATTAATGAAACGAAATATCGCAAGTTTTCGCAAAAAAATTGAGGTATCGCAAAATCTAATTTTATACCGCAAAATAGAAAAAAATATCGCACGTTTTGCGATATATCGCACAATCTGGCAAGCCTGAGTGAGTCTTTGGTCCTTGGGCAATACCGAATTCAGAACTCTAATGAAATGATGAAGCAGAGAGAAAGGTCGTTTGTGAGTAGTTCCAAGCTGCGATGGAACGAAAAAGAAAATTGGTAAGCAATTATTAAAAAATCAGATGAAACGAAAATCCACAATCGAATGAAAAGAAAAGGGGCATTTGGTTGTGGTTGGGTATAATTTTTAGTTCAGATAAAAATTAAAAAGCGACAGGAAACGGGAGGGGTAGCGTGCACTATACGTATACCGTACTATAGACCAGAGTATAGGCACATAGAGTCCTACGGGATTAGTCATATTCTAGACCCCTAGTACGTGTCAATCATCAATAGCTGTTAAATAGTGTGGATAATATCTGGAAGTATAAAGCATTCCTAAATCAAATGAAGTAAATAGTGTCAAGAATGTAGATATCGACTTCGACTGCGTGTTATAAAGTAGGTAGGTACTTGTGATCATTTTAACTTTTTATCTAGCTTCACTTCTATGATCACATAGAAAGGCTGATCAGGATCACATTTTAATTCTTGAATTATCCGCAAGGAGGGAAATGTCCAGCGAAATTTTCCTTCAGAAGTTTGTTAGAGACCTGCGTTTTCAGCCTGTATAATGTGTATATGCAAAAGTAAATTCGATTCATTTAAATCTTAGGTACCTTTGTCAGAAGCTGTAATGGCCTAATGGCGGTTCTCTTTCTACAGCTCATTGAGTATTCAATGACTTTTAATACGTTTTGGTAAAAAAGAAAACAGGTGGCCCAATATACGACAAAAGGCCAAGCTTTCTACAACCATTCGTTTGTGTGAGTTCCCATTTTTGGGTCGAATGCAAAGGATCTACAATTGTATTTCAAGTCCAACCGGATTAATTGAAAAACACTCACTCGATGACTGTCAGACATTCGCGAGAGGTATCGCAGTGGAAAAGTCTCGATCCTTTGGGTTGGAATCTGTTGTAGTTAAGCGCACTTGTGATATGCGTCGATAGTTCTTTGCAAGACATAGGATCGCCTTTTTTTGTAGATGGGGCATATGGACCTGATAATCCAGTCATGAGGCATGTTTTCTTCCACCCATACTTGGTTAATGATTTGGTGCGTGCTTCCTACCAAAACGCCACCACCGTATTTAAAGAGCTCCGCTGGTAAATCATCAGAGCCTGCGGCCTTTTTGTTCTTAAGCTTTCTGATAGCAAAGCCAACTTTGTCTATACTAGATTTGTCATTGACTGGACGTGGGTTCTCTTCTTGCCCTATCACTCCCTCTAAAAAAAATAAAAAAATAAATAGGTGGCGCAACAGGCAGGTAACACCCAAGGCCTAGCTTCTCGCAACCATTCGTTTTGTGTAAGTTTATATTTTTGAGACGAATGGAAGGGACCTACAATTTTATGCCGAGTCCGAACGGCTGAATGGAGAAGCTTTTTCATGACAGTCATACTCTCGGATGTTTGTCAGACGTTCGCGAGAGTAGGCGCAGTAGAAAAAACCTTAAGATGTAATTTGGGTTTTTCTGGGGATCGAACCTGGGATCCCTCGCACAGTAGTCCAGCACACTAACCACTGCGCTACTGCGCCGACTCCCTCCTCTGCTGCTTAAACAAATCTACTACTTATTAATATACCCTGATGCTCTTCGGTGATTATAGGTTTCCTTCGCTGTCTCGAAGAGTCTGCGTTGCGGTTTTGAAGCCAGCAGCCAGTTGCTCGGCTTTTTTTTGTACAGAACCTGCCGATGTTGTTACGATTACTAGGTTCTTCGATATCATGGAGCTGGGACGCTGCGTATGCCCTCTTCTTTCTACGCAGAATCTTCTTCTCCCTTCTCCTGGCTGGGTACTCTTCATTCGCTGCTCTTGTTTTGCGCAGCACCTTTTTGTTGTGAGCATCTTCTGTTATCTTTTTATTTTTGTACACGCATTCATCATCATATAACGGGAACTTTTTCTGGGGTAAGTGGTACCCAATAGCGTATTCGGCTACCTCCTTGATGATGTCGCGACACTGGTACCACTGATTGTTGGCGGCTGTAGTAGGTGAGTGCGCAGAAGTGAGTTTCATACTCAGGCGATTGCTGTAGGCTCTGGCTACTCCAAGTGTGTTAAGGCGTCCAACGTCGAATTTCTTCTTTTGGGCGGTTTGCAGCTTCTTCTCGCGTTAGACAGTCGATCTCTATGTATATTTAGCCGCATAAAGAAAATGGTCAGAGTCTACGTTTGCTCAGAATTTTGATCAGAATGTGCCGGAATGTGTGGACGTCAAACATCCTGGCTGCGTGCCTCGCATTGATTAGTTTTTGGTCCATTTGGTTACCGTTTCAACTGTATGGAGAGCATCAGGTTGGGAGCCTTGATGCATAACGTTCAGAAGCGAGGTTCAAACTGTTGCCTGTCGCAAACGATTAGAGCTAAGAAGCAGACTTTTGCAGCAAATTTGCTTTTTTGGCCAAAGTCAGCAGTTAAAAGCGATTTGGGAAAATCCGAACTCCAAGTGGGGAAAAGGGGATGTCAACATTTTCATGGGAAACTATTAAAAAGAAAATCCATTTCCAAAATTTTGTTTGAGGGCCGAGTTATTGGCGATAACCCCTTTTAAGGGGCTTTTTCATGCCCCTGCTTCATTCAACTTGCCATAATAGTCATAAATCTGATCTTACAAATTGATCATATCTATCATTTTTGATCTGTTTTCTGTTTTAATCTTTTTTTTTCCAAAAGGGTTTTATTTCTCAAAAATACCAACAACTGCTCCTTAGGTAGGTTAGGCGCGATATCTTCTTCTTCTATATAATATAAATCAAAGTGGAAAAAACTGATTCCCTCTGTCGCCCGTAACTTTCAACCGATTTTGTTGATTTTTTTTAAATGACGGTAATTATGATGATTGGGTGATAGGCTAAACAAATTCCAAATTGGACGAAGGGGCGTGGCACCTCCCATACAAAAAAAAACATTCAAAATCGTATATTTCGAAAACCACCGAATCGAATGAGATCAAACTTACAGATAATCTTAGGTATTGGTCGTGGAGTGTTCCTGTGAAGATAGGTCAAAATCGTACAAAGGGGCGTGGCACCGCTCATAAAAAACATTCAAAGTCGTATATCTCGAAAACCACCAAATTGATTGAGCTCAAACTTACAGGTAATCTTGCGTATTGGCCGTGGACTGCTCCTGTGAAGATTGGTCAAAATTGGACGAAGGTGCGTGGCACCTCCCATACAAAAAAAATTAAAACATGGTCGCCCGTAAATAAATAAAAAAAAAAAAAATTACAAAACCAACAAAAGGCCTGGCGAAGCTGGCGGGGGTTCTAGTACATATACATATATATAGCTAACCTTGATGTTAAATGCATTATGAATCTCATGTTAACGCATTCGAGAACATTTGACATTATATATATGACCTGCGACAACTAAAAAGCAAAAACTTGATTCGTATAATGAAGTAGACAATCATTCATAAAGGCCAATAATTTCCAATCAGGAACGTCACACACAACATCGCACTTGGTTTTTAATTGACATTCATTGACAGGTAATCTTTGTCTGTTTGTTGTTTGTTTTTTTTTTCCTCCATAACTTGAAGTCGCACAATCATTATTTTCTTCTTCGTTTTCTTTCTGCGCCTGTCCAATATAATCGATGAGTTAAAAGGTCAAACGATCCCAGCCATCGTATACCACCTGCGAATATCTATATACTCATTGGCTATCATGACGCTGTCATTATGAAACAACTTCATCAGTTTCAGCGCAGACAACTTGTCAGACTTATCAACAATTATTTCTAAAAAAAAAAAAAAACCAACACAAATAAGACAACAAAGCCTCATTGCAAAATAATTAACAAAACAACAATCGACCGGAATGATGTTCGCTTGTCTACATTTCCGTCTCTGACTCTGAGCTATTTATTACTTCATTCAATAGAACCAGATGTTGCTGCTACTGTCTGTTGTGCGATGCGAAATGTACCTATACTCCCGGCGGCGGCGCACTATAAATAGATAGACAATCAAGATCTCACCCTTTCGACACGCCCACCACCAGTGTGATTGTCCTTATCAGTTACACAGTTTGGTGTTTGAATTTTTGTTGTTTCCCGTATACAGCGAGTGAGTTCACCCTGAGTTCGGTCTGAGTTTGATTATTGGAATTTTGCGAATAGGTTATCAGATTTATTGGTGGAACCTGCGACGAAATATTTGAGGAAATGCATACGAAGACGGTTTTGCCTTGGCCCGTGTCAATCACACAGTGAAATTTTCATATTCATTATCAATCAGACTGAGTGTCAGCAATTTGGCTGTGGACGAGATACTTTTCAGACTTTCTGTGTAAATTCTGTAAGCAGTTGAATTTGATTTGAATTACCTACAAACCTTGGAAGGGCAGGCAACTCGCCTTATGAACGTCTCATAAAAATCCGCTTCAAGGCATTACTCCGCCAACATTAGCCTAATATGTAACCCCATAGCGAGGAAAAGGACGACGCTCCCAAAAATTCTTTCCTCGACAAAACGTATGAACAGTGTCCCTGCCAAGTGTGACGGTGTTTTCAACTCTAGCCAGAGTAGGGAAGGAGGGCAGCTACAATCGGAAAGTAGAGCCTATACTCTATACACGACATCATGCTTGGAAACGGACTAATTCACTTCGCTGCGGTACTTGACTTTACTGTATGCAGTATGCAGGACTTGGTTTTCTCACCTCAATATTAATAAAGGAACATGTCTGCTTATATAGTCAAGGCAGATGGTCTTAGACCCCACAATCACAAAGAACTACTGTGACGAGATTTGATGTTGAACGGCTGAAATCGCAAAAAACCGCCAGAACGTTGGCCCAAATGGGCATCCCTCAGCCTACCGATTAGTTTTCATATAACCAACATTAAGTATATATACATCTACTGCGACAAAACTACCACGTCAACTTTCCTCAAGCAACGGAATGGCTTCGGCCAGACTCTGTACCAGGGAAAGAATGCCATCGTGTATTCACGGATGGCTCTAAAACCAGACAGGGGTTTGGTTCTGGAGTCATCACGGAAAGCGAGAACATTAGACAACACTACACCTCGGGTAACCATGCGACTGTCTTGCAGGCGGAGATTTTCGCTATCCTTATGGCTATGCGCTATATTGTGACAAACAGGTGGATGGCTAGAAGCGTAGGCGTTTGCAGTGATAATCAAGCTGCATTAAAAGCGCTGCTTAACCCTCTTACCTCGTCCAAGTTAGTGCTCGAACTCAAGCTTTCTCTGAACTTGGTCGGTAGGCTAAACACCGTCAAACTTGTTTGGGTCCCAGGTCACGCTGGTATCCAGGGAAACAAGATCGCTGACGAAGAACCCAGGCTGGGTTCAGAAGAAGCTCTCTTAGGACTTGAACCTGCGTTGGGTCTGCCTGCATCCGTGGTTAGGTCATCCATTGATACTTGGGTTACTCGTGAACACGAGTGTCGTTGGCGTGATTGTGCTGGGTGTAGACAGACCAAACGACTGCGTCCGGACATCTGCAAAAGGTCGGCGCCTTTCCTTCTGTCTCTCAGGAGAATCAACTGCAGGTTGCTTGGTGGCCCGAAAGGACGCCCACAATCCTTTCGGGCCACCAAGCTTTTGCCAAACACTTAAATGTATTGGGCTTGAGCGAAACCACCATCTGTCCTACTTGTGGGGAGGACGACGATACAGTGGAGCATTTCCATTGTATAGTTGTCCTGCCTTTGCTCGCATCAGGTGGCGTATCTTTGGGGCTGACGTGGTGACTGGTGAGTCCCGAACATCTAACCTCTTCATCACTGAAGCTCCTTCTCATCTTTCTTCGAAAGACGCGAAAACTAAGTATAGCAATGTAAGGTGTCTGTTTGGCAGTACAGTGGACCAAGTTGTGTCTGGAGAAAGCATTCCAATATCAAAATTTAAAAACAATAATTCTACGGGACCAGACTATTTAAGGGAGTGGCAAAGCCTGTGCGAACTCTATAGGCAGCAGTATCCATAACATAGCATATAAAGGGTGTTTTTTTTTAAAGGTATAGAACTTTAAGTTGGCAACACTATTTTAACTGGCGGCTAACTTCTTTAAAAACAGTCAATGGTGATCCCTATAGTGCCATGATTACTGACTTTTTCGTTCATCAATTGAACAACCATGATGTGCAGGAGCTGTGGGTTCAACAAGACGGCGCAACATGTCACACAGCTCGTGCCACAATTGATTTATTGAAGGAAACGTTTGGTAACCGCATAGTTTAACGCCGCTTGACTATTTTCTATGGGGATATGTGAAGTCGCTAGTCTACGCCGATAAGCCCGAAACGATTGACCACTTGAAGGACAACATTCGCAGCGTTATTGCCGATATACGGGCACAAAAGTCATCGAAAATTGGACCTCGAGATTAGACTACGTCCGAGCCAGCCGTGGCGGTCATATGCCAGAAATCATATTTAAATTATAATGCCAGAAGCTTATCCTTCGAATAAAGTAAAGTTCATGTCAATCAAATCATCTTTATTTTATTCCATTTTAAAGTTCTATACCTAAAAAAACACCCTTTACAAAATCGCTTTCATCGTATACTGTGTGATCGCCTAAAACCATTTGTCAACGACCTGATTAACCGCAAGCCCAGTGTGATTTTAGGCCCGCTAAGTCTACAACCAACCAAATATTCACTCTACGTCAGTTCTTGGAAATAAAACCCAAGAGATCCATAATGTAATACTCACCAACCATCCGTTTGTCGATTTTAAGGCCGCATTATAACAGCCTCTATAGAGACGAGCTATACAGAGCCATATCTAGTTATTCCATCCCTGCAAAACTTGTCAGATTGTGCAGAATGACGATGATGACGCTCGCTGCTCCATAAAGGTCGGAAACAATCTCACCGAGACCTTTCATGTCAAAAAATGATTTAGACAAAGTGATAGGTAAGCTGTCATGTGACTTTTTGAACATCATTCTTGAAAAAATTGTGCCAAATTCTTAAGCCAATGCCAGGCACTATTTTTCACAAGAGGAGGCAATAACTTGCATATACCGTGACATTGACGTCAGTGAAAAAACTCAGCGATCTGTCACTGGCGCCTTTGAATAAATTGGGAGCGGGGCAGAAGCGTCCAGAATGGTCAAAGGCAATACCATTTAAATGCTGTCAACAAGAAGGTCACACAATATCGACGAATCAAACTTGGTAATAGATAGACTCATCATCCCAATCCTGATTTATGGCACACAAAGTATGGACGTCCGCAAAGGCTGATGTGGAGATCTTTGTTCGTTTTGAGCGTAAAATTCTTCCCGTTCAGTTTGCTTTGAAAGACAAAAATAGATTTAACAGGGAGCTCTACGAGACATGTATTGGTATACCAACATTGAACTTATCAGAAAAGTTAAGTTCTATAAGATAGGTACCTATGACATGTACACTAACGTCCCGGCCCGAAGAGGCTTCGACTCCAACCCAGACGAATCAAAGTACGGTAAATTTTTAAAAGGTATAGAAATTTACAATGAAATAGAACACAATAAATGTCATGGTAATGGCTTGATTAGAAAGTCACTTTTACGGCATTATTGCTTAATTATGATTATGGGCAAGTATGCCCCGTAGTTGGGTCGAATAAAGTGCATACAGAAATTTTAATTTTCGGCCAGTTTTTCGAGGTGTCATGTTGTATCACAAATCTACTCACGGCCAGGTTGACCAGACGTCTTCTTTGAGGAGGACATGCCCTATTTTTATCCAAAAAAATAAAATGTCCGGTATCTTTTAAAAAAAAATGTACAATTTGTCTTCTTTTTGTGATTTCCCACTTTACGGAATTTTTCGACACCGCAAAACTATAACAAAACTTTTTTTCAATACTAACTCAGAAAATTTCTGCATCTTTCTGATATGAACACGACCTAAAATTTGTAGTTCAAGGTGAATATGAAAATGATGCCTTAAACGTGGAAAAAATGTAAGTATTAGAGGTTTATTCAAGGTGTTTAAAATATCTTCAGAGACTGGATGAGTTTGATTGTTTTACATGGATGGATTTAAACAAAATTCCAAATAAATAAACGAAAATACATTTTTTGACCAATTTTGTAAACTAAAAATAGCATTTGTAGAGCAAGTAAAAAACAATAATAAATTTTTACAAGTAAGCTTTTCATACCTATATTGCACAGTCTGTTTTTTTCAATTCCTGCACATAATGCTAATGTTGAGCGAATATTTTCTTTGATAACAAGCCAATGAACTGAAGAACGGACTAGACTCAAAGTCAGAATTGTAAAAGCAATTGTTTTTTGTAGAAAAATTTTAGAAATATATACTGCTAGGAATTTTACGACTATGTTCTAAAAATACGCTATTTTAGTTTTTCATTTGAGATTCTTTGAAGGTGTCCTCTTCTTTGTGACCATGGATCTGGTCACCCTTCATGAGTCATGGTGCGAAATAGATAGCCAAAACTAGCATAAATCAGCTGTCAGCTGTCAAATTGGTTGTGGCTGGAAAAAGCGCTGGCAAATCGAACAACGTAAAAAATGCAAAAATTTCGAATGTACAAAAGCATGCATCTCACTTTTTAACACCATTTTTAGATTTGGTGTTATTATTTTTGTCGCGCGCAAATTGTTACCATTGTCTAAAAAATTATTATTAATTCGAGATTTTTGCTATTCGAGATTATGCTTTCTAGATTTTTTTCGAGATTTTTGCTTCCGAAAATTTTTTTTCGAGATATCGTGGTAAACTAATTTTTGTTTCGAAGTGTCAACAAAAATTGCACTTCTCACCATAGAGAGGAGTCTGAATTGTTTCTCATTCATGACATTACCTCAACCAACTTAAAGTGTAAGAATGAGCTAGCTCGATAGGCATATTGGTTTATGAATAGGTTCAACCCGGATTATCGCTTGCCTATACGAGATGTGGGCGCAGTAGCGCAGTGGTTAGTGTGCTGGACTACTGTGCGGGGGATCCCAGGTTCGATCCCCGGAAAAACGCAAATTACATCTTAAGGTTTTTAAACTGCGCCACCTCCCCCGAACTTCTGACAAACATCCGAGAGTATAACTGTCCCGAAAAAGCTTCTCAATTCAGCCGTTCGAACTCGGCATAAAATTGTAGGTCCCTTCCATTCGTCTCAAAAATAGAAACTCACACAAACGAATGGTTGCGAGAAGCTATGCCTAGGGTGTCTACCCGCCTGTTGCGCCACCTATTTACTTTTTTTTATACGAGATGATGCGCGAATCTTTAGTGCATAAATTAAATATCCCTTTTTGTAGGCAAGAGAACATTTTTTCTACGACAGTATTTCCGACGCATAATGAGATAAGGGTTTGCTTATCTGAGAACACACTGACTACTGACAGTTCTACTTCTACCTACCCGTCAATCGATTTCAATCCGCCTTGTTTGAAAAATGCCCAATTTTCCTTATCGTGTTAAAAGCATATTGCAAGAGCTTTCTTAAAGTACATTATATCGTGTTAAAAGCATATTGCAAGAGCTTTCTTAAAGTACATTAAAGAAATGCTTCCTTAAAAACAAAATAGCATCTCATAGGCACTCTGCAGCCTTTCTCTTCCAGGCATGTCAGAAGTCCATTCAGCACATAGCTTCAATGAATAGAAAATATGTCGCCACTCTGTGCGATTTATCTACTAACAGATAGATCTTTTGGCAGATGACCCAACTAGTTTTGAACTGATAGTCGAGCTGCTGAGCACATTATTGAAGTTGTCAGAAATGTCATAACATGACGCCATTTTCTATGTTTTTCAAGGACCATTTATTTTATTCGACTGCCTTTTGCCATATTTCATTATTCGTCGTTCATAGAAGGCCCTGTCTTTATCTGCGAAAAACAAAAGAAAGTGCTGATTCATTGCCTCATCTAAATCGAAAATTGTTGCAAGGAGCTTTGAAGTGAACGAGACAAGTGTAAGTCCGATGGCACCTAACTCCAAACTTCAATAAATTTTGACGGGTGGTCTAACCTGTGAGTGGCCTCGCATTGTCGGATTGTTGGATCATAACTCCTTTACGATTAGCAAGCTCTGGATGATGGATTCGTTCAAACTGTTCAACTACCGACAGTATAAATATTAGAAGTGATTGTTAGATTCCTTAGTAGAAACTGAAAAAACACGAAACTATCTTTTTTTGATATAACTTCTGTAGTAGCCCTCGACTGCCGATCGGATCGTCTCTTACGGAGATGGCCGAACAGTTCAACATTCACCTAATCTGGGTGCCGGGGCATAGAGACATTCCAGGGAATTGTAAGGCCGATGAACTCGCTAGAATAGGAACAACTCAACCCATTCTGTCTGATAAAGGCACCCTAGGGATACCAATCGCTACTCGTAAAAAAAAATTGAAGCTGAATGCTATCGAGAGTACAAATTGGTGGACAAGTTTAACCACTTGTCTAGCGACAAAACAAATTTGACCTAAACTGGATTTGAAATGCTCTAAGAAATTGATCTCTCTCAACAGATTGCATATTTACATTAATTACATTAATTTTTTTATTGAACTTTTATATATACAATTTGACTTAAGGCTAGTTTACAAGTGCTGATGAATAATTAATATTTTGTGTGTTGGCTCAACAACAGGGGCCCAACGGTTTACAATGATTTTTTTTTTTTAAATAATTAGATTTACATAAATAAATTGTAATTGTTTTCTCAGATTCATACTCGTAGTATGCATCGTTGTCAGGGTTGACCTCAGGGTGTTCAAATCCGGGTGTCGATGTCCTTGTGGTGGTAGAGAGGGTTGTTCATCTTGGTATTATCCTCGATGGTGGGATGTCTCGGTCAAATCGTAGAAGGGTATAGTTGCCCTGTCGGTGTCTCTTGGGAATAGGTCCTCATTTAGTAGAGCCAATACATGGAGGTAGCGATGCTCTGAGATGTGTTGGGTTTCCGCAATCCTTCGGACTAGAGGGTTTGGATGGTTGGATGCATTCCCGAGTATTCTCTGGAAAAGTGTGACCATGTACTTTTCCAGGGGGGTGATGCTGGCTTCTTCGTAGAGTCTTGAACTTCTGACGTTTTTCTTTCGAATTGGATCATAGTGTAGTCCTGTGCAGATCCTTAAGAGTTTTCTCTCAAAAATGGCCAGCTTCTTCATGTACGTCTTGGAAATAGTGTACCAAATGGGAAAACCGTATGTTACTACCGGTCTTATAAGCTGTTTGTAGAGCAGCAGTTTGGTTTTTTTACTCAGTCCGTTCTGCTTCTTCATCAGCGGATAGACTCGATGAAACGCGAATGCAGCCTTCCTGAGAACAGTGTTCAGGTGTGGGTTGAATTTGAATCGCTCGTTAAAGTTGACTCCAAGATATTTAATGTCGTTTGTGGTTGACAGCGCTGATCCATCAGGTAGTCTCAGCGTTACATTACGACAATTGGTGGCTGATCTACCTCTACTTCTTCCTCTAATTGGTCTTCTGATGCAGATTAGTTCTGATTTGGCAGTGTTGATTCGTATGCCCCATTTTTGGTAGTATTCGAAAAGTTTGCTGACATGGACTTCAACTCTTCGTGCTGCTATGGCGGGGGACATTGAGCTGCTATATGTGGCGGAGTCGTCGGCGAACAGGCAGCTATTGGTTGTGTTCTCGAGCCGAGGCTGGTCGGATGTGAAGATTGAAGATTGCATATCGGCACTACAATAGGTGTCATTACTGGACACTGCCTGATAGGCAAACATGCCGCAAGGCTGGGCCTTTTCTCAAACGACTTTTGTAGAAGCTGCATGGATGAGGAAGAAGAGGAAACTATCCCTCACCTTCTTTGTTCCTGCCCAGCTCTCTCCCGCAGAAGGAAGCTTCACTTAGGAGCCTTCCATTACAACGACTTGGATGATCTGACAAGCGTAGACATCAGAAGCCTCTTACGCTTTATAAAGAGCTCAAAATGGTTCAACTAGTAGGGAGATCTGAGATCCTTATTCGTGGCATCACAATGGACCTATACTGGTCTAAGTGTGTTGGCGTTTTTAGCTGACGGCCACTTTCAACCAACCAACCAACCATCTTTTTTTGATGAATTTTTGCTTTCGAACTCGTTTGAGGTAGTTACACGTGTCGGGACCAAGACGCCTTGCATACCAAATTGTCGTAAGTAATCCATATCTTATCAGCTATTGTCGGTTGCTTAAAAAAATTATCGTTTTCTCAGGTTTAATGATCACGTCGCAGATGTTTATACGCATCCTCCTATTAAACTCCATGAGGTTATAAGGAGCCCAAATATCGATCATGCTCATTAATCTTTAGCCGAAGTGCGTCCTAATATCACCCTTGTCAAATTCATGGAACCATCATTGACACTGACGTCCAGTGTAGCGAGCATCTCAACTTTTCATAAGCTTGACTTTCATTCCTTTCTTTAAGGAAGTAAAAGAGTAAAATATGGCGAAAAGACACACTTTGGTCTTCCATCTTCAGCCTGTTAAAAAATCACAAGGCACGATTTTTCTAGGGGGCTAACTATGCACTTCGCCGCGAAGCGCATTTTTTTCGATTTCGCATTTTGATACTATTCAGTTCACCGGCGAAAACTATCGCACTTCGGTCCATTGCATTCGCGCAACTATGTAAATGCGAACGCCATTTTATCGACGTGAAATAGGTACAATATATAATTTGATGGCGAATTAGGTTGTCAGCGGTGCATTTGCATGGTAAAAAAAAATAGACAGCAGAGAGAAATAGTGTGATTTTCTTTGAAAGTCGACATTCCAAGCGATCGTTTTGCATAGTTGCCATGTTCGCCGCGAAGCGAACTGAATCAATTGCAAATTATGCGATTCGCGGCGAAGTGCATAGTTAGCCCCCAGGTGAATTTTTTCTTTTTGTAGAATGAAGCCATTCTGTCAGCTGTCAAATGATAAAGCAATAATATAGACGAACTGAATCCATTACTTGTCCTTGACTTTCTTGCTGTATCAGCAAATTCTGAACAGAGTCTAACTGGCTTCATTAAACATCTATAGAAAACGCGTTTTAATGATTGCTTCGATCGAGGTGCCATGAAATAAAGTCTTATGCAAAAAGGTCCAAAACGTAATTTTGGACTTTTTTGGACTTTATTGCACTTTTGAAATTGCATTAAAATCCAAAACGAGCAGGGGGTTTGCAGGGGGCAGGATGCCCCCATGCATATTCTACTGTTTATGCATTGTGGATTTTATTTCCACTTCGATTTGGACTTTATTGCATTTTTAAAAATGATATAAAGTTCAAAAATCGTTCCAAAATTGCGTTTTGGACCTTTTTGCATAAGATTTTATTTCATTGCACCTTCGATCACACGTTTCTGTTCCTCACCAGTTTTCCTATCTGTTGAAGGACTTTTGGAGGACATACGCGGAGTGTAGACTATTTCGGTCACCCTTCGTTTTCCCGAAGACAAACCGTCAGCCGTATTTGCGAACTGCACCAGTCATCTGTTGACTGATGACTGCCTTCATCACTCTTCGAGCTCCTCAACGAGGCATTTTTCACATTTTTAAAGCAATTTTTTGAATGCAGCATCAAAGCTCACAATAGTACGTCGGGCCTTGAATTCCTTCCCTATCTCTTACTTATATGGTATCACAATAGATCCACATCTCTGGTCTAACCAGACAGCCACTTAACATCCAACTTAATCTATTGCTCTGCAAAATAAGCCAACCCCATCCGTTTGAAAAACTCGTCGTGACTTCTAACCTATGGGCGCAACGGCTGTGTGGTTAGTATGCCGGACTATTGAGGAAGACGTTTTAGCAGATTTGATTCCCGGTAAAGCACAAATAGGCCTTTATGGATCTTTTACGGATTTTGTATTTCAGATGGTCAACTGTAAACTATTTTTTTTTAGTCATTTAAACCAACATGGCGCTCAAGCAGCATTGCCCTTTATTTATAGCTCTGGAAAATGCTCTAAAATAAAACACAATGTCCTTATTTCTTTCATTTATTTTATTTAAAATTTCTATCCACTGCGTAAGTTTCCTCCGTCCATCAAAAAGATTCGTCGCATACTTACTCGTGTTTTTCTTTGAAAATCCTTTTACCAACAAAACTGGACCTAGCTGAAAAAAAGAGAAAACTTCGCTTCCCAAAATGCAAAACAATCACCATCCATCAATAAGTCAAACAACAACATGTATATATATATTTTTTTTAAATAATTATTTTGCATTTATTTTTTGTATATTTTTTGTTTTAAATAATCGAAATTATTTTTGTGTTAAAAATCAACAGAATCATTTTTATTAAATTGTTAGGAGTTTTCTTTTGTTTTTTTGTTTTATTATTATTAATATTATTACAATATATATCATTTTTTGTTTTGCTTGCAAATTTCCTGTTGTTTTTGTTTATTTTCTTTTTCATTTCTCCTTCTCTTAACATTTTTGTATTCATCCAACCATATTTCT
This sequence comes from Cheilosia soror, assembly GCA_949372485.1. Taxonomy (NCBI): domain Eukaryota; kingdom Metazoa; phylum Arthropoda; class Insecta; order Diptera; family Syrphidae; genus Cheilosia; species Cheilosia soror. Next base: position 35,390,155 of record OX443561.1, read on the forward strand.
ATTATACATGTACATACATTTTTTTCTGTTTTATTTTTATTTTTTTAAGTTTTTAAGAAAAGAATAACAAAATAAAAAAAAAGATGATTTAAAAACTATTGCTTTGTATATAAATGGAATTTGTTTTTATTTCATTTGTATTGTTTCACGGAAAACTCTATTAAAAAACAAGGAAACGAAAAAAATATTAAATAAAAAACGAATAAATAAATTAACTTGTACATTTTCACAACTTATTACTTTATTCGTAAAATAAATACCAAACAAAAAACGATTCTTTTAAAGCTTTCTTTTTTCTCTCTCTCTCTCTCTCTACAAATAGTCGTGGAATTTATACACACACATGGATGATGCAAAATTTGTTGTTGTGGATTTTTTTTTTCTACAAAAAAAAAAAAAAAAATAAACAAAAACATAAAATAAAATTAAAAAAGAAAAAAAATATAAACGGAACATACAGACTATACATAAAAATAAAATAAATATTTTTGTTTGCTTTGTTTTCTTAAATGTTATTTATATAATTTTTATTGTTTGTTTATAACTCCAAAGAAAATTGTATTTTTCTGTAATTGTTTTTTTTTTTAGTTTGCATTATTTTTCACATATACATTGTTTGTTGTAAGTTTTTAATACACTTATAGTATGCATGTTGTATGTATGTTTCTATATGATTTACTCTTTGTAATAAAAAGATATTTTTTGCTTAGAATTTTTCGTTTTAGTTTTTCTCTTTTGAAAATAAACATCTACGCACATTTATTTATTTACATATACATGTAGAAAAAGAAGAAGCTGACACTATAGACACACATTTACTTTGACTATGGATTGGAATTTATTTATTTTTTTAAATGGGATGTCTCTTTTATTTGTTGTGGTTTTTTTTTTCTGCAACAAAATTTAAATTTTCAAGACATACCACGGAAGCGCTGTTTGCATTTGATACATTTAGTGTTGTTAGCGCATGAAAATTATTTATTTATTTTTGTTTTCGTCGAAAAAAAAAACAGACAGAAAAATAATAATTAAAAAATAAAATTAATAATAATAACATTTCTAATATTTAATAATTATCTGTTGCAGTCTTTGGTTATATTCATAATTTTTTATATTTTTGTTTAGGTTTTACGTTTTTTTTTTATTATTATTTAGTTTTGTTTTTAAATTTACATTTTACATTTAGAAGTTAATTTTTTGCTTTACAAAAAAATGTTTATATAATTCTTAAATAATGCAGTTTTGTTGATTTTTTTTATTTTTATTTTTTTTTTTAGTTTATTGTTATTGTCATTGTATAACAAGTGTGATATACAGAAATGACAATAACTTCGAATGGTTTTTGCTGAATAGAGAGAGGGAGGGGGTAAATATAGAGATAAATAGAAGGGGATAGTTTGTGTGTGTGTGAGGGGATTGGAGAAGGGGGACGAGGAATGGAGACAAAGCCGACACATCCATGTGTGGTATTTTGATTATTATTTAAAATAATAATAAAATTGTGCCAGACTTTTCTCCGCGAGCAGGGTAGCTTGGGAGTTTAGTCCATTTTGTTGCTGTTTTTTTTTTTTTTAAATAATTTAATAATTTGTTGAATTCCTATAAGTGTGATAACCTATACATACACAATATTTATTATGTTTATATTTAATTTTTTATTTATATACATATATATGTAATGTTAATTTGTTTTTTTTTTTGCATAATTCTTATAATGCATATTTTACAGAATATATTTAATATAAGGTTTACAGTTAATATTCAGGACTTGAGTCGAGCAATCTTTTCTCGGGCGTGATGTCACACTTGCGTAATATTCGGGCCGCACTGCTTTCGCTAGTGTTGCCGCCTCCCCCGCTATTAGGCCCGTGATGATGATGATGGTGGTTATTACCACTGCCACTAATACCGCTATGAACTCCCCCACTAACCCCCGATGACTTAGTGCCGCCATTGGCCGCATTCGCACCGCCTGCACCGCCTCCGCCGATATTGACAATGGGCAGCATGCTGCTCGTAGAGCCGATCGTTTGACATCGGCAGCCGTGACCAGCGTGTCGCGCATAGCATTTCTCGCATATCGCAACACATCCGCGCATTGGCCAGTAACACCACAGGCATGGCAGCACCAGAGAGAGGGCACCAAGCCATCCCCAGCGCTGGGTGCGCTTGTGGGGTAGACACGAGCACGGATCGTCCACACAGAGGGTGGAGTCACCGTCGTCGCATTCCATTTCGTGATCCCTGGCGCAGTGATAGAACAGCGCCTTGACACAGCACAAGCACGAAGCGTAGTCAATGATTGTTTCGGCGCTGCACAGGCACGTCTTGTTGCACACCCAGGTCTGTGGCAGTTGCCGTGGACTCTGGCACTGTTCACATCGACATCGATCGCAACGAGGACACGTGATCGGATTGAGAGCTCCATCGCCGATAAGAATACCCCCGATTGGTGTGCCCAGAGTACCGCTGCCTGCACCACCACCGCTGGCACTGCCACTGATGTGATGCAAATCGAGCGCTTCTTCGTGGAACATTGACGCGGGTAGATCCTTCTTGAAGGTTGCTGAGGCGGGTTGCTTGGTGATCGGCTGCGTAATGGGCAGCGCATTGGGTCGATGGTGCTGTTGCTGTTGCAGGCGGGTAATTGAGTGTGGTGAAGTCGCCAACGTCGCCGACGCCGGCGTCGTCTGCGTCGCTTGTGGCGCACCGTCTCCCGGTGTCCCCGTCGCCGAGCCACCCGTGCCCCCTGTCGCATCACCCTTAAGGCTACGTGTGTTCGAATGTATTGTTGTCGTTGTAGCCCCACCGATGCAGGCACCGCCGCCGATGACGCCACTACTTGCATTACTATGGCTACCACTAGATTGATGATGACTCGAATGATGTTGCTGCTGCTGTTGGTTCTGCTGCTGCTGATGCTGCCGCTGACTATGCTGCAGCGACAGCAAATTATGCTGAGTTGTGGTTTGACCATGGATGTGCTGACCCGCCGGATGTTGGTTGCGTGACGCCTGCTGGAGTTGCTGCGCCGTCCGAAACGGTGTATCCACATACTCATTGGTGAGCCGCTCCGATTCAGGTCGAGGTGCCGCCAGCGTGACAGGCGATACTGGTACTGGTTCGATACTATTAATATTTATATTATTATTTATTAAATTTAGATTTAGACTTGCTCCCAGCAGCGGCAGAATGGGTGATGATGACGTCGCTATTGCCAATGGTGGTGGGGGCGGTCGCCGCCTTGTGAAGCTGTTCACCGACGACACTGTTGTCGCCACCGATGACGTTGATGAAGCACTACTTATGTTACTATTGTTGCGATTTAAACTAATTGTGTTATGGGGATGCTGTTGCAGCAGTGGCGTCAACTGTGTTGTATTGCTGCTATTGTTGTTGTTGCTGTTTCGACTGTTGGCGATGGTGTTGTTTAATCTACTACTGTTGTTGTTACTGTTGCTGCTAATGGTTCTACTGCTCGAATGATTGTTTGTACATAATTGCTGTTGTTGTTGCTGTTGATGTTGCTGCTGTTGTTGTTGTTGTTGTTGCACTGGCGTTGGCGGTGCACTCATCATCGGTGGCTCCGGAGCCTTTGGACGATGGACACGAGGTAATAGTTTAGGGGGCCGGGGAGGCGCCAAAGGATCGCCGCCATTTCTGCGATCCATGTATCGATTGAAGTTAAGGCTATACACCTAATGCCCTCGGTTAAAAAGCCGGGGACCATCAGTTTCCATCATCCTTCGATTGGAATATGTGTGTGTGTGTGTACCTGCTGTCTTCCTTGTGTGATTGGATTTGCCGGGCGATTGCCTTCTGTAACGAAACAGAACAAATTTAAATCATTAGTAAAATGGAAGCAGATATCTTAATTTTAAAATAGACTTAAATCTACGTTACTTTGCCTGTTAAATAAATGGCGCCCAACAGAAGTTTTACATTGGCCGTATGTTTGTACATATTTACTAAGAAAAAAAAATCACCATCTGCTCTGGTACAAAATTCATTGATCGAGCATAAAGTGATCCTCTACCCTAAATGATACCCCCTACTGTCAGATCATTGTGATTGATGTGCTGGATTGCTTTCAAAGCCATCCAGGGAATCTCATTACAATTTCGGTCTACACTGTCCCGTCTACATGAATAGAATAAGGGAAAAAAAAACTGAAAACGACGGACACAACAACTGATCGTTTAGTACGATTATGTTGATGACGATCGCACTTTTCATGTCCAATCTCTTCGTGTCGCCTCCAGGTAAGGCAGCAGCAGCAGCAATATCATTCGTTTCGTCGTGCGTTGCACACGTGAGTATCTTTGTTGTTTTGCTTTGTCCATCATCAGTTACCACCATCTTATCTTTCACATTTCTGTGTGTGTTTTCTTTTTTTTTTTTTGCTCTGTCTCTTGTTTTTCCAGTTTATTACCTATTTTGGTACTGCCGCACCAACACACAAATAACTACCTGGACAGAATGATGAATAAAAGTGGAAAGAGGTGATCTTTTCTTAAGTGTCCTGCTACTTCTTGTCCTTTGGGTTTGTTGGTCTCTGGCCATTGTCAGGGCTTCTTTTCATCAATGATAGCATCCAACGTATCTGGGTTTTTATTTTTTTATTTTTACTGCAGTTTATCTTTGAAGAAGTTTCAGAGTTCGACGGAAGAATTGTGATACGCACGCGTTTGTCACTCGCAAGTAGGTTCTTTTGAACTGTGAAGATCTACAGAGAGCGAGGGATACACAACATAACACACCAACGACCAACCAAAGGGAACGGCAAAGAGTAGAGAGAACGACAAAAAGAAGAATGAAATGAGTATACCCGTATTTCTGGTGTTGAATCTGATATTCCATTACCAACCAGTACCTGGTAGTACCTTTGGCTTCAAGGGCTTCAGATTTTTTATTTTTTTTTTCATTATTATTATTATTTTCTATTTTTTTTTTTTTTTGATTCGTATTTGTGTGGCTGTTTTAGTTCTATGACCGTGTTGATTTTTTTTCTGTTTTGAGAGAAAGACAGGTTTTTTTTATCAGTTCTTTCTGTCGTTTGTTGTAGTTTTGTGGTTGAATTGTGGGTAAAGAAAAATTATAAACGAAAGTACTAAACGGAATTTTTGTTAGTAAGATCAGAAAAGTTTATTCGAATCGATATACAAGAAATGTAAAACATTTTCGAATTGGCGCCCAACGCAAGGTCAGAACTATTGTATACTACTAGAAGATGCGCATGATCCATGGCGAGAAAGAGAAAAAAAGGCACCCAACTAATGTTTCTAAAACTCCTCAATTTGTGTGCCTTTGGATTGAGGAAGAAAGAGCAGTCGTCTGACTATTATTCTATTAGGATCTGCGAGATACAAATTTGCAGAAAGAAGGAAGTTAAAGAGCCAAAGCAATGCGTTGAGACATCAAAACTGAGCGTACGAGTAGATTATTAAACTCTGAGTGCTCTACACCAAATAGCTGAGCTACCTACGTAATTAAAAATGGCGCCCAACATGCGACCACAGCGGTAAGAGAAATATATACTTAGTTCGCAAGGTTTTTAAAAATAATAATAATTCATAAACAATTTAGCAGCTATGTTAAGATAAGTGGTACCAGATCCTATGACTAAATAAAATCAAACGAAACTTTTATTTTACTTTGGAAAATTAAATGAACAACTCGCCAAATCAAAATTACATTTGTTCAATTTGAAACGCAAACAAAATATTTGTATATGGAAATAGATGCCGACTAACTTAAGATTGAAATGTCAAATGTTTATTAATGTGTGAAAGTCCATAAATCAGTAAAATGTTTTAACACAAAAGTAAGTGTTTTTTGTTGACTTTTGTGAAACGAGTGATCAAGTTTTAAAAACAAAAATGAAAGGCTAAGTTGTTTTCGATTACGGTATATGAATGTCAGTAATAAATGGCGCCAAACTTATCTCTGATTGATTACTCTTTTGTGCCTAACATTTTGATTAGCAAAGTTAGACACAATTTTTTAAAAAACTGCAGAAAAATAATTGACACTGTTTTTGACTTTCACATGAAACTCTTGCCTATTATTGTGCTCTAAAAGGGACTCGAAATTTCTGTATAATGTTCATCATATCAAAAGAATAATCGAACGAACGAAGGTAGTCATTTTTAGAATTTACAAACAAACACATCTAGTTAAGACGAAAAGTAAAAAGGTGACCCAACGAACAATCTTTCTCTTTTTTGTTTTCTGCTCGAATTAGGCTTGGTTGTTACATAGGTTAGTATAACTGTCAACTATTTTCCTTGTCTTCGATTTAAGTTTGTTTATTAGTTCAAATTCGACGCCGACAAACGAAAGATTTTTTTTGTTAGCTTTTTGACCGAGTTAGGTAGAACTTTCGACCAAATCAACGATCTTTTTTGTGTTTGCATTGTGTCAGTCAGAATTAGATCTGTTTGATAGTACAATTACAAATGTCGGCCTATATATTTATTAAATGACAATTATGAAAAATTAAAGAATGCGGAAGCTTTGCAGGACTTATATTCAGCGTTAATATGAACGTCAACAAATTACAACAAATACACTTCAAACAATGTTTTGTGGATTACTTATTGACAAAATTAGGTATTATGTAGGTAGGTACATATTTGCTTCGAAGTCGAATTACCTATATACGAACAAGATGAGCTGCTACTCTGTTTCTAATGTCACTTAGTTTCAAGTAGGTACGTTATTTGAAAAACGGAACTGTCATGACAGGTATTTCTGCGATTTTCTCCTGTCCATGGAATAAAAATCACAAAGATTTTTGCCTTAAAATATGTTCCTATTCCCACTTTATACGAGAATAAAAGTAGTAAAACTATTAAAAAGAATTTGTAAATGATTTGTCAAATTGACAGTTGACAGATCGTAGTGTTTTCTGTTTTCGATGTTCATAAAGCACTATTAGAGCGAATGAACAAACTGATTAAATGCGAACAAACTACTTTTTGTGCACTTATAAACAGAAAATTCCACATTTAACTATTCTTAATTCATCAAAATGTATGTAGTAAGAAAACAAGGTTTAAAAACAGTTTAACTAAATTAATTTCGAATTTCAAATATTTTCCGCGGACGACAACACCCTTGGCGCGAATTGTCATATCATTAAAATGCGTTGCACATCCACAAAGTATAGCAAATAAAACATTCGTTCAAACTTAACTTTTAAAATTAGAAATTGCTGGTAGAAATAAAAACTGATGGCTAAAATTCGCGAACTGCTGCGACCAAGAAAGGTGTTCATGTGAATATTCCTTAAGCACTTCAGGCCACTGGATTTGGGATTTTTGTCAGATCATAAGAGAACACAGATGATTTCTATTATCATGCATTTACCTATCTATCAAAAATTAACAGTTCTTTTGATAAATATCGCAAGTAATACACAAACTACACACATTGATGACAGCTTCTGACACTTCCTCGAAAATTTCTATAGTCAAGTCAAATAAAAATGTACATGTTTTCAAGCTCGTTCAATTGACTTTATCCTTAAAGGAGCAGTTGAGATGTAAACCGTAAAACTGTCATTCAAGCAAGAGTCATATTAATGTAAATTGAGTAGGTGAAGGTTCACTCCAAAAGATTTTTCTCACGCTAAAAGTAATAGCCAGCGCAAAGTACCAGTCGATAATTTCAAAAACTCATAATGACATAATTTTATGACAGTTAATTAGATTGAAGGATTTAAAATGTCTTTGCTATTCCGCTTCTAGTACAATTTTAATGAATTGTTTTTATTACATTGTTTTCATTCAAAATAGATTAATCAGAAACGAGTTCATATCAACCTATTTTATTAAACCATTCCACCTTTGAGATGTCACTTCATAGACAATAAAAAAAATATTTTATAACATTATTGCAAAAACTGTTACAAAATTCTCATCACAAAAATATAAAAACTACAAGTAATGAAGCAAAATCAAAACGTCAACCAAATAATCAGAAAAGGAAAAGAAAAGAAAACGCATGGCAAGTGAATGACTGACTCGCCAATTAATTGCCTTGGCGCGCAATGACTACTTCTCTAAATGAAACATTTCTGATTTTGCTCTTACTTTTCGTTTTCTTTTTTGAATATTTTTATAAATAGCATTTTACTGAAAAAGTCTCCGTTATACTTCTCGAGCAATGTACGAATTAATTCTTCTTCCTCTTAAATACATACTCAAAGTCATATATCGTACCAGAAGCGAACGCGTTGTACGAGTACGTACGAGTGTAATAAGTCGCTGTCTACTTGCTATTATTGTGTGTATCTCACTCTGATTACAAACTACTTTCAATTATTCTATCTCTCTTTAAACAAAAAAAAAAAAACAACAAAAAAAAAACTGTTTTTGTGCAATGTGTAGTAATAATTTACAAATTTTTATTGACGCAATGTATTTATGTGTTGTTTACGAGCAAATTTAAGTATTTTTGTTCTTGTTTTGTGTTTATTTTTAATCAAGGGCGATTTTCTATTTATTCTTCTCTTAAATGGGAGCTATGAATATTGTTGGCAAAATAAAAATGGAAGAGTTTCTTGGCTTTGGAGAAAACCGTCCCACTTTAAACAAGTGACAAGTTAAGAGGGAAAATATTATGTTTGTTCGAAATTGAAAACTATTAAATGAACATAATGACAGTTGATTTGTTGTCATTTATATTGACAGTTAATTAATTCATAATGTTGACACAATTTTCTTCTTACTGAAGATCGATTAACAATGTCATGTGTCATAAAATCGTGTAGTAGAAGTATTCTTAATTGTTAAGCGAATTGCTCTATTCGTTTATCGAGCTACAATCAGCTGAATATGTACTAAAAGACATCAACCATCAGGAGTTCAGCATCACAGTCAGTTTTTGTCTATTTATTACAAATATGAAATATCTTCCATTACGGCCGTGTGTCAATTGGGCTAAATAATTATTCTCGGATAATTTTCTGACACTTATGAAAGTGTTGAACGAGAGGTTTACCAAACGCCAATCTTAAAACTTAGATTTATCGAATTTTACGCTATTAATTGATAGAAATTCTGTGTTTTATTTTCTTTTCAACATTCTAGCAAACTCCAGCAAAAGAAAGCGTAAAAAAATTAGCGTATAGGAGAATTTTTTAACAAACGACAATTCGTTTTCCACCACAATACTGTCAGAAAAGTATCTGAGAATAATTATTTAGCCCAATTGACACAAAGCCTAAATAATAAAAAGAAAATCTATTACAATTTCAGATGAAAACTTTATTTAAAAATGCCATAAAAATGTTTAAACAAATTTAATGTAAACAAATCGCAAAACAAGAGAGAAAACAATTAAATTTAGTAAAGAAAACAAAAACCATTCAAGTGTGTTTTCATCGACACTTCAACGAAGCTAAACACAACACACGAGCACGATCGGTATCGAAGAACATTTTTGTTCTTCCTGACAAAAAAAAAATATCGAACAAATGTGCGCTTTCTATCGACCATAGAGATATTTGGTTTATGTTTCTCACATTCGAAGATATTTTCGAATATTCGCGCTTCGCCTTTTTGGCTAAATTAATTCTAAAATAGAAAAAAAAAACACTGTTAATCAAATAAGCATGTTGGCGCCAGTAGTTGTAGACAGTAACTTAACACACGAAAATTATAATCGAATTCGAAGAAATAGAAAATGAGAAGAAGAAAAAAAAAAACAATAGTCTAAAATTAACACACAATTAGCAGACTAAGCGAATTGAATCGCCAATCGATTCAGTTTCTGCTAGGTCGAATTTTCATTCAATGGAGGATTAGGTACATTCATTGAAATTAAAATAAATCTACTACAATTTGGGAACTCATGCCACGCGTTTTTTTGGCAATTAACCCGGTTATAACCATGTGTACAAATTGAGAATTCAAGGTGAATAACTATACGCATTCTAGATGTCAAATTATTTTCAGCGATCAGACACATCACTTAACAATTTCGATAAACATTTCGAAAGTAAACAAATTTTGTGTGTAATAGGTACATTCACAAGTTTAATATTTTAGAATTTTTGAAGATGGTCCAAAGTTTAACAGGAACAACAACATCAAGCCAAAGTTTGAACAGCAACTTCTGGTACCATCCAGCAACCTTTTTCTGCCAATGTGTTATTATGCTAATGAAGAGCTTTAATGTCGGCAATTAATTTGAAAGATGTTCAACGAGATTATATATAGACACACTGTGTAGTTGTTATTATAATTGCTATATTTTGCTTGGCATGTTTTTTTTGTGTTATCTAAAATTGTGCGGCCTATAATTTTATTCGTAAGTGGATGGGGAATTTCTTATAGACGAAATTCCTGTTTTGCGTCATTGTTAATTAATATTGTTAACAGAAGAGAGAATGCGATAATTTTCGTAGGTTTTTTTTTGAATTTTTTAAACTAACAGCAGCAACATTGGAGAGAGAGGCAGACACACCTGTTTTTTCGCATATTTTTATTATTTGTTAAATGTTTTATTAATTAATTGCGTGAGGATTTAGGAATGTGTACATTTTTGTTTGTTATTCGAATGAGAGGAGAGCGTGTTGAGGTGTATTTGAAATGTAATAGATTTAGCAAGTTGTGCGAGATGCAGTACAGATGGTGCTTAAGACAGTGTAGGTTGTTTTTTTTTTACATTTTGTCAATGGGACGACGTTTATTGAAAGTGACAGTTGAGAGCACAAACCAGTAAGAATAGACCGTCGACTCCTCCCACATAACTGACTTTGCCTACAAGTTGCCGGCGGGTCCAGGATTTTTCATGTGTTGGTGCTATACAAAATCAAAGGAGCGCCATTAACGCACGCATACTTGAAAAAACATAGGCCCATGGTAAAGCATCGAAAATCATTGCCGCCATTAATTTTGACATTTACACGTATATTTACAAATTAAATCAAAGTTTGCACTAATTTTGACGTTTGTCAACATGGGACGCATTCGGTGCTTTTATGAATTCAAATAGAGTGCGATCAAATAAAGATTCACCCTACTTTCAAATACGTACTTTGAAGATTAAGTTCTAGATTTTCATTCTATTACGAAAAAACAAGGAAGGATGATATCCAAACCTCCTCCCAGAAAGAGGAGATGGGTTTTCACTGTGGACACATTTTTTTGTTTATCAATCCATCACATAGTTGACATTCGGTTGTGTCAAACCAAATACTCGTAGTATCAACCTCAATACTCAATAGTTTTTGGAAAATTCATATATAACGCCCTGTGTCTTGTGATGATGATATTAAATGTAATCACAGTTTCGGGTAAGTTAATTTGTCGTGAAATTTATTTTAGTTTAATGAGAAAATGATAGAGCAAATCTCTAAAATAGCAGGCAATTCATTCATCCGTTTTTCCAGTCAATCTAGGTCAGAAAAATCTATTATACTAGACTTTTGGGTGGACCTTATCGTACCAACCCCAATAATTGTTTTAATACAAAATGGCTGACTCTGTTGAACCTTATACTAATTTGAAATGATATGCTTACACGAGTTGAGGGTTTTAGATCTCAAATGTCACTTGTCGTTGTCAAACAAACTTAGCAACATGGCAAAAAACTGTAGGCATTATTGTCTTAATCTATCAACCACAATTTTAGGTCTGTTATAATATCACCTAATATTCTGACATAAATCTGGGTGTTGAGAAGAGAAGTTCACCAAACACCAGTCATGAAACTGAGATTTACCTAATTTCACGCTCTTAATCAATTCAAATTCAGTGTTTTATGTTTTCCTAAACAATCTAGCGAAATACAATCTAAGAATAAACGTCATAAATTCAGCCAACAGTAGAATTTATTGCATATGTCCCGGAGCAGTATCAATTTAGTGTCAGAAAAGTAGGCAAAGATAATTAGTTTGAGCAATTTACGTAAAGCATACATAGCTATTGATTACACTCATGTACCTACTACATAATTTGTACATACTTAGTAACTTTATGATACTAACGAAACAAATGTCAATACTCTGTTATGGTTAGTTGTCAAACTATAGGAAATGTGTCACACTTACATAATTCCCAAAGTATTCTTCTGTTAGCGGAACATGAACATTTTTTTAGTATAAAACTTAAATTTCCAATACAGAATTGCCATCGCCAAACATTAAATAAATAAAATTAAACAAAATATCTCCAAACGTCGGAATAGACTCGATTTTAGTTTTATTGAAAGAACGAGAAAAAAGCGAGTGAAACGTAAGATCGATGCGTTCAGTTCCGAGTCGTCTTGTTGCTAGTAATTTCTAGCTCTCAGTTGTCAATAGCTAGCTTTGTGCTGTTAGTACAATTTTGTCGGTAGTTAATTTATTGTGAAGAAGGCAAGCAAATAATAGGTACCTACAAAAATCAAAAGGGACATTTGAAACACTAGTTTACTAAGTGACAGCTAGTTGAAGTAATGCATCTACGTTTTTATTGGCTTATATTGATCGTTTTTTTTTTTAATTGACATACGAGTAGGTACATAATATAGAAGGCTAATAGACAGATCTAGTCAATTATTCAATTGGTATTCCTATTGTGACTAAATATTGTTTTGGTAGTAAACATGAAGTTTACTACTCTATTCTAGACAAATCTAGCCGACGACTATAAGTATTTTTGATTGTACCAAAAGTTCTTGATTCGACAAACATGTTTTTACGTCAATGTATTCAATGTCAATGCACCAATAAAATAAAAAAATTGGTAGTAGAATAGCAAGTAAGTCTAATTTTATGTCCTTTCAATAATTAAACCACCGACTTAAATTGACCTATTAAAACATCAATTTCAACCACACTCATATTGAAAACGATCATTAATTGAACAACAACACAAGTTTTTCCACTCAAAATCCCAGCCAAATAATCGGTAATAAAAGCATAAAAAACTATGTTAAATAATTCATAATATCCAAAACTCATAAATGAATAACTAAACGAACAAAAAAGGAGACAAAATATAAACGTCAAATGCCATACGAAAAATAGAAAAAAAAAATCTTAAACAAATTAGAAGACGATGAATGTAATAAAACCACAAAAAAGAAAAAGCAAAAAAAAAAAACATCTTAAAAGTAAAATTAAATATTTATTCACACGCATACAACAGCATTGCGGGGGTTTGTTAATGAAATCAACACGTTGTCGTCGCGGGAGTGCGAAATTTGTTGAATGAATATTTTTTCTTTTTCGCTTGTCATACTTTGTTTTTTTTTTCTCATATTTTTGTCATTAATATGAAATTTTCAATGAAAACCACTGATAATCTGGTACATTTTAAAATTATTCAAATGTCAAAAATAATTAAAATATTTAGCAAAAGGAAATGTGCATTTTCGTTGAAAAGATGTTTTTGAAAAATTTCGATAACATCATTTCTAACACAAAATTGTTTCAAGAAATATAAATTGTTGTGTCAAATTCTACACACAACAACTCGATATGACGGACGACTATGACAACACAACGAGCGACTATCATACAACGACCGCGAGAAGCTCAACCTAGAGTGAGCGGACATGACGTCAATACGTAGGTGTTTGGCTTAATTTGCTTGATAAAATTAAATACCTACTTACGAGAGCACATTCTGATTTTCTTGGATGAAAATGCTCATGAAGAGTTGGTTGGTTGGTTATAAAAAATAAATTTGTTCATCTATTACCATTTTGACGATATTAATACTGTCGCCCTTCTTTCTGTCAACTCGTTTGTGTTGACACAACGAGCAAGACTTATTACTTAAAATGTTCACACAAATGACACGCACATTGTGGTGTGGAATAAAAAAGAAATCACAGGCGGGCGCGACTAGGGGAACACTAAATAGAAAAGGGACATTTAGGCTGGGGCCCATGACACGTTTCTGATGACGTCAATGGGTGAAAGTCTTCTTCGTCTAGAGGAGAAAACTCCATCACCCTCCCCTCATCGCATCGATACACCAACACAAAACGCGCTGGGTAAACCTCCCTAATGATGAAAATGACGGCTAAACACAAAACTCTTCATCGTTTTCTCTTTTATTTGCAATTTTTTCTATTTATAGACACCCCGACGCTTCTTCATAGACAAGATTCGTTATCCCTGTAGATATTCCCTTATTTCTGGATTTTGCTTGTCTCTAAAGGTATAAATGTGTGCGTGAGAGTTTTACTCTATTTTTGCCAATTTCGACAATTTTTTCGGCATCCTTGAGTGTAGACAACGACAAAGGGAAGTTTCTACTTTCTACCCATTTGTGGGTTATTTTTAGACATCATAGGCTCGGTTGGTATGTTTTTGGCTATTGTTGGAGCTTTTTTTTGTCTTTCCTTCTCTATGTACAATATACATACTTTGGGTGAATAGGCTGTTGTATGGTTGTAGGTGTAGAATATTTATTCATGAATGGTTAGGGAGTGGAATATCTGTCGTCATCAACGTGTAGGTGTCAAAGGCTTTTAATCCCATGTGTGTCCTTTGCTTAACCTACCAAAATAAGAATATTTCGATGAGCTAGGTGGCTGTTTTATATTCCTTTGGCAGATGGGAGTGATTTAGATTTCAGTCGATAATGTTATAGTAGATAATGTTCTAGAGCTGTCAAAATGTTGATGTAAACTCAAAAAAGAAGTACCAACATGTCAAAAAAAGACAACATAATATAAATATCTTAATATTGGCATTGTTCCCTAAAGCTATGCTTAGGCGGTTGTCTGATTTTACAATATTGTCAGGTCTGCCAAAGACAAAAATATGTCCCAAATGTCTTGCAAACCGTGTGAATTAACAATTTTTGTTTCACAGTAAAATGGTCAAGTATCTACCGTAAGAATAACATTTATGACTTTCAAACTCTCAAGATACCGCCAGTGAACTATGGACTTATCTGAATTAACTAAGATTTATATGAAATTGGATAAATATCATCTATTCCAATTTGCCTACAACACATTTGCCTGACAGAGTGACAGCTACAGAGTAAATTTATTTCATTTATATTCATTTTATCCCCAAAAGCGACAAATACTCCGATCGTATCCTCAGTTCAGCGTTCTTTGAAAACTTCATTATTGTAGTAGATTATTACATACTTCCACACCAGAACATCTCTGGGGTGCTCTTAAAACTGAACCAAATAGTATCGCTCCAGGGTTGTTCAGAGGAATTCTAATACAGTAGCATTTTTTCTTACTCTGGCATTTCACTTGTTTTTAGTGACACAAAATTATTTGCAAATAATTTCCTTATCTCCCACCAACCAGATGTTCACCTATAAAAACTGTCAAATGTGAGAGATCTTGACGATCTTCTGTACCTAGTTTAAAGATAAGAAAATCTGTTCAAATTGCTGTACGATATCGATAATTTATTTGCTTCAGTATATAAAGCCGAACTGCCATTAATATTATAGAGGATAATCCGCGTTTTGACCTACATTCGGTATACATACAGTCAATGAACGAAATTAAACTTATCTGTTGTAAAATATACATCAAACGTCACTTAACAATATAAACGTCACATTTTTACAACAATACAGTCTAATTAGTTACAAAAAATATTAACTACAGTATACATCGAGATCATTGACACCATTTTAATGTTGACACAAGTCAGTAATAGATCATAACGTCAGTGATATAATGACATTTGATTAACGAACTAAAAAACTAATCTGTTCGTTGCCTTAAAGTGATGCTCACATTATTGTTCATTAGATCAGATTGATGTCTCTAAATTTACACACAAATTCTTATCAACTTTGCAAGAGTCACAAATTAATCAAAAACATATGTTTACTGAAATATGTATTTGTTTCATCTCCAGATGATCGTAAAGCGAAAAAAAAGCTATTTAAAATAACATCAAAATCATTAGATAGATACATGCGAAATAAGCTGTCAAAGTGGGTGCGTAAACAAAATTTTACAAATACAGGAACACGAAACGACGTTCAAAGGTTATTTTTACATCATAAGACAGAGAGAGAAAAGAAACATATTCATGCTAACCAGAAATGTTTAGATTACCTTAACTATTATCGCTGTGTTGACGTGAAGCCGATTGACCCTGACTTACTATATGAGATGAAGTAGAGATTTGTGGAGAGAAAAAAAAGTGTCACAGTTGACGCCGTCTAGCAGGCAGGAAACTTGAACAATATCAAATCAATTTTCAGTATTATTTGTTTCATTAATGATTTTTTGTTCATTCAAGTGGAAATGACACATACCTATACATATAGGCAACTGACTGATGTAGTGTGATCGACCTTTGCTTACCTTCTTGTTTCGTTTCACTTACTTTCTTCAGGAAAAACAGGTATATAATCTAGACTCCAGCGAGTCCCCCGCCAAGAAAATAACGAAAAAGATCTATAACACAAGAGGGCAACACAATCCAACAGATGTTTCCTGTGCCCGTCTGCACACAGATGCATTTTGAGACCCAAGAAAACCAAAGCAAACTGAGAAAGGTAAAAAAAAAAGAAAGAATAAAAACATAGCACATAGCATATCATCAGGTAAATTGGATTTAGCGATATAGCCTCCATCTTGATTGTAGTAGTTTCTACTTCTACTTCGTCTAGTTCGTTTGTCAATTGGAATTCTATGCTTGCGGCCACTTGATCTTTTAGAATCTCTTGATCTCTGGTCTGGCGTTTTTTTTTTTTTTTTTTTTTGCCATCATCATAGAAGACATTTACAAAGTTTAGACGAGGGAATGACTGACATTTACACTAACAAAAAACATATTCATACACGATACACGAGCGCAGAGCACGTAAATGTCATTGAAATAACAAATAAAGGAAAAATTAGCTCAAACCATGATTTCGCGAAGAACACAACCGTGAATAAATTGTACACTTCCTGTGTGTAAACTGTGTACAATTTTATTGTTGGTTATCGTTAGGTTTGGCTTGTGTACTAAAATTAGTTAATGTAGGCAGTTATGTGACAGTTTAAACTAGCAATTATTATTTTTGACATTTTGTCAAATTATGTAGGTATATAAAAAGAAGTGAAGTCTGAATGTCAGATAATGTTGTGTTTATTTTAATGTTGTGTTTATTAGATATACAGTGTAAGTATGTGTTATAAAATTTCACAATCTCCACAATGATTCACATCTAGTACGTTCGTTAGAAATGTTTTTTTTTATATTGATTAAGAAGTGTTTAGGGAATGACAAATTCAACGCAGTGAAGTACAAAAAAAATACTATTTAGCCAATAATAATCCCAAAAAGAAGGCATGGCAATAAACGAGAGAGCATAGCCTATAGCCTTCTCAAACTTCAACCGGTAAGACATAAAATCCCCTACAGTTTCATGGTACTGGTAGTATGTTTAGGCTACTGCGATAAACTTACGTCAAAATTGACCGACTTTTGTTATAATGAGCAAGATTGATTTTTGACAGTCCACTCAATATGGTGTAGTTTATCATTATTATCATTGTTATATTATGTAACGTTACATTATGTACAAGCAGCCTTCCTCATTATGTTGGAAATGAAATGAAGACAATGACCCCAAAACAATTTCCACTATCTACCTATGGTTGGTACATAATTTAATATACAAACTAATGACAGATTGGCAATCTGTCAAAATAGTGACATCTGCATTAATCTTTATACTACAATAATGTCACGTCTAAAACATGATTTTTTGCCACAAACAAACAAAAAAAATTAAACCTTTACCCAATCTATTTTGAAACTAGGTGAACTATGGCATTGTTTACCAAAACCGAAAGACTACAAAAAGAAAATCTTTACAAAGGACTTATTATAGTATACACACCCCTTTTTTACATCATACTCGTTTAAAGTAAGTACTGCACTCGACATTGCCTTTGTTTTTCCACACACACACACACAAAAAAAAATAGACAAACACTTAAAAACCGGCTGCAAAACTACTTTATAAAAATGTTTTTTTCTCTCTTGTTTTTTTATTACATTTTTTTTGCTTGTTTGCTATGAATTTACAAAAAATAAAAAAAAAATCATCCGAGACTACTGTTTGCCATCCATGTGCACGACACTTTGTTACATATCTGCGCGGCACTGTCGTTGCTGTGTTGCTTCAGTACAAACCAGTAGTTGAGTTGATATTTCAGAGTACTTTTCATTTATAAATACCTAACTAGATGTACAAGTACAACCAATTTCTTAGGTTTTTTTTTCGCCTATAAGCCAGATACTTGTTGTGATACTGCAAATAGACGAAGCAGACTATGAGTACGAGTGTCAGGCACTATACAAGACAACAAACATTGACTCTAACCTCATACTGTGTACATAGTTAGTTTCTATAAAGTTCTAGTACATTATTTCGATTGCCCAATGACAATAATATTGTAAACATTGAACGCGATAATGAGAAGGGATATCCGGTGACATTCAATTAGCAAGCATTACAGAATAAACAAATCGGTTAAATACGCGCGCAAATACAATATTAGTATAGGCACAGAACAGAACATTTGGCAGCGCTGCTGTTGCAGAGCTAGCGCGTTATGTGTGTGTCGCCCAAAAGGCTTTAATCGCGTAAATAGGCCGCATCTATATGTCATTCGCGTACACCATCTATCTTTGGTATTTGCGTTTGCACACATGTGTTATCTCTCTGTGCCGCGTTTTTCCATATGTGTTGGGCGAAGAATTGAATTCATTTTTATGCGGATATCCGTTCTGTTTTTTAGCGGTTGTGATATTATGACAATTGGGTACATTTTATTTTCAACAGTTTTTTTTTTTTGACTACCACCCTCTATTTGGCTTTTCTTTATGGAATTGTTAAACAAAATTATATCGACTTGTGCTGACGTTATGTTTGAAAGCGAGTTTTAAACGTCACTTGTTTTGACAGTTGTAGGTAGATATAAGATATAGGTATTCCACGCTCATTTACTCTTAATAGTATTTTTTTTACATCGATTTTGAAGTGAGTATACACTTAATTCGAAAGATATCATAAATAATGGGAATATTCAAAAAATCTAGTATTATGTCAAATAGATTTGTCTGGACTAGATCTTCCTTGAACTCACAAACTGGATTAGTCGTTAACGTCACTTTTACTACTTACGTCAGGTATATACAAAATCGAAATGTCAACTGAATAATCAGCCAAGAAATTCTAGATTTATCCGCTACCAATCCAAGGTAATAAAAATTCGGACACGTCACATCAGTTATCTGTCAGACTTCAGTAAGCTAGAGTTTTGAACGCCCCCAATTAGGTAAGTTCAGGGAGTTCTATCACTTTAACAAGTAATAAATGATGAATTATGACACTTCAAGTTGAATTTGTCTACTATTGCGTAGGTATTTTTTTGAGATAGTAAGCAAAATGTTGTCAAGTAAATGTCAACGAAAGCACTAAGGTCAATGTAGATACAGTCGCGTTAAAAAAAAAAGACACATTATAAATATGACATTTGACATTTCTCCTAAATCATTTGACAGCATTATTTCTATTCAATGCGATTTTTAAGATTTGCCCATATATTGGAGATAAACTAATAGATGGGCAAAGGAAATAATAAATAAAAACTTCAACAAATAAGTTTAGTTCCAACAACTGCTTTGAATAAACCGATGGATTTTGAATTATGCAAAAAATTCTTTCCAATTTTGGTGGCTTTATTATTCAACAATATTGCTACTAAGTACAGCCCAGTGGTACTAAATTGTTACTATGTACTTAGTTTTTATAATTCCTTAAATATTTTTAAAGAAATGTCTCACAAAATAACTAAAAAGTACGGGAACGCTTGGAACCAGACATTTTGTACGACTTGTATTATTTTCTTTTTGTATTTTCTTGACCTTTGGCATTTGAGTGATTTGACAGACCTATGTCAGTTATAAAAAACTAAACTAAAAATTTCTTGAACAGAGATTTGTTGGTATTTTTATGGAAGTAAAATATATCTATTGCTCGCGTTTGCCGAACTTTTAGTCACAGCAACAAAGTTTGACCAAATTTAGCCGAATTTAGATGGCATGTTCACACATAAAACGTTCAAACTGAGACTGACAAATCGACAGCTGTCAAAAAACCTTTTTTTGTTAAATATATTTCACAAGGAAAATTTAATAATTAAAGCACAATTTCCAATTAAAAATCATCAATGATGTTTATGATTTGTAGAACAGTGCAATCTGAGCTCAAAATCTAGTACGTTGCTCGCTCGTAATGTGTCATAGAAAATTCTCAGAAAGATGAAACTAACTAAAGCATTATTGCCAAGCAGTGCCCACTTCGTTCTACATTTTAACAACATTCCTCTCTGATAGAAAAATCTCTCCACACTTTTCTTTAAAAGTAGACGTAATTTTAGCGAATACCTTTATCTTTACCTTATCATATTAAATGTTCTTCTTGTCAAAGAACTAAGGTATGTAGAGTTAAAAATTCGCCGGTATAATCAAAATGCTGAATAAAATAAAATTCTAGGATTACAAATTCCATGATATAAGCTCAATGGAAAGTTAACAAATCACCATGGAACTCAATACAAATAGTAGCTGTCAGTCAGATACCATGATTGCCTATTTAGCTTTTAAATTGCACAACAACTAAGCACATCAAGTGCATTGCTTAATGACAGCCAATCCCACAAAAGCACGTGCTGTCAACAATGTGCCTTTAATTTTATGCAATAACTATCTTCCGTGATAACAATTACCTATTACAGTTGATTTTTACATAACTACACCCAAGTACGTCACGTGAATACCTATCTCTATCTACCTACTAATAGAATGCATTCAGTAATTTGTTATTTCCGTTGATTTTCTCAACATTTAAAAAGAAAAAAAAAACTAAACGAACGTGTATACACGCCATTGATGATGATGATGACATCAACAACAGCGACAACTACAAATGACAGCCCACAACAAAATCATTCCAATCTTTCAAATCGTAATCGTTTCGAACAAGAATGACGTCCAAACGAAAAAATCACATGAATTCGAATATCTAAATCAAAACAAAGTCAAACAACAACAAAACAAAAAAAAAAAACAGAAAACGTATTTTTTCTTAAATACATTTTTATTTTTGGGTAGGTAATTCTACATGCGACAAAATTAACATATTAAATTGTTAGCTGTCCGAATACCTGCACATAGAAAATTCAAAAATGTCTGTGCGAACATCGTTGTGTGTAGTAATAGAACCAGTGTGGCCACCGGGCTAAGAAAAAAAAATTGTTTTTAATTGTAAATAAATAAAAATTGAAATGAGTTGAGGAGGCACGATGATGATGGGCCGTACACTCGGGCAATGAAACTAAAACAAGGTATAAAAAAAAAAAAAAAACGGAAACGAGTAGCCACCATACAACAACATCGATAGGAGGAGTGGTCGGGTAGGTATAGAGAATCGATTCGAATGAATGTCTATAATTAGTTATTCAAAAGAGGAATTATATTAATTTTATTTGGCTACCTGAATAAATTATAATAGCAAGCTTGATATTTATCTCTATTCAAAAACAAATTCCTTAGGAATATTGTTTTTTTTTTATCTCCGTTCATATACCTACAAATTTATATTGAACGCATATAATTGTGTGCTTAAATTAATATTCTCTGTTATTTATTTTCGAACATTTTTTTGTTGCTTCTTTCGAATTTCGAAAATGAAATGTTTAACGTTCAACAAAACGATTTATGTTTCCTTCAATTAAAAATGTGTACGATGGTGTGATTTAAAATGCGATACTACACGTGGTGTTGGTTAGGCTAATTTATTAAAAGAGAAATGTACATAAAATTATGTTTGTATAAACTTTTAGTTTAAAAATTATTTGCGAAAAAGAACATTTTGCCAAATGTTGTTTGTTAGACAAGTCAATTTGACGTTTGATGTGTCAGAAAATTTCTGATGGGAAATGTCAAAGAAATGGGATATTAAAAATGTTCATACTTAGATGACAGTTCAATGAACGAACAGTTGAAGATATCAATTGATTAGAAGATTGTTGATATTTTCTTGGCCCCTGCATATCCATTGAGTGATTGGTGCCTTTAAATTTGATATAAATGTCAATGGAATGTATGTTCAAAGGCGATTAGGTAATTTGCATGTTGGCAGCACCATTATCCCCGAGGAGGCAATAGTAAACCTCATTTAAATAACATAATATTAGTCGAATTCATAATAATGTTAAAGCATTAGATAAGTACGAGTAGATATCATGCCGATTGGTGACAATAAAGGATCATTCACATGACAGCGAACGATCTAATTGATGAAATGCAAACAAACGACTTTAGATGAATTTCTAAACAGAAAATTGCACATTTTAGTATTCCAAGAGTACGATTATTAATTATCCCATCAAAATGTATTAAGAAAACAAGTTAAAAACAGTTTAAACAACGGAAAATCGAATTCCAAACTGTTTGCCACCCTAGGCACGAATTGTCAAAGTTTATTCGCAATCCACATCAATAAACCGCTTTCCACAAACTCGCGAATAAAACATTCGTTCGAACTTAACCTCAAATTAGACACTGCTGGTACAAACTGATGACTGAAATTCGCGAACTGCCGAGACCAAGAAAAGTGTGAACGAACTGTCAAAACTCGCGACTATTCGTTTGTCGCTCTCATATGAATATACCTTAAGATCGTTTGTAACGATTTATTTGATTGATATTATTGTGAAGCACCCTATACGCCTTTTAGCTTTGCTAAACGGATAGTTTACGCCAACTATTTATTTATTTAGTTTATTTAGTCGCAGCCAGATTTGTATGTCATTTTGACGTTTGTAAAATTGTTGTATGCACACCGAAAGATTTCACCAAACACAACCTAAGGAATGCGTCAAATTGTACTAGAATGCCCCCCGAAGCAATTCTAACGCTATGAAAAAATAGAAATGCTAGAAATTTACTACATATAAATTTAGAAATAAAATTTATAAAGACTTACGATTCCCTGAACGCCTGAAATAATTACAATGGGCCTCCGTACACGAGACTAATTCTACCGGCATAAAACCGATTTTGTAGGCGAGGGAACTGAAGTGAGAGGAAACAAACGGAATAAAATGTTCTGCCGAGTTTGAGCGGTTGAACAAGGCTTAAAACTAATACATACATAACTTTCAAAATATTTCAATTGTGAAAATAATACTACACAATGAAAAGGGGTTCATATATATAATTTTTCTGCCGGCAGAAATCATTACGTGTACGCTCGAAGTATGGTATAAAAACGGTTTTCTGCCGGCAGAATTAATCTCGTGTGCGGAGGCCCAATGACCGTCAAAAGTGAGTGAACACCAATGCGGTTTTCAGTAGTTGTCTTTGGAGTTTGGATAACATTTTTTTTAAATATTTATATGCAGTAAAGTATTTCTTGCTGTCGACAGGGCATAGTTTAATTATTGTTATTTCGTAATAAAACTTTTTACACATTGTTGGTTTTTTGGTCCTGTTTCCAGACTCTAATGAAAACTCAAAGAAGCATCGGTGTATCCTCTCTTTTGACGCTTACTGTATATTTAGAATTTAGTTCAGGCAAATTAAGTTGACTTAAGGCAATTAGACTTTTAAGGGTGTTAAAAATTCTTGACTTGCATTTTTTGTTATAGGAAAGGAGATGCGAAATCCTTTAGCACTCAGACCAATCCCGGTCCAATATACTACCAAGCAGAAACCCATTTTTTTTCTTTTTATGGTTGGTGGCAGAGTATTGCTGTCCCTCGCCGGCCGGGGCTCGAACTAACGTCACTTGGGTCAGAAGCAATGACTCTATCAACTACACCATGACCACCGACTTCCTTGAATAGTTTTGTAGGCTAACTATCTGTCAAGTCAACGTCAATTGAAAAATTGGTAACGCTATTATTCTGAGCCAGCTAAAAAATATACAAATCCTTTCACACTTAATAAACAAAAAAAATCGATCATTCCCTATTGATCCTCTCATTTAGTAAGGGTGTGCATTATGGAATTTTCTTCAAATAGCTTAGACATCGTTAGGCTTTTACTAACAATTCCATCCATAGCTGCTATCATGAGAGACTTATCTATTGAAAAACCATTTCGAAGAAGTTAGTTCGGCTTTTAACTTTTAATTTATGCGATACCCATTTAGTTCATCCGACTCCCACGTAAAATATCATATGCAACTAAGTTATAATATATTTCATGCGATCCCTATTGAGTTCGTCGGAGCCATACGTGTGCACGAAATGTAGATAACAATTGTGTAACGTTATCGGAACACTAAATGTTATTCTACCATCATGATATATATCAAGCTATTAGAAACTATAAAAATATCATATGCAACTCAGTTATGATATAATTCATGCGATACCTGTTTGGTTCATCCGGCCCCTATATGTGCACGAAATGTAATAATTTTGTAACGTGATCGTAACA
Organism: Cheilosia soror; assembly: GCA_949372485.1. NCBI lineage: Eukaryota > Metazoa > Arthropoda > Insecta > Diptera > Syrphidae > Cheilosia > Cheilosia soror. The sequence goes on from OX443561.1 coordinate 35,414,600, forward strand.
CCTAATGTTAATCTACCCTCATGATATATATCAAGCTATCAGGTAGATACTATAAAAATATCATATGCACCTAAGTTGTATATTTCATGTGATCCCTATTGAGTTCATCAGAGCCCTACGTGTGCACGAAATGTAACAATTGTGTAACGTTATCGTAACACATTATGTTATTCCACTCTCATGATATATATCAAGCAATCAGATATCTATTAAAAAATATACAACACAGCACAGCCCTATGAAATGCTATTAAAGGCCATCTTGGACAGGACAGAATGATCCTAAAAATATCGCAATTGCGTTACATAAATTTTCATTATCTACCAATATAAAATGTAACTTTGTAACATCAGTTCAACACTCTACCTGTTAATAAGACTTGCTGCAAAAATCCTACATACCAAAATTCCGCTTTCAATTCGAAAGATACTAATTCCATTGCCCGCCCAAACCAAAAGGTTTATGACCTTTACTCCACAAGACTTATGCAATCGATTCACTGCAGTTTGTGTATACATCTACCTACATACAATTTTCTTTATGATTTCTATCTATAGATAGATAAAAAAAAATATTGTTATTTGTTTGCTTAAAAATAGGTTTACGCAAGTTCTCTTTACGCATGAGAAATGTTGATGAATGCTTTATTTTTTTTTTTTTGGAAATTTTCAAATGTGTTACATACTACTCGGCTGTGTGTATGGGTAAGTCATAATCGATCACCATGAGATGTTTGTGTCCGCAGTACGCACGAATCTAAAATCAACATTTGTACATGATTTTTTTGAGTTTTTTTTTTCTTTTACACTCCAGCATATATAGTATAAAGCTTCAAACTAAAATAAACATTAAAATAAATATAAGTCGAGCTAAAGGGTGTTAACTTTGGAAATGTTTATGTATATACGAAGTGATCTTGATGGATGGTTAGCTCTGACTCGTATACATATACGCTGTCTATCTGTATAGAGTGCAATTGCAAGGAGCCACACCATATGGTGGTTAACAAATTTTATTTCTGTTTAACCACTCAAAATGCAGTTAACTATAGCCAATGAAAAGTTATTCAAAATCGAAGCGTTGGCGGGAGTAACAAAAACTTTTAACAATTTATAGATACGACTTTAGGCAGTGAACGCGTTTTTACATTTTAGTTACAGGTTATGTGCCGGCCCACACACGGTAATTTTGTTGATGTTGCGTAGGATTTGCAGTTTGAATTGGTATCTCTTTTGTATATAGTTAAATATTAAGCTATTTGGGTCGTGTACATTGGAAAGGTGTGTTTATTACTTAAAATGTGTTTTGTACTAAAACGTGTTGTGGTCAATGTTCTAGGAGGAAATAAAACTGTCAGATTTGTAATGGATTTTTTTTGTGATATAATAATGAGTCATGGCAACATCATTCTTCATCTATACATGGGAAATGGCTTCTTTGTAAGAAAGAGCTTTGAGTCACATTAATAAATCAGAAAGTAATGTCCCAAACCATGATAAATGTTTACCAGTAATTCTAGACAAACTTATTACTCCAGATATTTATTTTGTAATGTAACACGAGTAAGATGCTAACATAAATAAATCCTGCCAAGAAGTTATCTAATTCGAACGAAATCAAAGAGATTTCATATAAATCAGATATAGCTGTCATCGTGGCCCCATGAATGCCGCCATTATTATGAAATTCAGCGCGGCATTCAGCAAAAAACACACAGATGAACTAATTGCTTACATCTGTGTGTTTTCTTCCTTCTTTGCATGAATAGAACGATAATTTCAATGATTTTGAATAAAAGTAAAATATACTTATATCGATCCCGATAGAAGCTCCCTATCGCATGACTTCTCTTAATTCTTTCCTCTAAATATTCGCATTTTGTTCTCCGTTGTGTTTTTTTGGCGAAACGCAAACGATTCTTCCACATTACTGCGCCACGACGTCAACTATTTCCGGGGAAACAAAATTATTTTGCTTGGGATTCATTCGAGTTCATCATCGGCAAAAAATCTTCTTCCGGGGAACTTGAAGTAAATGGAATATGAGTCGCCTAGTTTATTAGGCAAATATTTATCAGGCTATATCTAGACTGTTATAAAATATAATCGGTGGTCCAAATACAAGTTTGTTTTTCAATCATATGTGTTTTTGACATTGACAGCTCTTTCGCTCGCTCTCTCTCTCTCTCTCTCTCTTTTTTGTCGGGTGCCCTTAAAGATCGATATGGTCCGGACCAATCAGAAACGATTCATGCCGAAATATCGTCCGACAGATTCATGAGATAAATAGTCAAAAAGGTCTTGAAATTGTAAATACTATTGGCTTATGGGATGCGCTAGGTATGTACCTGCTGCAAAGTCAACAGAGGTAGCCATAGTGCTCCATAAATAATTTAATGTTTGCTCTTTCTAATTTAGCTATTGCATACCGAAAATGATTGATTTTTGTTAATTTCAATTTATTTTTAACAAGAAACTTGTATTTGGACTACCCGTTACATTAATACCCGTCACGTTAATCTAGTAACAAACAATCACCATTAACGAACAGTTTTGATAAGATATCTGACGTTTGTCATGTGATTTCTGACAGCTTGTTTATTAATACGTTATACATATGTTTTGTTCTAAAATCACAAACATTCGCATACAACACAAATTTAAGTGTTTATCAGAAAAAAATCTGCGTTTATTCCTACATAAATTTTAAGACAAACTATTGACAGATATGTTAAAATTATTTAGCGTACTGAGTACAATGTAAACAGGGTCTAAGTTAGAGAGTGGGCGGAAATACTACTTACTACTTCAAATAGAAGTGTTCAGTACAAATATGTAGGTACATACTCTCTAAGGTGTCGGTATCCGTAAAATGCATCCGTAAACACACGAAACAGAACAAAACTAAAACATGTAACCAAAGCATATTATAGGAATTCAGTGGAAATTGTTGCGGAATTGACTGGGAAGTTGAACAGGAAAGTTTTACGTACGGAGAAAATAATAAATTTGTTTTCTAGAAAATTTATAGATCAATTGCCTAATTTTTTTTGACGAACTTGTTTTATAATTCAAAAGCAACATTTTAAGACCAAGATTGAGCTCAACGATTAAGTTTAACCCCCAGTTTCACAGTGGAAGTTTAAACTATAGTTCAACTGAACCTGAACATGAGTTTAAATTTGAAGTTCAACTGGTCCGGTTTCACAATATAATCTGAACTTTAATTCAATTGAACTCATCGACTAAGAGCTAGCAACGTTTTTTCTCAAGTCATTTTAGCAAGGCTGTAACTTTGTAACTGAAAGTTAATTACTGAATCAAAATCTAAGCAAAGTAAATTTCGTATTCGAAAAAAAAAAAAAAAAAAAAATTGGAGCAGCAATATAGGAAATACAGAGCAACTTTGTCAGCCAAATATAATTTTTAGAAGTATCGGTTTTCAATGTCGTGTTGAGCGACACCAACAACAATATTGACATTTATGTCAGACTTAATCGATGTTTCTGTACAAATGTCAAGGTGAATTTTAGAGTTCTCACACCCTTCCAAAAGCTATAGAACCGTGGTCAACTGACACACACTCTCGATAATGTTGTTGTCGGCATCTGTTTCAGCCAAAAACGTTAAAGTTGTTCCGGCTATCACAGTCCCTGTTTTAATCCGTTTCTCGCATTAAGAATGCGGTCGTCCAGAACCGTCCGGAAGAACTCTCCGCGATTCTGAATTCAAATCCAGAAGCAAATTTCTCTTCTTTTCAGTAGAAGAACTGTCAGTTGAGTGCCAATCGAACGATTTCAGAAGCGTTGCTGTTGCTTTGCAAATCTAGTACAAAGTAGGTGAGGTACATATTAGTTTTGAAATGCATTATGGCTCTCCAACAAATATTAATTTGAATTTTTACCTTTTACGTTTTTATTTTTTACGTTGAAGTAACTAAATCACCCTAAAGACCCATTTGCCCTCAATAACTTTTGAGTATTGGGCGTTACAAATATATGAATTTTTAACCCTTAACATAAATATATTTCTGGTGGTCACAATAGATGATTTGACAATTTGGCTATTAGGGTTCGCAGAATTCAGCATAGACCGTAAAAATGAATTATGGTGGTTCTTACCTATTTAACCGATATGGCACGTCCGAGGCTAGGCCACGTGGAACATATAGACAAGAAAACAACGCACCAACCTGTCGTGCATTTGAGTCCAGCCCTGATGGACGACGAAACAGAGGAAGAATACACCTCAAGTGGGGTGTAAAATTCAACATAAATCAACTATAGATGTGCGTTACTGGAGACAGCTTGCTGGGGATTAATATGGTTGGAGGGTCTTCTTAATTCAGATCCACAGACCGGCATAGCGACGTATCTCCGCCGACATATTTCCGCCCGGTACACTTTTCGAGCGGAATTATGTCGCTTATTTTTGGCAGAGTTATGTTTTTGAAAACGTCATATCTTTGCGCGGAGATATGTCGCTTTATAATTAAATAACTCCGCGTAAGGGGGGGACATGCTGCCCACCCTGCAGTTCGTTCGGTGGAGATATGTCGCGCGTACTTATGTCGCGCGTACTTATGTCGCGCGTACTTATGTCGCTACCCCCCACAGACCACGACCGGAACGGCATACAGTTGTAGCTGCCTGCTATGAGCTTCATGATAAAGTTCACACTAAAAAAAGCTAGAGGCCTATATGCCCTGATGTGCCAAATATTTATTTAGGAATTTAAAGCTATACCTAAGGCGCGTGTAAATTGTCATGTTAAATAATGAAGTAGGTAAGGCTACGGACAGAACGAACGCGAGAAGCGGAGCGAAAGCTAAAGCTTAAGGTTCTAAGCTATAAGCAAAGCGAATGCTGTCCATAATGAAGGCTAACACTTTAACGCTTCGGAAGTGCATCAAAATAAACAACATCCTTGAATTATGGAAATGGATTCTTTTTTTTTTTTAATATTTCTCCCGGGAAAGGCGAACCTATAGCGCTTCATCAGCGCCCCGATATGCTTGCAGATGTATTTGAGTTCTGCACTTAAATTGCTGCAAATTGTAGTCTTCTGGAAATATATCTACAGGAATCGAGTTCCAAAGTTTGCTTGTCCTGTAACAGAAGGAGTTTTGGAAAATTGATGTCCTCGCGGTTGTCAAGTGTGTATGGTCATGAGCATTAGCAGCCTGTCTTGTGGGGCGCCCATGGACGATAGTTTTGTGGCAGAAATTTCCTCCCTTTCTTTGGAATAGGTTGAATGTGAACGGTCTTCCAGCAAGAAGGAAACGTCTTCTGGGAATACGTCAAAAAATAGGACTTATAATTTAAATATAAAAGAATTTATTTTTCAGCCATTCATCGTTTGAAAAAAATAAAAATAATGTTCTTTCAAGAGCGATTTGTTAAATCACCTAATAAATATGACGAATTTTGATATCTTTACAAAGATTTACGATGACATCAGAAAACATCCCAACAAAAATTGATGAATACACACTTTTGAATGTCATTATTTGAGTATATTATACCCAAATCTATTGAGAGCTGCGTTTTAGCTTGAGTTTCTTGCTAAAAAACTGAGCAGAAAAGTTTATTCGCTTTTAGCGCCAAGTTTCGCTTAGCTTTTCGGAGCTGTAGTAAGTGATTTCCGTCGCATGATTATTCTATCGCAGCACATAAAACTTTCAATGTGACCGAACTCAAAAATGACACCCAGCAATTGCAAAGAAAAAAATGCATATGCGCGCCTGCCCTAAACCTTAAAAAATAATTACTCTTTAGTGAAGCTTGCATAAACAAAATATTATTATCATTCTCTCATCAACAATAATACATAATCCATGTCCAGCAACTACAAAAAAAATATATTATATATCTACTATAATCTATGATTTAAAAAAGAATTGGTCTTTTAATTAATTGACTGTTTTCCCATTCATAATCACACAATAAACTAATTTAAACAAGCAATTTATTGTGCTTAACAAAAATCTACATAAACACCCAAATATCTACCTACAAATTAACTTAATCGCAGCGATTAAGGAGCAAAGCATTAAAAATAAACATCTCACCGGAAGTTAAGCATTATATCTGTCCCAGCCAACAAAGTTTTTTTTTTTAAATAAAATCCCATAAAGATAAAAGCGAATTTGTTCATTGATAAAATAAAACGTCAATACGATTTGTTCAAATTATCCCGCCACCTGATTAAATTTATAATCAAAAGTGTTTGTTACAATGTTGCTATAAAAATATATATAAAACAAATAAAAATAAAATACTTTTACAACAGCAATTCGCAGACGAAAAAAAAAACGAATAACGAATAAAAAAAAAATATCTACAAATCAATCTACTATCCGTGGGTAAAAGAGCGCAAACAAAATAAATAAAAATCTGATTTACTGAATGAAGTTGAATCGCGTTTTCTTAAATTATCTTTTTGTTATTTTGTATTTTTTTTTTTTTTTTTTTTATTGCAATGTTTTTACTTTTATTTTGTTATTTTTGTTTCTCTTCTTGGTTGGGCTATAGCTCTGTGACTTAATTTATTTTTTGCATGTGACCATCGACGTCGACATCGTTGTCGCTCGTAGTCATAGTCTAGCGCGAGAGACTATGCGATATACATTCGAGATAGCTCGACGAGCCAGGCGAAGGAGAGATATTTTTGTGTGTAGCAAAAACAAAAAAAAAAACTCACAAAAGTATCTGTTTAATTAAAAGCAACTTTACTGCGAGCATAGCTATATTTTCTCACAAAAAAAAAAGTATCTCAACGTCATGTTGTGGTCTCCCAAATGCACTAGCATTTTATATACATTTTTCCGGTTTGCAATGTGCAATGCAAGGCTTTCTTGCTGTGTCTCTCCCCGGTGGGATTTGTCTGTTGAATTTTTGTTCTAGAAAATTTAAAAACAATAACAGGAAGAGGCCCAGTAACAGATACGTCTATATACTCTCAAATAAAAACCGACTACTGTTAAATAACAAACCCCAACGCGGCGATATAATTCCGGTTTTGAATTCATGCATATGTGGTACCATATTTTATTTTTGTTAGTGATATTTTTCTTCTTTTTTTTTTTCTTCTCGCTATGGTGCTGTTCTTTTGCGGTTTGCACTCATTCAAATAGAACCGGGTTTCCTGCATACTAACCACAAAGTGTACACTCCTCTACAAACACACAGTCTGTACTGTTCTATAAGCAGCCACTCTTGACAATAAATTTATTTTCTAATTAGAATTTCCTACGGATACAATGTATACGAATACGATTGGCATTTCACTTTGTACGACATACATAGAGCATAGGGCGCGGATTTGTTATTTTTTGTTTGTGTGCGCAAGAAATTGCTTAATATTTTTATTTATTGTTTAGGGTTGAGGGGGAGACTGTCATCTGTCAGACTGAAACAGCATTAATAGAACGAAAAAAAAAGGATTGAATGGATTTTATTTTGCACGTAGGCACAAACATATTTAATTTTTGAATTGTTTTGTTTGTTGAACTATTTGACAGCTAATTTCCTCAATGAAACACCAATTTGACAGACGATTTCCACTACACAGTATACACACAGTGACATTAAGAAAAAGAGCGTATTAATGAAATCTCTGAGTGTTTTTCTCCCGTTTTGAGTGAATATTTTGAACAAGTTTTACGTATACAAATGGTCAAAAAATTTATAACAAATACACATGACACATAGTTAAAGACACAGAACTACCTAACCTACCCATATCTGATCGCAAGCGATTTCTAGAGAGGCGGTAGCGGTCGGTAGGTATTGTTGACGTTTCATTGATTCGAGGGAATGTTTCGTGTAGGCAAATAGTTGTAGATACAAATTGTTGAGTGAAAATCCATTCAGAAAATTGCTAATCTAAGAAAAGACATTGACAACCTTTGCGGTTTTGTGAAAAATCAAGGTGCCATTTGTAGCTAAGAGTGAACAATATTGTTGCCCCCAGGTGTAATATGGACACAAATGATATTCCTGGCTTGACATCCTTCCCATTGCCTATAAAAAAATGTCCCAAAAAACACGTGTACAAATGCCATTAAGATTAATATGTAGATACTGAGTCAAACTACTCTAACTACAGTCGTGCAAACTTGTCAAACGGTCGAACTTTTTGATGCTTAATCTAGCATAAGCTGCTAGATTAAATTAGACTTCAATTTAGAATTTCCCAAAATTTAGAAATTCTAGTCCTGAGAAATATTCTCTAGCTTCAGCCGTTTGAACTTGGGATAAAATTGTAGGTCGAACAATAAATAAATGGGCGACAAATTTCCGTCAACTAAATTTTGACAGATCAAGCAAAATGTATAGTTGTCTATTTTTATTCTACATAAAGTACACATTAAGCAACTTACTGGGGAGATTATTCATACTTGGCTTCGTTTAGTTTTAGATTCAACAGCGTACAAGGTTTCATTGAAGACATTAACACAAATTTTGGGTTTTTTTGTGCATGCCGTAGAAAAACGCTATTTGTACTGTTCCAGCTGTCAAACAGCCGCATACAAAAGTGAAAAGTTGGCCAAAAGATGGCTTGCGCACAATTCTGTTTCAATTTGCTTAAACTTTTGACAGCTCTCAACTATTCCGGCTTCAATTCTGGCTGTAGATCTATTGTGTTTAGCCAGTGGCCGTGTTCAATACGCTTTTCCCTATAAGCAACAGCCTCTGAATGGTCGTTTGCATATCTAGGCCAGTTTTGTGTGTTATGCAAGATTTTCTGTCTAAATTCTATGACAAACTGTCACCTAAATATTTAGGTGCCTAAGCACATTGAACGGGGCCAGTGACCGTCAACAATATGGCAGCCAACTTAGAGGCGAAAAAACCTCTGTTGGATTTCTATCTGTTAGTAAGTTAGTTGGTCTGTGTTCTTAAATGACTTCTGTCACTAAATCATCTGTCACATTAAATGGAAACTCTTATGTTTTTGAAAGTTTATTATAAATACTTTCTTTTTAATATTTTTGAAGTTATTCGTTTGTGCGAATTTCATTTCGGTCACAAACTAAAAGCGCTTGCTTTTCAATGCCCTTCACATTTGTGACAGATCAAATTGATCAAGCTACTGCGCCGCCCCAACATATCAATAGTGAAAATATAAGTAGTAGATCGAATTATTCCAAGAAGAGTTCTCTTTTCTCTCAAAAAACAAAAGTGACTTTCAAAAATATTCCACAATGCTTCAAAGTGTTTCTAAGGCGCATTAAAGATTATGAATTCTGTCAGAGAAAATTTCTGTCAAAGAGATATAACTTGGTTCTATAACAGGTTTGAGATATTGATAAGTTTTAAGCGGAAATTGTTTAAGATTAGAAGCAGATAGCAACACAAAATTCGTCAATCTTTAACAAGCCTTGGGTCAGCTTAGGATCATACAAAAGAACAACTTTACACACTTTTCAAAGTTACTTTTAAGGAATTAAAATCTATTGTTTTAAATGGGAATGACTGTCAACTCTTAAAGTAGCTATGCTGTATGACAAAGAGTGTCAAATAGCAAATATTTTATTCGCTTTCACGATATAATCAAAATAGGGATTCGTATAAATTTATGTCGAAGATACTTTGCTTATCTCACAAAAACCTTTATTTTAGTGGTAATAGAAGAAGATTTAGAACGTAGGTATCTGCATCCTTTTAAAGTGAATTTCATAAAAACTATAAGTGAAAACATAGGTAGGTCATAAATGTACTTCGTGTCAAAAAAAAACTCGTATCCAAATTCGAAAAAAAGCGTATCTATACAATTGAATACCATATCATTTAGACAAACTTCTAAATGAGTGTAAATACTTATTGATTCGTAGAAACCCACACATAACAAAAAGTAATTATAATCATTTTTGGTATAATAAAAAAAATTCGTCAGAGAAACAAGCTCAAGTGGATTCATTGCATTTGACAACATCTATCGATTTAATCGGTATAATAATAACAAAAGCGATAACAATACAATTTTAACTATAAAAAAAAGTTGAAGAAAAGCCCTACTACCAACTACGCACGTAACTATTTTTAGGTAGTATAGTATTTTTTGACATTTTATTGACTCATCCATGGCCTTAAACGTGTTGTTAGTTTCAGGTGGTTTCTTGGGCTCTATCACGATGTGTTGGAATGATAATAAGAATCTATATCTTCTGAGTTATAGCATTCGTATGATTTAGAATGTCTTTGCGATGTGACTAGTTAAAAATAAGTTTAAACCAAATTTAAACCAAAAAACTATGAGGGATAATAATAGATATTTGTACTATATAGGTTAGGCAGCTTTAAAATTGTTCTACTATTTTTTAATGTGCACCTCTCCTATCAAAATGAGAATTCAGAAGTGATTTTGAAGAAAAAACTAAAAAGATGTACACAAATTTAACTTTTTTAACTTAAATGGCGCCCAACGGAAGGCTCTTACGCTCTTTTTAGCAAAAGGAACAATTCAAATCACTATTTTGCAAAACAAAATGATTTCTTTGAACAGAAAACATAGAACCAAAGGTATTTCTGCTTGATAATTCTGACACTTGACAAAATATTTAAGGTATACCTAGTCCAGTTTATTGACGACTTTGGAGTGATGAATGGAACCATAAAATTTGACTAGCTGTTTGATGGTAGCAAGTTCTAAAGGAGTCGTTAACCAGTTTCCATTTTCAGTAAGACTTTCTAATGCTAAAATGGGTAAGGAAATGAAAATATTTACTGTATGTTGTGTGTCATCTACTGAAGAGATTCGGTGAATAGCTTAGGCTCATGGTAAGCTGATTTGAATATGTACTTGAAAGTGCTGGGTACTTTTCTAAAACCTTGTGCGCCACCTTAGATTTCTTTTAATACATTCCGATAATTTCAGGAAAATATTTCTAAAATAACACCATTTAGATTGAGGTACCCTTGCATTGGCCGCCACTTAAGGGCAATATTTATATTAAATAGCTTTAGATTAAAGGACACATTTTTTAGGTAAACACATATAATTTTCAGTTCTATAAAATGATTGAATGAACTTAAAAATTCAACACGGCAGTTTCCTATGTTCTTTGCGCTAATAAGCTAGTGATTAAATCAATTTATTTAAAAATATAATATTTTATTTCTAATAATTGCTGCGAATGTAATGCAGACTGTACATTATTTAGTAGATCAACTTGATCTATTTTATATCTTGCACTATCTCATAAAATGAACAAAAATGGAAGGAATCCCTTGAATGTATGATAAGGGGCCTGTACCACAAAACTACAAGTCTTGTACAACAGGCGAATTTTGAGTGAGTTGAAATTTGTTAAGTCGTTACAAGTCATATCTTATGTGGTTTTAGGAAGAAATTTGAAGCATTTGTCTTGATAAAATATTAACCATATTAAACTAGTCTTATTTTAGGACATATTTTTAAACGAAATCCTTATTTCCACAAGTTAATCGAGAAAGGGGGAACATTTTTCTGCGAACTTTTTGCTTTTAATGCACATTTGTATGCCCAGCTCAGTGACTATAATTTAAACATTTTTTGTTTCGATCGGATAGAATTGATAAACTGATTAAGTTTATAGATATAGATATCGTATACGGTGGCGCATACAAAATAATAAACACATATTTAATATAAAAATATTTTTAAAACTAGCGAAACTGGAAATCGTGTCGTTGTGAATTGATGGCACCAACAAATATTAACAACATATTTTATTTAATATGATTTCAGCTAAGACGATTTGCCTGCGCACTTGTACAAATGACTTGTACAAACAAGGGAAATTTTGATATTTAACAAGTGAAGCGTTTTTATTTTGTGGTACAGAAATTATAGTTACTTATTAAATCGGCATTGCTAACAAGTGCCTGTAAAATTGTTAAATAGTAGTTTTGTGGTACAGGCCCAAGTTAGGTAACATTTGTATGATGTTTCTGCATTGGGCGCAAGGTAATAATGAAACTGAATGTAAATCATTGGATGTATGCATTTTTCCACAAACAACTGCAAGAGTACAATACATTGGGCGCCAGTTAATAATAAAAAAAATTAAATATTTATATATCAATCCTGACTACCTAATTAAACGAAAGTGCCTTGATCGAAGGTGGTTCCCAGATCCCAGTTCCCGTATCGTTGAAATAGGAAAAGATGCAAGATCAGCAGATTTTTAAATGAGGCTTCGCTAATTTCTTCGTAGAATTAAAATAAATAAATGGCATAAGACCACCGCAGATAAGTTTGTTTATCAAATAGCACTGTGATAAAGCAAAAATTCATATATATCTGCGCCTTCAGTTGGGCGCCAGTTGGCTTCTAAATTTAATATTGAGCAGGCTCTAGGTCTGTCTGAGTTCTCTTTATACATTTCATTGGGAATAATGGAGATTATTCAAAATATGTTTTTACAGATTACGATTAGCTTTCCAGCTGATAGCATTTCAAAGAGAGGTGAAGCTGCGAAGCCATATCGATCTTAAATGCTTTTCTATTGTCAAGGAAAAACTTTTCAGCCACCGGTTAAAATTAAAGCGGTTTTAACTTTCACTAGAAGACTCCACAGTATACTGTAGCATTAAAGAAAATTAGACTAACCTATTTGATTGCTAGTCCTCTGGTTGGGCGCCAGTTATTTATTTAATTATTTAAAAAGAAACATTCTCTTTGCAAATTGTTAAAAAAAATAACTTTTTTAACATGAAAGGCTTATAATAGAGAATGATAATTTTGTTTTAGAACCTACTTCGATTATTAACTAGAAATTTGGCAGATTAGAAATAAGGTAGCAAACTCGTTAAATATTCCAAAAATTCGAATGCTAATGTTGACTGGTTATTGTAGAGACCCAATATTTCATAGTCGATTGCTTTATATTCTTCTATCAATTGACTTCTATTTTCCGTATTTTTATTTTATAAGTGCGACTTTATTTTCATTGTTTTACATTTTATATAGTCAAGTGTTGGCATCGCACAATGCCGATACTACAGTTATGAAATACGAATGCAATTCTTGCGTTGGGCGCCAGTTATTTATTTTTAAATAAAAACTACAACAGTTCGGATGTAGAAGCTTATTAGAAAAAAACAAAAACAGTATGCAATACGAAAATGATGAAGAATATCATTTTGGTTCAAAGCCCGCTTCAATACTAATCTCAAAATTCCTCAGAGACTGGTTTAACTGCTGTATTTTTAGTTACCTCGTCTGAAATTATCTTTACAAACATGCCGAATTAGATTTAATCATTTTGAAATAGAGTTCATAAACATATTCTATTCAAATAAAAGTAGCCACATGTTGGCCGCAAGTTATTCGTTTTCAATTTTAAAGTTAAGATACTTGTGATAAAAAAAACCTTCTGAAAAGAAGTCTTATATAGAGAAGAAACAGAGGAGATCCTCTCGATTTTTAGCTAACAATTAATCAGATCCCAGTTAGAATTAAATCCTAATATCAAGGTCACCAGGTAAACAGTTTCTATAAACAGACATAATCAGGCCCTCTTGCTGGGCGCCAGTTATTGGTTTAATTTAAAAAAACACAATATGTATTATATACCCCCACGCAAGTTTAAGCCAAGAAGTTGCCAAGTCACACACCTACTTACTGTTGGCCTTAATACGCAAAATAAATATAAAATTCCTCAGGCAAGTGCTGACATACAAATAAATATAAAAAAAAATACAACAGTTATTTGTGAACTTACATTATTTTACAAAGCAATCAAAGGAAATAATAAAACTTCGAATTGCCGTTTCATATACATATAATCCAAGAAAGAAAGGAACGAACGTAAATATACAGCGTGCCGCTACAACAAATTGCAATTGTTGATATTTAGGTGATGATGATGTTGATACTCAATTTATTTTCTTTGTCGTTGGCTGTCGTATGAATGAAAATATAATCCCAATAATTAGCTTCAGCAGGTGTATAGAGTAATCCGCAAAAATATAAATTTCAAACTGATCACTATTCAATTTATATAATATAAACTCTTTTTTTTATTCCACTTGAACAATTTTAATTTCTTCTCCTTCTTCTTTGATCAATTTCTTGTAACGCTTTCATTGAGCTACTATTTTTGTAATTCTTTTTTAATACATGTAGGTATATAAACGCTCTCAAACTCTTATCATTAATCACGGTTTTCGTTACAAACAGGGGCAGCACAACACCATAAACACACTATATGCTTGAAAATATTTAATTTTTTTTTAAGAAATTTTCTCTTTTTTTTATTATATTTTATTTTATTTTATTTTTTCTGTGCACACTACTACTCTCGTTGAGCTATTTTTACTTGACTTATATTTTTTGAAGGAAAGACAACGAATAAAAAAAAAAATCATTCATTCATTAGATTTGCACGATTGAAGATGAAAGATGAACGATTTGATTTTTTTCCTTTTTATAGATATTCCGCAATTTCACTTAAAATATTTTTTTTTATTTGCTATAAGACACACACAGAGCTAATAATCGCGTCGTAGATACAATTAGATTTCAGATATTAAATTTCTATTGAATATTAGATTGATTGTATCTTTTCGTTATGTCGAGAAATCGAATCGAGATGTTGATGGTAAAAATTTTTTTTATATGACACGTGAAATAAGTATCCAATATTGTGGGAAGTATTCTTTTTTTTTTTTTAAGATATAAATTAAGCACACATAACTCAGACAAGTACTGTAACTGGGTAATAGATACGAAAAAAAATTCTTTCTTTTACTACAACACGATCAGCGAGATATACAACAGATGAGAGAGTTCTTGAGGAATTTCTATTTAATTTAATTTTGCAAGTCGGTTAGAATTTGTGTAAAACTTGTTAAAATACAATTTTTTTTAAATGATTTTCAGTATTTATTTGTTATTTTTAAGAAAATAATTCGTCCGTCTTTCCGATCATCGAACAACCGACAAAAACGATCGCGATCGCAGTTTTTCATAGGGCTGAAGTTTTGAAGCGAAATGTAATGAATGCTGTAGCAACCACATTAGGAGGTCGAATCCAATCCGTTTTTACTAGCGAGCAAGATACTACTACACACTAGCGGTTGAGAGTATAGTTACAAATACACTGTTAGAAATGATGATCATTGTGCACATACACTGAGCGTATCCGTGGGGGGATAAGTTAAGTTGTCCTCAGTGTGCGAGTGTGTGTAGGTAGCGGAGATTTCCTGTGGGGTACGATACGAGTACGAATCGACCGCGGCTACTACGCTACACAACGCGATCGATACCGACGAGTAAAGTAGACGACAAAAGCGGCAAATGCGATCGGCATCTATTCCACCAGATCATGTTAAATTCATTCGAATATTTAAGGCGAAAAAACCGATAATTTACAGTTTCACTGGGAATTTTTTTTTGTTTGTCGCCGGCACAACGTGTTTTTGTTTTATTCAAATCGAATTTTTAAACTAGTATCTTTTAGTGTGAAATGTTAAAATATTAAACTGATTAGTTAGTAGATATTTTCGCACAGATTTTCCGGTGTATTGGCTTTTGGTTTTTTTTTTTATTCTTAGTGTTGTGTGAAAGAGAAGCGAAATTGACAGCACTGCAGTCTACTCCATGCGGAATATCTCAAACGACTGATAAATATACACGAATAATTTTCACTCGACTCGATTGTGTGTGCGATGGTGTGAGATAGAGAGAGTGTATGCGTTGCATACACCCACAGAGTGGCGCACACAGTCATATGAAAAATAAGTATCTATGGGTGTAGAGAACCTGTTTTTGTTGACGACCGGACGCGATTTTACACGACAAACAGACACAAATTTGAATTCGCTCTCTCGCTCTGTCTAAGCGATGTGTCGGGTGTGTTCAGCGCCGAACTATACAGAAGTGAGGGTGGGAGCGCAAAACGGAAATTGAAAAGAACACATCCATACAGTATGTACGTATAGAAATTCATTTCATACACCCTCACTGTTGTAGCAGTAGCTACTGCATCTGAAGAATGAAAACTTCGACGTCGTCGTCGTTGTCGAAAAGCCAACCTAACCCCGAATGAGAATTTTTCATAGCGAGCCAGAGCCACCACACCATTCATTTAAATATAAATCAGGCAATACGAGTTTTCCACGAATGGATGCAGGTGCGAGTGTGTGCGAGTTTCATTAATGAACGAACAACGAAACATATATAAACACGAAGAAGAGCGAAGACGCAAGCCCCAATATGATGGTGTGCGTTTTGCTGTGGCGATTTCATTCATTCTGGATTTTTGTTTTTGTGAATTCTTTCCTTTTTTTTTTAAATGTATCTATGAACGAATGGAGAGCGAAGAAGGAAAAAAAACCAACAACGAGGAATAACATCCTTCATTCAATTGTTTGGATGGGAATGCCTGGCGGAGCGGAGTCCTTCGTTTGAACACGTTCGTTGGTTGGCCTTCTAGTTTGAGGAAATCAAAAACACAGAAATTTGCTGGCACTTTTCATTATGCTGAAGAGGAAGACTGTTATGTGTGGATGCTGGTGCATCTTTCCGCTTATATTATGCTATGCACCTACTTGGTCCATGGTTGAAGAGCGAATGATTCTGGAATGGAAAACATGCTGCATCCGTTGTAGAGGAGACAATTTCGTTTCGTTGTTGTCGTTTTTAGTATATCAGTTGGTGGTGATTTTGTTGCTGTCGACAAAATACAAATTAAAAACGCGATTTTAATATGAGTGTGTTTAGACTGTGAAGGGGAGATTTAGAATAGAACAACCGAACCGAGTTTACAATGTTGAGTGCGGTGTTTGGTGGAACTGTGCTGAGGGTTGCCATTAGACTTGCTCAAAATATATACAACTATGAGTGAAGCAAAGGAAAGTGGAGAGATTGTAGATACTCAGTTATTTCATGTGTTTTAAATTTTTACAAATGGCGCCCAACGAGAGGTCGAATTTTTTTTATGGTCATAAGGAAGCTTAGTATAATTCTGCGTCTAATGGCATTAGTAAGGCGCATATTGTTTATGTGTACTAACTGGTGACAGACTAAAAAAAATTGATTTTTGGTGGAAGGATTTAAAAAGCATTATAAAGACAACGGTTCTATGCATTCAGGAGGAAGTATGTATACAGACATTTTTGGCTATTCTCGCATCGATGAACTATGCAACAGCAACGAGAACTAAAAGTTCAAGCGTCCTACCTAACCGTAAAACAAGAGTTTCTGCCAAGTGAAAGAATGATGACATAGTTATACGTCTTTTTTATTAGTCCACAAGCCGAAGATACGTCTTAGGTCGATTACGTCATCAAACAGGCAAATTATATTGGCAAGTCGGCCCTAATCGGAGAAAATTCCCGGCCCCTTTGGCATTTTAACTTATGGGTACTAGAACCTCTCTACCTATAGGCGTTGGTTACATCTCCCCCTTCTGGGGCTGTATAACAAATTCAAAACGAGAGGTTAACAACTACTAAACTTCTGATGTGACCCTACTATTTATAAAGCTGGCTTCAAACCAACATGGTACGGTGACAGGAAGGCAGGGGGCTATTGACCTAGCTCTACCCAAAAGATACTTTAGGTCGATCACTAGCTGAAAAGTCCACCCCTTGATATCGCTGTTAGATCATAGGGATTTCAAATTTCATATCGAATGAGAGGTGCTGAAGAGAAGACATATGAAAACTGAATAGACATGTTTTAGGCAAGAGATTGATGGATCTGTCGAACTCGAAAATATTTTGAGAACGATTAAGACTGTGTGAGATTTATTTATTTATTTATTTTATTCCCCCTTATGTAGCTGACCGCCTCGTGGTGAGGGGCGAGCAACGAAGCACACACCCAGGATGACAAGACGAATAAAGCGAGCATCGGATATTGCCAAGAATGTAAAATTAGGGCGATCTTTGGAGCCAGGCCTGAAGGGTGTCAGTTTTCGAGTATCTGGTGGTCGGCTTGTCACTCTCGGCAGCGTGGTTTAAGCCAAAACGGCTACGAGCTTCCTATCAATGGTCTCGCAAATCATATTATGGAGGGAGGAGGATGCGCTTTGGACGAATGTGGACTTTCGGTTACACGACAACGGCATCGACTTTGGATAGGTACGTGGAAATATATTTGCTTACGGAAAAAAAACTGTTGCTTGTTGGGGAGACTGTCATATATCGACTAGACATTGTTGGCGTCTCCTCAAGAAAGTGAATGGGTTCTGGAACTGTAGACCTAGCGGATGGGTGGAAAATCTTTATGTCAGAAGTAACATCTTCAATGTCTACGCAGGCGGTGATACTCACAAGCCGCAGGCTGAGAAGCAGAGTATTGGAGTGGATAACGTTGGGAGGGATCCTAAAGCTTAAACTTGAAAGATCAACTCTAGCTTTAGTGCAGGTGTACGGACCAAATCTAGAGCTTTCTTAGATGACGTTCATGGATGATTTGTGATGTTCGTGTGTTGAGAGTTGAGACTGAGAGGGACTGAACTGTCAACTAATCACCACAAAACAAATTTAGAAGAAGGCTTCAACATTTTTATAGATCGAAGTAGAGGAACAAAAAGATGTAAGCTTGGATCTTAAAAGTCCATTCTATGGGGAATTTTATTAAAATAGTTAAGTTCCTAAGCGGGATCAGTTGATACTTAATATAGGCGTGTTAAAACGAGGCAAGCTAAATTCTCTTTAAAAATCGGGTGGTTTTGTAAGAGAAATGTTTCCACCTCAAAAAGTAGATTGGTACAATTTAGCTTCCCACCGGAGTTTTTTTTTTTTAAATAGGGCCGACTTTCCTAATGTATTCAAGACAGGATTTCAGGAAGGATTTTATGGCCGGCAATAGAACTAGGTCAGGGTACGGTGTAGGAATCTTCGTAGAAGCGAAATATAACAGAGTTCACAGCTTGTAGGGAGACATCCATCTGACTGGGTCGAGACATATTTTGAAACTGATCTGGGTTTCATTCCACATTGCAGTATCGAGGGCATAACGAACTCGCCGATGAGCATAAAATATTAGTTTTATAATCGGCTTTCGGAAGCCCTGAACTTACGCTAGGCTTGACAAGAAATAAATTTTAAAAGGTTTGCTAACGAGTGGGTTTCTCGTAAAAATAGCCTTCAATGAAGGGAATCTTCTGGATGCAGAGAAGCAAAACAAACATTACGTACCAAACGTCTGGCAAAATTCGACAGTTTTTCTCCTGTCCATTAGTAGGAGACACTAGATAGCTAACTATATAGTGAAGTGACACTAGTGACACTATCGCCAATCATCTGAATATGCTCTGCTTAAATAGGTCTAGAATCTGCGAGTTCTTGAAAGACCGTCGACCATTTCACTTTGCTATCCTGTTTGTCACTCCAAAACATCGTGCTGGTGTGATAGATATAGCGGTTCAGTGTGGTTAGCTTATTAGATTTCTGAGCCAGGTTTCAAAGTCAAAGAATTTGAGCGATGACATGGGTTAGGTTGATCTTAAGGGTACCGATCATTTGCGGTTTATTGGCATAGACTTGCGACTCAAAGAAACCCCCACAAGAGAAAGTCGAACGGGGTCAAATCGCACAATCTTGGTGGTCAGTTCACGTCGGAAAGGAGGAGTAACAATGTTTCTCAGCAGCCACGGACCAATTTCTGTTTCTTTATTTTTTCAATTCACAATTGCTATATTTTCTATATATACATATAGCTATTGTGACCTAAAACAAATTTAATGTGAATATGGAAAATGATTATTAGTTACTCGCATTGGCTTTTACTAATAGCAGTTTTTAGTAGATTGACTTTTATTTAAATAGTTCACAATAGCTTTATTTTCAATATAAATTTTGCAATTGTGTGTAAGTCACAATGGCGACAAGTTTACGTACATATTTTTCTACTCATCGGGTCTATAATATTTTAAGTGCAAGGCTAATAGATGCTCATAGTTATTAGTAAGACGTTTTGAGTTTTGACAGTAAGATCAGTATAGTGACTTGGCAACCCTAGCACCAGCTATTTGAATCAAACTGAGAACGACTAAATTTTATTTTTTTTTTTTCTGTATTAAATAGAGGAAGTGGCAACATTATGCACATTCGCACACCACGCCGCATTAGCTCTAAGTTGGCTGCTGTGCTGCTGCTGCTGATGCTGGGGCTCTGGCTGCTGTGAATCGCAACGTACACACAGGATATTATTATTGGGTCTAATGATTAGAATATACATTTTGTGGACTGTTTAGTTCCAACTTTCTTCTCTGGTGTTTCTCTCTCCGCTATATTCGCATACAAGCTCTGGTGTGGTGCTGGTGACTGCTGACTGGTGCTCATCTCGTCTGTGCTGGGGCTGGCCTGACTGGGGCTTCTCTATTCAGTGTGCGCAACGTTGCTGGAACACTTGAGGGTGGACGGGCGGTAGCGACGTCAAGGACATATAGCCACGATATTTATTCTGTTTGTGTACTGACTGTTTTGTCGTTGTTGTTGTTTTTGGTTCGTTCTTTTCTTTAAAGTAAAAATGAAAATGTTCGCCAAGAGTTAGGTAGGTAGTAGTGGTGCTATTCCGCTCGCAGATATTCAACGTTGGGGCTATATCATTATACTCGCTCTATCCATCTCTCGCGATTGACTTTAGCTGTGTATTGTGTTTTTTCGCATTTTTGGGTTTCACTATATGAATGTGGAGTGCTTTTTTTTTTTTGCTGTTCAGTTGAGATACTTTGGCGAAGTATCCCCAATGGGTAGTAGCATTGGATGTGTATGTGTGTTGCGGGGGGATCTGTATTCTGTGCTTCTTTGGACGTTGACGACGACGACGACACCAACGACAACGACGACACGACACAACGAAGACGGTTTTTATGAATGAAGCGGCCATCATAATGAATGGAGGAGAGCTACGTGCATGCAAACACAATTTCAATATAAAAGTATAGTATGTATGACTATGAGGAGCGAGTGTCTCTTGCTGTATCTATCACATACAAAATGTATATTTTTCGCTATAAATATACTCGTATATATAATGTATGTGTGGCTGTGCATGCTTGAAAGCTATACGAGTATTTTAGCATATTTATTGCCACCAGAAAGATTGCTGAGTTGTTGGGGCTTAATTTTCTTGGATCGTTTGTCGTTTTTTTTTTTTTTTTATTGAATATGGAGAAGGTATCTATCGATGATTGGAAGCTAGTTTAGGGCTGGTTAATGATGTTTTTTTTTTTGTTGTTTATAGATCTAGCAAGTCAAGTGGCTTTTGTGTGGAATTTTTTCGCGAAATGTGATAGATAGTGGTACCTACATGTAGGCTTTCATTGTCAGTCAGCTTTTCAGTAGAGGCAGAATAGTATAAATTGTTCCAAGGTTCATTTTAGCATTTTAAGTTTAACAGAGACATACAGAAATTCCACTCACAAATATAGGTTAGGTACCTCTATACCGACGAGTACAAACAGTAGCTAGAAGCGGAGAGTTCTGATGTTAGGAGGGCTAGTGTGCGCGAAGCGGACGTTGACTGGCAAAGATTGAATCGGGAATCTGAATGAATGAATGATGGTGGCGATATGTCTAGTTGCTGAATAGATACAGATACAGCCATGCGGTACTTGTATGAAAATGAAATGAAAGTTCCTTTGGAATTTATTTTTGCGAGTATGTACCTATCTTTGCGGAGTTTTTTTTTATTTTTTTTGTATTGTGAAGTGATGCACAAGGTCATGTGCTGTTTGGATGATTTTTTTTTTTTTTTTTTAATTGAATTTAAGGAACTGCTTAGTAAAATTACTGGTGCATTACCTATAGATTATAGTGGGTATTAAAAGTTCACAGAGGAGATGATCTAAATTGCCACAAAAGGAACTCTTTTCTTAGATTGAGAGAAACTGAAAAGGGCTATCATATGGACTAGAAATGCGGTGATAAAGACGATAGGTAGGAAAGTTAAATCTGAAGGCTTCATAGTAAAATCAGTAGGAAAGGAGTCCCCTGGTAATGGCATTTACACTGATATTTATTCCGATCCTATTCCAAATCAGGTAAGAGTGGCAGTCAGTGCAGATGCCAGATACGAACTTAGGGATCACCAGTTTAAATGGCAGGTTTCTCCTCGGAAGCACAGCAAAAAAAGAAGAATATTTTAGATTAGCAGAAACGTGTAAGTAGGTACCTACATGTTGCTAAATTTCAAATAAAATACTTTTTCTGCCCTTAGGTATCTATATACCTACCTACCACCTACACTAATCCGCAAATACCTACCTATTACAAACTAAAATTCTATGCCAGATAGGTAGGTACATAAGACAGATGCATTTCTTCATCGGAAAAAGCTGTACCTCTGTTGACAGTCCTGAAATCGATTAAAACTATTACAAAAATGCAGTCAAAAAACTGCGTGACGAACTAATCACAATTAGGCACCATTCGGTCAAATTTAACTGGGTTTCTGAACATAGAAATTTTGAATGACAAGCTATATGCTCTGGCAAATATCAAGTCGGAAATTAATATTACGGACTAGCTGTAGCCGCCCGGCTTTAATAGTGCTCAGAAATTGTATTCCCTATAGCAGCGGTTCACAAACTTATTAAGCTGTGGAACCCTAAAGAAGGCCCAAATATATTTCGGAACCCCAACTCTTATGCCGATTTCGATAGGCAAAAAAAATCACTTTTTCTTGCACCAGATCACTTTTTGCGTTCGTTTGGTACAAAAAAAGCTATCTTTTCAGATTCGAGAGCACTTTTGCGAATCTAGATTTTTTTCTCAGAGTTGCTCGAGATTTACCAACAAACTTATGATTTGACGTTTGGAGTTTGTTTGTTTACGATTTACGAAAAGTCTTTGGCCGAAAAAGTTAGAGCTCGTGAAACTGTTTCATTGTTTGATTTATAATTTTTTAAAAATTTACTTCTATCTCTGTATTCGCACATCTGGGACTGCGCCCAATCTCGATATGTATTTAATCTTTGCCTAAGTATACACTGAAAAGCCTGCTTCACAGCGATATACGTTGTGACAAAAGGGAGCAAACTTAATATAGACTGTTTGGCAAGTTCGGGGTATTCACTCCTAATGCCAACCCAAAAAAAAATTTCAATGATATAGAATTAAATACATGTTTTGATGAAGAAGAACTCTGCAGATCTATAAGACACTCGTTTTCCGGAATGCTTACGGCGATATTATTCACTCACTTTAATCCTGATTAAAGTTTACACCCGGGTTTAAGTGAGTTTAACCCAAAAATTAAGCCAATAAGTCCATAATATTCAGTCGGTAAACCAGATAAAATCCGTCAGCGTTTAATCCGATTGAATTTAAACTGCACTTCGTAGACCAGTTTAAGTACTTTAACACGGGTTAAAACTCAATTTCATATCATTGACGGGTTTTTTTATGTCACATTTTTGACATTTCTTCGCTCGCAGAAAATAAGTGAAAGTGAAAATATAATAAAAAGCAAGAAGATAGGAAAAATGAATTTTATTAGTTTTGGCAACGGTTATGGTGCCACATGTATTTTGGGAATCAACTTTAGGTGTAGGTAGTATCTAAAAATTTTCTTTTATTCTATTATAAAATAAATGTATTAATATTATTGTATCGCGACGAGTTGTATCCGTTTTGTGAAGAATTTCAATATTTTTGACTGTATCCTGACTTCTTTTGTCTGGAAAGCTTCGATTCTGATGTCACAATGCAGGAAATACCCTAGTGGTTCCCCAGCACGATAAAAAAAACATGAAAACACAAATTAAAAAAAATATATATATATCTAATAAAATATTAGGTAATACTAAAAAGATTGAAATTAAAATTAAATTAACCAAATTTGCTATTTAAATTGTAAATAGATGGTTTTACAATTCCGATAGTAAAGCCCTTACAATTTTTTACTGTGAGTGTAGCGTTTGAAATATTTCTTTTTTTTTTTTAGGAGGTCCCCTTGTCTTATCCCGTCCATTTTCGTGAAATGCTTCAATCAGGCAATTTATGTTCATTTACTAAATTTCAAAGCTAAATTTAACCCTTCTTCAGAGGAACGTTACCTATAGCCAATACCTAAGACTGTCTGAAATTTGACCTAAAACTATTCTGTGGTTTTCGAAATACATATGTACATATAAAATTCTAAAGGTTTTTTTTTGTATTCCCATACAAAATAGATTTTTTTTTTTTAATTTTCTGGCTTTTCATTTGCTCGAAAGTCTAGACAAAAAACTAAAATTTTCTAAAGCCCAATTTAGACGATCATTTCAGTTTCAGTTTTAGTTTTGAAAGCGTTTAATTAAAACTAAAACTGAGACTGAAACTGAAACTGATGGAATTCCCACAAGTTTTCAGAAGTTTTAGTAGATAAATCTTCTAACCTTCGGCTAATCACGAGTAAATTGAAAGTTCAACTGCATACTAGACTGATGTCTAAATACACTGCAGAACATCAGCTTAACTAAAAGCTTAACTGATAGCTCAACTGGAATGTCAAAATGGGGCTTTAAGCCCTAAATTCAAATCTATAAAAATAAGGAGACTATCCCTAGGTATACAGTATTGAACCGCTAGGTGTACACTGTGCAAGCCATATCTTTAACCTGGTTCTGCCAAGTCAACCCCTGCAATTCGCAGTTGCCTTTGTGTAGTTTGGCGTATTTTTTAGGGAAGTGAGTATAACAAATCCAAAAGTGAGTATAAAAGTTTTGCATGTAAAAGTAAAAGTGAGCTAGCTATAGCTTCTCAAAAACATACGCCCGTTAGTGAAATTTCTTCCGCAACTGTTCAAATGCATTGTATAGCTTTCATAAATGTCCTTAAAAAACACGCACCAGAGAGCCGAAAAACTGGACTTCTACGCCTTTGTGAAACAAGGTTCATTGAAAGGCATGACAGTATTAATTCCTTTGTAGAGCTCTTCAAATGCATCTCAATAAGTATTGAAAAAATAACGAGCAGAACGTGGGTGATGTCTTCGAAAGTATCAACACTTTTGGCAGCGGTCCAAAAAAGTGATTGCCTAGTAAGCCTCATTATATACGAAAAACTATTCAGTTTAGCGCTGCCCATATCAGTTTCCCCACAGAAAAATCCTTAGATTTCGTTTCTGCAATCGACCGTACAAAAGAAGCTCTGAATTCTCTTAAGAACATCAGAGAAAATACCGAAGATTTTTTCAGATAGACTTTTCAATCCGCATCCCAACTTGCAGAGGACTTATTTGAAGTTGAGCTCCAAAAACTTCATTGGAAGAAATAACGCGTTCTAATCCAGAAACCTTTCTACTGAAGCCTATTTTAAAGTGTCTACAAATACGATATACTGATTCCTTGCATTACATAGACTCGTTAATACAAAATCTTACGGACAGATTCATGGTCAACGATGACGTTCTACCATCGTTTCAAGTCCTTCTCTCAGGTTTTGCTGCAGTTGAGCGAGTGAACGAAATGGAAAAGCTAACAGGCTAACACGTTACTTTGATAATGCAATTTCGTTGTCAGCTGTGAAAGCTGAATATATTCTTTGGTGCGAAAAAAAATCGTCGAGTGATCCTTCTATGAAAAAGATTAAAACAATGTCCCGAAGCGTTATGGAGAATGCAAGGTTAAGGTAACTTGCTATGATATCTGTTCATTCGGATATTATTGTGGATCTAAATAAGGTGATTGATCTCATGTTAAAAAAAATCATTGAGTCTTCTGCTTCGAAAAATATGTGTGTAAAATAATTATTTAAGTATGTATGTTCGTTTAAGTACATACGATTTAAAAACTAATACGAATCAATGAATTGAAATATTCTTATTTTTTTGTTTTGTAAGATTTGTATGCAAGCCCCCCCCCCCTCCCCACCGAACCAAAATCCTGGCTACGGCCCTGACTGCGCTCCTTCGAAAGAAAAATACATCTTTTGGACTTTTGGTCCTGTGTGCGAGGAGGACAAATGGAGGAGAAAATAAAACCGCGAACTCTATGAACTGTACCAAGATATGGATGTATTTCAAAAAGCCAAAACACGTCGACTACATTGGCTCGGCCACATTGAGCGAATGGACAATAATTCTCCAGCTATGATGGTCTTCGAACCCCAACCCCCAGGTTCGAGAAGACAAAGATGACCGAACCTCCGTTTCAAAGACCCAGCCATCACGGATGCCAGAGCGCTTGGTCTCGACAACTGGAAGCAGCGTGCCCCGGGATCGTAGAGGATGGAAGGCTGCAGGTGTCTCAGGCAGAGACGCGCTTTACGGGTCGGGAGCCCGATAAGTAAGTAAGTATAGTAAAGCTACGATTACACGGCCATTTTTTCGAGTCATTTAACTGACGCTCTGACGTAAAAATCGCGTCACATAGCAGTCATTTAAATGGCGTTCCGTGTGATCGCCATTTTTGGGATACCATTTTCAGCGTCATTTAAATGACTAGGAAACTGGCGGAGCAAATGGCATGAATTTTGTGCCACTTAAATGGCGGGAAAAAATGGCCGTGTGATCGCTCTTCAATGACGCCTAGGACAAATGATTAAACTTTTTGGCTGTTGCGCCATTTAAATGTCAGCCTCCAAAAAATGGCAAGGCTCGAAATTCATGTTATGCCATTTTTCTACGCAAATGGCAAATGACAAATCATTTAATACGATATCTGTGCTGATATCATTTGGATTTTTGACTCGTGGCGAAACGTGTAGATTAAATTAGATTAGATCTTAAGTCGGGAGAGCCTTTATTATGGGCTCTGGCACTGCAGCCTCTCTAAAGGGCCATATTGTGCCTTCCCTGTTTGGTTCCTAGAGCAATCTTTTTACTCCGGAGACAGTCAGGAAGAAAAGTATGTATCTTCTCTGGGGGTATTCCAGCAAGATTTGCTGAGTTAACGAGTTCTTCGCCAAGGACATTCTTCCTTAGGCAAAAGAGAGCCGGACATTCCGTGAGAATGTGAAGAGAGGTTTCGTCGCTCACCAGACATAGTCTACATGTGGGGAATATGGACGAGTATTTGCCTAGGCTGACTGAAAAGTTCGCTTGGGGCGATTCTACATAAATGCCAGATCCAGTCCCTGTATACCAGACTCTTACCTTGGAGGGATGATGATAGAGAGGTTTTTTGGAAGCCATATTATATTATTATATTAGGGAAAGGTGACCTCCGGTGGTAGAAATGGGGGGTCGATGATTTACGAATGGAATAGAGGATGGATACTCAGTCTTACTTCCATTTGAATGTGTAATTGAATAGGTAATAGGCTAATAGGCCTAAGATGACATTTAGTGCAGTGGTCGGGGTAGGTTTACTCTTCGGGTCAAGGCGGAGGGCGACCGTAACAGTCTGCCCCCTGTCTATTGCCTCTGACGCGGCCATCACTAAGTAGGGAGACTGGTGCGTGGCAGAGGTGGGTAATTGAACCTGTCTGCTTTGCTGCTTGATCAAAAGTCGGTGAATGGATTGACTGTTGGAAAAAAGGATGGGGACATAACAGGAATCGACAGGCAGCTTCATCAGCATCAACTAGATGGACTTCTTTTTATTTTACAACCTAGATCTAGAACTCTCACCAGTGGCCAGGTAGCGCATCTCTCGCATATTGGTGTTCTGTTTCTCGATGTGTGGCTTCACCAACCTCAACAAATAATCGAATTGATTGGCTAACATACGAAGGACATTGCGATATAATTCAGGTTCTTCTTCGCGCAATTCGAGTAGTAATCCAGCGCAAAATGCAATCTTCTCGCGACGGCTCAACCACTTCTTTTGCCAAATACTCCGCTTTCGTCGCGTTGGCTCGTAATCAAGATCGTCTTCTTCCAGCACACACGCTGCTAAATACGCCGTCTCCGCAATTTCCACCATCATCCCTAAAGTTCTTTTTGACATTTTTTATTTATGATAATAATTTTTTTTCCTATTTAATTTAATTAAAAAATTCGCACGTATGCGTCGTGGGCCGTGGCCGAGAGAAAAACTCTAAATGACAGTAGCTATATTTTTCTCATAGGTCATTGCCGTCTGATCACAAAACAGATAACTGACGCGAAATCGAAATAATAGGAAAGGTGCCATTTGCCATTTTGATGAGACAAGTCAGTACCGTGTGATCGCCATTTTTCGCTCGTCATTTAAATGGCATCCCAACGAAAAATTCTAATTGACTCGCAGTGTCATTTCGTGTGATCGCCATTTTTGCAATGACGAATCGTAGCTTCAATGTCGCTCTAATGCGACAGTTTTTCCTGACGTCACAGCGCCAGTTAAATGACTTGAAAAAATGGCCGTGTAATCGTAGCTTAAGTAAAGAGTACAAAATCAACTGCCGAATAGACGCAAAGTACTCTAATAGCTTTTGAAATATTTGATGACTACAGTCTTTCTTTCACTGAACAGTGAACAGTGAAGTCACTGAACAAAATCATTAACTAATGAATGACAATTTAAAGACAACATTCCCAAATGATTGGATTCCCCTAAACATTTGGTAATCAAACTAATTCAAAATTAGATCAAGAAGCGAATACAGATTGAGCCAAAAAAAAACTAACTAGGCCTAATACAAGTCTCCGAATACTAAATACATAGCCGGCGATCAAACTAGTTTTCCAATATTTCTCGTTAGATGGTTCTTCTCTTTAGCTATAACGAAAATTATAATAAAATTGAAAAGGCAGAGAACCAAATATGAAACTGAAATATTTTATTGCTGCGAATTTCATAGGCAAATACAAAAAATATATTCAGATACACAGTATGTATCTGCGCAGTCATATACATCCAATCGTATACCACGATCGACTAATAATTCATTCAGTTGTCGATGGTATTTTTTTCTTTTTGTACATTCTATATCTTTCGAGCTATCTATCTTTTTAGTTGTGTACTCGTATATAAAGAGATACCACAAACTGATGATATCTATACTGGTCTCGTATGTGTATCACCTTCACGATACTTGAATTATATCGTACTTTTGCACGATTTTCTCAATGAAGAGCCAACCGAACCGAACCGAACTAATACTCTATGTCTATGATGTATCTATAGGTGCACATGGTCATGTGTATAATGCGAAATGTTAAGTAAATTGCTTCGTTAGATTCATTCATTCACAAACCGAGTTGGGGTTTTAGATTTTCGCTCTTTTGCGTTTTGTTTTCGCAATTTGTACACTTAAACTATTTTCGTTTGTTTTTATTTATTTTTATTTACCTATTTTTTTTTTTTAGAAACAATTTCACTCATACAATTCGAATTGAAATTAATTGAGTATCGCAGAGCGTAGGTAGTGCAATCACATATATATAATTTTTTTTTGATAAGATTTCCTTTTTGGATAGCTACTTTCGCATTTTCGAAAATGAGTACAGACAACGATGTATCTATACCTAGGTAACGTATCCATTGACTAAACTCAAACTGTGGAGGTGGCAAAAAATTGAAAGAAACCATTCCAGCTCCAGCTCCAGCTCCAGGTCCAATCGAATCGAACCGAATACAGACGATTTTCCTACGTAGGCCTATAAATGTAAACATAATTATGCCGCTCGATGCGGCGCGGCTGCCTTATGCGTGGAAAACGCAACGAGGAGTTGGAAATTTATTGTATGCGTGTACTTACGAAACGCTTTTCAACTTTTCAGCGTTGTGACCATATGGCTGTTACTTGCTATTAGTGCAGTTCCATTTTAAGGGTCATTCACTTTAGATACGAAAGAGAAGGCCTGCTGTTAATATTGGTTGGGATTGGGAAGTCGTCGGTCGTCGTCGTCGTGTCGTCGTTGTGGTTACAGATAGTGCGTTCGTTTGTTGTATGTGGGTAAGTGGGTCTGTACGTTTGCGCTGCATTTTGTCCGATAAAATGAGTTATTTTATCGTATTTTAGTTTGAAGAAAAAAAATCATAGTAGATACGAAGACAAGGTTTTATATATATTTTTTTTTTATAAATTTATCGGCGGAATAGGTGCGATTAGGAACATTTTTTCTGTTTGGGGTCAATAAACAATAAATCGGGCGTAGTGGAATTTAGAAACGAACCTTTTTGAGCGGTAGATTAGAGTGTCCATCCGATAAGGTGATAGGAAAGAGTACGGTATGTTGCAATTGCTGTTTGTTGACCTAAAGAGCTGGTATAACTATTGACATAAATTCCAATGTAATACCTGAAATGAGTGATTGGCATTTTTTGTGGGTATATCTTTTTTAAGTCAGTGCAAGCAAGCACAAGGGTCGTTTAAGTTCGTTTAACTAAAGGTCTTATCGTATGCGACCTGATTTTGATATCTTAAAATGTCACTCCCCCTTTAAGGTATGGCTTCGTAATGTGTTCTGTAGGCCTGTCAATTTAGACTTTGATACCACAACTTAAATGCCACCGCTGCTATAACACCCTTTGATTGATTGTGTTTATATCAAGAGCATTTTGAATGACAGGTAGAGTGATACAGTGCTACTCATATAGGCCATATGAAGCAAGAGAAGAGCAAAGCTCATGGTTGGAGAATCTGTGAATTTACTACAGAGAGACAACTTTTAAGCCAAATGACATCTAGAGCGACCTCGAACGAGGCGCTCCACGCTGCAATATTTATGCAAAATACGGACCCATCAGTATCTTAGAAATTATAAATCGGTTATTTTTTTTACAACACCGACAATCTAGCAAACCAAACCAGTAGTGCGCATATGCAACAGTCTATACGACTATATGCTCGTAGGCTCTTAGAGTTCCAACGAGGCTAAGACTATGGCTGAAGTAATGCATATCATAATCCATCTCTTTGGATGGATTTTAGCTGATCAAATGCGGCGGTACCTCCAACATTGATTTCAAAGACAACGAGTCCAAAAATGGCATATGCTCAGGCAGCATCAACAAATACTCAAATACCAGCAGATAAAGCGGTAACACGAAAAGTAGAGTTAAACACCGGAATGGAAAGCATCATGAAACAAATTTTAAACAGGATTGAGTCCATGGAAAAATCCAATAAAAAGATATTAAATAGAATATCGGTGCTGGAGAAACAGAACAGCAAGAAAAGGGCTGTACCGAAAAGACAGATTTGGCGAATAAAATAAAATTGTTTGAATGGAATACTAATGGTGTCGAGAGTCGAAAGGACGAGATGCAAGTGGCTCTTGACATAAACCAGATAGATATAGGTATGTCTAATTTCAGAGACGCACTTTAAATTAAAAACTGCAAGGATACATCCATATCCTCATAAATGTGCAAAAGAAGGGGCTGTAGTGTTAATAAAGAATACAATTAAACACAACAAAGAAGCAAAATTCCAATCATGTGGAATCCAAGGAATCTTCATAAATATACTAACCGGACAGTGGGCATATATCTGTTGCATCAGTATATTGCTCTCCTAGCTATATAAAAAAAATGATTTTAAAAGTATTTTCCGAATATTTCACAATAGATTAATCGCAGAAGGAGATTTTAATGCCAAGAACAAATATTGGTGATCTAGATTAACAAATACTAGAGGCAGAGAATTATATGAAGCACTAGCTTTTGCCCGCGGCTTCGCTCGCGCCATCCTCAGGATTTGGTACACAGATATTCCTTCACAGTCAGTTAGTTAGTTCTTTTATATTTATATATAGCGCAAGAAATTTACTTAAGAAAGTACCTAAGGAGAAGTTAGTATCTCTGAAAAATGTGTTTAATGCCCTATTGGAGAAAACAGTTCAAAGATTATATGATCAATATTTTTGTTATTGGCATCTCAACACAGATCATACTACAGCAGATTGAGTCACAATCTATGGGACAAAACATATAGACGCATTACAAAGTTTAAAATTGATACGACGAACGGTTATAATGACTTAAGAAAAGGGCCACAAACTAAGTTTGAAGTCGATCGGATGAAAATAAACTCCATCTTACCCCTTTAAGGGTAGAATTTCCAAAATCGAAGAAAACATTTTCTTTATTTCTCATAGAGAATATACAAACCGAGTTTAAAGTCAATCGGATGAAATATAAAATGTTCCCATACAAACTTCGACCCCCCCCCCCCTTTTACCACTTTATGGGTTGAATTTCCAAAATTAGAGAAAGAAGTTTTCTTTATTTCTCATAGAGAGTACACAAACCGCGATTGAAGTCGATCTGATAAAAAATAAAAATTTTCCATACAAATTTTGACCCCCCTTTTAACCCCTTTAAGAGTCGAATTTCCAAAATCAGAGAAATGTATTTTCTTTATTTCTCATAGAAAGTAAACAAACCGAGTTTGAAGTCGATCTGACAAAAAAAATAAAAATTGTTCATACAAACTTTGACCCCCCTTTAAGGGGTAAGGGTAGAATTTTGCAAAATCGGAGAAATTAGTTTTCTTTATTTTTCATAGAGAGTAAACAAACTGAGTTTAAAGTCAATCGGATGAAAAGTGACCCCCCTTTTACTCCTTTAGGGGTCGAATTTCAAAAAATTCTTCCTTAGTGGTTGTATACATCATAAAAAAAAACACTGTGCAACATTTCAGCTTTCTAGAGCAAATGGATTAGGCTGGGCGTTGATCATCTGTCAGTCGGAATCTTCATTTTTAGATTTAAAGAAGATGGCGGCAAATATCACTCAACGGGAAAACCCAAGGTATATGAATAGAAGGTAATATATTCCGAGCACTCATTTTTGTTTCGTTCTGCGCATCTGTCAAAAAGGCATGCCATACGAATAGTCACAATTGTCCGCCATATCTCATGCGCGCGCATATTATTTCTATACGATTATTGCACAGTCACAATTGGCCGCCATTGCGGGATGCGCAATATATTACCTTCTATTCATAAACCTTGGGGAAAACCTACCTATTGGCCAACAGATAGGAATAAAACTTTAGATCTTGTCGACATCTTTATATCTAAAAATATATCTTCGAATAAAATAAGTGTAGAAGAAGGGCCAGATCTTCAATCAGATCATTCCTCTATACTTTTTACACTTGGCGATAAAATAATAATAAATGAACATAGGCCAAAACTAGTTAATAGGCTGACTGACTGGAACTATGTCAGACAGAAGTTGGAAGAAAGTATTCAACTAGCAACAGCTATTCAAACAGAAGATCAACTAGAAAAAAACAGTCCAAATATTAACATTGAATATACAAAAAGCTGCGTGGGCTGCAACTCCCACAGCAACAAAAAAGATCAAACAAAACTCTTATCTTCGCGAAATATGTGAAATTATTACGGAAAAGCGGAAGGCTGGAAAACGCTGGCAACAGACAAGGGCGCCACGCGACAAGAGTAGGTACACTAAACAAGCTTAGAAAATCTATTAGAGAATTCAAAAACGAATCTTTAAAAACTTACCTTACCGGCCTTACAAATGATGCTAGTACTGACTACTCGCTCTGGAAGGCAACAAATAGGATGAAAAGGCCAATAGCTCGTATTCCCCCAGTAAAAACTAGAAAAGGTAACTGAGCGAAAAGCAACCAAGAAAAAGCAAACACTTTTGCAGAGTATCTTGAAGACGTATTTAAACCTTACGAAGATAAAGGTTATCAAGGACTCGAATTAAGGTGCGAAGAAGATAGACCTATACAGTCGGTAACAGCTAAAGAGCTTGTCAAAGAAATTAAAGGAGGTATAAATATAAAAAAGGCCCCAGGGTATGCTTTGATTACAGGAGATATTTTGAAACAATTTCCACGAAAATGTCTGAAAAAACTAGCGCAGATTATAAATACTGCATTTAAGTTGAGATATGTTCCAAGCATGTGGAAAGTCGCGGAGGTAATAATGATACCAAAACCAGGCAAGCCACCTAACGCGGTAGCCTCATATCGCCCAATATCTATACTACCAATGTTGTCAAAGTTATTCGAGAAAATGCTGGTAAAACGATTGCAAAAAATAATTGACGAAAAATCACTAGTCCCAAATCACCAATTTGGATTTAGAAATAAGCACTCTGCAATCGATCAGGTGCGCATAGAATCACAGATAAAATCGAAAAAGCATTCTGGTGCATGTCAAAGACAATCAGTTGGAACTTTAGTTGCTCTTCCTTTCCACCTCTAGTAAAAGAAGATAGCACGCTAGCAACAACTCCTACAGAAAAGGCAGATCTTTTCGCTAGCATATTTTCACTGAACTCCACCCTAGATTCTGCACAACTAGAGCCACCAAATATCCCGAGGGTGCAAACATCGATGGCAGAAGTGAAATTTCGGCCTCGAATAATTCAACGCATCCTTAAGGAACTAGATTGCAATAAGGCAACGGGACCCGACAGAATTCTGGCTATAGTACTCAAGAGCTGTGCTCCAGAACTTGCACCTGTACTATGTAAGCTGTTTAGCATGTCGTACTCCCAGAAGACGTCTCCTTCTTGCTGGAAAACCGCTCGCATTCAACCTATTCCAAAGAAAGGGAGGAAATGTCTGCCACAAAACTATCGTCCAATAGCGTTACTTTCAATGCTCTCAAAAGTAATGGAAAAGGCAATAAATGTCGAAATAATCAACCTGTTAAGCTACGTAACGCACTTATGGACGCAAGCAATTGAACAACACGGCGAATCCAGAGCCGTAGCCTTGGACATATCAAAGGCATTTGACCGAGTCTGGCATAGAGCCCTATTAGGCAAGTTGGCGTCTTATGGATTACCACAACAACTCTGCGGATGGATGCAAAATTTTCTTCTGGGAAGATCGATCCAAGTTGTTGTAGATGGTGTATCATCTAATTCGTTTGTCATAAATGCAGGAGTGCCCCAATGATCTATTCTTTCTTCAACTCTGTTTCTTCTCTACATCAACGAATTGCTTGGATCGACAAATAATAATATCTACAGCTTTGCTGATGACAGCACTCTAATATCCTCTATCTGGAACAGTGGGCCTGTGAATGCGGCTACATCACACAGTCAGAGATGTGAACAAATTAGTTCTCTAAATGGTGATCTGGACAAAATCTTGAAGTGGGGAAAAGACAACTTGGTTGTATTTAATGCAAACAAGACACAGCTCACAACATTTTCCAGGAAAAATGCATCAACAGTTCCTCAGATCCAAATGGATGACCATCCAATCCATCCCAAGGACTCAATGCACCTTTTAGGAGTCACATTCACTTAACCTACTTGACAGCATACAGAGACGAGCATTTCGACTTATTGGAGACCCTACACTCATATCGAATCTGCAACCGTTGGTGCACAGAAGACAAGTCGCTGACCTTTGCTTGTTCTATAGGTACTTTCATGGTGGATGGTCCGAGGAACTCAAAGACATTGTCTCTGGAAATGCATCTTTTTTGGCACCCCACAAGACAGGCTGCTAATGCTCATGATCATGATCATGACCATACAGTACACTTGACAACCGCGAGTACATCAACTTTCCAAAACTCCTTCTGTTACGGGACAAGCAAACTTTGGAACTCGCTTCCTGGGGATATATGAATGCAAAATTCGTCGGTGAACTCTACTGGTTGTCAATTCTACAGCGACATCAATGTTGTCAAAAAAGATGGAATCAATTATCTAAGTTGGCTAGAACATGCAGAGCGAAAAGGCTTTAGGGCGAGTCTTTGACCTTACCTCACCCAACTTGCGGTGACATTTAGCCAAATATACATATTGGTTGAGGGTGAGGCTATACGTTCAACCCCGCCCTGATATTTATCAGTATGCTTTATAAAACGCTGATCGAAGGAGTTTCCTATCGCATATGTTATACCACATCCCTCGATTTATGAACATCCCTTATTGCCTACTCTCCTTGCTTCATGATCATTACTGTGTATCTCACAAACACAGGTATACCACCTATAAGATATTGCAAGATAAAGCCAACTGACCGCGACCGAAGAAAAAAACATTTTTAATGCCAACTCTCGCGTAGGTCTAAAGCAAGGCGTTCACTGAAGTGGTGAGCAAGTGGCATGGTGATCAAATGGCACGCGGCATAGGTTAGGTGAACATTGGGTGGGTGTTTACGATGGAACGACGGCGATTCATTAGTTCTTAAAATGTCGTCTTATGTTGAATTCTTGGTCGTCTCATCTTGCATATTTTTATTTTCCAAGTTAAAAAAAGTACGCAGTTGCAATGTCCAAATCCACGTCGTCACCAGCCTCTACAATATGATATACTTCTACAAGTGATTATACTCTACAAATCCACGTCATCACTACCCCATTGAAACTTGAAATTTAAAAATGTTCGATATAAATGGCACCAGACTCGGATCATGCCACCTGCAAAATACTACGTCGCCTTCACTCCGCTTTTATGCGCGCGTCTTCATTTGTTTAGCGATTCCATCTATCACTTTGATAACCACGCCACTGAAGTGCTAAGCCACTTGCTTAGCACTTCAGTGTGCGCCTTGCTTAGCAATACGACATTTCTGTTCGTAAAAAAAAAATTCTTCCAAGTGAATGGTTCTGAGAGACTGGACCTAAAGCCCTACATGAACCTACCACTGTTTAATTATTTCTTTCTGGTCTAATATTCGAAGATGTGAACGATGTCCATTGTTGTAACTGCAATACATCCAAGGATCTCCATCTCCATCGCTTTCGACTGGAATATCCATCCACGATATAGCCATTACCTCAAATGTTTTGACATTCACATCTCTTTGTCCAAGTCTTTACCATCACGATAGAAATTGTTAACTGCGACCACATTTAAACTCAATCAGCGACAAATTTTATACCTATATCCTGTGGAAAAAAACAACAACCTCGTGACGCACAAACCGAAATTCGCCAATGTCAAACTGACAGTCAGAAATACTAAGCGAACCGATGTATTGCACTTGACTTGACCGCCTTTTTATCGCTATCAAAACGATTTAAGCAGAACGTGACTTCCCCTCCATTGAATAATCGCACAGACATTATCTGGCGAAATTAATATATCAATCAGCATACCCGATAACGGTAATAATCTTAAGAATTTTTGTAAACACATCAGCGAGGCAGTATATCAATTTCCTGCCATAATATCCGCGACTGCAATAATAGCCAACACGTAGAAAGCAGAACCGCGCCAATCGAACAATGAATGGAAACAGCAAAAATATTGCGTATTCGCCCGAGTGGCCCACGTAAACTTTAGATGATTGCTGCTGGATTTGTTGCGTCGATCAACGGGTCTACATTTTTTTGCTGCTTTCTTTACTATCGCAATCATATCGGCTTATCGATCGATCTAATTTCGGGTCCGTTTTATGAATGAATCGCAATTTAAATTTTATATGATGCCCACGGTGGGATGCATCTGTGACTCTCTCTTGGACAGTGGAGAGGAATAGGAAGAACCGTCTGGAAGAGCTTTCTAAAACAACACCTCCCGACAATCATAATCGCTCACGCTGGCCATGGTGGGTTATGTCTTCGGCTTTGAGTGCAAACTATGCCCGCTACACCACCTACGCCATGTATCCCAGTTTGGAGTGACTGCAGTGTGTGTGTGCAGCAGCATGTGGGATTATCACCTTAGAAACCAACCAGCACACACATGCAGGTACATTGTACCTCTATGCGATTCCCACGTTCATAGTTTATTGACTGTTGTACGGTTTTGTTGAATACATTTCAAACTTAAATATGATAAACACTCGTACGACTATAAATGTTGTACGAAAAATGAAAAGTATCTTCGAAGTTTTATCTATTATATGCAGTTTAGTGTGCAACGCAATGGGAAATTTTTGTGTTGGTGGCAATCACCTTTCAATCAGGTCTCCTCATGTCGCTCCCAGCCGACTTTGGTGGTGGATAAAATGCTAAAATATGTGTACTTGTAGTTGCTGATTGTTGATGCAATTTTGTGAAATGAACTATATGTAGGTGGGAAGCCATTTGTTGGAAAAAAAAAACTCTACATCGAGAGTGGGTGTTCCGAGTTGGAAAATATTCCTGCAAAGGAGGGAATGAAATTCACTTGAATATAGGTATCTACGAGCACGTATAAATGTTTCACTTGAATCTAACTAGGATAGAGATTTCACAAAAGTGCTCAACTCCTCTACAAAACAAAAGGATATGTAGGTGGGAGTGGGATGTCAGTTAAACAAGGTGGAAAGCGTTTCCTATATTTAATGTGCTTTAATTGTACGGTTTGGTAGCCTTTTCCGTAAAGTGGGATACACACTTTTGAAGTGAATAAAGTTTCAAGAGTTGCTCGAAATAATAGTGTTTCAATAAAGGACACATTATTCAGAGCTTGTCCCATTTTGTCAGACAAATCAAAAATGTTGTCAAATAAAAGGGTCAGCTTTAATGGTTCTCGAGTTGTAAAAAGGCGAATCTCACGGTAGCCTCTCACAATCAACAGCGGTTACTTCCTAGAAGTTGTTTCTAGACTGGAGATTAGGTGGCCAACACCTAGAGCGGGGAGAGCAGTTTTCCCTGACATTTTCTCTTGCTTCAGACGGCAGCTGACGAGTTTCCTAGATGGTAACATGAGTTTATTTGACATATATGAATCCCCGGTCCTATACTGATTCAGGGTGTTCAAAAAGAGTTAGTGGCATATACCCGAAGGGGCTTTTGCAACCTACAAGTCCGGCCCCTCTTCGTAGGAATAAAATAGGGAACTCCCTATTGTGCGTTGGAGTAAACTACGAAAACACAAATATAATTTCTGAGACCTAAACAAGCCTCGGATATAGATTACTTTACTATTGATGACTTTGGAATCGATACACGAACAATGGAGCTACAGTTCGGGGTGGACCTGGATCTCAACCAACCCGCCAACCACCTCCAGTTGCGCATTCTAAGTTGGGTGAGGTAGCCATCGCCACCTAAGGCGATGTCTTCCTCTACTGCGTTGTTTCTTAGGGTTGGATTCGAAGACTCTTCCGACCGGAGCGTTCGCTCTATATAAGTATATTCTAGCCATCATAGTCGACTGATACGTACTTTTCTGACCAAGTTGATGTCGCTATACAGCTCGTAGATTTCGCTGTTAAATCTCTTCCTTCAAGGCCGATACCGATCGGCCCAAAAACGGGATCGAAAATCATTAGACAAATTTTACGTTCGAAACGAGAAGAGAAGATCTTCATCCTGAGCTCACGGATTGCTAAGCCATATAGAGCATAATTGGGATGATGATGGCCTTATAGTCTCCGTAATATTTCTTAGTAAGGTCTTTACTAGTCAGTTAACTTTTTAGGCTTAAGAAACAGCGGTGGGCAAACGTAACTCTTCGTTTATCATTGTCAGAGTTTATAGCGGAGCAGAGGTAGATTGTGATGGCTATTGAGAGCAGAAATAGGCCCTTTTTCGGATGTTGTCATACGCGGCAGACTTGGGCGAGCTGTGGTTGTCCGCATCAGGGCTAAATTCGCCAAAATAGTCCACACGAGCTCACCAAACGGAATGCTGACTCCAAAAAATGTGTCTACGAACTCCTCGACAAAGCTAACGAGCAATGTCCTAAATATGACAATAAAGTCGTACTGATTGATTTTAACGCCGAAATAGAGAAGAATGCCATCTTTGGTGGGACAATAGGTAAGCGTAGCCTTCACGACACCACATCCAGAAACAGACTTGGACAGCGAAAGTTGAGGTATTTATTTTTTGCACTCGTTCGAATCAACGGTTACAAGATTTAGGTTAGGTTAGGTTAGGTTAGTGGGTAGGCAAGACAGGAGAAACCTGTACGTGCCACACTTAGATCAATGTAGATCCGTTGTGATGCCCTAGGGGTTTTTTGACCCCCATACTCTGGAAACCTATGAAAAACCTACGAATTGGTAAACCAACCTGTTTTAATTACAAATTTAAGTAGGTCGTTAATGGACCTGTCTGAAAGTTCTTCTAACTGCCAAGATTTTGTTTTTTGTGTGGCAGAGCGCAGGGCAGTGACAAAGGAAGTGTGGGGTATCCTCATGCACCTCCTCATCGCCGCATCCTCTGCACAGGTCATCTGTACTAATTCCCATTTTCTTGGTATAGTATTTTAGCATGTTGTGTCCGGTGATAATACCTACAATCGAGGACAACGATTTCTTCAATCAATTGTAATTTTTTTTCAGTTTTCTGTTTGTTGTAGATTGGCCACATTTTCCTGGTTATGCCACAGGAGTCGAGCCTGTTCCATCTTTCGTTTGTTTCCATTAGTATTTTGTTCCCAATCTTCTGCCTAAGATTACGGGGGGGAATCATTACTGTGGTGTCAGCCTGGTTTAGTTCAAGGGAGGACCCTTTTCTTGCCAGCTCATCTGCTTTTTCATTTCCAGGCACACCTCTGTGCCCGGGAACCCAACATAGTCTTACGTTGTGCTGCGCGCCAAGAACCCGTAGCTCTTCGCGACAGCGACTTACAAGCTTTGATTTTAATTCAATGGCAGAGATCGCTTTTATTGCCGCTTGACTGTCAATGAAAAAGGTAATATCCGCATGAGGTATTGCCATTATTGCAACCTGTTTAGCAGCTATTGTCACTGCCAGTACCTCAGCTTGGAATACGCTGCTGTAATCAGGAAGCCTGATTGAACTGGATAGTCCGAGACGTTCCGAGTAGAAACCCGCACCAACGTCAATTTCCATCTTTGATCCATCCGTGTATATAGGTATGGTTGATCCAATGGATGCTGGTTGATCTTCATACCAATCGTCCCTGCTGGGAAAATACGTGGTAAATGGCCGTGTAAAATCTAGCCGGGGAGTAGTGTAGTCCGTGCATATATTATTGACCGTGTATTTCTTCAGAATTTGTCCATGAGCCGTCAGGCTGTGTTTCCAGTTTTTGGTCTGGCTTAACCGGAGGGCACTATTTGCAGCTGATTCCTGTACAAAGAGGTCTAGGGGTTTAAGATTGAGTATGGCCTCTAATCCTACCGTGGGGCTGGTTCTCATTGCCCCCGTGGTGCCGATGCAGGCCATTCTTTGAATCTTTGTCATGGTTCTAAGATTGTTAGCCTTTAACAGCGCTTGCCACCAGAATAAACTACCATTATGTTAGTATCGGTCTTACAACCACCGTGTACAGCCACATGACTATTTTAGGGCTAGGACCCCATGTTCTTCCGAATATTCTATTACAGGCATAGAATGCTATCATCGCCTTTTTGGTTCTTTCTTTAATGTTGACGGTTACAAGATTGGCTCTGAAGAACTTTGGAAGCAGTTCATGGCTATTGGACTGAGTCCTGATAAGGTTGAAAATCATCGACCTATTCATACGAATGGCATACCGCGTAATGACTGTTGTTAAAGTAATCATCGACCAATCCGTCAATCGCTCCCGGACATTTAACTTTGAATAGGTTGGCGTGGTCGTTCTGGCAACAAGTAAGAGATCGCCTAGGCTTAAGGACGTGGTATTTCATTGCGATTTCGAACCGCTGGCTGAATTGATATATGGGTGTCCTTCACTGCTATAGTGTTCGTCAGATGACGATTAGAACTTTTGAAGACGTTCAAAAAATACTTTTATTCACTATGAGCCGTGCGTGGTATGTCTGAATTTTTATTGACTTAGATTGATTGCTTGAGCAGTTTTAATAATTGACCTTTATGGGAAAGTAGCCAACAAATCATGGCAAGATTTTCTCAACTGAGTTGACAGTTCTATTGTCTCGCTGACGTAGAAAAAGTGTCGTCACCGAAAAATCCATGTATAGTTTTAATAGCAGGAAAAATCTAATTTAGACAAATCTAGTCGATTTCAGATGACCAGTGCTTCGAATGTGCTCATTTGACATTTACATTTTGGGGGCTCAACCTAGCAACAAATCCGGTAGTGTTTTCTATGCCATGTATAGTCTGTACGATTTTATAAACCTATACAATTGTATGTGGATTATGGCATTTGTGGAGAAGACATTTAAATTATTGTTCGACATTCAAATGACAGCTAGGAAAACCACTTTGACACTTGACACACATCTGCAATTTTTGCTACGTAAATTACCAATTCACGTAGTAAAGTAAGACCTACCAAATGTAGTTTCTGCCAAACAAATAAGAAACTCTGCCTGACAACACAAATGACCATAGACTTCCACTCTGCAATGTACTCTAGCTTAATCTAAGCCCAAGTGACTGACCGATTTTAAAGACCTTCCTCATTAGTGTCAATATTGCCACTCTCGACACATTCTACCATTCCCGAACAAATTCACACCGCGCGTGATATCGGAGCTGTCAAATCTTTTCTTTGGCTTTTCACCGGAAAACTGTTGGCGTAACCCAACAGTACGTTCGAGTTGTGTCAGTTTCGTTTCGCTTTTATTTCATTTCACATCGCATCGCATTGTGGGC
Organism: Cheilosia soror; assembly: GCA_949372485.1. Lineage (NCBI taxonomy): Eukaryota > Metazoa > Arthropoda > Insecta > Diptera > Syrphidae > Cheilosia > Cheilosia soror. Next base: position 35,456,803 of record OX443561.1, read on the forward strand.
CGTGCTAGCGTATAGCGGCGGCGGTTGTTGGTTAATCAATGTGTACTTCCACATTCGGTTTATGTGGAGACTGCCGAGCCGACACCACCGATCAAGTCGACTGAAAAGGAAGTTAGATAACACCGTTGACAGTTTGTGGGCACACACCACATACCATCATCAAAGCAAAGTTAGCAAGCAACAGCAGCACCAGGCACACCATTCGGCCATTCATAAAGTACGACTGGAAAAACCGATGCGATGTGGCGCGGGTGTAAGGCGCATACAGTTGCCTTGCCGCACCGTCTCGCCGTCATCATCATCATCGTCATCATCGTCATCAGTCTTGTCGAAGCTGGTTAATTGAAGTAGTATTATAATTCGGCGTGGTGCATGTGTAATATGGCGGTGTGTATGCAATAAGCCCTGCCACTATGGGCTCCCCTTCCGGTGTCATTATTTTTATTACTTATACGAGTCGAGTAGGTTAGGTTAGGTACTCTAGCGCGAGCACATTGTGTGTGCGAGAACGAGACGTTATTTTCTGTTTGAATCTTATTGAATTTAATTTCAGTACTCCCGTCCCTATGTGTGTGGCGTGCAAATTTTGTTTATTAGTTTAGCGGAGGGCAAATATTTGACTGTTTACATAGGCAATCAAGCGGTAGAAGGTTTTTTTTTAATAAACGGTGGCAGATTGTTGTCAGTTTTTTTTTTTCTTATTTTTGCTTCTGGTATTACGGTAATCGCACACAATGGCTGACTATATTTTTTGACGGTAATATAATCCGCATTTTTTGTAGTTGGAAATTTCACCAGTTCTCTAAACATTAAGTATAATGTTCGATTAAATAAATAAGAGTTCCGCATTGTCATCATATCAAGAACTTGTCCTTTTGAAAGGCATTAACTCAGTCATTCAATGGATACAACTCAACTCGCATAAGATATTCTTTAGCCCCGTCGGAATTTAGTCAAGACAAAAGAAATAAAAAAGTTCTGAGTATCGTCTAAATCGAGTTTAGATACGGCACGCCTTCAAATTGTAGGTCCCTTCTATTCGTACCATGATTCAAACTCACAAAGAAAAGGTTATGGAATAAGCTAAGCCTATGATTCCATATGGATCCGATTCACTTTACATTAGAGGATTTATGGTAAGAATAAGTAATGTCTTGGACAATCTTGGGTCCTCCAGAATCCAGACTCAACTTCACTTAATCCCTAGTGCCCAAATGTTTAGTCAATAGCGACCCTTAACTCGCAATCCTTTTGCCGCCGCGCTAGTACCTTAATTTTACTAGCGCATTAATCTTTGTGTTACGCAACTATATGTCTTTTTGCATAATTGCAGATTTTCGCTGAATATGTTCCAACTCTTACCTATGGTCATGAGGTTTGGGTAATGACTGAAAGAATAAGATCGCGGATACAAGCTGCCGAAATGATATTTCTCCGTGGTTTTGCTGGTGTGACCCGTAGAGATCGCATTAGAAATACCAGAATACGTGAGGAACTCAATGTCGAGCAGCTACTTCTCCGGACGGAGCGGTCCATGCTTCGGTGGTTTGGTCATGTTAAACGTATGTCCCCGACCAGGATCCCACGACGCGCTAGGTAGACCCAGGATGAGATGGTTAGATCAAATTCATAATCTCTCCTCTACCCGTATGGGGATTGCCCTTGATGATTTGAAGTCGATGGCGGAGGATCGAGAGCTATGGAGGGTCCACTTAAGTAACCTACACCCGCGACCCACTTAATGGATAAGCGGGCCATTGAAAATGTATGTATATGTATGTATGAGGGGAACAGGGTTTTTTTTTATCAAATTAATATGGTAATATGGTCATTTTCAGAATTTTGCTTGTAGCATTTTTAAAAAAATTATGCATGAACATTTGGAGAAAAGTTGATTTTCTAAAGAGAAATGCCTGACTTTCGTCCACCTGCCCAAAATGAGATGAGAATATCCAAGCTGAGGTCCAACGGTCGGTTTATCCGCCGAGCTTTTTAAGGCAGCGGGAGATGACTCGATAGAGAGCAAACTCCTTAATATCGCCTATAAGATCATATCTGCTATAAGATCGAACTGCTTGGTCCCTATCAGTGTGATTTTAGGTCCGGAAAGATCACAACCGACCAAATATTCACACTACGGCAGAGTTTGGAAAAAACCCATAAGAAGTGCAAATCGATACTCACCATCTTTTTATCGATTTTAAGGCCGTATATGACAGCATTTATAGAGACGAGCTATACAGAGCCACGTCTAGTTTTGGCATCCCTGCCAAATTTGTCAGATTGTACAGAATGACGGTGGAGAACGGTCGCTGCTCCATAAAGGTCGGAAACAATCTCACCGAGACTTATTATGTCAAAAAAGGATTTCATGTGACTTTTTCAACATCATTCTTGAGAAAATTGTGCGAAACTCGCAAGCCAACACCAGGGGCACAATTTTCCAAAAGTCTGTGCAACTACTTGCATACGCTGATGACATCGATATCATTGGCAGAGCATAGCGAACTGTCACTGGTGCGTTTGCAAGTATCAGTACAGAGGCAGCAAAAATGGGGTTAGTAGTGAATGAGAGCAAAACAAAATATATGCTGTCAATAACAAGGTACACACAACATCGACGAGTCGGAACGTCCCGATAGACAGCTTTGACTTTGGTTAGGGTTAGGGTTAGGGTTTATTTACCTCGGCTCCGCTATAAACTTTGGTAATGACACCACAGCAGAAATCAAATGAAAAGTTACACTTGTCAACCAATGAATTTTTTGGCCTAAGAATGCAACTGATTAGTAAGGCCTTGTCAAGAGACACTAAGGAGGCTCTATATAAGACCCTCATCATTCCAGTCGTACTCTATGGCGCAGAAGCACAGACGTTGACAAAGGCGGATGAAGATCTTCTTGGTCGCTTTGAATGCAAAATTCTTCGAGTGATTTTCGATCCAACGAGTTTTGAAGGGGGAGATTTACCAGCGAATTCTCCGAGCTGTGCAGTGAATGTTGCCAGATTTTTTTTTCAAAAAACTGTGAATTCCCAAAGAAAAAACTGTATTTCCAAGCAAAAAACTGTAACCTACGAAAACGAAAATTTTTTTTTTAAATTACGTTTTTTTTTTTAATTTTAGTAAACATAAATGACAAGTAAATTGACGTATCGAAGCAGCAACTGCAATGTAATTACAGGGATACCGTGAGATTTTTTTAAAGCTGGAAAAAATTAAACTTTTATTGTAATTAAAAAAAAAACGAAAACATTTTAATTTATTCTTTCAAACCTGAAATTTAAAAAAAACTGTAATTTGTACTAGGAGGTAATTTTAAAAACTGTAAGCTTGTCTAAAAAACTGTAATTTACAGTTAAAACTGTGAATATGGCAACATTGAGTGACATTGACTTGGTCAGAAAAGTACGTATCATTCCGATTAAGATAGCTAGGACATGCAGAGCGAATAAGCACCAACGCTCCGGCCCGAAAAGTTTTCGATTCCAACCCAGAGGGACAACGCAGTAGAGGAAGACTTCGCATGAAGGTGGCGCGGATGAACACGTCAATTGCAATTTAATAGTACAGTCATGCCAACGGAAAAAAGATAACAATGTGACAGCTCACAGTACATATATTAAAGGTAAAATATATTCCAAGCACTCATTTTCGTTTCGTTCTGCGCATCTGTCAAGAAGGCATGCTTTTCCATAGAAATACGAATTTGGTCACATTGTCATTATGCGCGCGCATATTATTTCTATACATTAATTGCCCATGGACGCGCAATATATTACCTTTAATAGTGTACTGTGGTGACAGCTGACAGTTCAGAGTTAGTAAAAATGGAGCGCCTTACGAAAGAACAACACATTTTCATTGTTGAACAATATTTTAAAAAGTAATGAAGATTTGTCAGCTACAGTTGGCAATTTTCGAACAAAATATTGCCGTAATTTTGATTTGGTGCGGATTTTGAGCTGGAACCATTATCGGACCATACTTCTTCGAAAATGCGGCTGGTCAGCCGGTAATAATTAATGGTGTTCGTTATCGTGACATGATACCCCAGTTTTTAGTGCATAAATTACGAGATTTGGATGTGACCAATATATGTGACCAATGGTTTCAACAAGATGAAGTCAAAGGCCTTTGCAAACAAGCTTACGACCACCAACGCCTTGAACAAGGAAATTGGGAGGTGCAGTAATGAAATTCACCCACATTTATGCGAAACGGTCATAGAAGATGTCAATAAAAGAGTACGTACTTGCCAGCAAAGCCGTGGCGGCCATTTATTCGATGTGCTATTCGAGGTATAACCTCAATCTGTATACTCTATAAATCAATAACAAATTTAAGCTTTCTAATTAAAAATTACATTTTGAGTGAATTTTTGGACACCCTTTATGTATCGCTTCTCAGATGATCTTCCTGGGGGAACTCGAAGCGAACGAAATGCGAATGCTTTGATTGGATGTAAACTTGAGATATGAAAATGTTGAGGTTAGTTTTCTTATTAAGATTTGAAAGTATAGAAAGGAAATGTCTTTACAAAATGAGGTAGAATTTTAAAGTGTGGTGGATTGGAAATTATTCAGAAATTGTGGTTAGAACTAACAACTCTACCAGTACCTATAATAACCGGTAAAGTGCTTTAAAAGCCAATCGACATGCAGTAGACGCAATTCAACAGGAAAAAAATTAACACGAACAAATGTTTCTTCACTATATCGACATTTATATTGTTCACTATCTGAGTGTTGTCTGTATACCTACTTTATGTTCACTATAACGAGCCTCTACTGTATTATGATTTAAAATTTAATACTTCAATAGTGTAATGCTTTGGTTAATTCAATTCAATTTGTTTATAATTTTACTTATGTCTAGGGAAACCATGTGATCTTAGAGGAAGCGGTGTGGAAATGACAGATAGGCCCAATCTCGGTCGCATCAGTCGTGACAAGTGAATTCCACAGGGTGTATCTGTTCAGCTTACAAACAGCATAATGATAGCGCGCTTGTTTGAGTATAAAAGGTCTTTAAACCCTTTTCAAGTGTTACCTGTAACAGGGTTTAATGACCCCGTGTTAATGACATATTGCACTCGGCTGATGCTGAAGCCACTGAACGATTAAATTGAATTGCAACCCGCATAAGTGCACATAAGAAATAAAACCACTGAGGGGAAACTAAAACTAAAACCAACATCAACAATATCAACAACAACACGACAAGAAAACTGAAAGGAAAAGTTCAAGGATGTATTCAAATCGAAAGATCGTCTTGGTTGTTTTCTACCCTCACTGGTGCTGGTTGCTGGTTGCTGGTACTGATACTCTCTGCCTGGCCAGAGCGGCGTCGTTGTCGCAATAACCAACTATACCAAGTCATGATCGGAATAAATAAATCGTTTCTTGATTTCCTCCCTCCACCCGTCCTTAGATAATTAATTCAAATTCACGCTCCACTCAAAGTTCGTCCATCTGTCGTGCGTCCGTTTATTGCGCGTTGTTGTTGTTGCTGGTGCTGGTCCCCCCATCCCCACGATTTTTATTAATTTTTTTTTTTGATTCACTCGCGTTTGCGCAGTTTCCAAAGAAATTGCAGCCGAGGAGGATACCCAGTGTGCATATGAATTGTATCTGCACACGGCTAGATTTGTATAGATACACGTACGAGTTCGAGTACTCACTCGTGTAAACTTCGTGGATATCGCCTCTGATCAGATTTGTGTGTGCGATTTTTTTTTTGTGTATTGTTCTGATGATGCCAATGAAACATTAAGCGTCAGGTAAGTTTGTTCTAATGCAATGCAAAGGCTAATCGCCGGATATCCGTTTGCAGAAGCAGAAGTTCTTGCAACCGTGCAACACTCACCGTGATGATGTAGCAAAGTTGGGATTATGAAAAGTTAGGTCTTCGTGCTGGTCATTATTGACATCGAATTTGTTCAGGGCCCAGATCACGTAAAATGAAAACGATCGAACGACGTCGTTTCGATACTAGCAGTCTCTGTCTATTGTCACAGATATGATAGAGACAGCTTTAGTGAAAACGATGTCGTTCGATCGTTTTTATTTTACGCGATCTGGCCCCAGGGTTCGGTGTGGTCTGCTGAAGTAGGATAGGTAGTAGGTGGGGTAGGCGGTATTTTATTCATTAAACTACCGACGGAATGGTACTCGTGTGTTGGGATACAAAATATTGAACGGAGTTTGAAATTGTGACTCCCTTTCTACTATATTATTACATAGCCTCTCGGTATATAGTCAACAAAAATGTTGGTGAATATTCAAGGCAAGAGCTGCCTGGGACTGAGGATATTATTTTGTAGTTTGTCTAAAGATTCTGCTATCCGTGGCTGTGAAACCAACTCATCAATCCAACTCCTATTCGCGGATGTTGGCAAACCCAGAATAGGTTTGGGGCCTACAAAAACCCTTTCCGAACCTTGTCTTGCAAGTTTGGTGAAATTTAGGGAATTCTTAGGTGCTTGTGACAGGAAAGGGTCCATTCAAACTAAGACTGTGTTGACCGAAACAACACACTCGGGCGTAGTTAAAACCTTTAATCAGAGCGGATTCATACCAAAAACCAGGGTATGACTTTGTCAAGTCTGTATACCGGACAGGCCTGATAGGTAAGCCGTAAGCATGTCGCAAGGCTAGGCCTTTTCGCAAACGATTTTTGCAGAAGCTGTATGGATGAGGAAGAGGAGGAAACTATTCCTCACCTTCTTTGTTCCTGCCCAGCTTTCTCCCGTAGAAGGAAGCTTCACTTAGGAGCCTTCCAGTACAACGACTTGGGCGACCTGATAAACACAGACATCAGAAGCCTCTTACGCTTTATAAGGAGCTTAAAATGGTTCACCTATAGTAGGGAGATCTTACATGATCCTTTTTCGTGGTATCACAATGGACCAATGCTGGGGTAAGTGTGTTGGCATTTTCGGCTGACAGCCACTTTCAACCAACCAACCAACCATACCGGACAGGCAGGACTGAGACTCCCTGTACTGTCATAAAAGGTATATATATTGTATACACCCGTCTTTATATGTAGATGGCTCAAAGGCGGAGAATGGAACAGAATCAGGAGTCTTCTCAGAAGAACTAAAAAGCAGACATTGCAGCGTTTTCCAAGCAGAAATATTCGCGGTTAAGAAAGTAGATCTGTGTTAGCGGGGAAACTACCAGCAATGGAAATTACCCTTTATGTGGACAGCCAAGCAGCACTTAAGGCGATTAACTCCAATCTAGTAAACTCTAGTCTAAATCCGTAAGACAAAACCTCTCAATATTGAGAGCAATAAACAACTCATGCGTCACTACCCACTGCCCAGCCCTCCAAAAACGCCGGTACTTTTATATGGGAGTACGGTTCTTTGACGGCATGGAAGATCTAGCAACGAAACCTCTAGCAGATTGAAAAAAAAATTCACCAACAGATCCGAAGGGTAATGTTAGTTGCATGTCCCATCATGGACTATATACAAAGTGTAATCACAATGGGCCTCAATGGCTTCTGGGTGAAAATTTCATATATAGCAAACTTACCCTCTAACCTATCATAAGATAACCTAGGCTAGGGAAACCCAAAAGATCGATATATCTATAGATAAAAGCAATTATTAATTATTAGGAATTACTCCGAGATATTAGACTTCAAGGGCACAGACTAGTTAGCTTCCTGCGTCTTTGTAAAAATGACGACTTCCGTTCTTGAGATGATTGACTGAAGGGCGCATTTCTAATTTACCATTTATCGATTATAATACGGGTCAGAGCATAGACTTTTGTAGCATTGAGTGCGGTAAGAAAAGCTTCTATTACCATGCAGCATAAAACGGGGGACAAAACAGCCTCCGTAGCGCCACCCATGGTAGATTCATTGCGTTCCGCCACCACTGCTGCTCCTGCTCTTTAGCATAGCCTTGATCCAGAGAACAAGGATTTGATTAATACTATACTTTCTACCATAGCTGCTTAAAAGTAGCTTTTGCTTTTTCAAGGACCCAATCAGCAAAGACACGACGTTGTTGATGATCGGCCGGCTTGATGTCTTGTGTTAACTGAACTTTATAAGCCTTAAGTCTTTATGCAAAATACGGTGTAATGACGTTTGTGGAATGCCCAATTCCAAAGAACGACGAGGAATGGACAAACCTGGGTTTTCTTCAACACTTTGGGCTACAGCAGCAATGTTCTCAGCTGTTCTTGAGCGACGTGCACGGGTTTTATTCTTCAAATCACTAACTTGTCCCAACAGCTCGAATTTTCCCACCAATTTCTGTAATGTGGTCCGACAAGGTGCTTCACGACGACCAGTTTTGCGAACTGTGACTTTTAGTGAATTTTAATAATTTCAATGCGTTGTTGAAGCGTGTATCGTTCCATTTTTAGTAATGGCGTAGTTTCTACTTGTCAAATGTCAAAGAAGAAAAGCTTCAAAAAGTGGCAGCTACCGAAATAGTACACAGAGTTTCGTATTGAATGTGAGATAGATAAGTCGGATGAGCCTTTAGATTACTTTTGCCCAGATTAATGAGGTAATATGGGATCTTCTGGAGTAGAATTTTGGGAAGAATAGTCTGGAGCAGTTCTGTATAGGTGTATAATAAGCCAGACTTATTTGGATTTGATTTGAGCCAAGCTTTTGATGTGATTTCTGAAACGTTTTTTACTGACACCACAGAATGTCCGATAAATGGCATTGTTGCGCCGACTTTAGCCAGTGAGTTAGCTGTTTCGTTTCCAGCAAAGACCTTGTGGGCTGGACCAGTGAAAAAAGATTAGGTTCTTTTTTTGCAAATTCGTATAGATATTCGATTTTTTGACAGATGAATCAAGGGCTTGGAGAGCTGCTTGGTTGTCTGCGAACTGCAAAGATAAATATAGTTTAACCACGAGTGTTTGAACTTAAATTTATTCTAGCGCAATGGTTAATGGAAAGAACTTCTGCCTGGAATATGGAGTTTTTACCAATGCTGAATTCCAGATCCAATCCCTGACTCCATCTTAGAGCCGTCTATGTACCAGACTATAGGTCAAGTAGTAATGGATTGGGTTTGTATTTTCCCCAGTCTTCCCTTGGAGGGATGATGATAGAGAAGTTTTTATGGAAGCCATATTCCGGTAGCATGTCATCTGGGAACATACTAAATGGGATTTCAGGCTCCATAGCGTCAAGCAAAGACAGATGACCGCCATGATAGGAATGATAGGGTCAATGTTGTTCTAATGAAACAGACGATGAATATTCCACCATTTGAATGTGTATTTGAAGTAGTCCGATAAATGACTAGGATGACATTCAGTACAGTGGCCGGGCGTAGACACCCCGTCATCCAGTTCCCAGTTAAACGTTGGACCGGTTCTCGCTTTTTGACTGTAGTGTCTTCGTTAGTCTTTGTTCACCAGACCACGGCCGCATAAGTGATCAATGTATCATCCGGGGCACAAACCAGTAAGAATAGACCGTCGACTCCTCCCACATAACGGACTTTGCCTACAAGCTGCCGGCGAGACCAGGATTTTTCATGTATTGGTGCTGTACAAATCAAAGGGGCGCCATTAACGCACACATACTTGAAAAATCCTGGTCGCATGGTAGGTATAGCATGGAAAACCATTGCCGCCATTAATTCTGACATTTACACGTATTCACAGACAGGGACATTTTTTCCGGGGGGAATCGGGTAGGTGTACGGGAAGTCGGCGGTCTATTCTTAGTGGTTTGTGATCCGGGGTCTAAGATTTCATACGTTCAATTGCGGGCTCCATGATAGTTTATTACCAAGGATGATTCCCAGATATTTAGCTTTCCATACATAGTAGGGCGAAAAAGGAGATCTAGTTTCCTCCGTTCGGTAAAAGGGACGATAGGCATATTTTTTGGATATACAGAAAGTCCCTCTTAATTACACCATCTCTGAACTAGCTTTTTGCCCTATTTCTGAAACCGTCCTTTCGAATTAGCCACTAATATCGATTGCTCCGTCGTCGACATATCCTATGGCATCGATCCCTTAATTTGACAAGGATTAATGTAGGTCATCAATGACTATAGGGACCATAGGAGTGGGGAGAGAACGCCACCTTGAGGACAACCTCTACAGTTGTTAACGCCGAGAGTTCAACATCATCAACGCGGGTCTGGATTAGTCTTTCATTGAGTATTGTGAGATACTGACTTTACAAGAAGACTAATTGGATACGTTTTAGAGAAGAGATTGGGAGATCGTTCGCATTATATAGAAACTATGTTTTATAGGCCTAGTTTTCCCTCTCCTCTTGCAAAGGGGGCTGAACAAATGTACGCTATTTTCAGTAAATACATTTTGGTCAGAGAACTGTCATACTGCTTGAATTTGTTCAGATATGAGCCAAAAACATGCATGACCTCTCATCACAAACAGTGTAAGGTGAAACCCGACTTCCACATGCTCTCTATTTGTGGCATATAAGAACAGTCCAGCTACCTTTTTCGAAGGTATTTCAGTGTTTCTAGCACTTTCCTAGCTTTAAATTTCCCCAGCTTAAACTTTTTCTTCTTCTAAGTGTCTTAGCTCCTATTGTTGCCACTGGTCTTCTAAGGTTCGTATAGGCCCCCAGGCCGACAGCTTCTCACAACCATTCGTTTGTGTGAGTTTTGATTTTTGCGACGAATGGACGGGACAATTTTATTGCGAGTCCGAACGGCAGAATTGGGAAGCTTTTTCAGGACAGTTATACTCTCGGATATTTTTCAAACGGTTGCGAGAGGTGCCGTTTATAGGGCCTCCTGGTACTGGGAATAATTCATGGAAGAGCAACGCTGGCATTCGCTGTTTGGTGACTAACACACTTGAGACTTGAGGTCTTCTTTAAAGGATATGTTAGGTTAGGTTCGATTTTATAGGGTCTGAGTTCATCACAGTGGACTTGGAATCATTACCATTATCAAAACCTAAACTAATTCTCCCTAGCAATTAATTTCCCTACAGAACATACACTTTATTTCAATTTTGTTTGTGAGGCCAACCTCATCCAAATTGTTGAAGAAGTGTTTCCTCCTGAACCGAAGAATAGCTTGACATTCGCAGAGAAGATGATTTATATCCTCTGCAACATTTAAGTCATCGTAATACCTGCACGTGTCCGTATCTGTTAAACATAATCTCATAGCGTGCTTCCTTAGAAGACAGTGCCCGGAGAGAGTATCCCTATTGCCATTCGTAGCTTTGATCTGTTGAGTTTTAATAATTCTACAGATTCTTTTCGATCTAACTTTTGCAACAGAGCCTTTGAGACTCAGTGACCTACTATATTCGACCATCTTTGGTCTGCTCTATTTCTAGTTTTCTCAAGAATAATTCTCTGGCCCCAGCTATTGGTGGTTTTATGACCTCCCTCAATAGTTTCAATTTGTGAAATCTCTACTCCGTTTTTGCACCAGAACGTCAGAGCCCTTTCTTTAAAGGATATAGTCGCATATATCTTAGTCTAGTATACGACTCTGACCGACGTATTTGATGTGACGCTTCAATGCGTCTTCAATTTTTTGTTTCACAAACGTGGGGCCACTAGTTCATTATTGTGGAGTTGCGAAGGGTAGGTAATACGCTTTCCGTTCGTTTCACACTTTATGGTCTTGACAACAGACCTTGCTAACCTATTAAATTGTGAGGGCAGATGACAACTTAATACTTGACTAAAATTTGATTGCTTTACTGCACTAGAAATTCTTGCAAGTTTCCTGGATTGCCGAGGTAGGTATAAGCCACAGAACATTAATAAAATATTTTCCTATTTCAAACGTCAAATTGATCACTATACACATTGTGCATTGCTGCGTCACCAACAAGACGGTGACTCTCATAAAAAAGAAAAATAAAAAAATAAAAATTCCAACTGACGACAGCTTGAAATCAATCATAGTCTCAAATTCCATACTCACCCCTAATGATCACTTTTTTTTTTGTATGTTAAACTCGACGGATTATATCCACTTGATCAAATATTTAATCAACTAGGTAGTTTCGAAGAAGTTCAAAAAAAAAATTTACTGAACCTCTTTACACAGTAATCCGTCCACTAGAAGGTGAATAATGGAATCACGCACAATAAAAACAGACCCTCTCTAGGCGGGCAGCAAACACAGTCCAGTCCATCACACACAAGAACCCATTCTCAGCGGACCGTGTAGTGATCTGCAGCTACTGGTTTTACCCCCATAGATAGAGTGATGGTCAGCACGTTGCATTCGTGAGGGTCCTCCTCGTCGTCATTTGTCTACGTGTTTGCTTTTCCATTTATTTTGTTGGGCTTATCTTTGAGGTTCTGTTTTTTTTGTGTTTTGTACTTAGGGTCTAGGTTTTTGAATCCGCAGTATTTATCTTCAAAAATGTTCAGATGTTCACCTTTTCAATATATCAGCGGCATGAGGGACAAGGAAAGAGAGTCATTAAGACATCCTCAAACAAGTATCACCGTCGTCAGCTAACCTTGACCATTGAAATGATCTTGACTTGAACCAGAGTCTTGTCTTTTTGATATTTTTTCTCATCGCAATCTGGAGACGGAATTGGAGTTATTTCCGTTCTGTCTAATGTCTGGACTCTGGGAGGAGGCAAACACTCTATAAGCTGACGACTTTGTGGAGCCGTTTAAGTCGTTATTCCTTCTAAATGTTTGTTGGATAATTTTTGTGTTTTTTTTTTTTTTCGGTTATCTGTTGTGGTTTTTATTGAGAAGTGGTTAAGTTTTTGGGATGTGGTGAGGATTGAATGGAAATACACAGAAAAAAAAAACAGACATGACCACAAAAAATGGTTTCAATATAAATGTTTAGGATGTTTAATTTGTTCTGGGTGCGTCATCAGTCACTGTCGGAATTATGCAACATTCGGGCAGCTGATGCGGAAGTCTCTTAATTGAGTTGCATTAGGAAGTGTCTGCGGGAATGTAAGTTATTTACGGAAAATGTCAGAACTTGTGTGAGTGTAAATCTAGAACGCGAGAAAAACGTTTTTTGAAGAGACTTCTAAATTATTTTTAAAGTTGGTGTACGATTTTGTGTAGAGCAGGAAAGACAGCCCATACTGCAAGTGACGCGCACAATTCGAAAGTGATCTTAACCAACTATAGGAGTAATTAAGATAGCTAGAAACCGAGCTGACTGCAGGGGCTTGTTGGTTGAGGCAGTAGTCCACCCCGCACTGTAAGTTCTATCAAAGTAACGGAGAAATACAACGCTTACTAGAAAGACATAAGTTGAGTGCCATCTACACCTCGGAACCCAGTGATGGCTGACCGTGGGCAATTTTTATTTTTGTGGGTATTTGACACCTCAAAATAAGTTAGAAAGGAAATCTTTTAACTTTTACTATAGATACTTATCTTGTAATCTTATTTAAGAGGTTAGAGCAATCATTAAGACAAAAAAAACGCTCTAAACCCTTAATTTTACTTTTGCAAGAAGAAACGTCAAATGTCATATCAGCGCTTAAACTTTATGATTTGAATTTCTCTAATCTCCTCTGAAATAAAGTGTCATTCTTAATTCCTACAAAGTCGTCGGAAGAGGGACGGTTTCTACTTTGTACCTACATATTTCTATCTATTTTGTCTATTGTCCGTTGCTTTTGTCGTTTATTGTTCCTTAATAAGGCAAATGGGCTGCCTTTTATTTGCATTTTATAAACGCATTTTCGTAAAATCGCCAAAGGATTTTTTTAACAGCAGCTTAAAGGGAATTTTTGCTTATTGCCGTGGGAAATTGTGTACCTAAAGTCTACTAACACTGCCTGAGACTTACTCCTAAAGTACAGACTGTTTTTGTTATGGGAAAAGGGTCATTGGCATTGAAAATACACGGAATTATTGTCGTAGACTTTTAAATAGCTTTGGTTAGGTTATGGGGGCAGACCACAACGAGGGCAGCCACCACTTAGGCCAAAGCAAGCCACAGTATCAAATGATCTTAAAACTACCCGTTGAGCCAATAGGAGCTAATGATAAGGTGTTGGAGATGGCTGATGCATATATTAGCGAGATCGCCGAGATTGTCGAAAAAGTTTTCTCCAAGATAAAGTTTTCTTCGGGATGAGAGGTCTGAGCATGTACATTAGGGGTGAAGAAAAGTCTTATGCTCGTCATCATTTATCCAGCTCCTACAGAAATCGTTGGCAGGGAAGCCCAATCTGGAGGTCAAACCTCCTAATGATGCAGTGTCTCACTGTCTAGTAATGACACCTACTATTGTGCTTCTAATGGATCTTATTAATCTTATTAAAGTTATCAATTTTTGGAGCGGTTGAGATCCAAAATGGACCTGCGATTAGTACCACTTACCGCATTACAGAGAAGCCATCAGAGACTCTATAGTGATCGCGATAATCGTGGATCTTTTGTCTCCTTTTGGTTCCTTCGGCTTTGCAATCTTCCAGTTGGCAATCGGAAGATCAAGGTTGTTGCCCAATAATTTTTAGGATGGTCGCGGGGTTGGAGGGTTCAGCAATGATCCAGGAACTAGTTCTCGGTCATAGGAATTTCTTGCCTGCTGATGACCTCTAGCTGTGCAATGTGCACCTCACCGAACGGCAAAACTGGGTTTTAAAAAGGTCCGCAGATCATGATGTCATCCGCCAGGGTGGATGTTTTTCCAAGACACGTAAGATGTTGGTTGCCAGCTTAACTTCCACTTTCCTCCATTTATCAGGGGTGATGCTACACCTCCAAACTAGCATTTCAGCTTCTGTTAGGTCAAAATATTTGAAAATTGAGGGCTTTGGCTTCTATAAGTTGTTGATAAAGCTTCCACAAAATCCACACTCTCTATCGAAGTCTAGGCTTCTGTAACTGCTTAAGTGATCGATCGGAAATACGAGCAGGCATTTTTTTTTTTAGAGTAACGGACTGTCGGTTTCAGATAAACTTCCGTAAGTATGCATACTTATAGAAAGTGAGCTGAGTTTCAGCTGCCATTAAGCTTCAATTAAATGGTTCTTTCGAAGTTATGTCACTTAACCTGTAAAGAACTTCTATACGAATTTGTTGGAAGCTTTATCGAAGGGTTCGGTTAAGCCTGCATTATTTCTACCACCTATGTCGCTTCTATCTATTACAACAAGGACAAGGTGTGTCTTCAGTACGTCGTTGAATGACTTATTGTGCTTAGGGGGAGGAAGGAACTATTGCAGTCAACCTTCGGTCTTTTCGGGTCAACGGAGGATTCATCATCGACCTAGGTCGCTTGGACATCCAGGGGCCAGATCGCGTAAAATAAAAACGATTGAACGACATCGTTTTCACTAAAGCTGTTTCTATCATATCTGTGACAATATACAGAGACTGCTAGTATCGAAACGACATCGTTCGATCGTTTTCATTTTACGTGAAATGGGCCCAGACGTCAGGAGGAGAATTCTTCTTGACAACTAGAATTCTTTTTCATTTCAGAGAGCTGGTCTAGGGGGACGTCATTAAAGCGCTCCAGAAATCTGGGGGCGATACGTGCGTCGCTCTCTACAGACTTACAGGCCGCGAGTTCAAAGCAGTACGACATGCAGCCCTCCACGACTATTGGCGACGACGCCAAGATTAAGTTCTTAGCTGCCTTTGAAGTAGCGCTAGTATACTGGAAGCGAACTCAAAGGCAGTAGTTCCAGCCGGTATTTTGAGAGCACCGGACTCTGAAATGTTTTGTTTTGTTAGTTTTTTATGCATAATCATAAATAGACCCACAAGTAGGTGACAAAAGATGTTGATCTGTGCATAGATCCGCAATATACCAGACAAGGCTGGCTAATCCGGAGGTCCCCAGGTATATGGATACTCTTTTAGTGTCTGAAGCTTTTTTTGAAACTTGGCCTTCCAGCCCAGTTATAGTAAATGGCATTTTTAAGCGGAGTCTACCAGACGACAACGCCATATGTACCTAAGTATAGGTCTGATGATGAGATCCACATTTGCTTCCAAAAGCATTTTTGCATTTTAAGTATTTTTATTTTTAAATTGCACATCCCATCTAACAAATGGGAGCATTTATACAACCCCCTTTAGTAGTAAAAATAATATATTATTTATTTTCGAGACCTAAAGTTATCGTGCTTGCATATTTAATTTTTTTTTAATTTTGGTTGGCTCACGAGCAAGGAGCACTGCTGAGCAGCGTTACCGATGGACAATTTGAAAATGTCCCCAAAAGAGGTCGCCCGAGCCAGAAAATGCGTCCCACCAAATTTAACGAAAAAAAAAACTACTTTCAGGTTTAAATTATTTCTACAGTTTATTAATAAAAAAATAAAAGAGAATTTAGATGATTCTTCTTTTGCTTCGTTGGTCTTGAATCAGAGGTGGATTAGAATTCGGAAAACTCCAAATGAAAAGCCGAAAAATCGATATTTTCATTTTGTATGGGAATATAAATGTACACTACCACTAATCGGAAAGCTCCAAAACCACCAAACTGATTGAACTTAAATTTTGGGAGAATCTTTGTTATTCATTGGCAAAAAGCAGTTTGTGTGAAGTTTGGCCAAAATTGGACAAAGGAGAGTGGCACCTGCCATACAAAAAATTCTTTAAGTATATCTTGAAAACCATAGAATATATCAAATTTTAAGAAAATCTTTTTAAGTCGTGTATCTCAAAAACAACTGAAAAGATTGAGCTCAAATATTGAGAAAATCTTTGTTATTGGCTCGAAGATATTTCTGTGAAATTTAGTAAAAATTTCCTTAACACATTAAGTACCCATTTAAAAATTTTAGAATTTAGAATTTTTGTTAAGGTCTAGGTACTTTTTTTACTTTTTTCCTCGGTATCAAAAAACAAAATGTTTTGATGCAAAAAGTTTCTTCAAACCATTCTAATAGTGACCGAAAACAATTTTTTTCTAAAATCTCTTAGCTAATATTTTTTATGATTTTTTGAAAATTGCTAAAAATTATTATTTTAGTTACTTTTTCCTCCTTTTTATACAACATTTTTCTGAGATCATCGCATTCAAAAAATCAAAAAAAAAATTGAATCAAAAAGATTTTTTAAACAAATTTTTTGCAGTCACTATTAGAATGGTTTGAAGAAACTTTTTGCATCAAAACATTTTTTTTGAGACCGAGGAAAAAAGTCAAAAAAGAAAACTTTCACAAAAAATTTTAAATTTTCAATTTGTAGATACTTAATGGGTTAAGGAAAGTTTCGTATCATTCAAATGGAATTCAAATGACCTTTCCATTGATGCCAACATTTACATGAAGTAAGTTCAAATTATGAGTAGAATTAACTTTAGTTTGGTCAAAATACTTATGCCGACCAGTGTATATTTCTTTTTTCAAAATTTTTGGGCGTTATTGAGAAAGAAATTGAAGCTTTGAAAATGCGTCCCAATGTCGCCTATATTTGTTAAAGGGGTGCAAAAAACGCTTATTTCGAATTGTGGTCGCCACGAGTCCCGACAGCGACTTATGTCGCCCATCGGTAACACTGCTGCTGAGTTGTTCTGTAGAATTTTTGAGGCTGGGTCAATTTTGAGACAACTTGGTTGTTATCAGGAGGACTGAACTTGGTGTCAAAGCTAAGTTGTCAGTCTTTAATTCAGTGTTTGTTCCAACTATGGTCATGAGGTTTGGGTATAAGGACATGATACAATACAAGCAGTGATGCTATTCTGACCGGATTCCGGTCATATGTTGCCGAAATCTATTTACTCTGACCGGAGAAAATTTTGAAATTCGGTCTAATCGTTTTTTGACCGGAACGAAAAATGTTTTTAACCGGAAAACGCTTTTTGGGCTGGAAAAATAAAATTGCTCTACTGACTATAAATAAAGATAGATTTCTATCTTGAATAAAACTTTGCCATACATTACGAACACGCTCCCAAGTTCAAACAGAAACCAATTTACTGCGAATATTGGAACATAACACATGGAATTCTGCTTCGGGAGAAGGGTAAGAAATTCTATTATAGGCTAATTTTTTGACATTTTCTTTTGCTAGAATGTTGAAGAGGAAATTAAACAATGCATTTCAATTAAAAGTGTGAAATTCGATAAATTTCAGATTAGAGTTTGGTGAACTGCTCTTTTCAAGTGTCAGAAATTTATCCAAAAACAATTATTTAGCCATACACGTCTTCCCATGACTTTCATTTCCATTAATAACTTGGCTACAAACAAAAACGAGGCGTCATTGCAATGAAATAAGATTTGACAGGTAAAAGAATATTGAAATCGGAAACACAAACAAATTTTATAGTAAAGTCTTAGCCGACGGCCGTTTTGACGCCCTCACTCTATCAATGCAAATATCAAATGCAGATTTATATCGAAAGCACAATGAAACGAAAAAGAAGCTTTATTTTATTTATTTCTGAAAATGGATTTTCAGCGCATTTTCTATGCTATCTTCCTTTCTCCTTTTTACTCACTAAAAATCTACCTGCCTCGCTGG
The DNA here is from genome assembly GCA_949372485.1 of Cheilosia soror. Taxonomy (NCBI): domain Eukaryota; kingdom Metazoa; phylum Arthropoda; class Insecta; order Diptera; family Syrphidae; genus Cheilosia; species Cheilosia soror. Next base: position 35,475,229 of record OX443561.1, read on the forward strand.
ACATTGGAAGACTTTGTATGGTCATGCACTAAAAGTGTATTTCAGGACTTAAAACACGTCATATAAAATGAAAAATTAGTTTCAGTTGTGGAAATTTGTAATATTAATTTTGCGAATCACTGTATATTGATTACCAATTGTACCAACTGCATATACTATCGTATATTAATGTCTTGTCACTTTTTTGACTTTAACTTTCAGTTAATAAATATCTATCTCTTCTTTTATCAACCGTCACCAAGTAAAGACCTTTTTATTTGATCTGGCTCAACATCAGTAAATTTTAAACAAACGAAATAAAAAAAAAGTTTACAAACTCAAGATTCACATATTATAAAAACGTTTTCTCAACATGGATAATGTTTATAATGTAAAAAAATGGCTAATGATAGTTAACTTTTGTTTTATACTTTTAGTAATACTGTTACCATAATCTGTTTTTGACCGGATTTCTGGTTAAAAACTCTGATTTTGACTTTTGACCGGAATTTTTAACCGGATTTAGAAAATAAATAAAGTGCACGACTGGGTCGCACGTAACTTTCTCGTTTATTGCGAATCTCGCAGAATCTCAGAGTCATTTCAGCAAATTTTACGTTTAAAATCATACGCACTCAAGATGTACTCAGATAACTGAGCACTTGTATTTTAATGTTAATTAACAACGTAATACATACTACAACATAAACATACGTATTAACTTCAACAATTACTTTTAAATTTCACCCCGAACTGACACTTGAATGTCGATGAATTTCCAATTATATTGCCACTGAAGTTTTGGGCTTTGCAAAATATACCGTGTGTGAATAAAGATCGGAATTTGGGTAGTCATTTTTGAGAAATATTCATAAAACGGCAATATTCGAGTTTTCTGAGAAAAACTAAGTATGTGATCATGTTTAGAATGCTTATATTGTCTTAAATATGTATTTTGATCAAAATCGTTAGAGCGGTTTTTTGTAAAATTATGCTGACAAATGTTACAATTTGGATTCGAAAAGCACTGTTGTTAAACTGTTTAGCTGAAAACTGAGTACGACGTATTCTTCAGGATATAAACATTACCTAGCAGATATATTTTCATCGAACTCGAAAATGGCGTTTTCGAGATATGAGCAGTTTTTAAAGTACCGGTTTTAGCGATTGGGAAGGACGCGTTCATGGTTCAAAAAACACTGTTTTTCAACTGTTTAGCTCAAAACTGAGTCAGTGGTATTACTATGGATTTAAGCATTACCTGAAAGTAACATTTTTATCATAATCGAAAATGGCGTTTTTGAGATATGAGCAGTTTTTTAAAGTACTATTATTACGGATTTGGGTGGATATAAAAGGACGCAGTCTTTTTAAGGAAAAACTGAGTTTGCTATTAAGTTAAGAATGATAATAGTATCTTAAAAAAAAAATTTTTAAATCGTTTTTACCGTTTTCGAGAAAAAGCCAATTTTCAAAACTGCCGTTGCTGGACTTTTTACCGAAAAACTGGGTATGCAGTCATGTAAAACATGCTTACATTAACTCAACTATCAATTTTGGTTCAAATCGTTTGAGCCGTTTTCGAAAAAAAACTAAATTTAGTCATATTTCGTCATATTTCGTAAATTTTTTATATGGGAGGTACCATTAATATTAGGGCTAGAATAAAAAAAAAAAAAACGTCCCGAGCGGGAAGCTACAAACTCTAAATACGAAGTTTGAAGCAAATCCGTCCAAGCGTTTAGATTCCCCAGGGGTGGGACAGACAGACATACGGACGGACAGAATTGCGATACCCACTTTTTTGAGTTCCCCTATCATCGTAATATCAGAATTGATCAAAATCTCGAGTTCGAAATTTTGTACGAAAACAATATCATTCTCTTACATACTACGTATTCGAGAAAGTTAAAATCCTGTCATGCGGTCAGATTTGACAGCATTCACTTTTTTTTAGTGGCAACACTGGATACAAGCTACCAAAATGAGATTCCTCCGTTGAATTTCTGGTGTGAAATACTACTTCTCCGGACGGAGCGATCCATGCTTCGGTTGTTTGGTCTGGTCATGTTAAACGCATGTCCCCAACCAGGATGCAGGATCCCACATGGTGCTATGGAATCCGTACCGTCAGGCAGGTGTCATCTAGGTAGACCCAGGATGAGATGGTTAGATCAAGTTAATAATCTCTCCTCTACCAGTTTGGGGATTGCTCTTCATAATTTAGAGTCTATTGCGGAGAATCGAGAGCTATGGAGTGTGAGGGTCCACTTGAGTAACCTACAGTCCTACACCCGCAGAGGATAAGCCAACGAAAATGAATGGATGAATGAATGAATTTTCATTGTGGCTTGCACAAGTGCAGTAGGAAGAATTTTTTGAAAAATAATTACATACCTAGCTCCGCGAAAGACAAAACCTTTAAAATGTGTTTTTTTATAGATTTTTTTTAAAATGTTGAGCTAAGTTGAATGATATGTAGATTATACACTCCCGCTCATCTGAATAGGTTCAACATTATATAAAAAGTAAAATAACAATATCTCTGTAACCAACTTGCCGATTTTACTGAAATCAATTTTCTTATATAGAATAATCAATTGTTAATGAAACACAGTACTAATTCACAGTTTTGGTTGTTTTTAACATTTAGCTACATATTTAAGTATAACTTAGTATGTAGTACTATCTTCTTTGTTTAATATAACTTCATAGATACGATTTGAAAAATACTTATAATATTATTCAATAATTCCAAGTGAAATTGTTGACCAGGCTTTTTGAATGGCGCCAATTACCTAAGCTTGCAGGATTATCAAATTGTCTCCTGTCCTCATATCCTTTTCTGGACCATAGACCCCAAACGTTTTCAATCATATTTATGTCCGGGGAGTACGGCAACCATTCGAGCAATTTCACATTTTGATCTTTTATCCACTGTTTAACAACACTCCAGTAGGTATGAATGGGGCCGTTGGTCATGGAATCCGTTCAAATATATTCGAAAAATTTGGAAAATCATTTTCTAGTATAGTTTTGTATACATTCGCGTTAATTTTCGATGTAACAAATTGCAGCTCACAAAGTCACAAGTCCCATAATATGATTTATGCGGAAAATCGTAATGCCCCTGATGCACAAGTGTGGTGACCACCTTAAACACATTCATCCTTTCGCAGGTCGTGAATGTAATAGTTTTAGCCAACCGGTCCAACCAGGTTGAATACCTGCATACCTACCTACTACCTACTCAAAACATTTCCAAAACGACATCCAGCGCCAGTTCACCAATTGGCCAATTCCAAAGTCCACACTTTCAATGGTATTCTACCACCTACTGTCCATTCAAGAATTTCTTCACAACCATTCCGGGTGAATAATTCAAATTTTTGAAAAATCTTTAAACAAATACACATCCATTCGTATTGTAAATAAATCGAAAATATTTCCCGATCGAAAGACAAATGGCTTTTCACAGCTTCCCAGTGCCAGAAATTATTCCTAAGATAATATTTTGAAATATTTTCTTCAACAAAAAAAAATAAAAAAATAAAAATTGTAACGGAAAAAGAACACCTCTTGCACCCCTCAAAATACCACTTGAAGAGTACTTAAATTAAAATTTTTATCAAAACACATCATCGCAGTAATTACGAGTGGAAAACACATGATAAGTGAATAAATTTGCGGGTCGAAAACGTTGTTTTTCAAAACAATGAACGCTTTTAGTGTTTTCGTTGTTGCTTCACCGTATACACAGTGACGTCATATGGGGGATTTCATTTGGAACAGATCAATAAAACAAGTCCACTCTTTACGTCATCGGCAATCATCCGAGACATGAACCGTCGAGACTAATAAAAAGTCGCTTCTGTGCGCCAGCCAATACAGCGAGTGTATTTATGGAAGGAAAATGTTGGTTTTTTTTTTGGTTAACGCACCGAAATGTTCCATTTTGCAGATGTGAATGATGTAAAAGTATCCAGCAGTATATAGCCTCATGGCTATACGGAACACCTTAAAGTACATTGCTTGTGCATGATATTATGGTATCAGGCACGCGGTGGGAGCAACCGTTCGCTGCAGTTTACGAGCAAACGCATGTGTGCTTGAAATATGTTTTGAGTAAATATTTAAAATTAGAACTACCAAGTACTAAAATTAAACGAAATGTGTTTATAGAAACGAAAATATTGACTGAGACACACATACAAGCGGCATGAAAGGATGCGCACACAAGATGCGATGACGCGGCCGTAAGGTATGTGCACGCAATGTGCGTGCAACTAAAATTAAGACTGCGTGAATCATATTTGTGCGTTGAGCAAATTGGGATCTGTGTCCTCGATCGAGGTGACCCATCATTATGTCCAGAACTATAAAGGGTCCATATATAGAAGGCCTGCTTGCTAGTGGAGGGTGTCAAATTCAGAGCATTGTGCCACCTCACTGGTCCATGGACATTTAAAGCATGGACCGCTTCGTCCGGAGAAATAACTGCTTTACATTGAGTTCCTTGAGTTGTACTCTAGCCCCTTCCATTCGTTTAAAATATAAAAACTCATTCAGACGAATGGTTGTAAGAAGTTAGGCTAGCGTGTCTCTACGGTAGGCCGGTTTGCTATTTTAACTTTCTCGTATGGGTACGTATTAAGAGAAAGATATTGTTTTCGTACAAAATTTCGAACTCGAGATTTTGATCAATTCTGATATTACGATGATAGGGGAACTCAAAAAAGTGGGTCTCGCAATTCTGTCCGTCCGTATGTCTGTCTGTCCCACCCCTGGGGAATCTAAACGCTTTGACGGAATTGCCTCAAACTTCGTATTTAGAGTTTGTGGGCTTCCCGCTAGGTACGTTTTTTTTTTTATGCTAGCCCTAATATTAACTGTACCTCCCATATAAAAATTTTACGAAAAATGACGAAATTATGTCTAAATTTAGATTTTTTCGAAAACGGCTCTAACGATTTGAACCAAAATTGATAGTTGAGTTAATGTAAGCAAGCTTAATATGACTGCATACCCAGTTTTTCGCTAAAAAGTCCAGCAACGGCAGTTTTGAAAATTGGCTTTTTCTCGAAAACGGTAAAAAACGTATTTTTAAGGTACTATTGTCATTCTTAACTTGATAGTAAACTCAGTTTTTCTCTAAAAAGACTGCGTCCTTTGATATCCACTCAAATCCCAAATAATAGTACTTTAAAAAACTGTTCATATCTCGCCATTTTCGATTATGATAAAAATGTTACTGTCAGGTAATGCCTAAAACTATAGTAATACCATTTGCTCAGTTTTGAGCTAAACAGTTGAAAAACAGTGTTTTTTTAACCATGAATGCGTCCTTCGATTTCCACCCCAATCGCTAAAAACCTTACTTTAAAAACTACACATATCTCGAAAACGCCATTTTCGATTTGGTTTAAAATGTAACTGCTAGGGTATGTTTATATCCTGAAGAATACGTCGTACTCAGTTTTCAGCTGAACAGTTTAACAACAGTGCTTTTCGAATCGAAATTGTAACATTTGGCAGCATAATTTTACAAAAAACAGCTCTAACGATTTTGATCAAAATACATATTTAAGACAATATAAGCATTCTAAACAAGATCACGTACTTAGTTTTTCTCAGAAAACTCGAATATTGCCGTTTTATGAATATTTCTCAAAAATTACTACCCAAATCCCGACCATTGTGACCACTTTTTTAAATAATAATCAAAAATGAGAATTCGAAATTGATCGCCTCCTTGCCTCCTTCAAATGTCAGTTGGGGGTGAAATTTGAAAGTTAGTATAAAGTGTTGTATTTAATAATCTACGTATGGCTATGTAATGTAGCATGTATTACTTTTTTAATTAACAAGGGTTCAGTAACTAAACCTGCGTACATCTTAAGTGGATATCATTTTAAACGTAAAATTTGCGGAAATGACCGAGATTCGCAATAAACGAGAAAGTTTCGTGCGACCCAGTCGTGTACATTTTTTTATTATTTTTTTGTTCACAGACTTTGGTTGATATTCTAAAAATTTCGCGGCTAAATTTCACCCATAGAATTGACAGAGTGAACTTATCCTTGGACTGCTTGTCGTTCTCCGGAGTGCCGCTGGCTAATTGACCTACATCCCTTTTCTGTAACCCAAGATTAACACTTATGTATTCCTATCGCATGAGGCCTCACTGAACCAAGCTTATCGCTAGCCCACTTTCTGTTTAACAGGAACATAGTTTGTCGTAGGTCTTCACGCACCTACGTCTGACGTTGGGCCACTTTTTGGTTTCCAAGAACTACCCATAGTCGCAAAGTCTCATGGAGCCATAAGTGCACCTTCCATGACACTCGCTCTTTCGCCGAAAATTCTAAATTACCGGCGTCATTCTCCGTGGATATATGCTTAGAGGAGGAATGTTGAACTTTATCAACTACATAATCCTGAACCTGCCTTGAAATCTTGGAATTCGAGTCGACATCCCTTTGACCACCGATGCATGGAGACTCATGACTATTGACAGAATGTGGAAATGAAACAACTTTGACACCAAGTTTGGTAATTTTTATGACAACAGAGTGACCTAGTGCCTTAAAATCGATTCATCTCGACCAATCCTAAAGGAAAACATGACATTGCTGCTTCCATCGCTGGTAACTAATACCCCGAGATGACAAAATGTATTCACTTAGTTGAACAAGCGTTCTAGAAATGATGGACAATGGAGTCGTCCTCGTTATAAACCAAGGATCAAAAGTATGAGTTATAGTCTAAAAGAGAAAGAGTAGGTACCTGGTAGGTATAGGTAGCCCCATCTTCCAAAGTACAAATTTTTCAAATACTTGGGATCTATATGATCAATAGCAAAGCAACCTGTGAACATATTTCCAGAGGACTACAACTTACAACAATTTTGGAGGGTTAAAGGTTTACGTTCCAGAGAAAAGTAAAAAAATGTAACCGGTCCACAAGACTTAACCTAAGCTAAGTGAAACCAAAAGTTGTGCCTCCGGAGCTTACAAATATTTCGCAGCATTTTTAATTGCCTAACGAAAATGCTTCGCATGACAACAGGAGTAACAGAACAGACGTAAACCTACGATTACACGGCCATTTTTTCGAGTCATTTAAATGTCGCTCTGTTTGATCGCCATTTTTGGCAGCGTCATTTAAATGACTAGGAAAATGGCGCACCAAATGACATGAATTAAGTGTCATTTAAATGGCGGAAAAAAATGGCCGTGTAATCGTAGCTTAACTCACTTTCTTGAGCTATGTTTTCAAAGGACTACAATTTAAGCGTAGAAATGACGCTTTACTGCCATAATCTCGGGGGTCTATTGACTAGATTTCACCAAGGCTCACCAAATTTTTTAAATGCCAAGGTCAAAATTTATGTTGGAAACCAGATCAATGCGACAATGCCCGAAACATATGCGAAGCCAACCTCATCCGCCAAGGAAGTTGGAACACCTTTAAAATTAAGTAGTAAAAGCGAATCGGACCTAAGACGGAACCTTAGGGATACGACTAAGTTTAGTCCCATATGATAGCTCCCTCTCCTTACATCATTGAATTTTTGAGACCAAATTTTAAGGTAAAATTCTAACCAATCTATTATACAATTTATTTTAAGTGGGCCTTTGTAAGGGGCAATAGTACCGGTGGTGGTCGGCTTTAAAAAATATATTTAATACTAGCTGAACCCCCGCCAGCTTCGCCAGGCCTTTTGTTGCTTTTTTAAATTTTTTTTATTTTTTTTTTCGGGCGACAATATTTTAATTTTTTTGTATTGGAGGTGCCACGCCCCTTTGTCCGATTTTGACCAATCTTCACATGAACACTCTACGGCCAATACCTAAAATTATCTGTAAGTTTGATCTCAATCGATTCGGTGGCTTTCGAAATATACGATTTGAATGGTTTTTTTTTTATGAGCGGTGCCACGCCCCTTTGTCCGATTTTTAATTTGTTTAGCCTATCACCCAATCACCGTAATTATCGACATTTAAAAAAAAATCAACAAAATCGGTTGAAAATTACGGGGGAAACTGTTTTTTCAACTTTGTTTTATATATATAGAGATGTATGTGGGATTAGTATTCCGTAATCCCCTTAAGTCTGTCACAAACAAACGGTCATAATCATCACCGTCAATTGTCAAAAACGGTTCATGTTCATCACGCCAGTCAACCAGCAGTTTGTCAACCAGCAGCCATGAACAGCAATGCAACTACACGAGACGAGACGCTTAAGACTTGAATTCGAAACCCCTTTTCTTTTGTCTTAAAACTTAAACATTAAATTAAAACTTAAACTCTAAACCTTATTAAATATTTAACCCCTATGAATTACAAAGTGAATAAATCATCTTTATTTGATTCGAACAAAACGTGTGTTGCCTTTTATAGTCCCCCTCACTCTCCCCCACATGTATAACCACTTTCAACAGGGTTCAAAGAACGGCATGCGTGCCTAGGTACCACCAGGCACTCTACGGTTTACACAATAAGATGTCCTCACAGTCCTTCTACTACGAGGTAGACAGGAACCCATCCCCTTGTAGTCCAGATACCTGCACATCATGCTATAGGCTTCGTGAAGTAATCTTAACTATGTTTCGTGGTTTGGCGGTGGTCCGATGCAACACGGATGGGAGGGCCGACTTTAGGGCCCGGGTCAGCGTTAGATATGTATACGTATAGGTTAGATGGGAATACCCAATAATCAGTCACCGACCAAGAGCGGTCAGAAAAGGAGGCCATGGCTTAAAATTCAACAAGAACTCCTATGAACTTTCTGTAACAAGAGAAATAGGCACCGTTCTCAATAAAGTGTCCCCCATCTCACACGTGACTACGGTGGGTACAGAATAATGTAAATGGCTAGACCCAGATGTACTCATCACAACTCGGGACACAAAAATATTGAAACTGCAGCGCAAAGTATTTCCCTAAGACTCAAGAGAACCCGTACCTACCAACCTCAACACTCAACTCTAAAAATGTGTGTTTTCAGTACCACCTTTCAAAGCACAACTCTCTACAAGTTTGAAAGACCTAGGGGAAACTGGTGGCTAGAATTTAACAATCTAGTTACACGCCTGGCTGGTTTAAAAATTTACTGTAAAGTAGGTAAGGTTAGATTTGTTGGCTCGCGAAGGGTACCTCGTGTCACACTTAGATCTATACTGACTAATTATGATGCCCGTGGGGGAGAGAGGTTTTCCTGAGGATTTTATGGACTTTGTTATCTTTTGTGTTGATGTAATGCAGGTCTTGGAAAAAGTACCTCCCAGAATGAATATATACCTTTGACCTATTCCACCGAACGTTTTTGAAATATGGTATGTTGGAAACCCGGCCAATCAAATAGGACATCATGGAAGCCTCTGAAAATGCTGCTTCCTTAAGTCAGGTGCATTTTTCTCATGTGTTTTCGCAGAGTATTGTGCCCCGTTTTGATACCTAAGTGGGTGGAAATGTAACTTCTATCCATCCGTATGAGTCTCACGGTTTTGGCTTTGTTGAAGAACGGACATACCTTTCTTATGTTTCAACAAGTTTCCAGAGCGGTCCATTTAGCGTTCGCCTCTCTTGTGGCTTTCTCCCCCTTTTAAACTTGAACACGTAAGGCGGGATATACACAGAGGTGCGGGTGTTTATTCTAAGTCTCTATAATCACTTTAAAATCGTATGGGCTTCCATTTATAGCCAGGGTTTTCCACTGCACACTTGTAATCCGCGAGGCCTACCGTCAAAAAAAAACATAACCCCGAGACAAAAGATAGACAAAGCTATCGCCTGAACTAGTATAACCTCAAAATTAGTGCTAGAATGTCGAAATGAGCAGTCACCACTCGTTTCCCTGATTTATGCGTTCCAAAGTATAGCAGCGTATATTCTGGAATTTTGCAAAGGCTTGTCCACACCAAACAAAACGATTTTTAAAACATTTCCAAAACTTTTCTGAAATGCTTTCCTAAATCTTTGTTTGTTGTGGACAAGCCTTAATCAGGCAATCAGCTCGCCTGGCAAGGTTTAGGCGTTCACTGGTTAACTTTCGGAAACAGTTCGAAAAAGTAGTCATGGCAAAAATCTCCTCAGAATTTCCTAAAAATTCCAACTTTAAATGGAAAAAGGCAGTCGAACTGTGAAACATCTAGAAGGATAGACTCCTATGAGTAAGTTCCGAAGAACAGTAATAAAGAACTTATAACCTTCTTGAGTACCGCAGGTCGGATCTGCCCTATGCCTTTTTTGGTTGGTTGAAAGTGGCTGCCAGCTGGAAAGCGCCAACTTAGACCAGCATAGGTCCATTGTGATACCACGAAAACGGATCATACAAGATCTCCCAACTCGTTGGACCATTTTGAGCCCTTTATAAAGCGTAAGAGGCTTCTGATGTCTGTGTTTGTCAGATCGCCCAAGTTGCTGTAATGGAAGGCTCCTAAAGTGAAGTTTCCTTCTAAGGGAGAGACCTGGGCAGGAACAATGAAGGTGAGGAATAGTTTCCTCCCATGTCAAAAATTGTCTTGTTTTAACCCCCCACTTGTCAAAATTTTGATCAAGCTTATGCAATTCTTTCGAGATTAGAATGAGCTTATATGACTACTCATGGAATTTTCGGCTACTGCTTTAGGTATAACTCTCAAACTTGAAACATGCTCAAAGGACATTGGTTGATTCCTTTATATATAACTTCTATTAAATTTGGTAAACATTTTAAAGACAATATTTCAAAGAATTTTCGGCTACTGCTTTAGGTATAACTCTCAAACTTGAAACATGCTCAAAGGACTTTGGTTGATCCCTTTATATATAACTTCTATTAAATTTGGTAAACATTTTAAAGACAATACCTTTGAGCCTAAGAATCACCTGTCCCCCATAAACTGTCTACGCGCGAAAGATACTGACAAAAATTGGTATAGCGGACTTCACTTAAAAAACGCAATCTTCTCTGCGGTTGCGGTGGCGGCGGCGGTATATTAGCAGCGCCTAGTGAGCATCTTAAGCGTCTCTCACGTACAAATAAAATAAATCCTTCTGCAGTAGCTTTCCGGCTAATTCCATCGCCGGTTTGGCTGGGGTGCATCTCTTCACGGTTTAACAACAATGCAAACCCTACCAGCTAGCACCATAATCGAATTGCACGGCGGTGGCGGCATGCAGCGTGAACAGTAGCCAATCCCCATGTCGGCATAAAGATTTATTATTCACAAAAAAAAAAAAAAAAACAAAGAAAAGACAAGCGCACTCTGCACCATGGTGGTGACCGATGAGATGCGCGCGGTCACTAATTGACCGCGAAAATAATAACGATAATGTGCTTAAGCCTTGAAATGAGTTTCTCAATCTTATGGTTTCAGCTACTGGTATCTAAAATCCACTTTTCTTGTCGGTTTTTTTGTATCTTTTTGACTCGAAGGAAAGATGCGCTGCTACTGTATGTATAAATCTCAACTCCTTTCAAGTGGAATTCTGTATGCAGCCAGATTATTATACCGAAGAAGAAGAAGAAACGCAAATGCGGCGAAGGGGGACCATGGCAACCACAAAATCCTCTTACTCGCCACTATCTCGCGTGGTACACAGAAGCGGCTTAAGCCTGAATTACGACCGTGCAGTGTAACGCATCAGGAATTAAGAGGCAGACAGAAATAAAATTATCAAATTAAGCCCGGTCGATGGAGTGGACGGATTCGTGGTTCTTATGTTTTTTTTTTTTTTTTAGATCGCCCTTCAAATTTCAGACCGGACAAGGGAACATTTTCAAAAAATTTTTGTTTAGTGAGCTTGAAGTGCGGTGTTGTCTCGGTTTTTATTTGTGTTTTGTATCTGTGTTTCTCGTAAAGGCGATTGCAATATGGACACATAATCATAATTTATCATATTTGGACAGATACAAGATATTTCTTCGGCTTAGGCTTGAGTACTTTTGGCTACCGTTTTTGTTTGAATTTTTTTTTTTCAGTGTCATTATTTTTGGGGTCTTTTTTTTTGCCTTCAGTTCGATTAGCTGAATGTGTAGTTGGAGATAGTGGTCAGTGGTCTGTTAGCCGGATTTGGGTAAGTTGAGGATTTATTTTTTTATAAATCTTGTCGATATGACGGATCCTAAACAATGTGGAAGGCTTAGCGTTAATTTTTTTGTGAATAACAATGAGCAGAAGAGGTAATAACTTGTGTTACTAGAGGTAAGCCATTTTCCATTGCATATATAGTCTAATATAAGTTCAAATAGTTTGATGATGACGTCGGTGGTTCCTGACAAACTTCAGAAACTTATCTTTAAACACAGAGTATCTGGTATGTTTAAAGATGAGCTGCTCAAGTTTGAACTTCTGTTGTCAGGGGCCAGCGACGTCTGCTAATTCAGCTGGCATCTTATGGTTACGAATGTCGGTCAATCTAACCGCTCAGTAAGAGCGCTGCAAATATGATCAGTTTGCAAAAGCTACAAGTTCTCCAGGAAGCTTAGTGATAGAAAATTTAAAAAAGGATATATCTACTGAATGAGTGGTCGTAATGTGATCTCATTTAAAACTACCTCACAAGGCCTTCCATCGTTTTGGCGGTCCGGAAGATATTTAAGAAGCCACTTAGAGCAATGAAAGGATATGTTTTGTTTGATGGACACAGCTTCTGTACTCCCACAATTTAAGAAGAAAAATCACAGCCAAATCACACAGATGTGGGACAAATCCTGACAGCTAAAAAAATATAAATAAATAGGTGGCGCAACAGGCGGGTAGACACCCTAGACCTAGCTTCTCGCAACCATTCGTTTTTGTGAGTTTTACTTTTGGGACGAATGGAAGGGCCCTACAATTTTATGCCGAGTCCGAACGGCTGACAGCTAAGGCTGGGCAAAAATCCTCACTTTAGTCCTTCCCGTAGGTGCTTACCTGAATATGGCTAATCAGCTTGTCTGACTAGACGGCTCACCATTTATTGACTCTAAATCAGTAGGTACACAAACTTCTTCAATACCCTCCAAGCACCAGAAACAAGAATAAGTTCTGATGGGTTCTCGGCCATGGGGGAATTGAAGGAAATGAACAAGTTGATATACTAGCCAGAAGAAGCTCGAAGACCCCTTTATAAGAGCGGAACCTTTCTATGCAATCCCTAAATCAGCTATAAAGAGCTGGGAACACAACCAAGGTAGAAGCGATGGAACATTCCAGGTTTTAGACAGACCAAAAATAATCAGCCTGTTCAAAATGATGCCAAAAAGACACTTAATGCAGGCTCTAGTAGGCTACTAACCTAAATTAAATTCTGATACTTCCAAGCGCAATATATCTTACGTCGACCTATATGCATCGCTATGGCTAGTCAGAAGTTAAAAAAAAAGCACTGTAAGGGCTGAAGTGGAAGGACATTTCTTTCGATAAAATCGCCATTGAGGAGTCGATTGAACACTGACTGATTCACATCCAGCAGACCACCAACTAATACAAATAATGACCACAGTATGCGATGAAGTAGTACCTAGAAGATCAGCTAGTAAAGGACTCAGTTTGCTGGTGAAGTAAAAACTCTCAAAGCAACTTCCATCAATGTTCGATATAGCTCACTACGATTTTTGCGAATACCAGATTTCCAAGCATGGTCAATCTTCAAGCTAGCGACAAGCTCTATCAATAACGCTATCAATAGCTTCAGATTCAGACAGTTATGATTATGAAAGAAAAAAAATCAAACCCACCAGCAGCTGACTTGCAGTATAGGTTCCCACATATAGCCTGTGCGACGTAAGCCACCGGCAGCGACCAAGCCAAAGAAAAGCTTCTGAAGAAATGCGGAAAGAATTAAAAAAATACAAAAGCGACATCTTCAAAGCTTTAAGAGAAGATCAGCATAATCTGCATCTGACATAACCCGCGTGGAAGTACCTGTAAATATTAGCTTAACAGATGTACAGCATGTCCGAGTAAGACGAAAATTGCGGTCATTTGTGTACTCCCAAGTAAAGCCATATAGCGTCTATATTTCCGACAACAGCAATACCATCGTTCTATACCCGTCGAAACTGCGAAATTCCTGAAAGCAGAGGGCACAATAAAAAGCAAAAAGTTTTCCTGGGATGGAAGAAATCAGAAACTTGTCTTAAAAAAAGCCATTAAAACTTAAACAGAAACGGCGGTACTAATAACCATTTTTAGTGTCCAAAAGGCTAACTTTTACAAAGTCACAATTGCGAAATTGTCCACTGTAACCGTCAAAATATTTAAGCTTAAAATTAAAAATGATTCCTAAAGGCTTGCGAACCTCCATTAACTACAAGGCAATTTTCCACTGAAATGGAAATACGCGGAGATTGTTATCAATCCCAAAAAGGGAAAGCCGCAAATGCAATAATACAGACCATTGGGCATGCTAGACACAGTGGATTTTAAGACCTTAAGAAGAGACCGGGCTTTCCAATCGACAGCTATAGGAAAGAACGAAGTAGCACTTATGCGGTGCAGCTGAAGCGCAAAACAAAAGCAGCGAGAGAAGAGTATCGAGCCAGGAGAAGGGAGGAAAAGAAGATCCTGCGTAGAAAGAAGAGGGCTTTAGCAGCTTCGCAGCTTAAGAAGATCGAAGAGTCGCGCGACCGTAATAACATCCGGAGGTTTTATAAAAAAGCCAAGCAACTGGCTGCTGGCTACAAAACGCAGGCTCTTCAAGACAGCGAAGGAAACCTATAGTCACCGAAGCGCAAAGAATAGTAGATGTGTTTAAGCAGCATTTCCAGCAGCTGCTTAATGGGCATCATGTAGAGAGAGTGATAGGGCAAGAAGAGAACTCACGTCCAGTCATTGAAGAACTAGTTCCACCACCTAGTATAGAAGAAGTTGGCTTAGCTATAAAAAAGCTTAAGAACAACAAGGCCGCAGGCTCTGATGGTTTACCAGCGGGGCTCTTTAAATACGGTGGTGATGTTTTGGTAAGGAAGCATGCATCGAATCATAAACCAAGTACGGGTGGAAGAAAACATGGCCGATGTGTGGAATATCACCTCCATATGCCCCATCTACAAAAAAGGCGATCCTATGTCTTGCAAGAACTATCGAGGCATATCCCTGCTAAATGTCGCATGCAAGATCCTATCCAACGTACTGTGTGAACGTCTTAAACCGTTCTGTAGCACACTAATCGGCAAGTACCATTGTGGCTTCCGGCCCGGCAGATCGACTATAGACCAAATTTTCACACTGAGGCAAATCCTGGAAAAGACCAACGAATTTCAAGTAGAAACTCACCATCGACTTCGAAGCCGCGTATGATAGCATACATCGTCAGGAGCTCTATATGGAGATGGCCGAATTCGGAAACCCAGCAAAACTGATTCAGCTGAGTCGCGCTGGCGTTGCTGTCAAACACGATCTACGACAACAGCGAAAGATTAAGAAAATGGTCATTAAATGGGAAAAAGTGTCAATGACTGACATGACTAAGTATTAAGCTGTTGCCGCAAGAGACTGTGGAATATAATGTTTGACGGAGTAAAGATGAACGAAGTAAGCAGTTTAAGCCAGTATAAACAGATTGGCGATAAGGTCTAACGAGGTATTACAATGTCTAGGATGCTCGACAACAGACGAAACTTCAAAGTTCATGTCCGCAGTACTCTAAGAAGTCATCACAAATGAAAGCAATATTTTGTGGAATGCTATCAAATATTCGCAATAATACAAAATAAGACAGAAGTATCCTGCTATCCAAACTTTCTATAACCGAAAAGGAAGCTCTCAGCAGCTTACAGTCAAAGCCATTAGCTTCCACATTTTAAATTCAAATTAGTTTAATTAGAATGTACACGACTGGGTTGGATGGAACTTGCCCCGAGTACCTAAGGTAGTCAGAAAGGAAGTATAGACATATCCAAATTAACTTTCCGAGTTACTTTTTCATTGCAGTGTAATTTTTGATCAATGCTCTGAACCCACAAACCGATCCCCATCATTACATTCGACTTTAACAGACTTTTCCACCATAGCTCGTCCTTCAGCCCACAATATCCAGATTGGTAATATTCCACTCCCGCAGGCATTTGGTAAAGGGGAACCTGTAAATCCCGCAGCATCTAATAAGTCACATTATATGCATTAAAAGGACATCTCAAATCAACAGCTCAAATGATTCGAAATGCTAAGAAGAGCCTATGCGACAGATGTAGTGCACAAGTCATAGAGCATAAAGTCATGTATGTCAACTTAAATAGTGTATGTCTACACAACACATCCTCTAAAAGTATCCATACAAAAAGTGGTGTTAATATTGAATTGGACTCACAAACCATTAAGAACTAGACCGCCGACTCCCGTGCACCTACCCGATTCTCCCCGGAAAAAATGACCCTGTCTGTGAATACGTGTGAAATGTCAAAATCAATGGCGGCAATGATTTTCCATGCTATATCATGGGCCTAGGATTTTTCAAGTATGCGTGCGTTAATGGCGCTCCTTTGATTTTGTACATCACCAATACATGAAAAATCCTGGGCCCGCCGGCAGCTTGTAGGCACAGTCCGTTATGTGGGACGAGTCGACGGTCTATTCTTACTGGTTTGTGATTGGAGTTCTAAGGTTTTAAATGATGAACGATGAACGATGCAAAATGCTAGACATCTTCAACGAATTTTTTTCGAAAATCTTGGAAATTCCGCAAAGACATCTCTTCACCTTCACCTTCAGGGTATATAGTTTGCAGATGGATGCAGTTTGCACGCATACAATTTTCATCATAACCCCATAATCCGCAACAAACATTTAGCCCTGAATATGTCGAAAGCTATCAGTTATATTAAGCTGACCTATAGAGACGAGATTTTTCTAAACTCTGTTGTATTCACTAATTCAAGGAGAATGAAGTTTACGGACCTAATAAGAGTTTGCGAAGTTCTAGTACTATTTGGCAAAAGTGCCAAATTTACTGAAAGTCAAAAACTGACAATTTCAACTGACAAGTCCAACCAATTCCTGCAATTTCTATAAATTTCGCCTGAGAATGAGAAAATGTTGCCAATTTGCTGAGCACATTTCTGAAAGGTGACTTAAAGCTTTAGGATAACACCGCAGTTCAGATATAAAAGTCTTTATTCAGACATCTTTTCAAAATGTTCAAGGGTAAGCAATGGCAGCAGAAAGCTAAAGAGCAAATCTTTTAAATCGCTCCCAAATATGAGAATGAGAAGGACGAAACAACAGTTCAGAACCGCCCATAGATTGACAAATGACAATCTAGATAGAGTCTATGAGGTTTATAGGATAATATTGTAGAAGTCTTTCGGATGCCTTAAAGGTGGCCTAATAAGTTTTCTGAAACTTAGATGCAAATTAGCAACGAACGGCTGATATAAGAGACGTTCTTTCAACTGGGAGAAGTGTGTTGAATGCTTAAGGCAAATGGTCAACAACTTCACATTATTCACATTATTCCAAATCTTGGCAAAATCTAAGCCGAATCCTACCGCCTTTTCTGATGTCTTCATCGATTTTAAGATTACCTTCGATAGCGTGTAGGGATAAGCTCTATATGTCTAGTTTTTGGCATCTCTGTCAAACTCGTGCATTTGTTGGAGATTTTGTTGGCTGCTCAAAAATTTGTTTGGGCTTATGCTGCTAAAAGTATTGAACGAAACTCCCATGTCAACTCCAGAGGTACAATCTTTTAAAAGTATGTGCAGAATCGGAAGAACTCGACAACGGCGGAGGGATAACGCAGTAGATGTCGACCTAATCTAAGCTAAAGCGCGCAATTCTAAGGGAACCTCCTAGCGATGGATTGAGCTGGTTAAGGTCTAAACCAGGAGTTCTCTAACTGTGCGTCGCGACGTCCTGGTAGCGCTATTCTAAGGGTGCCGCAAGTTTCATTTTTTCACTGCTGTATGGCTCGGAACAAAGGAAAAGCATTACGTTTCTCTTTACGAATACTAAGAACAAGGTCGAAGCGAAATCCAATAGCTAGTCGAAGATTAAGCGCGTTTGTGTTTCCCGCATTTTCAGTCAGACTTGCTTCGTGGCTGTCACTCGTATATTTGTTTGGCACTCAAGAGTTTTTCAATTGGTATGGGCTGTTACCAGCCAGATTCGTCGAAAGCATGGCCGTGGTGCATGATAGTGTACAGGAGAGCTCGAGGCAGTCAATTCGACGAATTTTGGCGAATTTTTCATCGGGACTTGGGCTTACGCCAGTACAAGATCGCAACTAATCCAGGAGCTCAAAGTTAATGAGCATAGACAAAGCCGTTTTTTCGCTGACTTGGTTTCGGAGCGTTTGGAAGACGACTTCAATTTTGGCCGAAAAATCATCTTTAGCGACGAGGCGCATTTTTAGACGAATGCGTGTATGTGAATAGGTAAGCAAAATTGCCATAAATATGTGACGACGATATTTCAACGTCTACCAGTCCTTATTGGAAAACCCTTTAGTGAATCTGCAGTAAGATCAGCTTCACATATCTGTGCTCTTAGAAAGGCAGCACAAAAATATCTCAACCTCTCTAGGGAGTCGCAGTAGGAAAAAGATTGGAAACCCTCCAAAGTTAGCAATTTATATAAAGCTGGCTAAAATAAAAATAAATCTGAGACGGAAGCCAAGCAGCTTATTCACAATCATGCTATTATAGCGCCTGTCTGAAAGTTGGCTTGATCCAGGACTTACAACCAAACGAATATGTAGTTGATTGGAAACCTCTAATAAACGCGGTTTTGGGGCAGCTATTTTAGAAAATTTCATGTCATTTAATCTTTGACAAAACCTGCGATTTAACTATCACAGGTTTCATGAGTCAGAAATTACTGAAAGGATCGTCAAATTTTCAAAGGACATCTTAGAGAATGTAAAAGATTTGATTTCTTAACCTTTTTTTAAACAATTTCCAACAACTACAGAAGATTTAAAGTATTTTTAGCTAGATTTTAGAACTTCGACAAAAGGCCAACATTTTCGAACAATTGTAGAAAAAAATTTTAAAATTTTAAATAAAATTTGTACTCACCCTAATTGTGCAAAGTCAAAGTCAATTGGATTTTTACTGCACGTATGTTGGCTTGGTCCCAAAAGATGATCTTTGTCAGTCTCCTACTTTACCACGAGCGATTTGTTTCAGTCTTCTTTGTAATATTTTTCTTTTCTCTGTTTAAAAACACTTCCTGTATAGTACTGTTTCCTTTCGGCGCGGTCCCTTAAAGTGTTTGGGTTGCTTTTGAAATTTGTCAAAGAACAAAAACGAACACTCTTGTCAACCACTTATTATCACACAAGCCCGTATATGGTGCAACTCTAGCCCACTTAGACAACTCACTACTTGAAGGCACAGCAGGAAAAATATCCCTAACCAGCGACGGCAGCTGAGTTCTTCACAAGGCAAAACCAAAGTACTATAGGTTCAAAAGTCTGAATAACTCTCGACAGGACTTTCCGCGCGTTTATTTCATCAGCAAAAAAAAAAAAAGAAAACAACTGAATAGAAGTACGAAAAACTGACGGAAGGCGAATAAATTTCAATTTTCTCACGCGCGTTTCTGGGCGCAAAGGAACAATTCAAAAAAAAAATTGTATCTTTTCTAAGTTCTTGCTTAAGGACTTTCGACTTTCGTGCCAGAGCTATGCTATACTGAGTGCTAGTGAGCACAGTGAATCCTGTGGTAGCTGGAACTCGCCTCTGACTGGCTGTGTGCTTTCTGTGAATGCAGTTTCCGCACTTGCGCGAACATTTCATTAAAATGGTAGAGACAGAGCGCGACCAGGAAGCAGCACACACTAATACATCGACAGTTTATATGCTGTATACACACGAGGGAGTTCACAATGACCCAGAAAGCTATTCAGCCGCGATACAGATGCGATGCGATGGTCCTGCCAGCAGGTGAACTTTTTTCATTCATGGAAGTTGTGCATAGGTATGAATGAACTGCAGGCGCAGAGTGCTTTTGGAATTTTGTTTCATTGTGTCCCAGGCCGAGGACATGTTGTAGATGTGAATGAAGGGTTTTTTTTTTGCATTCGGGTATATTTTAGCGAATATGGTAATGGAATTGTGCCCGTGGGCGACTGGGAAAGAGTTTTGTCCGAATAGCCGACAGTAATTTACTTGGCGGAAGACAGGTGAAGTGTGTGCTGTGAGTGAGGTTGGGCGCGGGCAGGTCAGCAGTGTAATTTAATTGAAATACCCACGAGGACAATGCAATCCAATTATGCAAGAGGTTTACGTTCCCTGTCCCTCTGTTAATTTTGAGACCAGATGATGGACTGACATTTTATTTTTGTCACTGGAATGGGTGTGGAATTTAAATTCATAAATTTAAGTCGGTGTGCAGCTTTAGTGAATTTAGGCATATTTAAGAAATATCTTTGTCTATTATTGACAGGCTTAGGCTAGGCGCACATACGCGCATATACGCTCAATATGAACACAGATGGGAACTAGCAAAGACTAAAGCTATTTGCTGTAGCAGTTTTTGCGACTGAAAGGTCGCCTCTGACAGTCCATGACTATAAGGAAAGGAGGGCGACTGGTGCATGGCAGAAATCTGTGGTTTAATCAATCCATTCTTTTGCTTGACCAAAAAAGTCAGTGGAGGGATTGTCTACTGGAAAAGGATGGAAGGTAACCGTAGCAGTCTGCCCCCCCGTTTATTTCCTTTGACAACCCGTCTACGAGACAAAGAATGGTGCTGAACAGAAGCAAATCATCCTATACTGCTTGGTACCCACCGAATAAAGGGTTAGACTTTGTCCTTTTGGGAGAGCTAAGACGAAGGGTGACCGAAACAGTCTAGCCCCCCATTTATTGCCTCTAATGAGATATTTAAAGTGTCGAAATGAAGTTGACTGGTGTAGTCAGTTCTTCTAGGTGGTAGTTAGGCAAGTGACCGAATCAGTCTAACTCCCCCGCTTGTAGCCTAGACAGTCCACTTGTAAGGAGGGTGGCTGTTAAAGATCGACGTGTCAAGGTGAGCTTGACCGATGTATTCAGCTCCTCCCGGTGGCGTTATGTCTTCGGGAAAAGAAGAAGGTAGACCGAAACAGTCTAACAACCGATTGTAACTTTCGACAGTCCGCTTGTATAAGGAGTGTGGCTGGTAAAAATCTTCTCTACAACTTGACGTCGAAAATGGTTGACGGATTGAAATTTTGTTTTAATAGGTAATTGCGTATTGATGTTTCAGTGATGCCAGTTGGACTTTGTAACGAACTTGCTTATGTAGAAAATATCGGTTCGAGACAGGTCGCTCAGGTCTTCGAAGAAATAAGCTCCTAAGGTAGTCCTACGCAAAGTGATAAGAGCTGGACAAGAGCAGAGGATGTGAACGGTGGTTTCCGCCAGCTCCTACAGAAATCGTTGTAGAATACTCCCCCCTTAAGATGGCGATATAGACAAACCTTTCAGAGCACCCTCCCTTGTTCTCACTTCTTCTAGGATATCGGTCTTAAGGTGTTGCGTTGATCTTGGCTTATTGGTATACACCCTACCCTTTAGGTAGTCCCAAAGAAAACAAATCTGAAGCTGTTATATCTACAGAACCTGGTGGTAATTTTAAATCAGAAAAATGTTATTTTATGCGATCGGAAAAAATTTCCCTCAGGAGAGCTAGTTTTACGAGCTGTGAGAGCTGTGGCTCCATCTTGTTGGAACTCCAATTCAGATTTGTTTTCTACCTATGTCCCTGAAGATTTTCTAATGATTGCCCAGCAACTTCTTAGTCGTTTTCGAAAAAATAAATAAATGTTTCCATGATCCTTTTTGAGGTTATTCCGTACAACATCGTGAATCTAAGTGCATTTGATGTTCAGCAATTAGTTTTTGATTTTGGGTGCCCCGTTTTCTGTAATTTTGTATATTCACGTTGAGGTGAAAATGCTCCTCATCGCTCATTATGAGTTTGATCGTTGATCTGTCGGAACAATTCTTTAAAACGCCGACCAAATTGAACTCGTATTGCTGGATCATATTTTGCTTTTTTAAATCATGAACCAATCTTCGTTTTTCTCGAAAGTTTCACTTCATTTCAAATTGCACGATGTCTTCCAGAATACTCAAAATCAAAGACGGACCCTTGTCACTGAAAATGCTAAACCAATCGGTAAACTGTTGGAGCATTATTGGGCGCATATCGAACATGAAAGAACTGCCGAGATTCAAAATAAAAATTGAACAACATTGGATATTTGTTGTAAGCTCAGTCTTTCCATCACAATTTTCCCAAGTTTTAACAGAGTTAATTTTGAAAAAACAGCTGTAAACAACAAAATGTAAATTTTTATAGTTATAATTATGTGCCACCCTGTGCAAGTTAATACTAAGATCTAGACTTCAGGTAAAAACTTACAACTACGACTCAAAAATAGTACATGATAAGCCTTCAAACTAAGACTTGTTAGAAAAATAAGTAATTTTATTTTAAGGACGAATGGAAGGGACCTACAGTTTTATGCCGAGTCCATATGGATGAATTGAGCATCTTTTTCAGGACAGTTTTACTCTCGAATGTTTGTCAGACGTTCGCGAGAGGTGGCGCAATGGAAAAAACCTTAAGATGTAATTTGTGTTTTTCCGGGAATCGAACTCGAACCTGGGACTGGGACCCCTCGCACAGTAGTCCAGCAGACTGGCCACTGCGCACACAGGTCGATTTTAAGTAAGTAAAAAAGAATTAACGTTCAATCTACCATTCTTTTCTCAACTAACCTAACTCGTCCGTCACGACTTTCATATGAAGGAATGTGTGGTCCAGCACTAAGAAAGTACTTCATGTAAGCTTCAAATTTATTGTTCATGTCCGGGTAAAATTTAAGATGTTTCCATGTCCGTGTCGAAAGTTAAATTTACGCATTGAGTGGAGAGGAGCTATTCCGTGTGATGTGCTTTTTTTTGGGTCGAGGTTTTGCTCGCGGGATTCAGGATTTGCCCAAAGAAACACCAAACGTTGGTTAAGGGAGGAACTCTTTATTTCAGTAACAAACTTATATACTACTGTCTTATGAATTATGATTAACTTAACAATGATTAAATTCCTAAGTTGAGACTAAAGTTGAGTAATACGCTATACAGCATGCGGCTCAACGACAAGCGTGGCTCCGTATGCGGCCCATCGACAAGCGCGGCTCCGATCTGCGGCCCAACGACGAGCGTGGCTCCGAACTGCGGGCCAACGACAAGCGTGGCACCGATCGTAAACAGGACAGCAAAAAATGCTGACACTGCTGATTTAAGGACATATTCCCAAAGGAAACTTAGCCATTAAAAATTCAGAATACTGACCGAAGTTAATTTCTATGAGGGATTCTTATCTGGTAGGTACACTAGATTGGTACAAACAACAAATAGACAATGGCAATTTCATTCGGGTACTCATGCAATTTCTTCCAGTTAGTCAGTGTGACTTATAAGTGACGACTGAAAATCTCTTATGTCATATAAAAGTGTGACGCACGGGGACGTTTCGTTACATCCTTTTGTTAGGAGCTTCTTAAAATCGATAAATTCGTAGAATCACATCGCGCTCTCAATAACCGAGATAAGTAATTGAAGACTTAGCCAACAACTATAATCCCATCTTCTCAAATGGTCTAAGCTGTTCCACATGAGTGTTAAATTGATAAATCTTAAAGCTAGATTGCAGTCCGGGGTGAAACTGGACCTCAACCAACATGCTTTCCAGCCAGATCCATCCATACCAAGCTGCCTCCATGCTGCACACGCCATGTAAGAAGGTCTAACTGCGTTGTTCCTCAGGCAACACGCTATCAAAAGCGGCCTTAAAATCCGATAAAATTTTCAAATTCCTGGGTCTGTTCCAAGATCTGTCGTAGTGTGAAAAATTGGTCAATGATGGGCTTTCTTGGCCTAAAACGGGAAAGCAACGACCTCTGACCAACGGCTATAGGTGTTCACAGAGTATTGCAGACAGAATCTTGTATGCGATGCTGAGGAGTCTTATGTAGTTGGATCAAAGGATCCCCTTTCTAAAAAAAAAAACCGGACAAATATTGCTCAGATTCCATTTATCGGGCATAGGTACTTTCATCCAACAAAATTTTACGGATGAGTTATAAGTGCAGGGAAATAAGTCCGCGAGAAATAAGTCCACTGAGGGACTTAGTTCCCACCTATAGTGGTTTTCCACCTTACATGAGCACTAAGTCCACTTCCCGAAAGTGATTTTATTTCCCACTATGTTGGAACTAAGTCCCTCAGTGGACTTAGTTCCCAGGTACTTATTTCCCTCCACCTGAGTTATACCCTTATAAAATCCTCTCCTCCAGCTTTGAGCAGCTTAGCGACTAAGGCGGTTTGATGTGATTCATATCTAGCATCATCAACGTTAAATGGCTCATACAGACTGACAACGAAATCTTTGTCATCATTGAAGTTTAAAAATCTGCAGAGTAATGCCTTTAAATTTTCAGCACTGACTCTGCCTCTACTACAACGATTCCTTATTCGTATTTGCTGGCTTCAGGCTTGACATGTCCTTTTAACCTCTTTGGTCAAACTTTCGAACCTCATTTCTGAAATTATACATCTCTCTATCGCATCAAGTGCCCCGTACCGAAAGTATTCTCACTTTTTTCGGAGAAAATCGTGGTCTTCTTCCTAAAAATTACCTGGTCCTTCTGAACAACGCATTTTATTTAGCCGCATGAGCTCGCCTGCATTCATTACCGAGCAATAGGTTTCATATAAAAAAGAAAAAATTCTAGTACATCAAAAAAAAAAACCAAGTTGTCGCACTTCTGCTAGCGATCTGGCAATGCTGCCATGCGAATCTGCATAATGTGGCTATTCAATGCTTGTGACAAGAAGTTGCTTAGGTTCCATGGTACCAGTTCCAATTCCAACACCCGGTGGGTCTACAAAAACCGGTGAGAGTATCTATTTTTCGATACAAAATATTTTGATATTTCGAACGAAAAGTCAATTTGCTTGCATTTTTATCTTTAATTCACAAAAAAACAAAAAATTCGACCATATTTCTGTGAATTGCTAAATAAATTCAATATGCCTACTTGCAAGCCAACTAATAAGTCGAAACATAGGTTTCGACATCCGAAGATCCCGATGAACTTAATGCCCCTTTGATGCTTCCAATTGCCCTAGCTGGAGCGGCTAGCAAATTCCCAATCGAACGTCCAACACCTCCAAAATTAGTCCTCACACGAACTGACCGTCTAACAGCTGGACGAACTGCTGTATAGTAGACCGGCCTCGAATACACTGGCGCATACGAGTAGACTGAAACTGGGACAGGGATTGTCCTGTAACGACGCTCAATATGAACTGGAACTTCTTCAACAACTGCTGTATCGACATTTGGACCCGACGACGACCCCACACCAGACGCTATACTGCTAACCAGTGGAATAGCAGCTGACAATTTCTGTGACACAAAGAGTCCTTTTACAGATGAAGCCAAAGTGGCTAACAAAACAATCTAAATTGAAAGAGTTTCGTTAATAGACAAAGGAATAAAAATTATCGATGAAAGACATCCTTACCGAGGCAATAACTTGGATTCTCATTTTGAAAAGTATCTTAATCTGATTGTCCAACTTGTCAACTGATGACATCAACTAATGTCTGCATGGCTTTTATACAAATGCACACAATGACGTTAGTTAGATTGCGCGCGACTGGATTTTTTCGAAGAACTCGAAAGTGAACATGACATGTCATGTTATTCGAGTATAATTTCCCTTTCAACTGTTTTTCTATATACGAAGGTCAATTTTTTGTTGAATTTTTGTGATAAGAAAAACTTGTTGGAGAATGCGGATTTTTTGGTCAAACCTAGACATGGTTAAAGACAGGTTGTCGCTATATAGATACTGGCAAAAATCTAGTAATCTATATCAATTTGTACTTAAGATGGAGGGTGGTTTGGTTGGGCTTTTTGAATACTAGTAGATGCCACCACTCCACAATCCGCAGCAAACCGTCACTCTCTGTAGATGCATTATCTTCTCTTTAATAACGTGCGGGTTTTCCGAGCCCCAGATGCGGCAATTTTGTTTGTTAACGTAGCCGCCGAGATGAAAATGCGACTCGTCAGAAAAATTTTTTTTTCGCCCAAAATCGGTGTCCAATTCAATCTGCTCTAAGGCCCAAACTGCGAAGCGATAACGAAGCAGATGGTCGTGTGCCTTCAATTGCTGATTCAATTGGACCTTGTAAGCGAATAATCCGAGATCTTTGTGCAGAATTCTCCTCAGGCTGTGCGTGTTGTCTACTAGCAGACTAGTCTCACTAACTTTTTGCACAAACTTGCGTAAATACAGCAATGTGTTTCATTTCGGCCAAAAATTCTTTTCAGAAAACGCACTGTGGGCTACACAGCATTTACCTACTTTGGAAATAAGCTTTCAATATTTCCCAACGTTGTTCAAAGGTAAAGCGACTCATTTCCTTCCGCGGAGGTATGATACTGACTTTCTGTCAAAATTTCGATCGGGAAACAGCTGTCAGTGTCAAAATAACCTATTATCTAAAAAGAAGCCACTAAGTGGCCCACACTGTATTGACAGATGTGTAGGATTCGTTTGAAGATTAAACAACGCTGGAGAAGATTGAACAATTTATTTCAAGAATGAGTTCTGTGTTGTGGCAAGTGTGCGATTTTTGAAGAAATTGTCAGTTTAGGAGGCTTTAGGCCTTTCAGAGGAGAGGAGATGCAGAGTTTTTCCCCCCAGTCCAAATGTCATATACTGTTATTCAGCAACCAACTTTTTCTTTTTTCTTTAGGTAAGGTAGAAAATGTGCACGACTGCGTCGCAGGTTACTTGCTTTTCTATACGCTAATCTACAATAGGCATGTTTTTTTGAAACCTCGCCAGCCATCCGTTCATTTGGACAGTTGCCAGCACAGTGCCAGCAAGATGAAGCCAGCAATAAGCCTAAAAGGATACCAGCATTTCGTATATAATTATGCATTTGGTAGAAATATTTGATAAATTCTGACATTTTTCTCTCGAATGTTGTGTGCATGAGATAAGAACGCCATTTTGATTTAAGCAAATTGTACGGAAATTCTAAGCCACTTGTTGCTTTCAGCGCCACCTGTTTGCTCATTGTGAATTGAATTTAGCCAGCTGCCAACCAGCAGTTCTCCGGCTGGGGAGCAAATCAAGAGTTGTTGCCAGCAGGTTGTTGTTTTAATTAGCATGTGAAATGTGCTTCAACTGCCAACTACTGGCAACTACTCGCTGGGGAGGTTTCATAAAAACACAACTAATTTCACAGAGTTCTTTTTTCGCCGCTAAAGGTGCTAGTAGAAGGCATGTAGCAAGCCACATACGTATGTTGCTCTGATGTCAACAGAGAGTGCACAAAGAGAGCTTTTACACGACATGTACCCATTTGGACCATTCGCTGACGCAAAAATTACGTCAGTGCTACATACGTATGTGTCTTGCTGCATGCCGTGTACTAGCACCTTAAGTGTCTAAAAGAAGAGTGGAGCGGGCGAAATTGCAAGAGCCACTTTTTTGGGTCTCTCTATTATCGTAATTTTTGAATCCCTCCAAACTCTACAGAAACCCTTTTAACTTTAAAAGTTTTTCGAGGTTGTGTTCGCGGAGAACTCTTGTCCACGGAAACAATGGAGGATTGTTGTCAGAGACCTACTAATAAATTGTCTAAGGTGAATAAGAAGAGCTAATCTAAGAAATCAGTTTAGTTGTAGTGGTCTCTGACCATACCATGCTAAAGTCAATTATAGTTCAAACTATATCCTTCAACAAAATGGCAGTTGCTAGAGAAGTCGATTAATCAATCAAGGTGGTCCTGAAATACCATCCCGCAATAACGAAGTTTTCAGATAAGACTTATAGAGATTTGAGCTTCACATATGGGACAACAAGAGACGCTGCCAGGTCTGGCTGGTCTCGTCTGGCAGCCGTTTTATTAAGAATATCGCAGATGTGACTGAAGATGTCTCCGAGGACCACGGAGTTTCTTATCTACTAGACAAAGTGTCACGCAATTGGGCATCCATCGGTGGTCTTATATAGAGAATTTCGGTAAAATACTGTGAAAGATTTTCCCTTACAAAGTGCAGACAGTGCATTAGCTGGTAGCTTTTAACCACCAATCGCGTGTAACCTACGATCAAGCCATCCATGAATCTCGATCACGAGGGAGACAACTTTTCATCGAAAATCATCTTGAACAAGGAAGCCCATTTCTATCTCTGTGTATATAGGAATAAGCAAAATGATCGCTTTTAGGGTACCGAAAATCGGCGTATAACCCAAAAAGAGCAGTTAAGCCACTCAAAGGTATATACTGCTTGGTGTGCTGTTTATGATGGAGGTGTTATTGGGTCTCGACTTTCTCCATCCTCAACTGGATGAATTGCGACTGTAGAATATGTGGTTCCAATAGGATGGAGCAGCGGCGATTAAACCGTAACAGACTTTTTTGTGGGTTTTATTTTTAAGTTACGACTCTATGCTATGTCAATAAGCCTCAGACTCTTCAAGTCCTTAAAGGGAATTATATGTATTCGTCAAGAATGCGAGGACCTATCCCCTAAAGTTCTGTCAAGAGTAATGGAAGATAGCATAAATTGGACCCGAATGGTCATCAATTCTGGCGGGGGTCACTTAGCCACCATGTATACAAACACTTTTTACTATGAAGTGATCCATCTCTCCCATTTTACGGCAGGGGCAATTTTATAAAAATTATTAAAGACGGCATCGCTTAGAATAAAGCATTGTATTAGTTTCAAAAGCAAAAGATGGGTTGTCCATGTCCTTCACAAGTTATCCTTACTGTCGGACACGATTAACTTCTCGTCATAATAAAAGTACAAAGTAAACCAATATCTTGAAGCCTTTTGGAGTGTGGCAAACCTGGAATTGAAACACATCCCAATATAGTGTAGCAAAAAGAAATATTGACCAAAAATCAAGGGAAAAAATTAACACCACCTGGTCTAACAGACACGACTGCGTTATATCCCGTAGCCTTTGGCCAAGAATCGACGAAAAAAGAACAAGATGTATTCTGAAAATGAATAAACGAGATATTCGAATCTTAACAGGTGTACTGACAGGCCAATGGTACCCATGGCCACAAGACTGGGCATTAACTCACCAGACTACTGCAGGAGCTGTCAAGACATAGAAGAAACGGGGACCATCAAGCACCTGCTCTGCGAATGCCCAAACCTCCAAACCAGTCGACTCCGATATATGGGAGACAGACTTTTCGGAGACCTAGAGGACATAGTGCAGGTACAACTGACGAAGACAATCAGGTTTGTTAAAAGTACGGGATGGTTTACTTAATAGACCAACCCCGCCAAGGAACAACTCCAAGAAACCATGTAAAGTGTTTATGCATGTTTTTTGTGTTGTCTAATGAAATGAAAATTTTTATTCACGACCAAAAACCAAGGGATCACAATGGACCAAAAGGCCCCCGTGGTAGCACAACACTTTGAAAGCTGTGCACTTCCCTCAAACCTAACCTAACCTTACCTTCCATATCAAATGCTTTGTATCACATCACACAGATATTTCCCTTTCCACCATCACAGATATGCTAGGAAGTCAAAGAATAACCGCTTCGTCAGGTCTGACTTCAGAATCAAGCTTTGAATTTGAGGGACCTCTCGAAAGTTCACTTAGTACATATACGCAATGATGATCTTGCGCATCATAACATATGCCTCTTTAGCATGATGGACTAGATCTAGACCTAACCAAAGACCGCTACCTTGAAGCACAAAAAGTTACAACACGTTACATATCTGGATCTTTCGATGTCATGCGATTCTTCCTCGCAGCTGCTATAAAATCCATAATAAGACTAACAGCCCTCTAGATGCATTCAGAAAGTGAATACGCAGTTCAAAATGTTTCTGCCTAACAAAAGAGATAAATCTCAGGAACTATCCACCAGAAAATGATCGGCAAGGTTACATACAACCTCCTACAGAACATATACATACCTTAACAAAATGTTTTCTGTGTACATTCCAAACATAGGAGCATTATATCCCCTCAATAACTAAGTTGACCCTAAGATGTCGAACTCTGATCTGGTATAGGGATTGAAAAATTCAGTAGGTGGTATCTTCGGACCACATCACAATAGCTGTGAGGATGGGATACAGTATATTCTAGGAAGGCATTCGAGAATGCATATTCAATCAGCTAAATGCCCTCAGCTGTGTTGGGTGGACTTAGAGTCAATGGTCTTTGGTCTTTCTCTGCTTTAACACCCTCCAAGTACATAGTACCTTCAGGAATAAAATCAAAAGGAACTGGCCATGCACAGGGAAACAAAAAGCCGGTTAGCTGGCCAGAATATGTTCAGAACATCCCTTTACATAGCCCGGACCCCTTATGATGTAGGTACTCCTCAATCGCCTTGTAAATTCAGCTACAAAAAAGCTGGAAAAGCATGAAGTGTATATCTCTTATTAGAAGAACATAGCAGGATTAAGACATGCCCAGCGACCAATTGAGCTCTTCAACAACGTTGACAAAAGGAACCTAAATGTGATTTGACATGATATGAAGAATATGGTAGAGGTAGGTTATCTTACAGCTTGTACATGTCACCATGGTTTACGTGTATGAATAGAATGAATACACCGACTATTTTCTTGAAAATGATGAAACATGTGAGCAGGAAGCAAATATATATATATTTTTATCACTTTACTACAGCCTGAACTTCTTTGTTAAAAAAAAAAATCTGCTCACTACCTCGCTAATCTCGAAAACTATCCCCCGTCTCTACTTGAAGACGAATTAAATTGACCTCAGTCCTCAGTTTGAGGCACGAGATCTTTTAAAAAAAAATTAAGGAGAGTACCTACTTCTTAAGCCGGCGCAGGAGAAAGTTCATGTTAAACGTCAGTAGAACACACATCGGAACTCTTGTCACAGTACTAACAGGTCACAGTGTACTAGGAACTAGGAAGACATGCCAAGGGCTTGGAGTCACCGCTAATGATTTTTGTCGCAGTTATATGGAGCGCAGTGGTTAGTGTGCTGGACTACTGTGCGAGGGATCCCAGGTTCGATCCCCGGAAAAACACATATTACATCTTAAAGTTTTTTCTACTGCGCCACCTCTCGCGAACGTCTGACAAACATCCGAGAGTATGACTGTCATGAAAAAGCTTCTCAATTCAGCCGTTCGGACTCGGCATAAAAATGTAGGTCCCTTCCATTCGTTCCAAAAATAGAAACTCACACAAAACGAATGGTTGCGAGAAGCTAGGCCTTGGGTGTCACCCGCCTGTTGCGCCACCTATTTATTTTTTTTTTTTTTATAGGAGAGTACGGGGAGCTGGCTGATATTGCCGAACCGAAACGGATGTCAACAAACTACGAAAATTTCAACAAAATTCGAAAAGGTTCCAAGAGTAGCGGAAATAACCAACTCTGCTTGTGGTATCACAATGGAACTTATTTGGTCTAAGTGAATTACTCTATCGAGAACTATGGAGGGTCCACTTGAGCAACCTACACCCGCGACCCACTTAATGGACAAGCGGATCATTGAAAATGATGATGATGATGAATTACTCTGTATGTAATGGATAATTGACAACTAACCTAAACTAACCTAACCTAACGTAGGCGGGAAAGTTGGGGTGAACCGAAGCATTAACTAACACGCCTCTCTAGTCAGCCCAGTCCTTACATAACTGCCTCCAAGGCGGCCGGCGCCACTTAAGGCGGATTTTTCCTCTAATGCGTTGTCCGTCCTTTCAGATTAGACTCGAAGACTCTATCCATCCGCTCTATCCACACGTCCAAGCCATCTTAGACGACCAATGTGCAAACCGAAAGTTTTACAAAAAATCCACCTTCCGAACGAGGATATCATCGGGCACTTCAGATAAAGTCCAAGCTTCAGCTTCATTTAGCAGGACTGGGATGATCAAGGTCTTAATATAATATAATCTCCTTAGTTGTTTAGAATAGGGCTCAACCAAAGAAAGAGTTATGCGAGAGCAGACGATCTGTACATGGATTGACGTCTCGTTGACAGCTTTTCTGTCATTCTAGGAGGAGACAAGACAGCAAACAAAAAACCTCATTCATTTAAAAAAAGAAAAGAATTTATTAACTTCGACTTAATTAAATCTACAAGACGATAAGTATCAAAACATATTTAATAAGTCCTCACAGATGCTTCAACCGTCGAAGATTCCGATGAGCTTAATGCACCTTTGAGACTTGATCCAATATCTCCGATCGCCCTAACTGAGCCAGACAGCAGGTTGCCAATAGCACGTCCTGCACCTCCAAAATTAGCTCTTGCATACACAGTCCGCCTGACAGCTGGACGAACTGCTGTATAGACGACTCTACTACGATACAAAGGAGCATAGGAGTAGACTGGCACAGCTGCATGGACTGTGCTGTATGAAGGAATAAAACGTGTCGGAATTTCTTCTGCAACTACAGCGGGTTCAATTGGCAATTCAACATCAGTTGACAGCTCAGACTCCTCAGGCGCCCCAGATCCTAGTCCCCCAACAAGTGGAACAAGTGCTGATGCTGCGGATAATTTCTTTTTAATAAGTGCTGACTTTACAAACAGTCCTTGTGTGGTTGAGGTCATAGTGACCAACAGAGCAATCTGGAAGAAGGATTCGTTAAATGGGATATTTTTTAAGTAGAGTTTCTTACCGTAAGGAGAATTTGGGAATTCATTGTGCAAATGCGATCACAATTGCCGGAGTGTATGAAGGGAATCGCTGAACTAATGTCGAATTCAATCGCGTGTACTATTTTTATACATTTCATGAAAAAAGCTGGAAAAACACGGAAAATTGTCAAAAATCATGTTTTTAAATAATACACAACGAGTGCATTTGAATTGAACCTTTAGCGAAGAAAGCTGGTTTTTCTTTGGAAAAATACAAGCGAGCAACTATTTATTCAACAATTAATTGAGGGCCTGCGGCAGAATTGAAGTGCACCTTAACCAACCTGCTAATGACTAAAAGTTTTTTGTACATTTATGTAATAGAAGCATTGTTTTGTATATACTCTTCACTAGAAAATCTTTTTTTTTTCGCATTTGGCCAAATAAGATTTGTTTACAATTTATTGTAGCTCACCCTCTGGACGAAGCCGAAAGATGAATGACAGCTCCAAATACTCGGAGGAGTAGGTACAATTTTAATTTTTTTTGTACCTGATCTAGATAGAAGACAGATTTACAAATATAATAACAAATTGAATGTAGTAAGTTCAAAATGGGGTTATATTTCTATTATTTCTCCAACCCTTTTAGGATAAATTTTGAAAAAAGGCGAAATCACCATTGAATGATTTTAACTTATCTAGCAACATACAAAAATTGAAGTTAATACGACTACCGGTTCGTGAGTTATGAGAAAGCCCCTCTTAAAGGGGCAGGAGGGGTGATATCTAAAAATCCTTCCTGCCATTAGAATTGAACAAGTTTAGTAAGTGAGGGCTGCTGACATCTTGTCAGTTGCACCGAAGGAACTATGCAAAGCACGCAGTAAGATTGGCCAAAACAAAGCCCCCCTCTCGATTATATCCTAAAAAAAGGTAGGTACTAGGTACTCAAAATGGCCTTTATAAAAGATCGTCCGCTTTTTTATAAGAACGATTTTTATAAGAAAGGTATCTTGAAAAGGGGTTTTCCTAAACCGTGCGGAAACTCAACCCTAATATGAGATAAATGCGCCCGACTGAAGAAAAACTGTGGTTAAGCTGCGGTCTTAAGCTTAATGCAGTTCTAGAGGAAATCATTATCAACTTTCTATACCACTATCCATGTCTACAATTCCTCAGGTCTACAACAACAACAATAGCCTTTTCTTCCAGGATCTTGACGAGCTTTCCACTGCACCAACAAACACGAGCATCATAATGGATCAATATTAATCTGAGATTATTCAACCTCGCCAGCCCACTAACGTTATCTAAAGGTTAATAAAAGAATCGGCCATGTATTAGAAGATTCTTGTCCACAATAGCTTTTCAGAAAAATCTGTTCGTATGAGTGTTTTCTTATTTTTGAAGAACCTTCAAGTTTGTGCGGAATCCAGCAGCTTTATTGAGAGGCTTTCCTATGAGTGTCATATTTTGGACATTTGTTAAAAAATATTCTGACGATTGAACCTGAGTCAAACACAGGCACGTAGCCAGGGGGGGGGCTTGAGGGGCTGAAGCCCCCCCCGAAAGTCTTTAACAAAAGGCAAAAACTAAAATTTTCTAACTGATAGCTCAACCTTTTTTTCCGGGAAAGGCGGACTTATAACGCTTCAACAGCGCCCCGAGATGCTTGCAGATGTCTGTTAGTTTCAAATTTTGCTTGTCCTGTAACAAAAGGAGTTTTGGAAAGTTTATGCCCTCGGGGTTGTCAAGTGTACTGTATGCTCATAAGCATTAGCAGCCTGTCTAGTGGGGCGCCCAAAAGTTGCATTTCGAGGGACAATGTCTTTGAGTTCCTCGGAACATCTACCAGGGAAGTACCTCTACCTATAGAACAAGCAGAGGTCAGCGACTTGTCTTCTGTGCACCAACGGTTGTATATTCGATGTGAGTGATGGGTTTCCAATAAGTCGAACTGCTCGTCTCTGTATGCTGTCAAGTAGGTTAAGTGAATGTTTTGGGGAAGAGCTTCATATATGGGAGCAATATTCCAGGCCTGGTCTAACCTGTGCTTTGTACAGCAGGAGAAGTTGTTTGGGGCTAAAGTACCTCTTTGCTCTAAATAGGTAGCTCAACTTACCGGACGCCGATCGTGCGATATAGGGTATGGGATCCTGATAGGTCATCCATTTGGATCTGAGGAACTGTTGAAACATTTTTTTCTAGAAAATGTTGTGAACTGTGTCTTGTTTGCAACTTAAACTGAAATGACCGTAATGGGGCTTAATATAAATTAAAATCTATAAAAATAAGAAGATAATCCCGGTAGGCATACAGTATTCAAACGCTAGGTATGTACACTGTGCAAGCCATAGCTTTAACCTGGCTCTGAAATGTCAACTCCTGCAATTCGCAATTGCCTTAGTGTAGTTAGTGAAATAGCTTATTTCTTCCGCAAC
The DNA here is from genome assembly GCA_949372485.1 of Cheilosia soror. NCBI lineage: Eukaryota > Metazoa > Arthropoda > Insecta > Diptera > Syrphidae > Cheilosia > Cheilosia soror. The sequence goes on from OX443561.1 coordinate 35,510,267, forward strand.
CTTTCAAATGCATATTATGTAACTTTCAAAACTGTCATCAAAAAACACGCACCAGAGAGCCGAAAAACTTGACTTCTGCGCCTTTGTGAAACAAAATTCATTGAAAGGAATGACAGTATTAGTTCCTTTGTAGAGCTCTTCAAATGTATCTCAATAAGTATTGAAAAAATAACTAGCAGAACGTGGGTGATGTCTTCGAAAGTATCAACACTTTTGGCAGTGGTCCAAAAATGCGATTGCCTAGTAAGCCTCATTGTATACGAACAACTTTTCAGTTTAGCGCTGCCCTTATCAGTTTCCCTACAGAACAAATCCTTAGGTTTCGTTTCTGCAATCGACCGCACAAAAGAAGTTCTGAATTCCCTTAAGGACATCAGAGAAAATGCCGAAGATTTTTTCAGAGAGGCTTTTCAATCCGCATCCTTACTTGCTGAGGACTTATTTGAAGAACTTCATTGAAACAAACAACGCATTCCAATCCAGAAACCTCTCCTTCTGAAGCCTATTTTAGAGTGCCGATACTGATTTCTTGCATAGATTCGTTAATACAAAATCTTACGGACAGATTCATGGTCAACGAAGACGTCCTACCATCGATCGTTTCAATCTCTTCTCCCAGGTTTTGCTGCAGTTTAGCCTGAGCGAAAAGTTGGAAAAGTTAACACTTTACTTTGATAATGCAATTTCGTTATCAGCTGTGAAAGCTGAGTACATTCTTTGGTGGGAAAAATAATCGTCGAGTGACCCTTCTACCGAAGTTTTGAAATTGCTTGATTATGTGACAAGACTTACTTTAGACTTATAAATTTCTTGCTTACGGTTTTAGCAACGCTTCCAGTGACCACAGCTAGTTTTGAAAGAACCCTTTCAGCTATGAAGCTAGGCCTACGGTGTCTACCGCCTGTAGCGCCACCTATTTATTTTTTATTAGCTATGAAAAAGATTGAAACAATGTCCCGAAGCGTTATGGAGAATGCAAGGTTAAGTTCACTTGCTATGATCTGTTCATTCGGATACTATTGTGAATCCAGATAAGGTGATTGGGCCTCCGCACACGAGACTAATTCTGCCGGCATAAAACTAATTTCGTAGGAGAGGGGACTGAAGTGAGGGGAAACAAACGGAATAAAATGTTCTGCCGAGTTTGAGCGGTTGAAAAAGGCATAAAACTAATACATACACAACTTTCAAAATATTTCAATTGTGAAAATAATACTACACAATAAAAAGGGGTTCATATATATAATTTTTCTGCCGGCAGAAATCATCCGTGTGCGCTCGAAGTATGGTATAAAAACAGTTTTCTGCCGGCAGAATTAGTCTCGTGTGCGGAGGCCCATTGATCTCATATCAAAAAAAAATCAAGACGTTTTCTGCTTTGAAAAAATGTGACTAATAGAAATCAATGAATTGGAATATACATAGTTTTTTGTTTCGTAAGACTTGGAAGCAAGCCCCCCCCGAACCAAAATCCTGGCTACGGCCCTGGTCAAACATGTTAAATATTTTTAAGAAAATTTCACCAAACCAGGATAAAAGACTGACGTTGACGATGGCGTTAAATACTACAAGAACCGCTGGAGTCTACAAGCTTCGATCCTGCGACCTCTACTGTAAAATATAATGAGCGACGATAAGCTCTATACGACTTAAGCTATTACATGGTGAAAGTAGCGCATTTGATAAAAAAAAATACCACCGATGTTACTTTCGTCGAACTCATACACGAGCTAGAGTCCGCCATTGCTATTTTCAGGATGAAAAATTTAGCTTTGAAACTTTGAAAAAGCTCCTGGTAGAGATCGAAATTATCATGTATTAGGAGGCAATTTAAGGGTAGTACTCGACAGCAAGTTATGAGAACGTAGACTCACAGCTGTAAGAAGCTCTTTTCAAGATGCTATTAAATATCGTTAGGTTCATTTGGCACTAGAACTGTCATTTTATCATGCAGTTTGCTCTTGTTTGCAATATTAATAGCTCTGTTAAACCCATTTTTCAACGGGTATTGTTAAAGTCCAAGCAGGCAATTTTTTTCCCTCGAAGGTAGTCGTGTTGGACTTCTATAGCCTTTGCCACTATAGACTTGTGTTATTCTTGCTTAAGCTTATTAAGGTTCCTTTGGCATAGGGACAAAACGGAATATTATTGTTTTCGCTACGATGTCTGTCCGTCTGTCCGAAGCCATTTAGCCAATTTTGTTCCTATAGAAGGCTGAAATTTCCACACAACATCAGGTATACGGTAAACGTACTCGTATAACCTAACCTCTAGTTAAACACAAATACCAATGATAGCGATACATTGACAGGTTTTAAAGAATTTTGCGAAAAAAAAAAATATAATAATAAATAATTTTTCTTCATACTAAAAACTGTTTAATTTTGTACCTGCAGTAACTTTTTCAAGGAACAAACTCTGGACAAGTACGCGAGAGATACTCACACTTTTTTTTATATTACTTGTCTGCTTTCTCTTTCGATCGAGTTTTTCTGAAGTTTTAGATTTAGATTATAGCACAGACAGGATCCCTACGTTATCGCCTTTTCCAAAATCCCTTATTGGAATCCCTCATTTTTTTTTTCTCTTTTTCCAAAATCGCCCGGGTCGAAATCCCCTATGGTAAATCTCCCCCAAGCAAACTGAACTTTGCATATACCCAACCTTGCACCTACTTCAAATCCTACAGTGACCCCAAGCAGGGGGTTGCAGGGGGGCAGCATGCCCCACACACGTATCTCACTTTTTAACACCATTTTTAGGTGTAGCGGCGACGGAAATGGGATTTGAGAAAAGGAGATTTCATCACCATCCCAGCACGGGCAGATCGAAGGTGGTTATCCAATCCAGTGGAAGTTGATCAGGTATCCTGAAGTTCATAAAAATATACTTATAGCGACTAAAACCTGTGATTCTAAAATAAACTGAAAGCCAACCTATCAGATCTCCAAACAAACATCTACTGAGGTAGTCGAATTTCTGTATCTAGAATCTAAGAAGAGCTCGGCTAGAATTTAGCGGTCTAAATGCAATATTGTCAGTCTTCGAGAGAAAACGTCTAGGCCTAAGCCTTTCACATCGATTTGTAGATATATAGACTCATAAGTAATGGCTTATCCCGATTTTGAAGAGTTTTGAACTGCAAAATCCGTCTCGATTTAAGTTGGTGTTTCAAAGGTAGCTATGTAGATCATATGGCGCCCTCAACCTATTTCTACTTTGGAGAATTTTGTTTTTCGCTCCCAATGCAAATATAATTAATTATTTTAGGAGTTAAATTTGTCCATCATGCCTTTCTTGACCTCTTCAAGGACAGGTCACTGTAGAGCATGATCTCCAGACTGTTTTTTTGTTTTTGAACAATGACGAGTGGGTTGGTATATTTCTATTTCTATCCACAAAAAAGAAGAGCCACAGTACATTTTAAGGCATATCTATAAATTACACGTAATTGAAACAGTATTCGTGGGAAATACACAGTAGGTGGTTAGAATCCTAACTGCCAATTACAATTTAAGTATTAACTTGGGTACCTACTTCGAGTATGATTCACTTCGGAATAAATGATAATTGGACTCATTTACTGCGACTTATTGAAAAATAAATATCCATACGTAGGTACCAAACCCATCTCCTAATTACAACTGTTTTTCATAGCCCTGATTACTATGAAAGGTCAACCTTAGCAGTTGGTATTATACTTAAGCCCCCACGCCCACATATTACAATTGCAACCTAGTAACCAATGGGTTGGTCTAGCCGACCCAATCTTGCCAATCCTTAGCCATACCAACCAATAACATTTTTTCTTTGGTTTATTTATAGACATTTATTCATTTGTTGTATCTCAACCCCAAATAAGAAACAAACACATCCCACGTAGACGACCTACCCCATCAGGAAAGGACAACCCCAAGTAGAAGAGAAGGCAGTTGTTGGTATCGAAAACCAATTAACACCTCTGGCTGCTGGTACTAAATCGAATTCTTACTCTCAAGGTCATGACTGTCATTGAAACCCACGAGAAAATTTTGCCGGCGAGCAATAGCCAATCAAGGACTTGCTAAAAATAAAAATTAACTCTGAATATACGAATAGAAGGGACAACCCTGAATATGGGATGAGCCGACTTGGACTTGGGTATATGAGCCCACACGCTTTATGTCTGACAATGACACCTACGCGGAATTTCTACTGAGAAGGAGGACTCTCACCAGCATTCGGCTGCACCTACTAAAATCCCCACCTAAATGCATCCTATAGATGGGAATGTGAATTGAGCTATGAGGACATGCATTAGTTGTTGTGAGACTGTTGAGTTTTTGTTGTTGCCAGGCAGGCGTGACCTAGACATTGACATTGAATGAGAAACAGGAAAAAAAAAAAACGGAAAAAAATAAAGCACTGCTCCAGAGGCTCCACCTCGAGACACCTACGCACTATTTTCGTTCTCCATATATAATAATTTTGCTCCTCCGATACGGGGATATCCTGCCGATGGTTGTTATGGCGGGGGCAGGCAATATGATGGATATTTTTTCATCACTTTGTGTAGAATGAGTGCAGATGGAATGGGGGGGATGTTGTTTTACAGTATTGAAGCGAAAGACACTCAGGACTCAGCAGACAAGGACGATGCTGAAGTTCGCTCCCAAATCAAAACATTAGCAAGAAAAAGGGGACCAGCAGCACTCGCACTTCAGCAGTGTGTCAAGTGTAATCAGCAAAAGCAAACAGGGAAGTGGCGGCCCATGATAGTGTATGCGATATTGTGGAGTATTGAAAGAGTCTATACGGACGTGTGATGGTGGTGACCGTGAATTATTGTGTCTGTGCAGGAATAGTGGAAGGTATATGCCGGTGTGTGTGTGTGAGAGAGAGAGAGCGAGAGAGAAAGAGGATTTAGCAAGATTCAAAGGTCAAGGACGACCGTGAGAACTTATTCTCTCAAAATGGAAAACTTTGTTGCACCACAGTTGTGAATTGAGGAGCTACCTACTTGTGTACTACGTGAAAAGACTCAAGGAGTCAGTTGTAGTTAGTCGACTACCCGACAAGGAAGGGTACATTGCTTTTGGATTAGGTACATACTTTGGAGAAACCTTGTCAATCAATGTTCACTTGGCGCAGGCTGCTTAGAGGCGGAATTATTAATCTCTGCCAATAGCTGAGAAGGACAAAGGCTACATCGTTCTTTACGTCTCCAATGTACCTATGGTGGCCATGGTGTAGTCGTTAGAGTGTTGAGTATGCGAACATAAAAACTGTAGGTATACCTACGATTTGCGATATATTTGTGGGTTCAGTGACTCACTGGTTGGACTACTGAGTGAGGGGTTACAGGTTTCGTGCAATTACCTGGAATGTCCTTACGACCCGGAACCCAAATAAGGTGCATTTTGAATTGGATTCCGCTATCTCGTCAAGAGATAAACGGCAATTGAGGATAATTTAGGATTTCAAGGTGACCCAATCCAGCGATGAAATCGCGGCTTGATTGTGGGTAAAAATTGTGATTTCCCTCCGGGATATTACATTATACCGCAGGCAGGACAGAACCTCTTCGATCGCCATGTAAATCGCTTGAAATACGCTACAGTGATTAGAAAGGAGGTCTAAGGAGGTCTTACAGTTTAGATCTTGGAAGAAAACACCTTCATCAACTTCTGTTTCCGTTTTAGTACTTATTAACTTACTTATCGGGCTCCCGACCCGTGCAGAGTCTCTGCCTGAGACACTGCAGCCTTCCATCCTCAACGATCCCTCAAGAGCTCTAGTATCCGCGATGGGTTGGTCTTTGAAACGGAGGTTCGGTCTTCCTTGTCTTCTCGAACCTGGGGGCTTGGATTCGAAGATCCTCTTAGCTGGAGCATTATTGTCCATTCGCTCAATGTGGCCGAGCTAATGTAGTCGACGTGTTTTGGCTTTTTGGACTACATCCACATCTTGGTACAGCTCATAGAGTTCGCGGTTGTATCTTCTCCTCCATTCGCCCTCCTCGCACACAGGACCAAAAATCCGCCGAAGGAGTCCAGTATCATCTCTCCCTTCTTATCTGACAGGATAAGGGTTTTATAGAGCACACATTTCGTCCTTCGCCTTAGGAGTTTTGAGCCAAGTTGTTTTGCCAAACCGCTGTAGCGACGGTTTCCTAGGGTAATTCTTCGCAGGATCTTCACTAGGGTGTCATTCGTGGAGTTCATGTAGGTGAAATCCGTAACTACCTGCCCTGCGCACTATCTGCTCCAGTACGAGATTGAAGAAGTCGCATGATAACGCGTCTTCTTGCCCAAATCCGGTGCAAGTTTGAAATAGATCGGAGGAGCTGCTTCCAAACTGCGTGTTTTCCAGCGTCACGCGACACAGCTGAATCAATTTTGCCGGGATTCCAAATTCGCCATATCGCCATATAGAGCTCCTGACGATGTATGCTATCATACGCGGCTTTGAAGTCGATGAATAGGTGGTGAGTTTCGACTTGAAATTCGTTGGTCTTTTCCAGGATTTGCCTCAGTGTGAAAATTTGGTCTATAGTCGATCGATCTGCCGGGCCGGAAGCCACACTGGTACGTGCCCATTAGTGTGTTGCAGAATGGTTTTAGACGTACGTTGGATAGGATCTTGTATGCGACATTTAGCAAGGATATGCCTCGATAGTTCTTGCAAGACACAGGATCGCCTTTTTTGTAGATGGGGCATATGGAGCTGATAGTCCAGTCATCGGGCATGTTTCCTTCCACCCATTCTTGGTTGATGATTCGATGCATGCTTCCCTACCAAAACATCACCACCGTATTTAAAGAGCTCCGCCGGTAAACCATCAGAGCCTGCGGCCTTGTTGTTTTAAAGCTTTTTTATAGCTAGGCCAACTTCTTCTATACTAGGCGGTGGGACTAGTTCCTCATTGACTGGACGTGGGTTCTCTTCTTGCCCTATCACTCTCTCTACATGATGCCCATTAAGTAGCTGCTGGAATTGCTGCTTAAACACATATGTATACCCTGCGCTTCGGTGAATAGGTTTCCATCGCTGCTGTCTAGAAGAGAGTGCATTCATAACGTTAGTATAGGTCTGGTTTGAGATGACTTCCTTGATCTAGGATGTTGGGTTTCCAAATTAATTTATGTCTAAAATAAGGCCTAAGTACTTTGTGAGCACTGGGAGGATACCGTTTAATTTTGGAGAAACAAAGTTGGAATTTCGTCCCTATGCACCGTATGGCCTACTCGCACATAGGCCACATCACATCATGCTTGTGATTTACGCTCACCACCCCAAGGCAGAGCAACAACAGATTATTATTGGTTTATCATTGATTTCTGGAAGGCGAAGGTCGCAAACCAGGTACGCCGAAGTCATCCAGAGTTTTGGCAGTTTAATTTCAAGTTCAAGACTGTGGCGTTGTCAGGATCGTTGTAATGAAAGAGCAAAAAGACATTCAATGCACTCTTCGCGAGCTAGCCTTGAATTTGGACTGCGGTACTGCGGAAATCCTAGATGATGTCTTCGTACCTGTATTACGAATTTTCCCTCCCTGCGGTTCTACTGCGCAATAGAAAAGATTGTTTTTGGCTCATCAAAGACTCAACCTTCTTGAACTAACACAATGTATTCTGAACTAACCGCAGCACCATCGCCACAATTCACTTTAGACACCTCCAATTCGCAAAATGGCAACTTTCGTTGGGGTGACTATATAAACGAAGTCGCAAAGGGACCAGAAATAATTTGTCATTATGATCTGGCTACAATATATTTTAAAGGCGCTCATTCACTCCGGCCCTAACTTCGGTGCAACTATGGAACTTCTGGATAGCACTCAACACTAATCGGTGATACGAATATTTTTATTGGCAGCTGCATTCCGCCCTTTCAACAGTCCAACTGCATAATTCTCGTCATGGTTAGACAGCCCAGCCATTTGTTATAGTTTTATTGAAAGACCGGAGCAATAAATATTCAATGTTTTTGTAAGAAGGATAAATTCAGAATAAAAATTAAAAGAATAATTTCCTAAACCAAAACATAAAGGATTGCCTTGATTATATCATCAGGATCACTGCACCCCTTCTCAATCCTTGAGTCCTAGTTCAGACGATAAATTATTGAAACGGTTGAACTCCAAAGATTTTGTGAATAAATCTGCTAACTGGAGTTCAGCCTTGATAGCTTCAACTTTGATGATCCCTTTTTCTATGTTATCTCGTATAAAGTGAAACTTTATATCAATATGCTTGGCCCGTTTGCTTTCCAAATTGTTGGCCATGCCAATGCATCCTCTGTTATCTTCATAGATTGTTGTAGGTTCATCACCAATTTGTTTCAAATCTTGCATGATACCTCGTACCCAAATGATCTGTGATACAGCTGCGCTCAGTGCTATCTGTTTAGCTTCACTTGAGAATGTGTTTCTTACTACCCCATGCAACAGTGCAACTAAAAACCTTGATGACATATCCGCTAACTGATTTTCTATCAACTGCATCACTTCCCCAATTTGTATCAGCGAAACCGACGATAGGCTCACTTTCGGTATTTTGTTAAAAGTAAAGACCCTTTTCGGAAATTCCCTTCAAAAATCGAACAACTCTCTTTAGGGATTGCCAGTGACTTTCTGATGAATTTTGTTGGAATCGGCCTAGATATCGCACTGGATAACACAGATCAGGTCTGACAGTTAACATTACATATATCAAGCTCCCCAAACAGTTCTCTATATGGTTTGCCCAGGGGCTTATCATCTTCTTTAGGTATAAGTTGTAATCCTTTTTCCTTAGGAGTTCTTATGGAATTACAATCATCCATATTCCAAATTTCCTAAGAATTTTGTAGATGCTAGCCTCTTGAGAAATCTTGATTCCAGTCTCATCAAATTCCAATTTCATACCAAGGAAATATTTAAGTTTTCCACAGTCTGACATTTCAAAAATTCTGGATAAATTCCTCTTCAATTTTTTTATGGATGATTCCTTAGTTCCAGCAATGAGTAAATCGTCGACATACAGAATCAGGAACATCATGTCAGATTTACTTAGAATCATCGTGTAAAGACAGTAATCATGGTTCGACCTCTTGAATCCCAGTTAAATAAGATATGCTATGAATTTATCATTTCAACATTTGGGGGCCTGTTTGAGTCCATAAATTGACTTGAGAAGCTTTCAAGCTTTCCCATCTGCTGACTCAATCCCTTCTGGTATATCCATATATATATATTTTCCTTGAGACAACCATGGAGAAACGCTGTCTTAACATCCAACTGATGAAACTTCATGCCATATCGAATTCCTACTGCCAAAATGATTCTAAGGGCCAGTTTCAAGACTAGCTGATAAAGTCTCGGATAGCCTATCAGCCAGCGTTCCCTCCACGTATTTTCAAAATATTGTAAAAAGTTTTTCTCAGTGAAAGAAAGCCATTCCCTTTTTGAATGGTATAAAATGGACTGGTAGGTATTCATTGCCGAGCAATTCAGCAAAATATTTTTAAACTGATTGCATCGACTTATAGGTAAGATCGCATTAGAATTTTTTATTCAGTGTTTTCGAACCTTTCTTTTGTCGATTACCAAAGTTGGTATTACAAAAATATGTTGCAGAATTCAGAAGCAATAAGTTACGATTCAAAATCACTACCAAAAAGCGCGAACAAAGTTTGCACTTTCAAGCTTTTTAATTTCGAATCATTTTCTCTCGACGATGAAAAAATTAAAAACCCGGACAATCTAGAAAAACTGTCCCGGACGTTCCCCGCATAGGCGAAAAGGAGTACATGTCCGGGAAAATGTTGCAATAGCACCACTATAAAATATTACACAACCGGCTTACACTTTACGTTTAACAAATTTATCTATTTTATAAGTTTTTTTTTACACAAAATAAACTTTATTTGCTGATAAACAACAACCCAACGCCAACCAGAATCTACTTACTTACTTACTTAGATGGCGCTACAGTCCGGGGTGGACCTGGGCCTCAACCAACACGCCTCTCCAGTTAGCACGATCTTTGGCTAACTGCCTCCAGTTGCGCACTCCAAGTTGGTTGAGGTCCCCTTCCACTTGTGCGCGCCACCTAAGGCGAGGTCTTCCTCTACTGCGTTGTCCCTCCGGGTTGGAATCGAAGACTCTTCGGGCCGGAGCGTTGGTGTCCATTCGCTCTACATGTCCTAGCCATCTTAGTCGACTGATACGTACTTTTCTGACCAAGTCGATGTCGCTGTACAGCTCGTAGAGTTCGGTGTTAAATCTCCTCCTCCAAAGCCCGTCAACGCAAACGGGACCGAAAATCACTCGAAGAATTTTGCGTTCGAAGCGCCCAAGGAGATCTTCATCCGCTTTTGACAACGTCCATGATTCTGCGCCATAAAGCAGGACTGGGATGATGAGGGTCTTATATAGAGTCTCCTTGGTGTTTCTCGACAGGGCCTTACTAATCAATTGCCTTCTTAGGCCAAAGTAACAGCGGTTGGCAAGTGTAATTCTTCGCTTGATTTCTGATGTGATGTCATTTTCAGAATTAATAGCGGAGCCGAGGTAGACAAAGTCCCGAACTACCTCAAAGTTATAGCTGTCTATCGTGACGTTCTGTCCGATTCGTCGATGTTGTGTGTCCCTTCTTGTTGACAGCATATATTTCGTTTTGCCCTCATTCACCACTAAACCCATTTTTGCCGCCTCTGTACTGATACTTGCAAACGCACCAGTGACAGCTCGCTGTGTTCTGCCAATGATGTCGATGTCGTCAGCGTATGCAAGTAGTTGCACAGACTTTTGGAAAATTGTGCCCCTGGTGTTGGCTTGCGAGTTTCGCACAATTTTCTCAAGAATGATGTTGAAAAAGTCACATGACAGCGCATCACCTTGTCTAAATCCTTTTTTGACATCAAAGGTCTCGGTGAGATTGTTTCCGACCTTTACGGAGCAGCGAGCGTTCTCCATCGTCATTCTGCACAACCTGACAAGTTTGGCAGGGATGCCAAAACTAGACATGGCTCTGTATAGCTCGTCTCTATAAATGCTGTCATATGCGGCTTTAAAATCGATAAATAGGTGATGAGTATCGATTTGGACTTCTTGGGTTTTCTCCAGGATCTGCCGTAGTGTGAACATTTGGTCGGTTGTGGACTTACCGGGCCTAAAACCGCACTGATAGGGTCCAATCAGTTCGTTGACAAATGGTTTCAGGCGTTCACACAGTACGGAAGACAGGATTTTGTAAGCGATGTTAAGGAGACTGATGCCTCTATAGTTGGCGCAGTTTAGAGGGTCTCCTTTCTTATGGATCGGGCAAACAATGCTGAGGCTCCATTCTTCAGGCATACTTTCCTCTGACCAAATTTTAGAAACGAGTTGGTGTATGCTCTCTACCAAGTCATCCCCCGCTGCCTTAAAAAGCTCGGCCGATAAACCGTCCGGTCCTGCAGCTTTGTTGGACTTCAGCTTGGATATTGCTATCCTTACCTCATTTTGGTCAGGTGGACGGAAGTCTTGGCTTTCATCGCCCAGGTTGAATGGTTCATTCTGCCTGACAGCGGAATTTGTGTCGTCTTCGCCGTTTAGCAGTCTGCAGAAATGGTTTTTCCATGTCCTCAACACCGACTGTGACTCTACTACAAGGTTTCCTTGTTCGTCTCTACAGGTCTCTGTTCGGGCCTTGTTCCCGTGACACGTTCTTTTTACCTTTTGGTAAAACTTCCGAACATTGTTCCTGGAGTAACACCTCTCTATTTCCTCGATCGCGCGCTTCTCATGCTCTTTCTTTTTCCTCCGGAGAAGCCGGTGTTCTTCCCTCCGTTTTTGCTCGTAGAGCTCACGAGCTGCTCTCGTCCTTCTCTGCAGCGCCGCTTTGTAGGCCAGTTGCTTTGCTGCATGTGCTTGCCGGCACTCTTCGTCAAACCAGGGGTTTCGCGGTGGTGGTCGGGTGAAACCTAGCACATCAGTTGCGGCTTTTCTGACGGCTTCTTGGCATCGATGCCACTGGTCTTCAGCACTTGATGCTGGCTGCACAGGACTTCTCGAGAGGTTGAGGGAGACGCGATCGGCAAAAGTTCTGGCGGTTTGTTGCGTTTGTAGCCGTTCAACGTTGAATCTTCTGACAGTATTTCCTCGTTGTTGTGGTGTCTGGGATATCCGCATACGTACCTTGGCTACAACAAGGTAGTGATCCGAGTCTATGTTGGCCGCTCGGAAAGTTCGGACATCTAGAATACTGGAGGAGTGCCTTGCGTCGATCGCAACATGGTCAATTTGATTGACCGTTTGATGGTCTGGTGACCGCCATGTTCCTTTGTGAATGTTGAGGTGTGGAAACCGTGTGCTTGCTATAGTAGCATTACGTCCCGCAGCAAAGTCAATTAGCCTAAGTCCGTTTCCAGACGTGGTGTCGTGTAGGCTGTGCTTTCCGATTGTGCTACCAAAGAGGTCCTCCTTTCCTATTTTGGCGTTAAAATCACCTAAGACAATTTTAACGTCGTATTTAGGACATTGCTCATATGTTTTGTCGAGGAGCTCATAGAAACATTCTTTGGTAGCGTCGTCCTTATCTTCTGTGGGGGCGTGAGCGCATATCAGGCTGATGTTGGCGAATTTAGCCTTGATGCGGATAGTTGTAAGGCGCTCACTTACGTGTCGAAAGCTCAAGACTTCTTGCCTAAGTCTGCCGCTTACAACGAATCCGCATCCAAATAGACGCTGCTTCTGCTCTCTGTAGCAATCACCGTAGTAGATGTCACAGGTTTTCATCCTTCTTTTGCCTGGCCCATCCCACCGCACCTCCTGAATGGCGGTGATATCTGCCTTGTAGCAGTCTAGGGCCTCCGCTAATTGTTCGGCTGCACGCGGTCTGTTCAGGGTTCGAACATTCCACGTGCAGACCCGAACGTCATTGTCCTTTTTTCGTTTTGCAGGGTCGTCAACAGTGAATCCATCCGTATCCGAGGCTCTTGGTTGCTTCGTAACCATTAATTTTTCCGTGGTTGGGTAGTTAGCCCCACGCACAACCCCCAACCTGGAGGACCAGGCCCTAAGATAACCCTAGGACAGCGGGTCGGATACTCCGTTGTCAGTAACCCACTTCGGGGATATGAGTGCTGCCGTTGGCCCATAAAGGGTTCATCCGCCACCATCTCTATTTCAGCACCCTGACTAGTGCTGAAAATCCTTACAGACCTTTGCTCCAAATATGTCAGAGAAGCTCACGCAAGGTATCTGCCATCTCGACTGTTGACAACACCGTTGATTCAATCTTGTGTATTCATCCGCTGTATGTCCTCTTTCTGAGGGGCTCATGTAAGACCTCTGAGACTCGTTCAGTCAGTCATTCCGACAGAGCATTATAGTGTTGCTATTTTCTTCGTGTTCAACACTCGCGCTTATAAGTTTAGCAAGCCAAGCCCGGTTGAGCGAGACCAGTACCCGGTGGTTACCACGCGGAGTTAAAATAAGCACAATTGATGTGTATGAAAAAGTTACAACAGCTGGGCACCGCCAAGTTGATGCCAATCAGCGCCTACCCGATTCATACACACCCAACCACCGCCAACCAGAATCAGACTGACAATAAAAGCGAAGTTGGTTGTCGTTGTCGGTTGTTTAATTAATGATAACGGTATGTTCACACTATTGCTATAATTGGGGAGAAATAATGAATTATGGGAACTCTGGGAATTATGGGAACTCATCGGATACAGTTTATTCAAGAATTCAATTTGAAAGTAAATATCGAAATATCTTGTGTTTTGTATGTCTTGTGTTTAGGAAAAGAAAGTATGATACAAAAATCAGAAAGGATTTTTTGGTATTTATGAAAAGTAGTATGTACGCGGCGTCTTTGAAATAGCACCTACCGTACTTAGTTGGCAAAAATGTACTCAAAAACTACAATTGTAGCACGGGAGGGAACGCTGCTATCAGCCAGTTCAACCGGCTGTTAAAGCCTCTATCCGGAAGATTTTAACAAAATATTTATTTGATGTGGCTGGAAAAAATATAGTTTCAGAGCATTCTTTCGTTTCGGGTGTAGACAGCAGTCAGAAGTGTTATATCATGCATTTATTTGAATTCTTAAATGTCGAATTAGATGAATATTACAACCATATTACAGGGCCCCGTAGGAACAGAGTATTTCAAATTATTTTTAGAAACCCTCGACGATGAAGATTTCTGAATTTTCACTATTTTGTTTAACTTTGCCAGGGGTGCATTTTGTCTCCTATATCCTTTTCATTACTTATATGAACTTAATGTTACAGCGCAGTCTTGGCGAAGAACGTTTCGAATTGGAACATCCGAGGATAAGTCGATCGTTTGCTCTTCGCTGATGACTTGGTCATCCTTTGGTCCTCTTAGACGGAACTTCAATGCGCACTCCATCCGTTTGTAGTCGCTTATGTGGAAGCTGAGATGAAAGTAAACGTAAACAAATCTCAAGTGATGGTCGTCTACAGAACGCCTGTTTAATGTATACTCACGAGTGATGGAAGGACCAAGAGCAATGCTAATGCTAATGATTGGTCAGGTTGGTCAATTTTAAAACAGCTCGGTTATTCTGTTATTATAAGAGGACTGAACTTGGTGTCAAAGCTAAATTGTCAAGTTGTCTGTAGTGTACAACACTGTAGTATATAGTACTATAGCCTTTATTTATAAATATGAATGTTAGTAGTTAAGTTTCTATATAGAATGAATAACAGGAATATTATTATTCATTAATAAAATGTTCTCGATCGGGATAGTTTCCCAATGTATTGAATTTATTTAAAAACTAGTTTTCTACATTTTTGGTTGATATTCCCATAGACAGCTCAATAACTCCTGTAATTCAGCCTTGTCGGAAATTACCAATACCTTTAGAAGAAAAAATTAAAGCCAAAATACATGAACTTTTGGCATCAGATATAATTGAACCAGTCGAAGGACATTCAAAATGGATTTCTCCTATCGTGCCTATTTTGAAAAAAGATGGAGATATACGTTTATGTGTGGATATGAGAAGAGCGAATACAGCGATATTGAGGGAAAATTATCCATTACCTACTATGAATCAAATCCTTCCTAAACTACGAAAATCAACATTATTTTCAAGACTGGACATAAAAAATGCTTTTCATCAAGTTGAAATTTCTCCAAAATCACGTTACATCACAACATTTATCACCAATAATGGACTATTCAGGTACAAAAGGCTTATGTTTGGAATTACATGTGCGCCCGAAATATTTCAAAAAATAATAGAACGCATGCTGTCTGGTTGCGAAGGAGCTGTTAATTTAATTGACGATATCATAATATTTGGTAAGTCTGAAGAAGAACATACCACTCGTTTAAAGAACGTACTTGAGGTAATTAAAAAAAATAATGTTTTATTAAACCATGATAAATGTATATATAATGTCCAGCAAATAGAGTTTTTGGGGCATATCCTTTCTGCAAAAGGTATTCAACCATCACGAGCAAAGTTAGAAGCAATCAATAAATTTCGGGAACCCAAGACAGTTGAAGAGCTAGAAAGTTTTTTGGGTCTTATAAATTATGTTGGAAAATTTATAGCAAATCTAGCAACATTAACAGATCCTTTACGAGTATTTTTAAAAAATCAAAATGGACGACGCAAGTCTGATATAAAATTAGGCGAGAATGAAATGCGGGCATTTGAAGCTCTTAAAAATGTTCTAAGTAACGACAAATACTTAGGATATTATGATCCAAATGACAAGACGCAGTTAATGGTTGATGCAAGTCCTGTAGCGCTAGGTGCGGTATTGCTTCAATTTAATAGCAATGGAAAACCACGAATTATAGCATACGGAAATAAAAGCTTATCCGATTGTGAGAAAAGATATTGTCAGACGGAAAAGGAGGCATTGGCACTGGTGTGGGGTGTAGAACATTTTCATATATATCTATATGGAAAAGACTTTGAACTTGTAACAGACCATAAGCCCCTGGAAATTATTTTCAGTCCAAAATCCAAGCCATGTGCTCGAATCGAAAGGTGGGTTCTTCGATTACAATCTTATAGGTATAAGGTGATTTATAAGCCAGGCAAGTCTAATATTGCTGATCCTTTATCTCGACTATGTATCACGAATGGTATTCAGAATTTTGATCACGAAGAACATATACAGCAAATCGTTTTTAATAGTGTTCCAAAGGCTATGACACTTAATGAAATTGACAAAGTGTCATCAACTGATATGGAAATTTTGAATGTAAAACAAGGCATATACAAAAATAATTGGAAGAAGGAAATTCTTAATTTTAAAATTTTTGAAAATGAACTATGTTTTTACGGAAACATATTGTTACGGCACAATAAAATTGTCATTCCACAACAGCTTCGTGAAAGAGTGATCGAATTTGCTCATGAAGGACATCCAGGTATAGTTGGCACAAAACGACGATTACGAACCAAAGTATGGTGGCCTAAAATTGACCAGGAAGCTGAGAGTTTCGTTAAGAAATGTAAAGGCTGCTTGCTGGTTTCAAATTCAGTACCCCCTGAACCAATGAAACGAAGAGTACTTCCAATAGCTCCCTGGATAGATGTCGCTATCGATCTGATGGGGCCACTTCCAAGCGGTGAACATATTTTTGTAATAGTGGATTATTATAGTCGTTACAAAGAAATTGTTATAATGAGAACTATAACGTCTACATCAATAATTAATGCTTTAAAGAAAATTTTCACCAGGTTGGGGTTTCCACATACAATAACTTCAGATAATGGAAAACAATTTGTTAGCGCAGAATTTAAAGATTTTTGCGAAACCTACAATATAAAGCTTTATAACACTATTCCCTATTGGCCACAACAAAATGGAGAAGTTGAACGACAGAATCGGGACATACTTAAAAGAATAAAAATAAGCAAGGCAACAAACACTAATTGGAAAGATGATTTGCAAGACTACTTACTAATGTACCACAATACACCACATTCAACTACTGGAAAAGCACCTGCAGAACTGTTTTATGGGAGATTGCTTAAAGACAAAATTCCTTCTGTCATTAGTTATGATGACCAAGAACTCAATGAAGAAACCAGAGATAGGGATTTATTTGAAAAAGAAAAAGGAAAAATATATGCAGATAAGAAAAGAAATGCCATTCACACTGAATTGTCTTGTGGTGATAAAGTTCTGGTAAAACGATTGCGAAAAGAAAACAAATTAGATACAAACTTCGCTGAAGAGCCCCATGATGTTCTTGAACAAAAAGGTGGAGATGTATTAATCAAGAATCCTGGAACCGGAGAGATATCACGACGGAATATAGTACATCTAAAAAAAATTAATGGAAAATGTGCTGTTCAAAGAAGGGGATCTAAATAGTCATGTGAATTGACTAACGAGACATCCTAGTTGGTTTGATATAGGTATACATACCTACTTTTCTTTGTTAGTCTAACTACAATTTATAATTTCGATGGTAAATAATAATTTGTCTTCTTATATTTTAAAATTGTTTTTGTTTTAAATTTAATTTGTTATAATATTTAAAAAAAAGGAGAGAATGTAGTGTACAACACTGTAGTATATAGTACTATAGCCTTTATTTATAAATATGAATGTTAGTAGTTAAGTTTCTATATAGAATGAATAACAGGAATATTATTATTCATTAATAAAATGTTCTCGATCGGGATAGTTTCCCAATGTATTGAATTTATTTAAAACTAGTTTTCTACATTGTCAGTCGTTAATTCGGAGTTTGTTCCAACTCTTACCTATTTGGGTAATGACCGAAAGAATAAGATCCCGGATACAAGCTGCCGAAATGAGATTCCTCAGTTGTATTGCTGGTGTGACCCATACAGATGGTGGAAACACCAGAATACGTGAGGGACTCAATGTCGAGCAGCTACTGCTCCGGACGCAGCGGTGGATTAGTCATTTGAAAACGCATGTCCCCAACCATGATCTTACGACGTGCTATGGAATCCGTACAATCGGGCAGGCGTCCTTAGGTAGACCCAGGATGAGATGGTTAGATCAAGTCCATAATATCTCCCCTACCCGTATGGGGATTGCCCTTTATGATTTACAGTCGATGGCGTAGAATCGAGACTATGGACGGTGCACTTGGACTTGCGCAACCTACACCCGCGACCCACTTAAGGGATAAGCGGGGTATCGAAAATGAGTGAATGAATGAATTTATCCATGCTAAATTAAAAAAACTAGAACAACACAATTCACTTAAAAATGTGATAAACTATAAAAAACATCATTTCCATTCCTGTCAAACAATTATTGCCTGATAAATTTTTCTACCGGATAGTTTATCAGAGACTTTGACGATGAAACAGAAAAAAAAGATCAGCTACTTTTATCTGGTGGAAAGTGTTATGTGTCGGCTAACTATCCGAAACTTTATCCGGAACGTTTGAAACTGGCCCTAATAGTTGTTAACTTGGCAACTGGCGAGTATGTCTCGTTGTAATCAATTCCAGATCTCTGTAGGTATCCCTTTACCACTAGCCTCGCTTTATATCGACTGGGGATTCCGTTTCCATCCGTTTTTATACAGAAAACCCATCTTGATTTCAACAGCTTCACAGGACCTGGAGGTTTTTCAAGTCTCCAAACTCGTCGTCAACAGCTTTCATCCACTTGTCGGCATCATGTCTTCCTTTGATGTCTTCAAATGTTTCAGGAACATCTTCATAGGTTAAAATAGCTGAATTCGCTCTATACCCAAAAAGCTCGAAGAATCTTATAGGTTCACGTCTAACTCTTTGACTAGACCGGACTATTTTAATCCAAAATTAGGAAAAATAATTATTTCCACCAACATCGCCAAGCTTCATTTTTGTTATCCTAATTTATTTTTACAGCTTCCACAAGTATATCTGTTGAGGTTTGAGAATTTCATCACAATAATTAACAAAAGCATAAAAATTGCCAGCAAAGCTAAATCTTTTCCGGTCATCATTCGCACAACACTCCATCGCCACGCCACAGGGGGTAAGTCCAAATATTTTAGTTACCTACCCGCGCTCACCTTAACCTTCTCTATTTACGCCCGCCTAGCAAACTATTTGGTTTTATGAAATCATTAACCTCCTCCTGGTGGAAAATTGCAGACCACCAACCCCTCTCGTGTGGCGTGTGGCGCACAGTTAATCTTCTCGCCAAATGAATCGCGTCTTTTGTTGCCAAAGTATGTGAAATCGAAATCGTGAATATTTGCTTAGGAATAGAGGGCGCCGGCCGTGCGTTACCTACCTACCACCACGATAAGTCTTTTTAGACTTTCAGTTTTCAGACATAATATTTACACTTCAGGCTGAGGATTATTTTTCGCGTGATCTTGTGCATACACTCCGCACATATCCGTACGACGAGATAGATACAAGATATTGGTTTAGATTTGTATCGCAATGCGACTAGCGCGAGTTAGACGGTAGTTCATGAGAGCTCTACTGTGGGAAAGGTAAATAGTAGCGGTATTCGCGCAGCGAATTTACATTGCGGTGGACTGTCTTCTTGTGGTGTCTATGAAATCTGATAAGAATATAATTTTTCCTTTTTAAGGGAAACAACACTTGGATATCTATGTGCGCGAACAAACGAATTGCTTGTTGGCTCGCTATATCATGGATAGGATGTGACTCAATTGGAAGCCAAGCCCACAAATTCTACAAAACAAATTAAAGGGGCTTGACATGAAGATTATGTACCTACATTTTTTTTCTGCGCGGCGATAGTGGAGTCTAATTTTAACAAAACGCAAGGGACAATAGTGCATAGTACGACGCCAATCAGCCTTTTAGATGATGAGCGAAGAAGGGGTGCCATTAATTCGGGAAGTGAAAGTGCCTTTATAGTTCGACTCTGCACAAATTTTGTGAAATTCATATTGCTTTCTAAAGAAACGCGTTAAAAAACCATCAGAAAATTGACAACTTGTACCTGGGGATCCATGATACCCTCAATAGAGATTGATATCAATATCAGGAACAGATGGCGGTGGCACAGTTCGAGGTTGAACTAGGGCGAACAAATATGCCTTCCCATTTAGCTCGATATTTGGCTAACTGCCTCTTGGTCCGGACTCCAAGTTGGTTGAGTTCCATGTATAACGCCTCTTAAGAAGAGGTCTACTGATTCCACCTTTTCTATAACACAGGTTTATGTCGCTATTATACAGCTCGTAGAATTCACTGTTCTTCAGACAACAATGATGTATCTTCGTATGCCTTCGCTAGTGGCTCCACTTCTGTCCCATACAGCCGGACTGGTATGATGAGCGTCTTATATAGAGTTTCCTTATAGTGTTGTTGAAAACCATCACAACATCATTGGCACTGGAATGTGTATTCAAGCTCAATAAGTGTTCATCTAAAAATCAGGTAACACTGACTTGGGTACGAGGACACATAGGGATCGACGGCAACGAAAAGGCGGACTCCCTTGCAAAACAGGGGTCAACTGAAAAGTTGCTGGGACCAGAACAATTCTGTCCAATTGGTAGAGGAATGGTAGAACAGCTGATTCACATATGGATCACGGCAGAACACCTGAGAAGGTAGTCAACCGTGGAACAATGTAGACAAGCTAAAATGGCAATACAATGGCCGACCTGCTCCACTCAGAGAAAGGTTCTAAGCATGAGTCGAGGAACATTGAAATGGGTGGTGGCGTTAACTACAGGTCATGGTAATTTCGGGTATCATTTAAGGAAGATGAGCCTTAGAGAAGATGATATTTGTAAGCTATGCCTGGAGGAATCTGAGACAGCTGCACATATAATGTGTCAATGTCCGGCTTTGGCTGGCAGAAGAATGAGGATCTTGGGAAAACATTGGGTCGAGACCCATTGGATGAAACAGATCTCATATAAACAGATGCTAGCGTTAACACTAGGAATCGAACTCAGAGAAGGACTCTGGAGAAGTCCAGAGAGTCTCTCTGGGTAGGGTTTATAGTGGTAGGGAGACGAAAAGTGTCTTGTGTGTTGTTGAAAAGGTCTTACTCCACAACTGATTTCTTAGGCCAATGAAACCGCTATTGGGAGGCGTAATTCTTCGCTTGATTTCTGAGGTGGTAAAGTCCCAATAGCTGTCTTCCGACGCACGCTACCTTTGTAAAAACTACGCCGTTTAGGTGCTCGCCTAGAAGAGTATGCGACAACACGAGATGCGTTTCTAGGTCTGGCCGGTCCCGGAGCAGTCGAATATCGCAGATGTGGTTGAATAAGTCGCAGAAGACCCCGGAGTATCGAACAGACGACGCAAATGCCTCTCAATTGGGCACCAGTCGGTGGTATTTACAGAGAATTTTGTTAAATTAAATTCAGTTAAATTAAATTAAAAATTTGTTAAAGATCTGTATAAGATGTTCCCTTACAAACTGCAGGCAGTGCATCAGCTGTTACACCGGCAAGCGCGTGTAACCTACCATAGACTATAGTCTAACGTTTTGTGATTTACGCTGGCTGGCAAAATCGGTTGATTTAACCATTCCAGACTTTTTTGTGGAGATTTTTGAGGTCACGACTCACGAGTCTATGTCAACAAGCGTCAGACTCTTCACTCAGAAAACAAAACAAGCTAAAATCAAGAATATCAGTGTCGGTCCAAGCCTGTTTTTTGACGAAAGTATGGTAATCTCGGAAAATCGTATTCCCAGTATAAAAATCTTATTTTGAGCTCGTTTTTTCAAGACCAAAATATCTTCTTTCTAGATTTTTAGTAAGGTTAAAAATCTTATTTTAAGAATATAAAGGCAAAGTTTTGGACCATTGTCAACTTAAATTAAGCTCGAAAATTCTTAAAACAAGATGAAAAAATCTTCTTTTTAGATTTAGAATTAACTAGCTGAACCCCCGCCAGCTTCGCCAGGCCTTTTTTGTGTTTTTTTTTTATATTTTATTTATTTACGGGCGACAATGTTTTAAATTTGTTTGTATTGGCGGTGCCAAGCCCCTTTGTCCGATTTTGAATTTGTTTACCCTATCCCTCAATCACATACATATACTACACATTCGAAAAGGGTTGATTTGTTTTCGCAGTGAGTGCTATGGTCAGTTGTATGAAGGTATGTATATTATCGCATCGCACATACAGGTGATGATCGCAAGACATTTCTTGGATCTTCTCCAGGATCTGCCGTAGTGTGAATATTTGGTCGACGGTGGCCTTACCATGCCAAAAGTCGCACATGTAAGCAGTGGCGGACTAAGGGGGGCACATTACACAAAATAAAAACACAAATAAAACGATTTTTGGAAATAAAATCCAAACAACAAATACTTGCCATTCCGAATTTTACATACAAAATACCCGCACCCACTCAACTGGTGCCGATATGCAATCTGTAGAGAGAAATCAATTTCTTAGATCGTTTCAAATTCAGCTTAGCCTTAGGCTAAATTTGTTTTGTCACTAGACAAGTGGTGCCACATGTCCACCTAAGATTTGCACTCTCGATATCATACAGCTTTAATTTTTGTATGCAAGTAGCGATTGGTATCCCTAGGGTGGCTTTATCCGACAGGTTTGAGTTGTTCCTATTCTAGCGAGTTCATCGGCCTTACAATTTCCTGGAATGTCTTTATGCCCCGTCACCCAAATCAGGTGAATGTTGAACTGTTCGACCATCTCCGTAAGACGCGATCGGCAGTCAAGTTCTAGAAAAGCTATAGAGATCGAATCCAAGGATTTGATGGCTGATTGGCTGTCCGAAAATATGCAGATAACTTTATCGGATGTCACGTTTTTCTTGAGCCAAGATAAGACTTCTTTTATCGGTATTAATTCCGCCTGAAACACGTTACAATAATTTGGTAGACGGTAGGAGAGCTTAAGATTAAGACTCCAACTCCGTCTTTGGTTTTTGAGCCGTCAGTGTATAGAAGTGAACTGATTCATCTTCTGCGAAAGTATCCTCATTCCAGATTGCTCTGGATCCGGAGGGATGAGAAATTGACGAGAAAGTTTTTGTACAAATTTTGAGATGGGGTGGTGTATAGTCAGTGTTTTCGGTTGAGATTACGAAGTTCTTCAGAATACAGGCGTGGCCAGTGCAATATGTCCAGTGCCGCAGAGCGAGTTGTGCCTAGTGCACCGCTTATACACATGGGGGCTGTGCGCTAGACCTTGCTTAGATAGTGTCTATTTATGGCTTTCTCCAAGGCTGTCCATCACACAATTATCCCATATGTAAGTATCGGTCTTATAACTGAGATATAGAGCCAGTGAGTTATTCGATGTTGTAGACCCCATTTATTACCAATAGCTTTTTTTGCTAGAGGAGAGTGCTACTGCAGTCTTCTTGACTCTTTTTTGATGTTAAGTTTCCAAGTTTCCAGTAGTTCGTTGACCACCAAAGAGGGGATAAAACACCACCCTGCGAAGTGCCTCTACTAACAGATCCTCTTGTGGACACCTCACACAGCTTGGAGCTGATAATCCGACCATTAAGCAATAGATTAATCAATTCACAAAGTGAGCTGTCAACGGCGTCACATCGTAGCTGCAAAAATTTCAAAGATGCAGAAATTTGGACAGCATTGGAATTTTTAAGCTTCATTGTTAATTGTGACTTTTCAGACTCGTTACCGAGCCTGTCATTGGCGATGAGAATTTTTTTAACAATTTGCATCTCAGTGGCATCTTGTGAACGAAGCTTTTCAAAATTGAAATTACATAATTAAGAGTTATCTAAGATCAACAATGATCCAAAATAAGTTGATCTGGCTATACTTTCAATCGAAAAGGAGTTAACAAAAAATATAGATTTTAATGATTTAATCGAAATATTCAGTGCAATAAAAGGTCGAAAGCACCTTTAAGTAAAATCTTTGTTGGTGTTTTTTTCTTAAATTTTTAAGGGGTGTACGCTTGCTTTAACGCCCCGGGTGCCACTGCCTCTTAGTCCGCCCCTGCATGTAAGGACCAATCGTTGACAAATGGATTCACACAGTACGGTAGACAACCAAGGATACTGATTCTTCAATAGCTGGCGCAGTTTAGAAAGACGCCATTCTTATGGAGAGGACAAACGATACGGAAGGTTTTCATTAATCAGAAAACTTTCTTTGGACCAATTCTTGGAGATAAGGTGTATGCCCGCCCACCACGAAGTCATCCCCGATGCTCGGTCTGCTCCAGCAGTCTTGTGTAGATATATTGCTATCCTTACTTCATTTTAGTTGGGGTGATGGGAGTCTTGGTTCTTATGGTCCAAATTGAATAGTTCTATGTACCTGAAAGTTGAATTTTGGTCGACTTCGTCGTTAAACAGTCTGCAGAAGTCGTCTTTCCATATCCTTATGCAGTCGGTGTTTTTCTACTGTAAGATTTCATCTTTAAAGGTCTCTGTCTGGGCCTTGTTGTCTTGACACGTTCTTTCCCTTTTGGCAGGACTTCTGAACATTATTCTTCTAGAGTAGCATCTCTCTATTTCCTCGATTGCGCGTTTCTCGTGCTCTTTCTTTTTCCTCATGAGAAGATGGTATTCTTTTCTCCTCTTTTGCTCGTAGAGCGCCGCGGCGCGCGTTTGCCCGCTGTGTATGCGAGTTGCTTTGCTACATGGGCTTACTGGATACTGGCACTCTTTATCAAACTTTCGGGTGAACGTGTGAAACTCATATTAGTTGCTGCGTCTCTGATGGCCTCCTCGCATCGACACCATTGATCTTCGTTACTTGATGCTGGTTGCATAGGTCTCCTCGATAGACCTATAGCAGTTTGTTGCGATTGTACTTTTTTAACGTCAAATATTTTTTAGCATATGAGGCTAATGCTGGCGAATTTAAAATTTAGAGACGTTCACTAACGTGTCGATAGCTCAAGACCAGATAAGCGCTGTCCCTTTACCTCTATATGTGCATGGTCACACAGGCCTTCCCGTTAAAGTTTCAGGCGAGATATGTAGATGTGCAGGTAAGTTAAAAAACATTATTGTTTAAACCCAATATCAGGCCTCTTTTCAATTTAAAGTCTATGCATGTCTCCCGCTCCCCTCGACACGACTTTTATTGAACTGTCATCTAGCCCAGGGCTTTAGGAGTCTGTTTGTCGGTTTGTGTGTGGCATTAACGCCTTATGGTATCACATTCGAACTACTGATCCAATCCAGATAGATTTCTTAAACATAACAAAGGGATTAATGGAGCAAGATTTAGTTTTTATTTTATTGCAATCGGCTGAACGACTCTGAAGAAAAACCAATTTAAAATTGAGATAAATTGTCAAATTGTCACCTCTTGCCAGGTGGTGAAGGTAACGTCGTGGATTTTTAGAGGGTTATCTCTTGTAGAAGCATATTATCTTATAGAGGCTGGTGACGACGACGTTGATTTTGGCACTGCAACAACGCATTTTTGTTCACCCGGAAACTAAAAGCATGCGAGACGACCCAGAATTCAACATAGGACTAAATTTTAAGAACTAATAAATCGGTGGCACCATACGTTGTTTGCCACTTTCATACTACTTCGCCGTCATTCCGTCGTTACACCATTCCTATGCCGCCTGCCACTTGGTCACCACTTTAATGCGCGCCTTGCTTAAGAGCTCCCTATTGAGAATATTAACAAGTGGCGTAGTCACAAACTCTAGGCGCAGTATGGCTCAGCAATATTAGTGTGCTGGTATATACAAGCGGTTTCATCTCAAGTTCGATCCCCGGGAAAACAAAAATTACATCATGAGCGAACGTTTGACAAACAGCAGAGAAATGTCCTGGAAGAGCTGTTCAATATGGGCGTTCGGACTCGGCATTTGTCCCTAAAAATAAAAACTCACACAATCGAAAGTTTGTGACAAGCTAGCCCTATAGTGCCTAAGCGGGTCTGTGCCTATACTTTGCACTCATTTCGTCCTTCCCAGCTATATCGATTGGTATCCCTTACTGCATTCAGATACCCCACACATGCTAGCAAACTAAAATGAATGACATCCGACACAATATGCATTGCATTGATGATTCTGACAAACATCATCTCGCATTACCCCACCTATACCTTGAATAATTCAGAAATCCAACAAACATGCACAGCACGCCCACATGATGCCATCCCCAACCGATGCAAACTAATCCGCAAGACAAACTCAAAATGCACAAACATTATGCCAAACAATCCGAATAAGTCACGAACCATGGAGCTGTTTAAATGTAAATACGACCAAGCCCAGACCGATATTGTGTATACGTTCCAAATTTAGCCCTTCAATGCCAACAGAATCCGAATCCGAATCGGAAAATCCTATTCAAGCAGCTCATGTACGCACATCCCACCCCAGCAGCATTCTCAATGAAAATAGTAAATCTCTTTGAGTACCAATCTGGCACTGTCAGTCGATTCAGCCTTGCACAACCACATAAGATTCGCCACCAGCCACCAGCACCACACCAACCCCACAGCCCCGGCTACAAAATACATAAACTTTTCATTCAGAAAACTATGTGTGGAAACTAGTCTGTGTGACGTCACTTGTGTCCTACTTTTCGATGCATCGCATGAAATCAAAAAAAAAAAAAACACAGGTGAGCTGACTGCTGATTGCAAATGAATGGGCTAACAGCGATCCCATTTTAGTCGTCCACTTCAATTATGTCCATGGGCAGGCTGAGGCTGAGGCTGCATCTGAGGCAGACCGGGACGACCGACACGACATCCATCAACCACTTGATTTTCATTAATAAACTTTTTACACCGTAATGAGATTTCATTCAGCTCATGTATAGATACATCCCACGGCCACCACGCTTCGGGACGAGAATCCAATTTCTTCTGAATGGACCGGTGTGTGTGTGTGACTGTGTGTTGGTTACACCTTACACGACGCGCACCTGACAATTACCGACCAGCGACCACTTTCATTCAAAAAGTTTTCACCTATAGATACAGTCTGCCAAAAACGAAAAAATAATTATGGCGACTAAATTTAGCGGCAAACTTGTACGATTGCGACCGGATGTGGCGAATGACAAAACGCTGATGGGTGGTGGTGCTGCGTCCGCCATAGGCATAGCAGCGCTTGTACATGACACCGGTTCGAGATGGGTACCTGATGTTGGCGCGTTGCGTTCAACCAGCTTTGCCGTCCTCGTCGTCGTCGTTGTCGTTGTCGCTGTCGTTCAAAAACAATTAACGAAAACCGATTTGAGCAACCTTCCCCGACCGTACATGGACAAACGAGAAATTCCAGCGACATATTTGCGAGCACCCCGTAATCAAATAAATTTTTATTGATCGTCATCGACGTAGTGTCGTCGTTGTCGATTGCCAAAAGGTGCTGCGCTCGACCATAATTGGTGGGAGGTAACTCATTGGCTTGTCAATTTTAGGCACAGACTGGCATACTTTCAACGGAAGTCAGGTCTTGTTGCTATGGCTCAACAATTAAAAAAAAAATTAAATATTTTCAGATTCGTTCATAGGAATGTTAAGGTGACAAACCGTGATCAATCGTGACGAACATTTTAGCAAGATGCAGTCCAAAGGTGATCTGTAGATCGTTTCAAAGTCGATGCTGTGCTATAGAATCGACGTTTAGACTTGATTGGGTGTAACTGCTTTTGAATAAACGAAAATTTAACAAGTATTGGGCTATAGACGACAAAGTGATTTTTGGTCTAGATGCACTGTTTGCTCGATGGTTAAGTCGACCTTTAACGCATATCTTTGATGGAAGATAGATACTTTTCTGATGTTTTGAAAAGAATTGGAGGGACAGCTATAATTTAGCATATGCGACAGATTTAGGCAATAAGTATTGAGCCATCGACACGTTAGTAAACGTCTTATGAAAATCCGGATCATGTCTAAATTCGACAACATTTGGCTGATATGCTTAGAAGTATCTACTGTGAGAAGATTTGACGTTGAAAGAGTGCAATCGTAATAAACTGCCAGAACCTTCGCCGATCGCGTATTCTTCAATCTGTCTAACAGAGACCTATATGCAACCAGCATCAAGTGACGAAGATCAATGGTGTCGATGCAAAGAGGCCATCAAAGACGCAGTAACTAATATACTTTCACACGAGAAGCGCGATCGAGGAAATAGAGAGGTCCAGAAGCAATATTCAGATGTCCTGCCGAAAGGAAAAGAACGTGCCAAGACAACAATGCCAACACAGAGACCTTTACAGATGAGCAAGGAAACCTTGTATAGTAGAGATACACCGACTGGATAAGGATATAGAAAAAGGAATTCTGCAGACTGGTAAATGACGAAGACGATCAAAATTCCGCTGTCAGGCAGAAAGAACCACCCGACCAAAATGAAGTAAGGGTAGCAATATTTAAATAAGACTGATGCTGGAGCAGAGCAAACATCGGGGATGATTTGGTGGAGTGCATGCATACACATCTCATCTTCAAGAAAGTTTACTGATTAGTGAAACTTCAGCATTGTTTGTTCGATCCATAAAAAAGGCCAATCAGCGGCTTTGGGCCCAGTAAGGCCACCGTGCGTCGACCATATATTCACACTACGACAGATCCTGGAGAAGATACTAGAAATCTCTTTCGATACCCTACCAACTGTATATCGCTTTTCAGGCCGCATATGCTGGCATTTTTAGAGAGGTGTTTTTAAATAGTGCAAGGGCCATGTCTAGTTTTGGCATCCCTGCCAAATTCGTCAGATTGTGCAGAAGGACGATGGAGAACATAAGCTGCTCGGAAACAATCCCATCGTGACCTTTGTTGTCAAAAACGTATTCGCACAATCTCAGGGTCCAATCTCTGTGAGTTCTTCAATATTATATTTGGCGCAAAAGATGTCACCTGATATGCTTTGGCTGTAATACTTGTGTATGAATAACAAACTTTTATTCAGCTTTTGGATTCCGTTTATTTATTGTTTTTCCCATTATGTCGAGGAAATGATGCCGGCTAAGTGTCCGCCGCCAGAATTGACGACAATTTGATCCCGATTGATGGCATTTTCCATCACTTCCAATGATAGGTTCTCGCACTCCTGACGGATATTCTCTTCGAAAGCTTCAAGAGTCTGAGGCTTGTTGACATATAGACTCGTAACTTTAAAAATCTCCACAAAAGAAGTCTGAAACAATTAAATCACGTTA
This sequence comes from Cheilosia soror, assembly GCA_949372485.1. NCBI lineage: Eukaryota > Metazoa > Arthropoda > Insecta > Diptera > Syrphidae > Cheilosia > Cheilosia soror. The sequence goes on from OX443561.1 coordinate 35,539,316, forward strand.
AAGTCTCCGTAAAGACCTCCAGACTTCTACAGCCATATTCTGCGATAGGTATTCTCCTGGTCCAGGAGCATCCCTAGCGACATCTCGAGTTGTCCCATACTCTTCTAGGCGGGCGGCTAAACGTCGTAGTGTTTGTATCGGATGACCGGGAAATCTGCGCCAAAATCCACGCTGTGCCAACTTACTTACTTTAGATGGGGCTCACAGTCCGGGGTGGACCACGGCCTCAACCAACAAGCCCCTCCAGCCAGCTCGGTCCCAGCTAGTTGCATCCAGTTCCACACACCAAGTCGCGGTCGCTCTCCAATTGTGTGTGCCACCTAAGGTGGGGTCTTCCTCTGCGTCGTTGTCCCTAAGAGGTGAACTCGCAAAGACTCGTCGGGCTGGTGCGTTGTTGTCCATAAGCTCCACGTGATCCAGCCATCTCAGTCGCTGTATTTTCACCTTTTTGACTAGGTCAACGTCGCTATATAGCTCGGAAAGTTCGTCGTTGAATCTCCTTCTCCACACTCCGTCGATACAAACTGGACCGAAAATCACTCGAAGAATATTTTTCTTAAAGCATGCCAAGAGGTTTCCATCAGCTTTCGATAAGGTCCATGCTTCTGCACCATACAACAGGACCGGGATGATCAAGGTCTTGTACAATATCTCCTTGGTTCTACGAGAGAGGGCTTTACTTCTTAGATGCCTTCTTTGCCCGAAGGAGCAGCGATTGACAAGAGTGATTCTTCGTTTGATTTCTACGCCGATGTCATTTTGCCAGGTAATTGTAGAGCCTAGGTAGACAAAGTCTTTAACTACTTCGAAGCTATATCTGTCCACCGTGACGTTTTGTCCGAGTCGGCGATGTTGAGAGTCCCTTCTCGTTGACAGCATATACTTGGTTTTGTCCGCGCCATTCACAGCTAGCGATTCATGCCTTATTGACGTATATTTTGTATCTGCTTACATCACAAATGTCAAAATAGAATTGACATTTACCGCCATTTGCAAAAATTATAGCATCTTCCGATAGGGCGAGAGCTATCACTTCACTAGTGCTTTTGCCAATATTGGGACAGAAGAAACGTCAAAAATCTGATTAATATTGAACCTTTCTTCAACAAGAAAGGACATACATACAACATAGACGAATCGGGCGGAAGGTCAGCTATAACTTTGAGGCAGTTATAGGGACTTTATCTACCTCGGCTTCGCTATAAATTCTGCAAATGACATCACCTCAGAAATCAAGCGAAGAACTACGCCTGCCAATCGCTGTTTCTTTGGCCTAAGAACTCAATTGAATAGTATAGCCTTATCTAGAAACACGATGGAGCCTCTATTAGACCCTCATTAGTTTTGATCCCATAATTCTTCGAGTGATTTTCGGTCCCTGTTTGCGTGGACGGGATTTCGGTAAGAAGATTTAAGAGAGAACTTTACCAGCTGCACAGGAAATTGCAAATCAGTCATCTAAGATGACTAGCCATGTAGAGTGAATGAAGACGAGTCTTCGACTTCAACCCAAAAGACAACGCAGTAAAGGCTGACCTTCCCTTAGCTGCCGGGGGCTTCCATTTTTCAATGTTGAATATAAGCGTCTGGTGACGGCTGTGCGTTTTTCAGAACTGTCTAGGATGAGTTAAGGCAACTAGTTTAGAATTAAGGGGAAACTATGGTTCGTATTGAGGGTTCTATATATAACCTCAATACTAAGTAGATTTTTCGCTAAATGTCGTGGACCTTATTTATGGACATCCGAGGTACCAATTTGACTTCTGGTCCATCCCAATCCAAGCTTGTCACTTCGATCGACTTTTCGGTAGTGAAATCCTCTAAACGCATGGCATCTGACATCTCCAATTGAGCTGACACACACAGCAGATACCTATCTGAAGAGGTATATGAGGTCCCCGCAACTTCCTCCACTGCGACAAAAGTCATACTTTAAATCGATATAAAATAATATATCCCATATAGCAATAAAGTTCAAAACAAATTTTCGGCATCCCATATGCGAGAGGGGCACTTACCTGACAACTCCAATCGGCTTTAAAAATTCACCTGCACATTCGCTTGCCCAACTTTGTTCACACTTCTGACAAAAATCAATATCCCATCCATTATCAGGTAAAACCTGAAAACAATTCAATTTCCCGCAGCCCTTTTAAAAGTTCCACGAGCCTTTTTCACACACAGCCCAGCAGCGCCTCCTCGATGACGTCAAGCATCGAAGTGCCCTTCATAAAATGTAGATACCTATAAGTGAATAGGACAACATATACCACCATCTCTCTTCACCCCTCCGTCGCGCAGTAACGAATTGTGAAACAAGCCAAAGGTAATTTCAGAAATCAGCTCCTCTTGCCAATCATTTCTACATCAAAGTGTCCTCGGAGTTTTTGAAATCCTCTCCAGCTCCATCAGCAATAATGGCAGCCATCCGTCTCATTCTCTATTGGTTCTCGCATAAATTTCTGTGAAGTCGTTTCTCTATTTCCAAAGCCAAGGCGGCCGGCGCGCGTTGGCACATAGTTGAGCTATTTCTGGACAGGTTTCCTGCGTAGAAGGTGTCCTTCTCCCTAATCCATCGCAGGATGTTGTGTATTTTCACTTAAATCTCCAAATGTCTACACCTTATCCATGTGGGGGCTGCCACCTCATACCAGGCCCGGGTGGTTGCGTTCTAAAAATAGATTCTCCCTCATGTTATACCAACCCCATGTGTATTACAAACATTCACATCCCCCCAGAGCAAATGTGGGTCAGGGATGGCGTGGCATGTATTCGCCGCACTGTTGTACATGGGGTACATGACCTCGCCGTGTGTATGGTGTAGGTACATGCGTCGAGCGCAGCCCCCCTCATTCCCAGAATAAATGAATGAACGTACACTGTACAGCTTAATAAATTCCAGGCAGGGGTAGGTTGCTTAGCTGCTACGAGTAACTACTCGTCGTACATTGTGTAGCCGCCGCGTTGCGCCATTTGCCGGATGTTGTTCAGAGTCTGAAAAGCTGAAGCTCTCAATCGGAATTCAGTTTCGCTGTAGGGTAGGGGGCTGGTGGCGGCGAGGCTATACGAATATAATGTTGCAATAGTGGTGACGTCATTCGAACTGACAAAACTGGGTCAGAGAAGGAGGCTGGCGGCTCCGGTTCTATCGTGAATGAATAAAAGCAGCGACTGCTCCTTATCCCTTGTGGAGTACGTGACTGCGACGACTATCCGAATGGAGGCAAACCCGAAATCATTTTATTTTTAGCTATCGCTGGTACCTATAGCTTTTCGCATTTGGAATTATTCCACCCCCAAGGACTGGTATTTTTAAGGGTAGAACATACAGCAATCAGCATTTATCAGACGTTATTGGATTTGGCAGTTGTTTTCGGCGAACATTCACAATTAGCTTTTTGTTTTAAAAGGGTGAGAGATTGTAGTCGATGATGTGGGTTATTTTAAGAACACACACCCACACACATACGAACCACGTATGAACCACACACGACTTAATTGAATTGATGAGTAGAAGAACAGTACATGTACAAAATATCACTTTTGAGAAAAACAGAAAAAACTATTTTACAGAAAAACTATTTATTTTTCTGTATAATAATGTATGAGGGATTTGAAGTATTCCTGTTCCCCAATATGTTCATGAAGGAATAATTCACAAAATTCTATACTGACAGGAAATATTTAGACAAGAAGTCCTTGTACTTATACTGTTCTTCCACTCAATTACAAAAAAAATACACATTTAGATTTTTTATATTATTTTAGTATAATGAATTATAATTTAAAACATTTTATTGAGTAATACTATTATTCTGCAGCATCATTAGATTTCCGAGATATTATTTGAAAATAAAACTCCAACATCTCTCCAGAGGAATATTGCATTACCTTCTCTATGACGACAATCTTTTTTTCATTTTTATGAAGTGGTTCTTTATATCAGTGGTGTTTGGGAGAAATCTGATAACTCCAAAAGTATTATTTTGTTCCACAGGCATTTTAAAGTTGTTTAATACGGGATAAAAAAGATTGTATAAATAAAACAATAATTTATTTAAATTCACGTATTTTATTTAATCAACTTCAAATGTAATTATCACAATTCTTCTAAAAATTGACCTTTTTTAAGTTTGTGGCAGATATCATATTTATATCAAATACAAAAAAAAAAACAAAAAACAAAAATGGGAGTTATCTATTATAAACCGCCAATTCTTAGTTTATATTACAAAAAAAGCAATGAATAAATGAATGACAGGAGCTAATTCATATGTAACTGTCAAATTTAAACTGCTAAAATCAAGTTTCTTCATCGTAATTTTCGTCACTATCGCTCATATGAGTATCAGCTGCATCTGTTTTAGAATGTTTTAAATTTTTATAAAAGTTATAATAAATTGGGTCAATAAATGGCAACAGACTCTGAATATCCTTATACTTTTTTATGTCTATACACAATGCTTCGGAATAGGCCAGTGGCAGGTGAATTTTGTCTAAAGAAAATGGTCTGCCTCTTCTGTACATAGAAAGAAATCTGAATGGTTCAGCTGCTTCCAACGAATACTTGAAAGCCACGTCACTACCTAATTTGAACATAAGCCAAAAAATGTTATTCCAGGAAAAGCCCATTTTATCTGTGGCAATGTTTCTTTTTGTAAAATGCGTGGTCAAGAGTTTGGAGAACCCAATAAAATCCTCTCGTGCCATTAACTTTACATCAAATTTAGTACTTGCCATTTTTACTAAAGATACCCAATCTTGTGGAACGGATATAGTGCTGTTGTGATTTTTAAGAAACCGTTCTATTAATGCATGGTCGCTATCACATTCTAAGTGCGTGTGTCCGGGAACAAGAAACTTATGGTGGATCTCTTTTAAACTAATTTTCTGGTGAAGTGCCAGCTGAAACATAACTGGTAATATATTGTTTCGATTTTGCCCAGGACACGTATCGGAATATAGAATGAGCTTTTCTACACTATCAGGTAAGTCCATGATGAATTTGAACAAGCAAGACGAAATCTCATCAGCTCCTCGCTGTGCAATACTTTCGTACCACATGTAGCAAGAAGTTCGGTTTGTGGTGATATTGCGGATCGTAAGATTAAAAGTCCACAACTTTCTCTTGTAAAATGATACACTTGCTGTTAAATTGGGTGTAGCCAAACACTTCTGAAGATCAAATGCAGATACTATGATTTTACCTGAACTCATTTGACTTATTCTTTTATCTTCTTTTTTCGCCTCATAATGAAGTGCAGCCTTGTCCTGATGCAGCATTAAATCGTTCTCCTGTTGTTGTTTTTGGTTGTCAGAAACGCTTGATTTTATTTTTAGAGCAAAAGCATCACATGTTTTGCACGTATCATTAGCAGGTTTTTTGAACTTTAAATTGAGGGACTTGAAAACGTTACGAAATACACTTATACTTATAGGTTTTGACGTTGAATCTTGAGTCTCTGCATTTGATTCAAAATATTTTTCTTTATATAGTTTGTACAAAACTTGCAAATTTAGGTTATGTTGTAAGTATTTTTTTGAAGTGTGCTTTCTAGAGTAATGACTCTCGTATGCTGGGAAGCTATTTATAAACTCTTTTGCGAGAGCTATATCTTCTTCCAAACGTTTATTACCTGGTGGATGCAAGCCTCTTAAGTCGGATCTCAAAATAATGGAAGTAGGAGATTCTTTTTTCTTTTTTATGACATCATCTATGAAACCTCTTGTTTCGCCAAACACGTTCAAAAAACAATTTTTGCAAATATTACCATCCGATCCTTCTAGTGTATAGAAAACAGTGATTTGTCGATTTTTGAAACCGGAACTATGTCTACTTCTTTCTTTCGGTTTTATAGTTACTAAACCAGCTAAGAAACGCTTCTGACAATCTCTATTTGGTAAGTTCCTGTAGTCTTCATACATTTGCGCCAAGTTAATAGACGCAACGTTTTGTTTACATTTGCCTCTACAATTGTCTGGCAAAGTATTAGGCTTTCTAGCGGGAATGCACTTACCTTTTGCTGTAATGTATGCCTCGCCTTTTTTATGTTTTTCCGAGCGTTCCTTGCGTAATTTTCTTTGCATACGGCCCTGTCCTTTTTTTCTTTTTCTTACTGCTATATGAGATAGTGGAACATCATCAGATGATAAATCTGATTCATGTAATTGGCCCATTTCTTCAGGAGGGACATCCAAAATTTCATCCGCACACGAATTCGGCCTCCATAAATCACTAGATCCTGAACTGAAATCCTCAGGGTCGCTCAGTACCTCGTCCAAATTACTAGCAGCATCACCCATCAAGGTACATCCGCGTGTGTTCGATGTACACGGGAGGTAACTCGGCTCCGCAATAATATTATCAGCGTCATCGTTTATCTGTTAGTCAAAGTTCTTAGATTAAATTAACCATTTGCTAGAATAATAACATTCATTGACGCAACACGTTGTTAAACATACGTACGTACATACATACACCAGGGATAAACACATTAAAACATAAACACACCTATTTGCTACCGGTACTGGTACAAGAAACAAGAAACAGAAATGATGCAGCAACAAATTAAGACACATTTTCCATGTTATGCAAACAGAGTAATTTGTTTCTAAACAATGGTTAGAAACATTTACATACAGACGATTGTATAGAACATTTTACTTTTGGCAGAATATTTTAATACATATAGAAGAAATGTATATGGGAATATAATTTACTTACTTTGTTTAAATGTTTCACTGTGCGCGCACGTTTATTTGCCATTTTTCCTAAAATAAGCACTGCACTAAGAAATTACTTAATTACATTAACTCCGTCAATCACAAAGTACCTAAGTCAAATAATAACAAATGGCTTTGAAAAATAACCGGTTTATTGTTTTGACATGTTATATTAAGTATTGCCATTGTCGAAATCCCCTTTCCTATAATTAGGTTTTCTGCAAACATTTAATACAAATGGTGGCGTATGCAGCATTAGGTACATTTTATGAGATTTTAAGTTGGTATCAATTTGGTACATGGCACTTATCAGCATTTTCCTAACGCTCATTTATTTTATTGTTTGGTACAAATACGATAAGTACACTTAACAGTTTAGTACCAAATTGAAAATAAAGCACCGACACTTATCATCTTTGAACCAAATGATTACACCTATTTCTAGCGGTGCTGCAGCCATCATTATCACATAAATGAAAATATAGCCCAAAAGCTTCAAAACAGTAGTCAAAACCAAAAAATTTAATTTTTGGAGTTATCAGATTTTTCCCAAACTCCACAGATATAATCTTGTAGTTAGTAATTGTAAACTAACATTTGGCCCCAGTAGTTTAAAAGTATGTGACGTGAAGCCTCCTACAAGTTCGGTTGCTGTACCATACAACGGTATAGGCACGTGATTTGTACTATTCTTCCACACAATCAGCGAACAACGTGCCTATTTTTGTAAACATTCGGCTTTTAAATGGACTGTTATTTTGCTGGTTGGTAGGTTTACATACGTAGAGCATTTTGGCTATTTCAGGCTAAAAATCAATTTTTTGGCGCTTGTACTGTTCTTCCACTCACCAATTCAATTAAAGAAGCAAATGGGCATTAACATGAATGGAGGGTGGATTAGCATCATGATTGTCTGTATACCGATTTCGTGTGAACTAAAGGTTAGACGTCAAGGGTTACGCCATCTGGAGTGGATTTGCGTTGACGAATGTAAGGCTATTGTGAACGAGGGATTTCAGAAGCTCATATCAGAATAATAATTGGGAAGCAGCACTTCTTTGCCAACTGGCTGAGAGATTTATTAACTGAATGAATATCTGTGTGATGGAATTTTATTGTATAGGCGAATTATAGTTGGAGGGGTAGTTAGGTAACCACGGCATTAATGCGGGGATAGTGATTTAAGAAAGGAATTAAGGACTTTACATAAAGGCAAGGCATACATTCCTCCGACCAAATTTTGCAGATAAATTGGTGCCTGCTCCCTACCAAGCCATCTGCTTTAAGCAGCTAGGCCGGTAGGATGAATGGATCGTTCTGCCGGACAGCGGAATCGTCTTCGCCGTTAAACAGTCTGCAGAAGTGGTATTTCCAAATCTTCAGCACCAACTGTGGATCTACCACCGTATTCAAATATCTGCAGGCTTCTGTTCGGGTCTTGTATCCCTGGGCAGATCTTTTAACCCTCTCATGTCTTAATACTGTTTAGTTCAACATCGTCAATCGTTTTGCAACAAGCCCTAGGGTGGTATTGTCCGCAAAGCAAATAGACGCAGAAATTCGTCATATACAATTTTCGACCGCAGGCAGGGGCCTACCACCGAGGTTTTTGGAACAGCGCCAGTTCTTTTATCGCGTCATCGAATTATAAGGAGGGGCCCTATCCCGGAAGACCGAGAGCTACATATAAGTGGTCCTCTTGAGCATTCTGCATTCGCAACTCTTGGATGTTGGATAGACGAGATATTTAAAAAAGATGATGATCCTATTTCGAAAATAAGTCACGAAGATAGTCCGGTATTTCAATCATCCGATGAAGGCGGCTTATTCACAATTCACGTTTTTTATAACGACGAAGTATTGATTATAGCCTCCTTTCCAACGTCTGGCCTCTATAGCGACTCGAACTCTCATAAATACCGCGTTCCCGTTCATTGCTTCTACGATAGATCTTGACTGACGAAAATCGTATTCAAGTTTCAAGAGACCATCGATCGCCAGCAATTGGGCGGGTTCACTTAAGGTCAATACATATATAGGTTTGGTTTTGTTTCAAAATCGTTGACAAATAAAAGGTATTAGGAAAACCCCCTTGTAAAGGCACGAGTTAAACATTTTGGCGAATAAGTAGGGTCGCGTTTTAATTGGGATTTTTAGAGCTCTACTTGTAATACGATCGAGTCCTGGGCGAGCCGTTTTTTAGGTACGTTCTTACAAGCTTTGTATGTTATAGTGGGTGAATACGTCCTTCCTAATTTCTTGTCGATAAAGGGTAAATTTATTTGTGGCAAGTATCCTCATCAATGCAAGCCTCATTTATGCAAGGTTTATCCCAGACATCATTATTAAGTTCTTTTGAAAAGATCTTAATAACTTTTTAAAGACGAGTTCTTGATGAGCCTTTGTTACTTTGTTTAGACTGTTACGTTATTGTGTGTGCAAAGAAAACGTAACTAAGAGGTAACTGAGTGAAGTAAATGTGCCCACGAAGGTACAATTGGGGCTGGAGTTTGTGGATTGAAAGAATATATTTCGACAGATGTTTTGTTCGCACAAGCAACAACCGAGCGGCCGCTATCCCATCCACCAAATTAAAAAAAAAAAAAATAGGCTGGTCTATGCGAGATCAATTATTTGTTGCAAAATTCTAAAGATTATAGTTAAGCTCCTTGAGTGATGTACAAATATAGCTGTGATTACCGATTACCCTCTAAATTAGAGCTAAAAATACAACGTTTCCGCTGGTGACTTTAAATGGTTAAAATAGCCTGCCGCCTAAAATAATCTCACACAAAACCAACAGAAGAAACACACACAAGTTAACCAACTTCCAGCTTAGGACACCGTAGGTAGGTGTCCGTTGGGCTTTCACATCCATAAGGCCGGAAAACCTTATGATCAAGCCGACCACTATAGATACCAATAACAGAACGGACAAGCGTGTTGTTCTCAGTCCCTTTGACCATGGTATATATATTAAGCAAGGGGCTACATATTCAAGAGTTGCTGAAGGTTTCACCTTTATTCTATGTTAGCCTCTTTGGATGGGTTAGAATCATACGTAAAGGGTGGGCCATTTAGTGGCAGTATATCATACCTCCGCCGAACGAAATGAGTCGCTTTACGCTTGAACAACGTTGGGAAATATTGAAAACTTATTTCCAAAGTGAGTGCTGTGTAGCCCAAACAGTGTGTTTTTTGAAAAGAAGATTTGGCCGAAATGAAGCACCCACCGCGCCCGCTGTACGCAAGTTTGTGCGCATTTTTATCTCGGCGGCTACGTTAAGAAACAAATATGCCGCATCTGGGACTTGGAAAACCTGCACGTTATTGTCGAGAAGCCAAATGCATCCACATTCCACATCCACTATCGACAGAAAGTGACAGTTTGGTGCGGATTGTGGAGTTGAGGCATCATTGGACCATTTTTCTTCGAAAATAAGGCTGGGAACAACGTTTGTCAACGGCGGGCGTTACACAGCCATGTTAACCGCCTTTTTTTTATTGCTGAAATTGAAGACATGGATTTGGACGACCTCTGGTTCATGCAGAATGGCTCACCATGCCACACAGCTCATGCCACAATCAATCTTTTGGGCACCAAATTCCCAAATCGCGTTATCAGCCGTATTGGCGATGTCAATTGACCGCCTCGGAGCTGCGATTTGACCCCTTAGAACTTTATTTTGTGGAGAACCATGAAGGACCGATGTTATGCCATACCAATCCGGAAACGATTCAAGCACTTAAGGCCAATATCATCCAAGCAATCCGTGATCTACAGCCCGAAAACATCAACAAGGTCTTGGAAAATCCGAGGCAGCCACTTGAACGGCATTGTGTTTCATAATTAATGGGATTGTTTGTTCTTGTTAATAAGGCCATAATACATGGAAAAAATTGAATTTTGTTTATTTTATTGCATTTTTAAAAAGTAACTTGCATCTGGTCCACCCTTTATTTACATATGAAATACTTCCATGCGCGGCAACCTTAGAGCCGGATGTCGAAGACAGCTCAGCAGCTTCTAAAGTTGATTTTGATTGAACTATACCATTATAGTACATCCTTCGATCCAAAAATAAATTGGAGCTAGCATCAATGGCGCCAGTTTTCGAGCCATGATCATCAATTCGATTATTTTTAGCGTCGAACCGAAAGATAATGTGGATGTGGGTTCAATATCAGGTCGGTGCAGCAAGTCATTCTGCCGACCAAACAAAAGCCTTTATCGACTTACATGTATCTGGTGTCGGTCAATAGACATTTTTGTCTACTTCATCGAGGTGATGCGCTGTCGCATTATCAAAGTTGGCAAAGATTACTACAAGCTTCAAATCATCACTTAAATTCTTTTGCACAGAGTCTAATTTTAGGCTGTAATTAAGCTTCACCATTCAAGCCGCCTAATTCTACAACATTTTCATTTCCTACGACCTAGGCGCGACCCAACTCAATCATCTCTTGTCCCTATTGGCCTTGTTTGATGCCTCAACCAAGTTCTGCAATTTACCACAACCACCATCTCCTCAAATAAGTGCCTATACATTTTGGGTTTCCTCCGTTTCTATATAGCATCTTCGTTTATATTCAAATCTCGAACTATTATCCTTCATTGGGGTGGTTGCCTACGGTACCTAATAACAAATTCTCGTTAAAAAGTTGTCCCCGAAGCCACATAGTTTATACAATGAATTCCAGCTTCAAATAGCCTTCTCCATCATCCTCAAATAGCTCAATGAGCATCCTTGACTGAAGTAGAAATAACTGTTTGCATAACATTTCCATATTCATTATCCAAGTCCATTTATCCACACATACACATGGATGGGTCTCGAACTCGATCTCCATCGTTCTTCCATTTAAATAATTAAATAATTCTAAAAATATCCCCTATGTCTGCATTTCGAGGCTGAAATGCATTTAACGTTTCGCCTGACAACAAGGACATAGTGGCAAATTTAGGCCAAAAGTTCAAGAGGAGTGAGCTACCAACGCCGGGTGCGCCTTTCCATGCCTCCCCCATTCGTGTCATTGTTTTCAATCGGAGTTGATTCATCCTTTCAACATTTTTGCCGTTCATTGATGATGTTCTGCGTCATTCATGGAAACACTGTATGCAGCCACCCTCTTGGAATCCTTGAGCAATAAATATTCTACTTGCAGCTTTTGGTATATTCTTCACCCAATCACCCACCACCGGCACCGACACCGATACCGACTTCACAAACGTATTTCTTCTCCTTCTAAACGAGGATGCATTTGCCGGGTGGGTATGGGTTGGGTATATGTGAAAAGCACAACTTTGTCGGGTTCAATGAATTCATGTTGACCCAAATTCAGTGTGTTCGACGTCGGCGCCGACATGGATGCACTCGGTAAGGTGTGTATCGCCCATCTGCTGGAAAGGACATTCACACAACTGTATGACTGAGTATATAAAGTTTTTTTTTTCCAGCACAAGGATATACAGTACAGACACAGAATTTCTGTATCGATTTTCGTCGTCATCGTTGAGCATTTTATGAATGAAGGCATAACTTTTAAGGCACACTGCGCAAGACATTTGGGTCAACATCCTTGAAAACGACGAGGCAAATTTTATCGCATTTATGCATTAATTCGGTCGGTGCGGGGTTCTTGTGCATCCGACGACTACGAGTGGTTGAAGCTGAAATCCTCTTCAGGATAACGATGGCGTCACTACTCACTAATGCTATAAGAAAATATTACCCAACATTCAAGAGGGGATTTGAAATCGTAAAAGGAGACATTTAAAGTAATGGCGCTCACCAAGTGGGTTCGTTTAATCGGCACTTTGCTTGTGCATTACCCTTACCATGCAACCAACTGTGAATGAAGCTACGCTGAGTATTTTGTTAGTCGTCTTAAGTCGAACTAAATTTGGGTGGGTTCCATTCACTCTGAACTTAAAGACTAAATTATTGAGAAACGTCACTTTTTCTACGTCAGTCAGACGTCATGTCGAATTGAATTCAAGTTCTTGTTGGCAATGCTGTTCAAGGAAGTGATAGGTCGGTTGGCATAGTTCTTTGAGACGCACTTCATGCGTTCCCAGCTGAATTTACAAGCCGATTGTCAACTTAGTACTCAGACGAGAAATTCTTGACTTAATTTGTCGGCTAGCCCAGCATAAACGTCAACTGAAAATACACTTCATGTGACCGAAAAGTCTATAGTCCAATTAGACTTCAAACACATAATGACAGCCAGCTGCTATACTTACCCCTAGTTAAACTTCAGTTTAATTCGGTTTGACAGTTTAGTTTATACCTTAAACAGAGTTCATTCTGTAGTTTAAGTTAAACGTCAATATTTTGTCCCAGATCACTTGACACAATTTGAAAGCTGCTGATAGCCAAACATTCAAATATTTGACCTTGCTTTGCGTGTTCTTTGAGAGAAAAGACAAGGAACGATTTTGGGGAAAGTCGTATAAAGGCTATGGACTGTACAATACTGCCAAATTCTATTCATTAAATTTGGTTAAACTGCGTTCAATTTAACTGAAGTTCAGATTACATTGTGAAACCGGACGAGTTGAACTTTCAATTTAAACTCAAGTTCAGTTTCAGTTGATCAGTTTAGTGAACTAGAGTTTTGAACGTCCTCAATTTCAAACACCGTGTTTTTTTACAAAAATTTGACAGGTTACACGTGCATGTGCCAATCAGACAGTGTCATTTTTTTTTTGATTTTTTGATTGAAATTGTTTGTTAAATTCATTTCATTATAGCTTAAACATAACATAACAATATTTTTAATAATAGAATAAAATGAATAATTTACATAGTTATCGTTCTTTAATTTAAGGGACTAATGTCCTAAATTAGTGTTAAACGATACTTGAAAGTTAATAATAATAATTTTGTCTAAAGTTCAGTGTCAGTGTGACTGAAAAGTGTCAAATAATCGTAGCAACGAATGATTATATTGACACGCCACCATTTCGTAGAATCTGATCTGTCAAAGTGCTTTAAAAGCCATCAGATGGTTTTACAATAAATTTACACCCAATTTCACTGTGTGACAAAAGTACCAACTATTTTCATGAATTTATGCAATTCTTAGATCAACTTATTCCGTTGGAATGGTCATTAGATATTCTCAGTGACATTTTCCCTTCAAAAATTAGTAAAGCATTTATTTCTGTAACATAAGGCAAAACCATCTGACAAGCAGTTTCACACTAACATTGTGAACATCTGTCAAACTTTTACATATTTGATACTTTTTGTTAAATGGTATTAAAAGAATGTCTGTCAAAAAGCTATTATGTCAAAGAACATCGGTTCAGGTTAACTTTGCCCTTATCAAATATAACACGAAATTATAGGGACCGAATTTTTCGGGACTACAAAACTTTAATATTAAACAGTGTGTCATGCTTTGTCGGCTGAAAATCAACTGCTACCATGCTTGGTGCTTGCATTTGCTCGGAAATGGTTGCCACCTTGCCAGTAGGTACCATGGTGTTGCAAAATCAACAGTTTGCCCGATGACGCCAGTGGTATTGCTGAAAAGTTTTTTATGATGGGTGGATTCCCTTGTGCGTGTGTGGTTGCGTGGATGGCACCATCATTAAAATTGATGCGCATACATTACACGAATAAGGATATGCGGACCGGCATGGAAATCACTCATTGAATGTGATGATGATATGTGGGCCAGACTACACATTTTGCAGTGTAAATGCATAATTGAATTGAAAAATAGTTTTGGCATTCTTAAAGAAAGATTCCCGTTTTTAAATTATTTGCGACCGAGGCCTGAGTTTGCAGAAAAGTTAGTTATTGTTTGTGCCATCTTACACAATATTGCCTGAAGCATCGGTATGAGAAGTGAAAACATGCAACCCTATGAAGACACTGACAATGAAATCGAGGAATTGGACCTGGAAAATGCTGAAGAAGAAAATGATGGCCTTAATAATATGGAACATGCGAGTGGAATGGAAAGGCTTACTTCTCTGCTGCAATACTTCTCCTAATGCCAACTATTATAGTATACTAGCTTTTGCACGCGGCTTCGCTGGCTCAGTCCTCAGGATTTGGTACACAGAGATTCCTTTACAGTCAGTTAGTTCCCTCTTTTATATTTATATATAGCGCAGGAAACCTACCTAAAAAAGTATCTAAGGAGAAGTTAGTATATCTGAAAAATGTGTTTAATGCCCTATTGGAGAAAATAGTTCAAAAATTATATGATCAATTTGTTAGTGAAGCGCTGGCATCTCAACACAGATTATACTATAGCAGACTGAGCCACTATCTACGGGACAAAACATATTTCTTAGTTGGCAAGTACACTGATATGATGAGCAACGTCCTTAGACTAAGGTGGAACTCTTACCCCTTAGTTATATTCCATACCGCCTAGATCTTCCAATACCGTGCCACATATGCAACCGGAAAGATCGTTAGGATGTGTACCACTTTCTAGCAGTATGATGCCTCATCCTTATACAGTTCCGTTCGAATATATTTGGAGTACGTATTTAACGGCTACAGAGACTGAGAAGCATTACAAAGTTTCAAATTGATACGACGAATGGTTGGTGAGTTAAGAAAAGGATCCCCTTAAAAGAGGTCATTGTCAATAACTCGTTTTTCCTAAAGCAAAATTTCCAAAATCGGAATAATTAATTATTATTATTTCTAACAATAGAGTAAACAAACCGAGTTTGAAGTCGATCGGATAAAAAATACAAATGTTGACCCCCTTTTTACCCCTTTAAGGGTTCAATTTCCAAAATCGGAGAAATCAGTTTTATTTGTTTCTCATAGAGAGTACATAAACCGAGTTTGAAGTCAATCGGCTGAAAAATCAAAATGGTCCCATACAAAATTTCCAATTTCAGGCATTAAAGTTTCCCGTAGTAAACTTCAACTAGGGATGTTACGGAGGTGGTTTTAGCGGAGTCGGAGTCGGAGTCGGAATTGGAAGCCTCATACTGACCTCCGCGGAGTCGGAGTTTAATCGGAGTCGGAGGCGGTGGTCGCACAAATTTAAAATAAAGAAACTGGAGAAATCAATTTTTATTAGAAAATTAACATAAAAATACGAATTTGTATTGTCACTTCAAAATGGGTAAATTATCTTTTATAAACAGCCACTTAGCCCTGCTTTGCCGCCATCCAATCTGTTCGGTAGTAGGTTATAAATCAAACCAGTTGCACTGAATAGTTGTTCTCTCGAAACAGTTCTTGGTGGAGCTGACAAAAATTGTCGTACGATTAACTTGAAGCATAGTAAATAAACAAACCAAAAAAACTAAGTCACACGTCTCACGCACGCACTCTCAACTTCAATGCAAATCTCGGCTACTCATGTAAAACAATAAACAAATAAATGAGTAAAAAGACAGTCGCTTTGTAAAATGTTGCAACTCGATAAGTCTTTGTCGTTATTCATGTTCATTGTTCGTCAGCGTCACTGATGCGATGGTGTTCCGAAAAACCTTCGATGTGATTATATCGGAATCGAAGACGGATTCGGAGGTGTAATTTAAGCCGGAGGTTCCGACATATCGGATTCGGAGTCGAAGTTCCGTATCATCCCTAACTTCAACCTCCAAGAGCTCCAGCCGGCATTTCTTCTCTCTATGAACAAATTTCACTTGAAAACTTTGTAGAACTCTTCCTTTTCCTTGGGTTTGGAGGTGGATTGCCAGGTCCCAGGTGTTTCTCCTCATCGATATTCTGGAATCACACTCAGCTGATGATAGATTTTCTGAATTTCCATACCTAACTGGCAAATTCAGCCCATCTACCACAGCTGAGTCTGATTCCAGAATATAGAGGATGGCCAAGTCAGCTTCATCCATAACGCTGTCCTTTCCAACTCCGGACCCAGTTTTTCAGGCGTTATCCCTTTTACTCTGCAAACACAAGGGTTTTCAACGTAGCCTTTTAATATAAACTCCTACTTTCAGCTCTACGTTGGTGATAGCTAGGTGCCCTGCGTAATACCGGAGGTTGAAACGACCCATTGGAAGGTAGTTAGTGCCAGCGGACGAAAGATAAGAAGGAGTGTTCTTTCTTAAAGCCCTTCTTCTTGTTCTAGACGATAGCAGACGAATTCCCTAGATGAAATTCAATGGTGGCGCTTCGATATATTCGGATCCCAGGTCTACAAAGATCTCTAATACCAGCGTATTGGTAACTGATAAACCGCAATGGCAGAGTCCTTATACCTTTACAAAGCAAGAAGTGCGCTGGGATGGTCCGGACAAAAACCAGATATTACGGTGATGGGGCTTTACCGTACGCGGCAGACTCAGGCTATCTGCAAGTTAATGAAAGCATGATAATCCGCATCAAGTATAAATTCGCGATCATCAGCCTTATATGCGCTCATGAAGCCACTAGAAAAATGGTGTTACCAAAAATAGTGTAAGGATTTTTCGTCCGTTCCTTGGGAAAATTTACGAATTAGTAGGAAAATTCCCGCGGATTTGTTTAGGGTGCTATAATTCGAGTTTGTATTTAAAATCTCGGCGAAACCATCGAGTTATTGTCCCTGCTTATCGACGAGAAAAAGATAAAAGTAATTTGCGCTTATTGAGCAATTCGAGCGAAAAACGACGATGGGTTCGAAAAAGAGAAAAGCTCCGATCAATGTGAGTGTTACAACCAATGGTGGTTATTTACATAGTTTTAGTACATAGTTTTAAATTAAAAATATGGCGAACATTGGCTTATTTGCCGCTAAATTTGAATTATTCACCCCTATTCCCATTGGCGTTTGTCGTATACGACTCATGTTTCGTGTCGTTGTAAAACGATGTTCAGATTTGTTTTTAAACTTTTGTTTACCAATTTTTTTTTCATTTCTATCTGTTCACCATCATTTCAGTTAATTTGTCTCAAAAAAGTTAAAAACACCGTCTAAAAATCGAAGTGAAATACGAGTCGTTTACGACAAACGCCAACGGGAATAGGGGTGATTATTTGAATTGAACGAATGTAATAGATTTCTTTAATTTCAAATATACGAATTGATTTATTACAATTTGAAACAAAAATGAAATGAAAGATTCGGTTTAAAATAAATGTTGTTGTGAGTTCTTGGTAGGTATTGTTCTGTGCTCCAACAAATAGTTTCTACCAACTTCTCAAAAAGATCTACAAGCAAAATCCCAAACCGTACGTGTAAATCGTACTAGTCCCTTTTAATGCTAAAATAAGCAGGAAGACACCTTTGTTAGCACAGTTGCCAACCCCAGTCTACACGCCACCACGTCTGGCAACGAACTTAGTCTAATTGACTAATGACTTTCCTGCGGGGCGGAAGGTTTCCACATCTCAAACATGACTGTCTCCGTATTAACAAAACGCCATTCGATCGACACAAGGCACGCCTCCAGTATTCTGTATGTCTGGATCACAATACCTTGTTAAAGCCAATGTAAGAATACGGATATCCAATACACCTCAAGAACGAAACTCTGTGAGAAAGTTTGACGTCGAGAAGCTGGAAATGGAATCGCAAGGGACTGTCAGAAACTTCGTCTATCACGTTTCCCGATGCTTCGCGATTACTTCTATTATTGTAACAGCTAGTATGCAGAAGACCAGTGGGAGCATGGCAACGCGATTGATGTGCTGGGTTTCACTCGCCCACCACATTGCTTGATGAGCCGCTGTGTGATGTCAATCAAGGCCAATCCTAAAAATATAGCTTTAGTTTGGTGTCCTTGGACAGTGCTTGCCACCAGATAAAGGATTGCGTCGGTCTTACTTCCACCATGTAAGCCTATTTAACTACTTTAGCATTAGCGCCCTAAATTTGGACGAACATTATACTTCAGGCACATTTCAGGCGTAGATAGAATGCTATTATTGGCCTTTTTAGCTCTTTCTTTGAGGTTGAGATTCCAGTTCAATTTCCGATCCAGGACAACACCCGCCACCACTGTATTTGTCGTTATCAGAAAATAAACTGTAGGCACACTAGATGCGGGAATTGTCTATTCATTGGTAAAGAGAACTAATACCGTCTGTCACGGTTATACTGATGCCATGCCGCTTTTGTTTGTTCAGTTATAATTGACAGCGTCACTAAGTGGATAGGAATAATCCAGTCGCAAAGCTGTTGTAACGTACGTCCTGGCTTGAACGCCCAACTTGGGCCAAAATCAAATGCTGTTTGTTTTACACACCCTCGGCCCCACGTTGGGCGCCATTTTCTTGTACAAAAACCGAATGAAACCATGCAATACCATAGACTCTAAAACTATGTAATTGAATTTTAACGCACTGGCCCTTATTGTGATTGGCGATTAGCGATCGTCACGACAATTGTCGATTGCGTCGATTGATTTTAGCTATTCGACCAGACATTTGTAATCGACTTCAAGCGACTGTCAAATCGACGAAATCCAAACGCAATCGACAATCACAGTTGTCGATCAACGATCAACTATCGACACTTACAATAGGGGCCACTATTTCAAGTGACTTCTCCTACATAGTGCTAGGTCATCCGGGTAGGTAACTGCTTTGATTCCACTAAATTCTATCCCAATCAGGATCTCGTTCACCACGAGGACCAAGAGAAGAGGCAAACTTGAAGGTAACTCCTCGTAGTCTATTTTTTTCTGCTCATATATATATGTAAGAGTCGATAAAATTCTATGGAGCATATCCTGCAAGGCCTAGCGAAACTCTATTTGTTAACCTTCCGCACGGCAGAATTTGGGCTGCCAAGATAGTCGATGGCGTACTTGTACACCTGAATTGCGAACAGGAAAGCGATTTTGTTGGTGAGTCCGCAGGCTTTAATAGAAACAGTTATTGGATTCCTTGTCTTCCAGATTTATACACCGGCAATCAAAAAACCTTCCGAAGACAGTACTTAGGTCTACTCTATCTCAAGAAAGAGATATCAAATTACAAATGGCTATAATAGTTGGACAAATTTTGATCATAATCCACACTCGTTTTAAACATTAGATATCGATCGAAAAAGGCCGTTCTTGAATCGAAAATCGACAATCCAAATATTAGCCTTCCTTCGTAGATACACATTTATTTTTTGAGATCAGTTTTATTTTTCCAGATGACGGAACCATTCTTGAAAAATCCGTATTCCCTTTTCAAACAGTCATCAATAAAACACATTTCGATTTATTTACTTCAAAAATATTAATTTATTAAAAAAAAAATAATTTTTAAGTAGAATATTGAACATAATAAGATTACAAGTAGTTTCTTAAAATTTCAAAGAAAAGAATTCATCCTTTTTTTTTAGCGACTTTAAAATATAAAACAAATTTTATTTAACGATTTTAATTCACTGTGTTGTTGCATTATTTAAATTTAATGTTCAAGATTATATATATTTTTTTTATATGTAAAAACTGCAATAGCTATTTTTTTTTTATAATCCTTAAAAAAGAAAAACAGTCAAAGCTATTCGTAGTTAAGACATAATTGCATAAATTAAGTAAACCCTAATTATAGTTTGTTGCTGATAAAATAAAAAAAAAAAAATTCGTCAGAAATGGAAAATAGCTTGAAGAAGAAAAACCAAAATTGATTTTGATGGACCACATTGTTTTCTGTCTGACAAGACTGCTTGGAATGCAGAATTGTACCTAAGCTTGGTTTCGACTTCAGAAAATAAAATTCGTTTACATCTAACACTTATTACATTCAATTGCATTCAATATTATAATTATTATGTTTTGTTTTTGTTTTGTATTATACTTAATATTTACAAAATTTCAAAGAGCTTCTTCAACTCAACCATAAGAGCCCAATCAGCCTTAATTAAGTCATCACGGAAATAGTCCTTGCACGCATCAATACTTTGACGGGTGATCTGGAAAGATGAAGAAAAAAAATGATTTTATTTTAAAATATGAATGGAAATTATTAAGGACAGATACAGGTGGCTATATTTGAGGTTCTTTTCATTGTAATGGCCTACTGACGGACAGCTCTGTGGAAGAGTCATTTTCTAATGCACTTGTTGGAGTGCAACATATTTAAACATATTTTAAGTGAAGCTTAATAGCCACGTGAGTTATTCTGATTCAGGTCTATAGCACAAGCAAAGTCTGTTTGCATCTTAAAAATCAGGGACTGAGGACTCGGTTCAAGGAAATATCACGAAATGGACAATGAATTACCCACAGAGATCGATGTAAACCATCAGCCGCAGCACTATGACCAACTGCCCGACTATGTTGAGAGGGATTAAGCGAACTGATGGGTAAAACATATCCGCCACTTTCTCCCTCCTTCCATTCCATTCTCCCGAACGAGGTCGGATAATGTAATGAACCGCAGGAGCAAATCCAGCACTAGGCCCGGAACTGTATCACCGTCTGAAGAGGCAAAGCTCGTTTTGAGTATGTTGGGTGTCCAGAGTCCTTGCCCCGACTGTAGTCGAAAAGACCATGGATGGATTTTCACTTTTGTGACTGCCACCTGGAATAATATAATCCATAGATTCTTCCGACATACTTTTTTTGACAGGTTTTACGTCGCAGTCAAGACGTTGTCGCTTTTGTCGCCTCTTACGAAGGGCATGCCTAACTCAGGTATATTCTAAACCCTCCCGAAGGGGTCCATTCTTCGTTCGCAAAGACATATGGACGGATGATGCCAGGCCAAAATCTACACCAAACAGTGACTTTCTTTGGATGCATTCCAATTTGGTGGATCTCGTGTGGATTGTTATCCTCCCAGATTCAACAATTTTCCTGGTTGATGAACCCATTCATTCAGAGATGATCCTCGTCACTGAATATGATTTTTCGACCCAAATTGAGATCAACTTCCAACTGCTCGAGAGTCCAGTCAGCAAACAAACGACGTTGTCTATAGTCATGAAATTTGAGCGCCTGGGTCAGTTGAATTTTGTACGGGTGTTGGCCCAAGTCATGACGCAAAATTCGACATATTGTGGTCTGCGAAAAGACGACTTCTTGTGCGCTGTGCGGTATTGACTGCCTCCGATTCTCCTGCACACTCTTACGGACAGCGACGATAATATATTCGTCAGATCTAGCCTTTCGTTGGTGTACTGGTGTTGGCTGAACCGGTCCACTCGAATTTATCCACCACGTTGCGAAAAGCCCTCTCGGAAGGACAATTATAGCGACCGTAAAATAGGGGAAGCGGGCGAAATTTTGCTCGAACAGAAGACCCACTTTCATGAAACAATTTAATCATTTGCACATGATGTTGAACGTTATAACTCTCAGTCTCCATGTTGATTTGGAAAGATAGACTAAATAAATGACAGGCAATTAATTGACAGATGTAGCTTCAACACTATAGTCGCAATCACCTGTCAAAGTTCGGAAATACCATACAACATATAGGTGTCTTGGGGTAAGGGACTACTTTTAAGTCTCTCATAGTGTCTGACAGTCCCTGACGTCAAAATTAAGTCACATTCACATTTAAATATAGTTTTTCAAGTAAATACGACCAACAGAATAGTTTTTCCCACACAACTTTAGGTGATTTTCCAAAACAAAACAATCGAGAGACAATTTTAAACAATTGCTATTTAAATTTAAATTGATGGTAAAATAAAATCGGATTTTGGATTTAATGTAGCTCAGCTTGTGTATGGAGCAGGAAGCTGAGCGATGCGTTAAAATACTCGGAGGAGTATTGCCTAAAAAGAGTTTACAGATTTTTGGTATTTATTACGTTTTCCGAACTTAAGGTGAAGCTACAGTAAGCATCTCCAGCCAGCACGATCTTTGGCCAACTGCCTCCAGTTTCGTACGCTTGGTTGGTTAAGGTCTCCTTCCACTTGGATGTGCCACCTGAGTCGCGGTCTTCCTTTTCTGCGCCGTAACTTGGGTGTGGATTCGAATATATTTCGAGCTGGAGCATTCGAGTCCATTCGTTTTACATGACCCAGCCACCTTAGTCGTTGGACCTTCACTCTTCTGGCTAGGTCGATGTCGCTGTACAGCCCGTACAGTTTGTCGTTGTATCTCTTTCTCCATTCACCGTCTATGCAGACGAGGCCGAAAATCAAAGAATTTTCCTCTCAAAGCAACCAAGAGTAACCTCATCCGCTTTTGATAGATTCCATGCCTATGTACCATAGAAAAGGACTGGGATGATTAGTGTCTTAAAAAGGGTGACTTTAGTTGTTTGAGAGAGGGCTTTGCTGACAACGATTGGCAAAAGTTATTCTTTGTTTAATCTCAGCGCTGGTGTCATTGCCTGAGTTCACAGCGGAGCTTAGGTAGAAAAAGTACTTAACCATCACCTCAAAGCTATATCTGTCTATAGTGACATTCTGTCCGAGACGTCGGTGTTGGTTGTCCTTTCTTGATGACAGCATATACTTTGTCTTGCCCTCATTGACCATCAAACCTATCTTCGCCGCTTCCGTCTCAATGCTAACGAACGCGCCAGTGACATCAGGCTGCGTTCTGCCGATTATGTCGATGTCATCGGTGTAGGCGAGTAAGTGGACGGACATTTGAAAGATAGTGCCTCAGGTGTTAGCGTTTGAGTTTTGCACTATTCTTTCCGGAACGATGTTGAAAAAGTCACATGACAGCGCATTGCTTTGTCTAAATCCTTTTTTGACATCGAAGGTCTCAGTAAGTTTTAGTGAGTTTCAGTGAGTTTTCTTACCGAGTTCTTGACAAACAAACAGAAACTTAAGTTGAGTAAAAATTTGTAAAATAATTAACTGATGAAAGTCACTTCATCTATCGTGGGCCTACTTTCCGTCCTGCTCAAGACGATAGATATTTCATCCTCAATACCCCATTTTGGATTGAGGCACTCGGAAAAGTGCTTGCTATATCTGTGCGAGATGTCCTTGTCATTGGGAAAAATAACACCCGCTTTAGGTTTGCCTTCTTCAATGATATTCTCATTCCTTCCTGGCCTAACTTCTCCCTAGTCCGTTCTTTGGCTGCTTTAATAGCCAATTTGTAAGTTCTTTTGCTCCTCCGAGTACCAGTTTCGAGAAGCCAAGCCAGCCAAGTGAATCAACACTTTAAGGGCCGTCTTTTTCTCTCTAAGTGTTTTAAGCCTTCACTCCGCAAACGTCGCCTGCTGAGGCAATGGCTGCTGTTGAAAATAACTGCCATTCTTCTTCTACATTCAATGGAACAATTGGAATATATTTTAAGCTTTCCTATACATGTTGTTCAAATTCCTTCCACATATAGATACACGACGGTAACACAACGAAATCTATCAGTAACTTCTGCTCAAGGCTTCGACGGTACCACATGTATTTATGTATATATTTGCGCGTGGAAATTATGTGCCCATAATGGACATATACCGATTGCAAAAGTCCAAAATCTTCTCACTGTCCACGTTCTGATCGGCCGGCGTCACTGTTCTTCCCAATTACGCTACCCCATATCGTGATATCTACACTCACGTGAGCATTGAAGTCACCCATCAGGATATAAAAACCCATATCTACCACCTTTTCAAGGGCTGTGTCAACTTCTTCTAAGAAAGCGTACATCGACTAAAGATTTAGTGCGTGAACCCGCAAAGATCTACAATTGATAATTTAAGCTTAAGCCTAAAGATCACAACTTCCCTTCCATAATGCTTTGCCTACCAGCCTGGGACTGAGTATCCCCATACTTTCGCCTGATCACAAATTGAAGGGGCTACTCTTGGCATGAAGTAGTGTTTCCCCCAATTTTACAAAGTCCACAGTTCCAAAACGGCTTTGCTTTGGTGACGTAGATATTGAGTTTATTTCGGCCATGATGTTGTATCTGTTGTTAGTTTTCTATGGTTTATAAATTTTCAGACAGATGGATATGATAAGTTACAGCAACAAGTGCAAATGATAAAACTTGTGCCTACGATAAACGCCTTCATCATCTTCAGCAACGATGCAAAATTTCTGGATGAACCATCAAAATTTCCGGATTTGGGACAAGGTATAACCACACGAGGTCCATCATATGGCAATGCCTCCGCAGAAAGTAACTATGGACCGGCGCGCGGCATCATCGTTCCGTACCTCTTCGCAAACGATATTGCCGGCACTCTCAACGGAGGCTACTACCAATCGATAATAAGCAATGTCTTTTGGCCCAAACTCGATGATATTGATGTGAAAGACATGAGTGGTTCCAACAGGAAGGCCGGCGCTACGTGCCACGCAGCTGATGTAACAATCGACATTCTGAACGAGGGATTTAAGGGCATGTCTATACCTCGCTCATAAGGGGCCACATGAACTCGTCACCGTGATCGTGCGTATTGGCCCCGTTCGACTTTTTTTTTGTGGATTTTCCCTAAGTCGCAGGTCTAAACCAATAAGCAGCAAATGACCGTTGCAATCAAGGGCAAAATAAGCCATGTCATCGCTCAAACTCAGAATGATTTATGCGCCAGTTTTAACATCTACCCGTTCTTAGTGTAAAACCCTTTAAGAACCTCATACATTAGAGTTAAATACGTGGTAGTGTGCACCGGGATTAGTCAAAGACCGCGCTGAGGGGATATGTTAAGGTCTTGCTAGCCCAGACTATAGCACCGCCTAAGCAAGACTGAAGGCAGTCAGTCACATTCATCTTTCTTAATGTTCCAATATCTGTGAAGTGCTGATAGGCACGAATTGCACTCGTTTCTTATCAGCCAGAAGCAAGGGCCGAATCGCCTTACCGATAAATATATTTCTGTTTTGAATTTAAAATTGACTTATTTCGGTCACCCTTGTTTTCATACCTTATGTAACCTTCAGGGCTCCTCATACCCTGACTTTGGTCTAAAATCAGCAAGAACGCCCTCTACACATCGAGTTGTTTTGACCTCTAGCTGATCGGGAATTGGTATTTATTGGCAACATAGTTCACACATTCCTCCTCTAATTTAAAGACGTGCCACAAATTTTATTCACCTAGCCACCATCTTCCTCACATTGGCTAGCCACACACAGTCCGTAGCTTGATTAAAATAAACAATTCCAACGAAAGGATAAATTCCTTCGTCGACCATCAATTTGGCCAAAGCAATAACCATAAAAAACGCCAACCAATATCAACGAGAAAAAAACACCACGAAACGAATTTAAATAAAAGATGAGACCACAAACAAAAAATTTAAATTAAATATATTCCCTAACCTAACAGCCTCCAACGCGGCCTTAGAGCCAGTATATCCTCGGGGAGTCCGCAATGCCGTCATCATCGGCTAATTATAGCCCAACGCAAATTTCTACCCACAACATCTCGTTATATTGCACTTTAATGTGAATAAAATTTAATTACGTCCATTAAATTGGGAATCGGCCTGCCACCGGTCATCAACAAAATATTACCCCCAACCGACGCGACGCGACGACTAAATTCGCGGCTATAACAATAAACTACTCAAACGCGTGATTATATGCGCCAAGGAGCCGCACTTACTTTCTCCAGCATGCGCCCCCAGGGCAGGCCTCTGGCAGTAGTCCCCCAATTCGCCTGATAACGATCTTAATTGGTTTCGCATTGCATATGCGAATCGCGATTTTCAATTAATTTCCATCCCTCCGCGCCTTCCCCTCGTGGTCAGCGAGATGTCACACACACACAAATTATTTGCCAATTATAGTTGGGAAGCTTCAAAAATCACGCTAATAAAATATCCAACAGAATGTCCTGGCGGTTTAAATGCCGCTGATGGTATGGTGCGGTACTCGTGCGCGCCGTGCTACCACATCCAGGACACAAATAGCAATTTCAATTATATCTGCGATGGTATTTGCGGACGAACGTGCCACTCTATGCATACCGAATGGGCAATAAGCTATTTGAGCTATTTTTAGCTCCAAAAATGTTTTTCGGCACTTTGTGGGCGGCTATATGGACGAGTGTGTGTATACGTATAGTGTTGGTGGACAAATTGGATTTTGAAGTATATCCTTTGAGATTGCCAACACTTGAGGATGCACTTTAGTTGCAATTTTTTGTATGGGCTCTGGCTGAAAGGATTTGAGGTGAAATGTTGGCCTTTGCCATTTATATCCTTTTCACACCAGCAGTGTGAATGAGTCCGGAAAGGTTGTTTGAAAGGCAATCTGCGGCATGGCAGAGATTGTTCGTTTAAGCATGTGAAGGAGTATTTTTAGAAGGGAATAGACAAGGGACATCAAGCTACCCAAAATATGAGGTGAACTGAGAGGTGGATCAACGGGGTATTGAGTGATATGTAATTCTGAGAGACAATGCAAATTGATCAGCACACCCCCTCGTGATGTGAGTTTCTAAGTGAATGAGTCCTTCAAACCAATAAATGGGAAAATAAACCAATATAAAGTTTTGACTAAGTTTTAAAGGAACACGCATCTTTCGAAAGGTTGCCTGGATATTTCAGCTCAAACATTATATAGGTACAGATACATCCACTTTTATATGTGTACCCGCCCGGCTTTGCCCGTGCACAGAAATTGTATTGCTTAGATCTTAGATAATAATGTTCTTTGGTAAGATTGTCTGTAAATTTGAGCTCAATCAGTTCAGCGGTTTTTGAGATATACGATTTTGAATGTTTCATTTTTTGTATGGGCGGTGCCACGCCCTTTGTCCAATTTTCTCCAATTTTCACAGCAACACTCTTGGGCCAATACCTGTTGTATTTCTAGGATTGTTGTAGGATTGTCTGTACCTAAGTCTCAACTCAATCGATTCAGCAGTTTTTGAGATACAAGATTTTGAATGTTTTTCTTTTGTATGGGCGGTGCCACGCCCTTTTCCAATTTCGACAAAACAAAGCCTATATGGTGCCCATTGAGAAGGCCTACATTTTCAAAAAAGACGATACCAATCGGCTTAGTAGTTCTTACGTGATAGTGGAACAAAGAAAAACAACTGACCATAGCACTCACTGCGAAAACGAATCAACCCTTTTCGAATGAGAGGTCAAAAAATACATTTTTGCTAACCGTTCCTAATAACGTGGCTATAAACGACATAGCCTATAGCAGTCTCAAAGTCTTAAGGAACATTTTAAAAAAAGTTTCACCGAAATCTGTCCAGTAGTTTTCGAGTTTTTAACGGCCAAAGAAAGTTCCTACAGTTTTATTATAGGTATGTAAGATAAGATAGATAAAGGGTGTCCCATAATTCACACAAAATTTGAATTTTGCGCCATTTAATAGTACAGTGATGCCAACGGAAAAAAGATAACAATGACAGCTGACAGTTTGGGCTTAGTAAAAATGGAGCGCGAAATACGAAAGAACAACGCATTTTCATTGTTGAGTAATATTTTAAAAATAATGAAGGTTTGTTCGAATAAAATCATCTTCAGTGATGAAGCTCATTTTCATCTGGATGGCTTCGTTAATCGTCAAAATTGTCGCATTTGGGGTTCAGAAAGTTAAGAAACAAATGCAGTCACAATGCGTGACTGTTTGGTGCGGATTTCGGGCTGGAGGCATTATCGGGACATACTTTTTCGAAAATGCGGCTGGTCAGCCAGTAACAATTAATGGTGTTCGTTATCGTGACATGATAACACAGGTTTTAGTGTCAAAATTACAAGATATGGATATTACCAAAGTGTGGTTTCAACAAGACAGTGCCACATGCCATACAGCCAGAGAAACAATTCAATTGCTGCATGAGTCATTTCCCAATCGTTTAATCGGCCGTTTTTGCGATCAGAATTGACCATTCAGATCTTGCGATTTAACGCCATTGGACTTTTATCTTTGGGTTTTTTTTTTTTAAATTGCTACCCACTGCACAGTGAAGAGTTTCTCACTCAGGTGCTCTCTGTAGACTTTGGCTGTTCTAGATTCTAGGTGTGCTTAGGCGTCCAACGTAGAATTTTTTCTTCTGAATACCGAATATTGCCCACTACCAGCCACGTCTCCCGCGTTGTCAGGCTTGTCCTCTTTACACCAGAAGCATAGCGGTTTCTTGGTGCAGGTTTTGGAAATGTGCTCTTGTTCCCCGCATCTTCTACACTGTTTGGATCGATCATGATCGCTATTGCAGTGGCGCGGCGTGTGCTCGAATTCTAGGCACCTAAAGCACTTTGTTAGCGTTATCTGCACGCGAATGCGACAGCTCACCCAACCAATCTTAATTCTGTGCGATTTTAGCATTTAATTTGCGCTGTCCACCGGCAACCCGACCGTCGCGATTTGCGTGCCTCCGTAGGCCTTTCTTAAGCTCGATATGTACGCTTCGCATACCTCTTTCAGGGAACTGCGATTTAATGGCTTCGCAGATATCGCTCTTGCTGGTGACGTCGTCGATGTCTTTGATTTCTATCGTAGTTTGGTGTGTCAGCGTCCGGACCTCCACATTAGTGCCGAGAGTTTCTCCGAGCATTCCCTTGAGCTGCTCGGTTTTTTTACCTGACTCCTTCAGTTGGAACAGCAGGTCGCCTTTTTGCATTCGCCTAATCGTTGTTACGGATTCCCTGAAGGTACCAAGTTTGGGTTCGGCTTTAACTGGCGATAGTATTTGGGCATATGACAGCTCTCCCTTGGCTGCTATCACAATTGCATCGGGTCGTGTATTCTCCTTTATAGTCCTTGGTTTCTTGAGCTCCTTTTTTTTGTTAAGGACTTTTGACCAACCGTTGTTGTCATCGCTCACCGCTTGGCCGTCCTTCGCGGTTTTGTCAGCCTTCGGGGGTAAAGCTTTAGCACCTTTTTCAGCTTTGCCATTATTTTAGATGGCGTTTTCTCTCGCTTTGAGCTCGGGGTTTCGCCGTTGGGTTCCGCTCTTCTTTTTGAGTCCGCGGCTACTATTTT
The DNA here is from genome assembly GCA_949372485.1 of Cheilosia soror. Taxonomy (NCBI): domain Eukaryota; kingdom Metazoa; phylum Arthropoda; class Insecta; order Diptera; family Syrphidae; genus Cheilosia; species Cheilosia soror. The sequence goes on from OX443561.1 coordinate 35,568,785, forward strand.
TAGCCATGGTGATGTCTGCGAGGCGTTGTTTTTTCGTATGACCTCTTTGGCTTTATCGTCGTGCATCTCAATTGCAGAGAACTCGTAGAACGCCTTGATACGTTCAATGGCATCTCTCATTGGCTGGTGAATGGAATGCCTCTTACCGTCATCTACCATTTCCACCAAAATTCTAATCTGTTCTCCCAGAAAGAAAGACAGCTGGGTGGGTGGTTGTGGTTCCGAAGTCACGTGTGTCGGTTGTACTACGCCTTCCACCGCCATCCTCTGAGGCGTTGGCGCCTTTTCTGTCGGTGACCCCTCTGCATCGTCGAACCTTTCTGGAAGGGGATTTAATATTTGTAATGTAATATGCGGTTCGACCGTCTGGAGAGCGCCATAGGCAATGATGCCACGCAATTTGGATATACCTTTCTTTTTCGTACAACGTATGATAAGTTCCCCTGGGCTTTCCTCTGGAGCCTTTTCCTTGTTGAACGCAAAGCGTCCGTCACCACCGTTGGCGACTGTTTTGGTCATGATGTCGGTGTATGGCGATTTTGAGGCATCTTCACATTACTCCGAGATCTAGCCATTTTTCCTTTAGGCTCTGGCAGTTGTTTGAACTAGAAAGAAGAGACTTGCTGGCTTGTTTAGTGTGTGTATCCTTGTAGAACTTCTCCTCAAAGAGGTTGGCTCTGCGCCTTCAACTCACAAGTTGGCTACATAACAACTAGAAAACTCAAAGTTTGAGGAGTAGGTATAATGTATATCCTCAGGACTTGAGTAAAACCTTGCCATAGATATATCTTACCTCAGGCTATTCCATCCCCGTCCCTTTAGTCCAGATCATTGACAGTACTCAGCTAGCTTAGAAACAATCCCATATAGATCACGGTTACAGTTTTTCAAAGTTTTTTAAAAATCTTAATGCAAACAATTTTTGTTCTGTCCTATTTCCAGAGGACTTTTAAAGTCTTCTCCATGTGAAGGTAGAAAAAATCCTTGCGAAACTGTTTAGTCTGAATATACCTACCCAAGTATGCAACTACCCTACCCCACTGCTGTTACAGTCGTAATCCAATTAAGTATTCTTGGAAAATGAATTTGCAATCGAAAACCTATTCAATGTTGGTCTATAGGAAAACAACCGTCAGAACAACATAATTCCCTTTAACTTTATGTAAACAAGCGAAAAGCCAAGCAGAACTCACAAATAACCCAATTTTCCGCATAAATTGCTTTTTCTCTCCACACCATACCCGGTACTCAGTACCAAGTCAGCGCACAATATCCAGAGAACCCCTAATGGAATCAGGTTACTGCATCATTTCCATGACGTCATTGCATGGGATCATCCTCCCCGCCAGTAAATAGAACCAAATAGATACCATCAACTTTGGGGTGAATAACATTTATAGAGTAGCGTCCTTCAGCGATGTGGGGAGTGAGGGTGGTTGCCCCTCCTAGATAAATGGAACAGCGATTTATTTTAGAAAGCTTTCTGTATACCACACGACACTGCATTGACGTCATCGACACGAGTGTCCTTGTTGCCAGAGTCCTCCCCCCCATCGGGATAGGTGTGACGTTGGAATTGCTCGTTTTTTGCGCTTCACATGGCAACCGACACCCGCAACACTTCCTTTGATATGGCATATTCAAGTTGGTCCCTCTCGGAATGGGTGCCTTGCCATTCATTTGGAATTTTACGCGCCAGCGATAAGGACATCGCTAACGACATTATAGATGGTTTAGGAGCGAGCTAAATCGTAAAATGCCAGAGGTCGACGTCGTCGGCCGACCGTTAAATGCCGTCAAAAGGTGCAATGAGACGCAAACACTCTCTGTGTTGATACTTCTTCGTGGTGCTCCCCAGAGAGGCGATGGTATTTGTTTCGGTCCCCTGACGGTGTATGTCTGACATTTTCGCACAAGGATAACACGATTATAGGGGGAGATAGCAACAAAGCAATCAATTTATGCTTTTATGGGTACGTGTGAGTTTTAGCTCTATAAAAACATCGTCCTTCAAAGGACACCCGGGGTTTGTTGTTGTTGCTGCTGTCATCATCATCATCATCAACCCTCCCCAAGGGGCGGCTGGCTGGTGTGTCGTTAGGTTTGCATGATGTTCCCTCATCGATGACGTGTGTCATGTTAATGTGATTTAAAAACGCCATTAGTCCTTAATTGGAATCGCCTTTTGATGTAGCAGTTAATGAGAAAAAATAATAAAAAAAAAAAACAGAAACACGACGCCACCTTAAGTGGCGTCTTGCAAAGCGACGGGGAGGAGGGCAAGGGCACTATGCTTCGATGTAATCACAATTGACGCGCGTACAATTAGATTTCTACTCTGACTCTTGCCAGAGATATACCGCTGAATCCTGTTCCACAGAGAAACATGTGGCATCGAATTGACGACACCTAGATATGTGTGCCACTGTTAGGCGGTGAATAATGGTCGTCTTACAAATTGTAATTGTTCTCGTCATGTTGATTGTAAGGAACACGCCTCGACGCCGCCGAGGAAGTGTGAATTCTTCGCGGTAATTGTCCAACAATTTTATTCCATGAGAAGTTGCTCGCGGTAATTTAGGCTGCAAACCTATTTGTGGGCTAAGTGAGTTTACTTCAGGTCATGTTGCATGAGAGCCATTCGAAGAATGTTGACCTGGAAAAATGTCACCGGTTGGGGTGTGGAATGTGAGAGCGGTGCAAGTCGTATTAACACCCATGCTTAGCTTATAGCGGTTCAGTGGCAGTCAATGGAAAAACATTGCTCATCGGGTAATTGCCTCATCTGGAAAGGGACAACTTTGATGTAATTATGGAACTTTGTTATCGAATGAACAATTTGCTTGCATTGGGGAAGGCGTCATGTGCACGTCACCTTGTACATAAATGTCTACAACAAACTGTAGGTACATATTGAACATCGGATATACTGACTGATGGAACTGCGGAACTTGACCACGGACACGCAGACCCCAGTAATGACGCATACCACGATGAGCACGGATCTTCTTCAAGCGCTCCAAATCATCACGAAGCTTCGAGTCCTGTTTGCCGAGTTTGCCTGTTGAGGAACCAGTTGAGGAATCTTGTAATGCCTTGGATTTTGAATGATGGTGACAATTTGGGGATGTTTGCTCTTACTCATAAAGCCATAATATGTACATAGAACAATTTTAAGTTTGTTCATTTTATTGCATCTTTAAAAAAAAAAAACTTGTATTTGGCCCACCATTTATAAAAGTCCAAGCCTTTTGAAAGTCCAAGACTGTACCTACACATGAATCATATTGCTGTTTGCAGATTTGCTCAGCTTAGCTTAAAAATTCCCTTACTTCTTTTGTGGTTCGTTTCTATCCACAGGGCCTTGGATATAAGGTGACCGGCTGCGTTAGCCCCTATTCGGTGGTGCTTGCTTGATTTTAAACATAATTTTGCTGACAGAATCTGCGTTTGCCCTTAAGTTTTTTTGTAGTGAAACTTCTTAGACGGCGACTCGATTTTGAATTATTTTTTTTATAAAAGTGTGAGGTAAGCCTCAGACGTAGTGGAGGCCTAGAAATGCGCTTAAAAAATATCTTTGTATCCTTTCAATCTTATCGCATTGTCCATATTCATAGATTCAAAAACAACTTCTGTCGCATTGAAAACCCATAACTTTGAAGATCCACGCGTTTATTTAAGAAAAGCTTAGGGCACATGCTGTTAGTTGCTGTTTTAGCTGCAGGAGTTCATTCTTTGATGTGAGGTTTTGTTAAAATTGTATGTAACATAAAGCCCAAGTACTTGAACTCTTTTACAACCTCAATTCGAGTACCATCCACTGTCCAAGCATGTTCTCTACCGCCGCGCCGCGATTTTGTGCTCTGAAGACAAGAATTTTTGATTTCGCTGTGTTAATTTATAGATTCCAGCCCCAGCTAAAGAGTAAAGATATTGTCAGCTGGAGAGTATGGGGATTGTCAGAAAGGATCACAATATCATCTAGATAAAGCAGTACTCTGAATGTAATGCCATCCCATGGCTGACGCATATACCATCTATATAAAGACAGACGACTAAAGGGCCCAAAACACAACCTTGAGGAGCACCATATTCTGTAGGGAATTTGACGATTGACCTGTAGCACCAACCTTCTTTGAGATCCATAAAAAATGCGTACAGCTTCGACGATATTTCTTGTCGTACATATTTACTCTACTTAGTGTTAACCAATTTATTTGTTTTTTTTACCAAATTGAAGCTTCTTATTTATAGATGTGTCGAAAAGAATAATAATTTAAAAAAATTATTTGCAAAATAGGTAAAATAATATTATAAAATTTCACTGTTCTCTACGTTGCGTTTAAATGTATGTGGTCAAATTTTGACCATTCCTAGCCTAGTTAGTGTAAAAATTTGGCACATTTTTCTCGGACTCTATTCTGTTTCACTCAACTCACCAAACTTTGGTAAAGAACTTGGGTGAGTTTTTTTAGCGATCTTAGCATTGAGATTTCTCCATAATTTTCGGGCAGAGATGGATCAGTTTTTTTTTTTTAAGGGCGCATATGTTAGAGGTTTTGAAGGGAAAGATTCATTAAGAAAAATTGTATTGAAGCGTTCTAAAATCTATACAAGAAACGACCGAGTCGATTGCTGGTAAATCTTTTTCAATTCCTTTTAGCGCTTCCAAAATTTAATACAGATTGTCACTTGAAGTGTGCTTACAATGGCACATCCGCACGTATGTATAAAAAACACTCTGCTCTAGAACAACCTCGTAGTCCTTTTACGAGCAATCTCATCTCTTAAATGATGTCAAATTGGTCACACATTTACATACGTAGGTCATTCATTTTCATTCATTCATTTTCAATGGTCCGCTTGTCCATTAAGTGGGTCGCGGGTGCAGGTTGCTCAAGTGGACCCTCCATAGCTCTCGATCCTCCGCCATCGACTCTAAATCATCAAGGGCAATCCCCATACGGCAAAACTACATACGTAGTTGTCAATCATAAAATCTTGTTTATACTTACTTTGCTGATCAGCATATCGTCCGCTTCAAAATGCCGTCCAAACATCTTGGGTGATTCACCAGGAATCGGTTCGATTTTAATACAAATCTCTTGTCCTTTGCGTGCGCTTTCGATCTGTTTATGATTGGATTCGATCGATGTCACTATACCAATATCAACGAACTGCAAATAAACAAATAAAATTATGCAACTTTAGTAATATTTTTTTTTTGTAGCAACACACTTCTGCAATGCAGTAACAAAAATAGTCTCTCACGAAAAGGAAATGAATATCGCTAATGTTTACTACACGAGAGAACATATCCGCCATTGACAGTTGCTGCCGCGCCAACCGCCAATGACACCGTTGTCCGCTGTTCACTAATGCAACTGATGTACGATCTGTGAAAATCTCTGGCAACATGACAAGGATATTACTCGTAGGTTGGGGAAAAGTCAAAAATATTGTTTTGGTTGCGTCCGCATACTTGAAAATTTATTTAAACCGAATCGTAATATAATTCGAATGCCAATTTGAGGAGTCACCAGTAGGTAATGTTTGGTATGTCAAAAAAAATAAATAACTCTTTTTGACGTTTCCTTATTTTGACTGGTGATCCTGTCATCATATTGTCAGTTGTGTTTCAGCAAAACGTCATGGCGATGTTTGATTATAAATTATATTGTTGAGCTTATGTTTATTTTAAATGTCAAATATGTATTGCATTTGGCATTTTTTACGTTTACTTGACATTTGTCATTTGACATCTAATGAAATATTACTGTGGTTAGCCCTTAACTGGATATTACGCTGCATAAGACTTAAATATACTGTTGACTGTAATGTGGTAATTTAGCAGCTGACTGCTGAAACCAGCAAATGTCAACTGTCATCTGTGATTGGACATTTACAAAGTTTAAAATTAGTTTCACGTTTTCGTTCATAGGCAATATACCGTCAAACTCAAATAGGTAAACAAGCTTTTTTGATATTTTATTTCATCTCTGAACTCTATTGCAATCGACCATGAAATGTCATTATTTGGCCATTTACTGGATACTGCTGACAGTCACTGTGATGTTGTAATTTGACAGCTGCCTGCTCAAATCGATTGTCATCTGTGTTTTCTTTTGCTGTTTTTAATCACATTCAACCAAGACCAATAATCTTGGACCCGATTTCGTATGTTAATAATTTATTCGTACATCTGTCAATCTTGCCTGTCATAACGTTGGGCTTCACCCTAATAATTGTGCTGTTGTCTTCCCTTTAAGTACAACTTCTTACATCTCAGAAAATAGAATTTTTAGTTAATTTTGTGTTGAACTAGTTTGAAACGTAATGTACCTGTATATCTTTTTGACATTATGCATTTGAACGTTTTTTTTTGCGAACTGTCAGATTTAGGTAGGTACTTTCGAATTTAACCGAATTTCGAAAGAAAAATTGCAACTTAAAAAGTGACAACTGACAGATAAGCTTCATGAAAGGATTCCGAAAAAATATCATCCGCATATGGACTTGTAAATCTGTGTTACAAAAATGCGTTACATTCGTAGAAATCTTATATCAGCATGCGGCCAAATGATAATCACAGTTGTTAAAAGAAACAAGTTGCGTTCAGAATGACAAAAAATTGGCTAGGTCCATAAACAATTTCGTAAAATTTATCTGTTTAAAATAAACTTTTGGCTTACTGCATAAATTATCCCAAGATGTCTTAAATTTATGAAAAAAAAAGCCATTTAGTTTATTTTTAAGAAGAATACATCCGAAAGAGCCTATAAGACCACACACCAAGTCCAAGAGTATTAAAAGTTCGCGCTAGATTCGCATACTTGGACTTGTAACTCAGTGTTACAAAAATGTGAGGAAATTCACCTGTACTTGCATAAATTTATGTTCTACACTTTCTATCCAGAAATGTGTCAAAAAACGAAACACTAAAGTGTCCCAAAGGCAAGCCTTCCTGACAAGAGTCAGAACCTAAATTGGTTTGACCCCCTTCTAAGCCCACAAGGCGTAGTCAGTAATTCTGTCAAATCGTCACACCTTTATTCACGCAATTGACAATATGAACCATTATAAGAACGACATGACATAAATGTGACGTGACTTTTGTTCATGAGAAAATACAAAGCGGATGCGACGTAAATTGTGCCACGCCCTTTTTTTTGTGATTTTCATAACATAAACGTTCTCATTCTTAAAAAAAAAAACAAATTCACTGAATTGCATAACAAGGGGGAATAAGCAAAAACTACACCACGACTTTGCTGTCTGACTTTTGTGTCAGGAATACAAATTTCGCATGGGAGAAATGTCAGTCTTGAGGTGGTTCATATTTTCTTTAACCTAAGCTCTCACCTATTAGTGACAGGAATGAATCGCGAATTTTCACTACAAGTGTCCTTCTCTCATGAGACAAACAAGTACAAATAATGAAAGGAAATACTTTCGACAACAACCAGAAAACCCTCTCTAACCTCGTACAAACTATAAGCGAATATATTGCATACACATCATCAGAAATCTTGCATTTTGTAGTCAGCGCACGTAGCATGCTGAATAGCGAATTAAGGCTGCATCGGATTAGGAATTCATTTTTGTCGCTGCTATGAGATTGTATAGGAGTGAGGGTGTGTTTGTTTTGCTAGATACAAGATATCATACGTAATATGGAAATAGTGCATGGCATGTCAAAGAAATTGAAAAAAAAGCAGCAACAACAAAAACTGATTACATATTCAAGGTTTTAAGATTTAATTAAAAAAACTAAGACGTGCTCTGTGGACTGGCAAAAGAAAAATGGAATGGACGGCAAAAGAGTCAAGATTCCAGAGTCGAGATAGTGATAAACACTTGTCTACGGTTTTTGTCATGGGGGCTGCTGATAGGATGTACATTTTCCATTTCGAGATACGTCTGTATATTACAATGTTGTAAACGCTGTTTTTGCAATATGTGACAGGGCAGTGGCTTTAGCTAATGCTTTTCACAATCTTTTTTTAGACCGAAGAAGAACTCATACTCTCGCTTTTTGTTGCAATAAAGGACAAAAACGTGCTTCAGAACGTTCAGCTAATCGACACCTCCTAGTGTGGCTTTCGGTTCGGCAATTCTGTACGCAGATACGAATTAAGGTCAGTTTCGGACCTTTTAAATAAGTGAAAGGCATACGTATTTTTGACGCTTGCAAGATGCAAATTTTTAGAGAAAGTTTGAACACTGTAGTTGCAGCTACTTAAATCTATGGAAGGAACGAAGCCTTCATAAAACTTGATAAAGCGGACACTCTTACTTTTGCAACTCTCCGTAGCAAAAGATGAGCAACTGCCTTGACAGCTGAGCGAAAGGGTGGACCAAGCGGCTGCAGGTATAAGCAATCAAAACTAAATATGCCAGCCATTGGGGTTCTTTTTTTGTCTTTTATGAAACCTTAAATGAATATAAGGCAGGGTGACCGATGGGCCTATTTTTGTCAACAACAGCAGTTAAGTGCATGCCTATGTTTGAAATATAAAGCGAAGACAAAAGGCGTCAAAAAGTCGTCAGAGCTGCTCGTGAGCTCTACGCACAGGAGAGATAGGGCGAACCCGAACACCGCCTTCTCAGGGAGAAAAAGAAAGAGCAGGAGAAGCGCGCGAATGAGGAAATAGAGAGATGTTGCTGTTGGAATGAGGTTCGGAAGTTTAAGGGTAAAAAGAACCTTCCAAGACTACAGAGCCCGAACCAAAGTAGGTATGCAAGGACGAATAAGGGAACATCGTAGTAGAATTGCAATTGATGCTAAGGATATGAAAGACTTACTTCTGCGGGTTAGTTAACGACGATGACGCATTAAATCGTGCTGTCAGGCAGAAGAAACAATTCAACCTGGACGATGAAGACCAACAATTCCGTCCACCTGTCAAATCTAAGCTGAAGTCTAGCAAAGCCGCTGAAGTAGATGGCCTAACCGCTGAGCTGTTCATCTTGGGGAAAACTGAGGAAGTCCAAATCGATACCCACCGCCCGCCACCACCTTTTCATCCATTTTTAGGCCTTCCATTACAGCATTTATAGAGACGAGCTCTAGAGAGCAATAGTTTTGTCCTCCTTGCCCAACCCGTCCGTTTGTGCATGCTGATGAGGGAAAATGTAAAGCCCTCTCTAGAACAACTAAATTGACCCTTTGTAAGACCCTAATCATCCCAGTCTTTCTCTACGGCGCAGAGGCATGGACACTATCAAAAGCGGATGATATTACTCTTTGTTGTTTCGGGAGGAAAATTCTTCGAGTAATTTTCGGTCCCGTGGGCATAGACGATGAATGGAGGAGAAGATACAACGATGAACTGTACGGGCTGTACAGCCACATCGACTTGGCCAGAAGAGTGAAGGTCCAACGACTGAGGTGGCTGGGCCATAAATGCTCCGGCCTGGAACGTCTTCAAATCCACACGCGAGGGACGGCGCAGTAGAGGAAGACCGTGACTCAGGTGGTGCACGCAATTGGAAGGGGACCTTAACCAGCTTAACGTTCGAAACTGGAAACAGCTGGCCAAAAATCGTGCTGGCTGGAGATGCTTGTTGGTTGAGGCCCAGATCCACCCCGGACTGTAGCGCCACTTTAAGTAAGTAACTACTTAAGCTTCCTATAGCGGCGACCCTTTAAAAGGATAAGCGGGACATTGAAATTGAATGAATAAAAAAAGTTGACGGCAAGAAAGCTTGTTGGGCAGTACCTAGTCTATTAATATAAATTGAGGACCAGCTAGAAAGAAACTTTGCTTGACAATTTCGGCGGGCAGTAGTTGTCATGTGCCCAAAAGGCATTAAGCGGGCTTTGGAAAAGGTCGATCACGCATCGACTATAAGAACAACTTGCGTATCAATCCCCAGTACTGAGTCGAGTTCAAGCCAGCGCCTTACATCAAAGTTCTCGGACTGCCAGAAAGCATTTGGTTTTGTTTATTACTTGAGTGGTGCCACGCCCCCTTTTTCCGAACAGGGGAGGGGGGGGGGGAAAGACCCACGGATATAATAACATCTGAATCGGATAAAAATTCAGAAGTCCTTTAAGGAAAAAAAAAAGACAGACGACAAACCTGTAGCATTAAATTTTTTAGAATTTACAGACCCACCCCACACATTTAGTTTCGCTTTATTATGCTAAACATTAAAATAGTTCACTAGCCAATCTCTCAACAGAATTTCGTTGTCCTTATTGTATTTTCTGGACGACTATTCAATAGCGAGAATTTTGCCGACACTTTTATGTAAGACCTAAGAAGTGGCTCTTTTAGGTGTATTTAAGGAAATAAGTAAAGAAACGGTCGGTCCAGACTCAAGAGATACCATCGTACTTTGTGTTGTCGTCTTTTGAGAGAAGAAATTGTGTTCCATTAAAGACAAGCTGAGAGACATTTGTCTGATAGTTCCCTAACAAACATTAAGTAGTGTAGAGGCATTTGTTGGTGAGCACCCTTCGATATTGACCATGTGGTGCTTGTCTTAGCTAAATATTCTAAAGATGACCTTTCAGAACTGTTCCAAGAAGAATTTGTTTTATTTTCCATATAAAATTCAATTAAACCAGTAACTGTCTGCTAAAGGTAAACAACTCCGAAATATTTTGACCTAAGGTCAGTGAAGATTTTTTAGGACTAGTCATTTTCGAAACTGAAATGGTGTCAGATTAACTATTTATGGGACATTGTGGGTTACTAGGGCACCGGAATATCTAACCTTTTTCGTTCAAGGGGTCTTGTAAACGCCCTGCCCTTGTCGTTAACGTCACTTTCACTATGTGAGTCATACAACCGAAACGTCAAAGTATATTCAGTCGGGAAATGTTTGACCAGATTTGTCAACTACCAGTCCATATCCACAAAAATGTCAACTGACAAAAACTGCTCACGTTCATCTATGGTCTAGCTAGGCCAATAAAAACTCAGCTACATCACATCAACCAGCTGTCAGACTTAGTAAACTAGAGTTTTAAATGTCGCCATTATCTGGCAGACCTTAGTCAAAATTTCAATTTTTCGAAAACCATAAAGGATATTATATTCGCGTCCTAACATTCCACAAAAACCCAAGAATTCACGTTTACAATTCCCTAAGCAAATAAACATTTATTAAAATGTATATTCAGTAATATTGGGACACCCAGCATCCCATTCCAAATGCAAATTTCTGCGAATGAAGAACAAAATAAATTCACCCATCAATATGTATCTACACCTACCCACATCTATTCCTTTCAAATATAAATACATCGTTAGTTAATGTGGTTCTTTTTATTTTGACGTTTCTCTGAAATTAATTAGTCAATGCAGTGCATAAAGAACTTTTGAAGCGCGAAACACACGGCACAGATACGTATGTTGGCACCACCATCAGTGCACAGCACCACGGCATCACTTGACATGTTTCATTTGTGACACTTTCGAGGCGTGGCACATTAATGTCACTGCATTTAATGTTGCATCCTCTTGACATTTATGCTGCATCGTGTGCATACTGATTGATAATTTAAACTTATTTCTTTTTTTTTTTTTGGTTTGTTGGCTCCGTATATACACTCAAATCCGATGGCGTGTCAGACGATTGTTTATCATTTAATGACCATCATTCGGTGTTGATTGCATTTCTCTGACCGCACTACTGTCACTTTGACAGTATGATGGTGCAACTAACAATGTTGCAGTATATAAGGAGCGACCGACGACGCAACGGAGAAGACGGCTTTTTATGGTCTGGTCATGATCGAAATTCCAAGAGGCTTCTGAGAGAGGACGATAATGGACACAGAGGCAGACGGACTGAGAGGTCCACCTATTTTGGAGGTGTAAAATGAACGTGCTAACGGGCGATAATCATTCGCTTTTGATGGCTCGCATTTAAAGTGCATATATTATCCTTGCGGGAGGGTTGGATTGCATCTGAATCATGGTCCTGGATAAGGGGAATTTACACGCACACGGATTTAACGAGTTGAGCTCCTGATTGTCTTGTTTATAAAAGCATATGCCTCGCCCAATTGAGATTTTTTTTTTATTTTGAAGAAACGACATAAATAATGAATTTAAACGGCTTTATACCAGTTCGCCTACGACATCTTCTGTTTTTCTTCGTCGAACGATAAACTGACGACGTTTTGTCTGGCGTGACATATCACAATGAACAGATGAACAAAAAATAAATAAAACCGTATACACAGGTCAAGACTTCTCGGTGAAGACCAAAAAAAGATGAGAAACCAATGCCCCTACCTAAACGTTTATAAGAAAAGGTATAAAAAAACAAACGACAAACGTAGGTATCAATGGCATCAAATTACCAAACACTTATTTTTTTTATGAAGACTTGTTAAACAGTCGTGCCTTTTGTTTGTTGTTGGTGGGTTTCTTCTTCTTTTTTTTTTTTTTTTTTGTGAAGGCGATAAGATATTGAATCAAAAAGTTGGAAATATTGAAGAATTCTGACTTAAATTGGCCTCGAATTTGTGGATATTTTTAGACCAAATAAAAATGGATTGTGGTACAAGATAATAAAAGTTAAAAAGAGTATTATACGCGTATCACCTGTTTCCGGTGCTGTTATCGCACATTGCAAAGTGGCAACACATTTCGTAATTATGTGCGATTCGAGTGGGTTTATTTATTAATTTTTTTTTTGTGTGAATGGAATTTTTAAACAATCTAATTTATATAGTGTTTGGTAAAAAAAAAAAAATATTAACAACTGATAAATGAGGAGTAATTTGCTTTGTTGAAGGAGATTTATAGTCTAGAAGTATAGGTATTTATTTGACGTAAGAAATGAAGCAATTAGAGATAGCCCACTTGACAGCTAAATTGTGAATGAAAGGTTCGTGGTGAGGCGGCAATGTGGCATCGGCTGAGTGGAGCTTGCGTAAAATGTTTTTGACTCCACATGGGTAGGGAAGAGGTTACATAGACGATATGTATCTCCATTGTGACAGCAACAGCAACTTTAGTGTCATATGTCGTGTTAAGCAGACTGAAGGGCTGGGGTGACACTTTATTCATATCGGACGAAAATCGAATGCCAGCATCTCATCGTTTAAGGATTGGGAGAGCTGCAAAACTAGCAACTAGCGGACCCTCGCCTGCTTAACATTTTAATTTAGGTAAACACAGGGGACCTCAACCAACTTGGAGTGCGCAACTGGAGGCAGTTAGCCAAAGATCGTGCTAACTGGAGAGGCGTGTTGGTTGAGGCCCAGGTCCACCCCGGACTGTAGCGCCATCTAAGTAAGTAAGTAAACACATTTTCCTGCGGTATCCTTTATGTGGACTGGGCAACAAGAAAAAAGTAAAGAAGGAGACACATTTTTTGAGAAGAGACCCGAGCGATTTTTTTAACAAATTAATTTTTTATGCGTTCATGAATATCCGGAAAACGTATAATATTTTTTAAAATGAAAAATACTGTCACTTTAAAAATAAAAGTAGCCTATAACCTGCACATATTTATTTTACACAGTTTACAAAAACAAATTTGTAAATCGGTGCAATAGTTCGTAAGATTTTTGCGGACATACAATTTTGCCATTCTTTGTTATATCTATTTGGTACACAGAGATTTCTTTACAGTCTCTGTGTATTCTGTTTCCTCTTTTATATTTATATATCGCGCAGGAAACATACCTAAGAAAGTACCTATAAGGAGTAGTTCGTATCTTTGAAAAGCGATCCCTACTACTCTTACTCGATATACATAATCTCCTTTTTTTTCTCTCTTTTTCCAAGATCTCCCACAAGCAAACTAAATTTTGCATATACCCAACCTTGCACCTACTGCAAATCCTACAGTGACCACAAGGAGGGGGGTTGCATACGTATCTTACTTTTTAACACCATTATTTTTAATTGTCGCGGTGACAGAATTAATAACAACAAATGTAAAAATGGTCATGAGGTTTGGGTAATGACCGAAAGAATAAGATCGCGAATACGAGCTGCCGAAATGAGATTTCTCCGTAGTATTGCTGGTGTGACCCGTAGAGATCGCATCAGAAATACCAGAATACGTAAGGAACTCAATGTCGAGCAGCTACTTCTCCGGACGGAGCGATCCATGCTTCGGTGGTTTGGTCATGTTAAACGCATGTCCCCGACCAGGATTCCACGACGTGCTATGGAATCCGTACCATCGGGCAGGCGTCCCCTAGGTAGACCCAGGATGAGATGGTTAGATCAAATTCATAATCTCTCCTCTACCCGTATGGGGATTGCCCTTGGAGGGTCCACTTGAGCAACCTACACCCGCGACCCACTTAATGGACAAGCGGACCATTGAAAATGAATGAATGAATGAATGAAAATGTAATTATGGGGGATTTTCTCTTAGGGTTTTTTCGAGTAAGGGATTTTAGAATAGGGGATTTTGGAAAGGGGATTTTGGAATAGGTATTTTGGAAAAGGAGATTTCATCACCAAACCTTTTACGAAACCGATCGAGTCCGAGTGCGCGCTGAAGTTCAGTCTGAGAGAACCCAAGGATGACCAAGTCATAAGCGAAGAGCAAATGACTTATCCTCAGATCTCCCAATTCGAAACGTTCATCGCCAAGACTGCGCTGTAACACCCAGTCCATATAAGTAATGAAAAGGAGAGGTGACAGGACGCACCCCTGGCGAAGTCCAACGCCCACGGTGAAAGGTATTGATTTAACGCCGTTTACCCGAACACAGCTTTTACAGTTTGTGTAGAGAGATTGAATGGCTCTCAAGAGAGAACCGTCAATTCCATACTCCTGTAATACACTCCAGAGTTTACCTCGAGGGACTCAGTCGTATGCTTTCTCCAAATCTACGAAACATGCGTAAACAGGTGTAGCATACTCCCAAGCCTTCTCAAGTACCATTCTGAAAGTAAATAACTGGTCGGTTGTAAATGACACGAGAGCCATCTAACTCCCTCTTCACCTAAAGCCTTGAGCATTTCTGATAAAGTTTATAGATATCAAATCGAATACAAAGTAATAAATACAATTTATTTTTTTTTTAAATTGACGAACATTTTTTGCCTAAGACCTCCCGATTTCAAAACTTGTGGTTAAAAAGTTTGAAGTATATGTCGCCAACAAATATTAGCAACATATTTTATTCAATATGATTTCAGCTAAGACAATTTGCCTGCGCATAATCTATCCGTCACGGAAACACTTGAACAAATGAGTTGTACAAAGAAGGGAGATTTTGATATTAAACAAGTGAAGCATTTTTCTTTTGTGGTACAAAAATTATAGTTGTTAAATCGGCATTGCTATAACAAGTGCCTGTAAAATTGTTAAATTGTAGTTTTGTGCTACAGGCCCCAGATCACAACTGGACACGGTTTTCTATTGCATTTTTGAAGGCTCTATTTCTCTTCACGTCACCGACCATTGAAAAGTCTGAATTTAGTATGGAATGGCCCCTCTAAAAATTCTCAGCATTTAAGTCGCCTTGTACCACAGTCCACAGCCTACCTCGAGTATATATTTTAGTCCCTAGCCCTACCGCACATCGTTTGGCGGCATTACCGTCGTAGTTCGACCAAGCTAAACTTCGCCAAACAATATGCCATACGGTCTAAAATGTAACCTCAGATATGTATTAAAATCTCTTACCACAGAAATATTTCAAAAAAATTACTAATATAGTCTTAAAAATATAATAAATGCCAACAAAAAATTACAACAAACCCAATATACCCTATTTAAAACAGACAGAAGCCCCTTTTCCATAATTCATCAAGGATACATATGAAACTTCCCCCTTAACTGTCAAAATGTCAACCCCAAAATGTAAGAACCAACGCGGTAAATTTCACCAACAAAATAAACACATCTTCTCTTCGTTCTAAGTGCAGCATCTGCATTTATTTACCCTATAGGGAATAAAAAAAACAAATAATTAACTACAAACATGCCCATGAAAAATTAAATAAAAAAAATATCTACATTCATCAAAGGTTTCTTTAGATATACGTCTGCCCTTCTCAATTTCCAAGGCTAGAGAACATGATTGCGGTTTTATATTTTTTTATTGCGCTCCTCAACCGATAACACAACAAATAAAATTATAAATAAAAAATAAAATTAAAAAAAAAAATACTGTTTATCGCAACGGAAGTTAGATAATAAAATAAAATAAAAAGTTATAGCCCCAGCCAAGTAGGTACCTACGTAACAACAATACTCTCATAATACTCAACTCAAGTGCGGTCTTAAAGTTATAAATTTTCATTGAGCATGGTGCGGTTTTTTGAATGGTCACATATACCTACTCGTATATATGCGAATTGTTTAGAGATTGTTAAGAGCCAATAAAAAAAAGTGTTATATTGCAAATTAATTCATATATCAACGCGTGGGTGGCTTCAGCTTAGTATTTCGCGACAGCGACACTAAATGTGTCAACTTTGGATTTCAAAAATAAATCTCATTTGGAGTAGTAGATACAGATACACACATAGTTGGCTGAAGATACTGCACACTCGTGTGTATCTTTTGATTGGGGGCGGCTGGAATTTGTTTAAGTTTCTCATTACCATCGAAGCAAATCGGAAAAAAAAGAAATTCTTCTCATCAAAGGTTGAGTAGAGTATCCTCTACAGGGACACCTTTTAATTGCTAAAATCAGTTAGTACGCCTTCATGGCAAAAGAGTACAAACATCCGGTGTAACCATGTTAGACACCCACTGCAACATCTATGCCATCGAACTATGTCGTATCCCGTCTATATGATTCATGAACTTCCAACGCGCGATTCCTTATAAAATCGCCCAGAAATAGATGTCAAAAAAGGCGTGAAATTAATTCGAAATCAGAACTTGCAGAAAAAGTGAAGAAAATATGCAAATTTCCGAGAAAGTCTAAGAAATATTTTGAGACTGCTTGGCACCAAAGAGATGTGTCCAACAATTTCTCAGAAGTGAGGAACATGTTCACTTGAATCCAAATCGAAATTAGCCAAGTTATGGGGAATTATTTTTTTTTTTTTTATATTTTTAGAAGCAACTATGGGGAGTTTTAGATAAATTAGAGGACTAAAGTGGTTGTAGGAATTTAGCAGAATATGTGTAGATTTTCATTTGTATCTGGAAAAAGTGGCCGCTTCTTCGAATTAAGGAAGAAAGGGTTCAAGAAACATCTTCTGCTACAAAGAATCGGTGTAGGAGTGAGCTGTTTAAGGACCGAAGTTGTTATTGTAATAAATATGGGAAACAGGTTGATTGTTATCCAGCTAGTACTTTTTTCGTTAATTATTTATTGGTAATTCACATAGGCTGCATATAGACAAACGATATTGCCTTAGACGCAAAGCTAATTAGAGGAAGCAGAAGAGACGCAAAAGCTATGTAAACATTTCTATAGATAAATTTGAAGACGCAAGGAGACAGCTAAAAAAAACAAGCAACATTAGAAAATGAACAGAAAAAAACGGGAGGAAATGCGTCTTGATGTTAACAGCAATCCTTGGAACTGGGGTATAGATAGGGCAGTCCTACGCAAGGTGGGTGCACAAGCAGCAGGACCATTCCTAAACGTGAACAAAATAAAGGATGAATTGGTCCCAAAACACCCGGGCAGAGATTAGATTCCACCCCCGAGCAACAAGAGAATATTCCACTAACAAAAAAGATCTTACCAGTGAGGCGCTGCTAGCTCTATGAAAAATAAGAAGGTCCCCTGACCAGATGGGGCCTTCCGACTTATGCAAGGAAAAAAAAAAAACTAGAAAAAACCGGCCAAATGCGAGTCACTCGAAGGTTCCGTATGTACGTAGTACTAGTGAATTACAAATACATTATCTGTTAGTTCATATAGGTACAGTACAGTGCATGCAGAGTTAAGTACAGTACATACAGTAGGTACACGCTGTCATCGTCACTCGTCAGTTAAATCCACCGACTCGGCTCCACCCAACTAGCAATAACAATAATACAAGTATTCACAAAGATCTAGGTACAAAATTGGCTTAGTTGATTCGGACAGACATCGCATCGTAGCGAAAGCAATAAGGTTCCTCCATATGGAAACGGAACCTTAAAAAGAACGACTGATGGTGCAGCAAGGGAAAAGGAGACCCAGAGACCCAATCATCCTACAGGCCCTTATGTTTGATTGAAAACTCTCGGAGAATATGCTCAAGTCAAGAATTTTGGCAGAAGTTCTGAGAGCAGGCGATTATTATGCTAAACAACACGGTTTCAGGAAAGGACACTCAACAATAGAACCATAGTAGAGGAGGTAGATATACGACAGCCATTTAAAAAAAATCGTCATGATGGCAACTCATGCTGGAAACGCATTTAGTTCTGCCAGGTGGAGTGATATGCCACACGTCTTAAACAGCACTTTCCGCATTACCTCAATATCTTTGACGGACAATGAGAACGAGAAGCTACCTTTGCGACATAGAGACCACAGAGAGAACGCGATCGAAAGAAATTATCGCTGGCGCAGCTGCCTCCTGTCCTGAGCTGCAACTTATGGAACATCTTCTATGATGGATTCCTTAGAAAAATATAGAAAGTACGTACCTAGTCGGCTATGCAGATGACATCGCTACAGTGATTACAACACAAGACACCAAGCATCCCATAGACTGCTCAACCAAGTCATTAGAAGGGTGCAATACTGGATGCTGGACTTATAGTAGTAATAGAAAAGACTGACCTAATCTTGAGATAAAACTGGTCGCAGACCCTTGTGATACAAGTAGGCAATAGCCACAGAATACGTAGTTAAGTACTTGGGAGTGAAATTTGATACAGCTCACATACTGGCAGCAGATCATGTCTACATTCGAAGAAGCTGCAAAGATCAATATTACATTAAACAGACTAATTGCAAACCTAAGGTAAGTAGAGGAAAACTTCTATGACAGACACGCAGTCTATTCCCCTGAACGAATGGCAGCGGTACAGTAAAGAGGAGCTATCCGGGTCACGAACTCGAAAAGTGTCAGCACCAAGCATTCTCGTGATTGCCGACTAAATCGCCAACGCGATCTCCTAGCGAAAGAAAGAAAATACGTTCATGAGAGAAAAGTCAAGATTGAAAAGTAATCGGCTACAGCGGAAGTTAAAGAGATTACCGAACAATTCTGGGGCAGATAACCCAAGGGAAAGATAGACTGCAAGACTGATCGGAAACATCGAAGATTAGACAGGTCGCAGATACTCCTCACTCAATACCTTGCCGGACACGATTGCTTCAACGATTTATCTGCACAAAATGGGAAAAGCAGAAAATCAGGCGGATTTGACTCTGGACTGTCCAATTACTGCTTTTGACAAGCAGCGTCAGCCAAAGGACAGAAATAGTTTTGGATGTAACCAAAGCCTCAGTAGTCACCGCGGCAAATCCGCTGAACAACCACAAGTTGTCCCATACATAAAGTTCCACTTGTTAAGGCTGCTTAAAACGGGAGGAGACTATGAAATCAACCAAGAGCTCATGGCGCACCAGCCTAAGCGACAGGAGGCAGAGCAGCGAGGGCGAAATTCCGATTGATTTTTATCTGGTCTGCGGCTGATCAAAATTGTCATAAAATTGTGCCAGATAAGTTAAAGTACGTCAAAATATTTAAGGGAGCAGCATGTCGACAGTTACTCTCCCGGATTTTAGGGAAGCAGATTTAAAAGCAAAAATTTGCTAAAAAGGTGGAGGAAAGCCCTCGTGTCGAAATCGATGACCTTGGTAATCCAGTTCGAAGCCTTACGGGAAAGCTAATGGAAACTAGTAGCGAATCCTTGATATTGGCAATGACATCATCATAAAAGCAGATTAAATAAATTTTTTGGTTATCGTAGTCATATGTACTTTCAATGGCTGATCAATCAATAATTTGATAGACCATCGCTGTCTAAGAAATCGTGCAATATACGATAGCAGGGCTTGCTCCTACCAATGAACCCTACTTACTTAGGTGGCGCTACATAACCAACAGGCCCCTTCAATTAGCCCGATCTTTGGCTCCAATTGCCTCCAGTTGTGCACTCCAAGGTGGTTGATGGGGACCTTCATTAAGGCAAGGTCTTTCTCTACTACGTTGTCCCTCGAAGACTCTTCGGGCCGGAGCGTTGGTGTCCATTCGCTCTACATGTCCTAGCCATCTTAGTCGACTGTTACGTACTTTTCTGACCAAGTCGTGGTCACTGTATAGCTCGTAGAGTTCGCTGTTAAATATCCTCCTACAAAGCCTGTCAACACAAACGGGACCAAAGAACTTAGCGTTCGAAACAACCAAAAAGATCTTAATCCTACTTTATTAACGTCCATGCTTCTGTGCCATAGAGCAGGACTGGGATGATGAGGGTCTTATATATAGTCTCCTTAGTGTTTCTTGACAAGCCCTTACTAGTCAGTTGCAAGTTATTGCACAGACTTTTGGTTTCGTACATTTTTCTCAAGTATGATGTTGAAAAAGTCGGGATTTTTCGTATTGTCCAAATCTTTTTTTGACATCAAAGGTCTCGGTGAGATTGCTTCCGACCTTTATGGAGCAGCGAGTGTTCTCCATAGTCATCCCGCATAATCTGACAAGTTTGACAGGGATGCCAAAATTAGACATGGCAATAGCTCGTCTCTATAAATGCTGTCATATGCGGCTTTAAAATCAATAAATGGATGATGAGTATCGATCTGAACGTCTAGGGTTTTTTAGAGGATCTGCCGTAGTGTGAATATTTGGTCGGTTGTGGACCCATACTGATAGGGACAGGGTCTCCTTTCTGTGAATCCCGTAAACCTAACTCAACAAAATATTTTTAAAATTAATTTTTTTCAGTCCGTCTGAAATGGCAGACTGAATGAGTTTCAGTAGCCTATCATGAGTCCATCAGAAGGAGGTCGTCGTACAGTGAATTAATTCACGTGACAAATATACCATACATGATGAACTCTGACATATTTGGAGCTGAGCTTACTCAGAAATGATTACAACTCTTGTCATTACACAACTGGAGGCATTTAATTCGAGGACCTATGACTAAATGAAAGTGTTTCGTCAAAAAAAGCAGTCGACTCCAATCTGGCCATATCATTGTCAACGTATATGACGACCTTCTCGTGCCAATGCCTTGTGACAACCTTCAAGACCTACAAACTGTACACTTTAGATACGCAAAATCTAACCAAATCACTTGAAATCCGCCTTCAGAATCGCTACATAGACCATGCCCATCACTATCAGAGCGGTACTCCTCTCATTGACCCATTTCCCTGCAACAATGAAATAAATCCAATCCACCACTGTCTACGTTAGTCTTTCAATTTAGCAAGCACACGTCGTCGACGTCGACAACGACGACGACTATACGGACGACATCGCGCCGCGTCGCGTCGTTTCAAAAGGAAACCTATAGAACGTGTACATCATTGTTGCGGCCACGTACGTGATGCCGCGCCCCTCCTCATTTCCGTTCGTGACTTCAAATTATTGCCGTGATTGTAATTCATTTGATTTCTCCTCTCATCATTTCAACCGCACTCTTGTCCTATAGGTATGCATATGCGAACGCGATATCTAGTACCATTTGTCTGAAGTACACTGGCTGGCTGGCTGGCTGACTGCCTTCGCCGGCCATCCAAAAATACAAAAATTAAAATAATTATAATAAAAACTTAAATATCCAACCTACTCTCGACGACTTGTTTATTTCATATTCAATTAATCTTTGGACGTATTTTCAGACCGGATGTCTACGGAGTCGAAAATAGAAATCCTCCACCTCGTCCCGCAGCCAAGTGAGTGTGTGCGCATGCAACACAACACACTACGATGTACGTATCCATTCGGTTATAGAGGTATAGAGGGGAGCCCAAAAGATACATGTCGTATCTTAAACTGCTATACGACCAGCAGAGTAGAATAAGTTCTATAAAATTTATACGAGGGAAAACAAGATTACAAAATCTTTATGCCGCATGTTTGACAAATATCCGCCGATTGAAAACGACGACAAGGTAACATGGCGAAATGGTCAAAATGATCCTCGCTATCTAGAGATGCGAGCGATCCTCTAAAAATGCACCGAGTGTGTTGAAAATTCGGCAGATTTATTCGAGTACGAGTACCCGGCAACATGTTGCATCGTCGTTGTGATGGTGGTGCCGATGCGCTTTTAGATATAGTATCTCGATATTTTTTTTTTATATTTATGGCGCGCCGTAAAAATGCGTATTTTTCTTGCGACAAATTTATTTGCGGATAGCATCGTCATAAGCTAAAAACAGAAAATAGTTTGCATTACGCACTCACGCACTTGTTTACTATATTTACACTGCTGATGCGTTCGTGTGTACGAGCTGCGACGCAACGCACGAGGGGGAAAGGTTTCGTTTCGAGTGTCGTTGCATTGAGTGTGGTTCGAACTATTTTCGAAAGAGATCAGAATGCGCGTGTAAAAATATTTGAAACGTGATAAAATACCTGTCGTCGCTTGTTTTGCAAGAATCGTATAGGTAATGGCAGTCTTTTTATAGACGATACACGGATATTGGACTTTTTTTTGCCCTCAAAAGAGCTTTAGATACTCATAGATTGAAAAATGCGAAATCAAAATTGTTTAAAGGAAGATCGCCTCAAGTAAAAATCCCTTCCAGTGTAAGAGTTAGTCTGCAGTGACATATTCTAATAAGGTATTGACCTAAGTGTGGCACGGAGTAGGTAGGTACTCCTCGTCAGCCCACAAACCTAACCTAACCTAAGGTAGGGTCTTCGCGTAGTCCTACGGTTTGGCCGAATTCTGTTGCTCGAAGCGGGGCTTCCTGTTACTTTCAACGCCCTACTCAATTGAGAATCTATTGCAAGTACTTATATAATTAACTAGCTTTTGTCCGTGGCTTCGCTCGCGAAGTACTCAGGATTTGGTACACAGATATTCCTTCACAAAATTCCTTTTCAAAATCGGAAAAATTAATTGTCGCTTTTTCTTCTAATAGAGTACACAAACTAAGTTTGAAGTCGATCGGATGAAAAATAAACTTTGACCCCCTTTTACCCCTTTAAAGGTAGAATTTCCAAAATCGAAAAAAAAGTTTTTTATTTCTCATATAGAGTACACAAACCGAGTTTGAAGTCAATTGGATGAGAAATAAAAATTTCCCATACAAACTTTGACCCCCCCTTTTGCCCCTTCAGGGGTTCAATTTCCAAAATCGGAGAAATCAGTTTTCTTTATTTCTCATAGAGAGTACACAAACCCAGGTTAAAGTCAATCGGATGAAAAATAAAAATGTCCTCATACAAACTTTGACCCCCTTTTACCCCTTTAGGAGTTGAATTTCAAAAAATCCTTCCTTAGTGCTTGTATAAATCATATTCATAAAGAAAGCTAAATTTATGGTTTAGGCTGAGCGTTGATGATCAGTCAGTCGGAATCTTCATTTTTATATAGATTCAGATGTGAAAGCCCCAATTTTTTAAGAAAGGTTTGTGGCATGTGACAAATACCAGCCTGGGACTGTCATTGACCTACACTACTTATGCACGAGGTTAGATCCCACCCTTCACCAAACGATATTTCCAGATACATATTACTCGTAGTTGCAAATTTCGACAAGTAGGTATAACAAAATCCTTAAAGTGTCATAAAGACAGGTGCGTCTACAAAAGTACCTCTTTTCTAAGTCAAATTCAGGTCTTGAAAATATTTCATTACTTTTCTTGGCAAAGACTAGCCTATTAGGTTTCAACAACGTCTCAAGATGCTTGCAGATATATGTCAGCTCTGCCTACTTAAATTGTTGCAAGTTCAAATCTTTTGGATCCATTTTTTAAAAAAGTTGCCAAATGTGAAAGACCGCCAAAACGAATTGTTGTCGAAATAAGCATAAATCTTTAACTAAGAAACGAATTATCAGGTGTTCACCGATGATGCTTCACTTTGATGTCGAAGAAGGTTTAAAACAAACAATAGTACGAAAATTACAAGACATCATTAGAAGTGCAATTTTTTTAAAAGATCGCCCATGTGGATATTGACATTGGGCCTCCGCACACGAGACTAATTCTGCCGGCATAAAACCGATTTTGTAGGCGAGGGGACTGAAGTGAGGGGAAACAAACGGAATAAAATGTTCTGCCGGGTTTGAGCGGTTGAACAAGGCATAAAACTAATACATACACAACTATCAAAATATTTCAGTTGAAAATAATACTACACATACACAATGAAAAGAGGTTCATATATATAATTTTTCTGCCGGCTGAAATCATCCCGTGTGCGCTCGAAGTATGGTATAAAAACGGTTTTCTGCCGGCAGAATTAATCTCGTGTGCGGAGGCCCATTATCGATAGGGCGCCTATAGAAATAGATGTCAGCGACGCGTTTGCAAGTATTGAAACGTAAGCGACAAAAATCGGTTTGTATGGCAATGATGACAGATTAAGTAACTAATTACGCCCAGACTTGTGTCTCTTGAAAAGGGTGCCCTAGATACCGAGGGCCTTGCAGTTTGCTGTTCAGTATAAGTGAAAATCGCGAGGAAACGACTTTTTAAAAAAAACTCATTCGGCTATAGGACAAGCAAATATTTGAATACGCTTCCTGGGGCATGTTTTCACAGGACTACAACCTTTTAGTAAAACTAACGCTACGATTACACGGTGTGCTGGACTACTGTGCGAGGGATCCCAGGTTCGACCCCGGAAAAACACAAATTACATCTTAAAGTTTTTTCTACTGCGCCACCTCTCCCGAACGTCTGACAAACATCCGAGAGTATGACTGTCATGAAAGAGCTTTTCAATTCAGCCGTTCGGACTCGGCATAAAATTGTAGGTCCCTTCCATTCGTCCCAAAAATAGAAACTCATTACGAGAAGCTAGGCCTAGGGTGTCTACCCGCCTGTTGCGCCACATATTTGTTTATTTTTTATTTAAATGGCGCACTGAAGTAAAAATCGCGTCACAAAGCAGTCATTTAAATGTCGTTCTGTGTGATCGCCATTTTTGGGATAACATTTTCGGCGTCATTTAAATGACTAGGAAAATGTCGGACCAAATGACATGTATTTAGTGCCATTTAAATGGCGAAAAAAAATGGCCGTGTGATCGCTCTTCAATGACGCCTAGGACAAATGACTAAACTTTTTGGCTGTTGCGTCATTTAAATGGTATCCCAACGGAGAATTCTAAATGACTCACAGTGTCCGTCATTTGATTTTGGGACACAAATGACGATGATAGTAATTTTGTGTGATCGCCATTTTTCCAATGACGAATCGTAGCTTAAATGTCGCTCTACTGCGACATTTTTTTCTGACATCACAGCGCCATTTAAATGACTCAAGAAAATGGCCGTGTAATCGTAGCTTAATAAATATACATATCAGCAAGCGCACCTCGGGCGCGTTATAGGTTAAACATGAGAGTCAATTCTCCATTGGTATATATACCTCTTATAGTTTTTCAACGGCCAGGAAGTGAACTTGCACTTCGCTTGCTCCAAATGCGCGATAATCACTGGGCTATGAAATATTATTAAATAAAACAGAGAGGATGATAACCGGCATTTATTTGTTGCTTACACATTTTTTGTCGGTCTTTCAAGTTTTACTATTTCTGTCCTTTTAAGGTTCGCAGTTCTCCCGCGCGTATTCCTTTCCGGTAATCGACTTTAGTGAGGGTGAAGATGCATTCAGTGTGGGCACAAAGGCTCTATGGTTCGTATACTAGACTACTGAGCGAGAAATCTCCGCTTCAACCACCGGAAGGAGCCATATAACAACTTAAGGTTTTTTTTCCATTAGATCAGCTCTCGAAAAGTACAACTGACGAGAAAGATTCTTTATTCAGACGTTCAGATTGACGTAAAATTGTAGGTCTCCTCAATGTGTCCCAAAAATTAAAGCTCACACAAAACGAATGGTCGAATGACGAGGTGATCGAAAAATTTATCAGCGATAAAAGAGACGGAACAGCGGAAAGTTTTTGAAAACGTTGAAAGAGTTTCAGCATCATTCCTTAAATTCCCCAAGAACTCCGCTCGGATATATTCGGGCTGTCAAGTCTATGTGGATTGTCTACTGGCCTACACAGCGGCCAATCTTCTAGCTTGAGCGCTCTCCTTACTTAGCCCTCTTTTTTTTCTTGTGGGGTTACCTGAAGAGTGAAGACCCCTGTTTACAACAATCGACGCGAGACACAGGACACATATAGTGGACACAGGACTATATTCAGGATAAGATCGTTAATAAGATCTTGTTTCAAAGTCAAAAATGTGCGTTTAGAAACGTTTACCATGTTAAAGAGCAGCACTAGAGCCTATTTGGATGTGGAATTGTCATACGCGGTAGACTTTGGAAAGACGTTTTAAACGTTTAGATATCTTTTATGAAACTCCGTGTAGTATAAAAGAGACTACACTCTCCAAATCTCTCAGCTGATAACTCGATTGGCATTGCTGTCATTTATTGAAGTCAGTCGTGCAGTGCTTTCATTTACAACAATCCGTATTAAGATCAAATTCGCCAACATCAGCCCTATCGGCGTTCATATGCTGCCATGTTGGAAAAGCGTCAAGTTTTACAAGTTCTTCGATCCGACCTACGAGCAATGGTGCTAAAAATGACATCAAGGCGGCGATGTCAACGTAAAAGAAAACATCTTTGGGTAGTTGCCACTTTCGATAAAGACCTTTGACGGATCACCAGACTTGCTACGGGTTGAAGTGGCTATATATAGCAAGCACGAGGTTTTTAAATCTCAATTGTCATATGAGGATATGGCTGTCTTCGAATCAATAGCGCTCGATACAGGGTACACGACATAGAGGCTGCGGCGACTAAAACTCAATCTGGAAGTCTAATTTTCGACTAATACTCGAGCAGTTAGTGTCATGCATATCGCGGTGAAATGGCAAAATTAAGTCCAATCATGCTAAAATGGCTAACCACATTGAGCACAAATCAGCTGCCACTTGTCAAATTAAGCATCGCTCGAAAAAGTGTTGGCAATTCAAAAAACAAACCTCTAAAGAAAACATCTTTTATAATATCGAAAAGCTGTAATCGCAAGAGATAGAGCCAAAATCTTCGCCGATCACGTATTCTAACCGCAGTAACAACTTTATCATAGAAGACCAGTGGCAACATTGTTAGAAAGCCAACCTAGGTTTGACAAAAAATGTCGAATATGGCAAACTCAGCAATACAAAAGTGGCATATAAAGCGGCTCTGCGTAAGGCGACTAGCGCGAGCTGTAAAAGAGAGGGGAGGCAAATCGGATTCCCAGGGGTCAGATCACGTAAAATGAAAACGACTGAACGATATCGTTTTCACGCATGCTGTCTCTATCATATTGTGGCAATAAATAGAGACTGCTATTGTCGAAACGATGTCGTTCGATCGTTTTCATTTTACGTGATCTGGCCCCAGTTCTTTGGAAGTTCGGCCCCGTTTGTGGGGATGGATGATAACGACGAGCTCTACGAAGGGTACAATGACATCGGCCTTATAAAAATAAAAAGTCTATATCAACACTCCTGCAATAAGAGTCTTCGATTGAAATCTATAGGTTCGTAGACCTCGCCTCTTCGCTCACAAATAGACAAGGACCTCAACTCAACCGACTTGGAGTGCGCGTTATTGAGGTAATGGGGAAGCTTGCTAGTTGAGGTTTCGAGAGTTTGGAAGGTTGTTTGATTTTATTATAGAAGGCAAAGGTGTTCGTTTTGAAATGGGCTGGCAAGAGCTTCAATATTTATGGCAGACGAGGAGCCAGTTTTACAGCCTTTTAGCAATTGTGCGAAAACAATTACATCTCAGGCATTAGTCCATCTTTTCACGGCAAACCGCTATAGTGATGTCGTTGGACATCGTTGCAGCCAGATATTCAGAATTGCGGTTTGTTTTGCGCTTGCTAGTCTGCGCATATATAACTCAGCCCCTGCTTGAACCCATCTAAATGTTTCTGTAGCGCTTTGTAGTAATGCTGGCTCAAAATAGGTCCTCCACAATCTTTTAACATTCTTCTCTGGTTTGATTAGATTAGTTTAGAGGAGATTGAGGAGTATAGTTCGTTCATCAGTACTGAGCTATTTTGATCCCCTTTGAGGGAAAGAAATGTCTGCTTTGGCAATACAGTAATCAATAACCGAGCAACAATGGGCCTGAATGTTGATTCGCATCTGTCATCGCTATTAGTGGATACATTTAGGGGTTAATCTGAATCGCCTGCCACAAATTTAGCTCCACTGGAACTATATCACTCACATGTCAAGTTGCTGGCGTTGACCGACCGCATGCAAAAAGTGCTCAGTATCTACGGCTACTGCATCAGCCCACTTCTAGTTGAAATTTCAGACAAATTTCTTATGCAAGTCGCATAAATCTCGAATTCATCGCGAGCTTAACACGGATCACCTTTACCCTAGCAGCATCGTCTATCCACCATGAATCTGCATTAGGCTTCCATTTGCCGTAAACAAAATTCTCGTAAAGGGAGACCAGACAACCGATGATGAATGATGGAACAGTTTGATGGTTTTAAATTGGATTTTCATTTCAGGTCGTCTCGAACTGAGGCCTCAATGAAGACACGACTGTAAGAACCAGCCTTCGGGAGCTATGATTTATTACAATTGCTTCCCGGACTGAATTAAGCAATTGACCCTAGCACTCTGGAATTTGAACAAAATCTGAATAGAAATTCTCTGGCCAAGAGACAAAAGATTGATGGAGTCATATATGCGAAGCGGATGCTGTGTCTGGGAGAGAGAGAGATGCGAGTGCAATCACCCCAACTGCCTTAATTGACTGCTGAAATCAATAAATATCACATGCCTCTCACACTCAAATCTGTTCGCCGCACGCTGCCAGCTTTCACCCACTTAAGCGCACAGGTTTAGTTACAATTCCACTTGAACAACAAACTGCCTGCCCACCACCAAGGGGGCACAGTATCCGCTGCTGTAATGCGATTAACCCACATCCCTAAGGCACTGCATCCTTTAGCGTTTAGCTCAATCATCAATCCCCACACCATCTTTCATTTTGTGGTTGGATACAGACCTGCACGGTCTGTATATGTCTCTGTCCGAATGGCTTACATGATGTTCGACTTCATGTTTGGAGCATTAACGTCGACGAGACCAATCAGACGAACTGCAAATTTTTGCCTCCTCCGCATTTAGAGGGACGTTTCCAGCTGACGGGTTGGAAGAAAAAGTGTTTCCTCTAGGAGTTGGCTTTACATTAGCGGCAAACAAAACGCAAAGCGCTTATATGTAGTTATATGGACTGCCATTTACCTATAGACGCCTTCTCACGCATCTCAGTGAACGGCCACAGACTCCCACATAGTGCACCTGAGCATGAGGAGGAGGAGGATATGCGTGCGAGAGTAGGTGGTGCACAACACGAACTCATTACTCTCTCGAGAGCGGGACGAATATGCCGCGTTGCAATTAATTTTGAATTATGACGCGAGTTTTAGATAAAAAGATACAAAATCCTATTTCCTGTCATTAGCTCGGCGTATCCTAAATCATTTTGCAAAAGAAAAAAAAAAACCCAAAAGGGTAGGCAAACAACAATTGAAAGGCAGACAGAGCGGAAAAAATTTATGAATGGCGAATGATGATGACAATCAGAGCGCATGATGTGTGCAGGCCAGGCCAGAGCCAGACAACATGTCAGAGAGTATCACAGGAGCAGCTGCAATTTCAGCATCGTGCTGGAGTATGGACTGGTTATGTGGTGTATCACATCGCGCAGCAGGACGTCAGCCAGACACGTTCTCGTTTGGGTTGCGAAAAAAAATGAATTTTTTCATCAGACCTCCTTTTTTTGCTGACTGAATTATGCTGAACAAGTGAATGCACGGATGACATACAGCAAAAGGACAAAAATAAGACTCCGCCGTCTCGAGATCAAGGATGCTGACGCTGAGATGTGTCGTGTGTATTTCGGTGGCTCGCAGCGACATCACTGTGGTGTGTGTATTTTTGGAGATTTCTTTTTTTCTCTCTTTCTTTTTTGGAAATTGTTGGCGAATTTATTTTCGTTGTTTGTACGAGTAGGTATACTCCTGGGGAGGAGCAGATGTGCGCCCTTCGTTGAGGTCAGGCATGCACATCAATTACGAGCTGCATTAATGTGGTTAATTTAATCGGTCAATGGAGTGGATGCGGAAAGGGACACAGGCAGTGCTGAGTATTTAAGAAGGCAGTTTATTTTGTAAATTACATTTGGGAGTGCAATTGTAATCTGGCCAAAGGCGGCAAAAAAAAGGGTCCGCAAAATTATCCTCGACCGACATCATTTCAATCAATTTTAATTCGGTCAGCAATAGCACCGCTCTTGTTAGAATGCAGTATAAACTGTGACTGTGAGTTTCAAAGTGCTAGCCCGGCCTTGATTTGTCAGTCTTTCGACCTAAAGTCTAAAAATATCCATATTCAGGGTAGTGTGATGTAGGAAGAATGGCGACGTCATTTACCTCATTTTGTCACAGGTCCGTCTTTAAAATTTGACTCGTAATACATTCTAGACCCAGTGAGTTGTTGTGGTAAATGCTAAAGACATCAACTAAGCTGCTCATAAGGCTTTCGTAAAAAGTCTGAAAAAGTTTCCAGTTGATGTGTTGTCTAAGAGAAGAACAACGCAGTCTTCGTAGCCAACATTACTTGGTGACATTTCGGGCTCGTGTCATCTTTCACGTCAGCGAGTTTCGTGCAGTCATTAATCGGATTTAATTTGAGGGTTAAACTGAACTCTAGAGGGCAGGAAACGCGATAAAGAAAGACCTTACCTTAGCACCTTAGGTTGCACGCAGAGTTAGAAAGGGATCCCAAAACTAATATGACATGCGTAAATGACTTTAGCTAGCTATAAATGAAATCTATCCCTAACTATAACCCCTTCGAAAGAGAGGCAACGAACGGTTTACCCCCCTTTGTAGGGGTCGATTCGAAAAATACTGAAACGAATGTCCATAATTTGAGTGTTCTCCGAGGTTTCCAATCAGAATATTTGCATTAGTCATATAAAGATACAATATCTACTAAAATTCTCAAATATGTCCCTAAGTTTGTATGTAGTCCTTAAGTTTGTTTGTAGCCCCCTAAGTATGAGGGGTCATATCAGAAAGTTTTGTTTTATTTCTTATTTAGAAAGTGTGTAAATAAAATATTAATTTTTCTTCAAACATTTTCAATGGCCTGCTTATCGATTAAGCGGGTCGCGGGCGTAGGTTACTCAAGTGGACCCTCCATAGCTCTCGATTTTCGGCCATTGACTCTAAATCATCAAGGGCAATCCCCATATGTGTACAAGAGAGATTACGGACTTGATATAACCATCTCATCCTGGGTCTACCTAGAGGACGCCTGCCTGATGGTAAGGATTCCATAGCACGTCGTGGAATCCTGGTTGGGGACATGCGTTCAACATGACCAAACCACCGAAGCATGAACTGCTCCGTCCGGAGAAGTAGTTGCTCGACATTGAGTTCCTCACGTATTCTGGTATTTCTGATGCGATCTCTACGGGTCACACCAGCAATACAACGGAGGAATCTTCGGCAGCTTGTATTCGCGATCTTATTCTTTCGGTCATTACCCAAACCTCATGGCTCGAGTAAAAGATTTGTTTTGCCAAAATCTCCAGAGTTGATCAACTTAAATGTATTTAAATGAACAAAAGAACAAGGTGAACGTGGTTATTCAACAACCAAATGAATTGATCAATAGGTGTAAAAAATTTATTTAGCAATTAAATGAATTGATCAATTATTATGTGCGAGAGGTTTTTCAACAGTTGAATGAGTTGATCAACTAAGAGTACGTTTCAACAGTTGGGTGGTTTGATCAACTAGATGAATGAAGTTAGTTAGCAATTAAATGAGTTGATCAATGTGCAATGACTTGACAAAATTGTTTCACGAGATTATTTAGCAATTGAATGAGTGGATCAACTAAGAGAACGAAAATTTTGAACAATAAAGATTTAATTTAGAGGAAGACCCTCTGTAGCTCCAGCGCCACATAAGTAAGCAAGTATGAGTTGATCAACGAGATCTACGAGGGTATTAAGCAATTGAATGAGTTGATCAACTAGATGAACGAGGTTTTTCAACAGTTGGATGAGTTGATCAACTAGATGTGGGAAATAATTGACCAATTGAATGCGTTCATCAACTATAGGTGAACGGGGTCTTAACAGTGGAATGAATTGATCAACTAGATGTACGAGGGTTTTAAGCAATTAAATGAGTTGATCAATTTGAACTATGTTTCCCAATAGTTATATATTTAGCAATTGAATGAGTTGATCAACTAAGAGTACGGGATTTTCAACAATGAAGAGTTAATTTAGAGGAAGACCCCGCCTTATGTGGCGAGCACAAGTGGAAGGGGGCTCAACCCGATTGGAGCACGCAACTAAAGGCAGTTAGTCAAAGACCAAGCTAACTGAAGAAGTTGAGGACCAAGTCCACGACGGACTGTTGCTCCAGCGCCACCTAAGTAAGCAAGTAGAATGAGTTAATCAACTAGATCTACGAGGGTATTAAGCAATTGAATGAGTTGATCAACTAGATGAACGAGGTTTTGAACAGTCGAATCAGTTGATCAACTACACTAGCCAGCAAATAAATCGGGCCACCCGCTACGAGGGTTTAAAGCAATTAAATGAGTTGATGAACAATATGCACGAGGTTTTTCAACAGTTGGATGAGTTGATCAACTAGATGTGGGAAATAATAATTGACCAATTGAATGAGTTCATCAACTATAGGTTGATCAACTGGATGAGTTGATCAACTAGATGTACGAAGTTATTTAACAATTGACTGAATTCTGCAAATTGGTGTAACGAGTTATTTACCAATAAAATGAGTTGATCAACTAATTGAACGTGATTTTCAACAGTTGGTCAACGTAGACGCAGCAATTTAATGATCAACTATGTGCACGAGATTATAAAACAAGTGACTGAGTTGCTCAGGATGCATTAACTCGAACATGTTAAATATTTAATCGGATTGCATTGCTCCATTGGAACAACATGAGCGTCTCCATTAGAATACGAGCCTTTAAACTTGTGTCTTCCACTGTGGGTTTCAATAAACAACCGAACGTAGTTTTTGAAGCCTTAAGTCACTAAAACCACGCATACGATAAACGTTATGCGATAGCTTGATTTTGAGAAAAGTCAGCGCCATAGATAAAACGGAAATCCCTGTTGGTGGGCCAAAATTAACTGCAGTCGCTAAACATTTACAGAGAAAGATGAGAGCTAGTGCTATATTGATCATCAATTTATATCCCACCCGCAGCTATCGATCAACCACATTAGAACAACGATTCAACATTGTTGTGCACGCTACTCTAGCACACTACTGGTTGTCTTGTCATTGAAATTCAAGCTCTTATCAACTTGGCAAACGACAAGGCAGAACTGAAAAAAAAACCTATAACGCAATGTCAGCTATACTTAGCAACTTTCCGCCCCAACCACATTGTATACATATTATGTGAGGATGTGCTGTGTGTTTACTCGCATTAAAAACTCGATTCAGCGATAATCGCGTACCGCCATCCGGTGTAGGGTGCTGTTGTTGTTGTCGCATATTTCGTTTTGCACAGCAACCCTTTGAAGTTGGCCGTCTTCCGACTTGCAAGCGCCGCTTAAGTGGCATTTATGCGCACGCGAATATTTTTTTTTTTTTTTTTAATTTAATTCGTCATCATCAGCACTTCCTTCCGAAGAGGGTCTCCTCCACACACACGCACATACGGCGGATGTTGTACGTCACAAATAAAGACGATTGGCAACAAGATCGCGTCGCCCGATATATGAACAAGACAAGCTGCTCCTTTGTGGGTGATAGCTGCCACAACTTGTGTCAGTTGTGATAGATCTGGAGTTATGTCATTTATTAGCTGTCATATTGCATCGTGATCCAAGGCCGAACAGTGTAACCGAGCCTCAGGGATGATGTAACGCGTGCACGATGCAATTGATGTGAATTGCTGGTCAGGGTGCGTGCCTTGCTTCAATCGGAAAGCAAGTCCCATTGCCAGTTCTGTCAACCGAATAACACCTGACAGACATTCCTGTACTATCAGCACGATCACCGGAAACATTTGACAACGCTGCCCTCGGTGGTAACGTGTCGCTGTCGAATTTTTTTTTTCTTTTCCATGAGGACAAAGAACGAAGTACGCGATATACAGCAATCAAGATAAGGCGCACTAATCAAACCACCATAATCCTTAACCCACTGAACCTGTCCGTCAGCACGTATGCAGCCCAAACGTCGCGTTGTTGCACACGTCATTATACACTCGTTCTTAGTACCAGCGCGAGTACGACGACTTTGGGGCCGGCAGTCCCCTCTTCGCAGCGCCCCATTTCCGTTACGGTTTTGCTGGCTTTAATCCTCCTAATTTCGTATGTCAGTCATAAATCATAATTGCCGCCGTTGCCAGCCGCACAATTAACCCGTAACGTATTCGAGATACATTTTGGCAATATACAGATACACACGTGTGGTGGGGTGAAGTGGTCCCAAACAAAAATGTTTTGTTATTGAAACAAATAGTTGAAAGAGCGCGGGTATAAATAATAAGTGGGCACCTCTTCCTGTTGTTTGGTATGGCCCATAGTGGCTTCGCCTAAAGTTGGCCCACTAGAGCCGGTTGCTTGGTTGTCCAAATGTGTTTTCATGAATGAAATATTGATTTTTACGATATCTATACGATAAAGGGCGACACGCTATCGAGTTTTTATATGCCGCCATGCCCGCACTAAAACTGTGTGTGTTTGTGAGTGAGTGTTTGTCTCACGACAGATAGCAAAAGGTGGGTGGGTGGTTTGACTAGTAACATGCGTGTCTATAGGTGTTTGCCTGCATGAGCGCTGTGTTTTATTTTTGGATACCATAAAACGCAAAAGTATATATATTTTTTTTTTTTTCATTTTGAATATATTTTATCGAAATGGATTTTCATTCGTTTTTGTATGGTATTTGACATCTGGCTGGTAATAGAGACAGGAAGTCATAATTTTTAGGTGGTTCCATGCGGCTATGTGATATGGTGTGATTGTACGAGCGCCTACAAAGGGCGGTGCGACCGAGATAGGTATGGTTTTATAAGTAGGCTCGTTTGTTTGATGTTTCAATATCAATAGTGCGGAGAAATAGTGACTCGTGACTATCAGGCACATGCATCCTGTTTGTGCGTTTACATGACCACCCGTTCGATTGCGTGCTAATTTGTGAGCAAAACCCAACCAATGGTGGTATAATTTTTCGACTTTGCGATGTAACTGATAGAGGTGGTAGACAGGGTCCCATCCACTTGTCGCCCGGTGAGATACCACCACATCATGCTATAGGCTCCGTGAAGTAGTCTTGACTACGTTTCGGAGTTTGGCAGATGCGGATCTCGACTTAATATGGCTAAAAGTCGTCCTACAAAGTTGTACTAAATTCTTGTTCGCCAAACGATAACGAACCATCTAAATTATTTCGTCATTTATCCGAAAAGGTAGACTGGATACAAATTCATCATCCAACGGCTGAAGTTATTATACTTGGTGACTTCAATGCCCATAACATGGACTGGCTACGATATTCTAACACCGAGTTTCCCAAAGTGTGCTCCGCGGAGCACTTGGTGCTCCCCCATGAAAATGCAAGTGCTCCGCGGAAAGATTGGAAAAAATATGAAAATTCCATCAGACTAGCTAATTTTGAGCTTCTGAAATTTGTCATTTTGTTCGCAGCAATGGAATTTGTGTATTGATTACACTGTACAAAAATTCGTAAAAATAAATCGTGAACTTCAGAGCTATCAAAATGGAAACGAATCAATGGCGTTGATTGCGAAAAGATTTGGTTGTTCTACGAAGCTTGTTTTCGGGGAAATACTTGTTTCTAAGAAGACCGAAATCCGGAAGTTTTGAGAACCGCAAAAGAAAAAAGATTGGACGCAAAACTGCTCCAAAGAAAGATTTGCCGGACAAGTAGAGCCAATTCATTTTTGAAATTTATACAAATTAGGGAGATTGTTCTGAACTTCATCAAGAACTCGCGGCCAGGGCTGTTAGGTACGGAAGAAAATCTTCGCGGATGCATGTTCCACTAAAAACATGTGGAAGAAGCGGAACTTCGCAACACTCCACCTACAAAAACCATTGCAGTTTTGGAAAAAAGTTCGCTGGGGTGCCATATTCAAGTATAATTTATTTGGATCAGATGGAAAAGTGTGTGTGAACCGAAATAAAAACTTGTGCGCCGACATCGAAACAGAATTAAAAGCCAAAAAATCAAGGAATGCTGAAGAGCGCCAAATACTTATTTATTTATATAAGATGCCGTATTTTAGTGGAAAGTCTTCAGAAAAGATTGACTGTCATTTTAAAAACATAAAGGCTAAGCCAGAAAATATTGGCAATTTTTATAAGTTTTGGAAACTGGAGTTTTAAAGTTTTTGTTATTCTGTGGCAAACTCGAAAATGAGTTAAAAATGTTTTTGAATTACGTAGATATTTTTTTTTAAATATCTACCAAATTTAAATATTTTATAAAATGCTTAAGGTCACATCACATACATGTTACTTGTTTCTTCAATTTAATACAATATTTTAAAAAAATGTGCACGACTGGGTCGCACGAAACTTTCTCGTTTATTGCGAATTTCGCAGAATCTCAGAGTCATTTCAGCAAATTTAAAATCATCATACCCAATTAAGATGTCTTCAGGTTTAGTAACTGAATCCTTGTTAATTAAATAAAAAGTATCTAAGTAACACATACTGCATAAACATACCTACAACACTTTATTACTTACTTTCAAAATTCACTCCGAACAACTGACACTTAAAAGGAGGTAAGTAGGGGATGAATTTCGAATTTCCAATTTTTGATTATTTTAAAAAAGTGGTTTCAATGGTCGGGATTTGGGTAGTAATTTTTGAGAAATATTCATAAAACGGCAATATTCGAGTTTTCTGAGAAAAACTAAGTACGTGATCATGTTTAGAATGCTTATGTTATCTTAAATATGTATTTTGATCAAAATCGTTTGAGCGGTTTTTTGTAAAATTATGCTGACAAATGTTACAATTTGGATTCGAAAAGAACTGTTATTAAACTGTTTAGCTGAAAACTGAGTACGACATATTCTTCAGGATATAAACATTACCTAGCAGTTACATTTTTAACCAAATCGAGAATGCCGTTTTCGAGATATGTGTAGTTTTTAAAGTACCGTTTTTAGCGATTGGGGTGGAAATCGAAGGACGCATTCATGGTTCAAAAAACACTGTTTTTGAACGGTTTAGCTCATAACTGAGCAAATGGTATTACTATGGATTTAAGCATTACCTGACAGTAACATTTTTATTAGGGATTTGGGTGGATATCAAAGGACGCAGTCTTTTTAGGGAAAAACTGAGTTTGCTATTAAGTTAAGAATGACAATAGTATCTTAAAAATAAGTTTTTTTTTAAATCGTTTTTACAGTTTTCGGGAAAAAGCCAATTTTTAAAACTGTTGTTGCTGGACTTTTTAGAGAAAAACTGGGTATGCAGTCAGGTTAAGCATGCTTACTCAACTATCAATTTTGGTTCAAATCGTTAGAGCAGTTTTCGCAAAAATCTAGATTTAGGCATATTTCGTCATATTTCGTAAAATTTGTAAATGGGAGGTACCGTTAATATTAGGGCTAGCATAAAAAAAAAACGTCCCTAGCGGGAAGCCTACAAACTCTAAATACCACTTTTTTGAGTTCCCCTATCATCGTAATATCAGAATTGATCAAAATCTCGAGTTCGAAATTTTGTACGAAAACAATATCTTTCTCTTACTACATATACGAGAAAGTTAAAAATCGGAAAATAGTATAATTGCGTTTTCCGTAAATACGAAAACTGGGATACCTGGGGTACGTACGGACAACGAAGTGCTCCGCGAGGAATTTCTCTCCAGCAAAGTGCTCCGCGACCAAAAAAGATTGGGAACCGCTGTTCTAACAGAACGGACGATGCAGGGAAACAAGCTGAAGACTTCGCCATTAGCTGCAATCTCACTCAGCTCGTTGATGAACCAACGCGAATTCCTGACAATCCATCGAATTACGGGAACACTTTAGATCTGTTTCTCACAACCGAGCCAGATAATTATAAAATAAAAATATCTGCTCCCTTAGGGAATTCGGAATCATGCTCTAATATCTGCTATCCTCTCTTTACCGACACCAATAGGAGCGAACCAGGATCGCCATCGTCTGATTTGGAATTATAGTAAATCTAACTGGGAGGAGCTGCGTAATTTCTTCGGTTCGTTGTCATGGGCTGATATGTGCTTTAGAGATACCGATGTCAATATGTGCGCAATGTGAGGATAAAAGACATGAGGCTGATGGGGCGATAGGATTTCGGACTTGAATCCGAGTTTCTTCCTGTCTTGGGTAGATATTTGACCGTTACTTTTCGCCAGGCTTCCGGTATATGACCATAGGCCAAGCTTCAAGTAAACTTTTGGCCAGGATGGGTGCTAGCGTGTCAGCTCCCTTCTGTAGTATTGCCGGAAATATGCCATCATCTCCTGTTGCTTTGTACGGCTTCAGGGAGGATAAGGCCCATTTTATGGCATCGGTTTTGCATATTTGTCTCGCAGTTTTCCAGCCTTCTCTCGTCGACAGGCAGTTCCGCTGGAGTCGAGGAGATAGGTTTACTGTGAGAGAATCAATAATTATTGATCCAGGAAAGTTTGTTTTAAGTAAAGAGTTCAAGTGTTTCTTTCTTATTTTGTGTCTGACGGCCATTCTTATCGGCAAGTGTTCCTAATGTGACGGTTTTGTCAGAGGCAAGCACTTTGTGTAGCCGGTAGCTGGAAGGTATGTAAGATATATCTTCACCCTTGTGGCGTACTACATACCGTGTACTAGCACCTTAACGCCACTCCAACTTTTATATGAATGAGATGGCAATCGGCTACAGACCTCAGACGGAAGAGACGGATTCTACAAATAAAAGTCGTAACAACCGCGTCGGTGTTCCATCCAAACGGTGTTTTGCATGCCATTCTGCAAATTCGCAAAATCGCCTGCTGTAAGAACCATTGTTGAAACTTTTGGCCAAAGAGTTTGATAAAGATCTATTGTATCGTATAGAGGTAGAATTAGTCTAAGAGACGATTGACCTTTTTTTAGCCTTCTTCTAGCAAATGCATCTCTTTGTTATATAAACATTTTCTTAACCAACAAAGTGCCGGGCAATCACAGAGAATGTGTTCAGAATATTCCTTGTCCTCAAGATAGAACATGCATTCTGTCACCGGACACAAATTCATTTTGTTAAAATGATATCTCAAGCCACAGTAG
The DNA here is from genome assembly GCA_949372485.1 of Cheilosia soror. Taxonomy (NCBI): domain Eukaryota; kingdom Metazoa; phylum Arthropoda; class Insecta; order Diptera; family Syrphidae; genus Cheilosia; species Cheilosia soror. The sequence goes on from OX443561.1 coordinate 35,608,131, forward strand.
CCTGTGAGAAAGCCCACTAGCTTTCTAATACACAGAAAGACGGATTACAGAAGGAAACTAAACCAATCCTGCTTCAATCCGACAGTATCCAGTCTGATTAAGGATTGCCTTTAGGCATAAAAAGATTCGCATTCACTTGGCGAATATTGTAATAGGATCCTTGAAGAGAGGAATAGCAACAACTATCGCCTAAGTTGGGTTGGCCATTACGATTTCTATTGCGAAATCTTGGGCCCTTATTTTGCTCGTTAAAATTTCAAGACGGGTCTTAAGGGATCTTCTTTTAACGCTAGCAACTTTTAGTAAGCAAGTAGTCTAATGATGATGCAAAGGAGGTGTCGTTCAAAGTATCTACTTGTAATTGCCTTCCAAACAAAGTGACTCCATCCAAATATGTTTAAAAGAAGGTCCTTTATCAGCTGCTATTAGAATACAGCCTTTTGGCAATCAATTGCCGCTTACAATACGCTAGCACCCACAAAACCACATAATTTGACCTCAACATTGTGGCACTGACAAGGCTAATTTAAAACAAAACATCAAACGAAACATATCTCCCCCAAAAAAAGGGTACACCTCGAGCAACGGAAATTTGACACCAATAAGGGTGGTGCGTGTCACACACATGCAAGAAAGTAATTTTTCTCATTTTTTTTTTTGTTTTGTGTTCGTTCTCCTCTTTAACCTCTTCGTGTCGAACAATGAACCTATTTGGCTCGGTCATTTATCCGTTCACAGCTACCGTTTGCACATGCGTTTAGCATCTGTCCGACCGTATGGTATATGGCACAGGCAGGCTCTGTCCCTCTGTCCTCTACAAATTGTCAAAGAACAAGATATGAATGAAATTCCAACCGGATAGGATTATTATGTTTCTGCCTGTTCAAGGGTGCGTGACTGCATGTGTCATGTGCACTTATAAAGGGAGGACCGCCGCCGCCGCCGGCCGGCATCCTTATTCACCCTGCTTCGCCATACGTATGTAAAGTATGAGTATGAGTACTCGTTCTCGTATTCGTAGTCGTATATCCTTTGGCCAGAAATAGAAATATGAATGAAAGGAAAAATCGGAAGTAACACCAGCCTGCCATCAGCGGGCGGATGGACGACTGGTGTGTGTGTGTGCAGCCTGAGACAAGGGTCGCTCGTTCTGTCGTACGTGGTTAATTGTGTTTGCATTAAGTACGCATATGTACACATTCACTTCCGGAACTACTTCCGATTTTTCTGAATTTCGTTTATTTTTTATTTTTTTTTTCGTTTCGGATATTCGTGTGTAATTATAGCTAAGGGTACCCGCCTTGTGTGACTCTGCATGTGATAGCTGGATATGCCTGTACGGGCGAACGTGTGTGTAAATCCTCTTCCCTTAATGTATATGCGTGAGTTCGTTTGAATGTGCCCAACGTACGTCCGGTTTGGTTTTTAATAAATTTTTAGTTCCGGTTTGGGAACGTTGAATTCATGCCGTTCATTGATGTTTTTTTTTTTATGTTTCCCTCTGTAGGTATGTGTTTTGTAATTGAAGAATTATAGAATTCCGGTTTTTTTTACGACGACCGGAAGTATAACGTTTTCGACTTACATATTGTGGAAAATTTGACAGAATTTGCTATCATGTGGTGACACCGATATTAGAGTCGAGCTGATGCGTTTGAGTCTTTACACAGCTGACACTAGTTCGCGCAAGGGGTTCTTCAAAAGGTATAGGTATTTTAAATTGCAGTTTTGGTAATAACACAAGTTTTTCTAACAAGTCTGACAATATTTTATTGCCCAAAATACATAACAAGTTCAATTCTAAGATACTATCGTCTGACATAGTCACTGGACAATGTTGGTTGGCTTGACGTTATACCCTGTATTTTAAGGATGATTACAAACTGGGGAGTTGGACCGAAAGCGTCTCTTTTGGATCATAAGTACATACTTTGCTTTTCAGCCCAAATGCGAACCTAAGAGAGAAGGAATGCGCGTAATGCACACGCTTTAAAAAAGAGCTGGAGAAGAGTAATAAGACTCCTCCTAAATTCAGGACGACATAAGAGGTCGAGGATGCTTCTCAAAACCTGCATTTTATCATCACCAAAAATTTCCAGCTGACGTGTTCGATTATGAAAGCCTCATGCAAGTAGATCACAGAAATCCATAGACTCAAAACTGAAGCAAAGAAAAACCGTATAAACCGTTCCTTCGGTCAAAGACTGGAACTTTCTCCGATCCAAATAAAAATATTATAAGTTAATAAGTATAAGTTAAGAAACGTCCTTTCTATAAAGATGTTTTTGAGATCAGTGAGTAGGACTCTCAGTACTTACACTGAGAGTTTCTATTTTATCTTATTTTCCGGTAACCAGATAACGAGAACCCGCCTTTGCAAGTTGGGCTTGACCTAACTCGCGAAAATCGGCGTCGAGATGGTTAGCCAATATTCGGCTTAAAGCAGCAACCCACCAATGCCGATCTTAAGACTCATCATCATCATCATCATTTTCAATGGTCCGCTTGTCCATTAAGTGGGTCGCGGGTGTAGGTTGTTCAAGTGGACCCTCCATAGCTCTCGATCCTCTGCCATCAACTCTAAATCATCAAGGGCAATCCCCATACGGGTATAGAAAAGATTATGGACTTGATCTAAGCATCTCATCTTTGCACTGAAAAAATTATTCTTCGTAATGGTACGAATTTCGTTACGTTAACTTGTTTTTCGTTGATTCAATGAAAAATTCGTTGTCTCAACGAAAAATTTCATAAAAAGTATTTGTTGTTTGATGAATCTTTCGTTGGTTCAATGAAAGTTGATTCGTTAATTTTTTTCCTCTACGCCAAATTGATGAAATTATTTTAACGTAAGCTTTCGTAATTTAATGAACTTTGAACCAACGAATAAAATTTGTAAAATAATGAAAACCGTCATACCTTAATGTAAATTTCATTAACCCAAAGAAAAATTTCATTAAATAACAAATACTTTCGTTGATTAATGTAGGAAACGTTAATCAACGCATTATTAATAAAAGAACGCTCATCACGCCAACAAACAGTTTCGTTCAATGATGAAAATGTTTCATAGTTTAATGTAAAATTACATTACCCAACGAAGGATTTATTAATCTATTATCAAAATGCGTAGATTAACGATTAAAACGTTAAACAACGCATGATTTATAAAAAAAACGTTTGCCAAACCAACGAACTGTTTCGTTTAACTATGAATACTTTTCATAGCTTAACGTAAATTATCATTACCCAATGAAATATTAATTAACTAATGAACAAGATCCGTAAATTAACGTTTAAAACGTTCAACAACGCATGATTTATAAAATGCTTTTCATAGATTAACGTAAAATGTCAATACCCAACGAAATATTAATTAATTAACGAACAAGATTCGTAAATTAACGTTTAAAACGTTTAATAACGCATGATTTATAAAAAGAAACAGTATGCCATGCCAACGAATAGTTTCGTTTAACTATGAATACTTTTCATAGCTTTACGTAAATTGTCATTACCCAAAGAAATATTAATTAACTAATGAACAAGATCCGTAAATTAACGTTTAAAATGCATGCTTTTTTACTGGCACATATTTTCCGATAGCAATAAACGATTTTTTGCAAAACGTTTCATTTTTGTACTGTTTCGTGTACGCATTTTACTGATGGTTGTAACTAGTGCCTTAACGTGTGCTATGTCGTGTCGCTGAATGTGCACACTTGCGTGGTGTGCTGTGTTGAATTCAACATAGTTTTTTGTTTTGCTCTTTGAACACCGCTTTGGCGTTGTAAATATAATGAGACGAGTCATATGTACTCTTTCTCTCATATTGCGCAATTGTGTGGTGTGGCGCATTCGGAAGATGAGTCATTTCAACACAACACAACACATGGGTTAGGATATAATACCTAGTATGGAGAATTACGTTAGGTACTGTTTACATTTCATTAAAAACGTATTACACGTAGGTAGATGCCTGGTTATGTAAATTCAGTTTTGAACGAAAATATAATTTGTACTGTTGATAATATTTGATCCGCATATTCGAAAACCACACGAAACTCACAATATCGCAACAACAAATCACAAGCTAGGAACATATCGCTACCTAGTGAATGTTCAAAACAAAAACCATGTCGATTTAGGTATTTCATGTTCCACCAAATTCATTAAAATTGACACCAACTAAAGGATATTTATAAAAAAAATATATGAGTGGTTTTTAACCGTCGTATAACACGAATCACTCACAATAATCATGTAGCGCGCTTTTCTCTCTTAGCGCTATTTTTGTAAATACCTAAATTTTGTTTCCCAGAACCCTACTCTAATAGGTACTATACTGCTACATAAAACAAGTAAAAGTGTTATCATCGGCCTGGCCGATGCTTTGATACCCTCCACTGCTTAAAGTCATGCTTAATGTTTGCCATGCGAGTTAAGCTACGAGTACACGACATACGCATGCCACTCTGACGTCACGATAATTACTCGACATATTGTAGAATATGTCACGTTTTATTATATTGTGGCATGTGCGAAAAGTATGCCGAGTACACGGCATGCACGTTTTGTATCAAAGTTGGCATATTCGTATGTCGACGGTGACTGGCATGTGTTTTGCCGCCCCGGAGATGCATGTAATATGTTGTAATATGTAAGGTGTTGAACAGAAATATTATTTAACTAATATTAAAGCGTCAGTAAATGTCACGCACTTCCATCGCTATTGGCTATTTCGGAGAGCAAAAAATCGCCTCAATTGAAGATTTCTTAGACGTTTTTTAATCCATTGACATTGTAGCCATCGTTTGATAGAATTTGTTACTTTATGGCTTGATAGAAAGAAGACGAACCATATTTTGGGATATATACTCTATTTATTTCGAAATGTCACCAGAAAGTCATAAAATATTAAAAATTTTAGTGATTTATTTTCGCTTTTAGGGCTTTCTGGTGACATTTCGAAATAAATAGAGTATATATCCCAAAATATGGTTTGTCTTCTTTCTATCAAGCCATAAAGTAACAAATTCCATCAAAGGATGGCTACGATGTCAATGGATTTAAAAACGTCCAAAAAATCTTCAATTCAAACGATTTTTTTTTTATTCTCCGAAATTTACATGCCATTCTGAGTCGGACATATGGGTGACACGCATGCCAACATATGTTAGCGCCAATAATATGCCGAGTACACGACATGCACCCTTTTATGACATATTCTGACGTATTGAGGTTTTTCCAAATTTGCAAAATCGCTTCCACATTTGGGCAAAATATGATTCAAAACTATTGCGGGAGCACTAACTCCTGGTCAACTAATGTCGATTTCCATTGGGCTTTTGCCGTTTTGCTCTCAGATCTCAGATTTTTCCTGCCCCAATGGAACATGAAATGAGATTACTTTTTTTTGCATTTGGGTTGGTGTGTTGACAGTCAGCTATTTTTTTTATTGCAATTTGTGTTTACAAATGTCTCTTGTTTTGGTATTGGTGAAAGTATGTGTGAATCGAGATTCGCAAAAGTGATCAAAATCTTAAATAAAGTGCTTTTTTCCATCAAATGGAAAACGAATTTGACAGCTGATTTCTAGAGCAGAAAAACTGGTCTGAAACTGGAAAAAGTGATTTTTATTGCAAAATGGAAATCGACATTAAAAGCTTATGAAAATGTTGTAAATGTACTCGCTTTTTGATAATACCAACAACAAACACTTTCAATAAATGTAAACTTATTTTCATCAAAATATACAACAGAAAGCTTAAAACAGTAAAGTATGTACCAGGGAAATTACAATAAATAGTCTTTGCTGTATTTTTCAAGACTCATATCATAACACGAATTTCTGCTAAATATTTACAATTACTTATTATAACTATACCTAAGATGTCATGTCAAATTTATATCGGCAGTTTCATTTAATACTACCTAACAGTCTAAAAATTTAAGTAACCCATTAACATAAAATCGTAAACTGTTTTTAATACAATGTGAACCCCGCACAACTGAAAATGTGAACATCTACCGAACACAGCTCCAACCCACCATGAATATTGAACATCACCAGCCGCTGCAACTCACGATCAGCCATGTTTTTTAATCTTCGCCTTCTCTGCTTCGCGCCCATATGCTAAATTAACAAAAGAATTCATTCAATAATGTAAAAAGTAAGAGTCCTTTTATCATTTCGACGAAAGATTTAGTTTAATTATGTAAACTATTCGTAACTTTATGAAACAAAACGTTCAGCCAACGTAAAATTTAATAAAGGTACGAATAGTTTACATAATCAAATTAAATCTTTCGTCGAAACAATAAAAAGACGCTTACTTTTTACATTTTGTGCAGACGTTGTCCGAGTGTCCGACCATAATGACCATACGAGTCTCGCGCGTGTTTTTAGTGTGAAAAATAAATAAAAAAACTAGAAAAAAACAAAAAAATCAAAGAAAAGTGACGGTATTAATCCAATAATTAAAAAAAAGAAAATCCTCTGCTTCGCGTCCATGGATAAATTAACAAAAGATTTCATTCAATATTGTAAAAAGTAAGCGTTCTTTTATTGTTTCGACGAAAGATTTAATTTGATTATGTAAACTATTCGTACCTTTATTAAATTTTACGTTGGCTGAACGTTTTGTTTCATAAAGTTACGAATATTAAATTAAATCTTTCGTCGAAACAATAAAAGAACGCTTACTTTTTACATTATTCAATGAAATCCGAGTTAGACCAGACGTGTCTCGTGAGTGCAAAATAAATAGAAAAACTAAACAAAATTGGTGACTTGCAAAATCTAAAGGAAAATCAAAGGAGGAAAGTCGCTGCCGAAAATAAGAAAGCCTGGAAGTAAAAATGTAAGTCATAACATTTATATTACATTCTTAATTTTAGAGTACCTACAGTAAACTCTCATTGAGCTCAAAAATTTACTCTGCTGAAAAGGTAACTACATTAAGTCGACTTAAATGAATTTTTAACTGTTTTGCGCATTCGATTCTCCAATTCAATATACGCGTAGTTGTAGGTAATCTTCGTATACTATTTGCATAGTCGATAAAAATGCGTATCAGTATTTAGTAATTATTCCTAATAAGATGATATTATACAGTCGAAACCGGATAATCGCATAGCACCACTATCCTCAAGCGAAGCCAGTATTAGTTGTGTATTTTGTACAACTTTTTCTGGCAAAAATTCTTTTATTCGCACAAGGCTCAAAATCACATAAGCAATATGCGCGCTTACTTTTTACATTTTGTGCGTATGACTTGTGTGAAAAATAATTAGAAAAACTAGAAAAACTCAAGGAAAAGTGACGAAATTAATCCAATAATTAAAGGAAAGAAAATCGTCGTCTGAGAAAAAATTTACTCTGCTGAAAAGGTAACTACATTAAGTCGACTTAAATGAATTTTTAACAGTTTAGTGCATTCGATTCTCCAATTCAATATACGCGTAGTTGTAGGTAATCTTCGTATACTATTTGCATAGTCGATAAAAATGCGTATCAGTATTTAGTAATTATTCCTAATAAGATGATATTATACAGTCGAAACCGGATAATCGCATAGCACCACTATCCTCAAGCGAAGCCAGTATTAGTTGTGTATTTTGTACAACTTTTTCTGGCAAAAATTCTTTTATTCGCACAAGGCTCAAAATCACATAAGCAATATGCGCGCTTACTTTTTACATTTTGTGCGTATGACTTGTGTGAAAAATAATTAGAAAAACTAGAAAAACTCAAGGAAAAGTGACGAAATTAATCCAATAATTAAAGGAAAGAAAATCGTCGTCTGAGAAAAAATTTACTCTGCTGAAAAGGTAACTACATTAAGTCGACTTAAATGAATTTTTAACAGTTTAGTGCATTCGATTCTCCAATTTTTCCTGAAAATCTATGAAAATAGATCTAAGACAGTTTACCTTTTCAGCAGACATTCAATTATTCTGTAATAGATTATGTACTCGGTGTTTACTCTATCATTAGATATTTGTATGTATTGAATATTTAGCAGTTCGTTCGTGCGAGCTGCAGCTACAGCACTCTTTGTGTTAAAGCAATTAACCGGTATTTTCAATTTCCTGAAATAAGCTGGGCCCTAATCAGCCCGATTAACCGAGAGTTTACTGTTGTTACACACAACTTTTACTGCAAATTACACCAAGAATATTTATTATTTCTTTTAGAACAAAATGATTTGTTTCTTATGTAAACAAGTTTTTTCCACAACGGACTATTTAATCACACATTTCAAAAGAAAACACGAACTCAAAACTAATAGTACATTTAGATGTATAGAAAGTTCTTGTTATCAGGTGTTTCACGATATTGCAAGCTTTAAAAGACATGCAAAGCGAAAGCATGAACCCAGAACTGCCGAAAATAAATCTATGTTATGTTTTAAAAATAAAAGTATCAAAGTATCAGAGCATACTGCAATAAAATCAGACTATACATTTTCCGAAGATTCTGGCAAAAGTAATGCTTTAAACATTGATGCATCCGAAATTATTTTTGAAGCAACAGACGAACCATGTACTGCCACACAGTCATTCAATGTATGTACTGTTAAGAGTTTTTTACAGTTCGCTGCTAAATTTTCGTTGGTGTTGCATGCCAATAATAATTTCACTAGAAAAGATGTATATGTAATTCAAGAACACATAAAGCAGTACATCACAGATCCACTCTTAGACATGTTTAAAGTATTTTCCACAAAAAAATTACAAATTGCTTGTCCAGAAATACATAATGAGTTTGTGGATTTGGTGACTGAGTGCAGAAGTCCATTTAAATTGTCTCAAACAGAATATCGTTTGTTTCAATGGCTAAAGGAAGAGCAGTATATGCAAAATGCACAGGAATTCACCATTGATCAATCAATAGGGGCCGTTCATCGCAGTGGTATATTAGCTTACGATGAAGAAAAGGTGACAGGCGTAATAATGCCAATGCGTTTTCAGTTTAGAAAAACATTTGAAAAAAAGGGTTTACTAATTGATGTACTCGAAAACATAAATGAGCTAACGAAATGTAGCCGCACCACAAATTTTGTTCAAGGAGAACTATGGAAACAAAAAGTGAATATGTATCCTGGCAAAAATCTAATCCCATATTTTTTATTTAACGACGATTTTGAAATTAATAACCCATTGGGTTCTCATAGCGGCCAACATTCAATAAGTAATGTATATTACTCATTTCCATGCTTGAGAAAAAAAGAATCAAAGCTAGAAAATATATATTTGGGAGCAGTTATTAAATCGAAGGATATTAAATCGTTTGGAAATGAAAAATGCTGGAAAGCCTTAATTGATGAGTTAATTCATTTAGAAGTAGATGGAATTGATATTTTAACAGAAAACGGTGTGCAGCATATTCATTTCATCTTGGGATTGGTGCTAGGAGATAACTTAGGCCTCAACACATTTCTTAATTTTAACAGATCATTTGTTAGTAACAGCTTTTGCAGATTATGTAAAATGCTGAAAACTGAAACCCATACAGCAAGTACTGAAAACGAAATTTTAATGCGGAATCGAATAAACTATGATAACGATATTGAAACCCAGCAATCTTCAGAAAGTGGAATCCGAGAAGTCTCATTATTAAATCGAATACCATCATTTCATGTAGTAGAAAACTATAGCGTCGATGTTATGCACGACTTATTTGAAGGAGTTTGCCACTATAATATGAGCCATATATTAAAATATTGTATTGAAACGGCGAAGTATTTCACTATAGAAACTTTGAATTCGAGAAAAAGGAATTTTGATTACGGATCAATTGAAATGGACAACATTTCAGGGGAAATAACAGCAGCTCATTTATCAATGAAACATTTTAAAATGTCAGCTCGGGAAATGAAAACATTTGTTTACTGCTTCCCAGTTATGGTTGGCGACATGGTGCATAAAGACGACGATGTTTGGGCTTTCCTTTTGAATTTTTTGGAATTAATAGATATGATCCTCTGCTGCGAGATCAATTCTGATTTTATTAATCTTTTAAGTACCAAGATAACTAAACACAACTCGGACTACACCCGCCTTTTTAATGACACACTTAAACCAAAGCATCATAATCTTATTCACTATCCAACAATTTTCAGAAAATCCGGACCATTGAAAACATTTTGGTGCTTTAAATACGAGGCGAAACATAGGCAATTCAAAGTATATTCCAGAGCTACAACATCACGAAAAAACATTTGCCTAACTTTAGCAATAAAGTATCAATTAAAATTTGCATATTCTTTAATGGATCTCAACTCTGAAGAGCATTCTTATTCATTTATTGAATCGGATCGAAAAATCAGCCCTTTTAATAACATTATATCCGAACTGTTACACATAGAGCATATGCTAATTAAATCATTTCACAAAATTAAATACAATGGGTATATATTCAAAGATGGATACTATGTAGCAACATACAAAAATGATATTAAGATATTTACAATTTTAAACATTTTTACTATTGATAATTTTTCAATTTTGCTATTTTGTCAACAAATTAACTCAATTCAATATCATCCACATTTTTTGGCTTACGATATAGAACCTGATGTCTTAGGAGAGTTTTCGGTATTAGATGTAAACGACCTTGTCGGGCCTCCTTTAACTTGCATTAAAACACCAAGAGGACGAACAATGATTAGAATCAAAGAACATTTCGCTGCAAATATATAAAAGTTGGGTTTATTTTGTTTTCAGTATCTCAACAGTATTAACTCACAAATATGGATATCAGGAATAGCGATATGAATTCTCAGGGGATGAACTTTAGTACTTCTTCCGAAAACGACAATATAAATTCGAACGAGGAGAACCCACTTAACATAGGAGTTGCACCATTACCACCTTATATCTCTGATGATGAGTTTTGTGACGAGCTACCCGAAACTGAGAGTGAACTCACTGACACTGGATTCAACTTGAACTCAGCTCAAACCTTTAATCCACAAGACCTCATTTTGATTGATGTACCAAGCGACGAAGCAGGCGTCATTATGCTGGATAGTGATGATAATTTTCAAATGGAATCAAAAAACGACAAACTACGGGACCTTCTGAAAAGTTGGAACTTAAGTGAGCTGGCAGATATCCTTATAGGTAAGAAATTGTTAAAGTCATTGCTACAGCATGAATTTAATTTCTTCTAACATTATTAAATACATTGTACTCCAGTTAAGAAGGCCAATCCGGTAAGTGTAGGCCACTGAAGTTCTATAGTAATGTTCTTTTGCACGCGATGCACTGTTTCTTGGTACCTGCGCAAAGAAATGGTTTTGCGAAGGACAAAGTCGTCAAAAAAACACGATTAAGTTCAGCATTAGGGATTCCCAGGAAGCATTTTTGTTCATTGGTAAAACATCGCAGCAGGTAGGGGATCATATTCTCCATTTGAAGCAAAAGTCAGAAAGTATTCAGCTCTTCCTAATAGGAATTGGGGATGAACTTACATTAATTAATGATTTTATTGTTTATTTTGACGGAGTTAAATTTAAATTTAAAACCTTCATTAGAGCAGTAGACATTCTGCTCAAAATATTTCATTTGTTTAACTTAGAATACCCCATTGCTTGTTCAAATTTGTTTAGATATTTAGGACTCTTCAGTCACAGCATTGATCTTCTTAACTGGGACACCATATTTTTAACAAATTACAGTATAATAAAAAACGTGCAAACGCATTTTAAATATGAACAAAATAGTGGACATAAAAGTCGCCCAAAGTCAAAACCTTTTTCAACGTTATTCGCAATGTTTATATTGCCAAATTTACTGCATTTCCGTTTTCAAAAATATACTATCTTGGTTTGCCGGATGCAGCCATGAACATATAAATAGCACAATTTCCAAAAAGAATATGAATAAATACATTTTAAAGCAACAACAACTTGAATTATGAAATCAAGTTATTAAAATACATTATCAGCCCAATTCTAAATATTCCCGGCGAAAAGAACTAGCCGGAAGATTCTTTCCCGGGAGTTAAATTCCCCAATTTCAAATTCCCGGGAGACAATTTGCTTTTTGCTTGTTGTTTTGAACCTAAAAAAAATCATTTCAATTTACCTCAATATTTAATTTGCAAAAAAAGAAAGGCTAACATTTTGTCATTAAACTCCCTAGCAAATGCGTGGGGAACAAACTCACGGCAAATTGCAGAATAATCTCCCTTTTGTTGACATTTGAAATGCCTACTTATTTTCCCGGAGTATTTTTCCCATTTTCGAATAGAATAGTTTATAAATAGTACGAGAAAAGGGAAAGCAAAGAAATTCCTCGGAAGTTTTTATTTAGAATAGGAGAAATGGGAAAAGGAAAAAAAATCCCCGGGAATTACCATTTAGAATTGGGCTGTATATGTTTTTGTACTATAAATATTGACCGCGTTGTAGATCACTACTTATGAACTACTGTTCTTTATATAAATTTTTACTGTATGATCATAGTAAACACTAGTGTCTATAAAATTTGATAATGCAATTTTAATTTTTCGCTATTTACGTCTCCGTGGTTTTGAAATCAAAAAATGATTATAATTTCTCTTTCTCATAGGAAAAAGGATATCCATTGATGTCTTAAGAAAAATGAAAAATTGCCACATTCCCCTTTACTTATCCGAAGTTCCCGATGGGCTAAAAATTTTATTTGAATTCGAGCTAGAAAAGTGGAAGGAGGAACATAACCGCATATATAGCAATGAGCATTTCTCACCGATAGTGTTACGAAAAGCAAGTTCATCCCGTTCATCCCCATATCCGTCTTCTTGTATTGGGTCACCTTGTGACAAATCTGAACAAACTGTTAATTTGTCAACTATTCTTAATAACACACTGAAAGGGAGGTTTTTGATAGAACATTATAATTCTAAGAAACAATTTGGTGATGAACAGAGGATCATGCTCATAGGCACTGTGGCAACCTATTTTGAGGAGAACAAAACAACATTGAGCTTAAAAGAAAGCTACAAAATCGAAAGAGAAATCCTCGAACGGTTTCCCACAGAGAAATTGGTAAATTAATAAAAGAGATAATTAATAATTCTGAAATTTTTCCTGTCTGACTTTCATTCGATTCGAATACTCATACCCGTATTCTTATAACTGAAAATACTAATTGGTTTGTATTTTTAAACACATAATGTACTCATTATAGACTAAGAGCTAGCAACGATTTTTCTCAAGTCATTTTAGCAAGGCTGTAACTTTGTTAGCTTAGTTGGGGGTGACTACTGAACACGAATTTTTAATGTCATAACCTCAAAAGGGCAAAAAATGTAGGTACCTCATTTTAGCAAACTTAAGATTTTGGTATGTGTTAATTTACGACCGATGTAGCCAGAAAATGCAATTGCCATATCAGTTTGCCGGTTTTAAAGTGCAAAAAAGGCAAAATTTAAGTCATAATAGCAAAGTTTAATTTTTGATATTATGTTAGAGATATTGTCACTCTACTAATTCCTCAAAGCTAAAACAAAAATCCGCTTTCATCATATACCAAAATCTTAAGTTTGCTAAAATAAGGTAAATTTCTTTCACTTTGAGGTTATGGCATTCCAATATAAACCAACGCAGCGCTGCCAGAAATGTATTTTCGTGTTCAGTAGTCACCACGAACTAAGCTCACAAAGTTACAGCCTTGCTAAAATGACTTGAGAAAAATCGTTGCTAGCTTTTACTCTATTATTTAATGTTTAGAATGTTTGAAAATCAGAATAAAGTTTACTAGAATTTAAAAAAAATCGTATGTGCTGGAACGGAAACTCAAAACAAGTGTGTCTGATTTCGATATTTTTCCAGGAATATTACAGAACGTCCACAAGGGGTCGACTTTATAACAAATATTGCAACATGAAAAGAGCGTTTGGGTCAGCGTGCTCCAGCCCCGTTCCCACTGAATCTCCAAGTTGTAGCCGTTCCGATAAAAAAATACTTGGTAAAAAAAACCTTATTATTATTTTATAGACACATTTTACTAAAATTGTCGTAATTATTAAGTCTCAGAAAGCAATGCTGAAGCTATTGTACGAACAATAAAATACGACAATCTCTCAGCAGACGAGTTTGACCATTATTGGCAGGGTTGCGCAAAATTTAGAATAAACCAAATTAGGGAATCCGTTTCAACTGCTGAGGCCTTGGACAAATGGCCTAACTATAAGCAGCCACTTGGTTTTCGATTGGTAATTTATAATTCTAATATTTTATATTAAAATAAATACACTAAACTTACGCACGCCTAAAAATACTCCTAGCGCAGCGCCGTGCAATGTATTTCAAGCGTATTCATTTTTATTCACTTAACATCTAATTATTGCGCAAAAGTATAAATAAAAAATGTATACCTATATGTCATCCACTTGCTTAATTAAGTCTCGAAAACATTTTTTCTTTCAAATATAGATCGACATGGACTTCAGGGTAATGCACAGCGGCGCTAAATCCCTCCTAGACAACTGGGATGAAGTATTTAAAAAAATACTACATTTTCTATCCGAAGACCGAAACATAAAAGAGCCAAGATTAAATGGGCTCCTTAATGATTTAAGGAACAACAAAATAACAGAAAGTAGGTTTAATATATTATATATTAACATAGATACATGACATTTTCTTTAAACTTTTACCCTCTTATTTATAAACTTTATACACTCTCTATAATAGCTCTAAACGCAAAAATCTAATATATACTTTTGTGATTTTATTTGTATTTTCAGCTGCTAGGGATGCTGTTCTATTGTACGCGATGCACGGTTTCTTGGTACCTACGCAAAAAACGGTGGCGAAGGACAAAGTCGGCAAGAAAAACACGATCAAGTTCACCATTAAGGATTCCCAGGAAGCGTTTTTGTTCATTGGTAAAACAGCGCAGCAGGTAGAGGAGCACATTCTACATTTGAAGCAAAGGTCAGAAAGTATTCAGCCCTTCCTAATAGGAATTGGGGATGAACTTACATTAATAAATGATTTTATTGTTTATTTTGACGGAGTTAAATTTAAATTTAAATCCTGCATTAGAGCAGTGGACATTCTGTTCAAAATATTTCATTTGTTTAACTTAGAATACCCCATTGCTTGTTCTAACTTTTGGGGTTTTGTACAACAGCATTTGTACCAAATACCATATTCAATAAAAAACTCTAAAATTAGCATCTTGGGTAGTGCACTTAGGTAAATGTGCAAATTTGTTAAAGTACATAATTATCTGTTTTTAATACCCAATTGAAATCAGTCTGACTTTACTTTTCAATTTTGTTACAATAAATTTTGTTACAATAAATTTTGTTGTTATACTGACTATTGAATGACATTAGTTTTCTTTCACAAATTTCTTTTACAGAATAGGTAATTCCAATTTCCCAGGTGATCCTGTAAGAATAAAGAACATATTTACTCAACGAAATAATTCGTTCAGGTAAGCAACAGGGTACACTAATTAACAAATAATATTCGTTGATTCAATGAAAACGGTACGTAAACTTATGAAAAGTATTGTTGATTCAACGAACACTTTTCGTTAACCAACAATCAATAAACGTTGTTTTAACGAAAATAAAACGTAATTTTATGAAAAAAATTCGTTAATCCAATGAAAGTGGGACATAGACCTATGAACGATATTCGTTGATTCAATGAAAACGGTACGTAAACTTATGAAAAGTATTGTTGATTCAACGAACACTTTTCGTTAACCAACAATCAATAAACGTTGTTTTAACGAAAATAAAACGTAATTTAATGAAAAAAATTCGTTAATCCAATGAAAGTGGGACATAGACCTATGAACGATATTCGTTGATTCAATGAAAACGGTACGTAAACTTATGAAAAGTATTGTTGATTCAACGAACACTTTTCGTTAACCAACAATCAATAAACGTTGTTTTAACGAAAATAAAACGTAATTTTATGAAAAAAATTCGTTAATCCAATGAAAGTGGGACATAGACCTATGAACGATATTCGTTGATTCAATGAAAATGGTACGTAAACTTATGAAAAGTATTGTTGATTCAACGAACACTTTTCGTTAACCAACAATCAATAAACGTTGTTTTAACGAAAATAAAACGTAATTTTATGAAAAAAATTCGTTAATCCAATGAAAGTGGGACATAGACCTATGAACGATATTCGTTGATTCAATGAAAACGGTACGTAAATTTATGAAAAATATTGTTGACTCGGTATAAGTTTTGCGTTGATCATTGAACAAAATTTCGTTAATCAATGAAAGAAATTCGTTGACTCAACGAATAAATCGTTAATCAACGAAGAATGTTATTGATGAAATAAAATGTTAATTTATGAACAGATTTCGTTAGTTTTATGAAAAATACGTTGCTTTATTAACAGCTTCGTTAATATATGAATTCCTATTCGTTGAGCCAACGAACGTTTTCATCGGCTGAATTTTAATGAAAAATTCGTTGAGACAACGAATTAATTCGTTGGATCTACGTATGTTTTTGGTTCAGTGTGGTCTACCTAGAGGGCGCCTACCCGATGGTACGGATTCCATAGCACGTCGTGGAATCCTGGTCGGGGACATGCGTTTAACATGACCAAACCACCGAAGCATGGATCGCTCCGTCCGGAGAAGTAGCTGCTCGACATTGAGTTCCTCACGTATTCTGGTATTTCTGATGCGATTTCTACGGGTCACACCTGAAATACAACGGAGAAATCTCATTTCGGCAGCTTGTATCCGCGATCTTATTCTTTCGGTAATTACCCAAACCTCATGACCATAGGTAAGAGTTGGAACAAACACCGAATTAAAGACTGACAACTTAGCTTTGACACCAAGTTCAGTGCTCCTAATAACAGAATGACCAAGCTGTCTCAAAATCGATCCAGCCTGACCAATTCTACAGGAAAACTCGGCATTGCTCCTTCCATCACTCGTGAATAAGATCCCGAGATACTTAAACTTCTCCACATGTTTCAATGGGACTCCAATAACATTCAGGGTGCATTGAAAAGGCGTTCTGGAGACGACCACCACTTCAGATTTGTTCACATTTACATTCATCTCAGCTTCAACACAAACGGCTACAAACCGATCGAGTGCGCTCTGAAGGTTAGTCTGAGAGGACCAAAGGATGACCAAGTCATCAGCGAAGAGCAAATGACTTATCCTCAGATCTCCCAATTCGAAACGTTCATCGCCAAGACTGCGCTGTAACATCCAGTCCATATAAGTAATGAAAAGCAGAGGAGACAAGACGCACCCCTGGCGAAGTCCAAATGGACTACGGTGAAAGGTAATGATTTAACGCCGTTTACCCGAACACAGCTTTTACAGTTTGTGTAGAGATTGAGAATTTACCTCGAGGTACTCGGTCGTATGCTTTCTCAAAATCTACGAAGCAAGCGTAAAAAGGTGTAGCATACTCCCATGCCTTCTCAAGTACCATTCTGAGAGTGAATAACTGGTCGTTTGTGCTTCTACCGGGACGAAAGCCGCACTGCTCATCTCCTAATCGTGCCTCGACCACAGCTCTGCAACGCGTTTCCAGCACCTTGGCAAAGACTTTTCCGGGGAGACTTAAAAGTGATATACCCCTGTAATTGGAGCAATTCCTTTTATCCCCTTTCTTGAAAAGGGGCACAATCACCCCAATCTGCCAATCGCTGGGTGTTTCGCCGCATTCCCAGGCCACTTTAATGACACGAGAGAGCCATTTGACTCCCTCTTCACCTAAGGCCTTTAGCATTTCTGGCCGGATTTCATCCACTCCGGCAGATTTGCCAGCTTTTAGCGATTTGATCGCAAAAGTGACTTCCTCTACCGTGGGACTATTTTCCGCCCTGCTTAAGGCGATAGATGTGTCATCCTCAATGCCCTGGATTGGATTGAGCAATTCGGAAAAGTGCTCGCTCCATCTGCGCAAGATGCCCTCCTCATTAGAAAGAAGTGTACCATCTTTGGATTTGACTCCTTCGATAATGTTCCACTTCCTTCCTTTAAGACGGCGGATGGTCTGCCGAACACCTTGCTTGCAGACTTCGACGGTACCATGTGTATTTATGGATATCTTTGTGTGGAAAGAAAGTGTTCATAATGGACATTCCATTTGAACAAGAAAAGTCCAACAACTTCACTCCGTTCGCGTTCTGATCGGGGTCACCGTGTTTCCCCATCGCGCTGCCCCATGTCGAGAAATCCGCACCCACGTGAGCATTGAAATCACCCATCAGGATATAAGAATCTGCAACCTTTTCAAGGGCTGCATCAACTTCATAAGAAAGCTGCGTACCCCGACTCCAGATTCGGTGCATACACCTGCACCAGAGCTAGGTTTGATCTTTCAAGGTTTAGCTTTAAGATCGCAACTCTCCCTCCTAATGGTATCCACTCCAATACTCTGCCTGCCAGCCTGGGACTTGTGAGTATCCCCACTCCCGCCTGAGCAGACATTGAAGGTGCTACTCCCGACATGAAGAGTTTCCACCCATCCGCAAGGTCCACAGTTCCAGAACCCCTTTGCTTTGTTGAGGAAACACCAACTATATCTAGTCGATATTTGACAGCCTCCCCAACAAGCTCCAGGTCTTTTCCCGTGAGCGAAGAGATGTTCCACGTGCCTATTCTAAGTCGATGCCGTTGTCGAGTAACCGAAAGTCCAATTATGCAGGCGATCGACACTAGGAAACCCGCCTAAGTCCCTTTTCTCTCTAGCCCACCGCACAGATGATTCTTGGATGTACTAAACTTAGTAGCAACCCGAAAAAGAGTTCCCGTAAGATGGCGGTATTGTGTATGGCAACAGCACATTGTTCCTTGTTCCACAAGGTTGATTACTTGATTCAGGTCTTTACTACAATACTCTCGTGTTTAGAACTTTACACGGCCGACATATAGATACATAGATCTGCAGTATTTTCAAATGTTCTCAAAAGTTGTGATACCTAAACTAAGCTTGTTTTTTAAGACCATCACAAAACCAAATTTTAATTGTGTCCCGTATGAAGATCCCAAAATACATTCTACCTCACTCTAGAACTGAACTCGAATTCTTCTTCTCGTCCTCTTAATTTATTTATTTATATGTTTTTTTTTTTTTTGTGTTTGCTTCTTCATCTCTTAACAACATCCTGTTGTCTCTGCAATCATCCAGAACAGAAAATAAAAAAACGGACAAAAAAAAAACACAAAAACAACGAAAAGATACATCGCATTGCCCCCTACACAGTAGCATAACTCAGCATCAACATAAAAATGGGAGGATGATGCTGAATGAATAAACCAAAAGCAAAACGGCAACCAAACCAAAAATAAAAAGAAAATCCCAACCAAATTGAGAAATAAGACCCCAAAAATGCAAAACAGGGTCAATGAATGTGCACAGCAGAGCATCACCAGCAGGCAATCTGTCTGACTCAAGATTGGGCAGTCCGATTTGATTGTTCTCAAGCATCGCCGTAATCAGGATGCGCGCACACACAGCGCATAGATGGAGCTACACGATTTGGTATATAAATGCGCTAAAACCAGAAACAGGTAGCTGCCCACGGTGAGCAGCCCCCAGGAGGACGTCCATCCGGCCTACTGATGTTACACCAAGAAAGGGAAGCACGTGCACGAGCACTTGGCCGGTCCTTCTGTCCATATACGTATGGATATACTATATATGGATGGCAGTGTACACTTGATGTATGACCGTATGAGCGATGCGTAAGAGTGCATCCCGGTCATAAATTCTCCACCACTAACCTGTCGCAGCCGATAAAATTGAATGAATTAGTTTCGAGTGGTTTTTACTTTTTATTCACACACACACACGAGATGAAAAACTTCAGACCAGATCTGAAGAGCGTGCACACCGGGAATTCCGACACAGGATGCTGTTGACGACGACGACGACGACGACAACAACGATGATGACGTTGCACGCGGAGGAGCAGCCAGAAGCCAGCATCAGGTCCACAGCATCGCAGCATTGCAGCATCTTGATGTGCTCTCGTGTATCGACGTTAACGCTTTTTAATTTGTATCCATGCTGTCGGTTTTTAATTTCAACCTTAAGGTTGAACTTATTTTTGTTTAGTGCGCGCACAAGGCGGAGAGGTAAATAAATTTTGCACGGAGATGGACGCGCGCGCTCGCGAAAAGTTGAATGAAAACGAGCCAAACTGGAAAAATAAATCGCTTTTAAGATCCGCCTTCGACTTCCGTTTACAGTTTTCAGTGTTGCTGCTACATTGCGGCAGCAAATATGAGATGCTATCAATGAACAACGATGGAAATTCAAGTGAAAAAGTCAGAGGGAGACGGTTGTCGAATAGGTGATCAGCTTCAGGAATTTATATTTAGCTTTAGCTATCCGATTACTAAAGGCGCACTGTGTCGTCTTTATCCAATCTACAGGGTGTTTTGTTGTAGACTTTAAATAACTTGATTCAAAAAGGATCATCAGAGAACTAGGAAACTACAAGAACTTTTTCAGTTAGTCATGGCCAGAAAATTAGGTCTAAATTAATCAACCGCGTGGGTGATGAGCTAGTTGCTAAATTTTGTGCCGCCGGTTTTTTGCCGAAGGCTTTGACTTGTAATTCGCAGTTTTTGTTGGGCAGTCTAGCACCTAGCCATTAGCACAAACCAGTAAAAATAGACCGACGACTCCTCCCACATAACGGACTTTACCTACAAGCTGCCGGCGGGCCCAGGATTTTTCATGTATTGGTGCTGTACAAAATCGAAGGAGCGCCATTAACACACGCATACTTGAAAAATCCTAGGCCCATGGTATAGCATGGAAAATCATTGCCGCCATTGATTTTGACTTTCACACGTATTCACAGACAAGGGCATTCATTCCGGGGAGAATCGGGTAGGTGCACTGGAAGTCGGCGGTCTAGTTTGGTTTGTGGGTAAAGCAAATGTCCGAACATGTCTAAATGGCTGGATGACATAGTTAGGTAGCATGTAGCTTCTGTAAGCGACAAGACATGACATATTAGTTTTAAATACCCTGAAGATTTTGAAACATTCTAGGCATGATGCCGTTTAGACCCGGCGATTTTTAGTAAGCGATGTTGTTTATTGTCAAGAAAAGATTTTCCTTGCAGGGTGCATCTTGGCGCAGTTGTAGAAAGTCAGTTTTCAGTAGAAGCTTTAATGATTCGTCAGTGGATTCCGTTCAAGTTTAAGTCCAAAAGGCGGACTAAAGAAGTTTTTAACAATCTTGCTGAGTCTACCCGATTTTTTTTTCTGATATCTGCTGTATTCTGACTTGAAAGATCTTCTTGGCTCTTTGTAAGACCTAAGGCAGTACTAATATGATTGCGAGAAGTAAGGCAGATAAGGTATTTATTGCACAACGACGACGGTACCTTTGTCTTGCTAATGGTTTGGAATGGAAACCGAACTTCAAGCTGAATAGAACAGAGAACCTGGCAGTTAAAGTTGTACCAATTAGTGGTGAAAGTAGGCGAAAATGTTACCCCTAAAGGGGTAAAAGGGGGGTCAAAGTTTGTATGGAAAGATTTTTATTTTTCATCCGATTGACTTCAAACTCGGTTAGTGCACTCTCTATAATAAATAAAGATAATTAATTTTTCTGATTTTGGAAATTTTGCTTGAGGTCCGAGTTATTGGCGATGACCCCTTTTAAGGGGGGCCTTTTCTTAATTCACGAACCGTTCGTCGTATCGATTTGAAACATTGTAATGCGTCCAAACTTCATAGCTGTTGAATATGCTGATTGCTTCATCTAACTCCATCGTACGTACTCCAAAGATATTCAACCGGAATTCTGTAAGAATGGGGTTATACTGCTAGAGAGTGGTACACATCATCACGATCTTTACAGTTGCATATGTTGCACAGTGTAGGAAGATCTGGGAAGTGTGGAATATCATTAAGGATTGGCTAACTAGGAAATATGTTGTGGTCCATAGATAGTGGCTCAGTCTGCTATAGTGTGATCTTTGTTGAGATTCCCGTGCTTCACAAACTAATTGTTCATATCTATATTTTTGAAGTGTTTTCACCAATAGGGCGTTAGACATAATTTTAAGAGATACTAACTGCTCTTTAGGTACTTTCTTAGGTAGGTTTCCTGCGCTTTATATTTATAAAAAAGACTGTGATGGAATTTCTGTGTGCCAAATCCTGAGGACTGCGCGAGCGAAGCCGCGGGCAAAAGCTTAGAGTACTATACCCATTGTCCAACTCTATGCAATATTGAGCAATACAACAAAAATTTCTTATGACTTCTCAATTTCGATTTTAGGCGTTACAAGCAATTAAAACCAAGCAAGCTAACTTATAAATTTTCACATTTTTGAAAGTAGGTATTTAAAGGACAGCAAATAAGAGTCATTAGCTTATCAGTGGGAAACCTTCACGGTCAAAACCTAAACTAGTTCGCTCCAAACACTTAATTTCTCTACATAATGTTTTTAATTCTGTTTGAGAGGCCAACCTCCTTCAAAATGTCGAAGAAGTACCTTGTAAGGTGCTTCTTGTGTTCTAATCAATAGTTTGACATTCACAGAGAAGATGAGTAATATCATCTGCGACATGTAAGTCCTCTCAGTACCTGCACGTGTGCGTATTTGTTGAACCTATAATCTCCTAGCATGGTTTCTAGGAAGGCAGTGCCCAGAGAGTATTCCTATCGCCATTCGTAACACTGACAATTCTGCGGTTTTTTTCCGATCTAGCTCAGGCCACAAGGCCTTTGAGACTCATCTTAGATCTGCCCTTTTTTTGGCTTTCTCGAGAATAATTCTCTTGGCGACGGCATTTTGTTCCTAGCTTCACTTAAAAAAAAAGGCAAAAGATTCCGAGAAGAAGAATGATGGTACAATCCTCTCTTCATTCCTGCTGCTTCTGTACAGAAAAGTCACTTTACAGCAACTTCAATCTATTATAGAGGGGGGGTGAAGCTCAACCTTGCGGTGGTCTGCAACTCACACACCTACTATAGCTGTACACAGTGACAATTGCCATTACTGACCAATGATTCGACCTCCAAACCCACGACTTCGTCAATGACCGCCGCCGTCGGTCTGACGTTTAATGATCGTCTGTCAAGAGACTGTGTGAATTACCGTATAGGTATTATGCCGCCAGTTACTCCTGAGTTATCCATCCAACGAGTTGTTAAGATCTTTTTTTGTGTACTGCCTTGGCCAACCTGATTTGACGAAGTGTATCCTCTTATCTGGAAAACCATTTTTTATATTGTTTTCTTCAGGTCCGTCTTAACTGCGCCTTTCCTGTCAACCTCTGGTGTATCACAATGCAGTCACCTAGTCACCCTTTTCTTCATCCTAACTATAAACGATCTTGGAAGGGTCATTAACACTCCTCTATCTCTTTCTATGCCAACAACACCTGCATGCATGCAAAAGAATTATGGCCAGAAGTGCGTAAAAATAGATCCAAATTCATGATCGGACTTAGCCGCAAGGATATCCGCATACTCACGGGACTCATTACTGGTCACTGTGCCTATCGCTTTTACTTTTGCAGAAGCTGCAGAGACGTTGAAGAAATAGAATTTGTTCGTCATCTGCTTTGCGAATGCACAGCCCTTAAAAAAAGACAAAGGATTCTCAACAGCTTCTTCTTCGATGAACTAGATGATCTGGAGAATGTTGATCTTAAGGACCTCCTGAGATTCATACTCAAATCGGTGTGGTTCCAGTAAATCAACAAACTCCACATCCTTCGGTTACTCTTAGGACAGGCTAGATTTCCAGGATACAAGAGCTTGTGAATGCCTGTGATTAATACCAAATCTAGGTGACTCAATAAAAGCGCTACATTCTTTGTCTCCAACAGGTATGAAATGGAAGGTTCCCGTGACTGGACACAACGGACCCAACTGATGGTCTACGTGAAGCTATATATCCATTATATAGTCTCTTCGTAACCCTGGCATATTGTACGACCGCGAGCTTAATTTCCGTTCGCATATTGATGAGATAATTCGTAAAGCCAATTCATCTTTGAGTTCATTAAATGGTGGTCGAAGGAATTCTCTAACCCGTATCTCTTACACCACCTTCGTCCCCTTCCTCCTCGAATAAGCCAGCCAAACGTTGTCACCCTTTCAGCAAGTACATGAAAGCAGAATCGAAAACTTACAAAGACGATTTCTTCGATTTGCCATCCGCGATCTTTCTGGAACGATCCCCTCATTCTGCCTCCCTATTGAGACCGCCTCAAACTCATTTATAGAGAAGGGTTAAACATTTAACATTCCGGCGGTGCATAGGTTGATCTCCAATCGCGTTGAACACGATTGAGTAAACTCAAGCAGGACCCGGGTCCTCTTGCCCAAATGCGAGTTCTACTCGAGTTTCGGACAAACATAGGCCGTACACATTGTTGCCAAATCAGTAGGACTGTAGGACTTTTTGCTTCATTTGAGAAATCCAAGGCATCTTGAACCACTTTTAGCAGCTTCCGTAATTTGCTGGTTTCAGCCAAGATCTGAACTTAGAGACAATCATTGACAGGTCTTCTGATTTCTCAATGTAAGTTTCCTTCATGCATGACCGGGATCACAGATCTGCAAGCAAGGTGTTCTGGCAGACCATCCGCCGTCTTAGAGGAAGGAAGTGGAACATTATCGAAGGAGTCAAATCCAAAGATGGTACACTTCTTTCTAATGAGGAGGACATCTTGCGCAGATGGAGCGAGCACTTTTCCGAATTGCTCAATCCAATCCAGGGCATTGAGGATGACACATCCATCGCCTTAAGCAGGGCGGAAAATAGTCCCACGGAGGAAGTCACTTTTGCGATCAAATCGCTAAAAGCTGGCAAATCTGCCGGAGTGGATGAAATCGGGCCAGAAATGCTCAAGGCCTTAGATGAAGAGGGAGTCAAATAATGTGGCCTGGGAATGCGGCGAAACACCCAGTGATTGGCAAATTGGGGTAATTGTGCCCCTTTTTGAAGAAAGGGGATAAGAGAGATTGCTCCAATTACAGGGGTATATCACTTTTAAGTCTCCCCGGAAAAGTGTTTGCCAAGGTGCTGGAAACGCGTTGCAGATCTGTGGTCGAGACACGATTAGGAGATGAGCAGTGCGGCTTTCGTCCCGGCAGAAGCACAACCCACCAGTTATTTACTCTCAGAATGGTACTTGAGAAGGCTTGGGAGTATGCTACACCTGTTTATGCTTGCTTCGTAGATTTGGAGAAAGCATATGACCGAGTCCCTCGAGGGAAACTCTGGAGTGTATTACAGGAGTATGGAATTGACGGTTCTCTCTTGAGAGCCATTCAATCTCTCTACACAAACTGTAAAAGCCGTGTTCAGGTAAACGGCGTTAAATCAATACCTTTCACCGTGGGCGTTGGACTTCGCCAGGGGTGCGTCTTGTCCCCTCTCCTTTTCATTACTTATATGGACTGGCGATGTTACAGCGCAGTCTTGGCGAGGAACGTTTCGAATTGGGAGATCTGAGGATAAGTCATTTGCTCTTGGGTCCTCTCAGACTGAACTTCAGCGCGCACTCGAACGGTTTGTAGCCGTTTGTGTTGAAGCTGAGATGAAGGTAAATGTGAACAAATCTGAAGTGATGGTCGTCTCCAGAACGCCTTTTCAGTGCACTCTGCATGTTAGTGGAGTCCCATTGAAACATGTGGAGAAGTTTAAGTATCTCGGGGTCTTATTCACGAGTGATGGAAGGAGCAATGCCGAGTTTTCCTGTAGGATTGGTCAGGCTGGGTCAATTTTGAGACAGGTTGGTCATTCTGTTATTAGGAGGACTGAACTTGGTGTCAAAGCTAAGTTGTCAGTCTTTAATTCGGTGTTTGTTCCAACTCTTACCTATGGTCATGAGGTTTGGGTAATGACCGAAAGAATAAGATCGCGGATACAAGCTGCCGAAATGAGATTTCTCCGTTGTATTTCAGGTGTGACCCGTAGAAATCGCATTAGAAATAGTAGAATACGTGAGGAACTCAATGTCGAGCAGCTACTTCTCCGGACGGAGCGGTCCATGCTTCGGTGGTTTCGTCATATTAAACGTTATGTCCCCGACAAGGATCCCAAGACGTGCTATGGAATCCGTACCATCGGGCAGGCGTCCCCTAGGTAGACCCAGGATGAGATGGTTAGATCAAATTCATAATCTCTCCTCTACCCGTATGGGGATTGCCCTTGATGATTTGAAATGAAATGAATGAATGAAGTTTCCTTCATTTTGAGTTTGATAACGCCCGTTTCGGAGACTGTGTTTTTTACGCATTGATCTCAACTCGGTTTTTTCACCTCAATCACCTGATCGTATCAATATCCGAGTTGAGTTCTGTTGACATTCGTTCACGTGGCAACTCAACTGTTTGGGGCCCATCGAGGGGAGTCGACAAAACGTATAAAAAAACACAAATTACATCTTAAAGTTTTTCCTACTGCACCACCTCTCGCGAACGTCTGGCAAACATCCGAGAGTATGACTGTCATGAAAAAGCTTCTCAATTTAGCCGTTCGGACTCGGCATAAAATTATAGGTCCCTTCTATTCGTCCCAAAAATAGAAACTCACACAAAACAAATGGTTGCGAGAAGCTAGGCCTTGGGTGTCTACCGCCTGTTGCGCCACCTATTTATTATTATTATTATACCCGGTACCACACTGTGGTGAGGGTATATTCACTTTGGCATTCCATTTGTAACGCACATAAGGAGGCGTTGTAGGTATGACAAACTATATATATTATTGATCAGCATCACTTTCTTAGTCGATCTAGCGATGTCCGTCTGTCTGTCCGTCTGTCCGTCTGTCCGTCTGTCCGTCCGCACGATTACGGCCGTAATTTAAGAGCTATCGACTTGAAATTTGGTACGTAAGCTTTTATCCACCAAACTGAGGCTAAGTTCGAAGATGAGCAAGATCGTATGAAAACTACTACTACCTCCAATACAAAAATATCGGTTTTATATAGGTTTTTGATGTAAAAAATTAAATTTAAATAGCTACAATAAAGATAGCAAGTTTAAACTTTGCATATATTGTTTTAATAATATTTAAAAATTTTTGACAAAAAATGAACTTGGTCGAATTAAAATTAACCATACCTCCCATACAAATATATAATTTTTTAATACTTAAATATTTTTTTTATTTTTACAATAATATAGTACCGGGTATTTGAGCTTCGGCATAGTCGAAGATAATTGTCTTACTGGTTTTTTTTTGTTTTTTTGTTTTCTTTTTTTTTTTTTTTTTTTTTTTTAGTTTCTACCAAAACTAAAAGCCTCGAGCTTTTTGATAAGGGCAAAATGCCACATTCCTTCAAATGCCTTGAAAAAATATCAAACTGCAACTGCTCTCAGCGTTTTGGTGATTGCATTTGTTTCATTTTTCGGATAGATAGGTCATTAAGCCACCTTTGGAACGCTGCTGCCTAAAATCGGTCTGCGTTGGGTCATGAAGAAGGTGATTTGTTTCCTGATACCTCATGAGATTATGATACTTTCCATGACCTTAGAGAGTAAGGGCTATAAGTCGGTGATTTGAGGGAGAGGATCATGCGTGAATGTTTCGAACTATAGGGGAAGTACGATAGGTAAAACAGTCTAGTCAGAGTTGAAGAACGCTTATTCAAAACAAGGGTAGAGATTCCATCTGGACCGGAGGATTCGTTACTGTTGAGGTCATAGAGTAAGTTAGCTACTGTACGAGTGTGAAAGAAAATATTTTCTAGCTGGTGGATAAAGACAGTATAGAGACCTGGGTGGTAGGGTCGAGCTTTCGGCAAACATTGCGGATAATAATGGAGCCTTTTTCTATAGGAGCACTGCTGTGTTTTTGAACGAAAGCAGGGATGGTCGATGAACTAGAGCCCTTTATAATTTTAATAAATGACCAAAATGACCAAAATAACTTACGACACTGGAGTATTTTTTGCCTTATTCTTTGGTCACAAAGAAATTTCGGCATTTTACCCCTAGAAAGACTCCCCTAAGCTCCCTACTATAACCGATCACTTTCGTCGTCGAATCTCTGTCTTTGCATCTCGGTTTTACTTTCAATCCAACTGCTGGCGCATGAATTTCCGACTTCCTCCCAACCATCTGGACTTTGGCATTATATCGAAAGGAAACAATATAATTGAGGAAGTAATAATTACAAAAAGACCGGCTTCTGGATCAACTTAGCACACAAATACACAGGATACCACACTCTGCATTCACCATCTGACTTGTTGTGCAATTTCCATTCCACTTACGTGTTGTCGTTGTTGTTGGTTGATTCTCCTGTGCCAAGTCATTCTTATTCTCGTGCAACAAGCAACCGACCAACGAGTTCTTTAAGACGAACGTTGCATCTGTTTCCCAAACAGGACACGGTAATGAGACGTCGGTCGTTGTTACGCTTGATATAATTAAATACAGCACCGAGTGCACAGGAAATGTGTCATTGTCCAGAAAATTATGCGAAATTATCGTCCTTTGTAGAGGTGATCCCTGAACAGAACGATAAATTCATCACCGCACTGCGTCCGGACTCCGGAGGTGGCATTCATGGTGCGAACAATGTAAACATAAAGCCCCAGCAATCAGTGTTGGTTCAGTGACTATACGGTTTTATCTAAACATTACTCGTTCGCTACTCCTCCTAGTTCAATGGCTTTGCCATGGAGAGCGAGAGAGTCTTCGATTTGAAGAAGCAAGAAACCCACTCGACGACGACGACGACGTTCAAAAGTGCGTTTGTCGTGTTCCAGCATATACACAGTACCTACCTACCCCCAGCGTGTGTTTGTGAAGGAACAACGGGCGTATCTTGTTACTAATGTGTCAACATTAGAACCTAGCATAATGCGAGCATTCGTGTGAGAGGGTCCAGGTCCACCGCGCCGCGTGAGTTTACTCCAAAGTAAATACACCTGTGTCAACAAAATGTGCCCTCTTCTCGCGCTCACGGGGGTTAGTTTGTCTTTGTATTTTTTTTTTATTCTCTTGATAAACATATAGCCCTCGACTGATGGACTCTTGTACGGATGTCGATGTGTATGCATTTTTTTTTTTTATCTTCGCGTGTTTTGGTAGATTGAAAAGCGCGCACGCATGCATACCTCTCGAACTCGCCCAACAATGACGACCGATTGTATGTTTGCGCTCGTTGAACGTGCGCGTTATTAATATGATTAGGGCCGTCTTATTTTTTTTTTCTGTTGGTTCCATAAACCTTACAATTTGGCGGGATTTACTTAGCATTAAATTTGGAAACGGGGAAAATTTGTGTTCAGCACTTACCTCCTTGCTTGGCACACAAATCGGTGTGCCCTCCTTGACGATTCCACTTTCAACCATGACACCCATAACGATAGGATCACGACTGTTGAAAATAAACTGAGGCAGTATCTGAAATGGAAAAAAAAAACAATGTTATATCGGTACGGTAAATAATTGTGTAAGAGAAATTTTTGATAAACAATAATTGGCGGCAAATGAAATCAAATTGCAGTAGGTATAGGTGTTCTTAAGGGTGTAGTGAACCCACCGCTTGGAGTTGGAGTTGGAACTTAGGACATAGGTACTTCTACCTACTCGTATGACAGGAGGGACAGCAACATAAACAGGGTCCTGAATGAATGTGTCATTTTTGGGTATGGTATATACGAGAGATTTTATAAAGTTGCTGCATTTAAGGGCCAATCTTTAGACATAGAACCCCATCGTTACTGCATACACCTTTAACAGACGACAATAGTAGGGTTCTGGTTGGATAAAGGCTGCTTAAGCCAATATGCGGCTACATTGGGATTGTCTGTCTTGACCGTAATAGGAGCAGTAGTCCATTTGAAGCGCTTGGCTCAGCTTGGCTATAATTTGGCCACATTCTTCTGGATATGACACCATTTGTTAGCCTCCTCAATCTGAGATTGGCTTTCGATAGGGATTCTGCGGAAATTTTTGCTTTGACTGCTCCTATTGGAATTTGGACCGATTCCGCAAGTGAGCAGTGGAGGCTTGAACCTAGCCTGGCCAGCTCGTCAGCCTGTTCGTTTCCATAAACGTTGCTATGGCCTGGAACCCAGATCAGTGTAATCCTGAACTGATCAAGCGAGGCCAACTCCTCTCGACATTCTAACACTAATTTTGAGTTTATATTGGCTGAGGCGATAGCCTTGATCGCAGCTTGACTGTCAATGAATATGTCTATCTTTTGCCTCGGAACTATGTCCCTGTGTAGTTTGATTAAGCGACAGGCTTCACGGACAGCGAGTATTTCCGCCTGAAACACACTGGCTGTGTCCGGGAGCCTGAAGGATTTTGAGATGCTCAGAGAGTCCGAAAATACACCCGCACTTACTCCACAGTTCATTTTTGAACCGACGTCGGTGTAGATTGTTAAGTTCGAGTCCCTGTTCACCCATCCGTCTTGCCAGTCTAATCTTGAGAGGAATTCTACTTCAAAGTGTTTTTTTAAAAAGTATTCTGGGGGTAATGTAATCCGTTGCTTGCTAAAGTAAGCAGGATGCTGCCATGGCCCCATGTTTTGCCAAACGTTCTGCTGCAGGTATAGAAAGCTATGCACGCTTTCTTTACCCGCTGTTCGATGTTCAGTTTCCAGTTGAGCTTGGGATCCATAATCACTCCCAGATACCTAGCACTGAAGGATAATGACAGCGGTTGACCGCTTAGGCGAGGACCCTGGCAGAGTCACTCCGATCGAAAGACTGATGAGGATGCCAACACCCTTTGTGGTTAGTGTGCTGGATTACTGGGACCCCTCACAGGTTCTATCCCCAGAAAAACAACAATTACACCTTAAGGCATTTTCCACTGCTCCACCTCGCGCGAACGTCTGCCAAACATTCGAGAGTATAAATGTCATGGAACAGCTTCTCAATTCAGCCGCTTGGACAACGCAAAAGATTCCTCCCACTATAAAAAAAAAACTCATACAAACGAATGGTTGCGATAAGCTAGGCCTAGGGTGTCTATACGGAGCTGTTGGGCCAACTATTTATTTATTTTTAAGCAAACCGTGATTATTGGACTATTGGCTGTATTGGATTGGATTCTAACGGAGACTCAGGGCCACTTCAAAAATCATCAAGGGCAATCCCCATACGGGTAGATGAGAGATTATGAATTTGAACTAACCATCTCATCCTGGGTCTACCTAGGGGACGCCTGCCCGATGGTACGGATTCCATAGCACGTCTTGGGATCCTGGTCGGGGACATACGTTTAATATGATCAAACCACCGAAGCATGGACCGCTCCGTCCGGAGAAGTAGCTGCTCGACATTGAGTTCCTCACGTATTCTAGTATTTCTAATGCGATATCTACGGGTCACACCAGCAATACAACGGACGACATCTCATTTCGGCAGCTTGTATTCGCGATCTTATTCTATCGGTCATTACCCAAACCTCATGACCATAGGTAAGAGTTGGAACAAACACCGAATTTAAGACTGACAACTTAGCTTTGACACCAAGTTCAGTCCTCCTGATAACAGAATGACCAAGCTGTCTCAGAACCTGACCAATCCTACAGGAAAACCCAGCATTGCTCCTTTCATCACTCGTGAATAAGACCCCGAGATACTTAAACTTCTCCACCTGTTTCAATGGGACTCCACTAACATGCAGAGTTCATTGAACAGGCGTTCTGGAGACGAACATTACTTCAGATTTGTTCACATTTACCTTCATTTTCAGAGTTCAGATCTGAAAATCAGCTGCATGAAAAATTAGCTTAAGCTCTTTTAAAGGCGTAAAGGATTGAATTGTGTCTCCTCGCCTATTATTTTTTTATATTGACCGGATTTTATACTGCGCCGCCTTGACGAAGAACATTCATTTCGAAATGACTAATGCACTGTCAACTCTGAACGTGGACACGGCACCTCACTTAGGGAGATGATTTAGCCTAATTTGATGCTTAACAGACGGATTATCAACTCTAGTCTAGGTGGGGCATCTACCAGAAGATTTGTCAGTAGAGGAACCCCACAAGACGGCGTCATATCTCCCATTGACTGGAACTTACTGGTCAAGCAACTGCTGACAATGTCTGGCAGCGAGGGGCTACAAGGTAATTACTGATTACAGGAAAGTACCCAAACCTTAAAAGAACTCCTACAGGTGCAGTGAAATAAGTCCCCGGGAACCAAGTCCACTGAGGAACTTAGTGCCCACCTTGTGGGAAATAAAACCACTTTTGTGTAGTGGATATGGGAGTTAACCCTCACAAGACTGAACTTGTCTCCTCTTCTCCAGGAAATATAAAATTCCAAACATTGACCCTCCATCTATAAATGGCATAAGCTTCGCTTGGCATTCTCCAATGAAGCTAAATGGGTCTTATTTTAGACTAAATGCTTAGCTGGAAGTGTAACATACCAAGAAAGATATACGTATCTTCTCGAATAGTCAAGCTGAAATTAAATGCTTGGAATCAGTCTACTAACCCTACTACAGCCCTAGACAGCCGCACGTCTTTCAGAGAGCAGTTCAATATTCACCCCTGCAGGGCGCCGAGGCGTAGAGACATTTCATAGGAAACTGAAAGGCAGATGAACTTGCCAAACTCGGAACTACACTACCTATTATACCAAACAATGGTGCCTTAGGTATTCCGTATAGAAAGAACAAACCTTAGGCACAACATGTCTAGCGGCAAAACAAATTTGGCTAAAGCTAGATCTTAAACATTCTAGGAATTTTATCTCTCTTAACAGAATGCATAAATCAGCGCAAGATGTCATGAAGGGAGACTGCCTTATAGGCAGGCATGCAACATGGCTTAGCCTATTCTCAAAAGATTTCTGTAGAAGTTGTTTCGACGAAGAGGAAGAGGCGGAGGAGACCATTCTCCACTTTCTCTGTGGTTGTCCAGCTGTCTTCCAAAAAAAAACTCCATTTTGGAGCCTTCTATTACAATGATCTAACAAACCTAAGTCTCCTATGCTTCATTAGAAGCTCAAATTGGTTTAACAAGTAGGTTGAAACTTCTCCTAGATCTATGTGGTATCACAAGAGACCTTATAGTGGTCTAAGTGTCTCGGCCTTTTGTCGACAGCCACTTCAAACTAACCCTAGGTTAAGTAATCATGGTCAATGGTCATCCTTGAACTTCAGAGCGCAATCGTAAGGTTCGTAAGTTCGAGTGAAGGTTAACTCCAAGTTGGAAGTTTAGGTTCTCAATGTCGAAACTTCTCAAAAAATAAACGGTCTTTGCTTGGATGGTTTGGTCCCGTTTAGATCATGTCCTCAACCCGGCTTCCAAAAGGCGTGAAATTGTAGCCGTGCCATGGTTGGATTAAGTGCAACATTTCTCCTCTACCCGAATCGTTATTGCCCTTTAGGATTAAGAGTCGGTGACGAAAGTTCAAAAGTTGTGGAACATACTTAACCCGTGACTCTTATGTAATAGATATTGCAAATGATGATGCTGAAGCAGCAGTGGCATCAATATGACTTCATTTCGGTCGATATCTCCACCTGGGGGCAACCTGATGTATAACATCTTCTGCAATAATGATTTAATCGTGCTATACGTCGAAAAAATATTTTTAAATTATGGAATTTTGTAGACAACTCTATTGGCAAGTCGTCTTAGGAATTGTGAATGAGAACCGACCGCTGAATTAAATCCTATAATGGGGCTAAAGGACCGTAGAACTTACAAGTCCCTATATAGAAACAGTTTTGAAGAGGATAGCCAAACATCTATTCAGCGAAATTGAATCACTAAGTAGAAAACGCTGTTCGAAGCATCGCCTTTCCCAGTGCTATCCAATAAATTGTGTAAAGTGTAATAACAGCACGCGCCCATCGTTTGGCGGCACATACCTCCCCTAACCGGGTTAACAACATCGATACACTATTAAAATCGTTTCCGCTGCAAGTCATCTCTGCTGGTCAAGAACACCACACTACAAGTGACCGGTTGTCGTTTGCCTTCAGTGCGGTAAGCGTTAAAAGGCAACAGGGTATATTATCTTTTGCGCACAGCCGGTATTATCAGATCCTCATAGTTGTGTAATGGACTCTTAAAGACAGTCCATTCATTCCGCTGATTATGTGGTGCACGTCTTTTCCACCGTGTTGTCAATGAACTGTGTAGTTCACCTGGAATGGATGGCATTGAAAGTGGCTCTAGTGGTTTTGGCTGAGACAAATTTTCATCGTTGACTAAATATTTCTGAAAAATATTCGCCTATAGAACTCACCTTAAGTTTACATGGGAAGACGGCAATAGATCGGAACTCTTCACGTTTCTTCTGCTTAAGCTCCTCCCTGTATGCCATAAACTTATCAAACAAATGATAAATAATATCAGCCTGGAAGATTTTAACACCCAACGAATCGGCCATTTCTTGAGCATCACGTTCAACCTTAACATCGAATGCGAGGATCGTTGCATATCTGAAAAGAAAGAAAAACACAAAACAAATGATAAAAGATACATTTTGTCATCACCCAGCGAAAGGGGTTAACTAAAGGGTAATTGCCTGTTACAAGTGAGTTCGGTGTGCGCCATCTTAACATTAATTGGTCTCCCAGAAGTCAGTTTTTATTATCACAAACATGGAACCAATTTAAAAAAAAAAAAAAAAAAATCTCCCAGATTACCCAGATGACGGGCAAGCAAATCCAATTTGTAATGTGTTCGACCTTAGGAAAGCCCATTAACTTGTCTGTTCGTAAACTACATTACACATCGCATATAGCAGGCGCAATCGTGATTTCCCATTTCCTTGGCGACGCGACGATGGACTTTTATTACATTTGTCACGGCATCAGAGATGGATCGTAAAAACACTCAAAAATTCAACAGAGAATATTATGGAAGGGATGGAGCAGATCTCGGGAAAGAGTTTTTAAAAATCATCATCTCATCAGTGGGTCGTGCAATTCAGTCGAATTTGGGCGAATGAAAAAAGATAAGAATTTGTGTCATGCGACATTAATGATGATCCGTTTCTGATCCGTTTTATTGGTGTAAATGATTTCATTGCATAGCATTTGTGGTATTTTTTGGTATTTTTATTATCCATTATCTTGTATCATCGATGCATTCGGAAATGTAAATTTATCGCATGCGATATCACTGCAAATCAGTACCTAGTTCGTCGATCAAAGTACACGCATGTGCACCTCCAACAAATATAACCGATTATCAAATGATCAGTTCGATGAATTTTAACTCAGTAATCAATTTCCGAGAGATAAGATTTACTTGCATGAAATTTATCGCAGGTGTTTCGTTTCATAATTTTAAGATATGAAGCAATTTTCATGAATCGGCTTCATAAACTTTTCTATAAGCGAGGTTTCCGGTTAATTTTCTAAGAACAATGAAAATTCCATTTCTCGCATGCGATATCAACGCAGATTAATTCGACTATCTTAATAGCTATGGTGTTGATCAGTTCATGGATTGTATATGAAACAAGGCGATCAATATAAAAGACAACAATGTTCAATGTATCATGCGATTAAGTAATATTTGGGCGCACGATATAGGGTCGAAAGATAAGAATATGTGTTATGCTAGTAATAGAGGGTTAAATTATTCCATGAAATTTGTAATCATATTTTTCGCATGCGATATAAATCGTTCAACGGCTTTCTGCATTGGTATTTTGTATAACGAGACACTTTTTGTCAATTTTCTGATCCCATTTCTCTTTTTATGTTGCATATTGTGGGATAAATGTTCCACGCATGCAATTTGAGCATTGACCAAAATCCGATGATTCATTGTTGACCTACGTAATGATTAATGCGTCAAGAGATTCAATAGAATTTATGGTTTCTTTTTCATTCAGATTAGTTTTTAGTTACATAAAATAAAACGCTTTATTATTGACAGAAATTTGTCGCATGGGATATGGATGCGAATTTATAGGTCAACTATCTTTACCAACTATCATAGATCGCATTATAAAATTAGTATAACGAGTTATTCTTGAGACGTTGATACATTACCAAGCATCTGCTGATTTCAAAAATATATATTAATCTCATGCGATATATTTGCAAAACGGTTGATAGTTCCACGATCTTTTGCGACTATCATCATTTGCTGTATGAAATTAGTATAACGAGTTGTTCGAATGCTACTGTCTTCCCAAATCTAAGCTTGTCTCATGCGATATGGTTGCACATCAGTCTGTAGTCAATGCTTGTGCATACAAATATGTCTAACCAACATAGCCGATCACCAATTAATTGATCATTACAGAATACTGAGTCACCTGATACGTTAAATTTTGACAAAAGTTATAGCGAACAAAATTTGTATCATGCGATCTGAATCAAATCAATACCTTCTGGCTATATAAACGCCGACCTACACGAGATTCGGAAAATAAATTTGGCATTTTTATCTTCGCACAAATCTACAGAAAGATATAGCTCGATTTTCATTTAAGATCTTTAAGAAATTATCTCTTCAACCTCGTAAAGTTCACACCCACTCCTGCAGGTTAGTTTGTGAAGTTAGTTCGGTGAGTGTTGAAAACATTAGGCACCATAGCGGGCGCATCGTCATTCCTAGGAAACATTCATGGTCAGGCAAATTGCCTTAATCGTTGATTATAAGATTTTCGAAGTTGCCCGACATGGTTAAGAAAATATTTTAGAAAATGCATAATCTATTTAATTTGTGTCATGCAACTACAGTTCCGTTCATTCCACAATCTTAAACAATTCTTTACATTTTTTTTTGGTAAATCTGTAGAGAGGGGCTCCACCGTAAAGCTCCATGATCTTGTACCTTCGAGTAATACAACTTTGTCTCATGAGATATGCATACCGATTATCTGATTTTTCAAAGATTCTGCGATATTTTCATACGCAATGAGGCATGCAATTTTTTTAACTCACTGTTATCCATAGTCCATCAATTTAATACAATATTAATTTAATTTTAACACAATATTAATTTATCGCATGCGATACCGATTGAACGATTGTGCCAAGGCAACCACCAACGTACAGTTAAAACAAAGTAAGTAGTTTGATTTAAATGTGAGTAAGCGAGGAGTCGATTATTGCTGACCTCCAAATTGACTTTCTTATGATGAAAGTCTAGTTCAATTTTGAGAATACATATCATGAGATATGGAAGTGGATCACTTGAATAGTCAAAATATAGCGATTGGTAAAATTACAATAACTGGTTTTATTTAGTGTAACCGAGATCAAGACTAGTACATACATTTTATTTCATTTCATTTTTTATTATTTATCGCATGCGATATGGATACTTGGAAGCCTTTTTAAGCGTCTGAAATTAGAGGTCTATTCTAGGTAAAGTTGTTTGGGAGAGATGCGATTTAGTCAGAAAATACTGAAAATATTTCTCGATAAAGTTGGGGTCATCGGTACAATTTGAAAATTCAGAAATTTACTTCTCTCATGCTTCATGGATGATCAGTTGATCATCCAAAAGTCTTCAACGAATACGATCTACGGATATTTAAAAAAAAAAAACAACTCATCCTGACTATTGACCTACAAGCTTCAGCTAAACCACAGAGAGGTTTGTAAAGACATAATTTTGTCTCATGATAGACGAATATTTTACAGTTTATATTTACATTTTTAAATCCAAGTTATAATAATCATACGAAGTTATTCAAACTATTTGTACCTAGCTTAAAATTAATCAGATGGAGTTTTGTATAGATATAAACTTGTCTCATGCGATATGGAATAGAATCACGAAAACAGTCAACGGATTGTGGGAGTTTATCGGCGATCATCACTGCACAATCTCTTTAAATTACAGATACAGCCATATGAAGCTATTGAGGCTTATCATTATGAGGTTTTTAAACATTTTTGTCTCATGCAACACGATTGAGAATCATCCGATTATTACAACAATTAAATTTTCAAAAATTCAAGCTACAACCATAAGAAGCAGAAGCATAAGGCAGCTCTGATTACTTGTAGTTCACTTGATCATAAGCATGTGGATGTTTGAAAATGATAGAAATTTGTCTCATACGACATGGTTGAGTATCATCGAAATAGTTTTTGTTTTGTGAGAATAAATATTTATCACCTAATAATAAGCATTTAATAAACAAGTAAGTAAGTTATGGTTAAAAATGCATTTGAAATGTATGAAATATATGGTTATAAGATACAAATTTATCTCATGCGATATGAATCAATTGACCTTCACAGATGTTCGCTGAATTTCAAGTGAGGAATTTTCAGAGTTCAGGCTGTGCACAAATGAAAACAAAATCCACAGCCACAATCATGATTGCACGGATCAACTATCTGGTCCTCTTCGACATCCCTTTTGACAACAGCTACCGCGCACAACTGATCCCAAAACATAATACCAAACAACCATGTAGATTCCTTAACTGAGATTATATCCCTAAAGGACTACATCCGACAATACTCCAAATACTTGCAACAATGTATAACATCGTGTCGCTCCATTCGCCAGTAAAATTCTCTCAAGTAAAATTGATAGCAACCATTAAATGTTAAGACTTATTGTGAGCGTTTCAGATCTTGCCAGAGACATTATAAGCCTCCTGCTATACAGTCACCGATTAGTCAAAGGGACAAACAGCTTTAGTCTTCCTCAACCCCGCCGGCTCTATCCTCACTCGGCAGCGGATAAAAGATGAATTTCGTGTCTCCGGTGACTGTTTCATAAATTTCATTATTAACGTGATGATAAAGATGACCCTCATTCTGTTCTCCATTATAAATTACTCATCGCGATTCAAAAACATTGTATCTTTGGCGAGAGGAGGTTCTTTTTTTTTCAGTTTTCTTTCTGGACAACCTAAGTGGACGAAAATTGGATGTGATTCTCGTTTCTTTTTTTCCGTTTTGGATGTCTTTTCACCCTTTCTGGCGAATTCTTGGGACTTTTTTGACAGCTCTTGTCTGGATTTTGCTTATTTACGACAGACTGTATGTCAGTTGCATATACAGAGGCTAATGCAACGTTATTGACTGTCTGGGGAGCGAATGAGTTATGGGCGAAAGATTGATAGTCTGGTCGAAGGATTCATTATAAATTTGTGAATAAAAAATATTAATAATTGTACGTCAATGACTGGATGAATGTCATGCAAGTTGCGGGTGTGGAGCAGGGATTGCTGGAAGTAAACACAATGGTTGTAGGTGGACCCCCATCCAACTATTGAGGTGTATGATTTGATCAATGATCATTTAATTATCTATCAGTTGTAAAAAATCTCATGATGGTATGAATGAATTTATCGCATGCGATATGTATAACGACCAATTACGAATTTGACTATCTTTAGGGAAACGCTTATCTACTGCCATTGAAGATGGTAAATCATACTCAACGCGAAGATGTAAATTGGTAAAATTACAACTACCAGAAGCAACTTCTTCTTTATAATGGAGAAAATGCGAGCCCATAGTCGCAGTTACAATATAATCCAGGACCCGACAATGATCATGAATTGTGAATTATAACGAAAATTCCAAAACCCACAAGATGCAACAAAAAGGGAAACTCTGTATAAATTACAGATACAGCCATATGAGGCTATTGAAGCTCATCATTGTGATGTTTTTAGACATTTCTGTCTCATGCAACACGATTGAGAATCATCCGATTATTATATCAATTAAATTTTCAGAAATTCAAGCTACAGCTATAAGAAGGCAGCTCTGACTACTTATAGTTCACTTGATCTTAAGCATGTGGACGTTTGAAAATTATAGAAATTTGTCTCACAGAGATACAATTTTCTCTCATGCGATATGTATGTGGATCATCTGGAAATTCAGTCACCTTCTGTGGCTTTTCTTAGCCTTTCTATTCTCCGTAGCTCATTTTGTAGGATGGTTATAAAATTGCATAATTCCGCCCAGTTCTCTTCAGACTGCAACATGTGGTCGATGATAAGTGACGGGCTGGGCAAAGTATTTCTCCATGCCATGAAGCGTGGGCAATAAAATACTGCGTGTTCCGTGTCTTCATCTTCATTTACGCATTCAGGGCAAAATGGTGAGCTGTCGTGCCCAAAACGGTGCAGATACTTGCGATAGCCACCGTGGCCTGACAGGAACTGTGTTAGGTTGTAGTTACAGTCTCCATGGTTACGTTCTATCCATTCCTGGATTGTCGGTATAAGTTTGTATGTCCATCTGCCTTTCGTTGTGCTATTCCAACGAGCTTGCCACATAGCTATTGACGCTGCCTTTTCTTCAGTTTTAATTCTCTTGATTTCACTGGCATCGTATTGGTTTAAAACTCTTTTGTTATATATCCTCAACATTTCATCTGCAAGAATGTCGACGGGAACCATTCCAGCTATTACAAAGGCGGCCTCATCCGATATGGTTCGGAAGCCGCTGATTGTCCGTAGCGCGCAGAGCCTGTATGTTGACAATAGTCTCCTTTTGGTCTCCTTCGTCCTCAGTGCTTGCGCCCAGACTGGGGCAGCATACAACAGGACTGATGTAACTACTCTGGAAAGTAGGATCCTTCTTGCGTATCCAGGACCACCAATGTTAGGCATTATGCGCGAGAGAGCTCCCTGCATTTGCGATGCTTTCTTGGCTAAATAGTCCACGTGTGTTTTGAACCGCAATCTATTGTCTAGCATTACTCCAAGGTATTTAACAGCTTCTTTGGACCTGATTATTTGGCTACCAACCTGAAAGTTGGCAAACTCTACAGTTTTTCGGCTAGTTATGAGGACAGCCTCTGTTTTATGATCAGCTAGTTCCAGGCTGGCGGTTGCTAGCCACTCCTTTACCCTGGCAATTGCTTCGTTTGTAACGGATTCAACTGTACGAATCTGTTTACCTACTGTCACAACGGCAATGTCATCGGCGAATCCAATTATCGTCACTCCCTCAGGCAACGCCAATCGTAAGACTCCATCGTACATGATATTCCACAATAACGGCCCTAAAACCGATCCCTGTGGAACTCCGGCAGTGACGTTGTAGTATTTTTCACCTTCATCTGTATTATATCTCAGCTTTCTGTTGTTGAAGTAGCTCGTCAATATACGTAGCATACGTCAATATACGTAGCATGGATACGGTGTATCCATCCTAGCGAGGGATCTTCTAATGAAAGACCAGTTCGCCGAGTTAAAAGCATTTTTAACGTCCAAAGTTACTACTGCGCAGTACTCCTTTGTTCCATAGCGCCATCTTTCCCCGTCGATGGCGCCTTTTGCAATATCCACTACTGCTCTTATGGCATCAACAGTGGAACTCATTTTCCGAAAACCATATTGGTAGTCTGAAAGGGCACCTTTTTCGTCTGCCACTGCGAGTAATCTATTGTAGATTATCTTCTCGAGGATCTTTCCCATGGTATCCAATAGGCATATTGGGCGATAGGACGATGGTTCTCCTGGAGGCTTCTTTCCTTTTGGTAGCAGGACCAAATGTTGGATTTTCCACTTTTCGGGAAACGTCCCTTCTTCGAGGCACTTCTGCATAGGCACACACTGCACGTGCCACAACCGATATGCTGAAGGATGCATTTCCCGGGCGCCTAATCTCCCGTTTTGGCGATTTGCACTGGCCAGCAAGATCGCCTGATTTGACCGCTCCAGACTTCTTTTTGTGGGGCTTTTTGAAGTCGCGGGTTTATTTAACAAGCCTCAGACTCTTGCAGCTCTTAAAGACAATATCCGTCAAGAGACCTATCGCCGGAAGTTTTGGTCAAAGTGATGGAAAATGTCATAAAAAGGGCTCAAATGACAATCAACTGTGGCGGCAGCCATTTACATGACATCATATTCTCGACTTGATGTAAAAAAAAAATTAAAAGACCAAATAAAAATAATCCACAAGAAGAATCAAAGTTTTTCATTTTTTTTTTTAAATTACAGCCAAAAAACATCGGAAGGTTATTTTTGCGCCACCTTGTAGAAGTCATTGTATAGAAAGTTTCCCGATTTGACATGTTCAACATGCATCAATAAGCTTTGATATAGTTCGACCCAGAAACTGCCAATTTGTATTATGGCACAGCATGAATCATACATATAAGATTACAATTTTATCTCAAGCGATATAAATGAGATTCAACTGACCATATAGAACTCTCACGAATTTACAACGTACCAAGGTATTTCACTAAAATTAGAGAACGTTTTCTGACAAAGTTCCTTACTACATGAATTTATGGAACTGAACTTAGGCACTTTATTTAATGCAATAATTTTGTCTCATGCTATAGAGATACGAATAAATTAACAATATAACGATATTTAACCATTTTTATTGATTTATTGATATCGTTAACTATTTGTTTAGAATTTTCACAACGTTACTCAATTTTGTGACAGAATTTTATCTCATGCGATAGTTATGCTGATCAATTCTTGACCGCTTTAAAAATTATCGCCAATTGGAGCTGCCAATTTCGTAAGTGAAAAATATTTGACTACATCAAACTTAGCTCTTAAATTTTTAACTAGGTGTATAATGATATAATTTTGTTTCATGCGATAGAGGTGGGAAACAACTGTTCGATAACCAACTTCCAAAAACCTTTTTCACTCGTTATTTCACACTACTTGATGAATGACACGTTGTTATTTCAAACCTTATGGATGGGGATTAACTGATCATTCAAAGACATTTCAAAGTTTTAAAGCATGGGGCTAGTTTATGTGAGATAAAAATTTGTCTCAAGCAATAACAATATTTAACAATTTCAACGACATCTTATTACGATTGGTGTAATGTGAGCTTACAGAGGCTCCATATGTTCATAGATTTTATGGTACAATTTTATGTCATGCGATAGTGATAAAGATTCACCGAATGCTTCAGGAATTATCGTCAATAAGAGGTGTACATTTTTAAAATAAAAATTGTTTACTATATCAACCATATAGTAAACTTTTCACACTAGATATATAAGTGATATAATTTTCTCTCATGAGAAAGAACTTTTTGTTAACAAGAATTTTAAAAATCTTGGCCTCCTATTACTTTAGAGATATCTGGCTAGCTAAAGAATTAATAATCCCGACTATATGAAGAGTATCAAAAGTGTGATATATTTATCGCATGCGTCAGTTTTAGATAGGTTTGTTTGAATGTGGAAAAGAAATATTTGGAGCTTTAGGAATAATTTATGCTATATTAGCAATTGGTTTATTAGGATTTATCTACAGCCGACTGAAATGCGCACCAAGTATTGTAACTTCCAGTTAATCTATGATATATAATAGGTCATAAAGTTTGTAGCACGCGCACGCGATATAAATACTTATTCAATTCAATTTTCAACGCTTCAACTATCAACGATTACCAATTACCTTCACAAATCAATTTCAGCAAATGAAAAATATTAAACGAGATATAGATGAACCCACTTGTATCATGAGACAAGAATTTTTTCCAGTTGATCAATCAGTGATTGCTGGACATAATCAGCTGTTTTGATGCCCGATGACAGACGTAACCCATCTAAGCTGACATTAGATGGAATTCTAAAAATGTAAATTTAGTATCATGCGACATAGACTCGAAAAGAATGATCGAGTAGAGATTGGTGCAGTGAATATTTGTATCTGCATGAATATGAAAAACGGACAAGTGTTTTTCTAGTGACTGAAGTAGAAAGTTTTCTTGATCGTTGCTCCAACATTTATCTGCATCGAAGAAGCCCTTTAATTTGGCGCTACTAAAAACTTGTGGTAAATACAACTTCTAGTCAAACGAATGCATGAAAATGTTTGACTCATTCGACCCATAGCAATGAACCGTACCAATTCCAACTGCAACATATTCCTTAATTGTTATACTCACAAGCCTAACTAACCATTAAATCGAACAAGAAGAACAAAGACCATCCATCTCCTTTGTCATGGAAACCCTCTTCAAAAACCAGCACACACGGATCGTTCCATCTGCGATTGATTTTATTGAATCATCGTTAATTGGCCTTTATGGGTCACCATTTAAGACGATCGCCTGAACAAAAAAAATGCACCCAACTTATGGCCAGTATTTTATGAAGTAGTATCTTCACCACATGGGACAAGGGGAAGGCACTATACAGCAGGACAGCAACACG
Source organism: Cheilosia soror (assembly GCA_949372485.1). Taxonomy (NCBI): domain Eukaryota; kingdom Metazoa; phylum Arthropoda; class Insecta; order Diptera; family Syrphidae; genus Cheilosia; species Cheilosia soror. The sequence continues at coordinate 35,652,179 of OX443561.1, forward strand.
ACGAACGATGCAAACGTAAATCCGTGACTAATTTATGATGCATGCGATACAATTAGTAGATACCAACGCCTCGAACGTGGTCCAGTGGTGCTTGACATGTTTTGGCACCAAAACGGGAAGACATGCACACACAAAAGGTAATTTGGGGTCAGCGGGTCTTGAGTCTTGACAACTCTGAAGCAAAAGATTAATGAAGATACGTTAAGGTTTCTTCTCTTCGTCGTTTACGATTTTCGGTTTTTTTTTTTAATTACTCAGAGTTGGTCGTAAAATGAGTAACTGACTGATTGAGGAATTTCTTTGTCTGGCTCTAAATGAATGAGCCACCACGCCGCGCCGGCCGTCATTAGTGTTGAGAGGCAAATGTACTGTTGTACTGCTGTGCGTGAGCTTTAAAAGTGACCAAATGTTCTAGGAACTGATAGTGAAAAGTGACTATGCCTATGAGTAAACTATCGGAGGGTGGGTCTGCATTACTCAACTGTTAGCAAGTCAAATAGAACAATTTGCAATGCTGAAGGAAGTCATCCATCATGACACGTCGAAAAGTGGAATTAATTTCGAACTTGCAAACGAAGAGGTGAATAATGGAAGTCATTATTGAAGAAGGGGCGCAATCCTTTGATAAATGACCGCAAAGACCCTGAAATTGGATGAAACGTACGTAAAGCAGTACAGTTCTGCAATTAGCTATAGTAGTTTGGATACCTATATGGGAAAATCGCGATTCTCTGGAACCAAGTTGAAGATGGGTTAAAGGCGCATTCAACTCAGAGAAGGCTGTGAAAGGGGTAAGCATGAAAACATGCGTCCAGGTAGTTTTGCTTTTTAGGGAGTTTTCGAAGGGTACATGTCATAACGCCCTGGTGCGCTATGCCACACATTTTTGTGTCATAAGGCCCTCGCCGAGCATTAAGTTACTTTTTTGTGGGCTTTATGACACTATAGAAAGTGCATTAACACCCCAAAATGAAATAATACCCGAAACGTTTGGGGGGGGGGGGCATGCTGCCCCCTGCAACCCCCCTGCTTGGGTTTACTGTCAGAAGGTTTGGGGTGTTATTTCCTTTTTTTGGGTCATAAGGCCCTCGGGCGCTATGACACATTGAGTTTTAAAAGTGTCATAGAACCCGAGGGCCTTATGACACAAAAATGTGTATCATAGCGCCCCAGGGCGTTACTGCCGAACTGCCGAAAATGAATATTGAATTAAGCCAGAATTAAGTGCCAAATACCAATGGCATCAATGTCACTGACGATGACGTGTTGGACCAACCCCATGAAAACCATGACTAGTTTTTGAATACCTGACAAATTATTGGTCAGGTTGTGCAGAGAGGCGAGCAGCATCTAGAGACTGACACTCACGGAAGGTACATTGCAGATCATTCATGGTGAACCATTGTGACTCGTGTCTTTAAATTTCTGGGAATAATATGCGCGACCATGTACCCCTCTCTATGGAAAAACTTGCAAAATGAGTGCTCGAAATACAAGGTCGCGGAAAAGTATGTCACCCGATGTGATTTGGCTATAATATTTTTCTATGAATAAAAAACATTGGCTCAACTTTGGGATTATGTTTATTTGATGTCTTAAATTTGTTTCCAGTCGAGAAAATGACATCGGCCAAGTGGCTGCCTCCAAAATTGATGACCATTCGGGCCTAATTTATGGCATTTTCCATCAATTCCATCATCAGATATTCTCTTTGAGGGCATAGACTCGTGACTTCAATCAACATAACCATGGAAATGGGCTCGTCGCTCATTATGATTTTCGATGAAAAGTTGCGTGCCTTGTGGTCGAGATACAGGATGTTCGTCTGGTCGATATTCCGCGTTCATCTGCGACATCTTCTGCAACAGCTGTGATATTCTCAGCATAACGGCTTTTGCGTTCTCCCATAATCTTCCAAGCGAGCGCCTAAACGTCGTAGTGTTTGATCAGTTGGTGTCGGAAGAACGGGAAGTCTGCGCCGAAATTCACGCTGCGCCAACACCACCGACGAAATATTCCACAAAAATTCGGAACAATTAGTCATCGTTTTTAGGAGTATAACGATTCATGTCATTGGTATCTGTTTTCTTAACAAATGTCAAAGTAGAATTCAAATTTGAATCCATTTGCAAAAATTATAGCATCTTCTGATGACTTTTGCGCCACCTTAAAGTTACGTATTCTGCCAGACCCTTAACCCATCCCCAACGAGTACTTTACGCTCTATATGTCCTGCTATCTACTTCAAAATTTTAACCGGGCATTTCCTTTCTTGTAGGCAGCTTTCATTCACCGCTAGTGTCATCTTTGCCGCTTCTGCCTAAATAATCATAAATTCACCACTGACAGCTTGCCAAACTATTCCGAATATGTAAGTGTCAGCGGCGCAGCGTAATCAAGTATGTATCCTTTTCTGACATCGAACGGTTCGGTGGTGTTCTTACCGACAGCGAGAGTTCTCCATCATCCTGAACAAACGGACGAGTTAAAAATAAGCGTTGCCAAAACTATACACATGCCTATGACTTATGAGTACCTCATCTCCAAAAACGTTGTCAAAAGCAAATTTAAAGTTGATCGAAAGATAGTTGGTGTCGATGTCAAATTCCTGAATCTTTTCCAAGATCTATCGTAATTTTGAAAACCGCACTGATAAGGATCTATCAGGTTGTTGACCAGCGGCCTAGGGCGTACCTATTCACAGATTATTGCCGACACAATCTTGTGCAATACGATATTGGGGGAAATGTATGTCTCTGTAGTTAGCGCCGATCAAAGGATCTTCTTTTCAAGGTGGGTCAAATGATGCTGAGTTTCCATTCATCGGCCATACTTTTATCCGACCAAATTTTACAGATGAGTGGTGTATAAAGCTCGCTAAAAAAATCATCTCCTTCAGCTTTGAAAGTACAGGGGCCAATCCATTAAGTCCACAACTTTTTTGAATTTAAGTTCAGATACGGCTACGGCTATCCTCATTTCATGTTAGTCAGCGGTTTTGGGCATCATCTCCCTAACGGATTGAAGAAGTGATCCTGTCAAATTCTCAGCACTGACTATGACTATTACAAAGTTCTCTTAATCGGTTTGGGCTTTAAATCCTTGACGTGCCACAATTTTCGAACCCCATTCCCGGCCTCTCTCTCTTTCTCTCTCACTCACTGGAAGTTTGTGTTTTTCTTTTCTCCTTTGCCTCCATAATCAGCTCTGTTCACGGCCCTTGTTTTCGTGTGCAGCTTTGCGAAATATGTCTTTTGCTTAGCCGCATGAGCTTGCTGGCCTTCGTCATGGGTTTCTTGTCAGTTGTTGCCTGGTTAAACCTAAGACTTCAGAGGCGGCACTTCTGATGGCCTGCTGGCAGCGGTGGCCACGGGACATTTTAAGAGCTAGATGGAAACGCGGTTTCCAAAGGCTCTGACATTTTCGTGCGATTTGACGTCGCGCTGAGATTAAACGAAGAATAGCTCTTGCCAATCGCTACTTTGGGCTAAGAAAGCAATTAAGTAGCAAAGCCCTCTCTCGAACAACTAAAGAGGCCCTTTATAAGACCTTAATGCTTAATCATTCCAGTACTTCTTTTTGGTGCAGAGGCATGGACTTTATCAAGAGGTTACTCTTGGTTGCTTGGTTGTTGAGGAAAATTCTTCGAGTAATTTTCGTTCCCGTCTCCATAGACGGGGAATGGAGGAGGAGATACAACGACGAACTGTACAGCGACATTGACATGGCCAGAAGAGTGAAGGTCCAACGACTGCGGTGGCTGGGTCATGTAGAGCGAATGGACGTGAATGCTCCGGCCCGGAAGATCTTCGAATGCACACCCGAGGGACAGCGCAGTGAAGGAAGACCGCGACTCAGGTGGGGCACGCAAGTGGAAGGAGACCTTAACCAACTTAGCGTGCGAAACTGGAGCCAGCTGGTCAAAGACCGTGCTGGCTAGAGACGCTTGTTTGTTGAGGCCCAGGTCCACCCCGGACTGTAGCGCCACCTTTTTTTTAAATTAAAAGGGGATTCCAAATCCTGGAGCACTCAGACGAATCTCGGTCCATTGTACACCAAGCAGAAACCCCTTTTTTGGTGTAGTGGTGGAGAAATTCTGATATTATTCGTTTCTCTTATGGTCGGTGGCAGAGTATTGCTGTCCCCCGCCGGGGCTCCAACCAACGCCGCTCGGGTCACAAACAATGACTCTAACCACTACACCATGGCCACCTAGCGCCACCTTAAGTAAGTAAGTGAGTAAGGACTCCATGAATTATCCGCAAGCGTATAACTTGACAGCTACTAGATACTGCTCAGAGTCGATGTTGGCACGCCTGAATGTGCGGACGTCAAAAATACTGTAGGTATACCTTCTGTCGCTCATTCGCAATGTGATCAATCCAGCTTATAGTACTTTTGACCAGAGTAAGCTACATTTGTGTATGTACGTCAATATGTGATGCGCGATATTTCACCTCGTCAATTAGCCTTCACTCGTGCCCTTATCACCAGAGTTGCCATCTTTCCCTATTCTCGGATTGAAAACGCTAAGCAGGATTTTAATTTGAATTTTTGTTCGTACTTGCTCCTTATGTAGCTGAAATATGTACTTACAGTGACCCAAAATGAAATGGTTGCCAAATGATAGCTTATTTTTATTACTGACCAAAAGAACAATATCGCAGATAAAAGCTGCAGAAATGAGATTATTTTCGTTGTATTCCTGGGACAACTTGCGGGAATTGCATAAGGAAGATCAGAACATTCACCTGCACGCATAAAAAAAACAATTTTACATGGAAACAAGCTAAAGGTGATGAATTTCAAGCTATTTTCAATCACCTTGACTCACACAAGAGATCAGCATTTGTCTCAACTCATCTGGCATCTATCACGATTTCGTAAAATCCTCCAACTGCTGCTCAACAATTGGTAATCTTATCCAACATGCCAATCACGTCAATCTCATCTAACATCTGACTTCCTATGCCAAATCATCAAGTATCTTCGCACAAATATAAATAAACCGCAGTAAAAAGCCAACTCAAACGGAAAGACAGACTAATCTGCCAAGCATACGACGAATTGGACAACAAATTTATTTTGTTTTTTTTTCTATTTCTCAGCACAAATTTCAAACCATGCTGAGGAGCACTCTTAGCAACATCCGGCCACCACCGGACAACGAAACGTAACAGATAAATATAATATGGACGAGTATATAAAAAAAAAAAAACGGAAAACCGAAAGGCAACAGACAACAGACAACAAAATTGGAACAACTGGAAGAAATAAACAATCCGCCAAGAACGCATACACAATTGTCTTACTTTTCGCCTCCATAGCACCGGCATGGCACCGGATCGTTGCTGGCTGATGGTGCTCCTCAGTCCTCCTCGTCATTGTGTCTCTGTCGAGAGACACTCTTACACTCTTCACTTAATTTCCCTCTCACCGTGTCGTCAAGTGGATTGAATAAGCAGTCGCAACAGTTGGGGGTCCAATTTATCCACCCTCTGTTCTGGATCTTCCGTCCCTACACTTGAATCTCTCAATGAGACGAAAAAACGTCTATCCATCCAAACCTACTCGTTGCTACCATCAAAATGAGTTAGACAGTCAGCTGGTGGTTAGATTGCTTTCTCATGCGATGATCGTGCTGTAATTTGATTTCGATTATATAACTCAGATAGACACCCGCAGATCTTAGGCTGGTTGGCTGGCCTGGCATCGAATGTCAAATTCGATCCCGCATGCCATCTAATTCGAGACACAATTATTGGGCCAATAAACCGAACCTTTGAGATTGCAGGCCAGATGCATATGTGGCCATAGAACAAACATCAGCTTGCAACAGATACATTGCAGAGTGCACTGCACTCGATGTAATTTTACAGTCGGCATTGTTCTTCGTTCTTCGGGAACAAGGTGTGCAAAGGCCAATCTCACGAAGAAAACGGAACGAATAATGTGCTTTCTCGAGGAGGGGAGTAGGTACTGTATAACAGTCCATCTAATGGCTGAGATTAATTTTTTGTATCTTTGTCTGTGCGCCTATGTATTGCTCTGTGTTGTTGTTGTCTACGTTTTATTATTCTACCTCGAAATGGGCCATAATTGAGGAAGTAGTTTCCTAATTATTTCGTTGGAAGACAGAGTTTAGTCAGTGGGGCAGAGTTCTCATTCAAAGGGAGAACAGGAAGGCAGACCTGGTTACTCAAACTGGTGTATAATTTTCATGAGAATGAGATGAAGAAGCTGTAAACTGCTAAAGTATCTCTACTGCCGAACAAGAAGATATTTAAATTATATGCTTTCTTCTGGCGACTTGTGCGTTATATAGAAAAAAAATGTCGTTCCTAACTTGATAACCGCGATGGATAGTGGACTAATTGGTTCAATTGTGGCTCGTGTAGTATGCGCCGTTTATTCGTCCTGATGCTGCCACATGTCTTTCAGTTCTAACTCATCCAATTTGAAGGATTAAAAAAGATTTTATCAAGACTCTCTGTGTAGCGCTCACAAATCCGCAGTGAACGTTTAACCGGCGTCGTTCTCAAAGCCGTAAACAGGAAACCACGCAGTGACTTAGTGGAAATTTGTGGCTCTTCTTGCATTAATCACAGATTTTTAGCGCCGCAGAACCGCAAATTTTGTTTGTTGTATCAAGACCACTTTGTTGTTGAGATGCAGAAGGGCGTTTAGTGTAGATTAGACGCGTTTCAAGATCAAGGCCTATCAGCTGATGAACTGCCTGTAAGGAAAATGAGCTACAGAGGCTTGCATGGAATGACGAATTGCATGGCTAGTCGTCTGATCAATATCGACGGAGCCTTCAGCTTCGGCACCGAAATTCTCTACAAAACAAGAGTTTCTGCTTGCATGGTCTCGTGTTGTTCCAGTATCTAAGAGTTGTGCGGCTAACCGGCGCCGCGTTGAACGTTCAGTAGGCTCCGGCAAACGGGCACGAAATGCACGTTGCGTCAAAATCGCAGAAGACTCCGAAGTAGGTTAAGTTTACGAGTTAGTGAAGCTGAGTTGCCTCTTCTTCACCCCACTCAGTTGGCTTTATTTTATTCTTCCCGTGGTTACTCGACTTTGTCCAGCCATCTCGTTGTCCTCAGAAACCTGTACAAATTAGATATTGAGACATTAGAGAGTTCTTGGATCTCCTGGAAGTAGTAACTTCCAAGTGTTCTGTTCCTCAAGTGACAGAGAAAGTGTCATTCTCAAGAATGACGACATTTGTAGAGGCTGCGGTGATGAAGAAGCCCATGAGGACACATGGGACACATGGGCTTCTTCATCACCGCAGCCTCTACAAATGTCGTCATTCTTGAGATTTAGTTTCATTGTATGGCTTCTTAGAAGGTTGTGACCGGTGATCGCGCCAACCAAATTAGACTGCGATATTCTGTCATATCGCAAATGTTTGTAGGTCCTGCTTTTGTTGTACTCTGGCCACATCTTCAGTGATATGTCACAGGTATGGTTTGGTTAGGGTTTTTCACCTGATATTGGATCTTGTATTCCACTCGATATCTGAGACTACTTGATAGCCGCCTGACTGTCAATAAATATGTTAATATTTTTGTTTATGCCTTTATAGACCCACCAAATAGAAAAAATCAGGGAGCTATGTATGTTGAGTTCGTCTGAGAATAATCCGGCGCCAGTTCCACATTCCATGTCTGATCCGTCAGTGTAGATGGCTATTGATTTCGCTTCCGTGGGTTCGTTCCTGTCCGATCCTTCCCTGCTCGGAAACCGGCAAGAGAATGGTTTATCGAAGTCTAGGTAGGGTGACATGTAGTCAGAGTTGAAATCACTCCCTACGTGTTCCTTGAGGATTCGCGCTTGCCCAAATAGACTGGGGATCCAGCATTTTGTCGGGCTTATCCTCAAGGCCCTTTTGGCAGCCGATCGACCGGTCCAGAGTATCAACCAGTGCCACGCAATTCGGCATCAATCGGCGGTCTTTACAAAGAATTTTAGTGAAAGACTGTAAAATGTTCCCTTACAAAACAGACAGTGCATCTGCTGTTAGCTCTTGAGAGCCAAGTTCGTATAACCTACGCTCAAGCCATTCTGAATCTAGACCACGAGGGAGACAATCCCATTTTCACCTCTGTGGTGATGTCTTTCGAAGGCTCAAGTTTATTCCAACAAAACGCAAACTCTTGAAAAGAATATCCGTGAAAAATGCCACGACCTATCGCCGGAAGTTCTGGCAAAAGTTATGGAAAATGCCAAAAATCGGGCCCGAATCGTCATCAATTCTAGTGGCGGCCAGTTAGCCGATATCATTCTCTTGACTTAATTACTTAAGGTGGCGCTACAGTCCGGGGTGGACCTGGGCCTCAACCAACAAGCGTCTCCAGCCAGCACGATCTTTGGCCAGCTGTCTCCAGTTTCGCACACTAAGTTGGTTAAGGTCTCCTTCCATTTGCGTGCGCCACCTGAGTCGCGGTCTTCCTCCACTGCGCCGTCCCTCGGGTGTGGATTCGAAGGCCTTCCGGGCCGGAGCATTCACGTCCATTCGCTCTACATGACCCAGCCACCGCAGTCGTTGGACCTTCACTCTTCTGGCTAGGTCAATATCGCTATACAGCCCGTACAGTTCGTCGTTGTATATCCTCCTCCATTCACCGTCTATGCAGACGGGACCGAGAATTACTCGAAGAATTTTTGTCTCAAACCAACCAAGAGTAACCTCATCCGCTTTTGATAAAGTCCATGCCTCTGCACCATAAAGAAGGACTGGGATGATTAAGGTCTTATAAAGGGTCACTTTAGTTGTTCGAGAGAGGGCTTTGCTACTCAATTGCTTTCTTAGCGCAAAGAAACAGCGATTGGCAAGAGTTATTCTTCGTTTCATCTCAGCGCTGGTGTCACTGTCTGAGTTCATAGCGGAGCCTAGGTAGACAAAGTCCTTTACCACCTCAAAGTTATATCTGTCTATAGTGACATTCTGTCCAAGACGTCGGTGTTGGGTGTCCTTTCTTGATGACAGCATATACTTTGTCTTGCCCTATTTGACCGCCAAATCCATTTTCGCCGCCTCCGTCTCAATGGTCACGAATTCGTCTCTATAAATGCTGTCATAGGCGGCCTTAAAATCGATGAAAAGGTGGTGGATATCGATTTCAACTTCCTGGGGTTTCTCCAGCAGTGTGAATATTTGGTCGATAGTAGACTTTCCTGGCCTGAAGCCACACTGATAGGGACCAATCAGGTTGTTGCAATCTTAAGAAGACTTAACTAGACATTGCTCTGTATAATATCTTGTAGGCGATGCTAAGACCAATACCTCTGTAGTTGTCGCAGTTCAGAGTGTCTCCTTTCTTGAGGATCGGGCAAACAATGCTGAGGTTCTATTCATCGGGCATATTTTCCTCCGACCATATTTTACAGATGAGTTGGTGCATGCTCCTAACCAAGTCATCGCCTGTCGCTTTGAATAGCTCGGCGGTTAGGCCATCTGCTCCAGCGGCTTTGTTGGACTTAAGCTTAGATATGACTATTTTCACTTCGTCCCGGTCGGGTGTTGATCTTCATCGTCGAGGTTGAATGGTTCATTCTGCCTGACAGCGGGACTTAGTTCGTCATCGCCGTTAAACAGTCTGCAGAAGTAGTTCTTCCATATCCTCAGCATCATCTGCGATTCTACTATGATGGTCCCTTGTTCGTCCTTGCAGGCTTCGGTTCCGGCTGTAGCCTTGACTTAATGGAAACAAAAATAAGACATCAGACAATATAATCCAAAATCTGAACGAAAGATTTTCATTCATAAAGAAATGCCAAAAAACATCGGGTTGTCACTTTTGCGACACATTGTATAAAGAACTTTGTGGCGGTTTTTTTTTATGTCTTCGGTGGAGAAGCTTTTCCAAAATGGATAACGATCCAACTGGGTCTATAGAAAAACGACAACTTCAGGGACTTTGGATGGAGATTTGATGTCGACATTAAACTTTTATAAACGCGTTTCGTCTTACAGCAGATTAAAAATCCCGACACCAACTGCAAGCAAAACAGTAAAAATTTAAAGGTGTCTTCAAAGAAGATTGAAGACCATCTCTCTGCAATCATGTTCCATATATTGCCATAGACCATGTGACAACTGCTGATTCTAAAGCTAACACATAAACGTTCCTTCATAATAAATTTTGAAAGAAAAAAACCGCTTAACCCTCTCGAAATTACGCCACCCAAAGACCCTACATCCGCTCCAAATAGACCCAAAATAAAAAATAAATCAGAATCTACTGTCAAAAACGAAAATCCCAACACTAATAGTCATCGCACGATAAAATTCTTTCGCCAGCTTAATTCTACCAACAAAATGTCATTAAACCGCGTATTTGCTCTTCAAATGCCACTACACCAACTGAGTAACTGAAAAGTGCCAAAGTAGCACATAGCAAACATTGAGCCGCGTCCCCCTTTTCCAACCCATCAAGCTTCTAAGGTACTATACAAAAAAAAAATACAAATTACAGTAGCAACGCGCACTATCGCTTTTACAGAAGCTTAGCTGTCATCGCGCTAAGACACTCATATATCAGTAAATATTATGTTTGCTGACTCTGAGGAGGCCCCCCTCACGTCCCACATTATAACAGAACCCAGTTTCAACGCCACTCTATAGTTACAATGGGTCTCATGATGACTGGCCCTCTTCCATGTCATTGCGACACTTTCATTCATTCACCGGTGCGCCATTGTTGTTGCTGGTGAAAATCTCGGTCGAAGTACAAAGCAACGGCACAAAAATCGTTGTAATATCACTTCCGGCGCGCGGTGCACATCGGCACAAACAATACACACATATTAAATGAGAAAAACTGAAAACATTAACAAAGAAATTCGGACTCCATGAATGGACACAGGTCGAGTTTCCATTTTCATTTCCATTGCAAGGTATGGAAGCTCTTTGTCGGACAATGGTCGGCCAGAGCGGAAGTCCGGGAAAACGCATCGCGCAATTGGAAACCCAATTTGAACTGGCCAAAGGTGGACTTTGAAATTTGAGAAAGTTTCAACTCTTATAGACTTTTGGGGTGGTGAAATCCCAAACGGCCGGCGGCGACTTCCTAAATTTGGTGGTTCTCATAATTAATTTTTTATTTTTTTTATGTGCTGTACTTAGTACTTACTGTGCTTCGTGCTCTAACATGGTAGAGGCTTTCATAACGTCACGTTTCACCACAGGTCCGATTCGAATGGCAAAGTACTGTAAATAGATGGAAAGATTTTTCAAAGTTAATAAAAACAGCGACTGCAATGAGTAATGATTTAAAAGATATATGAAAAAAGGGGTGCAAGGAACTAAGTCCACTTCACGAAAGTGGGTTTATTTCCCACTAGGTAGGTCCACTGAGGAACTTAGTTCCCAGGGACTTATTTCCCTGCACCGAAAAAAGGAAGCAAATTCCTATACACAAGTTCAGAGATCTAGTTCTAGGATTGGAAGTTTGAAAACGCAAAAATTACGGCTGCAAAGAGCACTCTTTACATAACCTCCCTCTCTACTATATAACTGAATATGCGTCTGTTGGTCAGTCTGTCTATTTGTTTGCCATACATTTTCAGAATCTGTATTCGATCTTATATCCATGGACTGTTAAACATCCGTGAGGCTTTTGAGGATGTTTCGAGCACTAGAGAAAGGGTTTTGGATGGGGGACGTTTCGCCTTTTATGTAACAAACACACTTAAGACAAGATTATCGTAAAAAAACAATTAAAGGGCTTTATCTTGGCACCTATGACAACTTACTTTGCCTTATATTTGATGGCGTCCCGAGTGTGGGCCCTCCAGCCATTTCGGTCTATAGCCAACTATACCCGTTTATGCACAACAAGTAGGTTAAGGACACTCTACAATTGTGCACGCCATTTAAGGTAGGGCCTTCGTTGTCCCTCTACAAAGAGGGCTTCAAAGACTCAGTGGCCTAGTGTCTACTGTTCATACCTAAGCTGTTGTAATTTAAGTATTTTGATCAGTCTGACGTCGCTGTATAGCCGTAAAGTTCGTCATTGAATCTATCCCTTCATCAATAAAAACTGGACCGAAAATTGGCGAAAGAATCTTTTTTCAAAGCTTCCCAAGAAGGTTTCAATTGACTTCGACAAGGTCTATGCTTTACATACAGCAGAAGCGGGTCTTGTATAAAGTCTTCTTGGTTATATGAGATAAGGTTTTATACATTTTAGATGTCTACTTAGCTTGCAGAAGCAGCAAGAGGTAAGAGTTATTCTTCGTCTGATCTCTGTGCCGATTTTATTTTGTGAAGCAATTTTAGACCCTTGGTAGACAAAGTCCGTGAGTACGTCGAAGTTAACTGTAAATGCGATATTTTAGCTGAGTAGCCGATGTTAAGAGTCCTTTTTCGATGTTGAGAGTCCTTTTTGACAGACCAAATTTGGCCGCATCCGTTTCAATACGTACAAAGGCGCCACTGAGAGCCCGCAGAGTTCTCCCTATAATGCCAATATCACCACCATATGGAAGTAAACTGACTGAAAAACTTTAAATCTGGATGTTGGCTTGTGGCTGAGATGCCGGCAACATGACATGGCTTTGTATAATTCGTCTTTTTATACTCTATCGTAGACGACTTTTAAGGCCCATAAAGAGATGGTGTATATCGAACTGGAATTCACGGGTTTTTTCTAAGACGCTACAGAAGTAGAGCGACAGGGACAGCAAACGACGCCGAATTTCTTGCCGCTATTTTGACAATTCGCTTCAGTAAGGTTTGCCATTTCATGATGGAAAGATATACGAGCCAACAACGAGTCGAAATTATTAAAATTTACTACCGAAATTCGGAGTCAGTGGCCTCAACGTTAAGAGCGCTACGTCCAATTTATGGTCGTCATAATCGTCCTAGCAGATCAACAATTGAGCGTCTAGTGGAAAAATTTGAATCCACAGGCACAGTACAAAATGTTCCCGTGCCAGTGAGACAAAGAAGTGCCCGTAGTGTCGAGAATATTGCTGCCGTTGAGGCTTCAGTTGAAGAAAGCCCAAATGTGTCTCTCACACGTCGTTCTCAAGCGTTGGGCATGTCTGTGACGTCGTTGTGGCGAATTTTACGAAAAGATCTTGGCCTACATCCTTACAAGAATAAATTGACGCAAGAACTGAAGCAGCTTGACCACCAGAAGCGTCGTATGTTCGTGAATTGGGCTGAGCAACAACTTGAAAATGATTCGGATTTTCATCGAAAAATCATCTTTAGCGATGAGGCTCATTTCTGGCTGAATGGCTTCGTCAATAAACAAAATATGCGGTCAGGCAGCAATGCACACGTACTCCATGAGTCATCATTGCATCCCGAAAAAATTACGGTTTGGTGTGGTTTATGGGCCGGCGGCGGCATTGGGCCGTACTTCTTCCGTGATGAATCGCTACCGTTCAATGATAATCGAATATTTTTGGCCCCAATTGGATGATATGGACTTGGAGGACATGTGGTTCCAACAGGACGGCGCCACAAGCCACACAGCGAATGTCACAATCAATTTATTGGAAACCAAGTTCGGAGAACGTGTTATCTCACGAAATGGTCCAGTCGCTTAGCCACCTCGGTCGTGCGATTTGACACCGTTAGACTATTTCCTGTAGGGCTACGTCAAGTCTATGGTCTATGCCAACAAGCCAGCGACGATTGATGAACTTCGTACGAATATCGAACGTGAAATTGCAGCAGTATCGGCCGGTTTATGCTTGAAAACCGTCGAAAATTGGGTTCAGCGTCTGGACTTCTGCAAGCGTGCCCGTGGTGGCCATGCAAAAGAAATCGAGTTCCATACATAATGGCATCGAACGTACTTTCACAGGAATAAAGAATTTCATTGATATCCAAAACCGTTTTTGTTTTATTTAAAAAAACTTTTGTAGCGCTCTTATTGAAAAACCCTTTATATTGTCTCCAAAAATCTTTTTTAAAAAAGGGCGCAATTTAGGAAAGGGGGCGTGGCACGTGGCACAAGATACGAGTAAAGTTGTCAAAGTTCGGATCACGAAGATGTATGAAATGCAAACACTTTACAAAATGTGGGCGGTATTGAATAAGGGGTGTGGCACCGTTCAAAGGGCAAACACTGATTAAAAAGGAAAAGAATTTTTATTCACGGAAATTAGAGAACAATAAGAGATTGCTCTGTCCTATTATTTCGTGTACCTACCATGCTTTAAACAAGGTGAAGAGACGAGCACACTTGGCCATTGAACTGTCATTAAATCTAGCAGCTTTCGAAGCTCTTCTGATATTAAAAAAATATAAATCTGTAACGCATATTTCCAATATACTTTTTTATCACCGATCCCGGTAAATTTTTATATTATTTCTCGCTTCAGATAATCTTCCTCTAGATGTTCGCATTTTGTACATTTCCGTGGATTTTGGCAAATCGCCGGCGATTCTTTCATGAACATTCGCCGCGATATAAGCTTTTCACACGATAAATGTTTCACCAGCGATTCGAATGTTTCAAAAAGTGCAAATTGGACAACTTCAATAAATTCAGCGAGAATGCAAATATGATTGTAATAAATGTATTAACATCGTAGTAGATTTTTAGAGGTTATTAGGGGTATACTTCCACACTTTAAGTGATATGAAATGAATTTGCGAGTTTTGTACAATAATAAAAGGTTTAAATTATATTTAAAAAAAAATGTTTAGATCATTATTAAAAAAAGGAAGTATTACGGCTATCAGACTGGCAGGACGGACGGGTGAACAGGGACTCAAACTTAACAATCTACACGGACGGTTCAAAAATGGACTGTAGAGGAGGTGCGGGTGTATTTTCGGAGTCTCTGGTGCATCTCAAAATCCTTCGGGCGCTCGGACATATCCAGTGTGTTTCAGGCGGAAATACCTGCTATCCGAGAAGCATGTCGCCTAATCAAACTACACACGAACTTAGTTCCGAGGCAAAATATAGACATATTCATTGACAGTCAAGCTGCAATCAAGGCTCTCGCCTCAGTCAGAGGAGCTGGCCTCGCTTGATCTGCTCAGGATTACTCTGATCTGGGTCCCAGACCATAGCAACGTTTATGGGATCGAACAGGCTGACGAACTGGCCAGGCAAGGTTCAACCCTCCACTGCTCACTTGCGGAATCGGTCCACATTCCAGTAGGAGCAGTCAAAGCAAAAATGTCCGCAGAATCCCTATCGAAAGCCAATCTCAGATAGAAGAGGCTAACATATTGCATCATATCCAGAAGGATGTGGCTGAATTGTAGCAGGGAAGAAACAACCCACCTCCTGAGTAAAACACGTAAAGATATAGACAGAATAACAGCGATTACCACAGGCACTGGCATATAGAGGACCATGCAGTCAGATTAGGCATCCCACATAATACACACTGTAGCAGTTGTAACGACACGCAGCCGAAAAATAAACCCTCATTCACTACCTATGCGCTTGTCCGGCACTAGCCAGGGCTAGACAGCGAGATCCGGGTGAACCCTTCTTCGCATCCCTCGAAGAAGTCTCGAAGAATAGCATCAAAGAACTTATAACCTCTTTGAATTCCACAGGCAACTTATAACAACCATCAGATCAAATGAGTATGTGGTAACAAAACGGCACATAGCGCTACTTGGGTTTATCTCAACAACCACTCATATGTGATGGATGGTCACCGTAACTACAACTTACAAACAGCCTTTAAAAGCCCCATTTCTCAATTTCAAGATAGCTAGCTTGATAAAGTCTTTGCAGTCTTCACTTAGCCCCTTAATGAGTCCGACGGAGTGGAGTACTGCTCGATTTATGTATTTTATTTTATGCGGTGAATAAAGGGCACCTATGTACAATTTGTATGTGCTTGGATGTGTGTCAGAAGATTAACTTGAGGTGGAGCAATGGAGGTCAAAAAACCATAGCATGTAAGTTGTGTGTAACCCGGTTCAAGCCCGGTTTTATCATTGGAAGATAAGAACCTGCCAGCGCAAAAAAAAAAAGGCACACCACTTGTTTAAGGTACGACAAGAAAACTAGAACAAACGTAACGAAAACATTTTTACCAATCTGGTGTACGAGATCAAACTTCTCATTCCATCCGGAGTCCAAATGGCCAATTTGGTATACTCCCAGATACTTTGACGTAGGGTCCGAAAACACGTTCGTCGTTGAGTCGATTTCTGTCACTCTGAACCAGGAACCACGTTTTGTCGTTGGGCTCTCTCGGAACCATGTTCGTCGCGGGCCCGTTTTTTCTAACCCCGACCCAGGACTTCGGACTACCTTCAGCTAGTTAAAATAACCAGTATGAGTGCTAACTTCTTTAGGGACCTTTGGCAATTTCATTTAAGACGTTTCGGAATTATTTAGAAATTCAGAAAAGCCATCTACCGGAAGATGTTGGTAGCAGAAAATAAGATTTTTTCTATAGAGGAAACCTTTTTAAAGGCTTTTACTTAACTTCGTGAAAAATTTGTTGTGTCAAAATCTTGCAAGTCAAATTTGAACCACTTTCTCTAAACTTAGAACTTTGAAATTTTCCATGCTGGTTGGGTTGTGAAGACAATGCAATATTTAGAAAGAATTTTTGGATTTTGACTTCCCCTGTCCCTTTGAGGGAGGCTTTTTCATAACGAATGATCCATTAGCCGTATTAACTTGAAACTTTATATGTCAATAGATAAGTCAAAACTATTAAATATCTAATTAATACTTTGTACCGATTCGACCTATAAGGGTTGAAAAAAGGGGGTGCAAACTTTTCTATTTTTACCTTACTACGCTCAACTTGCCATTATGCTCATAAATATATGTAGGTCAAGTCAAAAAATCCTTTTAATTGTTAGGCAATACTTCACCGAGTATTTTGAGCTAACATTCATCTTTCTAGTCCATCCAGAGGGCAAGATATAATAATTTGAAAATAGATCTTATTCGGCCAAATGCGAAAAAAATTGCTATCTCGATTGCAGTTGTGCTTAGGAAGGGTAGTTTTATTTGCGTTCTAAAAATAGAATTGTCACTGTGGCGAGCATTCAGAATGTATAGTCATATGTATGGCGTAGTTGAATTTGATGTATGGAATGGATATGGATAAAACAAACTATGTATACATATGTACGTATATAGGAGTTTGTGATGCGTAAATATGTAGGTATGCACATTGCACATGCACAATCGTACATACTTATATTTGAGATCTGCAGCTATGGAAAGTGTATAGGTAGGTACGCGTAGTAAAATCAATCAAACCATACCTGCCGCGAATTTTCATTTATGTGGAATACATAATCTATTATGTCCATTGTCTTAGGACTTTGAAATTTTGCATGCTGATGTTTCAGTTTTGATGACAATATAATAAACTAATAGTAAATAAAAAGCTTTTGTAAGTATGTACCTAGGTAGATATTAAACTGCACTAAAAAGCAAAAAATAAAATAATAGTTTAAAAAACTAAAAAAACGCTTTTAGAAGTAGGTACTGCACTAAAAGCAAAAAAATAAAAATTAACCAATCTATTTTTAAGGTTTATCCTGGAAGGGGTTTAGTGTAAGCCATGTTTGTAGTTATGTATTGTATTATTTAAGTGTAAACTACACAAACATGACTTACACTAAGCCCCTTCCAGGATAAACCTTAAAAATAGATTGGTTAATTTTTATTTTTTTGCTTTTAGTGCAGTACCTACTTCTAAAAGCGTTTTTTTAGTTTTTTAAACTATTATTTTTTTCAAGATTAGAACCCCCCACAGCATAAACTTGTGCCTTTTCTATCGATCCGTGACTGTGACATAACTCAGGAAACATCTTCCCACAGTTATCCACCAGCCAACCGTCACATATAGGCGCTTACCGTGAAAAATCATAATTCCACTGCGTGCAATCAAATTAAGTCGGTTACAGAGAGGGGCGAGCACCCCGACGAGCAAATCATCTCTCATTCACCTAATTTGTCCGCAATCGCAGCCAAGATCGAACCCGTGAAGATACCTCCGAAACAATCTACTCCATTACGGAGCAGCCATGTGAGACAATAATAAATGGTCCTAAAAATTATGCCATGATGGTCCGACTGCCATTCATAAAGGTGAATCAGGAAATTGAGTTTCCCTTAGCGCAATTGCCCGCGACATTCATTGAGGGAAAATTTCGTGGGAAAAACTCCACTTGCGGTCTAGTGAATGGCTGGCATCAAGTTTATGAATGAGCCCGTCTCGGCATTTTATGAATGAAAAGTGGAGAAGGGTTGATGAGAAATTTCGGCGACAAGAAGAACCAACTCACTGACCAGTGACCTTCCAAGATATGGTGATGGTGACCCTTTTGCGCCCTTAATTGTTTAATTATCTCAGCGCGTCTCATCCAAGCGAGATTATTGCTGCGGTCTTGAATTTTAGTGTGCTCGTTACTTGTGGTGAGGCTCTTCTTTAGCTGCCGCTGCTGTCACTTTGGATTAATTTATTATCAAATTGATTGGGTTAATGTTTTATTTATTACTTTCCGGAGGCGGAAATTGTTTTTTTTTTTTCTGTGGTCTCGTGTCTTTGTATCTCTTTCGTCTTGGGTTTGCTTTCCGATTTTGTATTTTTTGTTTTTAATTTTTTTTTTTTTTCACTTTAAGTCGGCATTTATCAATAGAGGCGGCATTTGCCATTGATGGTGATGCCACCAGGCACCAACTCCAAACAACAGAGCAACTTCATTCCGGGAGCATGTGGCGTTGGCGGTCGGTCCTCTGCGCGATAATGTTGTAGATGTAGAAGACGCGACGACGAGTTCAATAACCATTAATTGATTTGTTTTTTATTTTTTTTTTCGTTGGCAACAGCGCTGGTAAATGATGATGATGGCATAGGGTTAGGGCTTGAATGGGGTGAAGCTAATGGAAGCCATGTACGGGATTTCATTCATGAATTCATTGAGAGTGGAAATTGGAAAATCGTAAATAGATTGAAATTGAAACAAATTTCTTTCGAGAGATACTAATTGGTAATTGAAGGAATAAAAGTGTGTGTGTGTGAGAGTAGGGATATATGGGAAGGGTTGAGCTGCGCATGGGGTATGCGTATGACGTATGGGTATATATGGCTGATATAAGGGCGTTCGAGTTAGTGGGCAATTTATCCAATCATTAATGTTCTTTTTATTTTGCCAGATCAGATCAATGAATTGAAAATGATGTGATAAGTCGATAAGGCAACCGACGACGCGACGCACGTCTTCGACATTTGTAAGCAGAGGCAATTATAAATGAAGGGTTGTTGGATATATATGTAGGTCTCTCGTAGGAGGTGAAGTTCGTGTTGATTGTTGAAAAGCAAATGTAAAAATGTATACAACTCATAGAATCTGAGAAAATTATTAAGACGCCAAGGCGGTTTGGGGCTACACAAAGGATTTTGACGTTTGAAGCCAAAGATGGTATCCAACTGACACTATCTACATGGTGAGCTTTTTCGATGAGAAGTGACCAATTCAATGCCTTCCTACTAACAATTTAAAAGACGCTCAGATTCGCCATTTTTATATCGACATTTTGGAAATAGATTTGACTATAACGTAATTTGACATCGCATTTGATTTTTGTGGCCCATTTGGCTAAAATGAAGTATCCTAAGTGTTTTTCTGACGTTATAGTTTAGAAGAGGGTATGTACAGCTGGAGCAGTGAGATCAGCTGAAGCTGCACCAAACTGTGAATGTTATGCTCAAACGTATAGTGCAACCCAGCTGAGAACAGCTTTTGCGAAAATCGCCAGACATAACAAGTCTGTAGAGTCCTAGTCCTTTTACTCCGGAGAAAGTCAGGAAGACAAGTATCTTCTCTGGGGGGGTAATTCAGCAAGATTTGCCGAGGTGACGATTTCTTCGCCAAAGACTTTCTTTCTAAGACGGAAGAGAGCCGGACATTCCATGAGAATGTGAAGAGAGGATTTATCACTCTCTAGGCACATACTACATGTGGGGTCTGGTGAGACTCGGCTTCGGTGAAGGTGTTTTTTCATAAGACCATGGCCAGTAATAATTCCTGTCAGGATTCTTAGGTTGTTTTTATCCAGATTAGTTAGAAAATAGGATTTTTTGGGGGAGAATTTTGGGAAGAACTGTTTGGTGCAGTTTTGCCCAGGTGTTTTAAGCCAGAGTTCATTAGATTCGATTTGAGCTAAGCTCCTAATGTATTCCCTGAAGCATCCCTTACTGACACCGCAGATGGGTTCAGGTCCGACGAGTGGCGTTGTCGCGCCGACTTTGGCCAGAGAGTCAGCTGTTTCGTTTCCAGTAAAGCCCCCGTGGGCTGGTATCCAGTATACCTAGGATTTTCTTTGCTAGTTCGTAGATGGCCATGTAAGTTTCTAGGACCAGCTTCGATTTTATAACTGATGAGTTCAGAGCTTTAAGAGCAGCTTGACTCTCTGAGAAGGTAAATATGATTTTACCACTTGTATTAGAACATAAGTTTATTCTAGCGCAGTGTTTGATGGCAAGGACTTAAGCCTGGAATATGGACGAGAACTTGCCTAGGCTGACTAAAGTTCGCTCCAAAAATGCCAGATCCAGTCCCTGAATTCATCTTGGAACCGTTTGCGTACCAGACTAGGTCAAGTTGCGATAGATTGAGTTTGTAATTTTCCCGTTCTTCCCTTGGCGGGATGATGATAGAGAAGTTTTTATGAAAGCCATATTCCGGTAACATGTCGTCTAGGAACATGCTGAATGCTCTTTCAGGCTCCATAGTGTCAATCAAAGACAGGTGACCTCCATGATACGAATATTATTCGAATGGAATAGACGATGAATGCTAGCTTAGTCTTGCTTCCATTTGAATGTGTACTTGCATAGGTAATAAGCCTAGGATGACATTCAGTACAGTGGTGAAAATTCAATGGTTTCGCCATACATAGTGGGGCGAGTTAGGAAATCTAGTTTCCTCCGTTTGGTAAAAGGGACGATAGTCGTCTTTTTAGGATTTACGGAAAGGCCTTCTTTGTTGGGATATATTGCACAGTTATGTACTTTCAAAGTGATCGCTGTGTTGCCGAAAGAGTGTGAATTTTGATGAGAAACTTCGGTGTATTTACGCAATATGTGAAGGAAGTTCATGAGACTGGTTTGCTTTTTTTTTTTTTTTAAATACTTCTCCTGGGAAAGGCAAACCTATAACGCTTCATCAGCGCCCCGAGATGCTTGCAGATGTATGTTAGTTCTGCACTTAAATTACTGCAAATTGTAGTCCTCTGGAAATATATCCCCAGGAAGCGAGTTCCAAAGTTTGCTTGTCCTGTAACAGAAGGAGTTTTGGAAAGATGATGTCCTCGCGGTTGTCAAGTGTACTGTATGGTCATGAGCATTAGCAGCCTGTCTTGTGGGGCGCCCAAAAGTTGCATTTCGAGGGATAATGTCCTTGAGTTCCTCGGAACATCTACCATGGAAGTACCTATAGAGCAAGCATAGGTCAGCGACTTGTCTTCTGTGCACCAACGGTTGCAGATTCGATGTGAGTGTAAGTCGAACTGCTCGTCTCTGTATGCTGTCAAGTAGGTTAAGTGAATGTTTTGGGGCCGAGCTCCATATATGGGAGCAATATTCCAAGCCTGGTCTAACCTGTGCTTTGTAGAGAAGGAGAAGTTGCTTGGGGCAAAAGTACCTCTTTGCTCTAAATAGGTAACTCAACTTAGCGGTGGTCCTATGTGATCCTGCCATGTGATTCCTGAGTTGACTGTGACTCCTAGAAGGTGAATTGAGTCCTTGGGATGGATTGGATGGTCATCCATTTGGATCTAAGGAACAGTTGATGCATTTTTCCTGGAAAATGTTGTGAGCTGTGTCTTGTTTGCATTAAATACAACCAAATTGTCTTTTCCCCACTTCAAGATTTTGTCCAGATCATAATTTGTTCACATCTCTGACTGTGTGATGTAGCCGCATTCACAGGCCCACTGTTCGAGATAGAGGATATAAAAGTGCTGTCATCAGCAAAGCTGCAGATATTATTATTTGTCGATCCAAGCAAATCGTTGATGTCGAGAAGAAATAGAGTTGGGGAAAGAATAGATCCTTGGGGCACTCCTGCATTTATAGCAAACGAATTAGATGATACACCATCTACCACAACTTGGATCGATCTTCCCAGAAGAAAATGTTGCATCCATCCGCAGAGTTGTTGTGGTAATCCATAAGATGCTAACTTGCCTAATAGGGTCTATGCCCGACTCGGTCAAATGCCTTTGATATGTTCAAGGCCACGGCTCTGTATTCGCCGTGTTGTTCAATTGCTTGCGTTCATAAGTGCGTTACGTAACAGGTCTCCAGTGGAACGACGGCTCCGAAATCCGTACTGCCTCTGTCGCTTAGTAATAGGTGGCCTTCTAGATATTTGATTATTTCGACATTTATTGCCTTTTCCATTACATTTGAGAGCATTGAAAGTAACGCTATTGGACGATAGTTTTATGCAAACATTTCCTCTCGAAAATTCACTTCTGCCATCGATGTTTGCAACCTCAGGATATTTGGTGGCTCTAGTTGTCCAGAATCTAGAGTGGAATTCTCTGAAAACATGCTAGCGGTAAGGTCTGCCTTTCCTTTAGGAGTTGTTGCTAGCGTGCCATCTTCTTTTACTAGAGGTGGAAAGGAAGAGCAACTAAAGTTGTCTTTGCCATAGACCAGAATGCGCGTGAGCCGTTAGGACATCCAATTACTTTGTTAGTGACTCCTTCGTTGTAAGTTGTCTTCACCGATTCAATAATTAGGTTGCATCTATTTCGAAGAATTATGAATTCTGATCTTTTTTGCTCCGATGGGTTTGACCGCCATTCTCGGAAAGCCTTTTTTTTCGCTGCAATGTGGATTATAAAGTTCCATACCGAGTAAAATCATTGATAACTGAACATATTCGTCTTGTGCGGTCAACTAAGAATATAGCAGCTGTCGAAAGTGTGCACGCAATCGCTAGAACCTAGAACGCGGCAAAAATTGTGACAGTTTGGGGCGGTTTTTGTCCCATTTTCCTTCTAAGACGAAAATGGAAGTCGCTCAGTGGCGAGCGCTTTAGAGGGAGGACAACCGATTGTTTAAGGCTAGAAATTTAGGATTTGGATTTTGATAATCGATTTATTAAACACTAAGCTCAATAATCGTGTAATCAGTCGTTTTGGTGATATTGCTTCACCGCAACGAACCTGCAATTTGACGCAGTTGGACTTTTTTTTGTAAGGTGCCATTCTAAAGATCAATGCTGTGCGCACAATCCAGAGATGATCCAGGCACTTAAGAACAATATTGGTCAATCTATAGGGGCCGAAACCATCGTAGGTGTTCTGAACAATTGGGTTTGCAAAACTCGTTGCGAAATATTGAACAGTATTTTTATACCCTTCACAAGAAGGTATCTTCACTTTGTCATTACATTTGTAATGCCAAGAAGGAGTCACCGGAGACCCCATAAAGTATTTATTCTGAATCAGCATCAAATTCTGAATCTGAATAAATCTAGCCACGTCCGTCTGTCTGTTGAAAACACGATAGCGTTCAAACGAATCGACCTAGACCAATGAAATTTTGTGAGAGGACTTGTTTTTACCGTTGTCAAGTCGGTCGTCAGGTTGTCCAATGGCAGCAGTAAAAGGTATTGATTTAACGTCGTTAACCCGAAAACACATTTTGAATAGTTTGTATAAAGAGATAGCTCCCCAGGAGAGAACGGGCAGACTAACCGCATGCTCCTGAAAGTCAGTAGGAAGTCTGCGGCATTCCTGCTATCTCTCAGTAGAAATGACTGCAGAAAACTTATTCGCGTAAGGGCACTTCGCCTTTGCTAAGCATCTTAGTGTGCGGGGCTTGAGTGACACCACTGTCTGCGACGCTTGTGGAGAGAGCGACGATACTTCTGATCATTTTCTTTGTTATTGTCCTGCATTTGCTCGCATCAGGTGGCAGATTTTTGGCGCCAATGTGGTGCGTGCTGATACTGTAAGCTCCTCATCGCTGAAGTGCATTATCGGCTTTTTCCGAAAGTCAAAGAAATTCCAGTAAAATGGGTAGTTGGTAGGACAATGGACCAGTTGCGTCTGAGTGCTCCAGTGAAGGTATAGGTTGGGGCTGGAAATATGCTGTTGATAGGAGGTGACCTCTACAAATCGCCCAAATTTGATAGACTTGTATAGTGAAGAGAAGCGACATGTACAAATTCCCTAAATTCTTAGATTGCTATTGTGTTGTAGTTGGTTAGTGTGTTTGCTTCTCACGCTAACAGAGTGGATTGGCTACATTTCCTTGGATGATTCTGCAAAAACTTCCCCCAATTAAAACGTTACCATCAACTTGTGTCAGCTTTAACGAAATTGCATCTCGCGAACTCCTTTAGCCAACACCTCGATCGCATGCATCGGTTGGATACAGGAAATTCAATTAACCAAAGTGAAACGCGACAAATGCCCGCAAAATGCTCCCTCAACGGACTAACAATCAACAAATAAATAAATTTAAACAAATAAATATACCAACTCCTCGTACAAGTAAATTTATTACCGGGGGCATTCCCACACCGGTATACACAAGTATCCCCTATACGCGCCAACAAAACAAATTTCGATCGACAAATGGATCCGGTGAGTGGAATAAATTTGCGTTTTCGACGCTACAAACGAACGGTGTTGGATTTTTACTGGAGTTCTTCTTTATCAGACGCGCGAGCAAATATTCAGATAATAAAAAGAAGAAAAAAAAAACTGAAATCCCATTCCCCAAACAACATTCGACGGAAGTGTATGAATGAAGATGCCCACGCAAAAATTCCTCACATCCAACATTTTGGCGAAGCAGATACCTACATACCTCATCACAGACACACTGTTGTTATTGGTACCGGTGTTGCTGGAAAAAGAGAAACTGCTGCTCCTATGTGTGAATGTGTGCGGAATAGATGTTGAACATATGGCCAGCGCAAGTCACTCAGCTCAAGATAAAAAAAAAAAAAAACACACATCCTTTAGCGCAGGGAATGCAAATCGGGTTAATAAATCGGTAATAGGTGCAAGATCAAGGATGTGGGGGCGAGTCGAGTGCTATATTTGGTTAACCAGATGCATAGCCGGCCGCCTTCAGTGGGCGAAAGGAAAACACAAAATTGATTGCATTTCCGGTGTGAGTGTAGCCGAAGAGGTGTTACCCGTGGAGACAATGATGAATGAAGATCTATGTCGATGGCAATGAAGTTTGGCAAATATTGACAGCCTTATCGCGGTCTCAGTTTTTACAGTTTCGATAAGACTATATTTTCCGGTCTTTGTTTTGGCAAAACACGATTCGTATCGTTCTGCGACCTTGCCGCTAGTTTGGTATACATACACCGCAGACGATTCCCTTGTAGATAAGGCGACAGCCAGATAATTGGCGGAGTTCTTGTCTTTTTTTATCACCGGTTCTTAGGCACCGTATGCCTGGTCTATGGATCTTCAAAATGGTTTTGTGTCGCGAATTCGGTTATCAGTTTGTAGGAGCGGAAACCATAGTATCAACAACTTCCTTTGGGCGAAAAGTATTGTTGCCAAGGCATAGGGAAGCTAGACGCATGTTGATACAACACACCCTTGGTAGAACAACGAATCGATTATGTGAACTTCAGCCAGTAAGACAGTACACAGGAGAGCATTGTTTTGAGGCGACATTTGCTTGCGTGAACAATATTTGATGTTGGATACATTAACAACTATTTCAGCCAACTGCGTTCAATTCTAACATGTGCCTTTTTAATAGCTTTTGTAGACAGACTCACAAATGTCAGAGATTAAGCGGTGCTAGAAGCTTTTTAGAGGCTTTATGCAAGGTTGCCACCCGATGATCTTTAGCTGAAATTTTCTTACATGAAATTTGCTTATTGGATTATGTTTATTTGACGTCTTAAATTGTTTGTCCATTAAGTTGAAAAAATGATATCGGCTAAGTGGCCGCCGCGCCGCCGAAATTGATGACCATTCGGGCTCGATATATATGGCATTTTCCATCACAACTTCAAGCGATAGGTCCTCGCATTCTTGACGGATATTCTCTTTGAGGCTTGTTGACATAGACTCATGACTTCAAAAACTCCTACAAAAAGAAGTCTGGAACTGTTAAATCAGGACACCTTCAAATCGCCAAAAGGATAGATTATAGGCAACCTCAACTGTCTGCACTTTGTAAGGGGTCACCCAGGATTTTTCATGTATTGGTGCTGTACAAAATCAAAGGAGCGCCATTAACGCACGCATACTTGATAAATCCTAGGCCCATGGTATAACGTGGAAAAGCATTGCCGCCATTAATTTTGACATTTAGACGTATTCACAGACAGGGTAATTTTTTTCGGGGAGAATCGGGTAGGTGCACGGGAAGTCGGCGGTCTAGTTCTTACTGGTTTGTGACGCCGGCCGTCTGATCAATACTTCGTGTCCTCTATTTCATCATTCAGGCACAGCTGCGGTATTCTCAGCCGAACGGCTGCTCTGGGCCGGTCAGACCTAGAAGCATCTTCCACACTTTTCACCTCGAGCGGTTTAACGTTGTAGTGTTTGCCCATTTGGTGTACGAATTATTCCGCAAAAAGATCGAAACAATTATTCCACGTTATATTTTACGCATCTAGTTTACTTCACAAATGTCAAAGTAAAATTGACATTTGCATTATAGCAGCAAATAGGGTAATGACTTTTGCCACACCTTGTAAAGGGTGATTTTTTTTAGAGGTATAGAACTTTGGGCGCAGTAGCGCAGTGGTTAGTGTGCTGGACTACTGTGCGAGGGATACCAGGTTCGATCCCTGGAAAAACACAAATTACATCTTAAAGTTTTTTCTACTGCGCCACCTCTTGCGAACGTCTGACAAACATCCGAGAGTATGACTGTCATGAAAAAGCTTCTCAATTTAGCCGTTCGGACTCGGCATAAAATTGTAGGTCCCTTCCATTCGTCCCAAAAATAGAAACTCACACAAAACGAATGGTTGCGAGAAGCTAGGCCTTTGGTGTCTACCCGCCTGTTGCGCCACCGATTTATTTATTTTTTTTTTTATAGAACTTTAAGGTGGCAACACTATTTTAACTGGCGGCCATTTTGTCAACTGTCAAGTGATTTATTTTGAGTTTGGCTTGGCATTTCAACATGAATAGATTGACGCCTGAACAACGCTTCCAAATTGTGCAAATTTATTTTAAAAATCATGGTTCTGTTCGAAATACGTATCGCGCACTACGTCCATTTTACGGTCAACATAATCGTCTCACTTTTGGTTGAATGGATACGTCAATAAACAAAACGGCCTTATTTGGAATGATGATAATCGTCAAGTGTATGTTGAGACACCGTTACATCCACAAAAACTGACTGCTTTATGGGTTGGTGGAATAATTGGTCCGTACTTTTTTAAAAACGATGCTGGCCAGAACGTTACAGTCAATGGTGACCGCTATAGAGCCATGATTACTGACTTTTTCGTTCATCAATTGAACAGCCATGATGTGCAGGAGCTGTGGTTTCAACAAGACGGCGCAACATGTCACACAGCTCGTGCCACAATTGAATTATTGAAGGAAACGTTTGGTAACCGCATAGTTTGACGTTGTGGACCCGTGAATTGGCCTCCAAGATCGTGCGATTTAACGCCGCTTGACTATTTTCTGTGGGAATATGTGAAGTCGCTAGTCTACGCCGATAAGCCCGAAACGATTGGCCACTTGGAGGACAACATTCGCCGCGTTATTGCCGATATACGGCAACAAATGTTTGATAAAGTCATCGAAAATTGGACCTCCAGATTAGACTACGTCCGAGCCAGTTGTGGCGGTCATATGCCAGAAATTATATTTAAATTATAATGCCAGGAGGTTATCTTTCGTATAAAGTAAATTTCATGTCAATTTAAAAAAAAATCTTTGTTTTATTCAATTTGAAAGTTCTTTACCTCTAAAAAAAAAATCACTCTGGCCAACATAGTTAGCACCGAAAATTACTGAAAACTGTTGCCTTCAAAACGACCAAAAATATCTTCATCCGCATAGAGTTTTCTTTGTGTTTCTTGACAAAAACTAACTACTCACTCCTTATAGGTCAAGGAAACAGCGGTTGTCAAGAATTCTTCACTCGATTTCTAATGTTATGTCATTTTCAGAGTTTAAAGCGGAGCCTAAACCACTCTTTCCTAAACTACCTCAAAGTTATACCCCTGAGCTGCCCCTAAAATGATCTCAAAGTTATAGTTGTCAATTATGACGTTCTGTCCGGTTGTGTACAAGACTATTTATGGCGAGAGAATCACTAGCAAACTTTTTGCGGTCCAAATGGTTCATACGACTTTTGGTCTATATGGCAAAGGCAATAAGCAGTAATTTGAGTTGCTCTTTCTTTCCACCTTTTACGAAAGAAGACGGATCGCTGGCAAAAATAATTTAAAGGCACATATTTTTTGTTTTATGTTGTCGGAGAATTGTACTCGATTTTGGAGGTTTTAATCATCGATGACCAAGCGCAATTCAACCCATCCTTAAAAAGATAGATTGTAAAAAAGCAACAAGATCCAATGGAATTCTAGCCAGGTGAAAAGCATCACCAGAACTTGCACTTGTAAAGCTCTTCAACACGTATCGTACTCTTAGAAGACTATCCCTTCTTGCTGAAAGACTGCTCGCATTCAACCGATGGCAGATGGATGAAAGGCTTTCATCTGTCCAGAGCCAGTCAAGTTGTAGTAGTTAATGTATCATCGGATTAATTTGCTATAAACGCAGGAGTGCCGCAAGAGTCTATACTTTCACCTATTCTATTTCTTCTCCAAATCAATGGGCAACTTGGGCCGACCAATAATACGTTTTGCACCCTTATATAACTTCTTTCTCAAGTTGTGTAGTTGTTAATGTTAAATATACATACATACAACTGATGTTCAAGATGGGAACAAATTATCAATGAAGATCTGGACAAAATCTAGAAATGGGGATAATGAACACTTTGTTGTATTTTTTGTACAAAAGACGTAGCTTGTAAAACGAAAAACCCATCAACTGACTAAAATGGCTGACCAACTCATCCATGCATCTTCATAGAGTCACGGTCAGTTCGGTAATAACATGGGAGAAATAGGAACTTATCCAATACCAATCCTAAGATCAGCGTCAAAGTCCAGTTTCCTATTTAGAGCAAAAGGGGACTTCAGCCTCAAACAACTCCTCCTTCTTTATAAATCATAAGTTAGACCGGGCCTCGAATATTACTGACACATATGGAGCTCGGACTCGAACCCAAAATCTTCAATTCTTAAACTATTTGATACCTACAGAGACGAGACGAGATCCAACATTAACATCAACTGTACAACCGCTGGCGCACAGAAGACTACAGTCCCTAACCTAACTCATTCCAACTGACTGAAATGAATCCCGATCTGGAATTCCCTTTTTCGCAAAAAAAATTAAACTCGATGTTTGTACCTACTCATAAGATTGTGGTCCATGATTCGAAGGATTACTTACTCAAAGAGTATCTGCCTGAGACACTGCAGCCTTCCATCCTCTACGATCCCGGGCACGCTGCTTCCAATTGTCCAGACCAAGCGCTCTGGCATCCGCGATGGCTTGGTCTTTGAAACGGAGGTTCGGTCTTCCTTGTCTTCTCGAACCTGGGGGCTGGGATTCGAAGACCCTCTTGGCTGGAGCATTATTGTCCATTCGCTCGATGTAGCCGAGCCAATGTAGTCGACGTGTTTTGGCTACATCCACATCTTGGTACAGCCCATAAAGTTCGCGTTGTATCTTCTCCTCCATTCGCCCTCCTCGCACACAGGACCAAAAATCCGCCGAAGTATTTTTCTTTCGAAGGAGCCCAGTATCAGCTCTCCCTTCTTGCTTATCGTCCAGCACTCGGCGCCATAAAGCACAACTGGCAGGATAAAGGTTTTGTAGAGCACACATGTCGTCCTTCCATTTAGGAGTTTTGAACCCAGTTGTTTTGCCAAACCGAAGTAGCAACGGTTTCCTAGGGTAATTCTTCGTCGGATCTCCACTAGGGTGTCATTCGTGGAGTTTACGTTTACTCCGAGGTAGGTGAACTCCTTAACTACCTCGAAATTATTGCTATCAACAGTGACGTTTTGTCCTAGGCGGTGGACAGATGCTTATTTGTTTGTTGATAGCATGTACTTAGTCTTGTCCTCATTTACTTCAAGCCCAACGGATTTCGCCTGTTCTTCAATCGCCGTGAACGCTTCTATCACGGCACGCTGGGAGCGACCGATGATGTCAATATCGTCCGCATAGCCAAGCAGCTGGACGGACCTGTTGAAGATAGTGCCTTCCGTGTTGATACCTGAGCTGCGCACTATCTGCTCCAGTACGAGATTGAAGAAGTCGCATGATAACGCGTCTCCTTGCCCAAATCCGGTGCAAGTTTGAAATAGATCGGAGGAGCTGCTTCCAAACTGCGTGTTTTCCAGCGTCACGCGACACAGCTGAATCAGTTTTGCCGGAATTCCAAATTCGGCCATCGCCGTATAGAGCTCCTGACGATGTATGCTATCATACGCGGCTTTGAAGTCGATGAATAGGTGGTGAGTTTCGACTTGAAATTCGTTGGTCTTTTCCAAGATTTGCCTCAGTGTGAAAATTTGGTATATAGTCAATCTGCCCGGCCGGAAGCCACACTGGTACGTGCCGATTAGTGTGTTGCAGAACGGTTTTAGACGTTCATACAGTACGTTGGATAGGGTCTTGCATGCGACATTTAGCAGGGATATGCGTCGATAGTTCTTGCAAGACATAGGATCGCCTTTTTTGTAGATGGGGCATATGGAGCTGATAGTCCAGTCATCGGGCATGTTTTCTTCCACCCATTCTTGGTTGATGATTCGATGCATGCTTCCCTACCAAAACATCACCACCGTATTTAAAGAGCTCCGCTGGTAAACCATCAGAGCCTGCGGCCTTGTTGTTTTAAAGCTTTTTTATAGCTAGGCCAACTTCTTCTATACTAGGCGGTGGGGAAGCTTTTTTATGAAAGTTCGATTCGAAGGATTAATCGCGTTAAATGTTAAATTCAAAGCCCAGTATAAAATAGTTGAATCAAGTCCGACAACCCTCCTTTCCCCATATACTGTGACTACCCCTGATGGAAAAATTCGAACTCCAAAAGAGGAAAGGGGCAAAAGGGGGTCACCGGTTATATGGGAACATTTTGACGATTGGTAATCATTGGTGAACACATTTTGAAACAAATTTTCTTGTCTACTTTAGTCATACGCTCTATTGCGGAAAATTCGAACTCTATTAGGGGGAAAAGGGGCTTAAAGTTTGCATGGGCGAATTTTGACGATCGGTGATCAACGCCCATGCCAAAGGGTAAGATATGGAAAGTTGACATTTTGAAACAAATTTCCTTTTATGGCCAAATTGACCGCTCAGAAGCGATTGGGGGAAATTCCAACTCCAAAAGGGGGAAAGTTGCAAAAGGGGGGTCAACGGTTATATGGGAAAATTCTTATTTTGCATCGAAACGATTTCAAACTCAGTTTTGTCTACTCTATGTAAGAAATAAAGAAAATAGGCTTCTCTGATTTATGAGATAGGTATTGCTTGGGACCCGAGTTATTAGCGACGTGAAAAGGATGATTCAGTTTGTACACGCAAGGGCAAAACACACTAGATACTTTTGAAATGGGAGCGAAGCCACAGATTAATGATAGAAGCGTATAAAATGGAAGCGTATAAAATAGGAGCTTCACAATTTTGTGCTCAAATTTTTCCCAAGGATATGCTCCTTAATGTGTGTCCATTTTGAACTAGAGCACCCTGTCCATCTGGCGACATTTCTCTACACTCAGCAAATTACTTGCCCCATTGATGGCAAAGCATTAAACTACTGATATGTACTTGTTTGTTGACGAGATTCCATTGAGGAATCGTCAGCTTGCGTGGGTTGCTCTGTATCCCAGCAGAAACCATCGCATCGCAATTGCCATCGAAAACAACCAACATCGAAGCGTGTCGTCGCGTCGTTGTCATAAAATTCTTCTTCACTGAGACAAGCTGACTCTATTTTTCATCGACGGTAGATATGTGTGAGAACGTCTACACACTTTCCTCCCATAAAAAAAAAATATTATTCCCCCATCACAGCTAAGTGAATGGCATAAATTACAAGTAAACTTTTCTAGACCATTAAGAAGCTACTGCGTCTCAACCAGGGCACCCTTTTTCATACGACCTCAACTGAACACTGTATCTGTCCCAATTTGAATGGGGTCGTGGTGAGGATGACAGTCTCTCCGTTCCCATGCTGTACGATGAATAAATTGAGAAGCTCAGTAGCGCACCTTTTCTCCATCCGCTATATGACGCAATGCATATACGACGACGACACGACGCACGGTATAGCCGACCATAGCAAACCTTTTGCTTCTCCTAGGAAGGAAGTGCGCACTTGGTTATTCAAATGAGGCACGTTTTTTGTCTTGTGGACAACAAAGCAACGTCATAGCTACTTTATCCGTTTTCTTTCGTTTTAATTGAAGGTAGGTAACCCGGTGTAGTACAACCACGCTACACTCAAGCCTCAGACGCAGACCCCATGACAGCAAAGCAACTATGCACGAGGTCTGCTAGCTCCCACCACTTACCACACAAACATATCCACGCTTTCATGGAATTTTTATGAATGAATTCCATTTCGACGACACGACGTCAAAGTATCTCACAATTTTGCTGAATGGATGAGTGAGCGAACGCAAAGTGAAATGAGTTCAAGCGGTTCTGCTTCTGGTTCGCTTTTTCATTTTTATTCATCGTTGTGTCGTCTTTGGATTGTTTTCATGAATGGAAATCGGTTTCCTTCTTACAAAATGTACAAAAAATTTTGACGTTGCTCGCTGGGAATTGGGTTAACTGTCAGAAGAATGACGAGCGACCGTCAGAGGTGCATCTCAAACTCCGGAAGGAAGCGAGATTACCGATAGAGTGATGGTTACCCAACCGACTTTCGATTACGAAACCGATATCCGATTACGGAATTGCTGCGGTCGGCGGCGACGAGATTGCTACACTGTCAACAGCGCGCGTCTATCTATCGCGGTGACTCTCAAGGTTGCCTTGCTACAAACTACACATATTTACTTGTGTCTTGTACTGTGTGTAATAGCAGCGTCGTCGTAAAGCAGAGGAAATGAGTTTTGCTATTTAATGCCCCGATTTATGGGCTCCGATGATAAATGCCCTGGATATGGTAATTTTTCTTTTGGGGTTTCCTTTTCCTTTTTTTTTTTTTTGTGAAGGTTCTCCTCATATATTGTCTCAGGGAACACTAATGGGATTTTAACGGCTTCGGATTAAGAGTCGTTTGGGATGGACGGCGTAAAGGAGTTTTGCAGTTTTCAATGGCAAAAGGAAGTCGAAGATGTGTAAAGTTAATGACTTGTGTTATTCTAAGAATATGCATAAATTGACTGAGGGAGGAATGGACTTGTGGGAGGGGATGCAATTTCGACGACAATCGCGGGCGCCTTAAGGTAGTTGCTAGAAACAATCTAGTTATTGAACAGTCACACCGAGTGATAGCCTTAGCAAGTGGTAACGCGGGTTTTTGCGATGGTCTACACCATTGAAGAAGCAGCAACCAAATGCAGCCTAAATGCGAAATAAGTTTGAACAGCTACCACAGACACAACAAGCAGAGCAGGGTTCAGATGGAAATATCTAGGATACTGCGATAATGCTCGGCTCACCTGGCCAGCTCTGGACACAAAAAGATCCAAGGAGCTTCTTCGACTTAATAGATCCAGCATCTCGAAAGTCGGTAATGTCATCTCCGGGCACTGCAAATTAGGTAGACACGCGCAAAGGATCGGACTGCCACACAATGACTTCTGCAGAAGCTGCAGAGATGAGGAGGAGGACGAGTCCGTCACTCACTTTCTTTGCAGTTGCCCTGCCCTGGCCAATCTAGCTACGATTAAACGGCCCTTTTTTTTGAGTCATTTAAATGGCGCTTTGACGTCACGCTACGATTCGTCATTGGAAAAATGGCGATCACACAAAATGACTATCATCGTCATTTGTGTCCCAAAATCAAATGACAGACACTGCGAGCCATTTAGAATTTTTCGTTAAGATGCCATTAAATGACGCCACAGCCAAAAAGTTTAGTCATTTGTCCATTGACGAGCGATCACATGGCCATTTTTTTCCGCCATTTAAATGACACTAAATACATGTCATTTGGTCCGACATTTTCCTAGTTTGTGACGCGATTTTTACGTCAGAGTGCCATTTAAATGACTCGAAAAAATTACCGTGTAATCGTAGCTTAAGAAAGGCCCACTTAGGAAACTATGATCTCAGTGATCTAGGTAATACCAGAGCCGCTAACATTCTTAGCTTCATAACCGGCAGCAAATGGTTCACATGAGTACCCCAAATCCCAGTGGTATGCACAATGGGCAGAATAACTGCCTACGTGTTTTTCTCATCGAAAGTCACTTTTAACCTAAGCTAACCTAAGGTACGAAGCCTGCATCGACGACGAGTAAAAGCTCGGGAACTAAGACCATGACGGCCTGGGCCCAGTAACGCCAAAGTCTTCGATGCGAGGCATACACTTAAGTTCATTCTGAGCATGAGAATACAGCATAGAAAATACTAGCGACTCCAGCAGGCTTAAAAAAATTATTTTCAAGTCTCCACCGATAACCAGTTCAAGCGAAGGGACCCTCCTCATGAATACCCCTTTCCCTGGTAATACGCTAGATGAGAACCAATCTACAGCAACCCATCATTTGTAAGGCGGTAGCCATGGTGTAGTGGTTCGAGTCATTGCTTGTGACCCGAGCGACGTTGGTTCGATCCCCGGCGGGGGACAGCAATACTCTGCCACCGACCATAAGAGAAACGAATAAGAGTTTCTCCACTACTACACCAAAAAAGGGGTTTCTGCTTGGTAGTACAATGGACCGAGATTCGTCTGAGTGCTCCAGGATCTGGAATCCCCTTTTTACAAAAAAAAAACCCATCACCCGGCCGTGTATACTGAAACCCTACTTCAATACGTCCCCTCAGTCTGGATGAACTCGATAAGCGATGAGTTTCTGTGCGATATTCACCTTCAAATGCTAAAGGAGCTGGTCATGACTAAGGAGACGAATTGTAGTAGATTTTCAGTATACGCCACCCGATCCTAGAAATACCGGAGGAGATTGTCAATGCCCGCAGCATACCGTTAAAAACTTCCTTCACTATAAGTCTCCTGGACCTAAAAAAATAAAACCAATGCCTAGGAATAGTGAATTTCCTTTTCCAACTGAAATTCAGCTACACTCCTGCCTCGTTGAAAAAGGTAAATACAGTTTTTTTTTAGCAAAGTTCGATAAAGGTTCAAATGTCTCTCCAAATAACTCAGGCCAAACAGTCTTTCATCATAAATCTCAAAGACTGTTAACAGTCTGATTTGGCTCATTGACAATTTAGTTCGAAAGCAAAGACCCGCTCCAACTCCCAATACGCTTATCGTGAGGGTTAGTATGGTGGAGACATATCTACACTCGCTAGTAGGTCCCATTAAAAAATTGTCAATGGTATGGCTATTAGAGCATTTAAAGCGCCTTCAACAATGTGAAAACTAGCCCCTGTTGACATATAGACCGCAAGTTAAAAATTTCTCCGAGCTGTTGGGTTGTTAAGCAAAGAAGTCAGTGTATAGGGGTACCTCAGGGAGAAGTGCTCTCGCCACTACTTTGGATATTTCTAGTACCTAAACGAAGAACTATAACCATCCTCGGAAATGAGGCGTGCGGTTGTAGCCTTTTTGCGGATGACATTGCTATTGCTATGGAACGAATTAATAAAATTGAACGAATAAGATCGGTTTTGGTGTCAACTCTCCAACTCCAAGGCCTTATTGAAGTTTACATTTTTACAGACCAGTGTAATTTGTCTCGTGCTGACGTTTTCCACATAATTTTGTATGAAATCTAATATTCAACATTAATATTCAGCGTGCTAATCAACGAGTAGGATGGATTGCTTCAATCACCCTGTTTTGGTCTCGTTCTTATGTCAACCAGGCATTATTTCAAGGAGGTGTATTCACAACAACTAAGCTCCCACTAGCTATCTTTCTCACCCGTCGCTCTGGTCTTCTGTCTGTGTGTCTTCCAAGACAGTCACCTAACCCAGAAGACAAGCTGTTAAAAAATATCAGCCAACTGCAAATGATCGGGATGCCTCTGAAAAAACATTTTGAGCTATAAAGAGTGTTCCAGCCTAGGCACCGAAAATGCTGGAGACTTAAAAAACCAATAAAGAATTGCACCGAAATGCAGAAAGCTCTTGAGAACCCTGGTAGTCATATATGTACATATAATAGAAGGTTATAACGTCATCAGGAGCATAGGTTAGGTTTGTCGGCTGGTGAGGATTTCTCCGTGCCACACTCAGGTCAATACTAACCCATTGTGAATCTCATCAGATAGCATAACCCTAACAAACGAGTATGCCTAGCTGGCGGGGTGTAGCTTATGTTAGCATCCCGGACTAACTCCTGTCGACCGTGGCACCAAAAAGGCCATGTTAAGCTTTTAGGCTTTATCGACAATAGACTCTGAACATACCTTGTCAGTTTTAGCATCTGTTTAAAGGTTATTTTCTGACTAGTGTATATATGGCGCCACCATCTTCATATCATTAAGTCATATTCTGCATGCGTCTTTCTCTAGAAATCCCATCTTCTTAAGGTGATACTTGAATTAACCACGTCCAGTATGTATAGCTGGAAGAACATACCTACTGGCATTTTTAGCGCCGTTTTGGTTCGATTTGATTTTGTCCACTTCCGATTACCTTTTCAGATGTTCAGCATAGTGGTTCAGTTTTTGATCAATTCGGTTACAATGACCCTACCAAGTGCCAGTTAGCTTCGAACTAAGAGGATTCAAGCTGATTTCTTCTACTCAAACTCAAAGGAGTCTGATGCCAAACTTTAGCTCATAACAGCCGCGCATTTTTTGACCTTGTTCGTCTATCACCGGACTGATTATCCAGCCTTTACCTTATCCAGAGATTAACCTGACCTAACCTAGGCTAACTTATGTAGGCAGCAAAGCTGTATTATCTCGGTTTGGTACACTGAGGTTTTCGTTCCAAGACTTAGATGGAAGGCTTGACCGTGGGGCGTGGACCGATCTATAAACTCCGCCTAATTGCCTATTTTTACCTAAGAGTGAGGTACAAGGTACAACTTTCCGGTTCACTATAAGAAACGATAACTTAGGGTAAGAGGTACGATGTTTATTGCCACGATTTAAGACTACCCTAACAAAAATTAGATCGCAATACTTATGCTAATAGCAAGAAAGCAGTCCAGCTTCAATCATGGTTTCTTGGGACCGTACTGGGTGGAAGGCAAATGCAACGCCAAGCGTGGTTCAGTGGTAAAAGAAAACGGTCCAACGACAAACTTGATTCCGTAAGGCTCTAAAAGCATGGTATCTGGTTGGTAAAAAAGTGACTCCAAGGTAAGCGTAGTTTCTTAAGACCCTAAAGAAAACGGTCCAACAACAACCCTGAGGTGTAGTAGGTTCCTGGGCGGCTAAAAGCGCCCCAATCCCAACGACAAGAACGGTTTAGCGAAGCCCTATTATAAAGCTTTGCTCCTGGCTATATTTGTATATGGATGTAGGCCAATTGGGCAATAGGTGGGACTCCCGCAAAAGTAAAACGTCGTCATCGGGGGTTCTTTACCACTCCCAAATTCGCTATCTTTTCAGCTATCCGCACGCTGTTGACCCCTAGTTTCATTGGAGACCACCTCATAGCTTCTTGCAAACTCCACTTGGATTTTTCCATAGTCTCCCGCAATTTGCCCGCTCAATCACGAATTTGTCAGATTTTAAAAATTGGATCTCTCGAGTTGAGCTCTAAACCCTTTGAAATCTCTCCACGCATTCCCTTTCCGTCGTCGTAGAGTCACCTTCAGCTACATCGTCTTCGGCTTCTGATTATTCCACGAATCCGGATCTACCCTTTTGCATGACTCTATCGATAACTTCGATAAAATAATTCGTACAACATTTAAGAGGGCCTTCGATTTTTAAAAAAATTACTGACTTAAGAAAGTCACAAAAGCTGTTGACTAAAGAGCCATCTTTGAAACCCATCAACTCCCAAGATAACCATGTATACTCCAAGTGGTTCGTATATTCCCACAATCGTCAAAATTATCCAAAAGTCCATATGTCCAATTAGATATTCCATACACCGACCGTACCAAATTGGGACGCCTATCCTATTCCACTCCCGGATATTGCCTGGCGTTGAGAATGAATAAAAATTTCCCACACCGCGTGGTTGCACATAATCAATGGCATGGAATTCACATTCATCAGCCAAATATGGCAGAGAAGATTTCCCTTCTCCTTTGGAGCTCATCATCATCATCATCTTCATCATCATCTTCACAGTGCGCACACCGTCTTCCACGGTGCGAAACAATGAATGGGAATTCCCTCGGGCATGACCATAACAATGCACCCAGCTTAGGAAAAACAATTTCCATATGCTCATAGAAGCATTACACGCGATAACTGAGCTGAACATTAAACGGCGCGTCGCGCTGGCCTCCAAGAGCGTCTTCTTCCTTGGCCATGTCAAACAGCAGAACATACGAGCAACGAGCACTCATAGTAGACGAAGCGGAGCGCCAAGCAATTTCTTCTGTCTTACCCGGAAAAGCGAAAAGTTTCCTCTCTCACAATCCAAACTGCGAAGCGTTTCATTCATGAGAATGACGGGCATGGGGATGAGGACTGTGGAGTCGTGGAGGTCGACTGGCGCAGACTGATTTTGCGAAGCTCCCTGCCGTAAAAAAATGATTGAATGTCTCATCATTATTGTCGGTCCGTCGGTCGATGAGGCTATTCTTATGTTTTTTTTTTTCGGTTACGCTACATGGTTCATGTGAGGCATTGAGGCATTGAGGCAATCACCGTGATCACCATCTAACTAAGAAGGCCCCCTCTCTGTGTGACACAAAGATTGTTATGCGAGTTCGTGCAGAGGAATTTTTATAATCCACGTACTCACGTTCCCCCATTGAACTTGAGTTTTTAAATTCCTTCTCAGTGTTCCCGATCGCGAGATGAATGGGAAACTTTTTCATTCATCCAGACCGAGGAGAATAACTTTGGCGCGTCAAAAACTGACTGAGAGATAAAAAGGTGCTGCTGCTCCTGCTTCGATGTGGACTCAGCTGTCGCAATGGGAAATAATAGAAAAAATTTATATCGACGACGAAGTTGTTACCTTTCAGTGGATTCGATACAACGGATATGGAATGACGAAAGGGAAGCTGAACCTGAAGCTGGATGTAGAACAAGAAGCCCTCTTTATGCGAATGAATGTTGCGCAGTTGTAACAACATCGTAAAAGAGGGCAGATGGCTAAGGGATGAATGAATGGATGATATTAACCAAGAAGGGTTGCGTGAAGGGGATATTTCGAGATTAATGTCCAGATGTTTTCAGGTTTGGGAATTGAAGCGAAAGGTGGATTTCAATTAGGTTCGTTTAGGAGACAATGAGACGGTTGGGAATTCGAATTTTGAATTACCATGAAAGGTGCGAGAGGGTCACTTTGAAGTATGGGAACAAATTCTCATAGAAGAAGAAGTGTGAATTGGTGACGTTGATTCGTATTCGTAACAGCAGCAGGATTCAACTGAGTCGCGTTGAGGTTATTCAAAAAATACAGTATTCACCTGTTGGTTTGCGTTTAAGAATTCTGTGGATAGGAGGGGATTAGCCCTTTCTAAGGGAGAAGGAGGTTTCTACGTCAGATTTTGATCTTTGTTCTTTGGTAAGCTGGAAGTGTCATATGTCCAGGACCACAGAATAAATGTTTATTTAAGATTTTGACCTACATATCGATAGACGGAATATTTGATGGCGATGATGAAGTTGAACTCTGTTAAGAGTCAGAAAGCTAAGTTTTCAGAAACTCTGTATTCAAGAATCACCATCAAACTATGGTTGCCCTATCGTTGGGCATATCTGTCTAGGTAGAAATGCTAGCTATGTATAGGGGCCCAGTTTTTTTGTCTACGAAACGGAGAAGCACTTAGAGACTCTTGTGAAACCACTTGGATTTGTTACAAAAAGAAAGTAAGGTAACGCCGTTCAATGCCAAGAAGGTTTAGGCATATAGCTAGGACTAGGACTAGGGACAATGGTGAAGTGGATCTAGTTCAATGAAGGGTTGCGGTTTCAATTAAAAATGGCAATGTTTTAGTTTACCTTGCAAAGTAAGGTTGGAGCCATTAATGTACGGTGGGTTGGTAGATAGAAGATACTGTAAATATAGCTGTAAGGAGCTAAAGCTTCAGTAGAGTCTGTGTATTTAGATAAGTCCGCAGCGTACCTTCGTTTCTAAAGGCTATTAAAGTTAATGACTTTACGGCGGACTTGATGATAGGGAGGGAAGTTTAGAGGATCGTTCAGTGCAAATCGAAGACAATGTCGACAATGCAAGTCCTCAATTCTCGGCACATGAACTCGATGAAACGGTGACCACGCTTAACTGGCCCACTTAAGATGTGAGTGAACAAGAGTAATGCGAAAAGATCTGCTCATACAAGGATTGGGGATCCCTTTGGACCGCATTTTAACGAAACCAAATGAATATCTTATAAATTTGCGAAGGGAAATTAGGCTCAAAGCCGCGAAGAGATTGAACGATGGATATAAATTGAACGTTGAAATGGTAAGACCGGGGCTTTTACATATTCTGCCCTAGGCAGTTTTTGAGGCACAAGTTGGGAAAAATGTCTAGACCTTGTTGAAGTAAGGATAAGTCTTGTAGTAAAGACATGAGATTAAAAAATTGGATATTGTCAGCGTAGAGAGAGAAGGCTGAGTGTCGCTTATATTTCAGATCGATTATAATTGAGATAAAGAAGAGGACTTAGGTGACTGCCTTGTGGAGCACCAGAAAAAAATACACCAATAAAGGGGTTGATAGTACCTACGGACCTTAAGAAAAAAACTAAAACCATTTTCAAAGTAAGAGGATATTAATTTCAGCAAAATGGCTCAACTCAAATCCGAAGCCAGACAATTTAAAAAGGAGACAGATGCCATATTTCGGACTTCTTTGCTACTTTCTAAGGCAGTTTACACAAAACTTACAACGTTACTGCTAATTAATTTATTTTTTAAAATGTTTGATGAGGGAAAATAAGAGACTTAGGTTAGGTTAGGTTGAAATGGTTGTTGGCTAAAGGCCAACGCACTTAGACCATTATAAGCTCCCTTGTGATACCAAATGAATCTAGTAAAAAAAAAATATACAACGGGAAAAATCGTAGAACGTGTCATATACTGCTCGAGGTGGCCGAAGATAAAGGAGCTTTGTCAGACTACCAGTATGGATTCAGAAAATCGCGTTCTACCGTCGATGCCATAAAGGCGGTAGTATAGATACAACAGCTGAAGCAATACTGGGAAAAAGATGGAGAGGGGGACAAAGAAATACTGCACGGTTGTGACGCTGGACGTTAAAAATGCCTTTAACTCGGCGCACTGGTCATGCATTAGGAGGTCGCTGGCCAGAATGGAAGCGCCGCCGGCCGGTGTACCTGCGGAACATAGTTTCAAATTACTTTACCGATAGAAAGTTATCAGACTAACAGTGGAGTTAAGTACTACAACGTACCACAAGGCTCCGTTCTTGGACCTCTCCTGTGGAATATAATGTATGACGGAGTCCTGCGACTAACGCTGCCTCAAGGGGTTGAGGCGATCGGTTTTGCTGACGATATCGCCGTAGTAACGGTGGCTAAACACATCCACGAAATAGAGTCCGCTACGGATGAAGCAGTTGCCAGAATCAAAAAATGGCTGGAGTCCGCCGGCTTAGAACTAGCTGACGACAAGACTGGGGCTTTCTTGATAACCAGCCGAAAGTCTGCGGAATTTGCGAATTTCCTGGTTGGGAATCAAACAGGCAGGAAGGCCTCTCAAATGCAAGCAGCTCTTTTCCCGAATGCTGCCAAACATCGGTGGAACTGGATATATTAGAAGGATTCTACTATCCAGAGTGGTCAGCTCAATACTTCTATACGCTGCATCGGTCTGGGCGGGGGCTCTAAAAACAAACGAAACAAGCAGAAAGCTC
This sequence comes from Cheilosia soror, assembly GCA_949372485.1. Lineage (NCBI taxonomy): Eukaryota > Metazoa > Arthropoda > Insecta > Diptera > Syrphidae > Cheilosia > Cheilosia soror. Next base: position 35,694,331 of record OX443561.1, read on the forward strand.
TCGTCAGCATACAGGCTCTGCGCAATACGAACAATAAGGGGATTTCGAACAATCTCGGATGAAGCAGCCTGCGTTATATCGGGAATGATCCCCATCGACATTCTTGCCAGCGAGATGCAAAGGATCTACCTTAGGCAAACAGCCAACCGGCAAAAGGTTCCTAATGGAAGGGTCAAAGTAGAAGAGAGGGAAACATCGATGGCACTATGGCAAGCCAGGTGGGATAACACGGCAAAAGGCAGATGGACCCACAAACTGATGCCCACCATCGAGGTCTGGACAAAAAGAACAAACGGGGACTGCAACTACCACCTTACGCAGTTCTTATCGGGGCACGGCGGCTATCGGAAATACCTTCACAGATTTGGTCACGATAGCTCGCCTTTCTGTCCCGAATGCCCAGACGAAGAAGAAGATACAGAGCACGCAATGTTCCATTGTAAGCGCTTTGCAGGGGGAAGAGTGAACTTACCAAACCCCCAAAGTCTAATAAGCCATATGTTAAGGTCAGAAGATGACTGGCTGGAGGTATGCTCCTTTATAACGAGTGTACACGAAGAATTAAGGAGACTTGAAAGACTTAGAAGAGCCGAAATGGTGGACCCGGAGGATTTAGCATGAGTTGCTAACCAGCCCCGCAAAGTAATACCTAACGGCAGTCCCGCGGGGAGAGTGGTTGAAGAAAATAGGGTGTGGATTAGTACGTCAGGAGCACTCCTGGCATCGATTATTCGGGTTTGCGAGTCGTGCATGTTGGTAGCACGGGCTACCGCATCTTTAGAAGATTAACACATCCATTGGCGCAACCAAAAAAAAAAAAAAAACTTCTTTCATGAGCTCGAATCATGATTTAGTTTCATGACACCTGTAGTGTAGGGAGTCTCCTACACAAACTTAAAAAGTGTCGCTAGCTATGGTGTAGTAGTTGCAGGAAGTATCCCATTGGCAGCAGGTACATTAAGGAAAACCGGCTATTTTCGATGACATCTACCAGAGGTTTGTTTCTGGCACATAGTGGGAAAAAAAAAACGAGACGATGACTGACAGATAGCAACATACGGGCATATCCCAAACAACCGGCTTTTAAAAGCCACCTCCAGCTTCAAGCCCTACTCAAACGTCTAATATCTATAAGGGGAAAAAGCGAGCTCGTACCTATATCAAACAAGCCGGGCAGACATTGTACGAGTCAGGTTCTATCATTGACGACACCCATTCGAGGGTTTTCATACATCTGTCCAACGATCAGTATCGTTGATATAAGTTTTCCAGTCGATAAGACTGGGGTTTGCTTTCTCATGACAAACCTAGTCGGCATTGAATGGCGCATTTCCCAAACGATAAGCAATTTCAATCGGAAGTCCAACTAATTCCCCAGTTCCGCATTCGAACGCCTTAAATTGTGTAGTCACACACATCCAAAGCGCACAAAGCAAATTCCAAAGCAATTAGCTCGCCTAGACCTCTATGATTACAATGTAAGCCTACACACAACTCTCACCGAATTCCAAATCAGTCCCATTTCCTGTTATCAGCGCAAATCGAATTCAGTACGAGGTATACACGTATCGTACTCGTATATTCAAAACAGCCAGCACCTTCTTACTCAATCACAATTAGCCATTGAGCTACTGAAACTAATCACCCACCCTTGTCGTGAGTCGTGAATCGTGATCATCATCGTGATGTCATGAACGATGACCACTTTCCGGTACGTTCATTCAATATCTAATCACTACAATTATTCAGCAGAATGGAAAACAATTCCACCGCCATATATAGCCCTCTCCACATGACCGAAACAGGAAGACAACACTCAGTTACATTGCTATACGCTATGTACGACTATACTTTCATTCATAAAAACGAAAATTCCAAAATTCAGAGTCTGCGCCTCAGAGGTTCGTTAAAAAACGCCACACACACACAAGACGACTGGAAATCGGGGGTGGTTAACCCATTTGACCTTGCACGGGGCCAGTTAACAGTCGAAATACTATTTTTAGCCAGAGCCTCAATTTCATTCATAGAAAATTCAAAGTTCGTGCGAATTCCAACTCTCACATGACCTCATCGAACTTTTTTTTTTTTTTTTTTGAAAATATTTCCAATTCCACCGACAGAAAGTAATAAAGCGAAACAATGCCCCGCCACCACATGTCAGTTCTTAAGACGAGAGCACACACACTCACAGATGAGTGATTTATGCGATGCGGGGGTACACATCCACATGAGATTGGAGGGTGTTGATGTACGAGCCGTACATAACCCAGCGACGACGATGCATAAAATCGTTTGATCTATTGGCCATCGACGTCGAACTGGAGCGTGTGTATCAATTGAGAGCGAGAACTGAGATCTTGAGATGTGAGAGGCGAGTCCCGTCCATGGAATGCGGAGGACAGAACGACAGAAGCCGAGAATAGTTTAACATTTTTTTTTTTGTAAACGTGCCCCTTCGATCGATTTTGAATCGAAATCATTCCGAAAATAAATTTGAAAATATTTCATTGATGTATTGGATGAGTTTTGTGAATGGGCGACAACATTTTGGTGTGTGTGTGTGTGGGAGGATATGTTTGTGTTCTCCACATTGGGGGTTAGGGCGGACCACGTGCCGTGCTATATTTAAAGTCTCTGGTTGAGCTTTGAGGATGTACATAAATATTGTTGGGGATGGTGCAGTAGAACTTGTGAGCTCGCAATTAAAAGGATTCGCATTGGCCCTTTGGGGGTGGCTATCGATTTTGATGGCATATGTATTCCACTTTTTTTTAAATAACTTATTTTGATTTGATGATGGACTATTTTAAGAAACTTGCAACTGACGGTAGACGATATTGACACACTTTACACACGTTCACTAAAAAAGGTTATAACCTCTACTGATACACAACGTGATATCAACGAACTTTTGAAAAGCTGATTTTTTAGACGTGATGCGTAGCGTAGTCACGTTAAATGTTATATCATAACACAAGTCACAAGTCGCACTTCGGTAACACGTTAGTCCTGCGATACCACGATTGAAAGGAACATTGTATTGCTGGCAACTCCGAACTTCAGGAACGTGTTTAACTCAGCAAGGTGGAGTCGCTCTGCAAGGTGGAGGCGCTCGAAAACACTTTCAAAATCCCATGTCTATCTCTTACGGATGGTGAAGGACTACCTCAAGGACGGGATCTACAATACCACGAAAGACCAACGAAAAGAATGCAATTCACCTCCGGAGCAGCGCAAGGTTCGATTTTGAGGCCTGACATCCGGAACATCGCGTATGTGGGCATTCTTCCCCGCAAGATGGTGGGGTATCTAGATGATATCGCCGGCAAAAGACACCGAAAATGTGCAAAGAAAGCTCAACTAGATCATGTGACGAGTAAGCTTCTGAATGGATGAACATACAGTTGCAGTTTGTCTACAGAAAAAACCGAAATAGTCCTTCTGACAAAGAAAAGGATCCCGACTTTAATCGACTTCCAAATCGGCCAGGAGGTAATAAGAAGCAAAGACGACGCGAAGTTTTTGGGTGTGACCATAAACACCGAACTCACCTTCTGGCACCAGGCAATGAACGCAGCGGAACGAGTTTCGAAAGTGAATGCGTCACTGAGCAGACTGATGGCTCTTTATGTCGATAAAGGATGCCATACTCCTCTATAGGTGTGAGATTTGGGCAGCCGCGCTTCGACAGGAAAAGTACAGCAAACAGATGGCAGCTGTGCAAAGTGCATACAAAACGGCTTTGGAAACAGCCGTCCTTTTTGTCGCAGTAGAAACTTTCTAGCAGTGTCTACAAAAAGACGGAAATTGGAGTGGAAATGACAACAGCAGAGGCTAAAGAGCTCACGAAATAGAAGTGGCAAGAGCGCTGGAGTTCGGAAAGCACATGACGATGGACAGCGCGGCTCATCAGAAACTTACATATGGCTGAGTGGAATGACTACTGATTTGTGCTGACGGCAGGAGATTGACTTAAGAAGCGTTCTACGCTGTTCGAAAAGATTGTTCTTGGCGAATTTAAAGTCAAAAATGGAAAGGAAGAAATCTTTGGTTTTAGTCGGAAGGTGCATTCTGCACGACAACACCTCTCAGAAGTCAGGCTAATTGGATACGATTCCTGTTCTCAATGTGAACCAATATAAACAAGGGGATTTGGCGATTTCGAAAACATATAACTGCAGCCAACCCAGATTCGGTCAACTACTTGGTAGAAGCCAAATGATCGATGATCAGGCTATATACCACTCAATGGATGCTGGAAGAGGGTTTGAAGTCGAACGGCTACTATCGCAGGAGATAGCGCCAGAACTTTTTTCGACTCTTAAAGTCTCAGCAAGCACATTGCCAGCATCAAGTGCAGATGGCCAGTAGCAGCACTGAAGATATGCCATCTAAAGTGCCGCCGCTAATGCCCTCAGTCACCTGGACCACAATAAAAACCCTGCTTCGATGAAAAGTACAGACTGGCATATAAAGCCAAGTACTGGTCTTATCATCAACGCTGCAGACCTAAAGCAGAGCTGCGAAGGGAGCTACGAATAGTGCTGCCCGCGATCTCTAAGCGCAATTAAAAAGGAGAGCCATCGATCTCTCAGAAGAAAAAGGAAAGAGCACTAGAAGCAGTCGACCAAAAGGGGATTCCAAATCCTGTACATAGTCCTAAGACTCGAGTTCCGAACCATTGTATTACGAAGCATAAACAGTTTCTTTTAGAGAATCTCGCCGATATTATTCGTGTCTCTTTGTGGGCGGTGGCAGTGTATTGCTACCCCGCGGTGTCTCGGGCAACAAACTAAAGGTCTTACCACTACACAATGGTCTCCGTCGTCATTTTTGCAGGCCAGAGGCAATCTTCGAAGGTGCCAGGATACAAGGCCCTAACAGAAACCTGCAAAGATGACCATGGAATACCGGCAGCCATGGAATTACAGCAGATTCACAGTCAGTGCTGATGATTTGGAAAGAACACTTCTGCGGACCTTCAAACTGCGGAGACGAACACGAAGTTGGAATAGTAATATCTAAGCTCAAGTCCATCAAGGCGGCTAGAACGGATGACCTATCCGGCTGAGCTTTTTAAAGCACCATGAATTAACGTATCTGCAAAAATTTGTTCGTATGCCCGATGAGTGGAATCTTAAATCGAGTCCCATAGCCACAAGTCAGTCTCCTGAATGTTGATTTTTAGAAAAAAAAAAAACTTTATATTTAAAAATTTAATTGTGTGAATGTTTGTCCTCGTTAAACCAGAAAACTAAACATCCGATTGGACTGAAACTTACCCAATATATTTGCTATGAAGTGGAAAGTGCGCTTAAATCAATAGTTGTGAAGTTTTCTGACAGATGGCGCTGATAGCCCAAATCTTTAGACGACACTATTTCGAATTTTTTGTCGTGGTATTACATTTGTATTCGCCTAAAATCCCATTGTCTTTTGTTTTGTAGGAAAATGTGGGCGAGACCAGACAAAGAGGCGTGACACTTCCCATACACAAAAAACAAAAATATTCTAGCAACAAATTTCTGTTTGAGAAAAACAATCAGCCACATTCATATAACAGGTTTTTCAATAAGAGCGCTACAAAAGTTTTTTTTAAATAAAACAAAAACGGTTGTGGATATCAATGAAATTCTTTATTCCTGTGAAAGTACGTTCGATGGAACTCGATTTCTTTTGCATGGCCACACGGGCACGCTTGCAGAAGTCCAGACGCTGAACCCAATTGTCGACGGTTTTCAAGCATACATCGCCCGATACTGCTTCAACGGTAGCGATTCCCATAAACCACACCAAACCGTAATTTTTTCGGGATGCAATGATGACTCATGGAGTACGTGTGGATTGCTGTCTGACCAACACCGCATATTTTGTTTATTGACGAAGCCATTCAGCCAGAAATGAGCCTCATCATAAATTAGACGTAGCGCTCTTAACGTTGAGGCCACTGGCTCGTATATCTTTCCATCATGAAATGGCAAACCTTACTGAAAAGAAATGTCAAAAGAGCGGCAAGAAATTCGGCGTCGTTTGCTGTCCCTGACGCTCTACTTTTGTAGCGTCCCTATTGAAAAACCCTTTATGAGCCTTTTTGAGCGCAACAATTTTTGCTGCCGAAAAATTGATATTGTTCTTACGCACTAATATGGGCCAAATTTATTTTTAAAAACCCTTACAGGGCGTTCGATATTACACACATTATACCACAAACAATTACAAACAACTACACACTTTCTGTCCGCTTTTCTCTTCAGCAATAGTTGTCAATGTCATTGCTCATTGGCAACAAAAAGTTGTCTAGTGCGCCCAAGCCCGAAGGCTGTAATTGAAGACTTGCCTTAAGCTCACAATACGGCATCACTTGGAGGTAAGTGTGATTTATTTTGTGGAAGTTGCAGAACATTTTGTGATATTTGACGACGGATATGGTTTCTTCACCGATACACGTTGCATAGATGACATCGAACTTACACCAAAGCCACGTGCTGACCTTTCGTTTAGCTGACAAAATCCATCGTCTAGACACTAAAAGGGAATCTGCACTTCTATTTCTATGTATACACAGCACTTACAACTATATCCTAAAACGAAGAAAGAAAGATTCTCGTAAAAACCTCGCAACAGACTGCCCTCGACAAAAGAATATTCTTCTAGCGGATGGGAGAACATTCACACGATTCACATGCAACACGCAGTGAATCTCTCCCCCAGTTTATGACCATTTGGGGGCCATAAAGGATTTCCATTTAGCTTCCGAAATCCTAACACATAACTCGCCCGTATCTAATTAAAAAGTTAGATGCACTTTTATGAATGGGTTATGGTGTGTCGTAAAAAAATGCAAAGACGACGAGTGCGACTACGACATGTCAGCTGAGTCCACAACCAGCTAACAAAGACTTTTGGTGGCAGAGACTGGAGATGGAGAGTATATAGCAATTAATTAGAGTGCCTACTGCTTGTGCCAGTGCCACAGACGAATGGTGGAATGAAGTCGGGAACATCGCAGAGGCAAGAAAAATGTTGCGTGGAAATGATGATGTAATTATTTTCGGTTTTTCCTTTTTGGATTTCTTTGTAGTACTCGCCTAGTTGGATGTTAGTTGCAGTAATTTGATACTTTTCTCTCATGCAATTCATTTTCCGAGTTAATAGGCTTGCGTGCAACAGGTGAATGTACCGAGGAATTATGTGTATGCCTCTTTTTGTATATGTTATGACTTCCCGCGCACCGCACACTCGATCATATACCTACGTGTACCTGTACAGTAACAGTTGCTGTACACTAGTAAAGTGCTTCTATGGAATTGTGTAGAGTAATTGGGCTTGTTGTTTCCACATATCTAATTAATTTTATTAACAACACAATGTAAGGTGCAATAGGCAAGGCAAGTGTAGGTACATCCATGATTATGCTGATTATACCTTACAAATGGTACGATTGTGGGATTAGGGAGAACTTGTTGGTCGTTTTAGTAAGTTTTGAGACTCCTCTATCAATCGATGAGTGTTTCAATAACAAAATTAGACAAATAAACAGTAAAACTTCAAAACACAATGACAGCTTGCAACATGTGAAGACTTGGTGCCGAATTAACACATCAGAGATGGAGTTGCGATGACAGCATAACGAAGGATCACTTATCGAATCCAAATTCAAAATTGTAGGTACTATACTTCGACTGGTAAAAATCTATTACATTAAATTGAAGTGGCTGTCAGGAGACAATAAAAACGACTTTGCGCGAATCTTTTGGCTCGCGTTCAGCCTGCAGGTATGCAAGCATTTTTGATAAAGTGCTATAAACTGACTGTTTTGGTGTACCAATGTCTCGAATTTTGGTTCATTCATTCATTCATTTTCAATATCCCGCTTATCCATTAAGCGGGTCGCGGGTGTAGGTTGCTCAAGTTGACCCTCCATAGCACTCGATCCTCCGCCATCGACTCCAAATCATCAAGGGCAATCCCCATACGGGTAGATTAGAGATTATGAATTTGATCTAACCATCTCATCTTGAGTCTACCTAGGAGACGCCTGCCCGATGGTACGGTTCCATAGCACTTCGTGGGATTCTGGTCGGGGACATACGTTTAATATGTCCGGAGAAGTAGCTGCTCGACGTTGAGTTCCTCACGTATTCTAGTATTTCTAATGCGATCTCTACGGGTCACACCAGCAATACAACGGAGAAATCTCATTTCGGCAGCTTGTATCGGCAATCTTATTCTTTCGGTCATTACCCAAACCTCATGATCATAGGTAAGAGTTGAAACAAACACCGAATTAAAGACAACTTAGCTTTGACACCAAGTTCAGTCCTCCTGATAACAGAATGACCAAGCTGTCTCAAAATCGATCCAGCCTGACCAATCCTACAGGAAAACTCAGCATTGCTCCTTCCATTACTCGTGAATAAGACCCCGAGATACTTAAACTTCTCCACCTGTTTCAATGGGACTCCACTAACATGCAGAGTTCATTGAACAGGCGTTCTGGAGACGAACATTACTTCAGATTTGTTCATATTTACCTTCATCTCAGCTTCAACACAAACGGCTACAAACCGATCGAGTGTGCGCTGAAGTTCAGTCTGAGAGGATCCAAGGATGACCAAGTCATCAGCGAAGAGCAAATTACTTATCCTCAGATCTCCCAATTCGAAACGTTCTTCGCTGTAACATCCAGTCCATATAATTGGAATTTTGGTTTAATTTAGTATTTTTCTATGACGCGCTCACTAAAAGTAAATCCGCCTTACCAATAATCAACTTTAGTCTGGCAGCTAACACAAAGACTACACACTTTCCAAAATGCTCATACCAATAAACAAATTTAGTTGCCAGAATATCGTTAACTGTAGGGTTAAATGTTAATGTTGAGAAAGTCATGTTTATCTCGGCCATTAGCTAAATAGGTCTACCCTTATGTCATTTTCAAGAGGAGTGTTGCCTATGCAATCAAAATTAGAGTATCAAAAATTGTAATAGGAGTGTATTTAAATACCCTGCATCTGATTTGCCTGTACAGATAATTTGTATATATTAATTAACTTTGGTAATTGTGTAACATGATTCCTTAATTTATTGGTTGTGATAAAACAATTCAAATGTTTGCTGAGCCTGAAATTGAAATTGAGCAAAATCATTGAAATACACACCAAATAATAGAATATTCTATTCCTAAACACAGTAAAAAACAAAAAGGATCTTTTCTGTTGATGTCTTTAATTAAGAACATTTGGTTAACATTTTAAATTACCTGTCAAAGCAAAGTTTTTTTTTTCAACTGCAAGCAGTAGTTTATAGAATGTAATGGCTTATACACTTACAGCCTTATTCATAACACTTAGTTAAATCTGATTTAAGGTTTATGTTGATTTAATTGCAGAAAACGTTATTCATAATCTTTTTTCAAATTTTCATTTAATCAAGTGTCAAAAATTTAAATGCCGAAATAGGCATTCAGTAGCAAATTAACTCTGAATTAAATTGTTCGTTGATTCAAATCATGGCATATAATGGTACCTATCGCGAATAAATTCCGATGGAATTTTTTCCCTTGTCAGCAGTGTAAATCAAATTGCTGAATGGGAAACATTCCCGGGGAAATATTATTCGCGATAGGGGTGAATAATTATTATGTTATTAGTTCACTACCGAATATCTTATATATAGTTATTGATTTGTGCATTAGCACAACAAAAAACAGTGTTATCCAAATTTAAATAACAAAATTCTTGAAAAAAAATCTCATGACAACTGCGTAATACAATTTGCTTAAATCATAATGGCGTTTTATGAATGAACTTTTTTTAATTCTTAATTAAAATGACAGTTTCGAGTTAGCTGAGACACTGATAATTAACAGATTAAATTATAATCTAATGAAGAATGCTGTTGTATTTTATTTGGTGTCGCTTTCATTCTGAAAGTTAAAAAACGAAGTCAACAGTCTGGATCACATAAATGATATTTTATATATCAGTGTGATTTTTTTTGTAAATGTAGGTACAAAATAAACAACGTTCCATGAAATCGGCAAAAAGTACCTACATATGTTCACATATTCATGTGATGTTTCAGTAGTTTTTCTATTTGTAACATTGTAATTGTGATTTCTATACTACAAGACAAATTTCGTTTTGCATCAATAGCCTACGAATAATTAAAAAATTGTGTTCTTATTATTATTCAATAATCTGAAATGACTTTTATTAATACAAAAGTTCCGAAATGCATAGGAAAACGTATTGTAAATAGTACTAAAAATATACCCTATTTGTATGATACGGCATTACTAATTTTCGTATGAATTTGACAAAACTGCTGACAATTTGTAGATTTCCTAATTCGTGTTTCGGTTTTTGCTTTTAATAAGCGTTTTAAAGCCTTTGGGCGAAATCTGATGGGCGAATTTAATAGTAATTTGGGTATAAATTCGTTTAGAATAATTTATTCGGCATAAACATGGTCAGTGGTCTTGTTTCGGCGAAACCAAATTATGGAATTTGAGTCCTGCAATGACAGAAAATGTAATAGATCCCAATAAAGTTGTCGCACTAGTAAATGTGGAGATCAAAATGTTTATTGGTACCATTTCAATAAAGCTATACATTTTATTTAAACCTGGCAGCCAACTAATAGTCGGAATTAGGGTTTGATTATTAGTAAGGCCGAATGACGCTAAAATTAAGTTATTAGGAGTTTCATTCCTTTTTTCACATTGAAAAAGCTTTTAGTAACGGTAGTGGAGGCGGAAAGGCATTTAAATGGGCCCTGGAAATGAAATGAAACATCAAGGACTATTTATAACCAATTGGCTCGTACTAGAGAACTATAAATTCGACTCTAGCACAGATTTCGATAAGAAAATCAGTTATTAGAGGCATTGCCCAGGGGAGGGGTTATTTTTCCCCTTCTCATGGTTCTTGTAATCTTATTTATAAAACAGAATAATCCTGATTGCCGATTGGTGATCAATACCCAGCATAAACGATCACCCGCCTGTTGCGCCACCTATTTATTTTTTATTTATTTTTTAAACAAGAAATAGAGTAACCTTATTTCTCAGATTTCGGAGACTTTGTTTGGGGCCCGAGTTATTAGCAACGGAAAATAGGGGAATTTAGTTTTAATGAGGAACATCATATCGAGAGCGTAGCAAAGCGAATTAGGTACTTATGCAACGTGAGCGAAGCCATAGATAAAGTCTATTTGGAGATACATATACTAAAAGAAGCGAAGTAATATTTAGGAAAAAGTCTAAAATACTTTGAGGGAAATAAAGGAATCAGGCCTTTATAGTTATAGGCTTAGAAAATGGGCTGAGTTATTTTTCAATAATTCCAAGTGAAATTGGTGACCCGGCTTTTTTAATGGCGCCAACTAGGCTTACATGATCATTAAATTGTCTCCTGTCTTCATTTACTTTTTTGTACAATAGTGCCCAAACGTTTTCAATAATATTTATGTCAACCACTGGAGCAATTTCACATTTTAGTAATTTATCCATTGTTTAACAACCCTGGCAGTAGGTATGAATGGGGCCGTTGTCCATGGAATCCGTTCAAAAATATTCGAAAAATTTGGAAAAACATTTTCTAGTACAGTTTTGTATACATTCGCGTTAATTTTTGATGTAACAAACTGCAGCTCACAAGTCCCATAATATGATTTGTGCGAAACACCGTAATGCCCCCTGCACAGGTGTGGTGGCTACCTAAAACACATTCATCCTTTCGCAGGCCGTGAATGTTATAGTTTTAGCCAACCGGTCCATCCAGGTTGAACTTCTTTTCATCAGAAAACACGACAATCTGCCACTCCTTGTTCCACGTTACGGAGTGTAGCTTTGCGCACATCAATAAGATGTGTTCTTTTTTTACGTTCAGTCTCTTCAAATGCTTGGCACTCCGAATAATGCGTTTTCCAGATGCCAGACTTTCATTAGCATCGCATTCTTCCCTGATTCTAGCAGAAGAACGTTGAGAATTTAAAGCAGTTCATATGATACGTCTTCTGGCAGTTGGTGTCGTCACATATTGAGCCCCTCCTTTCATATTGATATTATAGCTTAATTCATTCTGATTAAAATTACCAACTGCATTTTGACTTGCTTTAAACCAAATTTAAAGTATTCCTTTATTTGGCCTTTTTCAAAGTCGTTCAATTGGTTTTCGCGACCAGTTTTAGAAAAAACGGCGGTAATTGCTTTCGATTTAAAAAAGCAAAAGAATTGACGTCGTTTCATAATTGCTAAATTGCCCTTAAATCTATTCTGATGAGCCAAAATAAATGGAAATTTTTTAATATGTTTGTGTGTTAGAGACCGCAAATTTCCGTGTTTCATTAACAACTGATTATTTTATATAAAATAATTGATTTCATTAAAATCGGCAATTTGGTTAAAAAGTTGTCTTTTTACTTTTTAAAAAAGGTTGAACCTATTCAGTTGAGAGGGAGTGTACATCATGACAGTCAGACCCATTTTTGCTTGTTTTTTTTTTTATTGGAAGACCACAGGGTACGAAGAACGCCCTGCACTGCCATCACTGGTGCTCTACGAACTACACTTGTATGGTTGCACTTGAGGGGTTTATTCATCTTTTACGACTGGACTTACAAATAAAATTGCAACCAGATAATAGTGCGCTTCGGCTCACTAACGCAAGGCTCTTTAAATCTCCATGTAGGGCATAGCTCTAGTCTTAAGGAATGATTGGTAGACTTGACTTCGACATATGATTCGAAGTAATGTACCCTAATAGAGAGTATGTATGGGACAGAAATAAAGTTTCGAGAAAAATTATACTTCGGTCCGAAGATAGGCATAAACCGTAGAATATAGACCTACATTATGACTCCTTAGACTTTCGGACATATACAGCGTGTTCCAGTTTCAAAGCTGAGGAGGTACTTACTTGAAATGCGATCAATTCAGTAGCCAACAAGAATATCGCCATCTACACTGATTGTCAGGCTGCGCTAAAGGTGCTAAAGTCATACATACATACGAGTGCGTCACCAAATCTAAACTAGTCAAGAGATGCCGCACAATACCCGGAGCTTGCTCCCAGAATCACGTCAGATTATGTTGGGTACCTGCATATTGAGGCCAACGAAATGGCCGATCTTCTGGCCAAAGAAAAGGAGCTCTTACTAAATGAAATACTTTAGGACTTAAGACCACCAATGGTGTAATGGCTAAGAGAACAATTTTCGATAAATCTATCAAAACGGTAGATAAGATGGTCACACTTAGAGGGGAACAGAGCTAAATGTCTTGTGATCTGAGTTATATTGGAAAAAATCTAAAAGAGTTAAGAATGTCGAAAGGAATACTCTCTTCTGAGAAAGCACGCTATGAAATTAGGTTGAACAAATGTGGATACATGCAGGTATTGTAATGAGATGACCTACAAGTCGCTGAGGACATTATTAATCTTCTCTGTGAATATGAAGCCATTGCTGGGAGTAGAACACACCTCAGAAGGTAGGTACTTCTTCGTCAATTTAGAAGAGGTTGGTTACTTAAATAAGCTCTGCAGGGAAATGCTTATATGAGCGAATTTGTTTTGGTTCTATCTGTAAAGGTTCAATGGGACTACTTGCACTTGGTGCCTAACCTAATTTACCCTAACCTATATCCTAACAGAAAGGTGTCAATCTATATATATAAAAATAAGTTGTATTGTGTTTGTCGCCAATGTTCTCTGTAATGCGTGAACCGATTTTGATTCTGGAAATTTCCTGTGAAAGGTGACGTTAATACCATGGTTTGTAAGTATATCGGTCTTTGTACGTGTATTGGTTCATGAGTTATAGGGGCGTGGCACCTCCCATACAAAAAATGCATTCAAAATATTATACTTTGAAAACCACCCAATCGATTGAATTCAAATTTACACACAACCTTAAGTATTGGCCCAGGAGTATTCCTGTGAAGATTGGTCAAAATTGGACAAAGGGGCGTGGCACCGCCAAAACAAAAAAAAAAAAAACATTAAAAATCTTATATTTCAAAAACCACCGAATAGATTGAGTTCAAATTTACAGATAATTTTGGGTATTGGCCCTGAAGTATTTCTGCGAACATTGGTTAAAATTGGACAAAGGGGCGTGGCACTGCCCACACAAAAAAAACATTCAAAATCGTATATTTCGAAAACCACCGAATCGATTGAGCTCAAATTGACAGATAATCTTAGGTATATAAGGGGGTGTTGCGCTATTTTTCGACAGTCATGGACTCATGGGAGTCAAAGTTTGTAAACTTTGTAACATTGATAGCTATGCATTGTCCTGATAGGCAAGAATACTTTCTACGCAATACGATTCCTGGAAAAACCAAAAATATGTACCACGAAGCATTACAATAAAAACTGTTTGTCACTGATTTAAATGAATTTGAAAAAGATTTTTTTATTTTTCTATTTTGCACTACGAAGTGTGCAGGGGTTCGCTAGTATGAACTAAACATTTGCCCTTGCGCTCAGAATTGAGTAGCTCCCAAGTGACTTCACTTTCAATGTTCAAATGTAGTTTCTGAGACGCTCGCGTACATAACTTGTGTGGCAAACAGTCTTTGGCAATGAAGAAAATTAAATTTAGGACTGATTTCTAAGTAAACACCAGAATCAACAAATGTTTCCTTTCAACTCTTTTGGCTAGGTATATGTACTTTGTTTAGGTTTTATTTAGATAGATTTACATTTAATGAATGAATCTTTCGCACGTCTTCTGCTTTTATGCAGAAACAGAAATAGTCATTTAAAAAAATATTAACCATTGGACTTAACAGTGTTCGCAGACTTTCAAAATATTATAGCCTTTCTTTTTAATCCGCAAAACGATTTATTTTTTCCCCTCAATTTTGAAAATATCTCCATTTCTTTGCCTAAGGAAAAAGTAGGTAGGTACTCTCGAAAAACCCCTCTTAATAGGGTTAGTGCAGATATCACTTGGATTTGGTCACTTTTTTATTTCCAATAAATTCCATGATGATATCTTGTCCTTGAAAATTTATTTATAAACGTCTATATATGTAATAAAATGGAGCTTGAAGTCAAAATACCATGTCCTCTTATAGTGGGTAAAACATAAATAACTATGTATTTTAATGCATGTAAGTATTTTTTTATAGTTTGTTATATGTTCATTTTGATATCTGTGCAAAAAAAGTTGCAAATATTGTACGAAACAGATATTTTTGCGATATTTTGTCTATGATGCATATCTGCAACGCCATGCATTTAGAGTATGATTTTGGTTCATTGAAAACTCGTTGGATTCAGCACTTCCCATACAAAAAAAACTATTGTCCATCTTATTCTCAAAACCTCCAAAGTCACTGAGTTCAAATTTTCAGCCGAATTGGTCTGCGAGTGTTTTTGTGAAGTTTGGTCAAAATTTGACAAAGGGGCGAAAAAATTTAAAAACGCATATCTCGAAAACCTCAAAACCGACTGTGTTTAAATTTTCAGGCAATCTTCCGTTATAGCCTGAAAGTGTTTCTACGAAGTTTGGTCCAAATTGGAAAAAGGGGTGTGGCACCTCCCATATTTATAATATCATAAATTATATACCGTTAATGCATTGCGTTACAAATATGCATCATACTGAAAAACTCGGTTTTCCAGAAAAGCGGTTAACCGAATATTTTTTTTATATTTTTTTTCGAATTTAGATAGCTTATTTACATAATAAAACATTTAATTTAAAAAAAAAATAAAAAATCATGCATTGAAGGGTTAACGGCTTTTAGGGTTTTATAAAATTTCTCAAATTAATTATTATTAAAAAAATATGGAAACAAATAAAAAAGTTTGACATAGTCAGGGGCCAGATTATGTAAAATGAAAACGATCGAACGTTATCGTTTCGACAATAGCTGTCTCTGTCTATTGCCACAAATATGATAGAGACAGATTTAGTGAAAACGAAAGCGTTTTTCGTTTCGTATTTTACAGAATCCCACCCCTGGATTTTTAGAAGGAAATTATTTATTTACCTTGTTTTTTTTTTTTGCATCTTTTTAAGCATGTCCCGTCCCTGTCCCTCCTTTTCCCTTCCTGCTTATAAAATCGCAGAAAATTGACACATATCACCTCAATCTGGGATCACTAAGTGGAGCCATTTCAAACAGAGGGCACGATTGTGTTTCACAACATTTTTCTCATTCATTGGAAGTGTTGTAAAAACGATCATATTTCAATTAAAAAATCGTAGAAAATAATTTTCAATCCGTTATTTTAGGTACTTATTTTATGCGAAAGGCTGGGTATGTACTTATGTTGGCCCTACCCCCCCTTTACCTCCACCCCTCCTCCGAAAAAAGTACGATTCGAGCAGTAAAGAGGTTATTAGATACATTAAGAAAGTTTTCGATCTCACAACCAAATTCAAAAGAGCCAGAAATGACTGCACTAATAAATCGTGTCAAATTCTCACATAACCGAAAGTTCAAGTAAAAATTACTACAATGTCTCAAGGGTGGTAGGAACATAAAATGCAAGCCGCTAAATTTTTACGAGCTTCATGCACGATTTTATCATTTCAATGTAAGTATGTAGTGCTTAAATTTTATGGCAGCGTGCCGCGCGCTGACTTTTTAGGTCATCCAGTAGGTGGCATCACCAATCACTTTGCGGTCAAGTGTGACAGCTGTCAATCACCTCCCTCGCGTACGTTCATTTTCTAAAATTCCCAAAAGAACCGCATACATCTTAAAATGCATCATCGCCTCCTATAGTGCATCTTGCCTCACACCTACCCAAATAAAGATCTAACAAGATCTAGATACAATATATTCTAATTAGCTACTCCACAAGCGTGCACAACTTCCGGTAATCGCCTTCTGCTTCGTTGATTTATTCATCTAACGATGTGTATTCCTCTTGAGGTTGTATTGTTTTTTTTTTTTTTTCATTTCTATTACGAAACCCAATAAACTTTCCAGCCTACTATCTATCACCAGTACCTGTGCAGGCAGCAACAACAGCAGCAGATGGCTGGGTATAAGAGTATCTTCTAATTAACTTTTCAGAAACAAACGCGACTTCCCACTCTCGAATTTCACATGAAACGCCTTTCAAGTATTCACTCTATCGTCGTCGTCGTCGCCGCGTTGTCTTTTCTTTTGACACTCAAGTGCTATACGTGGGATCTGTCACCAAATCAGAAAATAAAAACCCCAACCGGCAAATGTCGAGTGGGACGACCGACGGGACGTTGATTTGTCATTTTTGGTCAAAAACCTAAACGACTATACGAAATGTCGAATTTCTCCCGGGAAAATAGAATTTCTCTTAACAAATGACGCTCTGTGGGTTTTCGTCCAAAAGTTTTCATGGATCAAATGAAAATGGTCAAGTGGCTATAACTTTTGGTAGCGATCATCGTACTAGTCCGCCAACGCTATGCAAATCGTAACCATTAATGGGTTGTAAGTCTCAGCAGTCATGTGTTTATTAGTTTTTATTCGGTTGGCAATTAAAATCGTTAAAAGCTAAATTATTGATGTCAGATGACAGTTTCTGTTGAATGGGTTCGGTAAATTGGTGGGAGATGCGCATAAGACCCCCCGGGAGCTGTGGTCAGTAAATCTTAGCCTCGTTTTGAATACGAATTAGACTGTTTAAATTTATTGCTTGTAAATTAAGTAAAATGAAGAGTTTACATTTGTAGTACCCATAAACCTAGTATGACACTGATTTAACGAGTGTGACCGATGTCATGGTTGACATGACAACCATTGAGAGTGATTTAAGTTTGTGGTATGATCAAAAAAAGGCGGGTTGTATGCGGTAGGCGTTGATCAATTTGACATTTAAGTTTCTTCTGTCATATGTTTTCAATTTTATAAATTTTTGTAATTGGCAGCATTTTTAGCAATAATGTCAGTCATAATTGTAAAGGAAACGACGACATAACAAGGTATACCCGTTTACATTGACGGACCTTGTAGAAGGAGTTTTAACAGCGATCTTTGATAGGAGCAGCTAGATCAA
Source organism: Cheilosia soror (assembly GCA_949372485.1). Lineage (NCBI taxonomy): Eukaryota > Metazoa > Arthropoda > Insecta > Diptera > Syrphidae > Cheilosia > Cheilosia soror. Next base: position 35,712,345 of record OX443561.1, read on the forward strand.
AATATTCAAAGACCTTGTAAAGAGGACTGAAAAATAGCAGCAGAAATGTTTAGTCCTTTAAGTCTTTCAAGTCATGAGGAGCTGTGTATTAGATTTTGCCAATCCTACTACAAAAAGAGCACATCACACGTTTCGCAAGAATACACTAAAAATCATTTTTTTTTTGCATTGGACTATACTACTATACATCATCACTGGTTTGACATTATAGTCCAGTCGGAAAATGGGGAAGAAGGACCCGAGTCTACCGAAGTCCTATAGACAGATCAGCCTAGCATTTCAAAATGAATGCAAAAAGCTGGACAATTATTTAAGGGAGCTACTAAGTATACCTTGTCTTCAAGAGGCTGAGAACTTACCTAACTAGAGCGACTCTCTAGCAAAAATGTAAGCATCAGTAAATTTCGTAGATCACATACTAAATGTGGCGATCACAACCTCAAAGAATAATTTAGGAAGCTAGAAAAATAAAAATTAGGCCTAGAGTCTGGAACAACACTCAGGCCACTCATACGGCAAGCCAAGAAACTTCTCTGTCAACATAATCGAAAAGGACCACCTTCGTAACGGACTTTCTAATACGATCATGCAGACTTACGGAGCACCCAAGGAAGCTAGTTGCATCTGAAAAAGGTCTCTGCGGACTCTACGATGAGTTGAGAGTAATCCCAGAACATGTGCGACCTTCCCAGAGAAGTTCGAATTGAAGTGGAGGCCGTTAGCCAAAGACTGCGATAACCGAACAGGCCAAGCAAGTGAGTTAGCTTTCAAATGTCAGCCATATAGCCTACCAACATTTTCCCCTACCACAAGGTAGCATAAAGAGCGCAGTAGCGTTAGTGTGCTGGACTACTATGCGCGGGATCCCAGGTTCGATCCCCGGAAAAACACAAATTACATCTTAAGGTTTTTTCTACTGCGCCACCTCTCGCGAACGTCTGACAAACATCCGAGAGTATGACTGTCATGAAAAAGCTTCTCAATTCAGCCGTTCGGACTCCGCATAAAATTGTAGGTCCCTTCCATTCGTCCCAAAAATAGAAACTCGCACAAGCGAATGGTTGCGAGAAGTTAGGCCTAGGGTGTCTACCGTATGTTGCGCCGCCTATTTATTTTATTTATTTTTACAAGGTGGCATAAAAGTCACTTGTTTCAAGCAAGTCTGGATGTCCACAGAGTGATCAGCTTGTTCTGTAACAGTTGTCGAACCTTGCCTTGCTAATTCGTTTGCTTTCTTATTGCCTGGAATGCCTTCCTTCATGTCCCGGAACCCAGCAGAACGATACCTTGTGCTGTGCACCGAGAGCCTTGAGTTTTTCGCGACAGCACTTCACAAGCTTCGATTTTATTTCTGGTGCAGTTATAGGTTTTATTTTTTTCCTGGCTGTCGATAAAGGAGGTAATACCTCTAGGTGGTATTGCCCTTACCACAGACTCACGGGTTGCTGTTGCCACTGCCAGGAACTCTGCTTGGAAGACGCTGCTATGGTCGGGGAGGCGTATCTTTTTTTGATATACCCAGCGATTCGAAGAAGACAACTGACCCTGCCCCAGTGTCCATTTTAGATCTGTCTGTAAATACGGCTATTGTTTGCCGTATCACCATATCGGAAGATTTTATAATTTTTACAAATGGCTGCAAATGTCAATACTACTTTGACATTTGTGAAGTAAACAGATACAAAGCGCTCCTAGAGAACGCGGAATAATTTTTTTTTTTTTTGCAGAATAATTCGTCGGTGGTGTTGGCGTAGCGTGAATTAGGCGCGGATTTCCTGGTCGTCGGACTGGGCCAATGGCGCAAACACTACGCCGACGTTTAACCACTGCCTATAGAAGAATATCGGACAATATGAGATGCTGCCAGGTCTGGTCGGCCCCGGAGCAACCGATTTGATGAGAATATCGCAGATGTGTCTAAAGAGAAGTGGCTGACGACAGCGTTCCAAGCAATTGGGCATCAATCGACGGTCTCTACAGAGAATTATGGTAAAAGACTGTAATATGTTCCTTTAAAAAGTGCAGGCAGTGCATCAGCTAATAACAGTTGAGCCATAACCGAAATTCTGAGGGCTGCGATTTCCGTGTCACCTAATTTCTCGTTTTGTCGGTCTGCACTGACCGGCAATTTCGCCTGCTTTAGACGTTCCAGACTTCTTTTGGTGGGGTTTTTTTAAAGTCACGGGTCTATGCCAACAAGCCTCAGACTCTTGAAGATCTCAAAGAGAATATCCGCCAAGAAAGCGAAGAACTATCGCCGGAAGTTCTGGCAAGAGTGATGCGGAAAATCCCACAAATCGGTCCCGAATGGTTGTCAATTCTGGCGGCGGTCACTTAGTTAATATAATTTTGTGTACTTAATGGAAAACATCAAATAAGCATAATCCAAAAGCAAAACCAAAGCTTTTCATTTATAAAAAAAAAGTACAGCAAAAAAACATCGGGTTGACAACCTTTGCGCCACGTTGTACCTACTTTACAATAGCTTCTTAAGACCTTACTTTTTTTAATATTAATAATATTATTCTAGACCGCATCTGTTAGCAAATTAACATTTCCTGACAAAGCTAATAAACATAAAAGTTTACAACGCCAAGTTAAGCCAACTTTTCGACTCAAACCTTATTTATCAAATCAGTTAAAAAGAAAACTGAATTTCAAATTAAAATAAAACTTCCTGGAAGACACCGCGCCATCCTGTTTCGACCACAAAATGTATCTCAGCCGGAAATTCCAATGCTGCTCGCTCATAATATCTGTCAGGCTGTAGATTCAGTTTCCAGTGAAATATCTCTTTATTCCTCTGTCCAACAGATTTAAAAAAAAAAAAAAACTGATTAGATGTCCCATATTTAAGCGTCAAAGGATTTCGTTATATCTACACACAAAACACTATATACACACACGTCTTCGTGTAAATGTGTCAACATAAATTTCTCGAAATGTCACGGTCAACGGTGGAACCCATTAATCTTCCAAAAAGCATTCTAAGAACCAAAATGTCCCATACTAAAGTCGAATGTGCAAGTTTCCAAAGAAATCCTCCATATTATAAAGAGGGCTGAACATAAAATAACAAAAATCAAAACAAAAGACCAAAGAGGGGAAAGAATAAAAAAAAAAAAAAAATTCTCAAAAATAGAATTCGCCTTAAGAAAATTACTGTCGCGGATCACTGACGATCATCTCGCGAAGCGCGCGCTTCGAATCCACCACCACAGCCTGACATTGTGCAAATATTTTGAGTAATTTCCTGCCTGTCACTGGTTCGGCAAAAGGAAGTCAACTTAATTGGATTTTCAGTGGTTGCTGCTGCTGTAAAGACGCAAAAAAAAAGAAACCCTCCCTTCCCACCTTTGTCGACAGGAATGAGCCAAAGAAAAAGAAAATATTACCAGACCATAACAATTAAAGTGTTTCCGGCTTTCTGAAGATTCTCCAGCGAAGCATGTTCTGGAACAATAGGAAGTGTAAATCAACTTAAAAACAGGAAATCCTCTTGAAATTGTGTAAATGACAGCAATTTACATTTGCAACACTGTTTCAAGTGATCGCAATTAGAATGATTTCAAGAAATTCTGTTCAGCGAATATTGACTATATCATTCAAACTGACATACGGACATGTTTGACGAGCAATCGCTTTAGTTGACTAAAGCAGTCGTACCAATATATACGTCAAATCATGACTTTGGTATTTTTCACACAGCGCCAGAAATTGACAAAGGGTTTTTGATATGATCAGACGTTTGATTTGGCTTTATCACAATTAGGTTTTAGAAAAAAGCTTCAAGCTCCGAATAAAGATTTAAAGCTTAAAGCATCAGTTTGTATTTTCATAGTGACAGATGACAGTTCCATAGAAAATTCTAAATACAAGTCTAAATCTTTTTAACTGTGACTTCTCGTCAACAACGTCTGGAAATAATGCGGTATGTTAATGTTAATCTCTAAATTGAGACTTTTGGTTGAAAGTGCCCATTAAAAACGTCAAGTGACAAAGAAAGGGAACAGGAACAGGAACAGGAGCAGAAACTGAAACAGAATAGAAACCTCTTGCATTCTGTAGTAAATTCTGTTTCTGTTAGCGGCGTTCCTCTCTCAGTTACACAAAATTGGAACAAATCACAAAAAATATGACTGCCGTCTATTTGTCAAAACGCTAACTGTCAAACGCTATCCGTCAAACACTATCACGAAATAATGTCCACTACAAACTCTTTTTCACTATGTATTCCGTTTCCGCATGTGTTTAGTGTTAACACAAGGGTTTCGGTGCTTAAACTTGAACATATTTGAAAGAGCTAGTACTGAATGCCGTCCAATACAGGTACGTGATGAACCCTCATTTTGTGAAGTATTTTGGGAGCTTCTGTTTTTCTTTTACCTACGAGTACTGGGGCGGGATCCCTACGTTATCCCCTTTTCCAAAACATCTTATTGGACATAATCTACCTTTTTTTTTCTCTTTTTACAAAATCTCCCGGGATGAAATACCCTATGCCAATATTTCCCACAAGCAAACTAAACTTTGTCACCAAATCGCAAAGTGGCTGCCCTATGTCCTCGATAGCCTCACGAATTTTATCTTTGAGGTCTTGAATCGACGCTGGGCTGTTGGCGACGTTGTTGATGATCGGCCGGCTTGATTTCTTGTGTTAACTGAACTTTATAAGCCTTAAGACCCAAGTCTTTATGCAAAATACGGTGTAATGACGTTTGTGGAATGCCCAATTCCAACACTTTGGGCTACAGCAGCAATATTCTCAGTTGTTCTTGAGCGACGTGCAAGGGTTTTATTCTTTACATCACTAACTTCTCCCAACAGCTCGAATTTTTCCACCAATTTCTGTATTGCGGTCTGACAAGGTGTTTCACGACGACCAAAAAATGCTTTAGTTTTGCGAACTGTGACTGCAAGTTTTTTCACCATTTTTGTAGTAAATTTTAATAATTTCAATGCGTTGTTGAAGCGTGTATCGTGTCATTTTTAGTAATGGCGTAGTTTCTACTTGTCAAATGTCAAAGACTAAAAGCTTCAAAAGTGACAGCTACCGAAATAGCGGGCCATTCACAATAACACCTCTCATTGGAAAACCCTTTACTTATAGATTTGCGGATTAAATTTCGCTTACCAATTTTTACACTATTTGTAAAGGTGTATTTCTGGTAGGTGAGACTGTCAGATGGTGCACTTACCTAAAATGAAAAAATAACACAAAAATGTTTTAATTAAAACCATAGGACAATTATTTAGACAGATAAATACTTTGAGGAAATTTTATTTTGCAATCGCGCAGTAACCCATCAGAACCTTTAAAGACCGGGTGTCTCACAACCTTTTGATACACCGTCAGTTCTAACTACCGATGACTAGTGGCATCTATCATCTATGTTAAGAAGCTGTAAGAAACGATGCAACATTAGCATTAGCTAAGTTTTACGCGACCACACCGACGAAGCCCTTGTTTGGATGAAGAATGTCAGGAAGCACATATAGCAAAATAGCTCGACTACAGAGTGGTGCTGAATAGAAGGAAGCGAGCGACTCGAAACCATAAGCTTTACGCGTAAAAGAGGAGGCAATAATATCGGCTTCTATCCGAAGAAAAAAGAAAGACCACAAGCAGCGCCCGACGTAGGAAATAGAAAAATGGTATTTTAGGCGCAAATTTTCGGAAGTTTTGTCAAAAGGTATAAAAATAAACTGTCAACGCTACAAGATCCGAACAGAGACCTATAGAAATGATGTCTCCAAATGGATTTTGATGTTATTTCCTTGGACGTTATTGCATATAACTCCTGGTCATAGAAATTGTGAAGCCGACAAATTAGCTAAATCAATTGGCTGATAAGCAGTCTCCGTCTTGGGAAACACATAATAAATCATGTTTTGCACTATGACACGCCCCGTACTCAATACCGCCCTATTTTAGTGAACGTCTTGGTATTTACTATTTAGTGTACTTTCATGTTCCAAATTTCGACAACTTTCACCGCGTTATATAAAGCGTTTTAAATGTGCTTGCTCTCTAGGAGCTACCATGCATTTTTTTAGAAAAATTAAGTACGAGATCTAGAATATACTTATGCAACCTTCGACATAAATTAAAATGTTAATATTCATTTGGTTAAAATCTTAAATTTTAAAACAACATTGTAGTCGAATAAGAGAGTATTTTATACACCACGCGCTTTTTTGCAAAAACAGCGCCATCTGTTGAACGTAATAGAAACATAAGCAATAGTAAATATTTTAACGACAGGGAGCGCCATCTGTTGAACTGAACAGCAAAACTCGCCGTACCAAACATTGTTCATGCGGTACAGCGTAATTTTTAGCAGCTGTTGAAAATATAAGACCTTTTTGAGGTCGTGTTAATATTACTTACAGGATATTTCAGGCATACACTACCTGTAATAATTGCTTGACGGGAATACTCTACTTTATGGCGTTACGTGTCGTGTGTTCCAAATCCTTTCGTATAGTGATAGTAACACCCTCAGAAGACCCACGGATGTTCCACGGCCCATAAATATCAGATCGGATAAAGATTTTGGAAACGTATGCAAGACAAAAGATCTACAATTTAAAGATATCTATATTTAAGCTGAATTCCAACAAAGCCGCTGGATCAGATAGCCTAGCTACCGAGCTGTTCAAAGCGGCACGCGATGACTGTAAAATATTGTCAGAGGAAAGAATTCCCGATGAATGGAACCTCAGTATTGTTTGCCTAATCCTCAAAAAAGAACTACGCCAACTACAGATGTATCAGTCTTCTTAGCATCGCCTACAAGATATTATCTGCCGTGAGGTGTTGCTTCAAGCCAATAAGGTCCATCATCGACTAAATATTCACACTGCGACAGATCTTGAAGAAAACCCAGGCACTTTAATTCGATGCCCACTACCTTTTCATCGATTCTTAGGCCGCCTATGACAGCATTTAAAGGGGTGAGGTACACAGACCAACGTCTAGTTTTGGCATGAGAATGGAGAATGCATGCTGATCCATAAAGTTTGGTAAAGAACTTCAAAAAGGATTTAAACAAGGCGATGTGACTTCTTCAACATCGTTCTTGAAAGAATAGTGCAAAACTCAGATGCCAACACCAGACGCACGATCTTTCAAAAGTCCGTCCGTTTACTTGCGTAAGCCGACGACAGCGACATAATCGGCAGATGTCACTGGCGCGTTCGTGAGTATTGGAGACGGAGGCGGCAAAGGTGGGTTTGGCGGTCAATGGGGGTAAGACAAGGTATATGCTGTCAATAGAAAAGGACACCCATTATCCACGTCTCGGACAGAACATCACCATAACCAGATATAACTTTGAGGTGCTTATGGACTTTGTCTATACCGAGGCTACGCTATAAACTCAAAAATGTACACCAGTGCTCAGATTAAACGAAGAATAACTCTTGCCAATCGCTGTCTCTTTAGAATAAGGCAACTGAGTAGCAAAACCGTCTCTCGAACAATTAATTTGAACATTTTTAAGGCCCTAATCTTCCCAGCCCAGATGAGGTTCCCCTTGGTTGTTTCGAGGGGAAAATCCTTCGAGTAATTTTAGATGGTGAATGAATGAGGAAATACAACGACGGACTTTACATCGACATCGACCTAGCCAGAAGAGTCAGGGTCCAACGACTGATGTGGCTGTAGGTCATGTATAGGGCGAATAGACGCGAATAACGCTCCCGCCCGGAAGATCTTCCAATCCACACCCAAGGGACGGCCCAGTAAAAGAAGACCACAATCCAGGTAGCGCCCGCAAGTGGAAGAGAGACAGCTGGCTAAAGATCGTGGTGACTTTCGGATGAAATGTGTTTTTAGACTGATTATTTTGTGATTTTAATAAAGTTCAATATTGCACAGATTTCCCACAAATATTCGGCTTAATAAATCAGCTTTTTTATATGTTAATTTTCTTAAAAAAATTCTCAAGACGTGATGCGGGTAAGAAATGTCAATTTGTTCGGGAAAATTTCGATTTGAACGTTTTCTACTATACAGTGAAACTCATTCACATTACCCGCAAGGGAAATGTTCACTTTACGGATTTGACGATACCGAAATATATTTTTCTGTGAATAACTTCCCTCGGCGGATTCTACGATAGGGGTGTATCTGTATATGCCGGGCATTACAGTGGGAGCTCTATTGCTACTTGCGAATTTGAGTGTCTTCCCTCGTTTAGAGGTTTTGTTAGTGACTGAGACAGTCAAATCTTATCTAAGTTTGCACCTCCTGGTTGCGGCTTAGTCTTCGGGTAATGGCGGAGGGTGACCAATAACCATTTTTTTTTTTTTTTTTATTAAAAAGGGGATACCAAATCCTGGAGCACTCAGACGAATCTCGGTCCATTGTACTACCAAGCAGAAACCCCTTTTTTTGGTGTAGTGGTGGAGAAACTCTGATATTATTCATTTCTCTTTATGGTCGGTGGCAGAGTATAACCATAATAGTGTGCCTCCTGCCTATTGCTGCTGACAGACCATCACTAAGGAGGGAGACTGGTGCGTGGCAGAAGTGGGTGATTAAACCAGTTGCTGCTTAACCAAAAGTCAATGGATGGATTGTCTGTTGGGAAAAATGGGTTCAAGGGTAACCGTAGCAGTCTGGCTCCCGTTTATTTCATTTTGATAATCAGTCCACAGGACAGAGACTGGTGCTGAGCAGAATACTTTGATTGGAGCACTCCATCCTTCTGCTCGGTACCGAAAGGAGAGGTCGCGGGTTGTCTTCGGTGAAAAGGCGAGGGCGAAACAGTCTAACCCCCAGCTGGTAGCCTCTAAAGTCCGCTGGTAGGATGGGTGACTGATACAGATCAAGGAAGAGTATTTCTAGCAGTCTGCTTTGCTGTTTCGACTGCAGAAGGTTAGACTATCATAGCATATCCCTTCTGACGAGTCTGGAGTCAAGGTGAAATTAACCGTAGTCAGCTCTTCCCGTTGGTGGTTAGTCTTCGGAAAGTTGCAAAAACGTATGCCAAACACACAATCAATTTAAGTCCCTCGCACAAAACAAGTTGAAAGGTCCTCTTATATTGTATCTACAACCCAATTTACTTCCCCAACTCTCTCGTAAGCTCTGTGTAGTGGTTTCAAAAAGACCCTTAGTCGCTACCAATTTACCTACCTTCCTTCCTATTTATTTGCTAGCAACTGAACTAATGTTTCCGGTGTTCATTTTTTGTGTAGCTCAAAATAACAATTAGCCAATAATAGCCCATACATCGTTGTTGTACTTAATTTTTATTAAATCTTTCTTGCTTTGGGTATACAACTATAAAAGAAAAACCACTTTTAGCTACAGTGTTCTATCAGTCGACAGCCAATAAATTGGTCTCTCAAAGAAAACCACCTTCACCTTCGTAGCACTGTAAAATCACCACGTAAAACTGCGGAACTCATTCATCATTTTCGATTTCGCAATTTCCCCTATACCATTCCGTCGTGTATAGTATACTTAAATTTCATTCATCGCCACAACCACAGCGCACACAGCACATGCTAGTGTTTATAGTCAACAAAATAAAAATTTTAACAACAAAAAAAAGAAAAACTTAAAATAAATCAAGCCACTCAAAGTTTATTTTCATTCTGAAAAACCACCCGACCCAACACACAAAAGTCGTATCTCTTGGCTTCTTTGGCTGGCAAGTGGCAACCCCCAAAAGAAAACCCATCCAAGAATTATTCGCATATTTTAAGTATAGAAGCTTTTCGGTGGGTCGCGTCGGTCGGTCGTTCCGCTCGCCTTGCTATTCAAGTGTATCTTTTAAGCTTTTTTTGATTTCAATTTCATGAATGAAAATTATTTTCTCCTCTTTGCTTCAATTCGGTTGTTGTTTTGTCTTCATTTCCTCACTGAACTTATGTAATTTGTTTAGTTAGTCATTCGGTTATGTTCTGTGTCTGTCTTCTGATTTTCTGTTTCTGTTTCTGTTTCACGTTTAAGTGAACTACTTTGAGAAGGTTGTGCTGCGGACCTTAGCGAAGACATTGTACCAAAAGGCGGTCGGGGGAATTTTAATAGAAACATAACAATAAAAAAAATGAAAAGAAAAAAGAAAAACCCTGAGAGAAGTATAGAAACTGACAGCGAAGAGGAAGTCCGACCGGAAGTCGTGGAAAGTCTATTTCAAAAGTCATTGCTCGTTGTTGATGTCGTTCTACGGTTTTACGAGTGTGTTTCTTCTTTTTGTCTCAACAATGGAGGTGTGATGGCAGAGGAAACGAAAAACACATGCAGGGATGTGTTTTTTTCGTTGTTTATCTTAAAGATACTTTTTTTTTTTGTTTAGTCAGTTGTTTGTGCTCACACCATCGCGTTTCCCCCCCTTTTTATGTGTATGGGTACTGATGAGGACGCCTTCGGTTTTAGCACATACCGGTCTGTTTCCAACCCGGGCCCAGCCCTCTTACAACATGGAATTCCTATGGCTTGTCGTAGGTGTTGTAGTTGTAGACTTGATATAGATTTCTTCTTTCAGCTTTTATGAATGTATCTAGTTCATTCATGGCTATATGTAGTGTGCATGCTCTTGTTGCTAGGTGTCATTAATGAATGGGAATGAATGAAACTATCTGTGACATGGCACTATGACAGTTGTGCCACAGTACACATTGTGCTCTGTGTGTAGAGACGATCGGTGTGAAGAATGAAAAGTGGCAATGCAGACACAGTCTGTTTGAAACAATGTTTGTGGACCTTTTAACCTTTTAGAGCACGATAGGTGTCACAATCGGAAGCCGTGGAAGTGGTTTCTTTCAATGGGTTTTGATTCCCAAACAGAGATTGTCCCAAGCAATCAGAGCATTTATTTGGGCAAGATGGAAAGACACATTTGTATGGGGTTCAAGTTGTGAATTGTATATTGAAAACCCCATCAGAAAGAGGCCTAAATATAGAAAATGCACGTGTGACAGAACTAGGTAACCATGTGGGTCATTTTAGGGGGTTTATTTTGACACTGACAGTTGAATTCATTTTGCCTTGTTTCGGCAAGGCAGTAGGTATCCACTCGACACAGACAATGTTTCAAAATATTGCAAACTAATTTCTCTGACGTGTTGCTGAAACAGAGCGAGTTTCGGTCGAAATAATGCATCAACCGTAAAGAGAGATTGACATATTAATTGCCAAGTCAACTTATCCTCGCGTTCGTCCTGGGCGCTCAGGGAATGTATTGCCATCACGTGACTTTTTGATGTCGTTTTTAGAACAGCGGCAGCATTATTGGCCCATTTTTCTTTCAAAATAAAATAAAAATAAATGGCCACAAAGTTGGGGTCAATGGGGAGTGCTATGGAGGCATGATAACTGATTTTTCTTTTGCCTGAAATTTAGGGATTGGGCAAACTCGAACATACCACACAAGACGTTCAGCAAGTGATCTTTTGGGCACAAAAATGAAGTGCGATTTGTACTTTTTTTTTTGTGAAACCCCTTTAATTATCAATGTTAGGCCCTACGAACTAAGTCCCATATGGAACTAACTTCCACAAAATTTCGGATTTAGTTCATATAAGCTAACTCCCACGAATTTCTAGTCCATTGAACTAAGCCCCTATATGAAAATTGGGTATATGTATATGTAAAGTGTCGCATGAATTTAAAGAAATTTTGCATAATATCCTTCGTCCAACAGTGACCCCTATCAGGGGTGTAGGAGGGGCAGTTTGGCCCCCCCACACAAATTTTCCTGTTCATACAGCGTAAACTTACTTCGTTGGGAATTATGTACCTAGTTTATAATGAACTAGGATATATGTAGGTACTGTATCCCACTGCACATTTGGTGGGACTTAGTTCGTAGGGCCCAATGTTATGCCAACGGTCCATTAAAGATTTGTCCACTTAAGCACAATATGGGTCGAGCGATTCATGAAATAGAGCTCCAAACCATCGAAAATGTACTGAAATATTGGGTTGTTAGAATTGGCTACTATCAAACAGTAATTTGGTGGGAAACTTTGGAGAATAAATGGCGGAAGTAACTCTGTTTGTTTGTCTATCTGTATGTTCTTTCTGTCTGATTGTTAACTTTTCACGACCAAGCATTCTTTCCAACTAATCGTAATGCCATTTTGTCAGAGAGATAGTCTGGGACCTAATACAATAGGATGGAACATAGGCGACTCGCCAAATGTGAGCGGAACTAGAATGGGGGGTGGCACATCCCTTAGAACAAAGCAAATTAAAACAGTGTCTATATAATTATCTCCACATTTATGGTTTTTAGCCTTGAAATTGTATTATATTTCCAGTTGGAAGTATATGTTACAAAACCTAGGGACGGGACAAAGGGGCGTGGTACCGACATTCATGGGAGCCAAAGTTGTAAAATTTTTAACATTAATGTTGTCCGAAGAAACCACTTCGCAAAAGCAATACAATTTATGCAATACAGAGCGGGTACTCCTAGTATACGTATAAGTGGATCCCTTTTGATCCTTATTCGACCAATATTAGTTGTGGTTTTATGAAATCTCGCCAGTCAGTGTTTGCCAGTAGTTGCCAGTTGAGGCACATTTCGCATGCTAATTAAAACAACAACCTGTTGGCAACTGCTGGCAATAACTCTTGATTTTCTCCCCAGCCGGAGAGCTGCTGGTTGGCAGCTGGCTAAATTCAACTCACAATGAACAAACAGGTGGCGCTGAAAGCAACAAGTGGCTTGAATTTTCGTACAATTTGCTAAAATCATAATGGCGTTCTTATCTCATGCACACAACATTCCATAGAAAAATTCCAGAATTTATCAAATATTTCTACCAAATGCATATTTTTATACGAAATGCTGGTATGCTTTTAGGCTTATTGCCTAAATTCATTCGGCTGGCTTCATCTTGCTGGCAATTGCCCTGGCAACTGTCCAAATGAACGGTTGGCTGTCGAGGTTCCAAAAAAACATGCCTGTTATTATCTGAGGCGTCAAAATTTGGTGCAGGGAGATAAGTCCCCGGGAATAAAGTCCACTGAGGGACTCAGTTCATACCTAGTGGGAAATAACACCACTTTCGTGAAGTGGACTTAGTTCCCATATAAGGTGGGTTAGGAGAATGCTCAGGCTGTTGTGTCAAGGGACTGTGCGCAATTGCAAAGTGGGCGACCATCTGATTCTATTTCTTCAACATCCCTACATAACAACTAAAATTATGCAGTATTCCCAGCCATCAACCAGCTTAGTCCAACCACGAATTTAAATCTCTGTCGCTCACCTCTGGACATAGCTCTATTCTGTTGTTAGGTAGGTTTTAGGGGATAGACAGTATACAGTCCTTCGATTCATTCTGTCACAATGGAGGCGTGCCTGTAAGGTTTCAATGACCATAGTTGTATTGGCTGTATTGCTGCTACATTATGTGTTCAAGGGTGAAGTTTAGAATTACCTCCGTTATACCGATGCCTGTCGCCAAAAGCCTTCCAGGATACAACTGTGACATCGTTTTAAGATGTTGCCGAACTTTCTTCTACAGGAATCCCGCCCTTATATAATCCATTGGATGTATGGATGTATTGGATGTATATCTCAGTAACCTATCCAATGTACAGAGGTTGGCAGGCATCGGCATAATGGGAGCAATGAGATCAACACCTCAAGCCGGGCTGGAGATGATTCCAAATCTTCCACCCCTAAGTGAATACATTTGCAACATGGCAGCCAAGGGAGCCCTCCGCCTAAAGAAGGCAATAACCTGGAAGCACAGCTCCTATGGGCATGGCTCCATAATTCTAGAATACTTGAGTATTGATATGGCCAGAAAAACGGACTACATGATTCCGTACCAGAGCTTCAACAATAACTACTCTGCCTATATACCCCAAAGACAGGATTGGATTACTAACACGCACGCAAGCGTACAAGAAATACAAATATAAAATGGAAGTAGGCACAGGAGCCGGAGTATTCTGCGAGTCCTTAGGTTATAAACTCCCAGATGAATGCAGTGTCTTTCAAGCTGAAATAGTCGCCATCGACAAGGCAGCAAGTACCATATCTACAAAGAATCTCGACCCTTCTAAGATTACAATCTTCGTACACCGTCAGGCGGCCAGCACTAGACAGCGCAACTGTTAAACTGTTAAAAAGACATTCAGGGACTGTGTGTTAAACAAAATAGGCGAGAAACACAAGGTCACTCTCTGCTGGGTTCCCGGACATAGTGACATCGATGGAAATGAAAAAGCAGACGAGCTAGCAAGAACTGGGTCAGAGCTTGATGCAGTAAATACCGTTGCATCAATAGACATCCCAATTAGTGCAGCAAAAAGAAATATTGACCAAAAATCAAGGGAAAAAAATTAACACCACCTGGTTTAACAGACACGACTGTGTTATATTCCGTAGCCTTTGGCCAAAAATCGATGAAAAAAGAACAAGATGTATTCTAAAAATGAATAAACGAGATATTCGGATCTTAACGGGTGTACTGACAGGCTACTGTACCATTGGTACTATGGCCACAAGACTGGGCATCAACTCACCAGACTACTGCAGGAGCTATTAAGACATAGAAGAAACGGGGACTATCAAGCACCTGCTCTGCATTGGGCATTCGCAATGCATGTTCTTGTGTTGTCCAATAAAATTATAATTTTATCCACGACCAAAACTAAGGGATCACAATGGACCAAAGGGCCCCCGTGGTAGCACAGCACTTTTAAAGCTGTGCACTTCCCTCAAACCTAACCTAACCTAACCTTCTTCTACAGGCATCTTTTTTTTTAAACTCCTGCAAGTCGACCTTGTTTAGATCTATTGAACCATACGTCAAAAAAGGGGGTTTAGGCTAGCAGGTTCTCCACTTTTTTTTTTAAATTTTGTGGTATTGCTAGCCGAGGATTTTTTCAGATCCAATTGGTTCCTAAAGAAGATTTTCCTTCTAATTACACGTAGGCCTGGACTTTCGCAAATAATTTGTTCCGATGTTTCGTCTTCTTCAAGACATAGCCGGCACTCCGCTGAGTCGGCTAGATTAATTTTGCTTCTGTGGTATCGTACGTAACCCGCATGATGTTCTACAAGGAATCATAATAGGTTTCTGATATCATGACTACTCAAGTTTAACATCTTTTTTTTCATTGAGATTGAACAGCTGGATAGTTCGTTTGGCCTGCCTTAGACGGATGTGGGCCTCGTCGCTAAATATGATATTTCAACCGAAATTGAGGTCAACTTCCAACTGGTCGAGAGTCCAGTCAGCAAACTAACGGCGTTGTCTATACCTAGTCATTAAATTTGAGTTCCTGGGTCCGTTGAATCTTGTACGGGTGTAGGCCCAAGTCATGACGCAAAATTCGCCAAGTTGTGGCCTGAGAAAGGCCGAGTTCTTGTGCGCGGAGCGGAATTGACTGCCTCGGATTTTCCTGGCACACTCTCGCGGACAGCGGCGATATTTTCGACAGATCTTGCGTTTCGTTGATGTTCGGGTGTTAGCTAAACCGGTCGACTCAAATTCATCCACCACGTTGCGAAAAGTCTTCTCGAAAGGACGATATGACAACCGTAGGTTAGGTTAGGTTCAAAGTGGCTCTCGATGAGAGAAACATGTAGGCCGTTATTCGGCCCATTGTGCATGCCACTGGGATTTGGGGAGCTATTTCTTTGCTGGCTACTTATGTGAACCATTTGCTGCCGGTTATGAAGCTTAGAATGTTAGCGGCTCTGGTATTACCTAGATTGCTGAGATCATAGTTTCCTAAGTGGGCCTTTCTTAGATTGGCCAGGGCAGGGCAACTGCAAAGAAAGTGAGTGACGGACTCGTCCTCCTCCTCATCTCTGCAGCTCCTGCAGAAGTCATTGTATGGCAGACCAAGCCTTTGCGCGTGTCTACCTAATATGCAGTGCCCGGAGATGACATCAACGACCTTCGAGATGCTGGATCGATTAATTCGAAGCCTAGCAGTATCCTTGATGTTTTCATTTGAACCCTGCTCGGGTCGCTGCGTCCGCGTTTATTATTTGTTTAGCGTAGGAAAGTGGTGCATTCACGTTGTGCAGACTTATACTATCCACGCCAGAGGAGCCACGCCTTGTTAGTTCGTCTACTGCACAGTTCCCTGGGATGTCACAGTGACCAGGAACCCAGCAGAGGGTGAGGTTGTACTGTCCAGCTATCTCGTTAAGAGATACGCGACAATCTTCTATTGCAGCCTGGCTATCAATGTATATAACGATATCCCTTTGTGATACCGAATTAATCGACAGCCACGCTGTAGCTTGACGAAAAGCTGTAATTTCGGCCTAAAAAACACTGAAATGTTTCGGAAGACAAAAGGAGAGGTTCAGGTTTAATTCTTCTGAAAAGACTCCGGCGCCCACTCCCTCTAGTGTCTTTAGAACCATCTGTGAATATTGACAGTGATTTGTGTAGGACCTTTTGTGAATCCCATTGCTTTATGTCCGATATTTCATGGGTGAAGCGCCTTTCGAAGTTTATTTTCGTAGGCAGGTAGTCGGTAGTGGTGGGCAGGGTGATCGTTTGTAGAAGGATGCTGGCGTGCCCAGACTGTTGCCACGTTGGTGGCATATTCTTTACTGACGATGTCTAGTGGAAGTAGGTTTAGCATGGTTTGCAGAGCGGCGGTTGGAGATGTCCTCAGTGCGCCCGTGATGCACATACATGCCAAGCGCTGCATCTTCTCTAAGACCTTTAGATTGGAACTTTTGTTCAAGGCCGGCCATCACACAACGACGCCATATAGAATTATCGGTCTCATGACCGCCGTATAAAGCCAATGCAAAAGACCCACTTTCATAAACAAAATTAATTTGAACGCTATAACTTCCATGTTGATTTGACAATGACAGCAAATTTGACAGATGTAGCTTCAATAAAATGGCCGCAATCACCTGTCAAAGTTCGGAAAACCCTTTACATGAATTTGGCAAATCTTCTAGGAGCATATACCATAAGCTCCAAAGGGTGCTCGCGTATATCTCTGTAGACGTTATAACAAAGCTGTGCAGCTTGACATAGAGACTTTCGTTTAAGGGGGGTATTACAGCAGCAGTCTTCTTTGTAAATTGTTTACCTTCCCAAATTTATATAGAGGAAGTCAGTCAACTATAGTCCTAGCTAAATCCGAATAGATACATATTTCCATTCCACTAGCGTCTCAGTCATTTCGATTAAATTATCAATTAATAATCACCCACTCCAACAAAGTAAACAAAAATAATATTATTTACGACAACAGTCCAACATTCAGTCATCCGTTTGCGATAAAAACTAATGACATCCTCACATTTAGCTAGGCCAACCGCATAGACGAGCACTAAAGTCAGCGTCAGAGTGGATGTGGATGTGGAAATGGAAATGGAAATGGAAATGGAAACCAATCAATTCAATGATTGATTTTAATCGCCACATGGCAAAATCAACAAAATCAACAAAATCCACCCATCATATGCCAATAATGTGCGGTCACTGTATCTGTCTGTAAATGGTGCTATCACCCCTATCTGCACGTTGTATGCCGTCACGGCGATCGTCGCGTCGCGTCGTCGTATCAAGTCATTGGCGGGCTTGCCGGGCGGTCCGGTCGATCGAATTGCTGGATTTCATTCATAAAATACCCGCTGTATCTCTAGTTTGTAAAATAAATAGTAGAAACGACAGCAAAAAAAAACTGTTTGTTTTGTTCTCCGCATTCGCGAATGGTGTGCGCTTATCTATTCCCCGGGACAACGCGGCAAACAAATGAATGAATGAAGCGACGACTGCGACGAGTGAGTGCCGTGTGATGACCTAATAATTGATCGACCGGCTTTAGTTAATAGTACTAACGCATTATTTTTTTTTCCGTATTTTTTTTATTGTTACGTGTATTTACATTTTGTCGCACTGTTGCTACTAGCGCTAGCGCTGTATATTTGCGATATGGTCTATGGACTTAGGTACGACCGACCGACCGACGACGCGACACGACTACGAGTATACATACTTCACAAGCTAATTGTAAATGGAAGTCAAATAAGTAAACAGGAACTGGAAATTGGTTACACAGTTCGTTTACACAAACGCTATGCTTCCTGCGATAAGAATATTGATTTTAGATTGTTCTTAATGAATTTTAATTAGTTTGCGCGCTATTTGATTGGGAATTATCTGCGAGTCGCAGATAGCTATACGGATAGTGTGGCTTAATTGCGAATGCCACTGGCCAGGAGGAGCCGGAGAGGGCAGATGCCACATTGTATCTAACGAGTATGGGGTGAGCTAAATACGTTAATTGTTGGAATTGCTTTTATATTTATAGTTGATGTTAGTGAAGCAGATGCGGATAGATGGATGCGGTGCGTGCGCGATTTTGAATAAGTTGACGCGGCGAAAAAGTGGCGAAATTCAATGCTTCCGAATGGAATGTTTCTGTCAATGGATGAGTGGGTGGATGTTGGCGATACTCCGTGACAATTGTGCATATTTTACCTCCCATAGTTGTAGGCGACTGGTACTATTCGGAATTGTGTTGACAATTGTAACACTATAAAGTTTAACGCTTTGTCGGAATTTACTGGCTGAACGAGTCTCAGATATCAAATATGAGCCGTACAGCAGTTGAATTCGATAGATTGAATGAATGAAATGGTCAGGACGATGAGAGGGTAGCGTATAAACCATTTATTGGCCAATATCAGTTCCCACATCCCAAAAATGGGTTCTGAGACCAGAATACCCGGCCTGGTGTCCGAGTGTTAAGTCGATGGTATGTCAAGGCCCAACTTTGGTTACGAAGCACCTAAAAGCCTGAGATAAGGATTTACTTTTGATGAACTTGCAAAATGCAAAAAAGATTACGACCTTTGGAACTGCGAGTGGTAACTTCAAACTTTGAAGACGAACAATTAGCAGAGGCCCTTGGCTGAATCAAAGCAGATATCACCAAAATCGTGGAAATGCGGTGGAATAGGTGAAAATAGTATGAAAATTGTGAGATCTATATACTATACGGTGAATGCTGTAGAGAAAAGCGGTAATTTGGGTAGTTCAAGAAGACTTGAATCAAGAACACTTGAACTACCGACACCCTAATGAACGTCTTATGACAATCCGAATTAAGTGGACATTTGCTTACATGAGTCTGATAAGATGATGCTATCAAAAATTGTTTCTATACGAGACCGTTAAAATCGCAAGAGATCACCAGATCCTTCTCCGATCGAGTTTCTCTCAATCTCTCAAGAGGTTCTATGCAGCCAGCATCGAGTATGAATGCAGTGGCAACATTGCCAAAAAGGCATCAGAGACGCCGCCTCTGATGTGCTTGGTTTCACTCGACCACCACAACGAAACCCATGGTTCGACGACGAGTGCGGTCAAGCACATGCAGCGGAACAAGAAGCCAAAAAAGCGGCGCTGCAAAGAAGAACCAGAGCTGCTCGTGAGCTCTAAGCGCAGAAGTGAAGAGACGAACACCGGCTTCTCAGAAGGAAAAAGAAAGAGCACGAGAAGCGCTCAGGGGCCAGGGCTACAAAGCCCGAACCGAAGCCTGCAATGACGAACAAGGGAACATCATAGTAGATTCGCAATCGATGCTGAGAATATGGAAGAACTACTTCTGCAGACTGTTTAACGGCGATGAAGAACTAAATCCCGCTGTCTGGCAAAATGAACCATTCAACCTGGACGATGAAGACCAACAATTCCGTCCACCCGACCTGTACGAAGTGAAGATAACCATATCTAAGCTTAAGTCCAACAAAGCCGCTGGAGCAGATGGCCTAACCGCCGTGCTATTCAAAGCGGCAGGCGATGCCTTGGTTAGGAGCATGCACCAACTCATCTGTAAAATATGGTCGGAGGAAAGTATGCCCGATGAATGGAACCTCAGCATTGTTTGCCCGATCCTCAATAAAGGAGTCCCTCTGAACTGCGCTAACTACAGAGGTATTAGTCTTCTTAACATTGCTACAAGATCTTATCTACCGTGTTGTGTGAATGCTTGGAGCATTTCATCAACAACCTGATTGGTCCCTATCAGTGTGGCCAAATATTCACACACACTGCGGCAGTGTGGACAAAACCCACGAAGTTCAAATCGATACCCACCACCTTTTCATCAATTTTAAGGCCACCTACGACAGCATTTATAGAGACGAGCTATACAGAGAAATGTCTATAGTTTTGGCATCCCTGCCAAACTCCTCCGTTTGTGCAGGATGACAATGGAGAATGCACGCTGTTCCAACAAGTTTGATTTATCGCGCCGTCTCTCGTTGAAAATGTAAGATGGAATAAAAGAACATTTAATAAATTTTTTTTTTAATCCTATTTTATGGAATAAACGTGCGGAATGTTATAAAAACCGATTAAAAACAGTTGCTGTGTGGCAAAGAGTTGCCTTAAAGAAATAGGGTAGTCGCGGGATGGAGGTTACAAAACGCTTATGAGCGACCGGTATTCGGACACGCATTTTGGTAGCGCTACCAACAATCGATGCGACCGACCAAAGTTCATCGTTCGGTCGTAGCCTTATACGCGATGTCGTCAGCAAACCCGACGATTGACGCTTCTCATGGTATCGGTGGGCGGAGATAATTTTATCATTCCTTTTGGCAGTCGGAAAAGCCTTGACGCTTTCAGGGCTCAGGAAAAACGCCCTCCTCGAGACACGCGTTAAATATTTCGAAGAATAAGTCGGACCCTGCTTTGATTGCGATTTTTAGGGCTCTATTTCGAATACCATTTAGTCCCACAGCCTTCCTATTACGTACCTTCTTCGTACCTACTTCGAATAATACTTCGCTTGTTATGATGGCTATAGGCGTGATCTCGTGAGCACTTGCTCCCTTTACTTTCTTGGCGGAAAAATAGAGTCTTACATTTTGCCGTAATAATACAGGACACGTATTATATGCAATTGCATACGGGAAGGGGTCTAGGACCTATTGCGCCGTACAAAATTAAAGGTCGATATTTTAGTCTTGGGCAGGTAACTGGCAATTTCCGTCCACAGTCTTTGGTCCAATTTAATCAGAGTTTTCTGTGATTTCACTAATACGCATATCAAACAAAAAAAGCTAGTGCAGAGTTGTCCTGATGCAGCATGATGGCCTTCATAGAATATACCAGACTACCAGACTACCATTTCTTGCAATTTCCTGCGTGCATCGATCCCTTTAAAGGGACCGAGAATATGTATTTATAAACGTTTTGAAAATATTTGTAAACACTCTGAGTCATCGTTGTTGTCGCATCTGATGCCAACAACTTTTGAATCTGCTCGATCCAGCCAGTCAATTTATCTGAGTAGGTACACCAGATGAAAGTATCAACACCAACCCCTACCCCTCTCTGATGCAGGCGCAATGTCAGGCGAAGATCAATGATCGAAACCGTCCACCGTTGTCGACGTGTGGATTTTATTTTCGAAAATTGTTTTTCAAAAACCAAAACAATTTCCACACTTTTTTCCTGTTGTACTCCCTCAGCTCCCGTAAACTGTATAGGCGAATAACTAGAGGGACGAAGCTTGAAAATAAATTCAAACGCACACTCACGCAAATATAGTTTGTTTACATGCGATATTTTTCAAATCGTGTTTTCCTTTCCTCTGATTAATGCCCAATGATGAGTGGAGAGTGAGAGCTATAAACAAACACGCACTTGTTCTATGCTGCGTGGATTTTGTTCTGGCACTCGAATTTGCGCGTATTTATGCGTTCCCAAAATATAATATGCCTTGGCCCATTCTACAGGGCTGCGTTTCAGTTTTAGTGGCGAAATTTTATTTGTTGTCTTGTTTACACAGAAACTAATAATAAAATAAAAAATATTTTGCATTTGCTGTGAAACAATTTTTTTAGCACCTTGTATTATTTTCACATTGTTTATATTTTTTTATTGTTTTTTGTTTGGATTTTGCCGGTTAATGGGCGATGAAATGGACTTTGAAATGGACTTTGAATTGGCCTGTAATGGGGTTTGAATGGGGTTAATGAAATGTTGCTGATTGGAATGGGGAACGGGCGAAATATTGTGAAGCAACACGCGCCAGAGTGTGCTGAGAGAGGTGATATGGTGAGCTAGACCAGATTGCGAACTGTCATACATAGTAGAATAGGCCAAGTGGGATGAATTGATGGAGTTGGTATTCAAATGATTGGGCAAAAGAGTACCTAATATCTAACCACTTTAAAATGTACTACATTTCCCATTCAAATTGATGATTTAAAATGAGATTACCAAGACCCGTAGGCTAAATGGCGTTAACTACTTCAAGGTCTGTGCTATTTTTACCTCCACACCAAACTTTAAAATAGAGAACAGTAGTTTCACCGTCAATGGATGATCAAAATTTAAATCAGTGTGGTTTTGGGGTGGGCACTATTCATGTCGTGTCGAAACGTCAAGAAACAAAGCACGGGTGCCTGTTGTCTGGTTGCCCTTTGACCAACGGACTCTTCTATGAAAAAGCTATAGCTATGACTGCCCACCGCGGCCATATTTGACAATACTATTTTGCTGTCATTATGTTGTCATTGCGTTCGGTCATAGTCATCCATTTTATAAAGGGTTTTTTTTTTGAAAGTATATAACTTTAAGTTGGCAAAACTATTTTAACTGGCGGCCATTTTGTCAGCTGTCAAGTGATTTATTTTTTGTTTGGTTTGACATTTCAACATGAATAGACTGACGCCTGAACAACGCTTCCAAATTGTGCAAATTTATTTTGAAAATCATGGTTCTGTTCTAAATACGTATCGCGCACTACGTCAATTTTACGGCCAACATAATCGCCTCACTTTTGGTTGAATGGATACGTCAATAAACAAAACTGCCGTATTTGGAGTGATGATAATCCTCAAGTGTATGTTGAGACACCGTTACATCAACAAAAACTGACTGTTTGGTGTGCTTTATAGGAATAATTGGTCCATACTTCTTTAAAAACGATGCTGGCCAGAACGTTACAGTCAATGGTGACCGCTATAGAGCCATGATTACTGACTTTTTCGTTCATCGCCAAATGGCGACTTTTGTACTATCGGGATGCGTGGCGACCATTTCGAAATAAGCGTTTTTGGGACCCCTTTCAAAAATACAGGCGACATTGGGACGCATTTTCAAAGCTTCAATTTATATCTCAAATAACACCCAAACATTTTGAAGTATACATAAGCATTTGCGTGTGTTTTCTGCTTTAATAAATCTTCGCATGTTTGTTGAATAGTTGAAGTACATATAGGGATGCCAGACGTCCCCCTTTAGGGGGGACAGTCCCCCTTTTTCATACAAAAACGCTGTTTGTCCCCCCTCCCTTTTTCATACAAAAACGCTGTTTGTCCCCCCTAATACAAACGACCGTCCCCTTATTAAGTCAAAATTCAATAAAAGAAAATAACTTTAATAAAATGATTCTCATTCGTTTTTAGTAAATTGTTCTTTATTTTTGTTGTTTTTGTTTTATTTAATTTTTTTTTAGTTGAATGCTTATTAATTACTTTTTATTTTCCTTTGTTTCTCTTTAATAAAGTATGTACATAAATAATGTTGATGCTTTTTCTGGTATTCAAAAATAAAAAAAAAATGGTGTCCCCTTTTGAACACTTGTTCCCCCTAAAAAACTCACTATGTCCCCCTTTTCGTAGCTTTTAATCTGGCAACCCTAAGTAGATACCAAACGGAATAAAATAACCTACAGCGCAACACTTTCCATTCCAAACGTCAACAAAATGCCAGCAAAGTCTTTTTTGCTTCTATACATATGGGTGGGATTTTTAATACATACTAAATGACCCGGTGAAGTTCGTACCACCTAAAATTTATTTATTTGTAACTCTTTATAAGCGATTATGTATCCCAATCAACCTTCCAACTCCACAGTTTAATTTTCGTTTGGTGATTAAATGAAACTCGTTCGTATAATTCAAATGAATTCAATGTCTTTC
Source organism: Cheilosia soror (assembly GCA_949372485.1). Taxonomy (NCBI): domain Eukaryota; kingdom Metazoa; phylum Arthropoda; class Insecta; order Diptera; family Syrphidae; genus Cheilosia; species Cheilosia soror. The sequence goes on from OX443561.1 coordinate 35,736,254, forward strand.
ATTTATCTACATATTATATAAAAATTTAGATCCATTTACCTACCAAATTTCAAACCTAAAACTATAGTGTTTTAAATTACTTTTATGGGTCGTGCCAATCCCCGATTTCGAATCCCACCTTATTCCAATGTTTATGGACAAGGCACATCAATGTTAACAATCTTACAACTTTTGAAATGCATAATTTTTTTGTATGGGAGGTGCCACGCCCCTTTATCCAATTTTTATGAAATCTCGCCGAAACATCTTCGGACCAATAGTAAAGATTTTCTCAATATGTGAGCTCAATCCACTCTGTGGTTTTTGAGATATACGATGTCGAAAGATTATCTTAAAAATTGTGCTCGATCTATTCTGTGGTTTTCGAGATAAAAGATTTTTAAGAATTTTTCGTATGTCCAATTTTGACCAAACTTCACAGAAACTCCTTTAAGTCAATAACAAAGAGTCTCCCAAAATTTGAGTTCATGGTTCATGGTGGTTTTCGAGTTTTGCGATTATTGGTGGTGTATATTCGTCACAACGCGTATATTTGGGACGCATTTTTGGGCTCGGGCGACCTTTTTTGGGGACATTTTCAAATTATCCATCGGTAACGCTGAATTGAACAACCATGATGTGCAGGAACTGTGTTTTCAACAAGACGGCGCAATATGTCACACCTCGTGCTACAATTGATTTATTGAAATAAACGTTTGGTAACCGCAGAGTTTCACGTTGCGGACACGTGAATTGGGCTTCAAGATCGTGCGATTTAACGCCGCTTGACTATTTTCTGTGGGAATATGTGAAGTCGCTAGTCTACGATAAGCCCGAAACGATTCTGATCTGATTCTGTAGCGACAGACATGCTGCGATTGAGGTATTGCTCAACCCTTTAAGCCGTTTCAAAATAGTTCGGGAATGCAAAAACTCTTTAAATTTAGTCGCAAGCCGGAATGACTCTTTGCGGAAAATTACGATAGGTTTGCTAAGCAAGGCTGAGATAATCCCCGGTCAGGTGAAGATGATAAATTTTTTTATGAACTTATGTAAGAAATTAGCGGCATTTTTGCTGTCTCTCAGCGGAAAAGGCATTTCCTTTTGCTTAGCATTTTAGTCTGCTGGGGCTTAAGAGCGACACCACTGTGTCTCGGACGTTTCGATGATACTTCGGATGATTTCCTATGTTATTGTCCTGCTTTAGCTCTGAGCTGAGGTGGCAGATCTTCGGTGCTGATATGGTGAGTGATGATACTCAAAGTGCGTTCTCGGATTCCTCCGCAAGTCAAAGAAAGTCAAATGGGTAACACTGGATTTTGCTCTCTGGTAGAGGTAGTACAATCGACTGATTGCATCTGAGTGATCCAGTAAAGACTCGAGTGTTTAGGAGGCAGTATCTCAGAGCCTATCTCTGTTTGCATATAGAATAACGAAGTCTGAGAACGTTTCTATCCCAAAAAAAGGCCTTAAACCATATGCAACTCGATGGAATGGAATTGACTGACAAATATCCTAATTAGGTTGATTCGAAGGCATGTGGCAAGAGCGCCGGAGTAATGTCCCAGATGAATAATAGCTGTTCAGTTATGTCCCAGATTAATTATAGATGTTATTAAGTACAAAACTTTTATTGAATTGATAATTTTGCTTTACAAAAAATTAAGCTTGATTCCGAGATAAGTTGATGAAACTCTAGGTGTAGAGTTTTATAGTTATAGTTATTGGATTGTAGGGGTACATAACTCCGGCAAGCGATAACAACTCCAAATCGGGGACTTGTTATACCCCATAGTAGTTCACCGAATTATGGTTTCTTTATACGCACAAGTATACTAGCACCTTTAAGCTTAAAGAATTTCCCCGGGGCCAAACCAAAAGGCATTTGGGCTGTTGTCAGTTTTGGTTTTTTTGGTAACTATATTGTGACGGAACAACCACCTCCTGTGACAGAATTGGCCACTCACTTTAAATGTAACAAATGTCTCGTGAAAAAATTAAGAAAATGGGACTAATCATGAGATAGCTGCGTGACTGTGAGACCTACGTGCTGACGTTCATCGTGTAGAGGCATATATTGCAAAATTCATCTTCCTTTTTGTTAGTAAATATAATTAAATGAGAACGAAAAACGAATTACGACAAAAAAAAAGGTGTCGGAACTGAGAAAACAAATGAGAGCCGCATGCCCATTCATACTTAATCCGGAAACAATTCAGAATCACAACTGCATTCAGATGGTTTCCATTGTGTGGTGTCTGGTCTGATCTGAATCTGCTGATGTGTGTAAAGACCCAACGGAAGCAGATTCCTGTTTTTTTTTGTTTTTTGTTCATTGCGTCAACCAGCATAATCCTTTCCGGATGTCATTCTGGCATAAGTGCAGAATGTCTTCGCGCCCTTCTAATGCAAAAGGACGTCAGATTATTTCATTTTTATTTGTGTTTTGAATTTTTGTTCACCTTATTGAACGTAATCGTCGTAAAATTAGAGCGGAACAGCTGAATGTTAAGCCGATCGTCCGTTCGTTCGATCGGCTTGCATTGTGTGAGTAGCTAACGTAGTCAAGTCGCCTTTTTAAGTGAGACTCTGCTCTGCAATCGGATTACATTCATTTTCATTTTAAATGGGATCCAGTGTGGCTTTCTTTTTATTTGCCACTGGCAGTGACAACGAGGAAAGACGAAGATGTGGTCGGATTGTAGGAGCTACAGACATGAAGAGGAGAATGAAGCTATTCTTCACTATCTATCTTTGTGACTTTCCTGACTTACATCGAAGAAGATTTATGTGATATTACAAAAGACAAACCTATGGTTTAAAGCTACTATTACACATATAACGTCGGATTTTGTTCGCCCAACTATGGGACAAAATTGGACGCCATTTTGAGAACAGCATGGCAAAATATTGACACGATTTTTGTAATAGCAGTGCAACCTAATTATTCAATCGGCGAAGACAACTTACAACGAAAGAGTCACTAACAAAGTAATTGGATGTCCTAATGGCTCACGCGCATTCTCGTCCATGGCAAAGGCAATCAGTAATAACTTTGGTTGCTCTTCCTTTTCACCTCTTTAAAAGAAGACGGCACGCTAGCAACAAAACCTAAAGAAAAGGCAGACCTTTTCGCTGGCATGTTTTCAGAGAATTCCACTCTAGATTCTGGACAACTAGAGCCACCAAATATCCTGAGGGTGCAAACATCGATGGCAGAAGTGAAATTTCGGGAGGAAATGTCTGCACAAAACTATCGTCCAATAGCGTTACTTTCAATGCTCTCAAAAGTAATGGAAAGGGCAATAAAAGTCGAAATCGAAATAATAATCGGTGGCTTTCTAGTTCTAGGTATTTGATTAAGCGACAGGCAGTACGGATTTCGGAGCCGTCGTTCCACTGGAGACCTGTTACTTAACACACTTATGGACGCAAGCAATTGAACTACATGGGCAAATCCAGAGCCGTAGCCTTGAACATATCAAAGGCATTTGACCGAGTCGGGCATAGAGCCCTATTAGGCAAGTTAGCATCTAATGGATTACCACAACAACTCTGCGGATGGATGCAACATTTTATTCTGGGAAGATCGATCCAAGTTGTTGTAAATGCTGTATCCTCTAATTCGTTTGCTATAAATGCAGGAGTGCCCCAAGGATCTATATATAGACACTGCTCACAACATTTTCTATGAAAAATGCATCAACAGTTCCTCAGATCCAAATGGATGACCATCCAATCCATCCCAAAGACTCAATGCACCTTCTAATAGTCGCAGTCAATTCAGGAATAATCACATGGCAGGACCACATATCCTATATCGCAAGATCGGCGCAAGAGGTACTTTAGCGCCAAGCAACTTCTTCTTCTCTACAAAGCACAGGTTAGACCAGGCTTGGAATATTGTTCCCATACATGGAGCTCGGCCCCAAAACATTCACTTAACCTACTTAACAGCATACAGAGACGAGCACTTCGACTTATTGGATACCCTACACTCATATCAAATCTATAACCGTTGGTGCACGGAAGACAAGTCGCTGACCTTTGCTTGTTCTATAGGTACTTCCATGGTAGCTGTTCCGAGGAACTCAAAGACATTATCTCTGGAAATGCATCTTTTTGGGCGCCCCACAAGACAGGCTGCTAATGCCCATGATCATGACCATACAGTACGCTTGACAACCGCGAGGACATCAGTTTTCCAAAACTCGTTCTGTTACCAGGACAAGCAAACTTTGGAACACGCTTCCTGGGGATATATTTCCAGAAGACTACAATTTCCAGCAATTTAAGTGCAGAATTAGGAGACATCTGCAAGCATCTCGGGGCGCTATTGAAACGTTATAGATTCGCCTTTCCCGTTCCTAAACAGGCGTCCTATGTGAGAGACCATTGGATTCCTCGATTTCTTGTCGAAAAAAGAAAGTTCCACTTTCATTGTTTAAATATCCATGGATTCTGCATTTACTACTAATAAGACCGTTCTAATAATCTGCTTTATTTAAAAACTTCCCGTTAAAACGCATATTATGCCATGCTTCTTGCATCAAGTATGAATCACTACGGTCAATATATTGTTGTAAGCTTTTAGGTGTCCAGTGCGTAGGTAGCAATATACTGCAAACTTAGGAAATGCTGCATACTTATGGGAGTATAGAAAAAAAAAATCATCGCCATCGCCTACATTCAGGCACAAAACAATGTAAAGCGCTGCACACTTTTAAGGGAACTACATTTCTTACTGATTTCTTACTGTATGTTTTTAAGGGCAAACAATATAAGGGAGCACATACATGGGCCATGCTAACGTTCGTGTTTTTCGCTGTATAGTTTTTTAGACTCAAAAACTGCTTTTTCTTTCAAAATACTGCTTTTATACTGCGGAAATTATAATTTAGAGATCATTAGGTTTAACAAACACGGACATATGCAGGTATTGTGGACGACCTACATGTCGCAGAGGATACTCATATTTTCTCCGCGTATGTCAATAAACAGCTCGGTACTGAAGGAAGCAACTTGGAAGGTACTTTTTCGTCAATTTAGAGGTTAGTTTATTAAACAAAATTGAACACATTTTTAGGTTCTGTAAGGTAATTGTATGTTGGATGAATTGGTTGAGGTTCTGACCGTGAATGTGACATATGGTATACAGACAACGATTGGCTTGCTGATGAACTCTCTGATAAACTCCTCTGATGAACTCAAAACCCTTTTTCAAACATTTGAATCTTTTGTTTGTTAAAGAAGAAGAATTTTTTGGCTATTCTATATAGACTTAAGAAAAATAATTTCATACAAATTTAATTCTATATAGATTCTGTTAGCCTGGATAAATAAAATTTGTATGAAATTATTTTTCGAAGCCTATATAGAATAGCCAAAAAAAACGCACCTAATTTTTTCAACATAAAACTAGGTTAGGTATTCATTTCTCGAAGAAGTAAAAGTGGTGTTTTGTGCAGAAATGCGGTGTGGTTACTTTTATATTGGAACTGTTGGTAACGCGGATATTAGAAGACTTAATTTACTGTCTTTGATCAGTATCATTGAATCAAATTTGTACCGCGAAAAATACCGTTTTTCCAAAACGAGCGTTAGGCATGTTTACGCTGACCATCCGTCCTTTATTTAAAAGGACAGCCCTTTCTTTTTTACCTCTGTCCTATATTTTTTTCTTTTTAATAAAGGACGGATTTTGTCCTTTATTTTTGAAACTGTCCTTTAAAACACTGACAAAAATTGTATAGTATTATTTTTTGGGCAATTGAACTCTACGAAATACCGGAACATAAACTAAAATTTGACGATATCTATCGCGTTTTTATCATATTTTATCAAATATTCGTACCCATTTAACAATTTGACACCAAACTCGTTTAGTAAAGTAACCATTAAAAAATATTTTTAATAACATTTTCGGGAAAGCTAAACAACATCGTAAAGGCGTTGTAAGCCGGTTCTCATACTGAGCAATAATCAATAAGCAACTGGCAATAAGAAACATGCAATATTATAACTCACAATTATTTTACTTTTACATTTAATTAAAATGGCTGCATTTTTTTCGGCTACAAATGCGATCGTAAATATAGATACCTATTGAAAACATTATCATAAGTTTGAATAAAAGGGAATATTCATAGATGAATTTTGAGAATCAGCGTGCGTTGCGGTCTTTAATTCTTTAAAATATAATAATGCTGACGATTTATTCAGATTTTCAGATGAAATTTCAAGTTTTTCAGACGAATAATTAAAAAAAGCTGACAAAAACTAGCAGATGAATATGAACAAATTAGAAGATGAAAATGATTTCTTTTCAGACGAAAATGTCTTAACCTTAATTAAATTAGAGGTCTTACATCAAAGCAAGTCAATATTGGTCAAACGAAAATTGTTGCTGATTGTGGTCCGACAATATTTTATCGCAGGTGATACGCAACGCATTTTGAAAGGCAACAAATATTGCTTCGTAGAAATTTCTGGCAATACTGTTGCTTCTGGAAGAGTAGGTTAAAATTAAGTTGCGTATTGCTTATTGAGAGTTGCTAGTTGCTTAGTTGGTTATTGCTTGTTGCCTCAATGTGAGAGCCGCCTAAGGAAATCTGATATATACGACTGTAAGTAAGTGAATGTCAATCGAGTACCTACATTAACTATTATTAATGTTAATGTCTTATTATTTATCTTATTATTGTTTTTTTTTTTTTTTTTGTAAGTACAAAAATTATTGTCCTTTATTTTCCTTCGACAAATATGGTCACCGTAGGCATGCTGCGTCCAGGTAGGCAAGCGAGAGCCGAATAATAGCCCTCTCGCGATGAAATGGTAGACGGTAGTTCTGTGAGGATCGTTACTGTTACTGACCAATCTACTAACACCTTGGAGAGGTATGTTCCCTAATTTTAGAATTTATATTACTGATAGGTTCCACATTTCACTTTGACTCGAAATAAAGGGTTTTCCAATGAGAGGTGTTATTGTGAATGGCGGCCTATTTCAGTAGCTGCCACTTTTGAAGCTTTTATTCTTTGACATTTGACAAGTAGATATTACGCCATTAGTAAAAATGGAACGATACGCTTCAGCAACGCATTGAAATTATTAAAATTCACTACAAAAATGGTGAAAATCTTGCAGTCACAGATCGCAAAACTAAAAAATTTTTTGGTCGTCGTGAAGCACCTTGTCGGACCGCAATACAGAAATTGGTGGAAAAATTCGAGCTGCTGGGACAAGTTAGTGATGTGAAGAATAAAACCCGTGCACGTCGCTCAAGAACAACTCAGAATATTGCTGCTGTAGCCCAAAGTGTTCAAGAAAACCCCAGGTTTGTCCATTACTCGTCGTTCTTTGGAATTGGGCATTCCACAAACGTCATTACACCGTATTTTGCATAAAGACTTGGGTCTTAAGGCTTATAAAGTTCAGTTAACACAAGAACTCAAGCCGGCCGATCATCAACAACGTCGTGTCTTTGCTGATTGGGTCCTTGAAATGCATGAAAATTATCCGGAATTCCATCGAAAAATGAGGCTATCGAGGACATAGGGCAGCCACTTTGCGATTTGGCTATGGAAAATTTCATGAAAAGGATATGGTCTTGTAAGCGTGCTCGTGGTGGCCATTTGGCTGATGTTGTTTTTCATTTTTAACGGCATACCTTCCTCTTTATTATGAAATAAACATCCGATCATTTATCTCAAAAAATTACATTTTTCTTTGAATACCAAAATAACACCTCTTATTGGAAAACCCTTTAAAATCGGAAATACATTTCACCGTATTCGATTTCGATTTCAAAATTTTCGAAATTAAGACAAAGTGAAATTCTGATTTCAAAAAAATTTCAAAGTTTCCGAATCGCTCGAAATGCAGAACACTAAAAACGAATTCACTCGATTTCTGGAACCTAACTGTTAGTTCACATTTGGTTCAAGAACCAGCTCCTTTTCTGGTCTCAAATGTTACAAATTACATCTTTTCACACATTTTCCACGACTTTGGCACCAACTTACCGACTTTGCATGAAGAACTAAGGAATTTAGAACAATTCAAGTACATTACATCGAAGTGGAGCGGTAGCGAAATAAATATTGGTTTAGTAATTTAGTAATGACAGCAAACGAGTGCATAAACAAATAATGCCTTTATTAATTATCTAGACATGACCTGTACATGGAACCTCTTATATTTGTAGATGCAAAACGTATGCAACCTCCCTCAGTGTCTGACAAAATAGACTCATTGTCATTGTACCAAGGTAATGTTGCCTTCCAAACTCGTGCCAAACTCAAGAGTTGAACCCCGAACAATCAATCGAGTTTATGTCGCCGCCTAAGGATTTGAATTTCGCAAAAGGTGCATACAATCGGGCTAAATGAAGAGGCAAAGAAACCCGAGAGAACGACAATTAACAAAAAAACACCTTGTAGCAACAACAACGTACTGAGGTTGGTCTTCTCCTGTGTTCTAATCACCAGTTTAGCGGACTTGTAATTATCGCTCAGTTGGCGCAAGTTGTAGTCACTTGGTCAATTGACAAATCGAAATGCAAGGTTCATTTCCTGACAGGGGAAATCGGAAATTTCTTCCCAAGTGGACTATATACGCAGAATGGATTGTCAGACTTCAAAACTATTCAACAACAATCACTTCAAAGGAGTCTGATGATGAATTAGTGGTGTAGTTCGAAATAGCTACCATTCCTACCAAAATGACTGTGTCTACAAGTTGTTGTAGACTGAAATTCGACAAAATTTCACAACAGAAATTGTCAGGGTCATTAGTCATTACCAACTAGCGAGAATCCTTGTTACTCCTCGCTTCTCCACTCAGTTATTGACAATCTCATTGAAAATTGCCGTAAACAGTTGCTTAAGTATGATATTCATTAATGAAAGAGCTAAGTTCACGAAATGGAAATCGCTATGGGACGTTCGGCCTGTACAACTAAAAAGTTATCATTACAAGACACACTAGTCAATAAAATAATCGCAACGAAAGAAAGCACAAAACTCTCAAGTTCATGTCATACAGGAAAAAAAGTTCACTTCCATTGACGTTCCCATGCAGTCGAAATGAATGTTGGTTCTGTGTTTAGGCACAAAGGCTTTAGAATACTCGATGACAACCCCATGAAATAGACCTCATAAGATATCGATCTCAAGCACTAAGCACGTGGAACTATGAAAGAGCGACAAAAGCCAAAACTTGGTAACCCAATAGTCTCAATCATGAGGACAACCAATCAATACAAATACCGCACCGAAACGAAGTTGAAGCAGCTATAGCTAGGCATAAAAAGCCGCAGGCGCTAGTCTCCTGAATAATACGTGTAATTATTTATCTGGTGTAAAGCTGAAGCGCCTGAAACAAGACGTTGGTGGGGAATTACCAGTGCGGTTTTAAAATCTTCACTTTACGCAAGATCCCAGAGGAAATACATGCCCTCAAGATCGATGCCAACAATGACAATCTGTTTATCGACTGGAAGACAGCATACGATCGACTTACAATTGCCTTGATGTCTAGTTTTGGTATTCCAGCAAACCCCATTCGTTTGTGAAGCATGACTATGGAAAACGCTCGCTGCTCCATCGTACTGGAGATGATTTGGACGTCTACACAACAGGCACTAATTTTTTTTTTAGTCCGTGGTAACTGCTTTGCCAGACATCATCGACAGAACATAGAAAGTAGCAAATGGCGCCTTCGACATCTATTTACTGCTACAATAGGTATGATTGTAAATGACCGACGTCTCTGTCAAATTGTTAAGACAGAATTTGTCTGTGTACTCTCTTAATCCAACGACACGAGTGCGGATATGAAACTTAGAATGACACTCGCCAGTGTGTCCTGTTAGTGTGGCCTTAGAAGACAACGATTTAGCAAGAAGGACCAAGGAGACGCTTTAGATGAGCCTCCCTCATCATGTCCATTTTTCTGTCTGATGCAAAAATATAGACTTTGTCAGAGCACTTGGATTTTTCAAGAGTTAAAGTCGGAGACTTTAAAAAAAAAATAATTGCGCAATAATGCAGCGAAAGTGACCGAAATAAACTTGAAACTTGATCCCGAGTTCCGAGTACTTGGCGAAATGGGTTTCCAGTTACGTAGCAAGAATGATTAGTTTCTCTAAAATGTACCAATAGAGGACGGGGCTATAATGTAGGAGACACAGGACGATTTCTGAATGGGATTCCCAGCTATAAAGTTGCAACAAAACGATTGACGTAGAGAAGCTAAATAAATTTGGTAAATGTTGACATTGACACAACTAGAACTAAAACAAAGACTCACCGGAATTTTGGAAGACTTCAAGAACTCGAGCAACGCCTCCAGCGATCCCAAAGTCGATGCCTGAACAAATACACCGGGTGTGCTCAACTTGATGTGACTGAGGGCATGTTTCAGCTCTCGTGCAACTTCATCGCTGAAATGGAAAACAATTACTCTCAATAACTTAATGGCACGTTTTTCACTGCTAACTCACCGGCAAATTTCCACCTCGTCTGGCTTGTGGGCAATCAGCAAGTTAATGCCAGCGATCGCCTTCTCCAAGTCTTTGGCGGCAATTTTGACACCCTGTGCTGCCTTAATCTCCTTGTACTCTACATAGGCGTTCTTCACACGCAACTCCTTCATTGGCTGTGGCATGAGCAACGACCTAATCTGTGTGACAATTGGTCCATCGGTACCGGCAATGATCATCGTCTCGCCCTCTCTTAGCTTGCCGTTGATCAAAATCGCATCGATTGTGGTGCCCAAACCAGGAATGGCCTTCACTTCGAGTACAGTTGCCTGGAGCTCATCGCTGTACATAAGACGCTTGGCCAGCATGCTCTGACAGAACTCCACAATGAGGAAGAGCAAATTGCCCATTCCTTCGCCAGTGATGGCGCTAGTTGGAACCAGCGAAACGTACGTGCGTGGATCGGGATTTTCGTAGAACAAGGCTGCGTTGAGGCCTTGCTCGGCAAATTGGAGAATCACATCTTTGGTGCGTTGTTGAAACTCCACCTGGGTGTTGGCCTGTTGGCCCTTGATGACGTCGCGGATATCCTTGCGCGGCAGAAGCTGCCAATCGTACAAACGATCGATTTTGTTTAGGGCCACAATGAAGGGACACTTTTTCTGTTTCAGCAGATTGATGGACTCTATTGTCTGCGGCTCGAGACCGTGCATGATGTCCACCACCAGGATGGAAATGTCGCAAAGGGACGAGCCTCGATTGCGGAGATTACTGAACGACTCGTGGCCGGGTGTATCGATGATCAGGAGGCCTGGCAGCTTGTGTTCAAAGTCGCTGGCACCCTTGACAATTTTTGCCTGTTCTTTGATGGCATCGATTGGCACATTGGTGGCGCCTATTTGTTGAGTGATGCCACCAGCTTCGGCGTCTTGGACATGAGTGCGACGCAATTTGTCGAGGATTTTAGTCTTTCCCGTGTCTACGTGTCCAAGAACGCAGACAACTGCCGCGCGGAGATCATCTGTGGTTCGTCGTTTCTCGGCTTCAGTGCGGCGCTTCTCGATACGAGCGACGACACGTTCACGCTTCGCCTCTGGATCGTTGCGTTTCTCTTCGACTTCGCTCTCGTCGGAAGAATCGCCTTCATCGTCGGAATCTTCTTCTTCATCCGATTCGGTGTCTTCGTCTTCCTTTGCGGGGTCATTTGCTGCGTTGTCTGTGGTTTGCTTTTCTGGTTGTGCTGCCTCTGAGGACTTCTCCTGAGAGTCATCGTCCTCCTCCTCGCTGGCGCTGGCATCCCAGGACTCCTTTACGAATTCCTTTGGCTCCTGGCCATCCTCCGGCTGGGGTGTGTTGTCCTTAGAGCTGTCGTTCTGGGATTGGCCATCCTCGGACTTGCCTTCGTCTTGCTTGTTAGCTGGACCCTTCTTCTTGCCTGGGCGATATCGGGTTCCAGGGCGTGGACGCTTCTCGGCTGGATCGGGGATTTCTAATCCTTGCGCTTTCAAGGCATCCAGCATGGCTTGTGCTCGCGCACGGTCCTCCTTCTGCTTCTTGGTCAGCAGTTTACCCTCGGCTTTTAGGCGGGCCTTGCGCTCAGCTTCCTTCTGCTTTTTCTTCTCCTTTTTCTCCTGTTCTAAGCGTATGGCTTCCAAGCGCTGGTTTTCGCGTTCCTCCTCGAGACGAATACGCTCTTCTTCCTCCCTAGCTAGTCGTTCCTCTTCTTCTTTGATTTTTTTGAGACGCTCCTGCATGGCAGCCACCACAGATTTGCTCATGCCACTCTTGGACTTCTTGTCGTCCTTCTTCTCCTCCTCAACTTTCTCCTTCTTGTCCTTTTTGTCTTTTTTGCCCTTCTTCTTCTTATCTTCCTTGGCAGTCTTCTCTGCGTCTTCCGCTGCCTCCTCAGTTTCTGGTTGTACTATTTCCTGCTGCACCGATGCTTCGAGAACTTCAACGGGCTCAGTCTCAGGCTGTTCCTTAACTGCCTTGGGCTTTGACTCCCCTTCGCGTTGTTTGGCCAGAGCTGCTTCTCGCTTCTGTCGCTCCTTCTTTTCCTTTTTCTTCTGAGCGGCTGACTTCACCGTGCCCTCGCCATCATCATCTCCATCAGCGTCATCTGCAGGTTCCTCATCGGCTGGCTCTGGGGCAGTCACCTTGCCACCCTTTCCCTTTTTAGTCTTCTTCTTGGACATCTCTTCAGCAACATCTTCCGCGGTAGCAACCACCACTTCGGCAGGTGGTTTCTCTCCAGCGTACTCTAGCTGCAACTCGGCCAAAACCTTGTCCAAGTCCTCATCGTCATCATCGTTCTTGCGCTTACTCTTCTTACCCTTCTTGCCAGCCTTCTCGTTCTTCTTCGGCTTTACTTCCTCCTCGGGTTCAGAGTCCGGCTCTGAAACTCGCTGCACCGGCTCATCATCGTCATCATCGGCCATCAGCAGGTCAAATCCAGCTTTCTTTGCGGTTTTGACTTTCTTCTTCTGCTGCTTTGTTGGTTTTTCATCTTCGGAACCTTCTCCCCCAGCATCATCCGAGTCCGCAGCCACATTCTTAGCCTTTCCTTTACCCTTTGTCACTTGAATCTTCTTTACAGAATGTGTGATGGCAGCAACGTCTTTGTCGTCGTCCTCATCATCACTAACAGTCGATTTAGCCGACTTGCCGGGTTTCTTTTTGTTGTCCTTCTTTTTGTTCTTCTTATTCTTGGCATTTACCGCAGCATCATCGCTGCCAGCAGCATCGTCGTCGTCGTCAATCACAGACTGTTGCTTGACTTCGATCTCGTTGTCCCTGAAAGGAGATTCAAAATGCAAATGAGTCTTGTCTGGTGAAAGTTGCCACCAAAGTGACAACTCAACAGATTGGCACCTTCACCGATGTGATCCTACTTACATGTCGTCGCTCGAGACTACCTCTTTCTTGCCCTTTTTAGCTTTGACCATTTTTCACGTTGTTTCAACACGTTTGGGTAATAGGCGCTTGAGGAATTCACAATTGGATCTGATGCACTAGACAAACTGCAGACGAAAAAAATGCGTTAAGCGATACAATAGACTAGACTCTTGTGGTACACACACGCAGTCTACACGAGAATTGTGAAGAATTTTGGTATTCGTCGTATGCAATTTGAAAGCTCTGGGTTGAGGTTATGGTGGCGAAATGTCAAAAAAGAGGTTTTTTTTCTGTGCTGCTTGTTGACAGCTGCTTGCTGTGTTGTTGTTTTTCTTTTGCGGCACAAATGTTGCGAAATCTTTTGAGTTATCGATAACTTTCTATGGGGAGTGTTACATCAGCTAATGTTTGGTGAAACTTATTTCATTTGAATTTGAGGTTGCAGAGCAGTTGTTTTTAAAACTTTCCTATTTTTACCGTTTTGACATTTAACGACAGCCTACTCAGAAAGTATACTTTACTGTGGAATACATCAGTGTTCTATGATTCACACTAATCCTATCTGCTTTGCAAATAAATATATATTTGCCGCGATGGGTCAATTAAAGACTCGGGAACGAGTTTCTTATTTATATGCATTTTTAGTTCTGGAACGAATTCAAAAGGGCCCTTACTACCAGTAGTGTATAGGCATGTCTTTATAATGACAGCTCAATATCTAAGCTTGAGTCTAACACTTCTGATGAGAAAGCAGAATAATAAATAAATAAAAAATAAAGCTCTAGTCATATTAAAGTAATTACCAATTGGCGCAAAATACATAAAAATACTTTTAAATAAATAAATAACAATACACATAATATGCAACTGAAGGACAAAGATGTAGACTTTAAAATATTGAGCAATTTTTAGTTATCAAAGGGCACGGTAACTGACTCAAGGCCCCAACCCATAGAATCCGTCGCATCCGTTGCGGCAGCGTATTCGACTGACAGGTTGATAGAATACACAGCAGCTTATGGAAGGTGACCCGCATCCGTTGACAGTTGACAGAGGGTGAGAGGAAGCACTTTCATTGGTGGAAATGTAGAGAAACTGTCTCTCATATGTCATCGGCTGTCAAAGTATGCGACAGATTCTATTGGACTGTTCGTTCCGTAGAATACGTCAATCCGTCGACGCAACTTATGCGACGGATTCTATGGGTCGGGGCCTTCACTCACTCATTCAAAATTATGAAACACTCCCGGCTATCATAGAATCCTGAAATTTCGCAGAATGCTAGATCCTGTGGTGCATATACTGTGGTGTATTCAGGAGACGTGGTAAAAAAGATTTTAAATGGATTATTCTCCATTTAGGAGGCGTGGTATCCGCCCACTTTTGAAAATTGGTTATTATTATTTGGGCCACTTCCGATTGCCGCTTTTTAAAATTTAACGCACCTAATTTTTGTTGTTCTATTGAACTTGCATCTTTTTTTTTCATCTATGTTTTTGGTGTGATCTATACTTAATTACTATCTGTAAGACAACTACTTACGGCACCAAGTGACAAAGATCAGAAACAGGATCCTATACATGTTTGCAACAGAAAAACTTTTTATTTTTCTGCATCTATCATCTGGCTGCATGCTTTGTCAACATATCGTCCATGTTGTTTCTGTATGTATGAATATTTTATCCAGAAAAAAACAAATGCAAAAAGAAAAAAAATCACGCCCTTGCGAATTTGTTTTCGCAATTTTAAGCAATTTATAAAATAAATTTCCTGGAAAGAGAATTTATTTCTTAATTTCCGTAAGTACGTAAAACTTTTTCTGTTCAACTTCCCAGTGAATTCCTATGAAATGCTGGGGTTAATTGCTTAATTTTTGTTCTGTTTTGTGTTTCTATGGATGGATTTTCCTGATAGCTATAACTAAGGCATTACAGATAAAACAAAGAAATTACCTTAAATGCGGAAATCCCCAAAAGGCAGTAAAGGCAACTATTATCCTAATTATTTTATGGCTATAGAGCAAGAGTAACACGGGTAATTCTTTAAGTTATATCCTTTCAATAAGTTTTTATCGCATTCGTAACGGTGCAAGCGTGCAGGTAGTTAATTGTTATCATATTCGCCCATTGTGTGTGTGAACTTGATTTTGAAATTGTTGGAAGTGAAGCAAGTTTTATATTCTGAAATGATTAATTTGGCTTCTAAAATTAGTTTCTATTGTGTTCTTCTCTCATCCTGCCATTGACTCATGACAATTTACAATTGCTTAGATCCAAATATTTAATAGCTGTACAGGTATGTAGGTACCATATTTGCAGTATATATTTGGATCTTTGTCATATCGATGTGACTGAGATTTAGATTTGCTTCATATTGCACGGGGCAACAGGTCCTCTACCCATTATTCAGATGTTGGGATTCAAACTGTGGAATTTTATAAAAGTTATTTAATAAGAAAAATAACATTAATACAGAAAAGCAGAAAGATTAATTGAATTCATTTTGCAAGCGAAATAAATTCGATTTTAACAATTTTCAAAGAGCGAACTAATTTACGCCGAAAACACTTTTTGTTGCTTTTTCAAAAGTTTGCCCACCTCAGAAGTATTTTGCTGAAAATCGTGTAGGTACTATACAGTTCAGCAAATCCTCATAAAATAAAAATTAGAAAAGTTTTAAAAGTTTTTATAGATACGATACCTACCTACTGTACGTGTACAAGATATCAATTCCTAAACTCTATTGCATAAATGTAACCTCACCCTTGCACTTGTATAACAACTTGTCATAAAGTCAAAAAAGTCACCATTTTCTGAACAATTATTTATAAACTGTTCTACCGGTTCAAGTGTAGCATATTCCCGCAAAATGCATTCAATTCAAAGAAATTTCCTAACAGTTGCCTGAATTTTTATAATTTCATTCGTTTTGTTTGTGTATAAGTATTTCATAGAAAAACTCTTCAATTTTACATTTTTTCAAATTTCCCATACTTTGAGCTAAACCTGTCTTTAATCTTCCCGCAATAAACGCGTTCGTTGAATGGTTGGAATTCCATGAAATCAAAACCTTATTGGTGAGCTATCGCTTTCGCTTTCCGCTTTGTCCATAAAACTACTCGAAAATGGATTATAAAGGTTACAAGGATGCATCCAGGTAGGCGAGCGTTTTGTTTTCGTTGCAACACATAAGTGATGGCACTTGAAAAATATGATTTCAGTTTATTATTGAACGCAGAGAAAGACGACACACTAGGCGTCCTTAGCATGGAAAATCTACGAGGTGATTACACTTGGTGATTGTTGTGTATATTTTGAAATAAAATGTGTTGTTTGCTTTTAGTTTTTGGAGAAACTTCAAGAAATTCATCAGTCAGCAGTAGCAGAGACAAAATTAACGAACGCTTAAAGTTGGAACGCGCAAAGGCTATGGAAACTCTACAGAAGGCATCACATTTTAAGCGTCCGATGCCACCAAGTGTAGCCAATAAAGAGAATGAATTAAGCGTCGATCGGACTCCTGGTAAGTTTTTTTTTCCTGTAAATATCAAGGTGTTCTTCAGTTGAATATGAGTTATGCGGATACGAAAAAAAAACATCGTTTCTGTAGCTCCTTGTACTGACTGCGCTCCACGAGATTAAATGGCGGTGCACCTCCCTGAAAATCATTTTATTACTCTCAGCCAAATAAAAATAATTTCCATTTCTATTGCAGTTCTCGATCGCACGGACTATGTGCCATATCGTTGCCAGAAAAGCATCAACATCACTGACCTCGAGTCTGAGAAAACTATTCACCTGGAGTCCACAGACATTCCTTCTTCGGCCGCAAAAATCTCAACACACAAAATCTCCTTTGAGCCCTCTGAGATGACGGGTAGATCAACTGGGTTCTCTCGAGACCTACGCAAAGAGAAAGACAATCGCAATCGAATGCTGTCTGTCGAAGAGATTCTGGCCAGTAGCTGCTCGGCGGATGTCCGCAGTCTTGGCGATTCATTGCGCGAAAGCTATGGCGGCAGCAACGGCATGAGCCTACCGCGTACAGCAGATATGTCGAAAACTACACTTGATTCTCTGAATTCCAGAGACGCAGATCCGGCTGGCTATTCATTCTCGAATGCCATGCATGCCGATGAAAGTTGCTTTAGTTCGGAGAACTTTGCTCCAGCCGAACTAATGCACTCAAAACTAATGAATGACGAGCTGATGTGGGCTCAGGAGTATGCAGCAATTCCGGCAGCAGTTCTAAGCGATTCGCATGCCAAGAATGAGAGCATATGTCGTCGTAGCAGAGTCCATGGGGACACAATGGTCACCTCTATAATGTCGAACGGTATGACCGATCCAGACTTTTCCATTGGCAACTACTTTGGCAAGCAGTCAGAGAACATTTGGAATATTGTTCACACAAAAAGTCCGATTAAAGGACGTCCACCCGTCGCTTTGGTTGATTCAACAATTGTGGAATCGGACTCTTGCAATATCTCGGTAACTCCGAAGGTGGACAACAAGACGTATAGCACTCATCCTGTGAATGCAAATAGGACCTCAATTGAGAAGAAGCACGAGAGCAAGGACTCAGGCAACGCCTCCGATAACTCGTACTTGCTGAGTGTGTCTGCGATTGAGAGGGCATTGGGTGAGTTTTTCCAAACAGATTTCAATTGTAGTTGTGTCTGACTTTTGCTTCCACTTCCAGTCGATATACACACCGAGGACTCGGACGGATCTGTCGTGAACCGCCTACTATTGGCCAAGAAGACAAAGAGCTGCATGAATCCATACCGTGATCAGTTGCTTGTGGACAAGGAGAAGCCAAACCGCCAACGGATGTCGCTTGGTAATGCCATTGAGAGAGTGGCAGCTGCCAACTGCGATGAAATGCCCGAAACCGTTTTGGAGAACAAGGAAAACTACGATCCAGAGGTACTGAGAACAATGAAATACTCGGACACGCTTAGCTTCAGTGACTCCCTGCTGAATAGCAGCGAAATGAGGAAATTGGAGAGGAGCAGCATGGGGCCGCGATCTCCGTTGAGCCCGATTGAGATTTCCAATCCAATGATAACTGTTACGGGTGAGTTGACACACCTACGGGTTGTTTAGTGGAATTGCTAACGAATTCTCTTTCAGATGAAGCTGCTGAGTTTGGTGACTTGGACGAACATCCATCAATGCTGGAACGAGATGCCTCTCGGAGAGTTCGTCGTCTTAAGACCACACGCGACATTAGTCCGGCATCGACAATTTCCACTTTAGAGGCATCACACCCCGAGCACGCTCGTAAACAGAAACGCAGCCGGTCGGCTACTCGCGATGGAAGAGAGGCAACATCACCACGGGAACACCGTCAGGAGGAGAAGTCGCAACCAAAGTCTCTCTCATCGACACGCAACGAACATGAGGCCATGTCTTCGCCGAACTTTTCCAAGTCAGCGTCACTTCTGCGCAAAGCGACTGGACGAAGTCCCTCGCCGGCCTTCTTCGAATCGCCAATTTCATCGCCACGCAGCTGTCTCTCGCCACACATCTCGTCACCCACATGGACGGCACATTCGCCACAGCTGGACAGCACATCAAACTCTGACAGACGGTACCTCGCGGGAGGTGGCGCGCTTTCATCTCCAGACTGTGGAAAGCTCTCCCTGCCCAGCTATGGTTTGGTGGGCAAAACTGCCTCCACCGCCTCACTCAAAGGTCGCAGCACATCACGTTGCTCCAATTCCAGCGAGTTTAGCCATCGTGATGGTAAGGTGATTCCGCTGAAGGTGACGTGTCTGCAGCTGTCTTGGGGAAGCATTCGACTTCGCACAAACGTCCAGAAGTCCATGCAAATCAAAAATACGTCGACCAAGAGGCTCGTTGTGAAGGTCGACGTCTCCGGTCCGGGCTTTCAAATCATCAACACAAAGAGTAACCTCATCACCCTACAATCGCAGGAGTGCCGCTCCGTTAGCCTGAATTTCTGTCCAACTGTGATTGGAGCGGCTGTTGGTGTTTTGTCATTCAGTGCGCCCAATAGCCCCTCTAGCCAAACGTATCTGGATGTGCCGCTCTACGGCTACGGAGGCACTGCCAGTCTCATTCCGCAAAATATACTCAAAGGTCCAATTGGTGCTCCATTCCTGACCATGGGTGAGCTGAAGGAGTTGTCTGGTCCCATCGAGAAGACCTTCGCCATCTACAACAAGGGACCGTTGCATGGTTTTGCGGTCATAATGATCGACTCTGTCGGCTTGGACATGCCACGGCTGTGTGATTGCATCGAAGTCAGCCCAAGCAAAGTGCTCATCCCTCCCGAGGGTACGGTCAAGGTTCGGGTGACATTCAAGCCACGTCGCGACGACATTAAGAAGATCATTAAAAAGATATCCAATGTGCTGACCCTTGCCAATATGCGCATTGTCTGCGGCGATGAGCCGTCACGCCAGCGAATACGCAAACTAATTCGAACGATGAACGAAGTGGACAAGTCAAAATTTAGTTCGAAGTCATTGGACCGAGTGTGGGCATCCTTCCCCAATGAAAAGGCTGTCAATGACTTGGACACGCTAAAGGAGAAATCCGAGGTGACCCTTGATCTGATATCATCGCTTCGTATCCATGAAATCGCGCTCACTCTCAACCACTCCATACTGGATGAGACTTCGGACTCGTCGTTGGTATTCCCCGACGCCGATGAGACGGTTGTCTTCCGGACATTCTGTTCCACATCTCCATCGCAAATGTTGGACCCAGTCGATGAGGAGGAGTCAACTCAAGTCGGCTTAACCGAATCGTGGTCGGTACGACCGAACACCCTCCAATTTGAGCCACGCATGCGATTCAAAGTCCAGAACGACTTCAAGCAGCGCAAGTTCTTCGAGATCTCGTGCAACTACAAGCACTTGTTTCGATTCAAGCCAGCCGAGGGCTATGTGAATGCCGGAGAGGAGGTGGAAGTCGAAGTAGGCAATCAACAGGAGAAACCGGGAATTTTGCCCAACGAACAAATTGAGATTTGGGTAAGATTTAGCACGAGTTGTTTTTGTTCTGGATTTGCCTTAAACTGGGTTCTCTTTGCAGGTCTATATTCAAAACGAACGGATTTCCATTCCAGTGAACGTTGACAAGAGTTACTTCCCATGGAACTGTAGATAAAGAGTCGAGACTGTTGTGTAACCATGTTGTCCTTTGAAAGGTGTTATACTGTCGATGTTTTTGTGTTTTTATTTTTTTTACTAATTTGTATTGTGTTCGTTTGAAGGAATAAATATTTAAGGATTTTACAGTTAAATTGAGTTGGGTTTTTTGTATTTTGTATTTGGTCGTAAGGTAGCGAAAGGCCAACTCAAGCGACAAGAGCCCAGTAAAATGCTCGATTTTCATTGGACTAGAACTACAGCCTACTACAAGCCCTAAGCCATTGGCGGCACAGAACACATCTCAGAACATATCTCGGATGTAGTCTAATGCCCCTTTTATGGAACACAACTCAACTTAGTTGAGTGTCTTCAATTCAACCCAACTTTCACACAACCCAAACTAACTAACAACTTTTAGACAACCATCGCCATACTTGTTGTGTTTTAACAGACAAATTGTCTATCAAGGTTGTGTATAACAATACGGACAATACCGAATTTTGAATGACATAAAACCAAGAGACAACTCAACTGTAGTTGTAGTTGTCTTACATAATAGGGGCATAAGGCTGCAGTTACAGCTATCAGTAAAATGCGTCCGTAAAAAAATTGTTTCACTTTTTTTGGAGCACTTAAACTTAATCGTTGAACTTAATCTTGGTCTTAAATAGTTGCTTTTGAATTATAAAACTAATTCGTAAAAAAAAAATTAAGCAATTGATCTTTACATTTTCTAAAAAAAGAATTTCTTTATTTTTCCGTACGAAAAAGTTTTTTTGTTCAACTTCTCAACCAGTTTCACCAAGTATTCCACTGAATTCCTATGATATGCTACGGTTAAATGTTTCAGTTTTGTTCTGTTGCGTGTTTTTACGGATGGACTTTTCTGATAGCTATAACTGCAGCCTAATCTGGAGGTCCAATTTTCGACGACTTTTTCCAATATTTGTGCCCGTATATCAACATAACGCGGCGAATGTTGTTCTCCAAGTGGTCAATCGTTTCGGGCTTATCGTAGACTAGCGACTTCACATATTCCCACAGAAAATAGTCAAGCGGCGTTAAGTCGCACGATCTTGGAGGCCAATTCACGTGTCCGCAACGTGAAACTATGCGGTTACCAAACGCTTCATCATCTCAACATGGTATACGGGATTTTATCTTCCCATGCTAATGTGGCGGGCTAGTTTCAGGTCTTCTGTATAGTTACCAGCCCACGCTCCGTCATCCATCTTGGATTTACCATGAAAATAACTATTTCACCAGTTCTTTTTTCTGAAAGTAATCCATCAGTAGTCACAGTGGCTAGTGTACTGTGCTCGAGTTGAAGATTTTCCCGTCCGGAGCATTGACGCTCTATAAAATGCTCCAGCCATATTAGCCAATTAACTCGAATCTTCTGGACTAAGGTTATATCGCTGTACAACCCATAAGATCAAATGGAGAAGTTTGCGCTCAAAGAAACACCCATTAATATATAATCGCCCCTATTTCCGTTGGCGTTTGTCGTAAACGACCCGTATTTCACTTCGTTTTTTAGTTGGTGTTTTTAACTTTTTTGTGACAAATGAATTGAAAGGAAATGAGACTGTTGACAAATAGAAGTTACAAAAAAATCAGAACATCGTTTACAACGACACGAAACATGAGCCGTATACGACAAACGCCAACTGGCAAATAGGTAAATAATCCGCATCAAGGCTCAATGCACCGATGTAAGACGACGGAAAAAGAAGACCCTCTTATAAGTTGTAGCAGAGGACCTAAGAGAACTGTTCTAAGTCCAACATTAAAAGCAAGAGGCATCTCTCGCATAGCCGCACGCAAAAAACAAGGCCGCTTATACTTTTGGCGGCTAATGACTCTTCTGGCAGAGGAGAAAAGAGTGCCACAAGATTAGGTTAGGTTAGATTGTATAGGGTGTTTGTTCATCACAGTGGAATAGGCATCTTATTCGGCCCATCGTCATTCTTGGGGTACCTTTACGGTCAAAACCTAAACCAATTTGCCCAAACAATGAATTTCCCTATACACAACCTGATTATTGCTTTAATTTTGTTTGTGAGGCCAATCTCCTTCAAAATGTCGAAGAAGTACCTTCCACGGTGTTTTCCCTGCAATAGCTCGACATTCAAAGAGAAGATGAGTAATATCCTCTGCGAACTGCGACATGTAGTCTTCGCAATACCTGCACGTATTCCTCATCTCCCAGCGTGCTTCCTAAGAAGACAGTGCCCGGAGAGTATCCCTATTGCCATTCGTTGCTTTGATCTGCTGAGTTTTAATAATTGTACAATTTTTTTCCGGTAGAGCTTAGGCCACAGAGCCGTTGAGACTCTGGGGCTTATTCCCAAATGCGCGGCGGATCGCTTTTCATGGCGGATTGATATTTTTGTAGTGCCCAACACAATCTGACTTCGTTCTGCGCGCACTCTACTACTGACTCTAGCGCCTTTAGCGCAGCCTGCGACTATCAATGTGGGTAGCGATATTCTTGTTGGATAATGATCCCATATCAAGTAGAACCGCAGCTTTGAGAACGGCCAGTACCTCTCTGCCTGGAACACACCGCATGTATCCGGAGGTCTTAATGACACGTGTAGATCTATATCCCTAGCCCTGTACCCTCGCCCTTAGTTTTGGAACCATTCGTATAAATCGAAATTTCATTTTCATTCGAAAATTCATTCTTTTGACAGTCCTCTATCTGGGTATAGTACTTCGTACGGTGTGTCGAAGTCAAATTCAAGTCATTAGTTAGCCGAAGCGCACTACTACCTGCTTGCAGTTTTATTTTTTAGGTCCAGTGGCAAGAGAACGCCTCAAGTGCAAGCTGTACTTTGTACCCTGGTCAATATATCCCTTATTTACAACTTATTTGTGGTTCTCCACTACACAAAAGCCCCATAAGTGATGAATGGCCTGACCACCAATGGTATCCAATGCATCATTTTTGGTCTCAATCCCCACATTTTTCCCGTTGTCCTTTTACAGATGGAGAAAGCATTATGAGACTTACGGACTCTTTCCTGCACGTTAAGTTTCCAATTAAATTTTCTTTATCTATAGGAGAGCTCCACCCCACCAATCCTTGATAGAGGACCACAAACATCTCTGGAAAAAAATGGGAAATGAAGTTCGAAAGTTTAACCAAAAGATATTGTTCTCGTTTCCATTTTATTCGGTTGGTCCAAGTCACTTTTAGATGACGATTTGCGATCTCATTTTTATGCAGTATACATAGCAATGACTGTGGAGCCTTAATACTGTAGCAATCTCCGGCAATAGCTGAGAGTACAAAGTAAGATCTTGGGACATCAGAGGGTTGGGATCCAGTAAATGAAACAGATCTTCCATAACCAGATGCATTTGTGGATACTACTAGGATTCAAAATCAAAACCATGGAAGATATGTATCTGGAAATTTGCAGATAGGCTAAGATAGGTAAGACGGATGGTGGCAGCGATTTGTTGGTCTGATTCTAATATCTCTATCTATAATAGGTATATTATTAAAAATTGTTTTTGGTACTTACATGCAACAATACGCTTTGCTTGTCTCTTTCAAATTACAAAATATAATCTCAAAAACACACATTTTTTATTAATACATATTACATTTATTTGTCGAAATGTATAAATTTAAAAATTGATGATTACAGATAGTAGATATGTATCTACAAAAAAAAATACAATTTTACTTAATTCTTATCTATTACTATTTCTAATTAAAATCAACATTAATTTATTTTGGGTGGGATTAAAATTTTATAAAGATCAAAACTAATATTATTTCAAAAACCTTAACAACTAAAAAATATAATACAAAATAATTTTCGTAAAAAAGTATATATTCGTATTTTATTATATAGTTTATGCATCTTATGCATGATCAACAAACAACCAACAATAACTGAAAAAAACATAGAAAGCTTGTTTTTCTGCTCAAAAGATTTATAGTATGTTCAAACAATTTTCCAATTCTCACACGTGGCAACAAATGCGGAATGGTATTACATAAGGCAAGAATATTTTTTATTTTTTAAGTCATATTTTTACCATATTTTAGTACACTCAGAGAAAAACATCCCATTAAATCGTCAATGGTACGACCATTGGTTTGATAAGACGTGTTTTAATATGATTTTCATATTAAAACAATAGTTTTCTAATGAAATTAAAGGTTTTCGGGTTATTAATACAATAGTATTGAAAGTATTGTTACTAATAGGGTTGTTACGCTTTAATTTCCAAATCCACGACTTTGACTTTTTTGCGTAGGAAAAAAAAAAAAAAAAATGTTAACTAATTTTCGAAATAAAGAACCCTAGTGAAAATCAAACCATTCTTATTCCCACAAGTCACCATATATTCTACACAATATAAATAAGGTACCTATTAATGCTACCACTTTAAGGTAAAATCACCGAGGGGTTGCAGCTACCAAGGAACATGTTACATCACCATCAATTGTCGTTGCTGCTACCATTTATCCAACCAAACTACATGATCTAAATGTGTATTTCAATATTCATTTTCAATAATTATTATCACTTTTTGTATTTATTATCAATAATTTCTTTAATCGTAATTGAATCTTTACGTTGTTAAATAATAGCTTTTATGGAATTACGCCTTTATAACTAGTATTAAGTTTTTTTTTGTAAAACCATGACTTTGAAAATTATGTTTTTTTTTTAAAGACATATGAAAGAAAATCTCACTTTAAAAACCCTAAATCCCATTACAACGAATTCCAACTATTCCACCGCAATGTGGAATATTGCGATGAAACCTCAACCGCACGTCGTCGGCAAAGCAGAGCAAATGGAAAAGGACAGCGACGAAAGAAAGAGAAAACTACGGAGAGCAAGCTTAGACTGGGAGTTTGGAGTATTTCCGGAAAGCGTGTCGAGCTCTCTTGAATTTTGGAAGCGGATGGGACGACGTCGTGGAGAGGACGTGGAAAGTCTTGAGCTGTTGGAGGCCGAATAATTGGAATTATCGATGAATTGTTGGACGATAGTCAACACCGAGAAGAGATCCGAATAATTGGAATTATCGATGAATTGCTGGACAATAGTTAACACCAAGAAGAAATCCGAACTTAACTCGAAATCAAATCGGAAAAAAAACTGAATTACACTATTTGAATTTGTAAAGTAGCAATCCCCTTTTTATAAAGTTTCGAAAATACCAAATTTGAATTAAAAATAATTATATTGAGTTCCCATCAATTGGAGTTTATTGTATTCAGAATTTTTCCATCTAGTTTCTTGGCCCTACCCCATCTCCACTGAGCTTGGGAAAAGTCCGAAAGGACATATTTGTCATCAAGCACCGAGCTAGGTAACAAATTTGGCGCCCAACGTGGGGCCATGAGAACAAACAAATTTTTTTTACATAGAAAAATAAATTCCACTGAAATAAATTCCTGTTCAAATCGAATCAAAAATCACCTTTTATCGAATGTTTTGTGATTTGCATTGCTTAATGCTTATACATGTATTGTATTCGTTATCGTTATATCTACACTTTCCAACGAAAGAGAGCAATAACATAAAAAAACGATTTATCTTGGATGTTCTTCGATCTTCGCAACTGCATCGGTGTGCAAACAATTTAATTACTCTTACTCTCCAATTTACATTCCCTTTTGGTTTGCATCTGCATGCACCGTGCATATACACATACATACCGTGTGACTGGAAGTACATTCGCTGTGTTGTGTTGTGTGCGAACAGTAAAGAGTACATACATACACACTTTCCAAGTCGACCACTGCTTGATCTACTAAACATTATTTCCTATGTCATTTTATTAGCTAAGTGCGCGTTGTGAGTTTTACGGAAATTTTTGTCGCTAAATCAAAATTGAATTACATAGATATTGAATTAGATAATAATATTCAAAGCGTGATTAACTCATAAAAATATAAAGTACTGGCTGGAATCGTAAAGTGAAATTAGGAAATTTGATAGATATAGACGAAATATACGCAGCTGTGTGTGAGGTGGGTAATTATTGTAAATTTTAATTTAGGAAAGCACATTTGTGAACAAAAAAAAAAAAGGATATTAATAGGATGGCGTCAGATGAGCTGGCGTACGAGATGAATGTACGTGGGTTGCCCGCAGGAGACGTAGATGCAATGCGTAAGCAGTACAGGATGGCAATAAAAAGGGAGAGAAGGGGTTCAGTTTTTACCGCCGAATACCCCTATTCCTTTGAGGAGGACGTCGTCGCGGTCACCGAGAAAATCGTAGAGATTAGTAATTCCTTATTGGCGTTCGAGGGTGACGAGAAAAGTGGTGAGTTTTTGAAAATGCAAGTGAAAATAGATTGGGTAATACGTCGGTTAAACCGCGTGGTTTGTGAGGGTGAGGATCAAATGAAAACTCTAGCAGAACTTAGATTAAAGGTACTGTCCGTGAGTAGTAAGCTAGACGAAAAGGTAGGGACAGAGGATGTGGAACCGGATAAAACGGGAAAAGGGGAATTCGAATCGTTAAAGTTGAAGGTGGATTCATTAAACGAGACGATAGCGGGCATTACAGATGCCCAAAGAGGGACAGACTTTACGAATATAAAAAAGGCTATAGAGGATATGCAACAAGCAATAAAAGAAGTAAGCGTAAGTCAGCAGCCCGAAAGAGAAATAAGCCACGGTCTCGTTGGGAAAGATTTTGGTTCAATTTTGCATAAATTAAATATAACCTTCTCCGGTGAGGGGAATCAATCCTTGAACGAGTTCTTAGAGCGAGTAGATGAACTGAGGCAATCTCGGGGCTTTAGTAAAACTAATTTATATAGTTCAGCTGTGGAATTGTTCGTGGGAAAGGCATTAGTTTGGTATAGGGCTTCTCGTAGAAGAATACGCAATTGGGACGAGTTGGTCGACGAGTTACGAAGTGAGTTTTTAGTAACCGATTACGACGATAAGTTGCTTCAAGAAATTAAAAGTCGTACGCAAGGACAAAATGAAACTCTTAGCATGTTTGTCGCACATCGCAGTAATCTTTTCTGCCGCTTATCTGTTCCCATTCCTGAAGAGGAACAATTAAAAATTATAATGAAGAACTTAAATCCGTTTTATTTGAGTAAGCTGGACACCGTCGAAGTCCATTCAGTTGAGGGACTGATAAAATTGAGAAGACGTTTTGACATTACTCGTAGTAGAATAGAATCTTTTGTACCACCATCCTCAAGGCGAGGGCATTTACTGGAACCAGATTTAGCATATGTAGATTGTGGGAATCCTTCATTTTTAAATGCTATTGAGGTCCGCAATAGACCAGTGCCAGCACAAACTTCTATTGTGTGTTATAATTGTAGACAGGCGGGGCACATTTCTAGAGATTGCCAAGAGCCAATGAGATGTTTCGGCTGCGGTGCTTTAGGCACAACCCGACGTTATTGTGGAACGTGCAACCAAAATCCAACAAACTAAAAAGGGACTCAATGGTCCGCGACAGATTGAGTTCCATAAATAAAAGGTCGCGTAAAAGTAGAGGTGTTTGGGGATATGGTCGTTTTGAAAGTAAGGGTATAAGATTCGGGTCTGTAAATTTTGAAAAAATTATGAAATCAGTGGAAAGGAATAGTCAGGAAAGTGAGCCTAGATTGCAAGTTGACTATGTTTTCACAAAAGTGGAAGGAGATATAAGACCTTTCGTAAGAGTCAACATATATGGAATCTCAGTGATGGGCTTATTAGATTCGGGTGCTTCTCGCACCATTATGGGATGTGAAGTGTGGGGCAAGCTGCAGAAAATTGGGCTGGTTCTCAGGTCGTCCGAAAGTGCTAATGTAACGGTAGCTAATGGTGCAAAAGTGGTAATTTCTGGAGAAGTAGATGTACCCGTAGAACTGGAGAAGAAGGTCAGGTTGGTGTCCGTGCTCGTTGTCTCTTCGTTACATCAAGCGTTAATTTTAGGGTCGGATTTTATGAAAAGTATGGGAATAGTGGCCGATCTTTCCAAAGATGAGTGGCACTTTGGAAACAGGTCAGTGTATTCTGTAATCAAACCTCTAACGTCTAGGCTGTCCGGAGTTGAAAAGGGCCAATTAAGAAATTTGCTTGATAGGGCATTTCATGGAATGACTGGGTTGGGGTGTACCAATAAGGCTGAACATGTTATTAAGACATCTTCGGCCCCAATTAAGCAGCGGTATTACCCTGTGTCCCCTGCCGTTCAAAAGCATATCGATGAAGAATTGGACAAAATGCTGAAAGATGGGGTCGTAGAACCATCAAAAAGTGCTTG
Source organism: Cheilosia soror (assembly GCA_949372485.1). Taxonomy (NCBI): domain Eukaryota; kingdom Metazoa; phylum Arthropoda; class Insecta; order Diptera; family Syrphidae; genus Cheilosia; species Cheilosia soror. Next base: position 35,765,004 of record OX443561.1, read on the forward strand.
GTCTTCTCCCATTATATTGGTGAAAAAAAAAGATGGAAGTTATCGATTTTGCGTTGATTATCGAAAATTAAATAACGTAACGGAAAAGGATGCATATCCTTTGCCATACGTTTCGAACACTCTCGACAAGCTTCGAGATGCCAAATATCTTTCATCTCTTGATATCAAGTCAGCATTTTGGCAGGTTCCCATGGAGGAATTTTCTAAGAAATTCACGGCATTCACAGTTCCAAACAGGGGTTTGTTTCAGTTTTGCCGAATGCCCTTTGGGTTGAGCAATTCTCCAGCAACCTGGCAGAGGCTGATTGATAGCTTGTTAGGGGCAGATTTAGAGCCATTTGTCTTTGTCTATTTGGACGACATTGTGATCGTCACACAAACATTTCAGAAACATATAGAAGTTTTAGAGGTAGTTTTCCATAGAATACGAGAGGCGGGGTTGGTCTTGAGTAGGGAAAAATGTCAATTCTGTAGACCAGAACTCCGATATTTAGGATACGTCGTCAATGAGGATGGATTGAGCGTTGACCCCGATAAAATCGAAAGTATCCTGAAGCTTCCCAAGCCAACAAATGTATCCGAAGTGAGAAGAATCATTGGAATGATATCGTGGTATCGGCGTTTCGTGCCTAATTTTTCTGCCGTTATTTCTCCATTGACAGGACTGTTAAAAAAGAAGTCTAAATTTAACTGGTCGGATGAATGTGAGTCCTCTTTTCAACGTATAAAGGAACTCTTAATAACGTCGCCCATCCTGACATGTCCAAATTTTGCATTACCATTCACGGTGCAAACAGATGCTAGTGGGTATGGTATTGGAGCAGTGCTCTCACAATCCGATGAAACGGGGGAGAAGGTGGTATGTTACTTAAGCAGATCCCTAACTTCTGCGGAAAGAAAGTATTCAACCACGGAAAGAGAGTGTCTCGCCGTAATATGGTCTTTAGAAAAGTTAAGGCCGTACGTAGAAGGGATGAATTTCACAGTGGTCACTGATCACCATTCACTAATATGGCTAAACAACTTGAAGGACCCCTGTGGCAGGTTGGCTAGATGGGCGGTGCGGTTACAACAGTTCGATTTCAAAATCATACACAGAAAGGGGAAGGACCACGCCGTTCCAGATGCCTTGTCTAGGGCTGTTCCTATATTGGATGTTATCGAATTCGATAATACTAGGGATCCCTGGGTTAGAAAAATGAAAGACGAAGTAGTGCAGAAACCAAGGGCATATCCCGACTGGAAGGTGGAACAGGGGCGTCTTTATAAACTGGCAAGGATCAAAATTCTAGATTCAGACGGAGAGGATTGTTGACGAATAGTTGTACCGAGAGAACAGCGCTTGGAAGTAGTGCGATCTTGCCACGATAATTTTGGCCACACCGGAATTAAAAAGACAACTAATCTTGTCAATCGGAAATACTATTGGCCCAAGTTAAATTCATATATTGCAAAATATGTTCGTGGATGCAAAATATGTCAATCCAATAAAGCCGATCACCGGACCCCTCCTGGACTTATGTCGGCCCGAAAGACAATTCGAAAGCCCTGGGAGATGCTATGCATCGATTTGATAGGCAAGTTACTTAGGTCGATTAGTGGGTACACTTATATTTTGACAGTGACTGATTACTTTAGCAAATTTGTTTGTTTATTTCCGCTAAGAAGCTTTACAGCTAAGGTGGTTTGCAAGACGTTGGTAGTTTCAGTATTTGCAGTTTTCGGTACTCCAGAGTTTATATTAAGCGACAATGGGGTACAATTTACCAGTAGGGAATACAAAAGTATGTGTGCTTTCCGGGGGATTTCAATACAATATACACCCTCCTACTACCACCCGCAAGCTAACCCGGCAGAACGAGTAAATCAAGTTATCAAGCAGATGTTAAGATCCTACGTTTCGGAAAACCATAAATCCTGGTCGAATCATATTCCCATGATAGCGTGCGTCATAAACAACACAATCCATGAGTCAACCGGCTATACGCCATATTTTACACTCTTCGGTAGGGAAATGTCGCTGGAGGGACATAACATCGATTTTCCAGAACATGGTTTTGCAAGAGGGAAGGATATAGATGGGACAAAAGTGATAGAAGCTAGAAAAATTATTATTGATGACGTTAGAAAACGGTTAGATAGAGCTAACATAAAAGCAGTAAAATACTTTAATCGTGGTCGTCGACAAGTGGAATATTTTCCCTATGAGCAGGTTCTGAGAAGAAATTTTGCATTATCAAGAGCGCCAGATGACTTTATGGCTAAACTAGCACCTAAGTATGTAGGCCCGTTCCAAATAGAGCGGAGGATTTCATCGAATGCCTATGAACTCTCAAGGGATGGGAAATCAATGGGCGTATGGAACGTAAAGGATTTAAAACCCTTTACGGATCAAAATGCAGAGACCCCCGTAGCCTCTTCTAGGTCAGGTCATACATAGTAGCTTCAGATTGAAAGAAAATTTCATAAATTTTCTTGAAAGAAAGGGGGGAATGTTACGCTTTAATTTCCAAATCCACGACTTTGACTTTTTTGCGTAGGAAAAAAAAAAAAATGTTAACTAATTTTCGAAATAAAGAACCCTAGTGAAAATCAAACCATTCTTATTCCCACAAGTCACCATATATTCTACACAATATAAATAAGGTACCTATTAATGCTACCACTTTAAGGTAAAATCACCGAGGGGTTGCAGCTACCAAGGAACATGTTACATCACCATCAATTGTCGTTGCTGCTACCATTTATCCAACCAAACTACATGATCTAAATGTGTATTTCAATATTCATTTTCAATAATTATTATCACTTTTTGTATTTATTATCAATAATTTCTTTAATCGTAATTGAATCTTTACGTTGTTAAATAATAGCTTTTATGGAATTACGCCTTTATAACTAGTATTAAGTTTTTTTTTGTAAAACCATGACTTTGAAAATTATGTTTTTTTTTTAAAGACATATGAAAGAAAATCTCACTTTAAAAACCCTAAATCCCATTACAACGAATTCCAACTATTCCACCGCAATGTGGAATATTGCGATGAAACCTCAACCGCACGTCGTCGGCAAAGCAGAGCAAATGGAAAAGGACAGCGACGAAAGAAAGAGAAAACTACGGAGAGCAAGCTTAGACTGGGAGTTTGGAGTATTTCCGGAAAGCGTGTCGAGCTCTCTTGAATTTTGGAAGCGGATGGGACGACGTCGTGGAGAGGACGTGGAAAGTCTTGAGCTGTTGGAGGCCGAATAATTGGAATTATCGATGAATTGTTGGACGATAGTCAACACCGAGAAGAGATCCGAATAATTGGAATTATCGATGAATTGCTGGACAATAGTTAACACCAAGAAGAAATCCGAACTTAACTCGAAATCAAATCGGAAAAAAAACTGAATTACCCCCCCCCCCCCCAACATCGAGCGGAGGAATTCGAAACGTAACCTATCGAACGAGCTATATCCACGAAGTATTATCATCACAAACTCCATAGAGGTTCGATAACCATCAACACGTCGAAAATAATCTGTTTAAAATCAACGTCCGAGTATCGGCTGGAAAGGAGGGCTGTCACATCGTCGCTGGACTTTGAACGGCGTGTCTACCTGGACGAAAACGATACCGCACCGTTTAGAAAAGGATCGATGGATGGTTTGGTGAGATTTTCTTTCGGGTTTCTTTAATATATATATGTTATGTAGTATTCTTTCTTGATATTTCCACTGTCAAAGTCGTGGTTTCCTTTTTTTTTTGTGAAGTAGCAATCCCCTTTTTATAAAGTTTCGAAAATACCAAATTTGAATTAAAAATAATTATATTGAGTTCCCATCAATTGGAGTTTATTGTATTCAGAATTTTTCCATCTAGTTTCTTGGCCCTACCCCATCTCCACTGAGCTTGGGAAAAGTCCGAAAGGACATATTTGTCATCAATAACCGAGCTAGGTAACAGGGTATATATTATTAATTGAATGGGAAACCCTATTGATTTAATAGTCTGTTACCATTTATCTTTTATAACGCATACTATAGTCCCATTAAAAAATACTATTATTTGTTTATAGGTGGGATACCATTGAAAAATGTTCGTATTAATATTGCCGTCTTATTATTTCAATGGGCGGACCATTAATTAAATAGTTTTTGTTTATACTTTAATGATATTGATACCATTGATCAAAAATATACACCCAGCAATAGTTTAACCAGATAAAACTATTTATTTAATAGGATTTTACTTATCAACATCAATAACATGGACTATTGTTTTAATAGTTCTATATAGTTAAATATGTTTAATGCCAGAAAACAATATATAATTTACATCGTATCCTATTAAATCAATGTGAAGGTTCTTTAATACAATTATATTTAGTACCTATACTTTTTCAAATATCAATCACACTATTAATTTAATTTGATTACCTAACACAAAAATTAAATTCAAAGTAAATATAATTTATAATATTATATGCAAAGAACATGCACACTTTGTAGTGCAAAATAGAAAAATCAATTTGGCAAAAGTTGGCAAAACTTTTCGAGTTTTTGAAGCACAAACTAACATAACATTTTTATATGCATATATTAGATGTAGAGATATACAATTATATCAGTAAACCCCACCTAGAGTGTGAATGCAGAGTAAATTAAATAACTAATTTAGCTAATTTCCTAATTAGATAATTTTTCTAATGAAAGGGTAGTAGGTACATGCTTATAATCATAAGATTATTAAAATTTAAGTAAGGGCTTCAATTTGACTTTGGGAGTATTTAAACTTGTATTGAGATTTCTGACAAGCGTGTGGTTCTAAATAGAATGAAGATATCGACGTCATATTTTTTTTAATAAACATGTAAATGTAGCAAGCATTGATTTCAATTGAAAGCTCGTTAACTGACAAATTTTGCATTTGGTTTTGAAGTAGTGATTCTCCATATCAGTACATATTTTAATTAATCTTAAAAATTAACGCCCCTTGGTAACCTTTGCCAAAGAACAAGTACGTGTGATTCAGTCGTGCATCTTGTTTTTTTTTTTTAACTCAAACAGCATAGTGCCCGAATTAATGCGATACACCCTGTAATAAGAAAATCTGTAGATATTTTTTTTTTCGTCTGAGACTTGTAATAATGTAATACTATTAAGCTAATAGTATTGATACTATAGCTGCTTCTTTTTACCCAGACGCAATATTGATTTAATAATATTTTACCTTGTACAATAATAGTATTGACTATTGTTTTTCTATATTTGGTATAGTTTAATAACAGGGTATCCCAAAATATATCTTTGAAATAACAGCGCAAAGCTTGAAATTGCCAAGAATCAAAACTAAGTGTAATGCTACTTTTACGCTTTTGATTCATATTGCGATTTACTGGCAACTTAAAGCTACCAACAATATGAGGCAAAATTATAAAACTGAAAAAGTTTGTTTTTTTGTAAAGGGTCTTACGCCGAACAGTTTTCACTTCTTCTTTAATTTTCTGAGCTGTAAGAAATTAAAAAATGCGATGAGATAACATTTTTCAGTCCTTCGGTTCGATGCAAGCAATTCCGTTGCGGTCTGTGATTGTGAAAAAAGTAAAACTTAGTGAAAAAAGAAACGAAAAGGTAAGAAAAATATTTTTTTGTAACTTTTTATTAATATTTTTGTGTTCACAAAATTGTAGCGTAGATACATAATTTATGCATGCTTTTTCTGGAAGGAAAATCAATCCGATACTTCTGTTATCATAGAAAAAGAATTAGGTTGAGAAATAAAAGGTTTATGTCACGAAAATACCTACGTTCTAATGCTCCCGATTTCTATAATAGTTATTTAAACGATTTTAAAATTCTAATTGAGAAAACTTATTTTTTTGTTTGTTCAGTTTTTGGTCTGGTTTCCTAATATCTATCTCCTATTGTATAAAAACGTTTTCGATATAATATCCATAATAAATGTGGCAATATCATTCATAATACTACTTTTGCCGGTTGAAAATAGTTGGTTTGTTTCAATGGGATACATTTTTAAAGTGAATAGTATATCACATTAATATACGCGTCATTCAATAAAAGTTCCGTTAAAGTACCTAACTGTCCGCAATCCTGTAAAAATCATTGTGGAAAGAAATTCACCTTGTTTGCCGTTTAACAATAATAGTTTAGTTTAGTTTATTTTAATGGAATACATCCTTATGAGATACGTATTAGGTATCACGTTAAATTTAGGATAAGCAAAATATTTTTCTTTGATTATAATAGTGTTTTACTTTTCTCTGAACTGTGATAAATTAAATATTTTTTGCCCAAAATAGTTATAAATTGTGAAATCGAAGAATTATTTCTGGTTGGAACAGAGGATTTAGTGGTTGAAGATCTTGTTACTTATTCAAGCAAACAAAATGATAATTTAGCGGAAAATCAAATAATCGGTGAACCAACGGCTGAATCAAGCATCAAGTATATTTCCATCTGAGGACAAAGTAAGATTTTTTGAAGTTCACTCGATCGATCTGTTTTGAGATTTTGTTCGAGTAAATACAATTTTCGATCAAATTATTGAAGTAAGTCAATAATGCATTGATTGTTGCATTGTACATAATAATTGTTTGAAACATAACGCAAGCTGAAAAATATAGCGTTCGGCTTGATGTCTTAATCAATCAAATATTTCCTTCCACTCCTTTTTATTTCATATTTTTAAGAGTACTATTTGCATAAGAGAGGACGTGGCCGCAACGCAACCCAACTGGAAAGCTGCACTATAAGGCTGTTAATGCCAGAATCAAAATAAATGGTTTGAAAAGAAGAAGGTAATAATGGAAATCGGTTCTAATTTTTTGTTGACTAATTGGGTATGATCCTAGAAACTACCATAATGTGATTCTCCGACGTATGAAGCAAGCCCTATAAATAGTTCTGAAGCTGAGCAATCCATTATATGGCTAGCATTGAGCCATGGAGTGAAGTTCAGGTGAACAGTACTATAAAATCAAAATTGAAGGCCTAAATATCCGCACAAAATGGCCACTGTTTAAACATTCCCTTGGGCACACATTGGTAAGTCGACACATTATTCGTTTAATTATTTATATGTAATGCATTGAATAGGGTGACGCATAAGTAACGTTACCGATGATTTATTGAATTAATGAATAACTTTTTTCTGATTTTATTTCTTTGGCATTTATTAAATTCAAATTCATTTATGTATATCAGTTTTTATTGTAATGCTCTATGGTACAAAACACATTAATTCCAATTAACACACTTTGAACACTCAGTTCCTGACACTTTGCAGATAGCCGCATTTTTGCGAAGGAAATTTCCAAAGCTCTATTTTGGGATTTGGGAAAGATGGTGACATCGCTTTGGGTCGAAGCACTGCTGTTTCAAAAATGTTGACAAAGGTTATTACTAACAATTTTTGGAGAATCAAATTTATCCAAAGTGGATCCAACTTTCTATGACAGACGATGAACTAAGGAAATCAAAACGACATTTTTTCGACAATTTCAATATTCCTGGCACACATATTAAATGTCGCAGCCGAACCGTATGCTAACATTCGATCAAATTTTCGGCGTATGCTGACTCGTATGACATGACATATATTAATGCTGACGAGCAAAAGTAAGCTCAAGACATCCTGATGATACGCAGGGGGGGTCTGATTGTGGTAAAAAAAAGATAGAAGCAAATAAAGGTAAGTCTAAGGGAGATGGGTCGCACGAAGACAAAGTAAAATTAATAAATATTGTTGAGCAGTGCCGCACGTTGTGGGATATATCCGCTGCAGAATATAAATTGCCCAAAACGCCTGTGCCCAACACCATCTGTTAATTTTTTTTTGGCATATAATCATATGTACGAGTCTTTAACATTTTTCAGCACACCGAATTGAACATTATCGTCTAATACCAGCTTTTTTAAAAAAGCCGTCGACGCACGTTGGTCGTCCGGCTAGCAAAATATTTTTTAAGGCGATTGGGAAGTATATTGACGGATCTGACATTGCTAATATTTTGATAGAGTCAGAAAAGTCATGGCAAAAGGTTCTGTCAATGGTTTTATCGATTGCAAATACTTTAACAGTTGTAAGAGAATACACCCTCTTTTATCAGTTGCACTGCAAACTATGCATCTCGGTCAATTCATGATGGAAAAAGGTCACCAGTTGGAAGAAGGTTGTTTACGTGCAAACGCTTTTGTTTAATTCTAAAAGAAAATCTTAAATGCCACTGGAACTGAGAAGCAGAATCATCACGAAAAAAGAAGAGAGGGGTAAGAAATATACATTTGTATGCAAAGGAAGGGCAAAAAATGCATACTTTATATGGCTAGCCATATAAAAGCGTTACACCTCAAAGACTTATAAAAACCTATGTTAAGTACAGAGCGTGATTATTCTTTTAAGCTGAACTGCACAAGTAACTGAGCTGAGACGTACAACAAGAACTGCTTCAGAGTGTGCCCACTGAATGAGCTGGACACATATTTTTGATGGGGCTTATAGAACAAAAACCCGACAAAACGTGCCAACGCCTTCCTGTGTTACGCCTTGTTGGTAAATAAAAATTAATCGCGGTGCTGTTGGTGTCCAGCAGACTAAAGGCAGTTTACCGAGAGCTCCTATTGATCTTACGCTCGAACAAACCTTTTACGCAGATGCAGATAACTCGTTAACAGGCGTTATTTATTTTACCAACTCTATAGATCAGCCCGACAGCGGTTGGCTTTGAGCCATAGTATTCGGAGGAGATTAATTTCAAAACATCTGCAAGAGCTAGATATTTGCCGCAAGGATGACATCTCCAAAGGAACTGAGAACTGAACAGAATACAAAAAAAGATAACAAGGCACTGAGAAATAAAATTTGCACTCTTAATCAGTACACACATTCATTCGAAACTAAGCTTAAAAAGACCCACCTATTCAATGTTATAAATGGCAGAGCAGAGTTGAAACAAGCAACTGTAATAACAAAATTGTAATACTAGGCAGGATGACTTGGTAGCACTTAAAAGTAATGCCGGAGACAAGTGACAAAATCTGTCATTCCCTCCATGTAAAGGGCGGTAGATGCCATCGAGCCGAATCAGTGAAATTTTAATACAATAAATTTTAAATATTAATTAAAAATTAAATTAAAAACCCAATAAATTAAATAATTTTTGAATTAAATTGAAGTTATTAATTGAATTTAATAAAGTTATAGTTATAATCGACTCAAGTAGTATTCGACTCAAACGAGCAACAAGTCGGGATTATGCTACTGTTGGCAACGCGGCCTTTAAAAGTTGTGGCGAATGTGTGCAGTTTCTGCCATTATGGAGTGTTAAAAACGTTTCATCAATATAACGGTGTCCTTACGCTGAAAGTTGTGAGCTGAGTTCACCCAACATGAAACTAAAGCGATTGTCATTTAATAGCGCACAGTCGCCATTTCTATTTTGTATTGAGTAGAAGTAAATTTTCTTTAAAGCCGCCTTTTTTTGCGTGCTAAGTAGCGGTAGTAGGGACCGAAAAAGAACGAAAACTTGAGGTATATTCCCGTATATACGACGATGATTACAAGCAAACAGGCAGTACAGATTATAATTTGCAGTTAAGAAGCTAGCTGCATCGACGAACAACTTCAATTTGCAGAACATGTCAATTATATAAGAAAATATCTTAAAAAATTGGTGTATTACGTAAAATCAGAAAAACATATCTCTATGAGTACTGTAGAGAAATGTTTGTAATGTATTGTATTATTGTGCTAGGCTATGGTATGTGTCCACAAAGTAAAAAAAAAATAGATTGCAAGTACCTACAACAAAATAAGGTAATACGAATTATTTTAAAATGTAGTAGATACACTCCAATAACTGTTAAATACCTTAAAATGGTTAAATATAAATCAACTACTTTTTATGTTAGAGAATGGACTCAAGTTGAATTGAAGCACATGCCAATTCCTAAAACCCAAAATCGAAATTCTGGGATACGTTGTGGAAGCAGGGACGATATGACCGTCGTCGACAGAGAAAACTAGAGCCGTCCGTGCATTTCCGAAGCCTACGGTTAAGAAGTCGTTGCAGCGATTCCTAGGACTTACTGGATACTTTCGCATGTTTATAGCCAATTATGTTATCATCGCCAGGCCGCTAAGCGATTTACTGCGGAAGGAATCTCCTTGGATGATGGGCACGAGCCAAGAAGTTTCTTTTAAATTGTTGAGGAATGCGCTAGCGAAGTCACCAGTCCTCAAACTGTTCGACCAGTACGCGGTCACGGAAGTGCATACAGATGCAAGTCAGATAGCCTACGGAGCTGTATTGCTACAAAGGGACAACGATTATCAGCATTTCCATTCTGTGCAATATATGAGCCGGAAGACGACGCCGCAGGAGGAGAAGTACCACTCGTACGAGCTAAAAGTGTTGGCCGTAGTGAAAAGTCTTTAACGATTGTGACTGACTGTAAGGCGTTCACAATGACAATAAATAAAAAGGGGGTTCCTTGCGGGGTTCCATTATGGGCTATATTCCTTCAGGACTTCGATTACCAGGTAGTTCATCGGCAGGGGCGCAGATGAAACATGTTGATGCATTAAGTCGCGTTGCCACGCTGATGTGTGAGAGCCGTACAAAAAGTTTTGGAATACGCGCGCTATGAGGATTTCTTTTTAAAGAACGGTATTCATACCAACCTTGCTAACAAGGAAGGCCATTTCTCTGCAAAGAAAACCGCTGAGATTGTGGAGAAGACGTATTACTTTCCAGAATTGTCAACGAAGGTAGGAAGAATCGTGAGTAGCTGCGTTGAGTGCATCATGGCGGAGAGGAAAAGAACCCTATGCTGAAAACACAGCTAATAACCCTTTGCCTTCTAAATTTCGAGGACTTTGTACGTTGTTTTGCCGTTTCCAAAAGCTGCGCCGGGGAAGCAAATACTACCCAAAAGAAAAAAGCTGAAATCTTAACTGACACCCCGGAAAAGGATGCTCGGGACCGGATCGATTTTGGATTAAACAAAGAGTAGTTATCGTTAAAAGATATTCGAAGAATTATTTGCGAAAAAAGGAAACAAATAGGCTGTGTTAAATTATATGGTAAAAGAAATTTGCGCACTAGCGTGCAAGAGAAAAACATAAAATAAAAAAAGAAACGAATGATAAAGTTGTGGTTGTGTGGCTGTGTTAAATTACAGCAATAACAGACACATAAAGTTGTGGAAGAAGAATTGGCTACATTCAATTACGCCAGTGATAAATTTTAAAAGTGGAAGAAGTCGAAGTTGTTGGTAGGTAGTGTTTAATTACGGCACAAAGTAAAAGACACAAAATAAGAAAACTGAAATGCAAGCGCTTCTAGGGGTGAGACAGTTATGTAAAGTTCAGTGAAGATGAAATGAAAATTGTATGGCGGTGTGAAAAAAGCCCAAGCCCTTACAACAACTAATTGCCCAAGAACCATTGCAAGCAATGCTCAGCTCATGCGGGAATATCCCAAGAAGCATTGGTTCAAGTTCCGAAACTGGTGTTAATGGAGAAGTCGGTTTCAAGGAATCGAAAACGCCAACACCAGCAACAGCGGATTCCACATAACAGACAGGATATACCTGCTGATAGACTGATGACAAAGACTGCTACTCCTAAAAAAACAGAATAATAATTCTGTCCTGTTCTTCCGATTGCGTTAAACTAAAGCGGTGTCAAACATGACTTGCGGATGGGACATTCAAAATATGTCCCGAAATGTTCTACCAGCTATGGGTAATTCACGGTTTCTTTAGAAACAAAGTCTTACCGTTAGTGTATTGTTTTCTCCCTAGCAAAAGAGATGAAACTTATAAAAGGGCATTAAGACTCATTTTGGTCACCGATCCACTCAATAACTTCACGCCGTCAACTTTCATTATTGACTTTGAAAAAGCCGAAGAAAATGCCATTAGAGCTCTCATACCGGAAATCCAAATTCATGGATGCTTTTTCCACTTTGCGCAAGCTGTTCGCAGGAAAATACACGAGCTTTTGATGCAAGCTCGATACGGCATAGAATTATCTTATAATTCATGCTTGAAGAAGTTTGTGGCCTTATGGTTCAGTGATCCTGAAGACATTCCAGAATGCTATGAAAATCTAGCAAATAGATTTATAGCAGAATTTGGAAACTCTGAAGAGCATAAACTGTTCCTAGACTATTTTGAAAATACTTGGGTTGGTCGTTCTCGTCGTGTTGCAAGATTCCTGCCAGTAATGTGGAACTGCAAAAACACCGCCTTACAAAATCTTTCGCGGACAAATAATATCTTAACTTAATATCGTTTTTTTTTTCACTTTAACATGAAAAGTGCAACAGAGGTTACAGAGGTACAACAGGGGCTTCGAATTGTTCCATTTACATAAAAATAAAGATTGCCTTATTGCGCACTGATTTACAATGAAAACGGAATACAAGAAGTAAATAATATGATATTTCCATAAAGAAATCTTAATGGCTATTTGGCTTTAAGAAGTCCAAGACTGGTAGTACCTAAGTCTACGAGATTTGTGGGAGGCTTAAGCAACAGAGGACTGGTTGCAAGGCCACCGTACTGAATGCCAATCAATCATAGGCCGAAACTAGGAGCGATTTAAGCCTTTACTTGAGTTGCCGGGCGAGTAAACTTAAAACTTGCTTTTAAGGCAAGGTGTTGAAGCACCCGTGCAGATCTGCCTCACTCATGGGAACAAAATCTAAACAAAAATAAAATCTAAAAACTAGCTAAGCAAAGGCTACCAAAGGTTGGCACCTCATCAGAGGAAGAATCGATGGCCTCCAGTCAGGAGACAATCGACCGTTTTTTTCTTTCTTATTTTATCTATGTTAAGAATAAAAGTAACATTTTGTGTATCAAAGTTACTCCGTTTGAGAGTGCGTTGATTTACATAAGTCAAGTATGAAAGTTTAACAATTAAGTTGAATTTCAATTATTGCATTCCATCTCTGCAGGTTATTCTGTCTTTGTTTGCATAGTATTCGGTCGCGTCAGTGTCCCTTAACAATGGTTGACAATGAGTTTTGTAAGTCAAGTGAATTAATTTACCTTCTCGAAGATTGTGACAAAAATATAGAAGAATTAGATTTATATATAAATAACTATTAATTGCGTAAGCTAGTTCCTTCTTTGTAGGATATATATAGTTACGTCATACAATGATGAAAGGCAAAGCATTCGTTCTGAAACCTGTCAGCGGATTCAAAGACTGCAATCCGAGAGTCGTAAAACCTTTAATCGGAAGCGGAAAGCTGCAAATGTTATAATCGGCGATCTTGTGCCCGCTTTGTAAAAAACTAAAGCAAATTCAGAACCTATCTATATTCACAGGTACAGCAGCTACTGCTACAACCAAGCCAAGCACATTGGCCAGTGCGGTCCAAAAGCGACACTTTACCGAAGTGTAAAGAAATTCGGTAAGCAGCTTAGATATTATATATCTGATAACAACATGTACGTAGTAAAATGTAGAGCTGCTGGCAACGTCATTACTGCCAGTTGTGAGTTGAATGCGTTATCCTTGTCAGGCAGAAAGAAGAAGTAGTTCGTTGGTGAGTGGCTTCCAATTCCAAACAGGCAACTTCTTCTTACATAGTGTTGTAGTGTAGTGGTGTAGTATTTGTAGTTCCACTTTTAAAAACAATCCACGAAGAAAATTAACAATAGATTAGTGACGAGTGGTGAGTAAAATCACTGAGCCATATAAGTTAATAGCAACGACCTACGCCAGTACATGTTCAAGTATTTAAATTACACTTCTAGCATAAAATGTAATTGAACTTTTGCATAAAATAATAAAAGTGCAATTACATCGATAATCGAATCAGCAACATAATTTGCACTTCTATTTTGGTTTCCGTTCTACCGGAAATTCTAAGTAAACAAAAAATGTATTTAGTTAAGTTTTATTAAATTGAATTGTATTTGGATATCAGGGAAATAAGCAGATTTGAATCAACAGCCGATACGATCGGACAAACATATTTTTTATTTGGCGCCCAACGTCGGGCTATCAGAAAGTAATACTCCCAAAGTCCTTATACTTAAAGGATAATAGAGTAACAGAAATCCCCATAGTAAGGATACTTTACCGTACTGGTGGCGGAGCACGGATCCACACATTAAAACAACTCATCTCTAAATTCCTCATCGCAGGAAAAATCCCTTCACATCCTCATAGTGGGACGCAGGAGGAACAATATCAAACAACACATCTTTAAATTCCTCATCGCGGGAAAAATCCATTCACATCGTGGGACACAGAAGCAGTAAAACCATGAGAGAATTATTAATACTATTAACTATTTTTCGTTTAGTACATACGAAAATAATGGAATATTCAAATACAAAATTTACCCCAATACGAGGGCGAGGTAGCAATTTTCGAATATTCCTTTTATTTTAAACATTCGACCAATTTTTCTGAGCTCGATGACATCATTGCCGACAATATCAAAATTATAAACTCTCTTAAAGATGAAAGAGATAGGGAGATACTGAAATAGGATGTTAAAGAAATAGAGCGTTTAATTTAATTTAAGTATACAATTGCTTTATACTAGATTGCATAGATTGCCAACATTTTATTCTATTTATTTATCCTGCTAAAGTCAGTTCTTTTTTCTGTGTCAAGATGTAAGGATAAAATCGGAAGCAACAAACGCAAGGTCACAACAGCTGATGCTAAGGAGACTTTTGTTATAATCGTTAATTACGCAGGGATAATTAGGATATTGATATTGATTATTTGATTTTATTTTTCGAGAGCATCAACCAGTTATTAGAATAGAATTTTCGGATCTCCATACCCTTTATTTCACTTTTTATTGCGTTAGTTAGGTCTCTGCTAGAATATGCTGATGTAATATGAAACCAATTGTACCAAAGCTCACTCTGAAAGCATTTAAAAAGTCCAGAGGCGTTTCACTAAATATATTTTTCGAAAAATGAGATGGGACTTTGAAATTCCTTACCAAACTCGGTGTCATTTAAATTTTAAGCTCAAGAAGAAAAGCTCATAACATCGTGTTTGTAAGGGACTTGTTATGCTATCACATTAACTGTCCATCTCTCTTAGGCCAAGTACCAACCTATGCCCCGGCTAGACCTTTAAGGGAAAGAAATCTTCTCCTTCGACGTGTTCACGGAACTAATTACGGCCACAATGAGCCTATGTCCAGAGCTATTGTTTCATTCAATGAAGTTTGTAATTACATACATATGTTGAAATACATTTCTCTCATAGTCGCTTCAAAAGTGTTTTACTTAATTTGTTTGAATTTTCTTAGTCTTAAGTAATTGTTTTATATAATTTGTAGGTATAGCTATCTCGTAATCTGTATAGCTTAGCTAGTAGACGAAATAAACAAATAATAATAATAAAAGAAATGTACTAAATTTACAAGCCAAAACCAGATGTAGACCTACAAAGGTCTACTCATTTTCTCGCACATGTCCATGACACGGGGATGTAGCCATGTCATGTTGGTCCATCCCGGACTGCGAATCCATAGATAAAAAGAAGGAGAAGACTGTGATGTCTACCTTATGGGCCTGGCCTATAAATAAATTATTATTTGACTGTTCTTACTTTCACCTGATAAGGCTGTTCTGTACTAAGTGTTAATGTTTACAAACATTTATAATTTACCCTATTTGTATTTTTTTTTCTGTAACTCAAATTGATACTCTGTTCGCTTCTTGTTTTATATTAGTATTCGTATAAGAGTTGCTTAATTGCTCTATTTTGTTTAATTTGGTCGCATATCGACGAGCGCATAATACTTTGTATGTTAATTGAATTCAAATGTTCTTCTGTTATGTCGCTCTCTTGAAATTACTCTCAAATATTGTTATTTTCTTTGTTTTACTTTGTGCATTCATTCGTTCTGGTTAATGATCGATTTTGTCTTAGAATCTCTTTCTTTTGTAATTGAACCAGCAACCAAGTAAGAACACATCTACTGTGTACATACAGTTTGCCAATAAATTGATATCTATTTTGATTAAGATTGACAATCGAATCGAACTATTAATTCGTCCAAAACAAAGGCTCTGCTCCTCTAACGTTACTCCTAAAATATTAAAAAAAATAGGCCTGACTTTTGCTGTCAAATAAAAACAAAAACCAATTGAACTTTGTGGTAGAAAAAAAAATAGAAAAAAAAAACAAGAAAACCAAATAAAGTGAAGAAACGAAATAAGAAAAGGCGAAAAACACAAGAAAACAACACAGAAACAAGAAACAAAAGAAAAATTGTGAGGAACCAAACTTTTCTGGGGGCAATTAAAGAAAAGATTGATGCATTGGTAAGTAATTCAAAAACTACTACATTCAAATACTCTTTTATATACCAAATAAAATAATAAACTTTTTAGGTGACCAAATTAGGTGGCTAAGGAAGGTTGGAGATGCTTCCAAGCATAAAGAAACTTTAGAGATGTTTTTAGAAGTCTTAACTTAGAACATCGTGATGAGTTAGCAAAAAAGATTAATGTTCTATGCAAGTCCTTTTTTTGACAAAGAACGATGATTGGCTTAAGGCCACAGAAGACTTCAGCTATGAGAATAATGATCCATTTACAAGTAGATCGCAAGGCAGGCCAAAAAAAGGATTTTTAGAGTGTTCTAGAACCAAAAGAAGACGTATTGCAAGCATTGCATCAATAGATCCAGATATAGCCTCTTGTTTAAGAAATTGCGAAGACACAGATATTTCGCATAGAAAAACGCTTAACGTGAATGACGCTCTAAAAATATTGGTTGAGGCTAAGTTGTCTAAAAAACAATATGAAGTAATTATGAGTGTGGTGAATGAATCTACGGATGTAGATTGAAAAACCTCTTTATGAAAGCCAGAAAAAACGCATTCAAAAAGAGTTCAGGGAAAAAACTGGTCTCATTATTGACAAGCCTCAAGGTGGGGGGAACTCAAATGATGGAAATACGGCCCGGAGGTTTTTTGCAAACCCTTCCTTTTCTTCTGAGATAACTGGAGTAAAAAAATCGCTAATAGAGAGATGCGCAGTTATATTAAAAACGTTGGCCTGTTGCTTTGCCATAAACGCCAATGCCTTTGAAAAGTACACATTAGAAACCGCCAAGGAAATTGTTAATGAATATCCATGGTATCATATGCCAGCTTCTGTACATAAGGTACTTATTCATGGGGGACAAATTGTCCAACACGTAATATTGCCCATAGGGCAGTTAACTGAAGAAGCTGCTGAAGCTAAAAATAAGGAGGTAAAAATGTTTAGGGAAAAAAATACGCCGAAAATTTCTAGAGTTGCCACCAACACTGATTTGATAAATAGACTGTTTCTTACTTCGGACCCACTTCTATCAAACGCTCGTGTTCTTGAAAAATCTGTAAAATTAAGTTTACCCAAAGAGGTGTTAGACTTATTGCACTAACTACTTTAATAAAATTATTTAAAAAGTAAAAATAACGACTCTATTTATATATATAGTGACATACGGTCCGCTCAAGTGAGTGTGGGCGAGCGTCGGTTGAGAGGAACATGACACGACCCGCATTCCAACGGCTAAAGAATACCCGTGGATGCCTGTCTGTCGTTCTGCGCTTCCGAATTTCGCTTACGTTTTCGTTTGCGCAACCATTGGCTGCTTATCTCTTCCCAAAAAGAGTCAATGCATCGCTGCACATTCCTCTGCTGGAATGTTGCATGAGCGTCGCATTGCCTTTTTCTGAGTTTGGTTTTGGCAGTCTCTTCTTGGCAACCATCTCAATCGGACTTCTTGTTCTTACTATATTCAGTGTTATTTGTCATTAAATATGTAATTAATAATTTTGACCGCTCTTCCCATATAAATGAAACCACTGTGCGACGGTATCTCTGGAATTCAATTGACTGAAAAGGAAGTCATTGACTGGTTAGGCGATAACAACATTCAGGACATCACGTAGGCAGATAGCGAAGAAGAGCCAATACATGAGCTGAGCATCGAGAGAAGATTAAGCATGAAGATGCAATAACAGCTTTGGGCATTTCTATGAAATGGGGGTTGGAGAATAAAGCCTTGCAAAACCTTAAGGCGGATAAGATTGCAAGAAATGGGTTGAAAATGCCCGCATCAATGTAAGAACTCAGCTAAGCACGCTTGCAAAGAAGATTGACATTGAATTCTGGAGTAGAACAAACCTACGCTGGACCAATCTCAACACTTGCAGGCACGCAAAAGAATTATGGCCAGAAGTGAGCAAAAACATATCCAAATTCATGATCCGACTGAGCCGCAAGGATATTCACATACTCACAGGGGCCATTACTGGACACTGTGCAATTGGCGTACATGGGGAGGGGCTTGACATACTGCACAATGACTTCTGCAGAAGATTCAGAGACGTTGAAGCAATAGAATCTTTTCGTCATCTGCTTTGCGAATGCCCAGGCCTTAAAAACAGTGGACAGAGGATTCTCAATAGCTTCTTCTTCGATGAACTAGAAGGTCTGGAGAATGTGGATCTTAAGGAACTCCTCAAATGTGTCAACCTTATAAATAGTATTTTCAAAAAAATCTATGAATGGATACTTTAAAATGTAAGCAATCTACTTTGAAGAAAGATAGGAAAAATTGTAGAGCCTTCTCGAAAATATAATCAAGGAAAGGAAAGTCCAGAACACACTGTTAGAGATGATGCCAATGAAGCAGAGGACAACACACCACCTCAGTTCGAAGCGAAAGAAGCTCGCACTGGGAAAACAACCACTGACAAAACCTCCTATAAAGATACAGCAATTTACGTTTAGTACCGGTCGATATCGATAGTAATCCTCTTACTAATGAACAAATGGTTCAGATACAAGAGAGGATTGTGGATGTGGACATCAAGGTCGAATTGCGCGACGGGGATGCAAAGCCAGCTTTCCGCGGGATAAATTTCAAAGCCTGGTGGCTGATGTTAGTATGTGCGGACAGCGGACATCACCACTTCAGAGTGAATGAAAACCAACTTCCTCAAACTGAAAGAGAAATGTGGGTTGGAAGTGATGCTTGTGGGGGAGGAATACTTTCCGAAACCACATATAGTCAGAGCTTTCTTCCCGCAGAGTACCGGGGTCGCAAACGAGAGGATACTGGCGATGCCAGAACAATGATCTGAACACCAGAACGTGGAGAGTTCTGCAGACGAGAAGGATGACGCCTACATGGTCTTTGCCATTAACGAGAGCACGATGCGTAGGCTTGCGGAGCTCAGGGGGGTGGTCTCTTATCGATTTGGACATATCAAGATAATCCTCAAGGGATCCGAAAAGTCTGCATTTCAGGCTCCAAAAATAGTGACACTGCTACAACGAGCTTACTTACTTACTTACTTAGATGGCGCTACAGTCCGGGGTGGACCTGGGCCTCAACCAACACGCCTCTCCAGTTAGCACGATCTTTGGCTAACTGCCTCCAGTTGCGCACTCCAAGTTGGTTGAGGTCCCCTTCCACTTGTGCGCGCCACCTAAGGCGAGGTCTTCCTCTACTGCGTTGTCCCTCCGGGTTGGAATCGAAGACTCTTCGGGCCGGAGCGTTGGTGTCCATTCGCTCTACATGTCCTAGCCATCTTAGTCGACTGATACGTACTTTTCTGACCAAGTCGATGTCGCTGTACAGCTCGTAGAGTTCGGTGTTAAATCTCCTCCTCCAAAGCCCGTCAACGCAAACGGGACCGAAAATCACTCGAAGAATTTTGCGTTCGAAGCGCCCAAGGAGATCTTCATCCGCTTTTGACAACGTCCATGATTCTGCGCCATAAAGCAGGACTGGGATGATGAGGGTCTTATATAGAGTCTCCTTGGTGTTTCTCGACAAGGCCTTACTAATCAATTGCCTTCTTAGGCCAAAGTAACAGCGGTTGGCAAGTGTAATTCTTCGCTTGATTTCTGATGTGATGTCATTTTCAGAATTAATAGCGGAGCCGAGGTAGACAAAGTCCCGAACTACCTCAAAGTTATAGCTGTCTATCGTGACGTTCTGTCCGATTCGTCGATGTTGTGTGTCCCTTCTTGTTGACAGCATATATTTCGTTTTGCCCTCATTCACCACTAAACCCATTTTTGCCGCCTCTGTACTGATACTTGCAAACGCACCAGTGACAGCTCGCTGTGTTCTGCCAATGATGTCGATGTCGTCAGCGTATGCAAGTAGTTGCACAGACTTTTGGAAAATTGTGCCCCTGGTGTTGGCTTGCGAGTTTCGCACAATTTTCTCAAGAATGATGTTGAAAAAGTCACATGACAGCGCATCACCTTGTCTAAATCCTTTTTTGACATCAAAGGTCTCGGTGAGATTGTTTCCGACCTTTACGGAGCAGCGAGCGTTCTCCATCGTCATTCTGCACAACCTGACAAGTTTGGCAGGGATGCCAAAACTAGACATGGCTCTGTATAGCTCGTCTCTATAAATGCTGTCATATGCGGCTTTAAAATCGATAAATAGGTGATGAGTATCGATTTGGACTTCTTGGGTTTTCTCCAGGATCTGCCGTAGTGTGAACATTTGGTCGGTTGTGGACTTACCGGGCCTAAAACCGCACTGATAGGGTCCAATCAGTTCGTTGACAAATGGTTTCAGGCGTTCACACAGTACGGAAGACAGGATTTTGTAAGCGATGTTAAGGAGACTGATGCCTCTATAGTTGGCGCAGTTTAGAGGGTCTCCTTTCTTATGGATCGGGCAAACAATACTGAGGCTCCATTCTTCAGGCATACTTTCCTCTGACCAAATTTTAGAAACGAGTTGGTGTATGCTCTCTACCAAGTCATCCCCCGCTGCCTTAAAAAGCTCGGCCGATAAACCGTCCGGTCCTGCAGCTTTGTTGGACTTCAGCTTGGATATTGCTATCCTTACCTCATTTTGGTCAGGTGGACGGAAGTCTTGGCTTTCATCGCCCAGGTTGAATGGTTCATTCTGCCTGACAGCGGAATTTGTGTCGTCTTCGCCGTTTAGCAGTCTGCAGAAATGGTTTTTCCATGTCCTCAACACCGACTGTGACTCTACTACAAGGTTTCCTTGTTCGTCTCTACAGGTCTCTGTTCGGGCCTTGTTCCCGTGACACGTTCTTTTTACCTTTTGGTAAAACTTCCGAACATTGTTCCTGGAGTAACACCTCTCTATTTCCTCGATCGCGCGCTTCTCATGCTCTTTCTTTTTCCTCCGGAGAAGCCGGTGTTCTTCCCTCCGTTTTTGCTCGTAGAGCTCACGAGCTGCTCTCGTCCTTCTCTGCAGCGCCGCTTTGTAGGCCAGTTGCTTTGCTGCATGTGCTTGCCGGCACTCTTCGTCAAACCAGGGGTTTCGCGGTGGTGGTCGGGTGAAACCTAGCACATCAGTTGCGGCTTTTCTGACGGCTTCTTGGCATCGATGCCACTGGTCTTCAGCACTTGATGCTGGCTGCACAGGACTTCTCGAGAGGTTGAGGGAGACGCGATCGGCAAAAGTTCTGGCGGTTTGTTGCGTTTGTAGCCGTTCAACGTTGAATCTTCTGACAGTATTTCCTCGTTGTTGTGGTGTCTGGGATATCCGCATACGTACCTTGGCTACAACAAGGTAGTGATCCGAGTCTATGTTGGCCGCTCGGAAAGTTCGGACATCTAGAATACTGGAGGAGTGCCTTGCGTCGATCGCAACATGGTCAATTTGATTGACCGTTTGATGGTCTGGTGACCGCCATGTTCCTTTGTGAATGTTGAGGTGTGGAAACCGTGTGCTTGCTATAGTAGCATTACGTCCCGCAGCAAAGTCAATTAGCCTAAGTCCGTTTCCAGACGTGGTGTCGTGTAGGCTGTGCTTTCCGATTGTGCTACCAAAGAGGTCCTCCTTTCCTATTTTGGCGTTAAAATCACCTAAGACAATTTTAACGTCGTATTTAGGACATTGCTCATATGTTTTGTCGAGGAGCTCATAGAAACATTCTTTGGTAGCGTCGTCCTTATCTTCTGTGGGGGCGTGAGCGCATATCAGGCTGATGTTGGCGAATTTAGCCTTGATGCGGATAGTTGTAAGGCGCTCACTTACGTGTCGAAAGCTCAAGACTTCTTGCCTAAGTCTGCCGCTTACAACGAATCCGCATCCAAATAGACGCTGCTTCTGCTCTCTGTAGCAATCACCGTAGTAGATGTCACAGGTTTTCATCCTTCTTTTGCCTGGCCCATCCCACCGCACCTCCTGAATGGCGGTGATATCTGCCTTGTAGCAGTCTAGGGCCTCCGCTAATTGTTCGGCTGCACGCGGTCTGTTCAGGGTTCGAACATTCCACGTGCAGACCCGAACGTCATTGTCCTTTTTTCGTTTTGCAGGGTCGTCAACAGTGAATCCATCCGTATCCGAGGCTCTTGGTTGCTTCGTAACCATTAATTTTTCCGTGGTTGGGTAGTTAGCCCCACGCACAACCCCCAACCTGGAGGACCAGGCCCTAAGATAACCCTAGGACAGCGGGTCGGATACTCCGTTGTCAGTAACCCACTTCGGGGATATGAGTGCTGCCGTTGGCCCATAAAGGGTTCATCCGCCACCATCTCTATTTCAGCACCCTGACTAGTGCTGAAAATCCTTACAGACCTTTGCTCCAAATATGTCAGAGAAGCTCACGCAAGGTATCTGCCATCTCGACTGTTGACAACACCGTTGATTCAATCTTGTGTATTCATCCGCTGTATGTCCTCTTTCTGAGGGGCTCATGTAAGACCTCTGAGACTCGTTCAGTCAGTCATTCCGACAGAGCATTATAGTGTTGCTATTTTCTTCGTGTTCAACACTCGCGCTTATAAGTTTAGCAAGCCAAGCCCGGTTGAGCGAGACCAGTACCCGGTGGTTACCACGCGGAGGTAAAATAAGCACAATTGATGTGTATGAAAAAGTTACAACAGCTGGGCACCGCCAAGTTGATGCCAATCAGCGCCTACCCGATTCATACACACCCAACCACCTACAGAGTGACAACGAGCAAGTCGTCAAAAATAACAAGCGCTAGCACGTCGCAATCAAGTGGCTAGTATTAGTACTGCCGCCGGAAGCGATAAAAAGAAGACAGACACACTGCCGACGAACGTCAGCATGACGTTTTAGACTGAAGCTAGCTGCGGAACGGGAGCGGGAAAGGCAGAAACACGGACAACGAAACAAAGGTCCGAGAGATAGACACGAAGTTCTCTCTCAACAGGCCATCGTACGCAGAAGAGGCGATAACATGCCTTATAGGGTAAGAAAACCTGAACGCGGCAGGAAGCGATGACCACCCTATTAAACGTGCTGCAGGTTAACCTGCACCACGCTATAGTTGTCTCGGACACCTATAACCAAAGATGTGCCGAAGGGAACATCGCTCTCGGTTTAATCCAGGAGCCATGGGCAACAGATGGTAAGATATTTGGTTTAAACAGTAAAACCAGAGAGCTTATCTTAGCTCGAGGAAATTTTAGACCAAGGGCAGCTCTACTAGTTGCGAACGATATAAAATTCTCTCCCATTCCAGGTTTCATTACCAAAGATCTGGTGGCGATCCTTCTAGCCACAACGCACAACGGCTGAGAGCTGCAAACATTTTATGCGTATCGGCGTATTTTGCTGGAGGTGACGAAACACCATCACGACAAGTACAGGAGCACGTCCTGTACTGCCAGACCCAGCAAGGGACACATCCAATTTTATAAAGCATTTGAGAAAAACTTTCCGAAAGAATTCCACGAATATTATACAACTTAAGCCCACTTAATTTTAGGAGTTGATTGTAGACGAATCGTTTCGATGTAAAATAGCGATTTAAAAGTCATGAGTCGCCCAACAACCGTAAAGCGCTCATAGACGATTCATTCTCTTTGCTCCACATGATCGAAAAATTGACGCAAAACAGAAATAATGTTTGCACAACCGCTGATGCGGCTTCGGCATAGTTCAACACGTTGGCTGTCACTTGGCAATGCTCTTGATGGGCTGATTGTTATTTGGCCAGTGGTTCGGCTTTATTTTCAAGACCTAGGTGAAAACAATTGGCAATTGGTTTATGAGAGTAATGAAATGACACAAAACCTGAAATGTTTTTGTACTTCTTAAGTCAATAATTAAAAAAATCGATTTTAACTTTGGAAGGTAGTTATTTAACTGCAATAACTAGTCATAAAGTTTTATCAGACTTGAAGACTGACATAGAATGTACAATTTTTTTGGAGCAAAAACGCTTAAAAGAAATAAATTTGTCAACCAAAAATGTCAATAACAATTAATGTTTTTATCTTTTTTGTTTTTTTTTTATATACCTACTGTATTACAAAAAATATCTTTATTTTTTGTTATTTCAATGTTTTTGTTATTGTTGTTTAAAAAAAAAACCTGAAATAAAACTATAAATTTGTTTTGTACTATGAAGAAATAAGGTTTTTCTAATTCTCCCGATTTTTTCTCAATCTGCCGATATTTTTTCTGAAACCTCCCGATTTGTTGAGAATCATTCCTGGCAACCCTATGTGTACCTACATCACACACACACTACACCATAAGAGGAGTAGTCCTAAACTCTCTTTAGCGCGTGTCAATTAAAACAAAAATCATCGTACAACAATTATTGTGTACCTACATTGTTCCCGAAAAGGATTTTTGAAAATTTTTCACATGTGTTGCCTTAATGAAGTGTATTGGACTTGGACCCCAAATCAGAATAAAAATATTTTTTTCCGCACACAGAAAAAATGAGTGGCATAAAAATATATGACATCATAAAACCCTTAAAAATTCGAACACATTTCGCCAATCTTAACAAAGGAAATGGAACGAATATAAAAAAAACACACATCCACAAAGAGAAGGAATGTCGATGGGCTGGAAATACAAGAAAACGTAAAACACATTTGCATAGCGAGTAGGGAGACTTTCTACACGTATGAGTTTCACAAAGCAAAATGCACAAACAAAAAGGAACAAAAAGTGGAAACAGGTCAAAAGAATTAATTTTAAGCCAAATGTAGATGCAAACACAACGAACATTGTAAAAAGGGGTACGCAAAACACCAGATTTTACCTGCATCGTCAATCCATCCATACGGCCATGCGACGCGGCGTGCTGTAGTTATAGATAAGCTATAAGCACACATCTACTGGAGCTGTGAGGAAAAACAGTGCCGATATAAAAGTCTGGCCCGGGGTGGGTTGTAGCTGTAGGTATTGCACAACTCATGGTATATGTGTACTGTGTAGGTAGGCATTGGTGAGGGTATATCGATTAAAATGAGTAGGGACAGATACACACTTCCTACCACTACAAACCAAAATGCAGAAAATATCTCACAATAAGTGGAAGCAGGTCGAAAGAATACTTTTTATTTGTGTACAGCGAATACCTGAGAAGAAAAGGGTACACAACACAATTTATATGTACCACTACCATTGCATGGGGCTTGCTGTTGCTGTTGCTACGTAAGATGATGACGAATGATTATATGTTTTTCTTCATTATGTATTTTTAAAGGCGCGGTGACTTGAATTCTTCTCAGTTGTGCGAAAGAAGCGAAGTAAACACAATACGCGCGTTTTCTACTACGAGCGAATTACAGTGCAAGTGTTTTTGAATTAAAAATAAAAAAAAAAACAGGAAATGGGAAAACATACTCTGAAGTGTTTGGCCTGCGGTCGGCAAGAAAAAGACAATGCAGGTGTAAGATATTTTTATGTGCCGAAAAATACTGAAAGGTAAGCAAAATTAGATTAGTTTTAATGAAATTTTTTTTGAACAAGAAAAAACTTTTACGGAAGACATTTGATTAAAACACATGGTGTCGGTGTGGTAGTAAGAGAGAAATAATAGAGGATGAGCATTTTTTCTGAATATGGCACAGGGTGTTTCCGTTGGCAATAATTCAAAATAAAATTTGAGTAATACGTTTGCTAAGATGGTTTTCTTCGTTGTTGGATTTTTTGATTATTTTATTGAATTTGTTGAGCGTATCTAAACTCGAAAACGTACAAATAGATAAAGCAATGAGAAATTCTTTCTTTTAATGTTTACAACAAAAGTACATAATCAAATTAGTATTCTGTGTGATCACAGAATCCATCGTATTCGGAATTTTGCTACGAACCCCGAAAGAACTATCACAATAAATGTAGCAAAAATGTCCACTACGACGGATTCTGTGATAGTGCTTTCGGGGTTCGTAACAAAATTCCGAATACGACGGATTCTGCAATCACCCATTACAAAGGGAACTCTAGATTGCTTACTAAATTTCAACTCACGCTTGTGTTTTTGACAATCTTTTTTTTTAAATGTAGCCTGCAAAATAATATAACGCATTTTCACTACCGAAATTAGCATTTCTATCGGATTCAGTTTTGAAAGCGGTAGTTAATTTTCCTTCTTTTTTGCCGTTTCATACTATATTTCAACTTCGCGTCGCGAAGTTATAATCTTTCAATTGGTTCGCAGTTTCTATGGGTTATAGATATTATATTTGTAATATAGATACTTTATTATAAAAAAAGGATATTTTAAATACAGAAATGAATTGAAACGGAGTCAGGTGCTTCCTATTTCCTCCTCGGTTGCGTTAAAGATCTAAGGTGTTTTCCAGTAAATATCGATTGAGGTTTCTCGTTAAAAGGAGCTTACTACAATCTTCCCTTAAGTTCATTGAAAGGCATTTTAGGACCATTTGTAATCTGCTATCATTCTTTTAAAAATTGAATATTTTCAGTTATAATGGCAGGATTATTAAAAGAAAAAAGATATCTTTTTAAAAAAAGGGGAATTTAATGGAAAAATGTTTTCATTAAAAAAAATTGATTCGCTCTTCATTTTTAAAAAATTTCAGACTAATTTTTTACGGAACTTGAACTTGGAATACATGTCTTCAGTGAAATGTCTTTCCCAGACTCTCAAATCCGTTGTATACTTTTTTTTATATTAAATGTGATTTGTTGATGCAACTTAACCACTTTGCTCTTCTAAAAATATCTTTTTCTCTTAATAACCATAAATGGTTTTTCATTAGCGACTTGACAACTTCAAACTTTCAGTGTGAACGCACCCTTAAACCGTTTACGGAACTGTCGTCACACGAACGAACAACGTTTACAAATAATTAAAATTTACTACCGAAATTCCGAGTCGTTGGTCGCAAACTTATGAATGAGCGTAGCTTTAACGCCATTTCGGCCGTAATTCTTGTCCCAGTAGATAAACGCATTTTTGGTTAGACGGTTTCATAAATAAACAAAATATGTGTTACTGGACAGGTGAAAACCCTCACGTGCTTCATGAAACAGCACTTCATCCGCAAAAAGTCACTGATTGGTGCGGTTTCTATGCCGGTGGCGTCATTGGGCCGTTTTTTCGTCGATGAAAATGACCGTCACGTTACAGTAAATAATATTCGCTACAGAAACATGTTGGAACGATATTTCTTGGAGCAATTGCATGAATTGAACATCAGTGATATGCGGTTCCAACAAGACGGTGCCACTAGCCACACATATGAACGCAGTCAGATTCCATTCATAAATGTTTTGATAGTAATTGAAGCCAGTAAACATTTTTTTTTTAGATATCTCAAGTAGGTTGCATTTTATTTAAAAAAGAAATTGTCAAGTCCTTAATGAAAAACCCTTTATATGAAATATGAAAAATGTAAAATCATATTTGGATTACTATACATGAGAATTTAAAAAAACAAAGAAATGGGAAACTGAAGACCTAGGGCTTATTTCCAAATGCGCGGCGGATCGCTTTTCTTGGCGGATTGGTATTTTTGTATTTCCAAAAGCTGTCAAAAGCGACAGCTTTTTAGTACTCGGATTGCCGACGGACTGTTTGCGGATAAAAAATAAACTACATTTTTGTGACGGAAAAAAACTGTCAAACATAAATGGAAAATTGGAAGTCAGAATGAAAAAAAAACTAGAAATATCAGTTTGTTTTTGAGAATAAGCAAAAGCGAAGACAGTCGATTTTTAGGTATCTCTTTCAATACGATTCGCCGGGAATTTGGGAATACCCCCTTATATTTGCACAAAATATGTTCGCATCTTGCCGTTAAGGCAATTACTTCGATCAAGTTAAAAGTTGGCTTATGTATACCTAATTAGTCAAAGACCCAAAAAAAAAAGAATAGGTATATTTTGCAGATGAATTTACCTTTTCTTCTCGACCAAACACTTCAAAGTATGCTTTCCCATTTTTTGTTCCAATTTATATTAATTAAAAAACTACTCGAACTTTTAAAAAACACTTTTACTCGTAATTTGTTTCCGCCATAAACAACTCTCACGTGTTACCCTGTATTGTGCTTTTTACTTCACTTCTTTCGCACAAGCACAGCAGATAAGCATTCAAGTTATTACGCCTTTAAAAAAAGCAATATAAAAAAAAACACAAACACAATCGTTCGTCGTGTAGTAGTAGCGATACAGATAGATAAAACGTGTTGTGTAAACTTTTCTTCACAGGTAGTTGTTGTATACAGTCGTTGACTTGCTTCCACTTACTATACAATTGTTTATGCTTTTTGTTTTGTGGTAGTAGGAAATGCATGCGTACAGAGTGTTTCTACTCTTTATAATGGATACATTCTGGTATAGATATTCCTTGCGTTTTATTCATAATGGCTTTTTAAAGGCGTATTGACTTGAGTTGCTTGTTTTAGCTTTGCAACAGAAACAGAAGTCAAGTTCAAGACAACGCTTGAGTGCAAGCGTTTTTTTTAAATTTAAATTACAAGTAGATACTGTTTTTGAATTGCATTAAGATATGGGAAAACATACTTGGAAGTGTTTGGCCTGCGGTCGCGAGGATAAACAACATTTAGGTGTGAAATATTTTGCGGTGCCCAAAAATTGTGAAAGGTAAAAAAAATATTTAATTAGTCGGTTGTACATATTTGAGGAGTACGATAACTTAAGCGCCAAAAATTGATAACGGTATTTTGTAAAGGGGTTAAATACAAGCATTTTTTTTACTATGGGAGGGGGAGGGGGTCTATCACGGGAGGGAGGCGGTAGGAGTAATTTAAAAAAAATACTTAAAATAAAAAATAATATATAAAAAAAATATATTAAAAAATAATGGCAACACTTACAATAAAGAATGTTGGCATTTTTGAAAGCCAAGAGTCTGTTCTTTCATATTATTTTTAAAGTTATTTAAAAAAAATACTTTCAAACTTAAAATTTAAGGGATAAAATTAAAAAAGAATTTGTATGCTGATTTTTTCAATATGTACTGAGAAAATAGATACTTAATTTGTTAATTTGTTAGTAGGATATAGATGTAGAATATATGCAATCTTTATTTAAATTAAATTAGTTTACCCAATTTTTAACAACATTCTTTAGCACAATCTACGGCCTAAAATTTCACATTATAGACAAAATTTATATAGATTTGCATTATAGACAAATCAGAACAGATTCCCGGCTTTAAAAAATGTTATAGTACTTTTTTTGTAAGGGCTTTAGTTTTCATCGCAAAAATTATCGTACTCTCGCCATTTTTTGTTCTTAAATTTCAAGTTTGAAATTGGTTTTTACAGATTCCAGGCTAACAAAAATAGCAAAATCCTTTACTGCAAGTGTTGCCATTATTTTGTAATATTTTTTTTTTTAATTTTAAGTATTATTATTTTAAAACGCCTAAATAAAGCAAGAAAGACCTCCTCCCATAGTAAAAAATGCTTGTAATTAACTGCTCTACAAAATACCGTTATCAATTTTTTACGCCTAAGTTATCGTACTCCCCCGAAATATGAGTTGGTTTTGACTCATAAGTCTTTAAACCAAAACTAAAAACCACTTTTTCACTCTATAAATTCTTTTTGTTTTAATATATATATTTATTTATGTTTTAAAATATGTCCTTTTTCATTTTAAAACTATTATTTTGTCTTATCGAATTTAATTTTTATTAAAAGTTATTTCATACATTTGAGCTTATAAGAACATTTTTGTTATTTTTTTTCTTTTCAGAAGAGCAAAGTGGTTGCGTTGCCTAAACAAATCACATTTGATAGAAGACACATTTTCAGCAGATTGGAGAGTCTGCGAGAGTCATTTCACAAAAGACATGTACTCCAAGTCAAAGTTCCGATTAAAATTTTCGGCCACGCCTAGTTTACAAATTGTAAATAATGTTTCCAATATACAAGAAGGTATAAACAAAGATTGAAAGACAAATTATACAAATTAAGTTATTGTTTTTTTTTTTGTTCTTTTAATAGGTCGAATACGTGAAATGTTTGGGGAATTCTCAGCAGCTTTTTCAAATGAAACAGTCGGCATTAGACTGGAGCCAGATAATGAAGACACCCGAATGCTGGAGACTTTTGACGGATCGAACAATCCGACCATCAAAGTGGAAGCTGATGTCAACATTAATTCTGAGGCAGTTAATGAAGAGATCCAAATGATGAAGATTTTTGAGGAGGCGAACAATGCAGCCGTAAAAATGGAAGCAGATGTCTACATTAAACCTGAGCCACTTACTGAAGATACGCAAATGATGGTGGTTATTAATGAAGCCGATGATCCAACCATAAAAGTGGAAGTAGACGATCAGTTTTTAGATGATCATCATTTAAATCAGGGTATAAAGGCTGAAATTTTCGACAATCCTGTGAAAGAAGAAGAGGAAATACAAATTGAGGATGTAGTATTTGAAGACCCGCCGCCGGAACAAATGGAGAGCGCATTAACAAAAGATCAGTCGACGCAGACAACTTTTGAAGAAAACTCTGAATTATTGTATTTAAGAAAAGAGTATGCGAAATTAAAAAAAGAGCTTGAAATCTTAAAAAGGGAAAAAAATGCAGCTGTATAAAAAATTAAGAATTAAAAAATCTATTGTTTAAATATATATTTTTTTTGTTGCAAACATTTTTCTTATTACTTCTGAGAATTATGATTACATTTTATTACTCTCCAGAGAACTTGGGCATTTCGGTTGTAAAAGGTATTCTTTGCCACGAAAAAGATAAATTTGATTGAACATTGGTTTTCTTGCGAATTTAAAATTATGAACATACAGTGAGCGTCAAAAGTTAGTAAACATCAATGATGTTTTGATTTCTCTTTGGAGCTTGAAAACTATTTTTTTTTTAAATATCTAAAAAGTATTTTATCTTGTCGAAATAAAATACATTTTGTTATTGTTATTTCGTTATCAACATTTTTACAGGGGGCTAAATATGCACTTCGCCGCGAAGCGCATTTTTATTAGATTTCGCACTTCGCTCTATTACATTCGCGCAACTATGGAAATGCGAACGTCATTTATCGACGTCAAATTCGATAGATGTTTTGATGGGGAATGAAGTTGTCAGCGGTGCATTTGCATGGTGAAAAAAAAAAAAAACGAAACTGACAAAACGACAGCGAAAAATATTGTGATTTCTTATATTTTCTTTGCATTTAGGGCAGAAAAACAAACTACAACAACTGAACACTTCATTTGCTTGGTTCAATTTATGAAAGAGCACGACCCCGACTATTACATTTCGGTTTCCTGATTCACAACTCTTTCCCCTTAAATGATTATTACACACATAATATCGATACCTCTTATTCTCTTTTTTCGCATACGTTAGTGTCATATTTACACCACAGCTCTTAGCTGGCTAAAGGTTTGTTAAATTGTCAACAATTTAAGAACAAAGCGAAAGAATTGTGGGCAGAAATTACAGAAGTGCTAAACGCTAGAGGACCTCCGAAAAGGTCGGCAGATGGGTGGAAAAAAGTTAGTATTTCTGCGGGAAATGTTTGAATAATTCAATGCAAAAATTTTACATTTGGAAAGACTATAAGTACCACGTCAAAACCAAAATTCGACATAATGCTAATTGTATTAAAGGAACAGGCGGAGGTCCCAACAAGCAACAAGTGCTCTCCGCACTGGAAGAAGAAGTTGAGGTGTTACTTGTCTTAAACACCTTAACAGAAGGGCATAAAGTTGCGAAATTCGGAGTTTCAAGACCTCAGACCGATGTGCATATCTTGCCCAACGCTCTTTTGATAAGATCATTCAGCAAGAAATCGAAGCGTTGCTGCTAGTTTTAATATTAGGGGCATTGCAATACTTCTTCACCTTGGAAATTCTTAACATAACAAGTCTAAGATAAAAAAAAACTCATATATATGCACTTTTACCCGTTTTCAAAGCAAATTAATCTTACTCCAGCGGGGATGATTTCGAAGACACATCGACTTCATCCCTTTCAGCATTTAAATACACACCGATCGAAAACATTTTTGTTTTAATATCCAATTTACTTGTTTACTTAAAGTCCGCGCAATTATTTGAACAAAATAATAACAACATTCCAAAGCATTTTGGCAGATGAATGGGAAAGTTTGTGGAAATACCAAGGGAAATGTGGGAATGTCTTGGAAGGTCGACATTCCAAACAATCGTTTTGCATAGTTGCCATGTCCGCGGCGAATCGAACCGATTGAATCGCAAATTATGCGATTCGCGGCGAAGTGCATAGTTAGCCCCCAGATTTCTGGTTTTTAGTAACTTTTTAAAGACCCTAAGGAAAACTTAAAAGAGCATTGGTGTTTACTCACTTTTGACGCTCACTGTATAAAGTATTGACTAGTGGTTGCTCTAACTTGTACTTGTTTTCGCTCATATAAAACTTATTTTTTCTACTCATTTAATGAGTACTGATGGATCTGGATTCTCGAGGTAGAAAGGGAAATAATTTGCCGCTGTCCTATTATCTTTTTTATAAAATATAGAGTCCAATGCAAGACCGACTGAACAACAGCGAAATCAACGGCTACAATTGGCGCCCAACGTGAGGCATATTTCTAAAAGAAAACTATATTGATTTAATAAAAACGAAAGACAATCTGGGTGATCACAGAATCCGTCGTATTCGGAATTTTGCTACGAACCCCGAAAGAACTATGACAGAACCCGTCGTAGTGGACATTTTTGCTACGAATTTAATCCGTCGTAGTGGAAATGTTCTACGAATATAATTCGTATGATTTAATGTTCCCACCAAACGAAACTGCAAGGTTTCGTAAAATTTGTCCAAACCTCCGAGGTTTCGCCATACATTTTTGAAGTGTCGAAACCTCTAGGTTTCAGCTAAGCCCCTCTGAGTTAATCCGTCCGTGAAAGGTTATTAAATCGAACAAGCCTACAGCGTGAACTTTGGTTTATTTTGTGTTCATTTGTGGATGTCAAGATATTAAGCGCCAAAACAAATGTGACAATTTGACAATATTTCGGTTTATTAAAAGTTTTGTTTTAATTCACGAATATTCAATAAAAAAGTGTATACAAAGGTTTTACCGTGCAGTGAATTCCTCAAGATATGTGTTGTCTTTTAGATTTAGACAATAATAATCCAAATCTAGGGATACCAAAATGGAAGGGATAGCCTTCCAACAGGACGTGTGAAAATACCAGGAGATATGGCAAATGTGATACGAATTTGGTTTGGTTAAAACCTTTAACGAAACGTGTGTTTAAATTAACTGTACCTACACTTTAATGTTCATGCATACTTTACGCTGAAGTCCCTTAAGCCCCAAAAAAGAATATTTATCCTGTAAAACCAAAATTGAATTGTAGGATGACTTGGTAGCACTAAAAAGTAATGCCGGAGACAATAGTGACGCAAGCTGTAACTCTTCTACTGTTCAAAATGCATATTTTATTATTATTCATTTTATCACAATTCAGTGAAGTAAATATGAAAATAAGTTATTGTGAATAAACCATGTCATTTTTGACATTTTCATTAAAATCTCTACACTTTGTATATAAACAATTGACATTACATACATAACCTAAATTCGTATAAAAGGCAATGCCATTTTGTTAATAAAAACATTCAGTTTTATAACGTTTAAAAGACAGTTGTGTTTGATTTTACCGAAGTGTTTTTTTTACCAATTACAGTTTTCAACGGAAAGGAAATTTCAATTACGATTAATTTTCTTGAGTTCATAGCCGAACATTTGGTCCTTCGAGCCGGATTACAAGCTAAAAGTGGCATTCAATTCGTTTCGTTTTTCGTTAAGTTATTGTTTTTTAGCAACCGGTGTTTCTTTGGCCTGAGAATAACTGACAGTCCTCCTCTATGGCGCAGAATCATGGATAACAATAAAGGCGGATGAAGATCTTATTAATCGTTTCGAACGCAAAATCCTTAGTGATTTTTGGTTCCCTTTGCGTTGACAGGCTTTGGAGGAGAGTTAACAGCGAACTGTACGAGCTGTACAGCGAAGCAAAAAAAAAAAACGCAAACAAACTGAATGGACCAGCTTTTGTTTGTATTTATATCATAAGAATCGCAATCGACAATCACAGTTGTCGATCGATCGACAGTTGTCGCTCAGCGATCTCTACACTCACATTAGGGGCCACAGGCTCATCGGTTGAAGCAGTAATTGCATAAAGTGAACATAGATCGCTTACTTTTGTTAGAACTTCATCAACTTCCTCTGCTGCAAGCAAATCGTGGTCCTTGAAGATACGCCTATCAAAAGGACAAATTACAGTGGATGCAAAATTGCAAACCCTTTAACTGCTATTTCTACAGTCTGAGTTAAATTAATTAATTATCCCATAAGGTACTCAAGAACTTGCATTTTGGGGACATAAAATGAAGCAATATTCTACACAGAAATAAAAACCAGCGTACAAAAGAATCTACTTCATTAGACGATTTAATTCCGGGCGATTTATCTGATGAAAGCCCTGAACAAACTAATCAAGAAGATGGTAAATGCATTTATTGCTCTAGTCTGTTTTCTGAAGACAAGACTGGTGGTCATGTTTTGGTAGGGAGCATGCACCGAATCATCAACCAATCGCGAATACCAGATTGCTCGGTCTGGAGAAGTGGAAGCAGAGTGCCAGGGATCGTAAAGGATGGAAGGCTGCAGTGTCTCAGGCAGAGACATTCAGTGCAAATATTCAGAATATAGTTAAAAACTACTCAAAATTCATAGTAATAAAAAAATAAGAAAAAAAGGTTACGTATACGCCACAGACAATTTTCTTTTTTATTATTGTTAAGAAGTGGTTAGAACGCAAATTTTGACAATCCGAAGATCCAAACTAAAAGTAAGAAATAATAGACTAAACAGAATTAGAAATGTATTGAATTAATGTACATACAAGAACTAGGGAATTTTAGGAAATTTTAGCATCGAATAAAGTTGGATACAATTCGGAAATTGGTATACCTTTACTTGGATTTAACAGTTGGATTAGAGCATTCTATAGCGTCGTAATGTCATCCACGCGTATTATACCATCTGAAACTAAATATAGATACTTTGACTACGTCAAGTCATCAACCGCAATATTTCTTTGAGAATAATTCCATTTGTATCGTTTATGCAACTCTTTAAGATATTCTTGATTCCAACGCCTTAACGCATTTACCGTTTTTAACCAAACTTTCAAACATTTTTCGTATTGGTCCATAAAATATGTAGCCAGTGAAACGAGGAATTAAGATGTGGTAACGCTGTGATGCTTTCTCCGGATATACTTACTACTTCGATATTTATACTGGGAAAGTCGTACAAAAACTGGCAAAATCTATAACAAACACAGAAGTCACATAATGTTTTGACCGCTTATTTACATCCGTAAATTTGCTGAGTGCAATTTAATACCCTGCTGTTGGCACAGTCATGAGCAACAGAAAAAATTTGCCTAAATTTAAAATGAAACTGGCCCGCGGAGAATTGGAATTCAAATGCACTTCGTCTGGACTTTTTAGTAATTGCAACTATCTAAAAAGTTAGACCGTGTGGAAAAAATTGAAAACTGAAAAAAAAAAATGTAAGTACCTTGTCCAGAAGCTATCAAGTTTTATCGGGAAAACATGGGGAGCGTAGATTTTGCAGACCAGATGTGCCGGACCTCCAAGTGAATGATACCTCCGGTACTTTTATTTTGCCGCTTACAATAACTTTTTGAAATGAGGTAGTACGCCAGACAGCGGCAGCGTGGCAAGAACCAGGATGTCCAGCCAAGCCAGACCAAGACGTTTACAAGCTTTTGGGAATCTTGATAATTTTAGAAAGCATTTTAAAAGAAAACATGAAAAAGACTCTAAAATCGACCTAGATTCCAATAAACTACTACCAAAGCGAACTCTAACAAAATTACAGCCAAGATTTAAGATTTGTCAACCTCTACCTGTAGAAATAGAAGCAATAGATTTATAGGTTTACAACAGAAAAATTCAAATGAAAACGATACAAATTCACTTCATATTATTACACGCATCGAACATAGCGACATTGAATGAGATGAACAAATCTGTATCTGTATCGGAAAATTAGTTAAAAATTGATAAAAACTGATTCATCGACCAAACCTTTTTTATATGCTCGTAGGTATATTACAACAAACGCACTTTTTTCTTTTTCTAAATAGATGGCCGATTTGCCACCGTGTTTTATTTGGTGCATGAAGTTCTTTTACCAAATAGCAAGTAGGTCCATTAACGAAGCCGGTAAGCGGATGCATATAAAATACTCCATCAAAGATTTGCAGAAAGCCCTCATGATTGTTGGAAAGACCTTGGACGAAGTAGAAGGAATATTGACGAGGATGCAGGAAAAAGAAAAATTCATCCAGCCCCTTGTTTTAATTATTGGAACTACTCTAAATCCCGTTGACATTTTAGTGTATTTTATTGGAATAAAATACAAATTATTCTCAACGTTGCAAGCGATAAATAAATACTTTCAAATTGTCAACAACACTGATGACATCCGGCTACACGGCAATGTCATCGCTGCGCCATAATCTTCCCAAGATAAAAACTGACAGCGGCGGCTGGTCAAAATGGAGTTTTTCAAATGCCGAAGGGGCGCGAAACTAAATAAAATTGCAGGAAATTTGAAGCAAACGCTTTCAAATAAAAGGACTTTTGGATTTATTTAATTTCCCCCGCGT
This sequence comes from Cheilosia soror, assembly GCA_949372485.1. Classification (NCBI taxonomy): domain Eukaryota; kingdom Metazoa; phylum Arthropoda; class Insecta; order Diptera; family Syrphidae; genus Cheilosia; species Cheilosia soror. The sequence goes on from OX443561.1 coordinate 35,801,951, forward strand.
GCTTGCCGGCCGATATCAATTACTGATATCACAGATATTTCCTGATGTATTTAATTTAGAATCTAGTTTGGCGATTCCTACAAAAATATTTCTTCAATGTAAAAACTAATTTTGACAAGAATCATCCCCAAATTACTTCAATATGTAATGAACTTGACAAAGTACATTAGAACATGTATAATGAATTCCGTTTTTTTTTTACAAATCATACGGGAACTTTTGATATTTTTTTTATTTTTATTTTGATATTTTGTATTGAGTTAATTAAAATGAATTGAATTTAATTTGCTTAATTACTTTTTTTAATAAATCTAATTATGTACAGAAGTTTAGTACATAATTAGATTTATTAAAAATTGATTGTTTTGCGTTTCAATTATTAATACCTACTTTATTTTACAAGGGTATTGTAGACATATTTTGGATAAAATTAAGTTAAAGGACAACTGCAAGTGAGTATTAATCATATCGACAAAATCGTTTATTTAATTCGACAGAACAATTAATAAGGAATTGAGAGATTAATTCTATTCACTCAACAATTCTGTTGTTAAATCAACAAATTAAAACGATGGAGCTGACAAAATGTTGCTATGTATCTAACAATCTGTTTATAGATTCAACAAAAACCAACGGTAGTACGGAAAAAATATTTCTGTACAATCAACAATATTTGCTGTTGAATAAACAAACTACTTTGATATTATAGCAATTTTTTTTGTTAATTTGACAAAAAGATAAAGAACAAAATGATAAATTTCTTTGTCAAATCAAGTGCACTTTGGTTAGTTTAACAAAATATTTTTATACACACAAACAAAAAATTTTTGTTACCATAACAATTTTTTTGCCATCACAAAAAAACTTATCAAAATCTGATAGAAAGGTTCTGTTGGACGGACAGAAAATTTCTCGAATTGAGCCTCATTTTTATCAAATATACCAAGGTTTTATTATCAGTGACATTTATGCCACTTTGTCTTTTTTTTGAAGATGGTACGAAACTATGTAAATAAATATATAAATATAAATAAATACTCGCAATCAAGTTTGGAATTATGTCAGTGAAATAAAGTTATCAATAGAGCCATCAATTGTGTACAAAATCCCATTTTCCACATTGTACACTCAAGTCAAAGGTTATGGTGGTACCCGTTCGATGAGTCAAAGAACGATTTCAATACCTATTGTGAGAGATTGGAACAATTATTCGTGGTAAATGCAATTGAGGATGCGAAAAAACTACCGTTGCTTGTAACTTTAATTGGTAGCGAAACATATATTGTATTGAAAAATTTGTGCATGCCTAGGTCACCTCTGCAAATGCAAAACGTTGCTGCAAAATTATTTCAATCCTAAACGTACGGTAATTTTAGAGAGATTTAAATTCAATAAAAGAGACCAAAAAACAACGGAAACAATAAGCGAATACGTTAATCAATTAAAACAGTTAGCCAGACCATGTGAGTTTGGAAATTTTATGTCGGAAGCTTTGCGTGATCGTTTAATATGCGGATTGTACAACGAGAACATACAAAAGAGATTACTCTCGGAGGAAGATATTTCGTTCGAAACATCTTGTACGAAGGCCATAAGTATGGAGGTTGCATTACTGGAAACGAAAGCTATGCACAGCGATGATGCAGTGTTAGCTTATCGTTTAGAAGGAAACAAACCCAAGCTAAGTATCGTTCTAATACAAACACAAAAAAATCTTGCTCCAAATCTAACTTTCACAGTCGAAAACCAGAGTCGTCGTCAGCATGTTACCGATGTCGGCGTCGGCACAATTTATCAACTTGTCCTGCACAGCAGTGGACATGTTTCAATTGCGATCGGAAGGGACATATACGTCAATATTTTCAAACGAACCTTCTACTTCTATTATCGGTTATACTGCGTCAGTAGCACTCAAGGAGGGTACATCACCTATTTTTTGCAAAGCGTATCCAGTTCCTCATTCTCTTCGAAAAAAGGTAAAATGTGAAAAATGGTATTCTCAGTCCAGTCAAGTTCAGCAAATATGCTATTCCACTCGTTGTCGTAGTTAAGAAGACTGGAGATATAAGGCTTTATGCAGATTTTAAAGTTTCTTTTAACAAGGTTACTGATATGGAGCACTATCCGATTCCAAATGTGGATGATATGTTAGCATCTCTAGAACAAGGCGCTATATTCTGTGTTATCGACCTTACTGGAGCTTTTCAGCAGTTAGAAATAGCACCTGAGTCACAAGAACTTTTCACAGTCAATACTCATCTGGGCTTGATGCGTTACAAAAGATTAACCTACGTCTTGAAAGCGCAACATGCATATTTCAGAAGATCATGGACGAAATTTTGCGTGGAACCAATACTGTGTGTTATATAGATGATGTTTTTATCAAGGGAAGAACATTGGTTGAGTGTGCTGGGAATTTAAAGCGTGTCCTATCGGCTTTCAAGAAATATAATGTCAAAGTCAATATAGACAAATGTTAGTTTTTTAAAAGAGAAGTTGAATATCTAGGTCACGTAATAACAAGTGATGGTATTAAGCCTAGTCCAGGAAAAATAGAAGCCACAAAAAATGCACCGGTTCCTGAAAATGTCACCTAGGTAAAGTCCTATTACCTCAATTATTATAGGAAATTTGTCCCAATGCAGTCGTCGTTGTTAGACCCACTTTATAAGCTTACTCGTATTGGAACAGTTTTTGACTGGGACTCATCTTGTCAGGATGCTTTCGCTAAATGTAAAGAAGCGCTAAGCAACGAAACGAAAAACTACTCGCAAATAGACCTCGGGCTATGCCATCAACCACTGACTCATCAAGTAATGGCTTAGCAACACAAGGACCATCGCAAATATCAGCTTATTCAAATCCTACAGCTTCGGCAGCTTCTGGGAGCAATTGTCCTCATCGAAATCAATATTGACTCATCGATTCATTTAAGGCATTTTCGGTTACCGCTGGTAATCATATTATACTCTTGGCAACAGCTCGTGTATATCATCGACAGCTTTGGCGAAAAACACTCTTGTCGACTACTCTGTGATCCAGGATCATAAGTCAGTTTTATCTTCTCGTTTTTTTAATCAATTGACTCTTTCTGGGTAAAAATCTGCGGTTCAAGTTGAAGGCATTGGCAATAATATAGGCGAATATACTCGAGGCCAGACAAAAGTACTTGAATTTGCATACATAAATTACAGAACGACAAAACGTACGTACTTACACTATACTTGACTACTACACATACTGCAAAGGTTAATTATTTATAAAACAGTGAAATGGCCGACGATCTTAAGATAATAATAAAGCAGCCTTCATAGGCGATACAGAATCTGCCGGCATCTTTTGCAGCCGCAAATACATCAAATGTACAACAACAAAAGGCAGATGTCCGTGGACTCAATTTACGAGATTTATCAGATGTCACAGAACAAGCTGACCAAAAGTTCGTTCAAATTCTTATTAACTGTCTTGGTCCTAAATTATTTCACGGTCTTGTCTTACTGCTCCTGATTCTCCCAAAAACTTGAAACACAAACAAATTAGAAAATTACTGCCTGACCATCTCTGCCCTACCCCGAATGAAATCGATTCCGATTCAACTACTATCGATAATTGTGAGCGGATCTTCGTACAAACCCATTGGCAACGAAAAAATGGCTACTTATTGGTGCAGATGCCATTCCGGGCAGACCCACCAGCTCTTGGCTTGTCACATTAATTAGATCAAGATTTTTAAAAATGCACACTTATCAGGAAAAAGAATTGATTTTTGTGTAAAAAAGGAATTCGACTGTAATCGAATTTTTGAAACGCATCCAATCTATTATCGAAACTCCAATCAGCTGATCAAAACTCACCACTGACACTGTTCAGTCATAATTAGTTATTAATTGTTATTAATGTAAATTCATTCAATTCCAATTATAAGTATATTTGTTTAACGTAATATGTAAACGCAGTAAATTCTAAAATGCACATTCCTATCAATTATGTCAAATGTCACTTGTCGAAATGTTATTAGTAAATGTCATATTTTGTTTTTGTATATAAGAGAGCTCTTAATTAAAATCAAATTCAATTCGCTATTGTACTCGCATCGCCTCTAACCTCGAAAATTAAAACTTAAAATTTATAACGTTGGAAAAAATCTAGTTTTATTTGAACAAGTTTTTAAGTCAGTTTCTGTTCATACAACACGTAACAGAGCTGTCATTATTAATTGAAAAATTAAATTTGTTGATTGTTTTTTTTTAATTTTGATGCATTTATAAAGAGAAAATGCACGGTTTACTATTCTTGTAAGATAATTAATTAAACCATGAAATTGTATTAAGAAAACAATTTTAGAAAATGTTTAAATGGCGAAATTTCAAACTTGTTACCCCTTATGGAAGCACAATTTGGGGCAAGGGTGTTTTCACATCAACAGTTGTTTGTTTCCATTTTATAAATTCGTTTGTTTGCTCTCATGTGAATAATCCTTTATCAATGGAAGAGCTCTGTACTAGGGTGAGTGAGCTACATCCAATCAAGATGCAGGAGAAGAGCGACCAAGCGGTCCATCTTCAATTGTTGTTGCTCAACTCATACGCCGAGACTAAACTGTAGCAACAAACAAAAAATAAATAAATTAATTCCCCAGTGCGCGGTACAGTTTCCTTGGTCTTAGAACCTTTAAGACCATACATCAGAACTGAACTCGAGGCAAGTGCCTTTGTCTCCGCGCCGGATAAGCGAAAAGGGAAGAAAGGAACCCCTTAGCCACCGCCTAGGTAGTGGAAAATTCTGTGTATAACATTTACCTGACCAGTGCCCCTGGTGGCGAAATATATTACGACAAATAATACACCATCGACACCAACCAGCGACAACTCGGACCCAATTTCACCAACCAGCGCCATCCCAGTCAACAACCAGAGTATGGCTAGCAAAAACTAGGCCGACACGTTTACTCTATTTAACAATAAATAAATTAAACAATTTTAGGGCCATACAAAAAGTAGCCGGTTAGGTATTTGCCGCAAATTTAAGTTTCATTGTGTGGGGGTCGGTAAATAAACTAGAATTTTCGTTTTGGGGTGGTGTACTGCCGATGTGTATCCCGGTAAGTTATTTCAAATCATATTTGATCTTTTTTTTTATTCTTTTTATAATACCTACCTACTTACACTTTAAATTTGCGCCCAACCATGCAGTTGCCTTATTTTCAGCGTCTAAGAGACAAATCATCCGATTAAGCTTTTATTTATTTATTCAATATAAATAAAATTCGTGAACGAATTAGGTAAAATTAAAAAGTGAAATTAACGAGTAATAAATTTGTCGATCCTCTTAGTTGTAAGTAGTTATAAGTATACGAAGAATAAAGTCAGTCTACATCCGATTACTTCATTTGGTCTCCCCATGTAGACTAACTAGTTTATCTAGTATATTCAAATACTCATACTTTTAGGTCGAAATTGACTACGATATTGTCAAGCCTAACAATAAATCTCAGCTTTAGCAACTATGGCCATCATTTGTTCTTAAAATCGAACCAATCTTACGACAGAAGGTGAAAGACAATACCCTCATTAGTCCTGCTTAAGGAACTTGAAGAAGATATTAACGCAAGTAAGATACAAGTCTTCACTCATTTATTTATTTAGATATAAAGCAGAAAATACAGATTTCTCTTGTTTTCTAGGCAAAATTGTAGCGGATATGCACTTTCAATTAAATGAAAATCGAATTTCGAAAAAAATGCATTCGCGCTAGTAAATAAACATAAAGAGCTAACAAATCAATTTCGCTAGCTTTGTCTGAACACTGTCATTATGAACACACGCCAGTTCAGTGGCGACTCTTAAAATTCGCTTGTCAATTGTCACTTTGGCTAGGTTGGCTCGCGTGCAAGTAGTTTGATTTGTTATAATATAATCCCGAAAACCGAAATTCCGAAAATCCAAAATCCTGAAAATCCAAAATCCCGAAAACCCAAAATCCCGAAAACCCAAAATCCCGAAAACCTAAAATCCCGAAAATCCAATACCCCGAAAATTAAAAATCCCGAAAAGCCAAAATCCCGAAAAAAAAATCCCGAAAACGAAATCCCGAAAAATTATATAAAATGAAAAATTTGCGCAAATTTTTCATTTTATATAATTTTTCGGGATTTCGTTTTCGCGATTCTTTACTTTATTTTGAATGTAAAATCGACAAGTGTTTGTGCATTCCATTTACTGTAATAAAGTTTTGCAATTTGTTCCGTTGCAATGTTTTGCAATTCGCAATAGGGTTGGGTCCGATTCGTAGATATTAAAAATATCGAGTGTAAAAAGTCGATCAACAAAATACCGAAAAAAAAAATATCGATTAAGAAAAATCTCGACTAATAAAAATATCGACTGAGAATAAGTTGATTTTTTAAAATGTCGATTTTAAAATGTCAAAATAAGACCAAAGTGAGATACGTATGGGGGGGCATGCTGCCCCCCTGCAACCCCCCTGCTTGTGGTCACTGTAGGATTTGGAGTGGGTGCAAGTTTGGGTATATGCAAAGTTTATTTTACGTTGTTTACCGACAGTCGACAAATACAGTCGACATTTTAAGTGTCGAGGTTTTAAACTTTCGATATTCTTAAAAGTCGATAAAAATTTTGTCGAGATTTTAATAATCGACAGTGAATGGCAAAATCGACATTTGTTACAGGCGACATTATTTTTGTCGTCAATTCGTACCCTTCCCTCGCAATATGCATTTGTTGTGCTCATCTCGTACGGTGTGAAAGCTGACCGACTAGATTTTTGTTAGCCAGTGAACATCGTAATACAAAGTGAGTATGCCTTTATAATTAAAAACTTTATATTATCAGTGACATTTTGTTTTTGAAGCCTTAAGTAGAAATGAACGTTTCCATCGTGGAAACCAACAAGCAGCGTGAGAAATTGCTTATTGACGGCTACAGCTACCATTTCAACAAAAAATCAAATTTTTAGTTTTACTTTCGGGATTTTGGCTTTTCGGGATTTTGGATTTTCGGGATATTGGATTTTCGGGATATTGGCCTTTCGGGATTTTAGGTTTTCGGGATTTTAGATTTTCGGGATTTTAGTTTTTCGGGATTTTAGGTTTTCGGGATTTTGGATTTTCGGGGTTTTGGGCTTTCGGGATTACGTTTTTCGGGATTCTGTCCGACTCCGAATTCGGTCTTGTAAAGTTATTGCTTGTGTTGGAGCAAATGTCCCTCTTGTCACTTTAGTTTTGTAAATAGTTTTAATATTTAATAAAGTTTTTAAATACTGATAATACATGGTTTCAAAGGCCATAGTCTACAAATAAAGTTCTTTCATTTGAATCGCATTCAAATTAAACTTCCATTACATACAACAGACCACTGCGGGTAAATTTTTTAAAATGAATTTGTTTTTCACAAAAATATTTGAGAAATTAATTTGTAAAATTTTTTAGATTCTGGGGATTTTTGTATTTCAAATAGCATCCATGCTTTATCGAAGCCACCAATATTGTCCGTTGAAGAAAAAGTACCAAAAAAAGTCGAAATGAAAGCCTTAAATTAAAGACGCCCAAGAGTCAAGCTTCATCTATTGTTCCTCAGTAGCACAGTATGAAAAGAAAGTAGAGTCTTTGCCGTAAAAATACATGAGTAAGGAGCTCACAGTGCAACCCGTTATAATTGCTATAGGGCAAGACAAGAAACATATTGAAAGTTTTTATACGAACTTTGGTATTCTTTATAAATTCACTTCATTTTGAAAATGTTTAGATGTAACCTTTAAACTTTTCCTTGTTATGAATTTTAATTACCCCTAAAGAGGGTAAACAGTTTTATCTGTTCATTGACATTTTTTTTTTCAAACTTTTGCACTGATTTAAATCCAAGCATTAACAACATTCTAAGTTACTTGCGTGAGTAAATACTTTATTATATTTTTATTTTGATATAATGCATGATATTTTCGAAGGTACCTTTACCAAACAGTTTAGTACATACATTGAAGTTCTTAGCAACCCTAAACAGATGTTTAATTATGGGGGAAACAGAGATAGGTAATATTTCTTCCCAAAAAACTAATTCCTTTGAGCAAACAAATCATCAAAGAAAAAGCACTGACAATTTTTGAGCATCTAAAGAAAAGTGAAGAACCTTCTGGAAACGCAGGCTTTACGGTAAATAATGGATGGTTTGACGTCTTAAAAAAAAAGATTTGCTATTCACAATCTAAAAATACAAGGATTCGGCATCGGCTGATCTTGAAGCTGCTAAAACGTACCCATAAGAAATTAAAAAATTTATCGAAGAGCAAGGATGCGAAACAAATCAGGTCTTTAATGGATACGAAACTGGACTGGAGGAAAACATGCCGGACAGAACTTTTAATTCAAAAGAAGAAAGGACTGCGCCTGGATATAAAGCATTCAAAGACCGGAACGGAAATGCATCAGGCGGCTTTTTGGTCAAAACAATGTTGGTTTATTAATCACTAAACCCTCGTGTGCTCAAGGGCGTAGACAAGAGCAGATTACCGGTTTTCTAGAAGGCAAACTCGAAGAGGCTTTGGTTCATTATCCATCGGCAATTCGAAAGTTTGGTCCATTTAGAATATTGTGCCGCATGCGTTTTAAAGATTTAGTCCGACATCGACGACTGGTTCTTCCTGCTAAATTATTTCTTCCGGGCATCGGGAATAGCACAGGACAGTCGCAAATTCGACACAGTTTGCTCGCAGTAGCCGCTTGCATGGATTACGGAACTCCGCCCGATAATAGAAGCCGCACCGGAGCAAAAACGAATACGATTGTATCCGTACACAGCTCATCAATTATTTCGCCGACAATCAGCAAAAGCGACTTCGTCGCGTGCTCCACGATATGCTCTTCGGTGACAAAAAACCGAGATAGCTCTATTATGAGATGGTACAGGCAGCCAAGGGCTAACTAAGCGAGCTCGTGTTACTCGACCTTTGGTGCATTATCCATTGCCAATTCGAAAATTTGGTCCATTTAGAATCTTGTGCCGCATGCGTTTTAAAGCTTTGCATAGACAAAAGAAGCAGGCTTCAAAAGCTACGCATTTAAGGGCCAATATTTCATACACCTGTAAACTACTTTATGGCGCCATCTAGATGTAACTCAAAAACCTAAATACCCTTATAGCGCCAGCTAAATGTGGAATTGTTAATGTTTACTTAATATGAAAGACGGCCAACTTCAGGTTATTCATTTTTCCTTTTTGACACATGTTGTAAAATATAAGATAATCAGCCATCTTGAAAAATTGGCTTTTGTAAAAGAAGCAGGCAAAAATAAAGTTGTGAAACAAATCTAAAAATAAAATACCAATCTACCGCGAAATTATTTATAAATATATATATGAAAAGTTTGTTTCAAAAGTGATTTAAATAAAAAATAGTGTTTATTGTGTAATAAATGTACCTATACGATAGCACTATTTTTGGAAGCATAAGATGAAGAACGAAATGAACGGTGTTCTCAGAGAAGAATATGAGACAGGTTAAGAGGAGCAGTGAATACCTACATAATTTCATAGAACTTCTGGATGAAATGTGTTTTTAGAATGATTATTTTTTGATTTTAATAAAGTTCAATAATTCACAGATTTATTACAAATGTTCGGCTAAATAAAGCAGCTGTTTTGTATGTAAATTTTTTTAAAGAAAATTCTCTCGACGTGCAGCAAGCAAGAAAACCTATGAAATCCGCAATGAATTTGATGCGGGCAAGAAATGTAATTTTGTTCGGGAAAAATTCGATTTGAACGTTTTCAACGATACAGTTAAACTCATTCACATTACCCCCACGGGGAACTGTTCACCTTGCGGATTTCACGATACCAAAATATTTTTTCCGGGAATTATTCCCCCAGGCGGATTCCAGGATAGGGGTGATTTGCAACCGAAATCATATTAGGCCATCTACTAAAATGGAGTCAGATACTTTGATTGATGGCTTTAAATTTTGTTTCGATGAATATCGTTTAATAATTTCATTGCTGATGGTGACAGTAATGTATACAAGAAACTGTTAGAGGCGAAGCCATATGCAAAACATACCATTCGCAAAATGGAATGTGTGAACCATTTATTTAGAAACCTTCGCAAGAAATTAGCGAATTTAACAACAAACACCAGATACAATTTAATGGGAAGGAAAATGTTAGTTTCTGCATTAGCCAGAATAATCAAGGGCATCAAAAGAGCTATTCTATACCGAAAAAAAGTGTAAAGTAACTTGAGGGTCAAATCAACTTTCTGTAAGCTGATATTTTAAATGTACCCTGTCACGTATTCGGTTCTCACAAAAATTGTGGACAAAATTTCTGTCCTGGAGTGGACATTGACGGGAAAAAATACTCTTGAAAGAAGGAATTTTCGACTGCATAAATTCATATATTTTGAGAGTGGCAAAGAATTCAAAAAGTTTAATTTATGACTATGACTCAAATGTTTGTGAACAATTTAATTATACTATTTGTCAGTATGTTGGTCTTAAAGGAAACCGCTATGCAGCTGCAGTTGTTCAATTCAATACTAAAAGAGCTTGCACCGAATTTGCAAAAACAAGTACTCCCTCCGGTAGACTTTTGGTCAAAACCAAGATAGAGAAAAAAAAATAAATGTTGAGAAAGCAGAGGCTTTTTTCAAAAATTATTTAGAATTGCTAATAAAAACCGCAGACAAAATGCCCTACGTGACAAGTATTACGGTGCTGTTGAAGATGCCATTGAACCTCCGATATCTCGCTGAAAAAAATAAAAATACGGAAACAAGAAATTCTTTGGTAGAAAATAACTTCATCCGGAGAAAAGATATAGAAAAAGAAACAAGAGATCAATCGGATAGTATGAAATGACATGATATACGAAATGTAATGGTAACTGCATCTAATTTGGGAAAAAAATGCAAAATAAAAAATGTATCTAGTTACCGCAACATAATTAAATCATTTCTATATAGTGCATTTTCAACATAAAGCATGCTATGGGGCACTTGGTTGCAATCATGCTTCACTCCCAATTTCACGAAGCACCATTCGACGAGCCAGAAAAAAAGCTAGGATAGAAGTCAGCGCACATCTGAAAGAAACATTCAAACCATCTTATCCACTAATAATACATTGGGATGGAAAAATATTACTTGATATTACGGATAATAAGAAGAAGAAGAAGAAGAAGAAGGAAGGCCTACCGATTCTTGTCTCTGGAAATGGTATCGAAAAATTGTTAGGTGTACCTAAACTGACTGCAGGGACGGGAGAAAATACGTCTGATGCTGTTTTCGACGCCATGGAACAATGGAACGTTACAAATCAAGTTCGAGCTATGAGTTTTGACACTACTGCGGCTAACACCGGTGCTAAAAAAGGAGCATGTGCTCTCCTAGAAGCGAAGACAGGGCGTGATCTTTTATGGCTTGCTTGTCGGCATCACATGTTCGAAATAATGCTTTCAAAAATATTTACACTCTGCTTTGGGCCATCCAGCTCTCCCGAAATTCTGCTATTCAAGAGATTCAGAGATGCCTGGGACACATTTTCCCGAGATCACTACGACTGCCTTCATTCCAGTTCCAGTACGAAACAGTTTGCTGAAAGTACTCTTGAAAGTCTTACAACTGCTTTAGCTGGAGAAAAACAAGTCCGGGATGATTACAACGAACTGATAGAGCTCACAATGATTGTTCTGAACAAGTCACCTGCGAAGATTCATTGGCGTTCTCCGGGACCAATACATCGTGCTCGTTGGATGGCAAAACTGCTGTATGCTATAAAAATTTTTCTTTTTCGGAGTAATTCAGACATATTTAAGCTGACCAAAAGAGAAGAAAAACAAATTATTAGATTCGTTACTTTTGGTGCACTCATTTACACCAAGATTTGGATCGAAGCGCCTTTGGCAGCAGATGCACCGATAAATGACTTACAACTTTGGAAGAGATTGAAATCATATGAAGCAATTGATTCCGAAGTTGGTGCAGAAGCGAGGATTGTTTTAGAGCGTCATTTGTGGTACTTATCCGATGAGCTAGTAGCATTTGCTCTATTTTCCGACAAGGTGTGCTGTGATGAGAAAAAGGCTATTGTTCAAAGAATGGATGTTAAGGACGGCCCTCGTTCAGTAAGAGGTAACTCTTCTAAGCTATCAATAGAAACCACCTTGGACGTCTTTGCATCGGAAAGAACATTGCAAACACTCGCAGCTCTAGACATCAGAGACTCGTTCTTGAAGCTACCACCTGAGACTTGGGGTGAGAATGATGATTACCTTCGAGGCAAAAGTTGCATAAGAAGTTTGCGTGTGGTGAACGATACTGCGGAAAGAGGTGTAAAATTTTTTGAAGATTACAATACGATACTCAGTAAAAATGAGGAAGAAAAACAATTTATACTTCATGTTGTGGAACAAAACCGGAAAATAGTTTCTACTGAGACTTCAAAAAAAGCGTTAACAAATTTAGTTTTAAATTGAAAAAAATTTAACTGTAATAACTTTAATTTATGTTTTGCTTTGTTTCTATAATTTTTTACGTACATATTTAAATAATATTTTTGAATAAAAAAAATGTTTTTCTTAAGATAGCTTACATTATTCATTTCTCAATTTTTTAGGGTTTTTTTGTAGAATCAACATATTTCAAGGTCGATGAGCACCCCCTTTTACGTAAGGTAGGAGGCTGAAATTTTACACAGGTAATAGAAAAGGCACGTGTAACAAAATTATGGGGTGGCGGGACTTCTTCTTGAAAAAAATGTTTTTGCCATATATATGTGGACCACCCTAATAACTATTTTTACCAAATCCAACGTCAACTTCATATTACCAACAGACAATTTTGCTATTTTCGTATTTGGACTTCCTGTGATTTTGCATTTATAAAAACTGAAAGAGATGATGCATTCTGGGAAGTAAAATTTAAATAAAATCTCCTCAATTTTTACCACAAACATTGCTTCTTAAGTGATCCGCGAATTCCCAGGGGATTGCGAGGTGGGGAATGCCTAGTAGAATAGGCCGATGTGTGAAGTTTTTGCCTTAAAAAAAATTTAACAAAAAATGTTTAGGGTAGATATGTGTCTGGGTCTGGTTCGTACGCAATCGAAAGTGTGTGTAAGATACCAAAAACACCAAAACTGAAAATACTCGAATGTGGAATTAGAAGGAATATCTTCTCCAGGGACCAACTGAACCCCGATGAGCTACACAATACGCACACCTTCGGTTTCGATGCCTGTATAGGGAAACAAAGTTTGCAGCGCAGGCACTGCTTAAAAGTCAGCCAGCTAGCTTATCCTTTTGGTTGTTTGTTTTGTTGTTCAGACAGTTTTGTATTATTTTTTATTAATTATCTCAAAAAGGTATTCGCGTACATAACATAACCTACCTAAGTTGCATACATGACTAAAATTGGTGTTTTTTCGGTACACAAACGAATATGATATCCCAGGTTTCGAAATTAGTAACGTAATAAAACATGAAAAAAGTGAGGCGCATCAAGATACAGTTGGTACTTGAGCGTGACAATAGTAATTATCTAATGTTAGAAAAATATGCGACAGGAAAAAACTCAAGCTCTTTAATTGAAAATCGTAATCTGAAAAAAAAGAACCACTACTGCTAAATTATCAATGGTGTATCATGCTGTTCGTCACAAACATAGCTACATAATTTAACTGATTGTGGAATTAGGCTATCAACTTTATTTACTGGAAATTTGCGGAGCGTCTTTCTAAAAGAAATCAAGGCAAATTCGATTCCAGGTGGCCAACAACAGCAAATCCAAATCGCATATTCGTGCTTAATATATCTGCAGGATAGGGCCCACTCGATCCAACGAGATCGGTAGCTCATTATCGCTAATAAAAATGAGACACCGGGTGCTTGCTTCACTGGCTAAAGGACCACTCACGGGTGAGCAACTACCTACGAACGAACGAATGTTCGCAAGTTTTGACAGCCCATTCACATGATACAAGCTGCGTTTCTTTCCTCCCTATCAGTGTCTCTATCAAGGATTGCCGAAAAAAACGAACATCGAAGAAAGAAAACAGGACTTGGCAGCATCGATCTGATAGTAAAATTGACATTGACATTGACAGTAAAATTGACATTTGAAAATTTTAATTTGATAAAATAAGCAGAAATGGCGACTAAATTCTGTAATTTCAGGACATTGTAAAGATATTCAATATTTATAATTATTTGGGTAATTGCGACTGGTATTTTTAATGGAAAATTCTAACGAAGCAGAGGTAGGTACCTAAACATTTTAATTCAAATGAAAAATCAACTAGTTAACTCAATAACATATTGTGCATTGTTTCAGATATTACCTATACATTTGTTGGTAGACGCTCCATCGAATGAGGGATCGAGTAGTGATGACGACGGAATTGAAAAACTAGAACAACTCGTGTCCTTAGGATGGCAAGAATGCTTAAGTTCTAGTTCCCTTTACCACATAGGACATTTTTTCATTGGTGTCAATTTGAGATGTGTTTAGCTCAACACAGGTAAATACTAATCAGCTTTACAGTCAACTTTATTTGTCATCTCTTCATTACAGAATGTTCGAAGCCAGGAGATAACATCTGATCCTCGTCTTTCTGGAAGACATACCCAAGCGAAAACGTCAAAAAACATTGTATCCTCATATTTTCTATTTGGTCGCAGATACCCGCGAATCCAATGACAGTCGCCGACATTTTTTTTAAATAAAAAAAAATCGAAAATGGGAGGTAGCCGCATTCTATTAAGGAAAAAAAGACTATTGTTGGCCTATTTATGGTAGAAACAATATTGAAAACACAGCAATTAATGCAGGTACATCCACTTAACCAAACACGAAAAGAGAAAGGAGAATATTTACTTTGATAAACATGCTTGCAACGTATCCTGGTCGGTTTCATCAGTATTTTAGAATGTCCAAAGAAGTATTTGACGAAATCTTTTAATGGTTAAAGACGATCTAAATCCTAAGCCATTAAGCTTCCGAAGGGATGTGATCTGTGCCAAAGGAAATTTGGTCATAAGTTTGAGGTAATGGTTACAGTTTTTATTTTTAGGCACAACAAAAAAACATTACTTTTTTAAAGTTTCCAGATTTCTTGCTACTGGCATCAGTTTTGTAGACTTGGCGTTTAGATATCGAATGGGAGTGTCAACAGTTAAGAATTCAATCGACCACACTATAAACGCAATTATTTCAAAATTGCTTAAGAATTGCAATCCCTGACAAATCGACTGGAAGAAAATATCCACAGAACTTTTGCAACGATGGAATTTTCCAAATTGTCTGGGAGCTGTAGATGGAAAACATGCACTGACATTATGCACCGAAAAAAAAGGAAAAGCCTATATTTTAATTACAAAAAATCATTTTCATATAATCTCATTTCTGTCGTAGACGCAAATTTCAGATTTTTGACGGTAGATATTGGCGCCTATGGAAGCAATGCTGATTCTGCAGTTCTTTTCAAATTCATATTTCGGTAATGCTTGGCTAAATAATCCAAGCCAAGCATTGTGGTGACTACCACATCCAACACCATCAGGCCACGATAGTTACCGTACGCAGCAACAAAGGGAAAAACACAGTCAACAACAATACTGTCTGTTTTCCTTCACACATCGGGCCACCAGCCACGAGTACAGTTTTTCTTGTGCATCGGACGACAACAAAAAAACTTGCTATAACCGTCCACCGCGACCAAGCACACCGAGAAGCAAAAGAAGAGGAAAAAGAAAAAAACTGGTTTTCTTTTTCTCATCGCCGAAGTCAGTCATCAGTCTTCGTACATCATCCAACCAGCTTGCTCACTGCACTTAAATTGCTCATGCTCACTTGATATTGTAATTTCCTATTTTTAAGAAACGAAAAATAAAATCAATGAATTTTTGTTAGTGGTTAAAATTCTTTCCTTTTAATCGGAACTCCTTCTCCCGTACAGTCGGGTTGAGCGCCCAAGGTAGGTACTGAGAAGTGGACGGGCATCCGAGGCTCCTATTATCCTACGGATCACCTCCTCTTTTAAAATATAAAAGATTTGTGTATTTTTTTTAATTTGTGTGTTTATTGATGATTCTTTAAAAGTTTGGCGTATTGTAGGTATATTACTTTCAGATATTTAAAACGTAAAATGTGAAAAATAATATCTTGTTATCCAACGAAATGGGTTTTTGAACATCCAGTTGGCCAATGATAGACAGCACATTCTAGAACTCGCCGTACTGAAAGCACAACTAAATATTAGTTCCTTTAAATTGCACGAATTTGATTTTAATGTGTTGTGATCTGTAGATCACCTACGGCGATATCAATTTAAAGAGTTTCAGGAAAACTTTAATTGCAAATAACATCAAATTCTCAGATTTGTAAGACCGCTTTGGCTTTCACTAGAAGCTGTCATCAATAAACGGTTGGAACAATGGAGTCATCATCAATGGTAGGAAACCACAACCAACTTCGGATACAAAAGGGTGTGGTTAAGAAAAAAAAAAGGGGGTAGTTAAAAAACGATTGTTATCTTGTGCGGACATATTCAAAGTCCGTCTTTTGTAAATTAAAATTTATACGGAATCTTAAAAAAACGCCCGAAAGTTGTATATAGAACTATGTAACCAATTTAATGAAAGATTTTACCTTAAAAATAATAAAATGCTATTACTAAAATACTTAAATCCTTGAATGATAATGTTGTGCCTACGAGTGGTATTATGAACTTAAAATTTTGTCTTACAATATTGTTAGAAGTGTCATTGGCAACCCATTGTAAGGCATCCATTTGTGACCTATTTCACCAACTTATAAAAATGTATTTACAATTATTTTTTGACAATTTTGTTAGAAAAAGAGAAAAATTCTGTTTCACCACAAATATTTTTAAAGCAAATTTTGTAATTTTTCAACAGATTTTGTGAAAAAACAATTGTAAATACAAATTTGTAAGTTGGTGAAATAGGCCACAGATAATAAAATTGGCAGGTTGCTGACGATCGTCTGAAAAAGTCTGAACAAACAACTTTTATTATTGTCAGACAATTAGAACATTGTAAACCTCATTGGAAATTGTCAGAGCATTGATAGATCTAACAATATTGTAAGATCTGACAATCGTATGTACTTAGCTTTACGTTAAAATTGATTTCCCTTACTTCAATCAAAAACATTTTAATCGAAAAACGTGCAAAGTTAAAGTAACCTACTGATTCTAACTTTAAAAACGTATATGTTCAAATTAAGAAACAGGCAGAACCATTTTTTGTCATGTATTGCATACTTGAATTACTTTAAGACCTTTTGGTAATTCAACACGTGCGATTACGGGCTGAATTTAGTGAAAAATTATTTCTGTGGAAGAAGAAAGTTGGAAGTATACCTGCCTAATTTTTTTTAAATAAAAAATTAATTTTTGCTCCTTTTTTTTCGTTCAAAGTTGAGTGCCTGGCTAAACGACACAAAACTGCAGATAAAGAGCAGGGACAGGGACAGCCCATGTCAGTCAAGTACCGCTTCTTGTTGTTGTTTGGCAAGTAAGTTTTAAACATAATCAGTTAGCATTCGTAACGAACAGACGTGTTTAATAGTGGTGAATAATGAAACGAAAATAAAATAGTCAAAGTGAATTTAGCCGAGTCATGTTGTACACCGGGTTGATTAGCAAAGTAGTACTGGACAGTGATTAGTAGAAGTGTGATTAAAATAATTTTTATTTAAATTGAAAAATTGTTCCAAATACAATAAGACTGTCAGTGGCGAGTCGGGAATAAGCTGCATGTGTGTGTGTAAAAAGTGACCATCTCACTCTACCACGCAGTGAACTGGACCGGTACAATAGCAATGTATTTTAGACATGCTCCAAGATTGGGTTTATGTGCGACGATTGTCTGCTTTATATATCAAATCTTGACATGGTGTTAAAAGACATGCAAGAAGTGGTTAACAAAAACGGAAAATACTTGAAAGAATATAAACAAGAGTTTGCCGACGCTTTGCAGAAAAATGAAGAAGAAATTAAAACTTTACTTTAAGCAATAATTGAGTCGACTTACATCGATAGGCTTAAACATGTACAAGTGACATGTAAGAAGAGTGTTAAAGAAATTAAGAAAATCAGTGCTTTTAGTGAGAGTTTAAAAAAAAGCGAAAATTTGTGTAATGAAGTTCCCGATAACTAAAGCCAACCAAGTGGTAGAGAGCGTGAGAGAAATCCAAAATGATATAGTAAAAGAAATAAAAAATAATATGTGTCGAGTGTCAATAGATCTGAACCAGCTGTTATTGTTTATCCATAAAAAAGCAAGAATCAAATGAAACAAGAAAAGAATTACAAAATTACATTGATCCAACCAATCTCAACATCAATAGTGTGATAAAGCAAAAGTATTTTTATTAAGTGTGCCGATAAAGTCTCAACGGAGAACTTAAAAAAGGATATTGAAAGTAAATTAAATGATGATTATAAAGTTGAAGTACCAAAATTGATTAAACCAACAGTTTGTGTAATGAATTTAGAAAATGATGAAATTGTAGTATTTAGTACGTGCCTCTTTAATCAATAAATATATTTATTTTTCGCTGAAATATATATTTTTATTTATTTGTCAGATCAATCTTTCATTTCATTTCATTTTCAATGGTCCGCTTGTCCATTAAGTGGGTCGCGGGTGTAGGTTGCTCAAGTGGACCCTCCATAGCTCTCGATCCTCCGCCATCGACTCTAAATCATGAAGGGCAATCCCCATACGGGTATAGGAGAGATTATGGACTTGATCTAACCATCTCATCCTTGGTCTACCTAGAGGACGCCTACCCGATGGTACGGATTCCATAGCACGTCGTGGAATCCTGGTCGGGGACATGCGTTTAACATGACCAAACCACCGAAGCATGGATCGCTCCGTCCGGAGAAGTAGCTGCTCGACATTGAGTTCCTCCCGTATTCTGGTATTTCTGATGCGATCTCTACGGGTCACACCAGCAATACTACGGAGAAATCTCATTTCGCGGATCGTTTATACTTAAACTAAGTAAGGGCGTTCTAAAATCAATAGCAGACTGTGATAATAATAATCAAAATCATGATGCTTAGTATTTTCATACAAAAATATACATACTTAAAATAAGTACAATAAGAAAATTAATTATAAATTTAAGGACGTGTAGTTACTAGAAAATTTATTATGCAATTTCTAGAAGTAAGAACGGCGTATTACTAGTTTTAGAATGACGAGATCGGATAGCGATGAATATGAGTTCAAAATTGCTACTAAGAGAGAACAATAAAAATAGGAACCAGCATTTGGCAGTGCCAAAAATATGCATCGACGTACTAAGTGCTCTCGGATGAGAATCGTGATTCATTAGCTAGTTTAAAATTTGCAGACCAAAATTATAAGTCTGGGGTGGAATCGGCTAAGGTGATAGTTGATAGTTGACAATCAAAATCATCGCTTTACGTCCGCGTAAGGTGATTATCAAATTGACAATCGCTTTTTTGCGATCAATTTCATGTGACAGCTATTTAGGTGTCGTTTTCATACATTTGTGTCATTTTCACAGGTATGCACTTAGCTTCTACTCCAAATAAATTAAAGACTTCAGTGATAAAACAATATATTAAATAAAATAAAAAAAAAAAAAAAAAAAGTGAAATTGAAAATTCGTGAAGTGCAATGTTTACTTCATTGGAACTTTTTTACAACTCAAACAGAGAGGAAAATGAAGGAAACAATTACAAAAATGTTGAAAGGATCCGTATTTGCTCTTTATTTGCTTGAGACCTTAAAAAAATAAACAATTTTTTTGTAATTTGTTAACATTTTAGTATTCAAAGTTCACACATTTTTCACAACAGAAACACTTCGAATATTTGTACATATCAGCTGCTAGGAATGACAGCGTCGGCAAGGAAGTGACGTTTAAAACTCTAAGTGCTGCCAATAATCAATCAGTTTTTTGTGATCGCTTTACGCAGAACAAACAAGAGTTGATAGTCAAAAACGACAATCAACTATCACCTTAGCCGATTCCACCCCTGATCAAAATGTAGCGAACGCCTATCTAGCCAAATGTCTCACACTCAGCCATAATGGTGGATGTTCCCCTCAAATCTTAGAACCATCTTCTTAACACCGATTGTCGGCGGCTATGGTTCGGGTTGTGAGAGGGGGACGGATAAGGTAACAGGCGGTGGGCACGGCTTAGCTCCCCGACTGGGTGAGTATTTGACTGTCCTTATCCTATCAGTTGCATTTCAGCAGGCAAACAGTACAGACGTGCGCGCTCGAGATTTAGTTGTTCAGTTTTCAGTTGTTGTGTAATTTTCATACGTTGCAAAGCATAGTGATATAATTGTGGCAAAGACAAGGGTATTTTTAAATAAATACCGAAGCCAATTATTACGGTCAAATTTGTGCGAGTTTATTGTGCTATACCCAGATTCCGAGAAATTATCCCTTTTTAAATTTTGCGTGTGCGGGTTTATGACTTGTGTCTCCCAAATTCCAGGAAATTTTCCTCTTTTTATAACTGCGTGTGCGGTCTTTACGACCCCAGTTTTTTTCCCTTCGCGAATTAATAACCTTTTTCCAAGTAATTGTCCTCTTTTGGATTTTACTTGTGCGGTTTTTACGACTTTAGTTACCTGCTTCCAAGAAATTGTCCTCTTTTGGAAATTTGCTTGTGCGGTCTTTACGACCTCAGTTTTTTCCTCTGCGGGCTAATTACCTGCTTCCAAGAAATTGTCCTCTTTTGGAAATTTGCTTGTGCGGTCTTTACGACCTCAGTTTTTCCCTCTGCGGGCTAATCACCTGCTTCCAAGTAATTGTCCTCTTTTGGACTTTACTTGTGCGGTCTTTACGGCTGGATTAATTATCTCGCATATTTGGTTTATCCCATTATTCCCTCGCGATCACCGTACCCTTTAAAGGAATTTGTTTTCGTGAGTGCGGATTTATTACGGTCGGGAATTACCTTGTGCGTTTTGTCCCTCGCGAGCCCTGAATTTATTGCGGTATTGTGTGACGAGTTTTTAGTGTGTCTGTTGTAAAAGACACACACACTCCTCCTGACGAGGAGGCTGAAATCCCTGAAGTGCCGGTGAAAAAAAGAAAGGCCTTGTACCTAAAAAGTAGCTCTGAAGGTGAGGAGTCCCCCGAAGAGAAACTCAAGAAGGAAAAAGAAAGAAAGATGGCGAAAAGGATGAAGAAAAGGGCTGAAAAGGAAAAAGCAGCAGCCAAAGAAGGAATCCCAGAAGCGGTACCCGATAAGGAATTGAGGGCCAAAATTGTTGAAAAGAAAGCTGAAAAGACAGAAAGTGGACCTGGAGACAAGCCAACCGACCAGGGCCCTGGTAAGCCGGTTGGCAAAGGTAACGATATTTTTGATGCAAATATTTTTGATGTGAGTAGAGTAGTTAAGATTTTGGGGGACATCAACGATAATGATTTTTCTGAAACCATTGCGAATATTGTAGACTCAAAAGCTCGTGCAGAAATAATTAAGAGAGTAGGACGATATGAGAGGTTAATCTTGAGGTTGGCTGGTGAGAACGAGCGTCTGAGAGGACGTCTCGACATTCTAGAGAAAGGTAGTCCCATTTCCTGCGCTACCCAAGCCCGTGAATACATGGGCTTGTATTGTGAAAGGAAAGAAGAATGAGACGATTAAGGCGCTACAGCAGCGTCTCGTCAAGGAAGTTGGTCCCACCCTCGATGTACGTGTTCACACCATTAAGCCCTTACGGGATGGGGGACTTTTAATTAGTGCTCCTTCAGTGAAGGAAAGAGACAAGCTAGTCAAAAATAAGAAGTTCGCCGAAGTAGGCATGACTGTGGCGCCCAAAGATAGTTTAGGACCTAAGGTGGTCATACAGAAACTCCTTAAAAGTATTAAGGTGGAGGAGTTCATGGCATCTCTGCACGAGAAAAACTTGGACTTTTTAAGTAAAAAGGAGTTTGAAGCTGAAATCAAACTAGTCAGCAATGTCTGGAATGACGACGGCAAGGATGGTGTAGTTAATGTTGTTCTGGAGGGCAGTAAGCGAGTCGCTGATGCTCTCCTCAATACGAGGCGCTGTTATGTACAGTGTTACTCGTTCGCTGTACGCGAGTACTCGCCGGTGGTCAACTGCTTTAGATGCTTAAGCACAGACCATAAGGTGGCCAACTGCAAGGAGCAGAAGGAGTCCTGCCGGCGATGTGGTCAAGCGGGGCATTTCGCATATAAATGCGTCAATGCCATCCACTGTAGGGATTGTGGCTCTAAGGGTCACACAGCTGGGCACTTAATGCTATCCGAAGACTGTCCCATCTTCCGGGCAGCAGTTGCTAGAGTGAACTCCCGGCATTAAAAATGGCTGCACGCCTAATACAAATTAATGCGCAGGGCTCTTATGCCGGTATGTGCCATTTGGGGCAACAAATCTTGGATTCCAGATGCAATTTTGCACTGGTCCAGGAACCGTACACCTCAAATGGTTCTGTCAGGGGCTTACCAAGCGACATAAGACCATTCACCGACACAAGTGGCAATGCTTCTGTCATAGTGAATGATGTGAATGTTGAATGTGTGCTGGTGGATAGCTGCGAGTTCGGGGTATGCGTTCACGTTGAAGGCGCTTTTGGTGGGCTGTTTCTGTGCAGCTCCTACTTTAAGTTTGGCCGTGATATCGAACCATACCTTACCTATTTTGATAGGTTGCTAGTGCTGATTGGCGGTGGCGCTGCGGTTTTTGGCATCGACGCCAACGCTGTCTAATCCGTATGGTTTAGTAAAATGCGAGGAGATTCATCCGAGCATAAGAAACGCCAGAGGGGTGAGTTGCTTTGTGAGTGGATGGCAGCAAATCGCATCCACACTGTTAATCGGCCTAGTGAATACTATACCTTTCATGGCCCAAATGGGACAAGTGACATTGATGTTACGCTTGTCAATGAGGCGGCGCTTAGATGTCTCACCTTTGCCTGGGTTGTTGGTGTTGACCTTGCTGTGAGTGATCACAATCTTATACAGATTGACGTTACTCGCAGGGTGGTTGACAACAACGACAGTGATGGTGAGGCTGACAAACGCTGGCGACTGAACAACGTCAACTGAACGTTGTATCAGGAGCACATCAGGGACAGATTCTCGTCTGTGCCTCTTGATGCCTTCGACGCCCTTAGTGCTGACCAAAAAATGGCACTTCTCAATGGTTGGATATGGGATGTAAACGACCAACTCTTTGATAGATACCGTAAGGTTAATATTAAAAGAGTGAAGTGGTGGACACCCAGTCTAAACCAGGAAAGAAGACGTGTCCGGAGGCTTCGAAAAGCCCTTCAAAGAAGTAGGCGTACTGGCAATGGCGACCTGACTGAACTCAGCACTGCCAATAGGCAGGGTTTAGCTGAGTACAAGAAAATGCTTGTCATTGAGCAGGAATGGAGGTCCTTCGCCGAAAGGCACAGAGATGACCCTTGGGGTCGTCTCTTCCGCGTCTGCAGGGGGAAGAAGTCTCATACTGATGTCAGTGGTATCCGTGAGGGAGACATTGTTCACACCTCATGGAAAGACTGCATTGGTGCCCTTATGAGGTCCTTTTTTCCTAGAGCTGAGCGTCAAACTGCCCCATCGGCGGGTGGGCTGATTGATGCTCTTAGGTTAGAAGCAGGAGAGGTTGGGTATGCAGTAGGGCGACTTAAGTCGAGGAGGTCACCGGGTGCTGATGGGTTGACGGGTGAAATGGTGAGAACCATTTGGATTGCGGCCCCCCAGTACCTGATGGCTCTCTTCTCGACGTGCGTGCGGGAGGGCTATTTTCCCCTGGAGTGGAAGAGTGCGAAGGTTTTCGTACTCCTTAAGTCTGTGGATAAAATCAGGTCTGCGCCTGGTTCTTACCGCGGCATCAGCCTCCTTCCAGTACTTGGCAAAGTGCTGGAAAGAGTCATGGTGGAAAGACATGGATTGCTTACCCCAACCACTTTGTCCCAACCAGTTTAGCTTCACGCCTGGCCGCAGTATTGAGGATGCTTGGATGCATGTGAAGAGATGTGTCAGTGAGTCCAGTACCAAATACGTCCTAGGCATATTTGTTGACTTCAAGGGCGCATTTGACTATCTCAGTTGGGATAGGATAGTAGAGCGGCTAGCAGAAGTTGGTTGCCGTGACCTAGAACTTTGGAAGAGTTATTTTTCCAACAGGAGGGCTAGCGTCATTGGGGCCAACGATAGTGTGTGTGTGTTGGTTGAGCGAGGGTGTCCACAGGGGTCCGTCGCAGGTCCATTCATTTGGAACCTCATGATGGATCCTCTGCTGGCGCGCCTAAGCCAACGTTGTGAGTGTGTTGCGTTTGCCGATGATCTGCTGATCCTTGTCAAGGGTAAAACTCGTGTTGAACTCGAGCAAGGGGGCACAGCGATCATGGCAATGGTGTGTGAGTGGGGCTCTGGTGTGGGCGTCGGCGTTTCAGTGGACAAGACAGTGATGATGCTGCTTAAGGGCACGCTTTCAGAACGTCGACCTCCGACTGTCAGAGCTGGCGGAGTTAGCCTCAAGTATAAGACGGAAGTCAAGTACCTGGGGATAACAATTGGCCAAGGAATGAACTTCTTGCCTCACCTTACACGGGTGAAAGAGAAACTCATGGCTGTGGCCCCCATGTTAACCAGGGTACTCAAGAGTGAGTGGGGCCTTTCAAGAAGGGCGGTGCACACTATATACGGTGGGCTATTTGTTGCCTGTGCAACTTTTGGTGCGCCGATATGGGGTGACATCGTCAGGCAAGTGGCTGGACGAAACAAGATTCTCTCCTGTCAGAGAGTAATCTTGCTAAGTTCACTTAGGGTATGCCGTACCGTCGCTACTGATGCCCTACAGGTGCTGATGGGGGTTCCCCCTTTGGATCTTGAGGTGATTCGTAAAGGAATTGCCTACAAGATCAAGAAGGGCTTACCTCTGTCATCATCTGACTGGGTTAGTGGTGAGCAGGTGGCTGGCTTGAGTGCCCGTGAGTGGAAGAATTTGTTGCATGATAAAGTTTCGTCTGTGTGGCAACAGAGATGGAACGCCAGTGGGACTGGAAGGGTAACTTTCGAGTTTCTTCCTGATGTCTCATTGGCTGCCGTACGGTTTGAACGGGGCTTTTCACTGTACATGGGTTTCCTCATGACTGGTCATGGCTCTCTCAATGCATTTTTGCGTAAGAGATGTCTGGCCAGTTCTGAGGTGTGCGCATGTGGTGAGCCCTGTGAAGACTGGGAGCACGTTTTGTGTTGCTGTTCACTCTGTGCTGATATCAGGGACCTCCCTGCTATGGGCATTGAGTGGGGAGCTAACACTCGTGACTTCAGTAGGGTCTTATTTTCAAGAGACACTACTGAAAGTTTTGGTAGGTTTGCTGAGGAGGTATTTAGAAGGCGCAGATTAGCGCCTAGAGTAGTTGATGTTTAGGTTGTCTTATTTTTGTTGTTGGCATTCGTGCATGAGGTTGCCAGGCCTCGGGCTATAAGGAGTCCATCTGGAAGTAGCCTTAACGGCTGCGAAGCTCCACCGGAAGCTATATTCTGGTACCACGGGAGACAGGAGCCCCTGTGTTAGGTCGGTTTTCTGATGACTTGTCATCCCTAGTGGGAGTATCGTGGTGGCTGTGGTTGCCCAAAATCGCGGGAGCATAAGTGTTCTTGAACATAAGAGGTGTTAGATAGGCCTCGCTCTCTAGCAAGGAGTATAGTTCATGTCTTATACATGACTATGAAAATTGTACTGGGGTAGTACTTGTACTGCCCTGGGGCGTGGTCAACGCTTTTCTTTTGACCCTTTCTGTGGGAAGGCCCACCGTGTTATTGAGCCGTCAAGGCAGGTGTACACGTTAAGCCCTCCATTTCATTTTCTGTCCTTATCCTACATACAGGTTACGTGCCTGAAAATTAAAATAAAGCGAAAAAGACGAAAATTGTTGATAGAAAGTGAAAAGGAGAAACAGACATAACAGATTGGGAAAAAAGTGTGACAAGAAACAAAAAAAAACTGGTTCCTGGGTGGCAATAGAACCATGGCCTCGTGTCCCTCCCTTGTGGAAAAACTCATCCACACCTTTGGTTGCCCTTGGCCCGCATTTGGACAACCCCCAAATATCCGAAAACCTAGAAAACAAAAAAAATGCCTTCCCTCTACATCCCCATCACAACGCATATCAGCCCCTCTCGCCTCTCACCACAAATCAATTAATCACAACTAATGTTTGATTTACAAGTTAATATTCACAATAATAATTATGATTTTATTCATCATTAAATAAATTTTAATAAAAAAATTTTTTTTTTAGGTTATAACCTTCATATGCATAGACTTAATTTGGAACAATACAACAAGAAACTCATACCCTTCTTTCTACCCTTCGTTGGCGCCTCCTTTCCAGCGTGCACGGTGGTCGCGGTAACGCGACGGCTGTATGAATATTATTAATATTAAGGTAGAAAATTGGTTATGAATACTTTAAAAATTCAAAGTCTACTGAAGAAACAAAATTCATATGAAAGTTGCTTTATTCTTAATGATTATTGTATTTTCTTTTTTTTGTAATTAATTATTATATAATGATTAAGATGTAAGTCAATAAAACGAAGACACAATAATTGTATACTGAATTTTTAAATCAATGTACAAATTTATACAATTTTATGTTTGAAAATTACGTTAAAATCCATTAGGTACTGTTGAACAATATAAATCAATTATCTATTCCATTTTCTTTACTAATAATATGCTTATGTTTTAAGCTTAACGACTTAAATAATCTTTGAATGCATTCATCTATTATTATATGAAGAAAATGGGCTTAACGGAAGAAAAACTTTGCAGAGGCTGCGGTGATGAGGAAGCTCTTGAGGATACAACCCACTTCTTGTGTCACTGCCCAAGTCTCCAACACACCAGGTACAAATTCCTAGGGAGTCACTTCTTTAACGACCTAGACGATCTTTCCAGCACATCAATAGACAAGATAATGAACTTCGTTAAATCAACAACATGGTTTGTATGTAGCAGCACAGTAAGTAATTTCAATACAGGGTTATAATGGGTAAGGGACAAGCCCACAAACCTAACCTAACCTAACATATCTATTATTATTGTTATATAAAAATGTCAAATTTTTCAATTGGGCAGATTCATTTTAACAAAGCTTATGGTACTAGAAAGCTCTACTGAAAACAGGACTTTATTAGGAATCGCGTTCATTGAAGACGCAAATTTAGTGATACTTTGCGGATAATCCAACAACATACGATTTTTACCAAACAGAATCAAAGTTCCCCTTAAGTGCAGCATCCCATCTGAAAACTTTTGATAGAGATTTAGAAAACGTTAGCACCTAAATGTTTTCCAGTGAAACTGGAGCCAGAATAAGTGTAACAGGTCATCAGTTGTACACACATCTCCAATTAGGCAGATTCATTTGAACAAAGCTTATGGGACTAGAAAGCTCTACTGAAAACAGGACATTATTAGGAATCGTCTTCATTGAAGACGCAAATTTAGTGATACTTTGCGAATAATCCAACAACAACATACGATTTTTACCAAACAGAATCAAAGTTCCCCTTAAGTGCAGCATCCCATCTGAAAACTTTTGATAGAGATTTAGAAAACGTTAGCACCTAAATGTTTTCCAGTGAAACTGGAGCCAGAATAAGTGTAACAGGTCATCAGTTGTACACACATCTCCAATTAGGCAGATTCATTTTAACAAAGCTTATGGTACTAGAAAGCTCTACTGAAAACAGGACATTATAAGGAATCGTCTTCATTGAAGACGCAAATTTAGTGATACTTTGCGGATAATCCGACAACAAAATACGATTTTTACCAAACAGAATCAAAGTTCCCCTTAAGTGCAGCATCCCATCTGAAAACTTTTGATAGAGATTTAGAAAACGTTAGCACCTAAATGTTTTCCAGTGAAACTGGAGCCCGAATAAGTGTAACAGGTCATCAGTTGTACACACATCTCCAATTAGGCAGATTCATTTGAACAAAGCTTATGGGACTAGAAAGCTCTACTGAAAACAGGACATTATAAGGAATCGTCTTCATTGAAGACGCAAATTTAGTGATACTTTGCGGATAATCCGACAACAACATACGATTTTTACCAAACAGAATCAGAGTTCCCCTTAAGTGCAGCATCCCATCTGAAAACTTTTGATAGAGATTAAGAAAACGTTAGCACCTAAATGTTTTCCAGTGAAACTGGAGCCAGAATAAGTGTAACAGGTCATCAGTTGTACACACATCTCCAATTAGGCAGATTCATTTGAACAAAGCTTATGGGACTAGAAAGCTCTACTGAAAACAGGACATTATTAGGAATCGTCTTCATTGAAGACGCAAATTTAGTGATACTTTGCGGATAATCCAACAACAACATACGATTTTTACCAAACAGAATTAAAGTTCCCCTTAAGTGCAGCATCCCAGCATTTAGAAAACGTTAGCACCTAAATGTTTTCCAGTGAAACTGGAGCCAGAATAAGTGTAACAGGTCATCAGTTGTACACACATCTCCAATTAGGCAGATTCATTTGAACAAAGCTTATGGGACTAGAAAGCTCTACTGAAAACAGGACATTATTAGGAATCGTCTTCATTGAAGACGCAAATTTAGTGATACTTTGCGGATAATCCAACAACAACATACGATTTTTACCAAACAGAATCAGAGTTCCCCTTAAGTGCAGCATCCCATCTGAAAACTTTTGATAGAGATTTAGAAAACGTTAGCACCTAAATGTTTTCCAGTGAAACTGGAGCCAGAATAAGTGTAACAGGTCATCAGTTGTACACACATCTCCAATTAGGCAGATTCATTTGAACAAAGCTTATGGGACTAGAAAGCTCTACTGAAAACAGGACATTATAAGGAATCGTCTTCATTGAAGACGCAAATTTAGTGATACTTTGCGGATAATCCGACAACAACATACGATTTTTACCAAACAGAATCAAAGTTCCCCTTAAGTGCAGCATCCCATCTGAAAACTTTTGATAGAGATTTAGAAAACGTTAGCACCTAAATGTTTTCCAGTGAAACTGGAGCCAGAATAAGTGTAACAGGTCATCAGTTGTACACACATCTCCAATTAGGCAGATTCATTTGAACAAAGCTTATGGGACTAGAAAGCTCTACTGAAAACAGGACATTATTAGGAATCGTCTTCATTGAAGACGCAAATTTAGTGATACTTTGCGGATAATCCAACAACAACATACGATTTTTACCAAACAGAATTAAAGTTCCCCTTAAGTGCAGCATCCCAGCATTTAGAAAACGTTAGCACCTAAATGTTTTCCAGTGAAACTGGAGCCAGAATAAGTGTAACAGGTCATCAGTTGTACACACATCTCCAATTAGGCAGATTCATTTGAACAAAGCTTATGGGACTAGAAAGCTCTACTGAAAACAGGACATTATTAGGAATCGTCTTCATTGAAGACGCAAATTTAGTGATACTTTGCGGATAATCCAACAACAACATACGATTTTTACCAAACAGAATCAAAGTTCCCCTTAAGTGCAGCATCCCATCTGAAAACTTTTGATAGAGATTTATAAAACGTTAGCACCTAAATGTTTTCCAGTGAAACTGGAGCCAGAATAAGTGTAACAGGTCATCAGTTGTACACACATCTCCAATTAGGCAGATTCATTTGAACAAAGCTTATGGGACTAGAAAGCTCTACTGAAAACAGGACATTATTAGGAATCGTCTTCATTGAAGACGCAAATTTAGTGATACTTTGCGGATAATCCAACAACAACATACGATTTTTACCAAACAGAATCAAAGTTCCCCTTAAGTGCAGCATACCATCTGAAAACTTTTGATAGAGATTTAGAAAACGTTAGCACCTAAATGTTTTCCAGTGAAAAAGGAGCCAGAATAAGTGCAACAGGTCATCAGTTGTACACACATCTCCAATTAGGCAGATTCATTTGAACAAAGCTTATGGGACTAGAAAGCTCTACTGAAAACAGGACATTATTAGGAATCGTCTTCATTGAAGACGCAAATTTAGTGATACTTTGCGGATAATCCAACAACAACATACGATTTTTACCAAACAGAATCAAAGTTCCCCTTAAGTGCAGCATACCATCTGAAAACTTTTGATAGAGATTTATAAAACGTTAGCACCTAAATGTTTTCCAGTGAAACTAGAGCCAGAATAAGTGTAACAGGTCATCAGTTGTACACACATCTCCAATTAGGCAGATTCATTTGAACAAAGCTTATGGGACTAGAAAGCTCTACTGAAAACAGGACATTATTAGGAATCGTCTTCATTGAAGACGCAAATTTAGTGATACTTTGCGGATAATCCGACAACAAAATACGATTTTTACCAAACAGAATCAAAGTTCCCCTTAAGTGCAGCATACCATCTGAAAACTTTTGATAGAGATTTAGAAAACGTTAGCACCTAAAATGTGAAACCAGAATCAAGAACTTTCGAAGATTTTATTCCGAAGCTTTCAACGCTATCTCATGTAGCCAGATCGAATAAATGTAATAGAATAAGATTTTATCTGAATTAAAAAAATAGTTTCTCCGATGTCTCACGTGTAGGTTAATGAACCCGTCGAGTACACCACACAAAGAAGACTACCATTAGAACCCAACCTCAATAGACCTACCAACATTTTCACCAAGACGACTCCGGTCCGGGGCGGTGTTACCAACTAATTATAGTGTAAGTTTATTAAGTGAATATTTAGAATTATTATTAGACAAACCGCGAAAAAGTGAAAATTTAACAGTTCTGCAATGTGAACATTTAACTAAAAAAAAGCAATTCCACAATTCAAAATGGAACTGTTAGTCAGTTAGTTTAATGTCAAGCGCCCTCTCTGGCTACAGGAAATAAGCTGAGTAGGGAAAGTGATTTGAATACAAACTGGATAAAGATTTCAATTCCTGAATCAGAAGGGGAATTCCCCAATAAGTTGCGTACCAAAGAATATAAACAAGAAAATTATTTTAAAATGTTAGTTGACTACTGGAAAATCGCAAGGCTATTGTAGGAAGGTACTTCAATGCTTAGCTGAGGGAGAACACCAAGCTTTTGTGAAGATTATCCCTAGAAGGTGATGCTGATTTGTTAGTCGCATTTGTACAAGAAAATGGAATTGATGCATAGACTATTATTGAACTCAGACCCTGGATACGGGTTGACGCCTTGTCGGGGCGAAAGGGCTTCTAGTAAGTCCCGAAACATGTGGGAGGCGCAAACAACAGTGGGTCGATTGCAAGACCACTCCACTGAGTGAGTTGCAGCCAATCAATTGTCTCTGGATTGAAACTGAGATCAACCCCACCTTTAGTTAAGGTGTCCAGGGAGTAAACCCCAGCAAAAATCCCACTTAAGCCAAGGTGTGGAGGTACCCGTGCCGAGGGCTGCATGGTCAGCAGGTGATCGCTAACGGTCCCCTCCGATACCCAGGCAAGGTCGGTTGATTCTTTTGCCTTGTCCCGGTATGTCGGCTCTGCTGGGATCGACAGTTCTTTCCGGACATACTCGTGGGAACAAAATAGATTCAAACAGCAAAAACAAAAAGGATGAAGAGCGAAAGGGTGCGATAAGTACCGAAAGTGAGACGGTGGCCGACACAATACCCGTGGAGCCTGCTACCAAAACGAAAAAGAACAGGAAAAAAACTGGATCGAAAAAGAAGATTACTTTTAAGTATTGAAAGCAGGTAATCGATAAGTAGTGGAATATACGCTACTGGTTGTAGTTTTTGCTTTCTTTCGCTTACTGTGTATTTAAAGAGATAGTCCTTCAATGCAGGAATTTAAGTTCTGTGCATCGCCTGTCTGCTCCATGCTATACGCAAGTGATACGTCCTGTACATTGTCTGTGTGTTTCACACTGAAAAAAATCCAATACAATTCCCCCATCGCGTGGGCACCGGTGGTTTTGTGAGTTGAAATTGAAAATGGGTTGAAATTGAATTGTGGTGT
Source organism: Cheilosia soror (assembly GCA_949372485.1). Classification (NCBI taxonomy): domain Eukaryota; kingdom Metazoa; phylum Arthropoda; class Insecta; order Diptera; family Syrphidae; genus Cheilosia; species Cheilosia soror. The sequence goes on from OX443561.1 coordinate 35,833,970, forward strand.
GTGTGTGTGTGCAGTGCGTTGTCGTCAATTCTCTAATTGCTGTTTATTATACTGTGCATAATTGTGTGGCTGTTGCTGGGTGAGTACGCTCTTATGTGGGAGACAGACTGCTGGTATTGATACTACGGTATGAATACCATGGTATAACACAGAGTTTCCTAAGTAGGTAGGTATAAACTGACAGTAGCATACTTTGACATTTGTGTTGTTAGGAAAATAAGTATTTTTAATTATGAATTTGGAAAACTTACTTTTGAACTATTTTATAAATTCTCAAAAGCGGAAAATAATAGAATTTGAGAGCTCATCACTGAGAATTGAAGCAGCAAGAAGCAAGAGAAGATTCGATTTTTATGTACGCATGCACCCAGAGAAAAACAGCATCGTATATTTAAATAGAATCCTACTTATATCTACGTGCTTTAATTTTTGATAAAACGTATTAGAATTTAAGTCAAATCACTTTGATTTAAGTAGAACAATAAGTAAATCATTCATATTAATGCGAAAGTTATTTGAATCAATGCTTTGAAAAATGAAAAAAATCAATTGAGCTGAAAATAACCTTATTTTAAGTACGAAACCATTTTGATTTAAAGCAGATCTTTTTGATTGGTGATTCAAAAGTGAAACATTTAAAATCAAAATAACAATCCTTTTGATTCAAATCATGACAAACACTAAATACTCTTTTAGATCAAAGTGACGAGCGTGTTTAATTCAATGGCCCTTTTACTTATGATATCACTTTAAATTAAGGTAGACACATCATTCAATTCAAAGTTGATGCAGCTGCAAACGTGTTTGAATTAAACTTTGGACGCGCTTCTTCACAATACTCACCCGTTATATTATTGCACATACATATAAAGTTGCTGTCTGCCACGTCGTTATTTTTATATCAAAGTGAAAACGCATTTAGTTCAAATGTCCAACGATCTCATTCATAATACCATCCGTTATTTTGCATATCTACATACAAACCCATGCTGCCTTGTCGTTGAGTTCATAAAGAAACAACAACAGCAGAGTTGCCACTTTATATGCATTTTTTTTCTAGTTTTTCAAGTACATTATGAAATAACTAATGACAATAAAAAAGTTTTTTTTTGGGAAGGTAATATTAATAGAATAGTAAAGCAGCGACGTTGTGACTTTATTTATCTGAATACATAATTTTATTTGAATAAAGAATCGTACCAGATTGAATTTTGGGTAAAATTCAGGTAAGTATTTGAAAACCCAATTTTAAATAAATTTGCTTAGTAGGACTGAAAAAATTGTTAAACAGTGGTCTTGTTTAAACAACGATTTAATAATCGTTTGCTGTGTAAAATTGTCGGTAAGTATTTATATTTAGGCTAAAATACGTTTACACCACTCCTAGATTTATCATTTTGGCTAAATTCAGCATTTTGGGCCAAATATTCAGCATTTCGCCACATATTCAAAATTTCAGTAAAACAGTAAGTTTGACAAATCGAACAAACGTCTTTATAAATTCCGCGTCTTTGATGACTTTTCAGCCCGCTGCCAAAAAAAACAATTTTCAAAAAAATTTATGTTATTAAAATTATAAATATGGGTCATTAAAGCTACAAAAGAAGAACGAAGTGGACTGAAACAAATGAAGAATTTTTTTGTTGAGTTTTGGGATTGGGAGGCGAAAATAACTGAGCTCAGTGGCACTCGGAAAAATAGCCACGTGTATAAAGAAATGTTCTTCAATTTGTGGGAAGGGCATCGATTTCTCCTCAGAATTAATGTATATATTATTATATCTTAAGGCTTAAGCCACGAGTACACGACATGCCAAACATGGCATACGCATGCCACTCTGACTCTGACGTCACTATAATTACTCGACTTTTTGTAGAATATATGTCACGTTTTATACTTTGTGGCATGTTCAATTTTTAGAAAGAAGACGAACCATATTTTGGGATATATACTGCATTTATTTCGAAATGTCACCAGACTTTAAATAGACGGAAAACTTATTTTTCCGATAAGCGTTCCTAAAAATTCTTCAAATTTCGATTATGTTTTTATAATAAGGATAATAAGAAATACGATTTTGAAATATGTGTTTGTTTGTTTTTCACAAAACAAAGTTTTATTTACTTATTTTAGGATTACTGGAATTTAGTTTGCGTCAAGTGGAAAAGAACCTTTTCACTTCGTCAACGAGAACTCGTAAAAACGAACACTCAATCAGATTTTTTAAAATCTTGGTCAAAATTTGCAGACGCCCTCGTCGCCAGATCTGGTAATACTTAAGATAAATAACATTTTTTTCGTTTTATTTACTTTCCTTCTTTTCTATTAAAATTTATTTTTAGATTTGTACCCCTTAAGACAGCACCTTTCATTTAGTGAGTGGGAGCAATTTATAATCTTTATTAAAAGATGAAGATCGTTTCACTCGTTCAATTGCGATCAGCTGAGGCAGAAAAAGGTTTGAGAATTCTAAGTAAAGACAAAGGAACCAACTAATAATATTTTTTTATAGATGCCAAGGATTTTATTCTCGCTATCCTGCTTAAATTAGTTCTACCTCCAGTGTCAAGATTTAAGGGTAAAGGTCGAAGCAAAAACGCAAAGTCACGATTACTGATGCTCAGAAGAGTCTTGTTTTGAGACTTCCTTCAATTGAAAACTACGCAGAAAATATTGGAGAATTGGTAAATACGTAGTTTATAATATCGGGTTAACAATCCAACCCTTTATGTATTTAAAAAAGCCTTCAAAATATTACTTAGCTGTTGCTGATTCTTCATTTAAACTGTTTAAAATAATTGATTTGCTTTTCAATAGATAATAATAAATGGTTTTTTTTTGTTACTATGAAATAAAAATTAAATTGTTCAACAAGCATTTTGAAGCATACGAAGTTGGAGAACAATTTAGTTCTTTATTACTTGTCAAATATATTACGTTCTTCACAAGCCCTCCGCTACACTTATATCAAATAAGCAATGGAAATACTTTTATCAGAAATAAGTATTTGTAACTTTTTTAAGACTTGAACAATAAAAAAAAAGATATTGTGTGTGATACCAAAAAGTTGGTTTGTTTCTCTTCTTTTTTTTAAATTTTTATTACAGGTATAATATAAAATTTTATTTAGGAACTGATTTCAATATGGATCGTGATTCGTGTTTTCACATTTTATTCAATGGCGAAAATTCACTAAAATTAAATGCGAATCACAATATAAGTAAGTATAACATAATGCGCGAAACTAAATTAAAAGTATTATATTATTACTTTGATTTAAATACATTACTTTGTTGAATTCAAAAGGAATTCTAAGTTGATTTAAACTGTTATGGCATTAAAAATAAATGCCTATTCTTTTCAAAAATAATGGGAAATGTGTTTACATATAGTATTAAATACTTTATTTTGAAGTGGGAAACATAATTAAATGTATTAGCATTTTTACTTTCTTTCAAATATTAGTGGTATTTAATTGTAAATGCTTTCTATAATGCCTTTAATGTAAAGTCGTATTTGAATTGAATGCTAACGATATTTAAACTAAAGGCGGATGTACCTAAAAACTATTGCTTTATATGTTTAAACATAATATTAACTACTTTAATTTAACGTTGTTTAGTATTTAATTCAAACTGTGGTTTTGACTTAAAATAATGATGAAACCGATTTGTTTTAAACATCAAGCACGCTTTAAGTAATGTTGGGAAATAATAAAAAGATTATGTGAAACCTATTTAAATATATTATGTTACCACTTTGATTCAAAGTCGACTTGAATTAAATTTGAAGTTTGTGGATTAGTTGCGTTATTCAAAGTGACACGACTTTGATTTGACGATTTTCAACATTGGAGCCAAATCATATTGATTTTACTTTGATTTAAAGTCGTTTTTAATGATTTTACGTGTTTTTTTCCCTGAGTGTGTGGATGAACAGGGAGAAGCGATTTCGTAGTGCTTGGTCCGTGGTCAGTTTTTGATTGTGCGTTTTTCTGAAATGTACATAACCCTTTTTTTCTTTTAGGTGGAGTTGTCTTTATATTGGGAACAAGATGTCCCAAAATTTACTACCGAGAAATTTGTAAATTCATTCCGTGTGGATCGAGATACATTTGATTTTCTTATACAAAATCTTCAAGAATTGAAGAAGCAAGAAACGAATTGGCGTTCGCCAATTCCATTGCAAAAGAGAGTTGCTATTGCACTATATTCCTTAGGGTCTTCAGCAGAAAATAGAACTATTGCAAGCCTATTTGGAGTTGGCAGATCCACTGTCAGTGAAATAACTCTGCAAGTATGTTAAGAAATATATAGGGTTTTCCAAAAACATTTTCTAAGTTTTTATCCACCAAATGAGCATGATATTTTGGAAATTGTAAAAGAATTTGAAGTACTAGGATTTCCTCAATGCTATGGTGCTATTGATGGATGTCATATTGAAGTGAAGCCACCAAAGGACGAAGCAGTCGACTATTTTAATTTCAAGCGATGGTATTCAATCATTCTTTTCGCTGCAGTGGATTATCGCTACAGATTTTCACACATCAATGTTGAAAGCCCCGGAAAAACGCACGATTCAACAATTTTCGAATGCTCTAGTTTAAAAAACAGTACCTAAACAATCCAATATTCGAGAGGTATAAACGAAATATTGAAGGAGAAGATATACCAATACTTTTGTTGGGAGATTCCGCTTTTAAATTATCCAAATACGTAATGAAGCCATTTCCATATAATGTTTACCTTTCGGAAAATGAAGAGTTCAATTTTCACCTTTCAAAATACAGACGTGTTGTTGAGAATGCATTTGGGCACTTAAAAGGACGATTCCAAGCTCTCCAAAGGACTGGAAGTGCATATAGACAATGCACCAACAATTATACAACCTTGCTGCGTTCTACACAACATCTGTAATGCAAGAAATGTTCGTATGAATGGAAACTGGTTAAAAGAACTAACAAAATATGAGAAGAAATCGGGTAAGCTTCAACCAAAAAGAAGTATACCAGCTGGAAAGAAAAATCGATCAGAAATTGGTTACAAAATAAGACAAGCTCTTTCACAACACTTCAGTAAGTTAACTAATTTATTTCTTCTTCTTTTTAAACACCTCAATTTTTCTTTAGAATAGTATTCAAACGTTTTTCCTGAATATCGTTGCTTTTTTTTAACAATTCAATTTTTTTCTTGTCGTTTTGAATACACTCATCCGAAAATATTTTAAATTGAGCTGCTTCTTCTTTCGGAAGATAATTCACTTTTAGAGGGTGGAAGGGGAAGGCGCAAGGAAATCGTGAAAGTTATTAGTATGACGTCAACACAAAGACCGGATTGTTTTAGAATAACGTTGAGTGAAATAAAATCAGTTGTATGGAATACGAGCCGGGGGTAAAGTCTCTGTCTCCGGAACAATGAATTGAAGGACATCACAAACAAAAAAACCAAAAGAAATAAAGAAAATAAATAAACGACCAGTGAATTCTGCGGTGACAGGAGTTTAAGATGGGGTGAGTTTTTCGCTGAATTGCCTGGCAATTATTTTCTTAGGTTTTTTTTATATATTTTATCTATATACCTACTAGCTACTAGTGAAATTCAATGAGCGTAGATCATGAGCGTAGATCATTGAATTTGATCAGGTTTTTCAGGTGCTAACAATGCACTTTTAACTACGACTATGTGATTGCCCAATATATCGGACTCAATCATCAAAATAGCTGATAAATGATTATTTATCTATGGCTATGGGAATTGCGCAAGGCATACGTATGATGGAAGGGATATGTTTCCTCTAGGAAAAATCAATATAAATAGGGAAGGATTGGTAGGAAGCGTCCAGAGTAAAAACAACCATCAAATTATACTAATCAATATAAATAATAAAGGTCGCAGCATTGCTAAGGACAGCGGGCCTATTAATAAATTAAATTAAATAACAGTAAACAAATAAATAACACCATTGAAATAGTGAATTAAAAATTGTATCTTTAAATGAATAATTAGATTATTGTGAATAGAAAATAAGTCTAGTACTAACAAAAAATGTAGATTGGTATAAACGAATTGTTCTGAGAGAGAAATGCCGAAGACAAAGCTACCGGACAAAGATAGAGTCGATTTGGAACAGAATCGTTGAACAGTGAAACAGTTACTTGGTTGCCATCCGCCAAAAAAAATTTGCTGTGATATTTAAAGATAGTGATGTCTTATAAGTGTTATTTATTTTATATTTATTTATTTTATTGTATGTTTGTGTCAAATATGCAAGAGAACGAATAAGCATATTAATGTATAACCTGTAACATACTTAATAAACTACCCCTCGACGAAACGTAGTGTGAAAAGGATGAATTGAACGTGTTTTAATTGCATCACAATACAAGTTAGACCACTAAAGCCGATACTAAGGTAAACTTAATTATATAGAAATTCACTTCACTTTAAATAAAAAATACAGTTTATAACGTGGCTTGTTGGTTTTATAGACCTGTTTGCAGACAATAAAGAAAAGTCAAAAAAGCATCTTTGTTTACTCACTTTGTTGAACATATAGAGTTTTGTCAAATTAAAGTAAATAAATGTAGGTCTCACTCCCTCACTGTAGTGCATATTTCTTTTCCTTTTCAATGAACACACACACACACACATACCAATATATTGTAAGTTCTTTTGTTCATTCTGTCAACGGCATCGTTTCAGTTTAGACGTATCACGTGAAATAAAGTTTTCTTTTGTCTTTTATAAACTAAAACGCATTGTGTGTTATTCTTAGTTCTTTTTACTTTAACAGATATTTACAAGTGGCAAACGTATAAAAACAACACAAACTATTGAAAATTAATAAATTTCAATTTAGTGACGAGTGGTTTTATTCCAATTCTATAAAACCTTCAGAAATACAAGGACTTGGAAGTTTATAGGTCCGTGCTAAACGGAATGAACTTTACCAAAATTAAGCTTAAAATATCACAACTAAAAATAGATAAGATTTCCTAAATTTCAATAAGGCTAGTTGGGACCTTAATATGATTCCTTTTAAAGAGTGTAGACAAAAGTGAAGCGGCTAGTTGTACGATGCCGTATAATTCTTCTGCTTCTGAGACCAAGCCTACTTCTACTCCTGGGGGAGCAAAAACTTTTGCTGGTTCTGCTTCTGTGCCTACTTTTGATCTAGTTTCTGCTACATGCACGCAACAAGGCACTTCTGATTCAGGCAAACCATGTGCTTCTGAACAAATTGCAAATCGCGACAAAGCACCGTCTTCAGGTACATGTGCTTCCATGAGACAATCGACATCAGTTACACACGTCGCTACATTAGCTCCAGCAAATGTGTCATCTTTCGAAGGCTTTGTATCCGACGAAGAGGATGAACGAGAGCTAGCTCGGTTGGAAAGAAAAAAAAAACATATTCAGGAACTACAAAAAGATATACGGGAGATGGAACCAGTTTTGTTGATCAGAATTCTTACAAGAAAAGGATTTAAGCTCTGCAGTTTGACTGAGGATAGAAAGCGAGCTTGTGAATCAATAGCAAGGGTTCAGCAGTACAACGCAATGAACATTTGAAGAACACCATCGCTCCGCATTTATGTACTTACGAGGGAATTATGTAGTTATCAGGAATATTGATAATACGGTTGGCGTAAGTAAAAAATGAATACCTTACTATAAGGGTTGGTATTGTGTCCACAAAGTATTACCTCATGACAATGATACGTCGTTAGAGACATAGAGAACTGCCAGATAACACAGTTGCCGCATAATGGCGTTGTGGAAGCTTGTTGTCACTCCATATAACTGTGTTCAATATCCAAAAGCGCAGTCGTCCGGTCCGGTTAACAGTCGAATTCTTTCACTCAAGTTCTTAACATTGTATTTGTATATATCAAGTAACTTAGAAAAATCACGCGTGTGCTAAAAGTGAATAAAGATGCTGCAAAGAACAAAGCTGTGAGTGAATAGACACTTCACAAAATATATAGTGTGGCGAAATTAAAACAGTGACTAAATATCACCATTTAATTTCGGTATCGAGGGCATATCGATATTGTACCACACATAAGCAGACACTTCACAGCATCAAGTGAAAAAAAAAAAGTGTGGCGAGATTAAAGTAGTGACGGAATATCACTCTTTCATCTTGGTATCGAGAGCATATCGGTATAACAACACACAAAAGACTGTTGGATGTCTATCCTTTATAACCGAGAACCAGCTCCACGACAAACCAACTTCACAACAAACCATGACGACAAGAATTATTCTCGTAGTAATTGGATGCCTGTGAGTACATGAATTGAATGCAAATAATTATAATAACCTATAAATAAGTAAACAAGTAAACCATTGAAGCAATTTTTTTTAACATACATATAAAAAAAAAAGATAAGAATAAACTTGTCAGTCAGTGAGAACAGTTGGGTTTTCTGTTTTTTTTTTATATACTGCGAGGCCCGTACTCGTAATTAATTTTAATTGTAATACAAAATAAAAGAAAAACAATTTCTGTGATTTGTTTTATAAATAAAATTGTCAAGGCTTACAGAAAAAAAAAACAACAATACCAATAAAAAATTTCCTGATATAAACAAAAAATGCTTTAAAAAAACTTTAAAAATCGATTTTCCAACATTTTGAAAATGTTTGATACCTACAGTGGGTGATCAAATTATTACGGTCACCTTAAAAAATAACAAATTTTCATTCAGGTCTTATCAACGAAAAAGCTGCCACAAGTGGAGGAATGGTTCACAAACGGCAATTTTATATTCATGCATGACTCTGCACCTTGTCACAAGCCAAAAAGGGTGACTGCCTTTTTGGAGGAATAAAATGTAGAGGTTTTGGAATGGCCGGGAAACTCTCCTGACCTTAACCCCATAGAAAATCTTTGGGAACTTATGAAGAGAAAAATTGGGAATGAAAAAATTACAAACAAGCGAGTATTGATAGAGTGTGACAAAGGTCAGAAAATATTAAAATTAATGCTTAAAATGCATTCAAAGTAGGCCAAAAAGGGTTGCTTCTGTTATGGCTGCAAAAGGCAATGTTACAAAACATTATAATTTTTTTTTATTTTAACTGTTCTCTTTTCAATTAAACTACATTATTTTATTAGTTAATAAGTCGCTTGTAATATCAAAATATAAATGAAGCGTAAAAAACATAAAACAAAAAAGTTTTTGGTCTTTGTTCAAAAAGTTATATATTTGACAGTGGCCGTAATAATTTGATCACCCACTGCATGTAGTTTTGAAAAAACTATAAACACCCAAGAATTATGTTATATTTTCTATTCATTTAATATCCATTGACATACTATACATGGACTGCTAGTGAAATGTCAATTTCATACAAACCTGCGAGGAAAAATTAAGCAAACATAAGCACTAGCCGTTTTGGTTCAGTGCGGCGAAAGTAGGAAAGAGGTTTCAACCTCTGCTCGCCATTGCTATTTTTTACATAGAACACAGTGCCATCCATTGTAGAAACATTACAATTGAACAAAAATAACGACTTATTCGAATTATTTCAAACGCTCTATAACAGATGGCACACTCAACACTCAAACAAAATCGCACGAATTGCTCGATGACATTTGAGTGCTTTCGTTTCTCTCCGCCGGTTTGCTTCAACGAAAAATCGGCTGCTAGCAGTCGATGTATAGTATTGTCAATGGTTACGACGACAATTGCCGATTGCGTCGATTGATTTTAGCTATTCGTATGCACAAATTTCTTTCACTTCCAAAAGAAAGCATTGTAATCGACTACAAGCGACTGTCAAATTGACAAATATCAATCGCAATCGACAATCACAGTTGTCGATCGATCGACTGCTGTCCCTTAACGATCAACTATCGACACTCACAAAGGGGCCTTAGATTATTATTAGTTTAGAGCTCAAATCAAGCAAATGTCTTCTGCTTTCATTATTCAATAAAGGATTAGTCCGACTTATTTTTTGCCTTTTTTTATTTTGTTCTTAACTCGGATTATTGCTACTTATTTAGTAAAATAACGACGATAGTCGGCCAAGCGATAGTAGTGCTCGAGATCGTCTTTTATTTACTTCAATAAACTCTACCACAATCGTGTCGTCTATCGTTTATTTTGCACAAAGTTTGAGAACTTTCGGAAGCTCACAAATTGTAGTAGAAATAAGCACTAGACATCATCGTAATTGTCATAAATGACATTTGAGAAACTATTTCGGTTTTTCTTGTTGTTTGGTGTTGGCGCTCAAATTAAATTATTACAAATGCAAAATGTAGGTACATATTATTAATCTTTGTTATTACAAACAACGCGGTCATATTTTAAATAATTTATTGTTTATGTCAAAATTGAATAAAACATTTTTGTAGAGTGGTTTTGATAGTACATTACCTACCTCCCATTATTGGTTAATTACAATAAATGTCTAACTTATTTTATTTAGGTCAGCTACTCCGAAGCAGATGTCAATTTTAATTGAATTCTTAGCAAAGGGCTACGAACCCAATTCCGTCCAAGGAAAAGCTCAAATTAACAAAATGTGGGATTGGAGGGACTGGAGTCCTAAATGCGGACGGGTTGCCAACTAAAAACGTGTCGGCTTGGAGGAAGGTAATTGTAAAACTATCTTTTCATTTCGTTTTGTACTAATTACTAACATAGAGTCTATTCCATTAAGGTTTGGACAGATTTTAAGTCTAGGGCAAACAAAAAATGCAGCCAGAATTTAATATCAATTAAAAGGACAGGGGGTGAACTTGCAGAACTTGTATAAGTTAACATCAACACGAGCAACGGAAATGCTGACAAAGCGTCTGCCTCGATACAGCGAATTTCCACAGAAATTCATGTTGCAATTCAATTCAATACCTTAGGAATGCAAAGTACCGAGGTAAAATCGAATATAAAATTATTGATTGTAGTTAGTTAAGAAGTAAACTCAATAAAGGTCAGAGCAAACTGCTCTAGAAAAGATTTTTTTTATTAATTATTTCGGTGTAGTGATTAACTGGCGCCCATTGTGTGGCTTTCGAACTTACACGTTCAACATTAATTCGCAACTTCAGGAAAAGAGTTCCATCAGTAGTCCAATAACCAAGGATAAAAAGGAACAGAAAAGAGGTCCCCCAGTAGCCCGATAACCAAGGACAAAAAGGAGCAACTATAAAGCTGCAGCCGCCTGAATAGGAATAGAAGAACCACCAAAACAAAAAATATCGTTAATCAACACATGGAGCAACACTTCATACTATTATTGTAAGTCTAGCTCTAAGAAGTGAATCAATTTTTGAAATAATAAGAGAAATAATAAGAGTAAACAAGTGAAGTTAAATCCTAAAAGCACAACTTAAAAACCGTGTAAAGAAACCTATTGATTAATTAATTGATTTTATTTAACAAAACATTATTCAAACAAGTTTATTACATTAGAACTAAGATAACATCTGAAAAAATCGTTCCTCTTTCTTTGCCGTTATCTATTTCCATCCGTGCTCTTGCTTTTATTTCAAATTAGATACTTTGAAACGTTTCAGCCAATATGGCAAATCAAAATAACCTTATTAGGCCAGCACGCCTGGAACACGTCGCAGATCCACCTATCCCTGGCCCTGCTCCCCAACCTGCCCCCCAACTTGCTCAAGGTATTAATCCTAACGATTTAGTTCAACTAATCACCAGATTAGTAGCAGAAACGCTACAAATACAAGGAAGACAAATATTTAATTCGATAATGAATCCCGCGGCCGACATCAATAACGAAGTCGACCAACCCATCAACTTAGTTGATAATAATTTAGCCGACCTTGACAAAATACCAGACGTAGTTAAAAGTCTACGAGAATTCTCTGGGCAAGCTCATGAATTCAATTCATGGAAGAAGAGTGTTGAGAGAATAATCCAAATTTATGATCACGTTAGGGGTACTCCCAAGTACTATGGCATTTTGTCTGTAATTCGCAACAAAATCGTAGGACATGCCGACGTCGTGCTAGAGTCGTACAACACGCCTCTTAACTGGGAGAAAATCTCGAAATGCCTTACTCTTCACTATGCGGATAAAAGGGACTTAGGAACCCTTGAATATCAAATGACAACGCTAGTGCAAGGCAATAGCACGATTTCTGAATTCTATCAGATCGTCTATCACCACTTGTCATTAATCCTAAACAAACTGGGATCAATGGAAATGAGTCAAGATGCTATGAACAACATGACTCAATGCTACCGTGACAAGGCCCTCGATACCTTCGTCAGGGGTTTGAAAGGAGATCTGCCTCGCCTGCTTAGCATACGTGAACCAGCAGACCTTCCACAGGCCCTGCATTTGTGTTTGAAACTACAAAACGTAGACTTTCGCGCCCAGTACGCAAACAATTCCCACAGTTCTCCCAGATCGTCTCAACAAGCACCTCCAGTTCCCGCTAAAAGGAACAGTCCTCCAGGACCTGCACCAGCCCCAGCTCCTAGACACAATTTCTATCCCCACTTACTGCACAACCCTCGTGCTCCACAACAACCTCAACTCTATAGAGATGTCCAATACCAACCTAGGTACCAACAACAAAGAATACCACCAAATCAACGACCTCTCCCACCGAAACCAATGTCCATTGACTACTCCCTGAGGACTCAGAAAGTAGACTATCAAAATAGACCAAGGAATCAACAATTCATACAAAAACGACAACATTCGCAGCAAATACACCAACCACAAAAGATGCAGCGAATCCATCACACAGCTCAACTCGGTGACGAAGAAAAATCCATGGAAGACTACGAGACAGAAATTGCAGAGGAAGACCAAAATTATGACGAATCACTAGAAGAATACACTGAACAGAGTGGAGGAGAAAACTTTGACCAACACGAAGAACTGGATGACATCTATTTTTTAGACTAACGCCCTCTTCACTTCCTTATTTCGAACACATTTCTAGAAGTGGAGAGACCCTGAAGTTTCTTGTTGACACAGGTTCCAACAAGAATTACGTTCAACCACGTCACATAAAGAATCCCCTACTAAATGCTAAACCCTTCTACGCTCACTCCGTGGGGGGAAATATTAAAATAACCCATCATGCACTTATTCAACTTTTTGGCCCCCAAACTGACAAAATTACATTTTTTATTCTCCCTAGTCTTATTTCATTTGATGGTATCATAGGACATGACACACTAAAACATTTGAATGCTATCATTAACACAAGTAGAAACCATATGTCTATTCACCCTGGTTTCTCTCATCCAAGAATTTCCATTCCGCTCAAACAACATCAATCACAATTTGTCAATAACATAAATATTAGAACCGACCACATGACTAAAGAACAACATTCCGAACTTATTAAAATTATTCATAAATGCCCCAATCTCTTTTCGGAACCAAACGAAAAGTTAACCTATACCACCATGGTCAAAGGAGAAATTCGAACCACAACTCGAGACCCCGTGTACTCGAAATCATATCCTTACCCCATGGCACTTAAAAATGAAGTCGAAAAAGAAATACGGAAACTATTAGAAGACGGTATCATAAGACCATCAAGATCTCCCTACAATTCTCCTGTTTGGGTTGTCCCCAAAAAAATGGATGCTTCAGGAGAAAAGAAGTTTCGAATGGTAATTGATTACCGTAAGCTAAACGCTATAACTATCGCCGACAAGTATCCAATCCCTGAAATATACGAAATCCTTGCAAACCTTAGTAAAAATCAATGGTTTTCCATAGTGGACCTAAAAAGTGGTTTCCATCAGATCCCACTTAAGGATTCTGATATAGAAAAAACTGCCTTTTCGGTAAATAATGGCAAGTTCGAATTTACTCGTCTTCCATTTGGGCTAAAGAACGCCCCCTCCATTTTCCAGAGAACGCTAGATGACATTCTAAGAGACCTCATTGGAAAATGTTGCTATGTTTACATTGATGACATTGTCATCTTTGGGAAAGACGAAACCGAACATTTCTCAAATCTGGAAAAAGTATTTCACACCTTAGAAAAAGCAAATATGAAAATTCAGCTCGATAAATGCGAATTTTTCCAGAAAGAAGTAGAATTTTTAGGGTTTATTATTGGAAGATTCGGAATAAAAACCAATCCAAAAAAGGTACAAGCTATAGTTGATCGACCTATTCCTGAAAACCTAAAAGAACTTCGATCCTTTCTCGGAATGTCAGGGTATTACCGCCGCTTTATACGAGATTACTCAAAGTTGGCAAAACCACTGACATCCCTTTTAAGAGGGGAAGATGGACATGTGTCCGCAAATATGTCAAAGAAAAAACTTATTCAGTTGAATCAAGATGCCATCGAAGCATTCCACAAATTAAAAAACTCTCTCGCCTCCGAAGAAGTTATTCTTCAATATCCAGACTTTGACAAAAGCTTTCAATTAACAACTGACGCTTCCGACTACGCCATTGGAGCAGTCCTCTCACAGGATGATAAGCCAATCACATTTCTCTCCAGAACCTTAAGCAAAACAGAAGAAGGTTATGCCACGAACGAAAAAGAAATGCTGGCGATTATTTGGTCCCTCAATTCTTTGAGAAACTTCCTTTACGGATCCCGGAAAGTCAACATTTTCACAGACCACCAACCACTTACCTATGCTCTAAGTAACAAAAATACAAACTCCAAAATGAAAAGGTGGAAAGCCATATTGGAGGAGTATAATTATGAGCTAAAATATAAACCAGGTAAGGAAAATGTGGTTGCTGACTCTCTCTCGAGACCCCCAAAAACTGAAATACACTCAATGACCCCTACAGAACACAGTGCTGACAGTTCAGCGCAAAACCTAATTCCATCTGTAGAAATCCCTATAAACGTTTTTCGAAATCAACTTTTACTCAAGATAGGAAATGAAAATAGCTATCAAATCCAGAACCCCTTTGACAACTATACAAGACATATTCTGATACGCCAAGACTACTCAACAAACGACATCATTAACATTTTCAAGAGATACCTTAATCCAAATACTATTAACGGACTTCTAACAGACGAAATGACGATGGGACGAGTACAAGAAATTTATCCGTTACATTTTAAAGATTATCGTATTCGATTCACCCAAAAATTTGTTGAAGACATAACCGGCCAAATAGAGCAAGAAGAAAAAATTCTGAAGATACATCGAAGAGCACATCGTAACGCCGAAGAAAACAGGATTCAACTGTTGGAAAACTATTACTTCCCTAAAATGTCCTCAAAAATTAGAACACTAGTTAACCGATGCGTAACATGCAAGGAGAATAAATATGACAGGCATCCTAACAAACCACATTTGAATCACACACCGATCCCTAGCTATCCTGGTAACATCCTCCATATAGACATATTTTCTACGGAAAAATACCTCGTGTTGACCGCCGTCGATAAGTTCACGAAATTCGCACAGGCTAAAATAATATCATCCCGTTCAATCGAAGATATCAAGGAACCTTTACGTGATATCTTGTTCTACTTTTGTGTCCCCGAAGTCGTTGTTATAGACAACGAAAAGGCTCTTAACTCAGCCTCGATAACCTCAATGTTAGAAGATGACCTCCAAATCAAAATTTTCAAAACACCACCATACAAAAGTGAAGTGAACGGCCAAGTCGAACGCTTTCACTCCACCCTATCTGAGATTATGAGATGTCTCAAATCGGAAGGACCTTCACGGTCTTTCAAAGAACTGTTACAGCGAGCCGTTAACGAGTACAATTTTACTATCCATTCAACTACAGGTAAAAAGCCCATAGAACTTTACTATGGGCGAATACCCAGACTAAACCCGGAACAATTTGAAAAGACACGTTTAATTAACATCGAGAAAATTAAAGCAAAACAGGAAAAAGATATTAAATATCATAATAAAAAAAGAAAACCGCAGAAGGACTATCAGATAGGACAGGTCATTTATGTAAAAAACAACAAACGGTTAGGTTCAAAATTAACAAATAGGTATAGACAAGAAATCATTAAGGAAAATAGAAACTCTACAATAGTAACAGAATCCGGAAAAATAGTCCATAAAAGTAATATAAGAAACTAATTCTCTTTCAGATGCACCATCTATTTTGGTCGAGCGGAGATCCAGATCATGGATTTCTCAAACTCCCAAATTGTCTCCCTACATACAGGGCAAACAAAAATTCAAGATGGACATTTCAAGTTAATACATAGCATTAATCTTAAACAATATGAGCAATTCCTTTCCGACATATCACCAGTCCTTAATCTCGAAACAACCCAAAGTCAAATCCTTTTTCCCTTAATATCACATGAAATTCAACAAATCCGTAATCTTTTACATAACTTACAACCCAGAATAGCGAAACGTTCTCTAGACTTTATAGGCAAAGGTTGGAAATGGATTGCTGGCAACCCAGACCACGATGACTTTGTTACAATAAAAGAAAAAATTACAGATGTTCTAAAAAACAACAATAAACAGGTTATTATTAATGAATTGTATAACGAACGAATAAACAATATTACGAGAATCCAGAATGAAATCCAAAACTTACTTAAAAATAATAATAAAATAAATTATGAAATTATATCAAATCTCAAATATAAAATCAAAATTGTAAAAGAAGAACTAGAGAATATTAACTATGCCATTCATTGGGCTAAACTAGGTACAATAAACTCTTTTATATTGTCAAAAAATGAAATAGAATTAGCCACCAAAGTATTTAATGAACAAAAATTACCCTACACAACAATAGAAGAAGCCCTAGACTTTGCAGATATAAAAGTTTTAAGCAATAGTACGTCAATCCTCTACATAATAAACATTCCCTTAACAACGAATGAAATTTACGAAAATTTGTTAATAAAGCCAATTAAAAAGAAAAACATTGTAACAGAAACATTGTACGAGGTAATTTTAAGAAATAATGAAAAATTATATGGAACAACAAACAAATGTAAAACTTTTAACAATCTATCCATTTGTAACTCAAAAAATATTGTCAATATTACAAACGATACTTGCATTCCTAATTTATTAAAAAGTCTACCAGCTACTTGCAACAAAATAAATAATCATCATATTCCGACCATAGATGAAATATCAACGGGCATAATGCTATTGAACCAATTCATCGGCACCCTTGAATTTGATAACACAACACACAACCTAAATGGAACATTCTTGGTAAAATTCCATAACATGACCATCACTTTGAACGGAATCCAATACATCTCCAAAGAAGCCTCAATGATTAAACCACTTCCGGCAATATTGCAAACCAGTCCCAAGGAAAACGAATACCGTGAATTACTCTCACTAGAAATGATGAAGGATCTCCATATTAACAATACCAATAAGATCCACCTTCTACAAACAGAAAACGATAATCAACGAGTAACAACATATTCCCTCATCTCCGTACTAGGACTACTTATTACAATAGCGATCATATGCAAAATCTTGCCAAGAAGAAACAACACAGAAATCATAATTGAACAACCGACAACAAAGACGAATGGACCAGTAACAATCATCGATAGACTTTCCGTTCCTGAGGTCAACTATCTCCAATATCCAAGCAGCCCAAAGTTCAACAACCTACCATACTTCTGACGACCGATGACGATCGTTTTTTAGAGGGGAAGAGTTAACATCAACACGAGCAACGGAAATGCTGACAAAGCGTCTGCCTCGATACAGCGAATTTCCACAGAAATTCATGTTGCAATTCAATTCAATACCTTAGGAATGCAAAGTACCGAGGTAAAATCGAATATAAAATTATTGATTGTAGTTAGTTAAGAAGTAAACTCAATAAAGGTCAGAGCAAACTGCTCTAGAAAAGATTTTTTTTATTAATTATTTCGGTGTAGTGATTAACTTATACATCTCGGAGCAGGAAGAAAAGGTCATAGAGATGACTTCGCTTCGCTCTGCAGTGTCGGGTAACTCATCTGCAGCAGTTTTTGGCGCTACTCCAGGACGAAATTGAGGAGTTCAAAGAAGAAAAGTGCCTAGAAGAAATAAGTTTGATCGCAAGTCCAATGCTGCTTCACGAAGCGAAGGAAGAGACCTCAAATGTTCGCAAGAGGTAAGTGTGATATTTATACCTACAAATATATTCTGAATATATAATTATGTGTTTCGTTTTCGTGTACAGAAATTCATGGCCGAACATATTTTACAAAGTATTGCATTTTTTTGCGTGCACGGGATCGCATATGACATTTCAAGAAGATTTGTGTTTTAATATGTCCGCCGAGACAAATGGGACGTGAAGCAATCATGCCAAATTACAGAAAAACAATGGCTTCTTGAAATGAAAGTCCAACTTCTGATAGGTCTTTACATTTTTCGGAGGAGCCTACACAGCTTCCAGAAATTTTGGAGATGGGAGAACCTCACAGAAGACAACTTCGTTGTGTTGGTAAAATTCACCGATAAAAATTATTTCTCTACTATTTTGGGCTTGTCACTGAAGTTAAGGATTCTGCGTGTGTTGAAAGTTTCTCTGACGACAAAGAAACACGAAATGCTTTGTTGAACTTCTAATTGAGGTTCCTACCACCCAAAAACGGACACCTCAGCCTATCTAGCCAAGCTCTTCGGTTCCAAGTGTACAATAAACCCAGACAAAAGTGCACTATAAAGATGCCCTATACTTAGGAACGGGTCTTTGGTTTTTGTATCACATGCCGCCCCATGTTTCATCTGTAACTAAGAAAGATGAAGACCCCAATATTAGTAATGTAAGTCAAACAAATTTATATAAGAACTACACTTAAAAAGTGTAACAAAAGTGCATACTAAAATTAAGAAGAATTTCAGCAAATAAATATGGTAAAACATATTTCAGTAAAAAGGAAAACTATCCTAATTACATTTTAAACTTTGTGCTATCTGAGAAATGGAAGAAATAAAACTGGCAAAACAAATAAGGAAATTACAGTCCCTTTTATGTTTAAAAAATGAAGGGACAAATTACACAGAATTTACAACAGCTAAAAAAATTAAAAAAAAAAAAAAACAATGAAAGTTAGGCTATTAAATTGTCAAAGAAAGATATAAATGCACAAATAGTTTCCTATGCTTTGACGAAATTGATATTAAAAAATAACTAGTGCACAATGAAAATTTAGATAGGATTATTTGATTCGTCGATTATGGTGAGGAAAGATCACGTACATTGGCTAATAAAGCCTGCTTTTAATGCTTATAAACTGCTATTAATTATCAAGGTATTCCCTGCAGAGAAGCAGCTCCCCCGTTAAACCAGGACAATAATAGCCCAATTCCGATCATATATCACTACCCATATTCTTTCTCTTATCCCATTCTGTCTAAACCTGACTAGGGGCACAGTTTTTAAAAATAATAACTCAGTCGCAAACGGAATATCTGGATACCTGCCGAACTCAGGATTTAAGCCTTATCTCCATACAGTGGTTGAGTGCAGATCGACACTTTTCCCCTCATACTCGTGGGAACAAAATATGATAAACAATTGAATGACAGCCGTCATGAATTCACGTGGAAGATTCATTCGAAACGGTATCACCAGAAGTGTTCCGAACTGAGGCGAGTTGGAACCACTTCAATGCATATTTAGACAAAAGATAATTGTATACTGATTTTAAATATTTAGGTCCCAGTGGTAGTAAACAGTTTTGGTATTTCGTGAAAAATATTAAGAACTCCAACACGTCGTCAATCCTGACACTCGTTTAAAATGACACTCCAGTTGTCAGCTCTTTGGATGAAGCAAATCTGTAAGCATCATTTCTCCACCTGTGCTCGAGAGCGTCGAATACTTCATGGGACAAATACATTTTCGAACTCGCACAATAGCAAGAGTATAAAAAGATTTTAAAAGATTCACAAGTCCAGATGGTATATCCGACATAATTCTGAAGAGGTGTTCTTCAACGCTGGCAAAATCACTGCGTAAGCTATTCTACTTGTCCTACTATTCTGAATTCTTTGGAAAAATTGCATTTGTTCAGCCCGTTCCTAAAAATGGCGATTCTTCCTCACTCACCAACTACTAACCCATAGCATTTACGTCCATTCTTTCCATGGTCATGGAAACGCTGATAAATCGTCAGCTTATGAAAATCACGAAAACTTCTCAATGACCGGCAGCAGGTCCACTGGGGATTTGATGACTTATCTCACCGAAAAATAGAACCAATCTCTTCACCACTCTCGTGAAACGAAGATTGTTGTACTTGGTATTTCGAAAGCATTTGACAGGGTTTGGCACCAAGCTTTTTTGTTGAAAATCCCTGCCTATGTGATCGGCGCGTCTCTTCTTCAATGGATCAGAAACTTCCTTTCAGACCGTTCGACGGACGGTTTCAAGTCTGCAATTCACCATATAAATGCTGGGGTTCCCCAAGGCTCGGTTTTGTCTCCGACACTCTTTCTCATATTCATCAACGATCTCTTGTCTTGTCTGTTACTTCTAAGTGCTGTGTATAAGTTTAAAGTAGCATACCTACCTTAAAGTAGAATTGAGTGATATCTGGCAACATCTTCTGACGTACCAATGATGTGGTTGACAGAGACAGCTATTTTCGGGCACTCAAATTGAAGTCAGCTTACAGGTCAGACGTGTATCGAATATTAAATAATTATTAAGATCGTCTTGTTGAATTAAAATATACTGAATTAAACAACGCGTGCAGTCTTTTTATTACATACAACACTAAGCAATTAAAAAATAATGTTATTTTGTTTACACTACCGCCTCACACCTTCCACAAATAGCAGCCACTCGATAGAGCAGTATTCTGAGAAAACATTTTATAACAAAGCCTCAAATGACTGGATGTTGTCTAATCTTAGGAAGCCAGTTACAATAAATCATGTGGCGCAAATTGTTGGAAAGGCTTTCCGGAAAGCTTTCACCTGCCAAAATATCATAAAAGGCTTTCAAGTAAGCGGAATTTGGCCGGTGGATGAAAATATTTTCAGTGATGACGAGTTTGTGTCATCATACGTAACTGATAGGCCTGAATACCTATTTTACCACCAACACCAACCGTAGCTGCTCCACCGATGACATCAGCTTCTTATTTATACGAAATCGGAGCCTCAACATCGAAATCCGCAGTTGCTTTTTCAAATGAGGTCCCAAAAGAAATTATTTCCCCAATAGAAATAAGACTATTCGCATTCCCCATAGCTGCAGCCAGAAAATTGGCCAAAAGAGGTGAACGAAAATTGGAGAATAGGTAGAATCCTCACGGATACCCCTGAAAAACAGGAAATTCTAGCTAATTAAGCACAAAAAAAGACAACCAAAAAAATTAGCTAAAAAGGTAAAAAAGAAATTGCTAAATCAAAGCTCTTCATCATCGAAAAACAAAAACGAAGAGCCGCGCTGGACGCTAAATGTTTATACTGTCCCTAAATCACAGCAGTTACAAATAAGAAATCAAATACATAATAGACGTTTTTCCAACCGAAAACCAGGATATTTATGTTATATCTCGAAAGGCTGATGTTAAGCCAAATCCTTCCGGCCTACTTTTCAACAGGTTTAATAACATTAACCGGAACAAGCTGTCGTCGTCGACGAGTGACATCTGCAAGTAATGCAGCCACTAGATGGACGGACACGCATAAAATCAACAAACTTCATGGGCCAATCAAAAACAGTCTTCTATTCACATTTTGTATTTTAAGTCAGTCAAGAGTTAGCAGGCAGCGGACGCAGTTTAAGCCGTGATCAAAAAACAATTTTAGAACGAAAAGCAAAACGCACAAAAACTATTGTCAAAATTAAATTTAATCTAAATAAAAATCACAAAAAGTTATTCTTTGTTGTTTTTGACAAAACCGGAAGCATTCAGCCAGTCGATCATTGCGACTTGATCAAATTCCGATTGCAGATGTATTTAAACCAGCCATAGAAAATGTTTCATATAAAATTAAAATGAAAACTATACAAAGCCATGAGAGCGAAGCAATTGAATATTGGAATGATACCTATGCTTACCG
Source organism: Cheilosia soror (assembly GCA_949372485.1). Classification (NCBI taxonomy): domain Eukaryota; kingdom Metazoa; phylum Arthropoda; class Insecta; order Diptera; family Syrphidae; genus Cheilosia; species Cheilosia soror. The sequence goes on from OX443561.1 coordinate 35,855,943, forward strand.
ACACAACGCACGAACGGAAATACATAAAACTTCAATATTTAAGTGAAATATTTAAATAATGACCTTTTTTAAGCAAACTGGAGCAAACAAATTTGTAAGTTTAATATAATTTGATTCTCGTTAATTATAATGTAAATTTCTATAATATTTAATTTATAAATTGATCTGGATTTTGAAATATTACATACAAATAAAAAGTTCATGGTTTTTAATATAGTAGTACTATTTTCGGACTTGATTTTGAGAAATTTTGAGAAATTTCAGAATTATAACAAATGTATGGGCGGAGACGAAATATTGCCTGAAATTACCTGCGTCCCAGAAACAGAAATAAAAGCCGATCTAGCTCAGCGATAGTTGGTTTTACACGAAATAAAAACAGACACAACCCTAAGAAGCTGGAAAAGAAGAGACCTTAAATGTTCGCAAGAGGTTAGTGCGATATTTATACCTCCAAATATATTCTAAATATGTGTAGAGACGACGCCAAAACACACCACGATCAAACCATCAGCAGCAGCCAATCACCATCAGATCAGTTGCATCATTCTATCTCAAATATGGATAACTGTGAGACAGTTATCAAAGACGCATATAAAAAGCCGAACAAATTCGCCAACGGGCATTTATTGTCTGTCATCAACCTACGTCGCGCAGCAGTATTCCTAGTTACGATCGAATTACTTACTTTGAACGCAGTGTCTTTTTCTTTATTCTCAGTTTCCTACATAATTATGTGTTTTGTTTTCGTGTACAGAAATTCATGGCCGAACAATGCGCGACATATTTTACAAAGTATTTTAATTTGCGTGCACGGGATCGCATATGACATTTCAAGAAGATTTGTGTTTTAATATGTCCGCCGAGACAAATGGGACGTGAAGCAATCAAGCCAAATTACAGAAAAATAATGGCTTCTGATTTATGTTCTTGAAATGAAAGTCCAACTTTTAGTCTAGCGGGCTCTGATAGGTCTTTAAATTTCTTGGAGTCTACATAGCTTCCAGAAATTTTGGAGATAGGAACCAAACAGAACCTCACAGAAGACAACTTCGTTGTGTTGGTAAAATTCACCGATAAAAATTATTTCTATACTATTTTGGGCTTGTCACTGAAGTTAAGGATTCTGCGTGTGTTGAAAGTTTCTCTGACAACAAAGAAACACGAAATGCTTTGAGGTTCCTACCACCCAAAAACGGACACCTCAGCCTGTCTAGCCCAGGGAATACACCAGCTCTTCGGTCCCAAGTGTGATTGTACACCCAGGCAAAAGTGCACTATAAAGATCCCCTATACTTAGGGACGGGTCTTTGGGTTGGACGGGTCACGTGCCGCCCCATGTTTCATCTGTAACTAAGAAAGATGAAGACCCCAATATTAGTAATGCAAGTCAAATAGGTTTATATAAGAACTACACTTAAAAAGTGTAACAAAAGTGCATACTAAAATTAAGAAGAATTTCAGCAATTAAATATGGTAAAACATATTTCAGTAAAAAGGAAAACTATCCTAATTACATTTTAAGGGTTGTGCTACCTGAGAAATGGAAGAGATAAAACTGGCGAAACAAAAATCCTGAGGACTGCGCGAGCGAAGCCGCGGGCAAAAGCTAGTGTTTCATATAAAAATAAAATGAAGATGAGAGCCCAGCAATTAAATATTGCAATGATACCACGATACGCGACGCACGTACGACAAAATGTCTACTCAAACTTCAAAATTTAAGTGAAATATATGAAGAATGACTTTTTTTTAGCAAACTGGAGCAAACAAATTTGTAAGTTTAATATAATTTGATTCTCGTTAATTATAATGTAAATTTCTATAATATTTAATTTATAAATTGATCTGGATTTTGAAATATTACATAGGGGAGTTCTGCTTAAGATGACATACCAGACAAGATGACATACTTGCAATTACTCATTAACCATAAGCGCCACTGTTCATCCCGACACGTCTAGACATACAGTTTTACGATGTTGTTTACCCCCATAGTAATGCAGCTGCCAGTCTACCAAGTGCTTTCATTGAGATCGGGATTAAGGATTTTCAGTGTGGAAAAGTTTTTTTTGTATTAAGTGTTTGCTCCAGAATTTATAATAAGGTGAGTAATGTGGTGTGTTTGAAGTGATTTGTTGGTACATTTATTTATATATTTAGTGATTTCTGTGTGATATTTTTGTCTGATCAGAAAATGTTGGTGCCAACAATCTGCTAAACATTTTCAATCATATCGGGCAAGATGACATGATACCCGACCGTCCAAGATGACACGGTATGTCATCTTACCCAGGAGGTATTATTTGATTTTAATTTATATATCTTTTCATTCCAGTATGCCAAATAATTACAAGAGAACATCAAACAGGCATTCTTGGTCGAAAGAAGATATGGCTAAGGCTATTCAAGAAGTCAGAGAAAAGAAATGTGGTTGGCTACTGGCATCTAAGAAGTATGGAGTACCTCAAGCAACCCTTCGTCGTCATTTCAAGCAAATTCCGCAAAACCTAGGCCGCTTCAAGCCAACTTTTGGCCAAGAAGTAGAAAAGCATATGGTACAACACATATTAGAGTTCGAGAACCGTTTCTTCGGCTTTACAACCACGGACGTAAGAAAATTGGCATTTGAATTCGCTGAAAAAGCAGGAGTGAACCACAAATTCGACAAAGAGACTCAAATGGCTGGTTGGGATTGGTTGCATTGCTTTAGAGCCCGGAACCCCAGATTGGCATTAAGATCACCTGAACCAACGTCAGCCGCAAGAGCTATGGCTTTCAATAAGCCTCAAGTTATGAAGTTTTTCGCGATGTTAGAAGAAATACTGACTGATATACCACCGCAACGTATTTATAATATGGATGAATCTGGCCTGAGTACTGTTCAAAAGCCTCCAAAAATATTTGCACTCAAAGGAAAGAAACAAGTTGGGGCTTTAACTAGCGCCGAAAGGGGCCAACACGTAACAGTTGTGGTATGCGCCAGTGCAACTGGAAATCTTGTTCCCCCCGCCCTAATTTTTCCAAGAAAAAATCACAAGCGTGAGTTCTTTGATGGTGCGCCTGCTGGATCTTTGGAGTTGTGCTATGAAAGCGGTTATATGGTTGGCGAACTATTTTGCAAGTGGATGAAACATTTTGTTCAGTTCAGTGGTTGCAGTCTGGAAAATAAGGTGCTTTTAATTCTCGATGGCCATGGAAGCCACAAAAATCTGAACGCATTAGAGTTTGCCAAAGCAAATGGTGTCATAATGTTGTGCTTGCCTCCTCACTGTACTCACCGTATTCAGCCTCTGGATGTTTCATTCTTCGGGCCTCTTGATGCTTATTTTAATCGGGAGATAACTACATGGCTTAAAAACCACCCTGGCAGAACAGTCGGGCTTTACCAAATCAGTGCTTTGTTTGGTAAAGCTTACGGAAGTGCTGCGTCTGTCGGGAATATTACAAGCGGGTTCGAAAAAACTGGGATTTATCCCTTTAATCCGAGCATATTCCCTGAACATATGTTTCTGCCAAGCGACGTGACGGAGAACGTTTTGAATGCTGATCCTGATGCTACTAACCCGGTCACTGAAAGTCCAGAACACACTGATGCCAATGAAGCAGTGGTTCTTCTAAATGAACCATCGGGTTTAGTAGAACCGATTGACATTCCGGGTCCTTCGTCATCGTCAGCCATACCTTTAACTTCGATGATGAGCTGCGACCCTGAACAAATGCTAAAGACAATCTCTCCATTGCCGAAGGCAACTGGAACCGGGCAATTAAGGAACAGCAACAGGAGGAAAGTGACCGGCTCTCAGCTTCTCACTGATAGTCCATTTATAAATGAGGTTCGAGCACAAGTGCAGGCCAAGAAAGAAAAGGAGCATCGTAGAAGCCTAAGGGAACATAAGCAAACAAAACGAGTCCTAATACTGGATACCGAAAATGTTCAACCAGACTTTTCGGATGATGATGAGGATGTGGCGTGCATTTACTGTAATGAGCTTTACAGCAGATCACGTCCCGGGGAGCACTGGCTCTCCTGTCAGGCGTGCACAAAATGGTGCCACGCATTATGTGCCGGTGTCGACCACAAAGTAAAGCAGTTCGTTTGTGAACTCTGCAAAGACGACGATGTTTAAGAGGTATGTCATCTTATACTTACGGCATATGTCATCTTATACCTAACTATGTCATCTTGTACTCTCTTTTCAGCTTAATTAAACAATTATTTTCAAAATACTTTTAATTCTTTTACTGAATTTTGTTAAATTACGTTTTGTTTACCAATAAATGAATTAAATGAATTCACTTTGTTTCTATCCGTATGATTTCTAGATATTTTAATATTTCACTTTCAAGAAAAAGTATGTCATCTTAAGCAGAATTCCTACAAATAAAAAGTTCATGGTTTTTAATATAGTAGTACTATTTTCGGACTTGATTTTGAGAAATTTTGAGAAGTTTCAGAATTATAACAAATGTATGGGCGAAGACGAAATATTGCCTGAAATTACCTGCGTCCAAGAAACAGAAATAAAAACCGATCTAGCTCAGCGATAGTTGGTTCTACACGAAATAAAAACAGACACAACCCTAAGAAGCTGGAAAAGAAGAGACCTTAAATGTTCGCAAGAGGTTAGTGCGATATTTATACCTCCAAATATATTCTAAATATGTGTAGAGACGACGCCAAAACACACCACGATCAAACCATCAGCAGCAGCCAATCACCATCAGTTGCATCATTCAATCTCAAATATGGATAACTGTGAGACAGTTATCAAAGACGCATATAAAAAGCCGAACAAATTCGCCAACGGGCATTGATTGTCTGTCATCAACCTACGTCGCGCAGCAGTATTCCTAGTATCGAATTACTTAACTTTTGTACTTTTAATTTTTTCAACTCGATTTACCTACCAATAAATGAATTATATTATTTGTGAATTTGAACGCAGTGTCTTTTTCTTTATTCTCAGTTTCCTACATATGTATATAATTATGTGTTTTGTTTTCGTGTACAGAAATTCATGGCCGAACAATGAGCGACATATTTTACAAAGTATTGAATTTTTTTGCGTGCACGGAATCGCATATGACATTTCAAGAAGATTTGTGTTTTAATCATGCCAAATTACAGAAAAATAATGGCTTCTTGAAATGAAAGTCCAACTTCTGATAGGTCTTTACATTTTTCGGAGGAGCCTACACAGCTTCCAGAAATTTTGGAGATGGGAGAACCTCACAGAAGACAACTTCGTTGTGTTGGTAAAATTCACCGATAAAAATTATTTCTATACTATTTTGGGCTTGTCACTGAAGTTAAGGATTCTGCGTGTGTTGAAAGTTTCTCTGACGACAAAGAAACACGAAATGCTTTGAGGTTCCTACCACCCAAAAACGGACACCTCAGCCTGTCTAGCCCAGGGAATACACCAGCTCTTCGGTCCCAAGTGTGATTGTACACCCAGGCAAAAGTGCACTATAAAGATCCCCTATACTTAGGGACGGGTCTTTGGGTTGGACGGGTCACGTGCCGCCCCATGTTTCATCTGTAACTAAGAAAGATGAAGACCCCAATATTAGTAATGCAAGTCAAATAGGTTTATATAAGAACTACACTTAAAAAGTGTAACAAAAGTGCATACTAAAATTAAGAAGAATTTCAGCAATTAAATATGGTAAAACATATTTCAGTAAAAAGGAAAACTATCCTAATTACATTTTAAGCGTTGTGCTACCTGAGAAATGGAAGAGATAAAACTGGCGAAACAAAAATCCTGAGGACTGCGCGAGCGAAGCCGCGGGCAAAAGCTAGTGTTTCATATAAAAATAAAATGAAGATGAGAGCCAAGCAATTAAATATTGGAATGATACCAATGCTTACCTACGCGACGCACGTACGACAAAATTTCTACTCAAACTTCAAAATTTAAGTGAAATATATGAAGAATGACCTTTAGCAAACTGGAGCAAACAAATTTGTAAGTTTAATATAATTTGATTCTCGTTAATTATAATGTAAATTTCTATAATATTTAATTTATAAATTGATCTTGATTTCGAAATATTACATACAAATAAAAAGTTCATGGTTTTTAATAATACATAGTTGTTAACTTCTGTTTTGACCTTCAGTCAACCAACACATAATATATATAGAGTTGGTTACGTTACACAAAAACTGCATCAGCCATTTTTGTTTTAATGTCAATTGTCATCTTGCACCTTTTTTTTTTTTTTTTTTTTCTTCCTGTACTCGAATAGCAGATGGCTGCCGCCAGAACAATTTATAATCGTGTGCGCATTACTTTCAATAAAAGTTTAATTTAAAGAACCAAGTGGTTTTTCGTGCTTTTTTATTATTTTGCTCGGGTTTGCAGAAATTGTGCCGCGTCGCCAAATAACGGTGGCAAGAATTTTCGCCCGAACGAAGAGCGAAATTACCCCATATCATCATAGTATTTTTGTAATGAGAACAGACCATTAGTCCAGGCTAGCCTTCTTTGACACTTGTGTGACAGCTTAATAAATGTAATAGAGATTAAGTCAGTTGTTCATCAGCCACCAAACAATAAAGGTTATAAATTAATAGTGCATTTTTATTTTCCTGAATACGCATTACAATTTTCAGACTTGATTTTGAGAAATTTCAGAATTATAACAAATGTATGGGCGGAGACGAAATATTGCCAGAAATTACCTGCGTCCCAGAAACAGAAATAAAAGCCAATCTAGCTCAGCGATAGTTGGTTTTACACGAAATAAAAACGGACACAACCTTAAGAAGCTGGCAAAATAACTGCAATGTGTAATGTGTTACACACGCATCAAATTGAAGTTCAATTTACAAAACTTGTTTTGCAATATATCGCTCATAAGTGCCCACACCCGAATCAACTATAAAAGGGACATCAACTGTAACCAGACAGTCAGTCAGTTCCCAATCACTGTGACTTGTATAAGAAGATTTTTTGTTGTTTTTTCAATAAAATTTGTTTTGTTTTTTTAAAAAAAAGTTTAATTGCTTTTTGCAAATACATAGTTAATTGGGGGCTCAACCGGGATGCTCAAGTTTAATTAGAGTTGAAAAAATAAAGTAAACTCAGTGCATCGCCAAATAAACAGCCAAAGTACTCCGCACGACAGAGGAAAGAGCAAATCAAAAAAATAAAAGCAAAATATTCAAACAGATCGAGACGACCGAGTATCCAGCTTTGAAAACCAGGAAAAGTATCCAGAAACAAGGAGAAAATAATAACAATGGACATTATCATCCTTCTGATAACATTCATGATAACAACTCATGCAGAAATCATCGACTACACCCGAGACAACTATGTGTTAATCGAAACTGGGGACGCACTCTTATACGAAAATACTTCAGGCATCTTCCACGTAGCAAACTTGACTCATTTCCAAGATTTTCTTGACAGAACCAAGGAATCGTTGAAACAGCCACATGACAAGGAAACCTATGCCGACAAAATTAATTTTAGGTAAAGAAATAGCCAAATGTAATGAAAAATTTATTAATATACAAAATTTTAAACATGAATTAAAGCACACATTCTGCAAAATAGATAAAAACCAAACATGTCTATCAGAACTATTAAACAATCAGAAAACAGTATGTAATAAAATTAAGGAGAAGAACCTAGATTTAGAAGTAATTAAAGATGGAACCATTCTCATATCTGGCGAACATACCGTGGGGAATAACACTTTAAACGGAAATTTGGACCAACTATCTGGAAATGCGGCTCCTCTTGGTAGCAATCCACCCCATTCTCCATGAGTTGGCGTCCAAAAATGATTACTAGTAAGACAAGGTCGCCGGGCGAGTACAACTCCTGCCTCAATGGGTACCCTAAGGTATCCCACGCCGGCGGAACATCAACAAAAACAACTCAAAGAAGTGGAACTTCTGTCCCGCCTAAGCCTCAAGCAACATCAAGTGAAGCTGGAAAACGAGCTTCAACAGCTGGAAATTTGGGACAAGATGTAGACTTATTAACTTTAAATCGTGGTAATCAAGCCATGCTCCATGCATGCAGTATTCTTAGGACTACGAGCTGAAAATCAAACTACAATTTATGGAAATTTGGACCAACGATCTGGAAATGCGGCTCCTCTTGGTAGCAATCCACCCCATTCTCCATGAGTTGGCGTCCAAAAATGATTATTAGTAAGACAAGGTCGCCGGGCGAGTACAACTCCTACCTCAACGGGTACCCTAAGGTATCCCACGCCGGCGGAACATCAACAAAAACAACTCAAGGAAGTGGAACTTCTGTCCCGCCTAAGCCTCAAGCAACATCAGGTGAAGCTGGAAAACGAGCTTCAACAGCTGGAAATTTGGGACAAGATGTAGACTTATTAACTTTAAATCGTGGTAATCAAGCCATGCTCCATGCATGCAGTATATTTAGGACTACGAGCTGAAAATCAAACTACAATTTATGGAAATTTGGACCAACGATCTGGAAATGCGGCTCCTCTTGGTAGCAATCCACCCCATTCTCCATGAGTTGGCGTCCAAAAATGATTATTAGTAAGACAAGGTCGCCGGGCGAGTACAACTCCTACCTCAACGGGTACCCTAAGGTATCCCACGCCGGCGGAACATCAACAAAAACAACTCAAGGAAGTGGAACTTCTGTCCCGCCTAAGCCTCAAGCAACATCAGGTGAAGCTGGAAAACGAGCTTCAACAGCTGGAAATTTGGGACAAGATGTAGACTTATTAACTTTAAATCGTGGTAATCAAGCCATGCTCCATGCATGCAGTATATTTAGGACTACGAGCTGAAAATCAAACTACAATTTATGGAAATTTGGACCAACGATCTGGAAATGCGGCTCCTCTTGGTAGCAATCCACCCCATTCTCCATGAGTTGGCGTCCAAAAATGATTATTAGTAAGACAAGGTCGCCGGGCGAGTACAACTCCTACCTCAACGGGTACCCTAAGGTATCCCACGCCGGCGGAACATCAACAAAAACAACTCAAGGAAGTGGAACTTCTGTCCCGCCTAAGCCTCAAGCAACATCAGGTGAAGCTGGAAAACGAGCTTCAACAGCTGGAAATTTGGGACAAGATGTAGACTTATTAACTTTAAATCGTGGTAATCAAGCCATGCTCCATGCATGCAGTATTCTTAGGACTACGAGCTGAAAATCAAACTACAATTTATGGAAATTTGGACCAACGATCTGGAAATGCGGCTCCTCTTGGTAGCAATCCACCCCATTCTCCATGAGTTGGCGTCCAAAAATGATTATTAGTAAGACAAGGTCGCCGGGCGAGTACAACTCCTACCTCAACGGGTACCCTAAGGTATCCCACGCCGGCGGAACATCAACAAAAACAACTCAAGGAAGTGGAACTTCTGTCCCGCCTAAGCCTCAAGCAACATCAGGTGAAGCTGGAAAACGAGCTTCAACAGCTGGAAATTTGGGACAAGATGTAGACTTATTAACTTTAAATCGTGGTAATCAAGCCATGCTCCATGCATGCAGTATATTTAGGACTACGAGCTAAAAATCAAACTACAATTTATGGAAATTTGGACCAACGATCTGGAAATGCGGCTCCTCTTGGTAGCAATCCACCCCATTCTCCATGAGTTGGCGTCCAAAAATGATTATTAGTAAGACAAGGTCGCCGGGCGAGTACAACTCCTACCTCAACGGGTACCCTAAGGTATCCCACGCCGGCGGAACATCAACAAAAACAACTCAAGGAAGTGGAACTTCTGTCCCGCCTAAGCCTCAAGCAACATCAGGTGAAGCTGGAAAACGAGCTTCAACAGCTGGAAATTTGGGACAAGATGTAGACTTATTAACTTTAAATCGTGGTAATCAAGCCATGCTCCATGCATGCAGTATTCTTAGGACTACGAGCTGGAAATCAAACTCCAATTTATGGAAATTTGGACCAACGATCTGGAAATGCGGCTCCTCTTCTTAGCAATCAATCCCATTCTCCATGAGTTGGCGTCCAAAAATGATTATTAGTAAGACAAGGTCGCCGGGCGAGTACAACTCCTACCTCAACGGGTACCCTAAGGTATCCCACGCCGGCGGAACATCAACAAAAACAACTCAAGGAATTGGAACTTCTGTCCCGCCTAAGCCTCAAGCAACATCAGGTGAAGCTGGAAAACGAGCTTCAACAGCTGGAAATTTGGGACAAGATGTAGACTTATTAACTTTAAATCGTGGTAATCAAGCCATGCTCCATGCATGCAGTATATTTAGGACTATGAGCTGGAAATCAAACTCCAATTTATGGAAATTTGGACCAACGATCTGGAAATGCGGCTCCTCTTGATAGCAGACGACCCCTGTTTATCAGCCCTAAGAAAAAAATTTGTCTGATGAGAATACTATTAGATTTATATACAATGATATTTTTTATGTTGTTTTCAATTTGGGCAAAAAGAAGCGTCCGGGAGCATCCGGAATCATAAAAATCACTTCTTAAGCCGTTAAGTTTAAAAACATTATAGGTACACTATTTTATATAGATTCTAGTTTCCAGAACAAGTTCTGATTTATTTATGTATCCCTTTTAGAGATAAATTTGTCACTCCTCTACAAGAAGCAAAAATACAGCTTTTGTTAGAGAAAATATTTCAAAAACAAAAAAACTGCGATACTAACAATTCGAATACGAACAAAATTGACAAACTCATGGGAGAAATAATTCCACTTCAAAATTTACCGTTTAATCGTTCGTAGAAGTAATAGGATTTTGCAGACTAATACAAGAAGTATCACCAACATATAATTTAAGGGTATTCAATATTCTGAAGAACATCAAATGGCGATAAGCTGTCCGCATACATGTACGGACAAAATAGATGTCGAAGCGAGGAAGTGGCTGCACACACAAATTCACGTCGATTGGTGTTTGAGTATGGGCGATCGAGTGTGCTGTGCACGATCCTTCAATCATGTGCAGTGTGAATTCATGAGACGAAAGAAATCACTTTGTATTCAACCATTGAAGGAACCGGTCGTGTTTTGTTCCTACAATTAGTGTTATAATAAAGTTAAAATCAGTGTTCGTTAAAAATAATTGTTTTTTTATTTCGAATATTTGGATCTATAGATACATATATACAATAGCTACAGTCCACTTAAATTTATCAAATATTATTCAAAGGGGGTGCTTTTTGTACTGATTTCGTCTGCAAGGAACTGTATGAAAGAGTTGCTGAAAAAGTTAAAGAATTGATTGAAAAGTTTGAGCGGGGTTGTCAATGTAACCGAAGCCCCAAACATTTCCACACAATCATTAACAGCAGAAACAAGTTTGTAAACAAATACAAGTGCAGTCTACGTCCTTAATCGTGATGGAAAATTTAACCCTACTTGACTCAATCTCAAAAAGAGCCTCAAGACGACAACGAACTAGCCACTAGCCACTCTTTAAATCATGGGAACTTTATGACCAATTTAAATTGTTTTTGTACTTTAGATCACAGCAAAAGACATTTTGAATAAAACAGAACAAGGCAAAGCCATAATTCAAACTTACAACGCCAAACAGCATTTAACACCAGAAGATCGGACCAATGTTCAATAGATATTTCACCGAAAATGACAAAAAAAAAAATACGGTGAAGAAATGTGAAAAGACATTCGTTTCAATCGGTTGTGTTTATTCTATTTTAACAGGTTTCTACAGTTATGCTCTGTTTAAAAAAAAAATCAATATTTTTAGAGCACCTACTTTGTCCCAGGAAAAAATTAAATTCCTTCAAAGGGCAAATTGTATGACAGGTACAGAGGCCAAGGAATATCACTCAAAAAACTGCGTTGGGATGAGCCTGGTACATCCAAAAAGATGAGACTCAACGATATTATTGAAGAAAATAACACCGAAGGTAGATAGAACGATTTGTTTTTTTAGATACAAATGCGGTTTATTTCCAGGATTAAGTCGTATTTAGTAAATGTATTCTAGGTACTGTGTTCTTTTCAGATTTTCCGTCGTTAACAGTCATAGCCTTTGGTGTACCACAGGGAAGTCATCTAGGATCTTTGATCTTTAATTTAACAATAACCGATGTAGTGCGTGTTATTTTACACTCTGACCTAGAGATTTACTTAGTCGATATGACATTCTCTAAATAAATACCTTATCCCTCGCAAGCGGATCTTAACCTTTTCTACACTTGTTATCAGCAAAATAGTTTAGCGCTTAAAGTGAAATATTGTCAAGCTATTACTTTCTCTAGCAAACGTCATCCACTAAACTTACACTTTAAATAACCACATTATTTGTAATAGATCCCTATTCTTGTCAATTGTAACGTAGCCACTAGATCTGTCATTATGTGAGAGCGCCATCTACAAACTAAAGTATTAAGTACTATTAATTGTATAGCCAACTTAAGAAAAATAAATAATTGTACGAAGAGGGATGGCGGCCATCTTGGGTGTGGCATTCTAGAGAAGAGACAAGACACAAGAAGACAAAAAGAAAATCGGTTGACATCGCCATTATAAGAAGCGTGTAATTTAATCTTTAAATATTATTACAACATTTTTTCTTTAAAATGGATTCCCTTAACTTCAGTCAAAAATATTTTAATTTAAAAACGTACAAAATTAAAGTAACCTAGTGAATCTAACTCTAAAAACGAGTAGGTTCAAATTAAGAAATAAAAGAGTTACAGACAGATCAAGTTTTCGTCATCTGCAGCTCATTTTGTTTTTGTTTAGTGTTTGGTCGCGTCGGTATCCCATAATAATGGCTAGTGATAATGAATATACTTGTGAGGAACTATTTTACGTCCTCAGTAAAGATCAGTGTGAAAAAAGTGACGAAGATAGTGGAAAGCTGTTAAGCCTTTTAAAAGATCTACATATTTCAGATATCTATAATTATTTAGCGGGTAAGTTGTTTTCTTCTTTTTTGTATATCGACGGTTAACTATGAATATCTTCTAACTGAAATTTTTTGTGAAATTTACTTTTTGATGGAATTTTGTTCAGAATTTTCATCTGCATCGCTGAATGCATCCATTAATCGATAGCAGCTGTCAAAATGTTTTTATAGCCAAGTTTTAATATCTCCTATCAACTTGGCGCCAAAAATATCTATCATAACATTTGCTTCAGATTTTACTTAGGTACAATTACCCGCAAGAAGTTTACGTGTTACATCTTACAAAATGTAAGTATTTGTTGAATTATTTTCTTTTTTGCTTATAAGTTAATATTCTTAAATATCATTAGTATAAGATTGAATGGTATTATTTTGTATAATAAACAATTAAAGTCATAAAAATAGTGAAAATTTTGTTAGGAGGTATTTTGTATGTTCTTACCGGAAGACATCATTTCTCCTATCAACGAATTTGTATTCGCATTTATCTTTTTTTCAGTACTTTAGTAAATAAAATTACCGCTTGTACCACAAATTCAAGTCTAAGTAGACCCTTCTTGGTAGATTTATCAAATTGCAGGTTCAGAAAGCTTTTTTAATTTAGTATTTTTTAATAAAATGTGGTTCCGAGCAAAAAAATGCCTCGATATGGCACGGTCTCAAAAGCCTTCAACCTTTCCCAGAACCACTGAAATTACCATTGAGCCAGTTTCAAGTACCAATTAAATGGCGATTGAGCCGGCTTTCACATTTCCCAATGAGCCTGTTGCCAGCATCCTTCCATGTACCAATCAAATTACTATTGAACCGGTTCCCACATTTTCCAAATGACTGTAGGGCCGTTACCCCATGTTGGTTCAGTGGTCGAAATTCTTGAACACCAGATTATCCACATTATGTAAATGTATATAAACCTACAGTGCATCTTGGAATTTTGAAAACCTCGATATTTGCAACCAACGTAATGGATTTCCTACTTTTTCGGTTTTTGCAGCAAAATCAAAATAGTTTCACGATTTTATATCGGTCTTTAATTCCTTAATTAATTCTTAATTCTTTAATTCTTTCTTTAATTCACGGCCAACAATAATATTAAAACTTAAGAGGAGAAATTTAAAGCACATTTGACTTAATTTTAGCTGCAAATATTACATATGGAAGCCTTCCATATTTGTCCAAGGAAGACCTGTTGGTCATTCCATAGGTGGACTGGCTGAATTTCTTTAAAAATTATTTCTGTGGAAGAAAAAAGTGTTAAGGAAGTGCCTCTAGATAATCTGAAGATATCCTCGGTCGCTTCGAGAGAAAGATTCTTCGTAAAATGTTCGGTTCCGTTTGCGGGCTTTAGAGAAGGAAATTCAACGACGAACTATACGAGCTGTACAGCGACATCGACGTGGTCAAAAAACTGCGAGTAAGTCGTTTAAGATGGCTAGGACATGTAGAAGTATAGCGGATGGAAACAAATGCTTCGGCCCGTAGAGTCTTCGAGTCTAACCCGCAGGGACAAAGCAGTAGAGGAAGACCTTGCCTCATGGATGTGTATGTGTAGTGTAGCAAGAAGTTCTACATTACTTATTCTGATCGAAAACACAAAATAATAAAAAAAATTCGCCCATATAAACTGTAACCTTGAGAAACGAAATGGTAACGGAACAATTACGAACGGAAAAGAAGTCGAGCGACCATAGTGAGTTGACGTTCCAGAAGTGTTTTAAATTAAAGTTAACCCAATATAACAGGAAAAGTTAAATTTCACGGTGAAACTATTGAAATATATATAATAATTTATTTGAAATAAATAAACTATTAGAATTAATCATAACAAAAAGACAATTATTTTTCAATTTTTTTTTCTTCCTTGGGAGTAAGTTTGAGGAGATTGACTTTGTGTTTAATCACGTGACAATATTCACGATCTATACGTCGTACTGCTACATCTAGTGATTTTTACTGATTTCTGTTTTGCTATCATGATTTATCAATATGAAATCAAAAGACAAGATTAAAGCAGTTTCCAAATGTAATAGATCAAGGAAAATTGCGGCAGCTCAACCACTTCTTTTACTCAAAGAAAATAATAAAATGCAATCCAAGTCGAGTCAGAACGCGATATCTGGAGTGCAAGCAACAATTATTCCAGTCCTCAAGATTGGCAAATTTCTGGCAAAAAGCATATTGTCCCTGTTGTAAATTCATCAAACAGTGTCATGGATATCACTGCACCAAGTGATGGTAACCAATTTACCATATTGGGAAATTTTGAAAATAAAAGTTTAATACGACACCCGATTAAAAATAATTCCGCCAACATTCCGGAGCAATTCACCATTTGGACGATAACATCCCCAACCATACTATCAACATGAAGCATTCTGAAGTCAGCAAAGACAGCAGCAATCCATCTGTTACGGCAACTCCAGAGGCAGGCAGCTACAAAACAATTCTGCTTAAAGGCAGAACTTATCTTTACATTCCCTTCCCACACTTTCTTGCGATATTAAATTAGACACCACATAGCTATGGTATTTAAATAAACAGTTGGAATGTCTATGCAACTCGAATGACACCACATAGCGACGGATACTCGAGCTTTGCACGAGATGCTGAATGGCCTGAATGCTTAAATCCACACACATATGCAGTAGGCTACCCTTCTAATATACAAGCGCTGCGACGCATCCTCAGAAAAGATTTTATTTTTAAGTGAACAGTAGTAATAAAGTATTCATAAAACCAAGATAAAGGATTGACTTTTTACTTTAAACATAATTACAAAACACCTAAGGGAGAGAAACCTTACAGTGTGCGCTACCTACATGGAAAACATTTTTTTTTTCTACAGAAAGAAATTTCGCTTCTTGAATCGAGAAACTAAAAAAATTAACAAATTATTCTTCATTCGAATTTAATTTAGTCATATTAAATCGTTAATTCTTAAATCAAGAAAATAATTCTAAACGTTAAAAAAAATCTCATTTCAGATGTTCGAACAAATATTTCTTAATTTAAGAAACGCATTTTGTATAGCAAAATTAGAAAACACATTCTAGAATTATAAAAATCGAATTTTTTGTTATTGATCTGATGTGCTCTGGTTGCACCGTTATACTCGCCGCAAAGCAAAAAATTCTCACACACAGAAACAAAGATGGCTTTTAAGAAAATAATTTCTCTTCGATACAGCTGCACTTCCACTCATGCAAAGCGACGACGCTTTAGGTATTCTCATATTCTTCTTTACAGATTGCATTTAAGAAAAAACAAGTAAAAGTGTTATCATCGGCCTGGCCGATGCTTTGATACCCTCCACTGCATAAAAGTCATGCAAAATGCTTGCCATGCGTGTTAGTATGTGTCTAATATTAGTTTTGTATGGTAGGTAGCAAAACCACTTTACCGACATAGACAATTTTCAATACCAACCTGACGACGGTTAAAAAAAGTCCTCTCACAAAATTTCATTCACCTAAGTTAAGCCGTTTGGACGCTATCGTGCTTTAACAGACAGAGAGAGACGTGTGTTCAATAGTGGTTTTGTATGGGAGGTAACAGAACTGCTTGACCGACATGGACCATTTTTAATACAAACTTGAAGGCCATAAATATAAGACCTCTCATAAAATTTCAGTTGCCTAAGTCGATTCGTTCGGACGCTATCGTGATTTCAACAGACAGAGAAAGACGTGGGTCTAATAGTGGTTTTGTATGGGAGGTACCAGAACTACTTGACCGACATAGCTCATTTTCAATACCAACCTGACGACGGTAAAAAGAAGTCGGCTCACAAAATTTCATTCGCCTAGGTCAATTCCTTTGGACGCTATCGTGCTTTCAACAGACAGACAGACAGACGGACAGACAGACAGACAGACAGACAGACAGACAGACAGACAGACAGACAGACAGACAGACAGACAGACAGACAGACAGACAGACAGACAGACAGACAGACAGACAGACGGACATGGCTAAATCGATTCAGGATGTGATCCTGATTCAGAATATATATACTTTATAGGGTCTCCGGTGAATCCTTCTTGGCGTTACAAACGTAATGGCAAAGTGAATATACCTTCCTGTGGAGGGTATAAAAAAGGCAGACGACTGACGAGAAGCAAATTGTGTGTATTAGGAACTACCTACCCTGAAAACTGTGGCGCTTTGGGTTTTGTGTTTGTCGTGTGACATGATAGTATGTTTTTGTATTTGTGTATCGTCGCCGTTTGTCGCGTGCCCATCGTGCGTCGTCCATGTCAAACAAATTATTTGCATTGAATTTGCAGGCGCTCAGCTCAGTAGTCAGTCATTCATTTATTGTTATTCTTCGTGAGTCGGTGCGACTGTAACGCAAAGTGATCTATACTCTATAGTGTTTAAAAGTGTCGCATATAAAAAAAGAAAGAAAAGAAATCTGTAAAAAGTTTGATAATGTAAGACAAACACGATGTAGTATGCCCTTTAGGGCAGATAGATGGCGTTTAATATATATTTTTATAAAAACCACAACCAACTTCAGATGAAGGGCGTGGTTGTTTTTTTTTTTTTTTTTTTTCGATGTAAAAAACTGAACGAAAAGGATTAAAGATTTTGTGCTCGAACGAACACGTGGTATTTTTAATTCTTCAAAATAATTTATTTTTCGAAAAGGTTTACAATAACGAAAAAGTTCGCGTATTAGATATATGTACCTAAATACCTAATTAGTGGTGTATAATATTTTGGTAAGCTGCCTGTTGCGGCAGAATCACTCGCTCATCAACAAAATCATCATCATGTAGATATTGTTAAAAACTGTCAACATAAATGTTAGTATATTACAATGTGTCCAATAAATAAATTCAAATTTCGTTTTTTTTTTTATACCATTCACCATATTAAAATATTTTTGAATTCGCCTTAATGTTAACGTAACATTCTCTCTCTCTCACAAAGTGTATAAATACCATGAGCAAAATAAAACCAAGAGTTGTTGTATTTTAAAGCCCTTTGGGAAAACATTGCCTTTTATTGTCGCCGTTTCATACATTATACTTTATACATCGTTTCACTCACAGTCGTTCGCTACATATTCATCGGTAAAAATTCCGTTGTCGTATTCGCTATCGTTGGCATTGGTCAACGCAACAACCAGAGAATCTGCCTATCCTATTAAAAAGGGCTTAATAGAGATCCCCGGTTGCCTATTGTAAATATATTCTAAATTATCTTGGTTATGATTAAATGGAATAAGGAATGTTTTTTTTTTTGTTGGAGGTGTTAGTGGCACTGTGTCGGAAAAAAATTGCTCCGAAGCAAATAAATGCGCTTATTACTGTTGCATTGTTACCTTTTCGCGGTTTAGCTCACGAGAATAATTTCAATTGCTATTTCAGCATCTCTTCCTACAACATGTCGAGTGTCTACATTAGAAAATATTTTTGCGTATACATGAAGACATGAAAATTCAATTTTTAATTCGATTGACACATTTCATGCAGTTTCAAATTATTCTGTAGATTTTATGCATGACGTCCTTGAGGGTGTCATTAAATATGGCCTTGTTAATTAATTCATTTAATTTATAGACAAGCATTTTTTTCGTTAGAAACTTTAAACTACCGCTTTCGCAATTTTCCATATGGAGAGATTGATATCTTATAGATGCGAGGAAATAAAAATACAACATCTTAAATCGAAGAAATTGCATTTTTCATCCCACGAATCTTTGACGTTCTTAAACTATTTTACACACTTTATTGGAAATTTCAAATAATGATCCCACATGGAAATACGTCTGTGTATTGGACAAATTGGTACCGTAAAAAAGTAATACTTTGACCAGTGATGGTAACTTTGACCGAAATCGATAAAACTTTTTATTTAGTTCTAACGTCATCTATGTTCGAATTTAGGTAGTGCAATCATTAAGGCTAGAAGCTCAGATTCATCTCCCGAGGTGGGGTAAAAGTTTTATGGTGAAAATATTGAAATGGACTTTGTGGCAGTTAAAAGTGGTAGTGGAAGTTTGATGTGTAAAGTTGTTGTTTCAGACTAAATTTAACCAAGTTAAGTAGATTTAAGTATTTTCTTTTAATTAAGATAATAATTTTGTCGGTTAAGCATATAGTTAAAGTTTTATGACTAATGTTTTTAAAACATGTTGAATCGTAAAACTTTGACCGGCAATTTTTAACTTTAACCGGTAGTTTTACTTTGACTAGTAAAACATCACATTTGAGTTATGGTCTGTTCACATTGCATTTTCTTTTGCTATTTTATTCGATCCGCAAGGAAGAGTTCGACCATAGCCGGAGAGAAAAAAAATCGCTTACGAAAATGTTATGGACGAAATGGTGTCTGCAGGAGTTGCCGTAAGTTTGGAATTTTCTTTTTATTAATTATGTACGTTTTAACCTGCGTTTATTTAGATATCAGATACCAGATACAACACCAGCACATTTGGAGTCAAAAATTGCTAGCATATTAAGGGTATATAAAGCAGCAAAGGACAGCTTGAGACGCCAATTACTTCGTCTAATGTAGCCTAATCGACACCAGAAACGTCTAGGCGAAGAATGACTCGGATGACATATTTTTAAAGGCGAGCAGAGGGAACAGCATGCAGTACAAAAAGAAAAGCGTTGGCAAGAATTTCGAATCGACCAGGAAAAACAGCACAAAGAAAAAATGAATTTTTTGCAAAAAACTTTCGAATAATAACTAACCATCTTTAAAAATATCCTACAACTAGCGACTAGGCAATTGTTTGAAGTGTTTGGCAAACGCATGGAAAAATGACAAACGCCAAGGAATGCTAAATAATAACATACTAAGGGAGAGATACCTTTTCAGACGATTCATAGTCCTGTTACCCGTGTGGAGTTTAGTCATTTCTCCCATCGGGCACGATTCTAGGTGACGTGCACATTTGCAGGGTTGGTGAAAATAGCCAATACCACCCGCGCGCGGACCAAAAAACTGACAGGATGTGAATACTCTACAAAAATCTAATATGGAGGACAACAAAAGGAGCAAAGGGAGTCATATCCCCAGTACCATCAACAATAACTGACGCGACAAAAGCGATTGTCACTGTCACAGCGCGCGCGCAGAGAACAGCGACAACGCAATAATACTAAAATGCTGCAACTTGGAGTTAACACTGACCGTTTAATTGATTTCTACAAGGACAAGCAAAACGTCCATGGAGAAAATTGGAAACTCCTCGAAGCCGAAAGCGAAGATCGCAAAAAAAACAGTCCAGCGTCTATTATGATGAAACTGACGGCGAACAAGAAAGCATGAGATCGTTCATCTACGACAATTTTTCGTTCAATGATCGATTGGATTGTTGGAAGGACTGACTTATCATTTTAGAGTATAAATAGCCATAAGAATACAGAAATAAATCACTTTACGTGTTCAGGAGTCAGACTTTCAATTTGCTATCCAACACCAAAGGTGAGGAGCTTTTTAGAAAGAATACAAACTCTGGAATCAAAAGTGGTTCCAGGTCAAAATATTGGTGACCCCGACGTGATCTTGATTTGCTTCCCCCCACCAGAGGTAAGGGACATATCATACATCAGTCTTTAATAAATTGCGTTCGCCAGGGCAAACATTTTCGAGAAGTCGACAGGGCCTTACACTGTCGCAGCATTAATTTCAAAGAGAGATATCAAACGTGGATTCGCTTCCCCACCAGCGAAGAAAAGAGTTCACCGTCCCATCACAATAGTTAGAGTGACATACATACTTCCCACTCTCCACAAAGAAGAAAAAGGACAAGTCATTACCCATAGACTGAGGACACCTTTCCACAATGGACGAGATGCAAGACTTCAAAATCGCGGCCCGACAGAAGGCTATACAGAGGAGCTTCAAAAGCTGAAAATTAATACATGCAAGAACGGCCCCGACCGCAAAACTGCCGCCTATAAGAAGAAAAAAGGCGATGTTCTGGAAGCATTATGGTTAGAGTTCCTTTGGAATCACGAAAAGATCAAGACTGTCGTGAAGGTAGACACACCGTATGTACACGCAAATACTTATGAGACAATAATAATCACCTCGATTACCGTTGTCGCTTCCGACTCAAAAATACACGACTCTTCCAAATCGGCATTACGCTTGTCGTTTCTACGCGACAAAGGTCGGATGAAAATGTCAAATTCCTTTTTATACCCTCCACAGGAAGGTATATTCACTTTGCCATTACGTTTGTAACGCCAAGAAGGATTCACCGGAGACCCTATAAAGTATATATATTCTGAATCAGGATCACATTCTGAATCGATTTAGCCATGTCCGTCTGTCTGTCTGTCTGTCTGTCTGTCTGTCTGTCCGTCTGTCTGTCTGTCTGTCTGTTGAAAGCACGATAGCGTCCAAAGGAATTGACCTAGTCGAATGAAATTTTGTGAGACGACTTCTTTTTACCGTCGCCAGGTTGGTATTGAAAATGGGCTATGTCGGTCAAGTAGTTCTGATACCTCCCATACAAAACCACTATTAGACCCACGTCTCTCTCTGTCTGTTGAAATCACGATAGCGTCCGAACGAATCGACGTAGGCAACTGGAATATGAGAGGTCTTATATTTATGGCCTTCAAGTTTGTATTAAAAATGGTCCATGTCGGTCAAGTAGTTCTGTTACCCCCCATACAAAGCCAATATTTGACCCATATAGCTCTGTCTGTTGAAGGCACGATAGCGTCCAAACGAATCGACTTAGGTGAATGAAATTTTGTGAGAGGACTTTTTTTAACCGTCGTCAGGTTGGTATTGAAAATTGTCTATGTCGGTAAAGTAGTTCTGCTACCTACCATACGAAACTAATATTAGACACATACTAACTCGCATGGCAAACATTTTGCATGACTTTTATGCAGTGGAGGGTATCAAAGCATCGGCCAGGCCGATGATAACACTCTTACTTGTTTGTACTAGATTTGTAGTCGTCGCACGACTTTACTTTAATTACCTAAGAAAAAGCGACACGACTAATGGCCTAAAAAATTACCTTCTTTGTCGTTTGCAATTTTGCTCCCGACAGGTAGTCGGGTGGTTTAATTAGACTACGTTTGTATTTGTTTTTTTTTTTTTTTTAAACAGAATTCGAGTCTCGAGCAACCGGAGGAGGCAGCTTTAAACAGGCGATGATTTCGCCTCAAGGTGAAGCTATTGCGAATTTGCTTTCTTTTGACAAAATCCGAAATCCGAAAGGTACGGGCTTCAAAAATTTCAACAATTCGAGCACAATCTCCCGATTGTCGTCGACACCGCAGGCAGTTTCCACACCAATTCCATCGCAATGGGATGATTTCCCTGAAACGTCAGCCATCGATGTCCTTACAAACTCGCCAACACCATCCACTTCCTTGATCCATCAGACTGGACATACTCCTGCACAAAAAAAAAACAACCAAATTAAGGACTCAAACTAGTTTAAAGGCTAAGGAAAATCGAGAAATCCTTTTAACAGTGCAGGAAAATTTGTATCTAAGCGTGAAAAAAAGTTTGAAAAACATTGAAAAAATGTTAAAGGAGAGCGAACGATGTACCTAACAAGAAGCGACTAAAAATAGAAGAGGAGCGCCTTAGTATTTACAAGGAGGAAGTAAAAAGGAATGAACTCCATAGAATTGAACACATTAAATGGAAAATGATTGACCTTGAATTACGTAGGAAACAAAATGAATTACAACTACGAGCTTTAAATTTTTAAATGATTTGCCAATTAATTTTTATGTTTATTTAAATATTTATCTTTTCTTAATGAATTCATCTACCCAAATTATTTTTATTTAATAAACTATAAAATACCACAAATTGAGTTCACTTCCTACATCATTGGTTACAGGATCATCACCATCTTCAAAAAACGTATCCAGACACGGGAACCAAGCCGAAGATGCCTACCCTTCCATTAGAGGAATTTGAAGTAAAGGGAATAGCTGAAGACCACCAGACCAAAAGGTTCCCAGTACCCTCAGACAACCCTTCTGGAGAACTTGCCAGAGTCATTCGAAGACAAAGCACAACCGCAAATTCATTGCAGCGATTATTGTTAAGTCTTGAAAACGTAATATCAGACACCTGGAGCTCGAAATATTAGATAGAATTAGAATTAGAATTAGAACTCATCGATTAATTAACGAGCTGTGCGGGCAGCGATACAACGCGGCGGTTCTAAGCCCCAGAATTCCTAAGGAAACCCCAAATAGAATGGCCAAACCAACCATTAAGGGAACAACTAGAGGAAGTCCCAGAAATAAAAGCTATTAAAACCATACTACTAGCCGTATCCCAGGATCATTTTCTTAAACGAGTCAATCATAAAAACTGGTTTAAGCTTTTACAAAAGAGCAAAAAATTACAGACTTCTAGACAAGGGGCTATCTCCACTGGAATTTAAAGCAGCAACAACAACTATTGTAAAACTTGTTCAAGAAACCGCTTTTCCAGAAGAAATAGAATCCCTAACTAAATCTGGTTGTGTTCTTCAAAGCAGTCACATTTAAATTCACTCACACCATTTCTTGATGATAGAAATGTGATTAGAGTGGGAGAACGATTAGAAGCCTCTAATCTACCATACGAGGCAAAGCACCAGATGATCCTTCCAAATTTACATGTCTTTACGCGATTGCTGGTGACAGAGGTACACAATGATAACAAGCATGCCGGGACCCAACAGTACAAATTCACTACCGAATCCGGGGTAAACAATCGACTAAGGCATATGTAGCAGTCTTTATATGTTTCTCCACAAAAGCCGTGCATCTTTGACTTGTTACAGACCTGACAACTCGAGCATTTCTGGGAGCGTTAAAACGATTTGTGGCAAGACGAGGCTGTCCAGCAAAAATATTTAAGGATCCGGAGAGGTATGGAAAAAACCGCAAAGGAAGAGTCAGATCACGGGCATAATAAAACACTGTAAGGTAACACATACAGAAACAAGAATAACGAATGTAAAAGAGAGACAGACGAGCGATATCTCCAAGAGGAGAAAAAATGTATCCCCCAGCTAATGGGCTGCCGGCTGTAGGTAGATTGACTCAGTTGTAATTATTATACCAAACCGCGCGGTCGCAATATTTAATTGAGTATCCATAAAATTGAAAAGATAAATGTATAACGAGTGTAATTTAAACTAATTGAATAACGAGCGTGTTAATAAATGTAAAAATATTTGTAAATCCCTAGATATATAAGTATACTTTAAGAAATAAAACGTGATATTATCTGCTAGGTTCCACATTTCATTTTCACTCGAAATTAAATCGGAAATGAATTTTTGTGTTCTACATTTCACTGTATTCGATTTCGATTTCAAAATTTTCGAAAAAATTCGGAGTTTCCGAATCGCTCGAAATGCAGAACACTGAAAACGAATTCATTCGATTTACAATTTCGATTTCACTCGATTTCTGGAACCTAGCAGTATATTGTGGTAAAAAGAGTGTTTTGCGTTTGGAATTTTACAAAAATACATTTCTTGGCATATAAACATCCTCACAACACGGCTAATATTTCACCATGAACAGTATTTATTATCAGCATTCTCAGGCATCCCATCAGCATTCTCAGGTGTTCCATTCCCATTCCCATCAAAACCCATGCACTGCACATTTACAGGTGCTTTTCGATCACATTACAAAACTATTCCCATAGAATTTAATGCTGGACTTATCATTTTAGTTTGTAAATTAGAGTAGGTATAAATAGCAATAAGAATACAGAAATAAATCACTTTACGTTCAGAAGTTAAACTTTTCAACTTCTTCCCCCCGCCCCACCAGAGTTAAGGAGCATTTTATAAGAAATCAACTCTGGAATAAAAAAAAAAAGGTTCCAGGTCAAAACATTGGTGACCCCGACGTGATCTTGATTTGCTTCCCCCCACCAGAGGTAAGGGGAGGAAATCATACACCAGTCTTTAATCAATTGCGTTCGCCAGGGCAAACATTGGCGAGGAGTCAACAGGGCCTCTGTCGCAACATTAATTTCTACGAGGGATATTAAGCGTGGATTCACTTAGGCTGCGGAGAAAAGGAATTCACCGTCTCAATCACAACAGTTAGAGTGACATACTTCCCACTCTCCACAAAGAAGAATTGGAGGTTGATACCGTCCATGGATTATACAAGTTGGATTGTGCAACCTTCCAAAGATAGACTATTAAGGATAAAGAAAGTTGGATAGCACATAAGGTGCCTAAAAAAACCTATGTTTGTGAGGTAATAAGAGTCAGTGTGAGAGGAAATTCCGTCTCGGTGTTTGATTTAGATGCTATTGCCTACTCTTTAGGAAACAATACTAGTAAAGGGTACGCAAATTTCCCTGCTGGTGAAGAAAAACCAAAATTGACACATTCTTTTAAAATCGCCCAAAGCTTTCTGGAGAAGTTGACAACAAACGTAGCAATTAACATTTTTTTTTTTTTAAAGAGTCTGTATTAGAATACCTGTATAGCAAAAATTTAGTTGCACTAAATAAGGGAAATAAGCCCAAGTTTAGAAACGTTTTAAGAAAGGATGCTTTAGACCTTACCCTTTCTTCTCCTTTTGTACAAAACATAGTTGAAAAAAAAAACATAGTTGTTAGTGACAAATAATTAACAAAATTAAACGTTCTTTTTTAGCCTTTATAACTTAAGCTTAGTACGCTGCTGGAGTGAAAATAAATTGTACCTGCTCCCCAATTTTTCTCTCTAAACATTAGCTAGCTAAATTTTGACATAGAGTGCGCTGTGTCACAGAAACCAGCTATTCGTTGAAAATAAGTTCCTTCAAAAACTAATCGACGCGAAAAAGTGTTGTATTTTCGTTGCACTTTCTTTTTTTATTGTCTGCTATTTCTTAATCTCAAATTTATCACTTTTAAAGGATTCCTCATCGAGATATTCATTGAAAAACCTTATCCTTGTCTTCTTTTCCGCAACATAAAAAAAACAGAAAACCAACACCATGATCTGTCAAAATTTAGCTTGAAAAATGTGCCGAACCATTAATGGGCGCGCTAAATTGTGACAGATACACGCTGTACAGTCTGATATGAAACTTTTACTTTTTAACTGATGACAGATGTCAGCTGTTTGCAATTGCACGATAAGTGATTTAAAAAAAAAATTGCAGACACTAAAGAAAACTCAAAAAAACATCGGTGTTCACTCACTTTTAACGCTCACTGTATAAGCTAATAAATTATAATGCTTCCCCTTTAATTTAAAAATAGCTCTTCAAAAATCCGTTAATCATATATTAAATCAATGGTTGGAGTTGAAACAACACTTTAAGCTGCAAAAAGGAGGAAGCAGAATGGCAGATATCCTATGTGATATGTACAGTAGACCAGAATTAAAAATGTATTTAACATTTATTGAACCAATTCTTAGTGATGTCAACGGTTATTTATCGTTTCAATCAAAATCCTCAGATTTTAAGAAATTGTACAACGACATAACCAATCTTTTAAAATCGCTTGCAAATAAAATAGTTCACCACAAGACATTTCATCTTTTAAATTATGTACCGACTACGTTGACTACTTCTCTTACGTATTGAGGATACGCATTTGAGGAAGAACTAAAAAAAAATTGCAAAACTATCGGACCTTCAATTTAAAAAAAATTTATAAATTTTATAAAAGAACTAATAATTAATTAAAAAAAAAAGATTGCCGGATAATATTGCAATATTAAAAAATATAAATATGCTAAGCATAGACAAATGCCTTTCAAGGCCAAATACTTTTTGAATTATTCCACTAATAAAATTAATAGAAAAGGATGCAAAGGAAATAACTGCCATGGATTTTTAATATAAAGATGTAAAAAAATTACCATTGGGTATCAAAAACAACAACCGAATTTTGGGCGGAGGTTTTCCAATATAAGGATTGTTCAAAAACATAAGTTCAACGTGAGCACAAGTGCAACGCCACAAGGAAAACACATTAGCAACAGTCATCGTACGAGTAGCGGTGGTTGCGACCGACAACCAGCGCACAAGGCCAAGCCATCCATCCAACAACAACAATAACACGAGCGATCGTTCTTCAGAGCAGTAGACGACACTTTATTACGGCACCATAAAATCAACACAAACGGGCAGCCAGATGGTCCGTAATAAAATCGCAACAAAAAAAAAAACCCAAACGAGCAACATTACGCAGAGCAGCGAAGAAGCAGAGGAAGAGGAGCAGCCGATAACCCTATCATCATGCGAGACGATGCAACGGGGCCTGCGACCGAGATCGGTGATGTAAGTTAACATAACATTCCCGAGTTTCATCTTCGTAAAACATCCGGCCAAAAATCAGCAATAGACAGTTCCCACACTTCATACTTCAACCAGCATACGATACCCAGCAATAGTTCTCACACCTTCAAGTGACAATGCACCTCGTCGGCATATGACACCACTTCATCCACCGGCTTACGAGACACAGCACATCAGCACATTCCAACACGTACTCCACTTAGATGTAAGTTAGCTTTAGGAAGTTTTTAGTTGGTAGAAGAGAATTGTATTGAGTTGAATTTGGACAGTGATTGAATAAAGAGGTCTCTCCTCCGAAAATAATATTTTTTTTAAAAACAAAAGTAATTTTTATTTAACTTGTTCTTGTATGCAGGCACACGGCAGCGCAACGTTTTTCATTCTAAGTGCAGAATGCGAGCCATACAGTTCACGCTTTTTTTTTTTGAGGAAAATAAAAATAATTCTTAACCAATTATTGTGCGGTATTGTTTCTTTTTTATTCTTCTATCTTTAACAAGGATGACTCAAGAAATATTGTATTTAACCAACTTACAAAATTTATTAATTTTGATGAAAAATTGACATTGAATAATACTGTCTGCAACTGTCGGCGATAGTAATAATCCAATTGCCAATCAGTCGACATTTATATTTTTAGAATTTTCTCTATTTCCATGTGAGTTGGAGCAAAAAAACAGACGCTTACAAGATTAACATTATGCTGAAGATAAAACCAGGATTGGCATTGAGGCTTCCAACTTCACGTGACGTCACTGAAGCTTAATTGCGAACATATCGTTCACAGGCGGGGAGAATGTTTCAACTTTAATCTTTATTATTAATACAAAGGATTATTGAATTATTAAAACTGTTATACAATGTCTATGTAACTTGACAATTAATGTTGTTGTTAGTTCCAGCGTCAAAGCCAAGTTGTCAATTGTACTTTTGTCACTTGTCACTTTTTAATTGTCAACTTTTTAATGTAATTTTTTCACATTCGATCTCCAACCATCAAGCCAATAAAACCTATTACAACGTTTTAAGAAATCAAGTTTATCATTTATTCTTGAATCCAATAATTCAACTTCCATCTCCCTTATTCCACTTCATTATACAAGTGGATGGAAATAAAAAATTGTCAACGGTTTTCCATGAAGAAGTTCTAACGACAATCGAAGAAAAAGTTGACAGACTGAAATAAGTAAAAATGCAGTATTATAACAAGATTATTATTAAGTATTAACACTAAGCCATTGAATTTTAAACTTTTATTTTTTGTTCCATTAAAATCTTGCTGACTATAATTAGTATTCATGATGGAAAACAATTTAAAGAAGGTCGAATTATTAGATGACATGGCGATTGCTAATATTGATGTACCACGAGAAGTGACAGCTGTAGAACTCGGGAAATGTTTGCAGAACATAGGACCGAAATTGAGGCTGCAGTGCTGCACTCAGTAAGAGCAAGGACAGTACAGGTACATATAACTACTTCCAGGGTAGCAGACACAAAGATTAG
Source organism: Cheilosia soror (assembly GCA_949372485.1). Taxonomy (NCBI): domain Eukaryota; kingdom Metazoa; phylum Arthropoda; class Insecta; order Diptera; family Syrphidae; genus Cheilosia; species Cheilosia soror. Next base: position 35,884,610 of record OX443561.1, read on the forward strand.
CAGTTATTAGGGATTTAGAAGGGTTTATAAATGAGTTGCGGAATTCTCATAAAATGACTGCTATTGTGACTGATAATGCTGCCAATAGCAGCTGTAATGATGAGTGGTTGGCGCTCTATTGGATGTTTCGCTTACTCTCTTAATTTGGTATTTCGAAGACCTACTTTGAAAATAACCAATACACTGCTAAGGGTTACAGCAATAGTAGAATATTTAAAAAAAAAAGTACGCAAGGACTACAAAAGCTGAAAGGGATGCAAAATCACATGAATATAGCCGAATTAAAAATAAAGTAGGACGTTCCAAAATCGTTAGAATTCAACGTTTGATATGTCTAGCGGATATTTAAAATCAAAGACGCTGTTGTTTACAGTCATTGCCCTCAACCGATGTAAGCTGTCTTTAGATGTTCGCGACTGGATGATAATTGAAGAAGTTTTACCTCTTCTAAGACCGTTTTACGAATGGACGATGGAAATATTAAACCAGCCATTACTAAAAAGCCAACTGACTTTCATAAGTTCAAACTATGCATTTCTCAGTGAGACATAGATTTAATGGATGATGCAGTTGAGAGTTCAATGGGTCAGTTTATTTGTAAAAAAATTTAAAACGTTCTTTAAAAAAAACGATGTGTTTTTGCAAATGAAAAATGTCTCCACCACGTTATCCTCGAATTTGAGCGAAGAACAGTGTTTGGACATTCCATATTCCATAAATGAGATTGTTTCATTGAAAAATGCTCCACTAACGTCTGTAGACGTGGAGAGATAATTTTCTATGAACAAAAGCTTTTTAAGACCTAATCGCCAAGGTTTTATTTTTAAAAACTTTAAACTTTATGATCCATGCGAAAATGACTCACTTACGATATAAGATATGTTAATAAAAGTTATTTATTTTACCTGAAGTATGTATACCTTTACGTTTTGTGTTACTGTGAATATTGACTCTTATAAATAAAAGACTGAATTATCGTTTTTTCATTTACTTTTTGAATATTTTTGCAGAATATTTTAAATTTTTAATGGCATATTTTAGGTACATATTTTGCGTTTTTAGGACATACAAATCCGGGCCCTAGTTATGACTTATGAGTGGTTTTGGAACATTAATGAAAGAGTCTCAGGAAAATGATATTGCCATAACAGAAATGCATCAGTATTTTAAATTGTTTAATATACAAATAATTCGTTATTCTATTCTATAAATATACAGCTTGAACTGGATTTTTTTTAAAACCTAGATATCGAGCAATTTTCTTAGGGTGTGCCATTTTAGGCCACCTTCCCCTATGTTAGAAACTGAGATTTCTTCCTGTCGCCGCAAACAAAGGCAAGATTAATTTTCGGTGAGCTTCTCGAATTGGCAAGCAAGTGCATTTAAGGTTGGGTACCGAGCAAGTGAACAAAATCGGCTGTTGAAAGACTTTCCATCAGATGAGTCAGAAGGCCACGTGCAGCTGATGGAACGTCAAAAGATCCTCCATGAAAGTAATGAAAACGATGTCTATGAAATGTTTTTTCTAGGCAGATGGGGTGAGCTTTAAAGTAGAGTTATTATCCATTATATAATTTCAGGATTGGGAAATAGTGGACTAATGAATAACATAATCACGGCAAAATGCGAGACAATTCCTACATTAATTGTAGAAGTTAAAATAATTATTCACCTCGTTTCCGACTCAAAAATAGACGCCTCTTCCAAATCAGGGGGGTTATTCCCAAATGCGCGGCGGATCGTATTGAAAGCGATACTTGGATTTCGACAGTATTCGCCTTTGCTTATTCTCAAATGCGAACTGTGCTTTCCAGTTTTTTTTGCCAATTTTCCATTTATTTTCCCAAAAGTTTGACAGTTTTTTCCCGATCGAATCGCTTTTGAAAATACAAAAATACAAATCCGCCATGAAAAGCGATCCGCCGCGCATTTGGGAATAACCCCCCCTGTATTACGCTAGTTTGGGTGAAAATGTAAAATTCCTTTTTTGTACTAAATTAACTATCCGTCGACATCGCAGGCAGTTTCCACGCAAATTTTGAATAAAGCCCACACTGATTTGGAAACTGAAACCATTCGATTGTTTTACTTGGCTAGCAAGCCGCGACCTCCCAAGACTGCTCTCAGAATTCTAAAAGATCCATCCACATCTTGGGTACTCCGAAGCGAGTGGACTCTGCTCTAGACACTACGGTACGTTGGCAAGAGAACCAGCCGACGTTACATAAATTTAATATAAAAGTGTATGTAAATTGTAATGTAAAAAAAAGTATTTCGAATTGTGGTAATATATATATAAAAAAAAACATGAATAGCATTGCAATGTTCATACCATTGGAAAGCGAAAGCGACGAAGAAGATGAGTCTGCAAAAAGAGAGCTGAGACATATAAGAAGAAGAATCAGGTCAAAATCCGATCCTTTGAATTTACCAGATACAAAGTAAGTACATACATATAATAATACAAAATAGTTTGAGGTAGAAAATAATGCCAATAATATTTCTAGACTCAAAATGTACTTTAGACTTAGCAAAGAAGCATTTGTCTTTTTGTTGAATGAAGTGAAGGATAAACTTCCTGCCGCGGGGAGTTCTTTGTCAGTGTCAGCCATTTCAAAACTGACTTCGACATTGCGTTTTCTTGCAGAAAAGACAACGTCAAGCAGACAAGCAATAGCCAGCACCAGCAAAGCAAGTTGTAGTCAGCCCAAAATTCTGGCAATTTTACAGAGCTACGCATCAGATGGTTCTATGCAGCAAAAATTGACTCAATCAATAGTGGAAATGATTGTCACCGACGACAGTCTACCATTTTCTCACGTTGAAGGTATTTTAAAATTTTGTAACTACATTAGCTATTATTGCTCATTTAGCATTTTTATTTCTACAGGAAAGGGCTCTTTAAAGTTAATGAAGCAGCAATTTCCACTATATAATGTTCCATCCCGCAATACTGTAAAAATACACATGGAAAAAATGTGCGACATGGAAGCAGACACTTTCAAAAAAAAGTTTGCCGCAAGTGCCGAATCTGTGTTTGACCAATGACTTATGGGAAGATAGCAAAACGAACAGCTTGCTCGGTGTGACAGTTCATGGGTTGTTCGAAAGGAAACAGATTTGCGGAACTATTGGCGTTTTTAGTCTGACTGAAGCCCACACAGCAGCGCACATAGCCGAAGTTCTAATAAATTCGCTTTCGGAATTTTCCATGAAGAATGGCAATAGTCACAGACAACGGTGCTAATATCGTCAAAGCACACGACACTTTTGGACGTCATATTCCATGCATCGCGCGAATACTTTAATGCTTTGGATGTGATGTGACGCGATGGAATTCCACATATTATATGCTTGACCGTTTTATAAAATTAATACCATACATCAGCCAAATTTTAATAAATCATTCTGATGCACCGTTGATGACAACAACCAAAAATAAAGAGGAAATTGTGGAAATGTTTACATTATTGAGACCATTGAAAGCTATGACTAGTACTCAAATAAGTGGAGACAAGTTATTCCGCTTGCCGATTATGGGCGTCAACAAATAATAAAAGTTTGTTGTATATCCGTGGTAGCAAAGAAGTTAAAAGCAAATATTTTGAGCCAGTTTGACCGTCGATTTGGACAATTGGAAAACTCGTTTCTACTGGCAGCATCACCACTCCTAGACCCACGGTTCAAAAGAAAATCCATTTCCAGGAACCGATAGCTTTGTCCAAAGTTATGAGAACCATCCGAAGCGAAATGGCTGAAGTTGGACGTGAAGACGACAGCATTGAGAGTGGAAGTGAATCGTCTTCCATTGGTGATAATGAATTCGATTTGTGGGCTCACCATAAGACTTTGGCCCACAAACGAGGAAGAACGGACAATGAATCAGCACATCCTCAAGGCGGATGATAACACTTTTACTTGCTTTTAGGTTCAACAATGTAATTATGATATCTTGTTAAACTTTTTTCAGGACACATATTTTTTAGCTCGAAAGCAAGGAAAAAAGGATCGTTGGTGTAATGTGGAACATTCCACTGAAAACCTTTAAGCGGACTTGAGGAAGAGCGTTGTACGGTGAGTATGTATGTCAAAAAAAGGTAATTGTTCTCCGTGGGAAACAGTAAGGGAATACTGAAAAAAAAAACTACGACACTTAGAACAATCCAATTTCAATCGGAGGGATTGCATTGCAATTGCAACAATGGCCGCGTTTTAATGATTCAAATGGATTCGAATTTGTAATTCTCATTACATCAGGGTTTTAATGCATTCAGAGTACATTTTTATGCATTCAGACTCATAGATTGACATCGACTTCCAGACCCTTTACCCTGGAAAAGGAAATTTATTCTTTACGATTGGTGAAACTGCTCCAAAAATCAAAATAATTGCTTATTATTGAATTTGAATAAAATGTACCTAGTATTTGTATTTGTAATCTAATTAAAATTGCTATTGTGAATTATCAACCAATAATTTGAATTAGGCGCTAAAAGCCATCTTTATTAATATATTAACAAAAAAAAAAACACAAGCGATGTACGATCAAAATTGTGTATAAAAGGAAGGAAAAATATGAAATAAAGCAAGTGGCTTCGTTAGTCAACGAGCATTCACCGACCGAAACTCACTTGCCGGCAGCACAAAATAGTGCAGATTTTTTTTTTTTTTTTAATTTGAAAATTCGTGATTTCAGACTTCTCAGTAGATATTATAGAATTAATAAACCAGTATTTAAATATTTTCCAGATGCCTACCAACGCATTGCCCTTGTCCAAACAAACATTTTTTGTTATAGCTTTTAAAACATAAACTAAAAAAAATAAAAACGCATTTAAGTTCGTAAAAAGTGTGAAAATGAATAGAAGTCGGCAAAACTTTTGTGTGAACTGCGGAATACGTTTGGAACGATACTTGCATTTCGTAGGATTGAAACCCTTTTGAATCATCTACGTTTAATTTTAACCAGTTGGATACCTCCCTCCAGAACAAGTTAGTAAGAAGAATCAGTTCAACGAGTGACCCTTATCCAATACGCGAATATGGTCATACAAGAGTTTGCTAGTGCTGTGGATTCTCGTTAAGATCTTGTAGATCTCGAAACGTATCAACAAATTGTGCACAGAGGACAGTTTTACTGCAATGGATACCAGTTCATCAGGTAAACATAAAATAACTTCTTTATAATAATTTATGATACTAGCATATTAATATAGATGAAGTCTGTCATCGCTTTTGGCTGCGTGCTAATCGGATTGCGTGGAGAACTGGCCTACAGGATGTTAATCACCATCTTCCTAAAAACGGACCCAAAATTTGGTTGGGAACTCTTTCAATATATTCAATATTTAAAAGAATATTGTATAGTCATGAAGCCATTTGGCAGAATTATTGGACCCATCTACGGAAAGAAAAAAATATTGTGATTGAAGACTTAATTCCTGCATTAGCATAATTAAAAACTAAGTTAAAGAAGGTGTCATGGTTCGAAAGCCTAACGCTATTAGGGCCTTCAGTTCTGCTATTGGAGGAAATTCTAATTAACCGTTTTAGCGCCTATTATGTATTATTCGAATTAGTGATTATTTGAATTAGAATAGTATTAAGGTCAATCCTTAACAGGGCCCCTACTCTGTATTTCGTTCCGAAAGTAAAATTTTCCGAAAACGAATTTTCTGTACTCTCTATGGCCATATCAGAACTACGCATGCTTTATGGCCAACCATCCTACATTATAATAACTATGCTTAAGAAAATTTGAGCTGATCCACCACCGAAAGCAGATAGATTGGATACCATAATCCAGTATGCTTTGAAACGTCGGGATTATGCAACCACCTGAATGAACCAACATTGCTGCAGGAGTTAATCGATAAGCTGCCAGCTCAAATAAAGTTGAATTGGGCTATGGATAAAGCAACGAAAGACAACAATCTGACGCAGTTTAGCGACTGGCTTTATAAAGTTGCAGAAGCAGTTAGTAGTGTTACCGCATTTGCTGCAGTTGATGGGCGAAATTAAAAACGACACGCACACTTGCTCACACATACAGAGGTATTTGAGATCGTGATCATAAACTTATTGATTGAAGGAAAGGAAAATGGTGACGGTAAGTGGATTCAAAGCGCCAAACGTAATTGTCCTTGCTTGAAAATTTTCTTAGTGTAATATTTTTTTAAAAATCAGCACATGTAATAAATAAAATCAATTATCATTTCTACATTTATGGACAAATCTATCTAAAGATTTAAATGCTAAAGGTCCGCCGCAGCGCAATGGTAATGGGTGAAAAAAGGTATACAATGATTGAGCCCAGCAGAATCCCCCATACTTATTTTTTTATGATTTAGGTTTGGGCTGACTTTAAAGTTCACACAAAAGGCAAGGTCAGGAAAAATAAATAACACATTTTTGATTTATGTACCCTTCTTTCTTGAATTTTCCATTTTTTCAAGTTCAGTATCAGTTCTTGTTCGACTTTCTTCAACTACGGATGCGTAATATTTAATGATTGAGTTACCGGCTGACCACCATCTGTTACGAGTGTGGTGCTTGCGGTACGTGGCCAAAGAAACGAGTTACACGATGTGCAAGATACCTTAAAGGGAAGATAAAATAATGATACCTCTTCGTTTCAGCGCATCTCAACATTTTCCTAATATATGGAGTCGCTGGAAAAGGAAACTAATATAGGCTTGCGTCGAGTGGTCGACTTGACAAACGAAATAACGGCGGTCATTGGCGGCCATCAAAACGACCCGTGGATCAGTGGGACGACATCCTCATCCATATTTTGATCTCAAAGTTACCGAAGGCAACGATCATCCATTGATAAATAAAGCAAAGAGGTACGGAACTTCCGAAGCTGGACGAACTTTTGAAGTTTCTCGAAGGCAGAGCACGTGGTCTCGATCACATGGGATCCGCAATGGTCGACGGTGCGAACTACCGCGGCAATATAACACGCAAACGGCTTATACCACCACAGACTCAACGCCAAGGTTACTTTGATCATTATATCGGACGCTGTCCAGCACTAAAGTCGCTTACCGCTGCAGTAAGATTCGGTAAGGTGAAAAATTCAAACTTATGCTATAATTGTTTGACTCCAGGTCACGCAACAGGAGCGTGCCTGTCCAGGAAGCGATTTGGAAAGTGTAAAGGCGCGCACCACACAATTTTGTGTCGCACTTCAAACCAAACTCAGGCTGAGGCTTCATCTACTACGACGACTGCTGCTTCTACAGCACCACAACCTAGGCCCAGCAGATAAGGCACCGGCTATCACATAATTTTTATACAATGGCCACACTACGTTATTGGCAACGGCAAGCACAGAGATATTAGACGTTCAAGGGACTCGCATCACAGCACGTGGAGCGATGTATGCAGCAATTAAAAATCAAGAGGCAGAAGTTGATGTACGAGGACCAACGACAGGAGGCGTAGCTAAGTTGCAGTTGCACTCTAAGTACGAGGCGGATTTTTCTATCCGGAAGTATTTGTCTTGGCGAAGATTACGGCGAATCTACCTACTCATGGATCATGGTATACAAATTAATCAATTACATCATTTGCAAGGATTGCAATTGGCGTATCTAAACTTTGGAAACCCAGGCGAAATTGATCTATCAATCGGGGCAGATGTCTGGGGTCTGATCATTAAGGACGGAGTGGTCAGCATACCATTCATACCGAATGAACCAAAACTTGGCGATTCACGTCGAATGGCGACACAGCAGTTCTATCGAAACGAGAGGCGAATACATTCCAATCCCGATCTATTGGCGAAATACGTCGGCATTGGGTCATATGACATTATACGAAGGTGAAGTACGTGAAGGCTCACAGGCGTATAATATTCCACATCATGCCGTCACAACTAAATTTCGTGTTGTGTTTAATGCGTCGGCAAAGTCAGGCAATGGCGTGTCACTCAACGACACACAACATGGCAACAATACGAGATAAATTGGCAAACATTATTCAACGCTTCAGGATGTATCGAGAAGATGTTTCGTCAGGTGACAGGTGACAGCTTATATTATGGAGGGAAAAACCAACAGATCAACTACGAACATATGGCACACGCTCTGGGACATACTTGGCCGTAGGTACGCGTACGCTGCATGAATGTGCTCGAGATAATTACACGATCATCAAGGACGAGGCAGAGGCAACTGAGGCAAGGAAAAGTATTAAGCAGGATTTCTACGTTGACGACAATCTGTCGAGTGGATAGTATCTTGCAGCAACGCCAGTATGCATCTACGAAAATGGCAATCAAACTTTCAGGCAGTTACACAGGCAATTACTTGTCCAGGCGCCAGACAGTGCGCGCTTCGATAATCACCCTTCGCCAAACCTTTCGCAAAAGAAAAAAAGAACAGAGAAGAAAAAGTAAAAATAATCATTCTCAATAGTTCTCGTGCTACTCGCCCGATCTGATGACCTCATCAGCAACAAAGGTGCCTAGACGTCGTTTATAATAGTTACAACGTGACAAAAAAACGAATCTCAAGCAGTTAACAAGTTCAATTTCGAGGATTGATCGCAATTTCCGCCAAATATTTCTTCGTTCCGTCGGGCTGCGACATAAAAATTTTCAGAGGTGTAAACCTTTATTGTAGAGCGCCATCTATTGTTAGTGGCGTTAATTGGTTGGAGTGTTGCAGTATCGGCTGAACGCATCCTATAAATGCAGAAGACTGCACCCAACTTCGGATATATAAAGAAAAAAATAAGAAGATGAAGAACTTCCGGCCTTCTGTCATTCTGTCTGTCGATTTTTGTTACACACGTGTTGGTGAGATATATTGCGTTCTTTTATTAAGTAGAGTTTTTACTTGTTTAATTACCTACATACATCCTAAATTTGTACCCTTTTAATAAAATAAAATTTAACACAAAATTACCAAGGAAGGAATGCGGTGCACAACAGTCCATCACCTTCGGAAGTGGGATAAGTGAAAAGGGGTAAGTCCATGTTGGCATTCGTTTTAATTGATTCCATGATAGGGGTGATTATCCACACGTCAGCGTTTAATTCTTATGATCAGGTATCATTATAAGTTGGAACCAATATTGTGTGATAATAAAAAGTAGTGTTCTGTTAGACGTCGAGTAAGCGTGTGTTTTATTTTGGACATAGGCATTGACACCAAAAATTGAGATCTACTGCTGATGAACATAATCCTAAAGAAATTGGCTAGGAGCACCCACGCACTGATATGTGCTGATAGTGCACCAACACCAACGCAAAATGCGTTCAAGCAAGGTGCTATGAAAATAAATGTTGTAATTGGAAATTTGAAAAAAAAAATTATCCAAAGAAAGGTCCATTGCATTATGTTCAATATCGAATGGCGATAAGCTGTCCGCATACATACGGGCAAAATAGATGTCGAAGCGAGTAAGTGGCTGCACACACAAATTCACGCTAACAGTATAAGAGCATTCTACTTCAGCTTGGAACGAAAAGCGAGCGCGAAGGACTCATAATTTTTTTAACAAACGCTAAAGAGGGCTGAAAACCTAAGAAACAGCCTAATAAAGAGCTAAACCCTACCCCTTCAACATCCAAAGCGTCAACTTCCAAATTACCACCACCTATTAAGCCAGGCACCATTCCTAAGAAACCGATCGGCAAGTCTAAAAACTTAGCAAAACGGTTGGTTCGAAAAAGAATACGCTCAGCTGACGAAGTAACAGGTAATGTGTGTTGACAGATCTTTTAGCATATAAAAGTTAAGTTTTGTAAGGAATGGTAAGCAATATCCTTTTGCTAGTTTCGCCTAGATAAGACCTCAGGTAATAACTAAAAAAAAAAAAAATAATGAAAAAACGACACAATATTGGCAAAAAAACTGAAATCTGGACCAAGGTACAATATCTTCTCCTACATGTAACTTTACTTTTAGTTTTTAAAGATTGAGGATTCATCAGGATCAGGAGCTGTGCACTGAAAATGATGGCTTTGGTTGTGTGTCTGATTGCACTAGTCAAGATGATATTAAAGAGCGTGAAGGAAATACTGATACTGAGCTGTGAAGAATCATCTGAAGATGAAGAAGAAACAGGCGATGCGCCACACTACACAGCAAAAGAGATGAAGAATAAGAAGGTATTTCAAAAAACAGAAGGCGATTCGCTAAGCAAAACTTGTTAGTTCACCCTATACGTGTAATTGGAGAAGCAAAAAAGGCAGATACTTCTTCTTTTTGATAAAAAAATGTTCAATTCGACTGTTACATGGACCAATCAATAAATCGATCGTGTGAGACCTGAACGTTTCAAAGATACTCGTCCAAAATACCTAGCTAAGATCAAAGCTATGAATATAAATTGTGTACTTGCAACTGTTGAATAACATGCGTCAGGCCTGAACTTGGATGAACTTTGGAATACCGACGTAGACTTCGTGGAATCATTCAGGATCACAATGTGTCGGTGAAACGGTTTCAATTTTTTTATAAAATGCCATAGATTTGCGATGCCTTTGACGCGTGATAATAGACGGAAGGGAAATTGTTAGAAATATTCGGAATTGTAGCTAATTGCCAGAAAAGCTATTCTCTTGGGGAGAATGTGTCACTCGGCGAAAAACTAGAAGTCTTCCAGAAGCCTTTGTAGTTTTCGTCAGTGTATACCTTGACCTTCTAGGCAAGCAAAGTACGGTATATTTAAATAGTTGCCCTTGTTGCGGTGGAAAGAAAAATGAATCGTGATTTTAAAAGAGTTTACGTCGCAAGTCTAGTACACTATTGCCTAGTTTAGAAAAATCCATTGTCCAACCTGATTTGAAAAACAAAGCGCCGACTCCAGCTATTCAAGAACATTTTCAACTAACCCAAATGTCGTCGCCAAATCCTTCGCGCATTCAAAAGGAGTTTTCTTTTTTTTTAAAAAGTAGAAAAACCACGTTCTGGAATAGAAGGCAGTCGATCCAATGTCGACTATATCTACAGAAAAATGGCCAACTTTCCATGCTATGTTGTTTTTAAAAGATGTGATAAGTGATAAGACCGAAGCGTACTCAGCACAACTACGATCAAGAGCAGACAAGCAATGTTGACACAAGTACTCAGGAACAAGCGCAGGAAGACAACACTGACCAGCCAACAACACACTTTTGTTGATGATAAAGTTCAAATTGATACTGCATCCGACATAACAATAGTATCAAAGTCCGTTTGGAAAAAGATTGGTAGCCCATCACGCACACGATAAAATCAGTCTATTTAGGATGCATCAGGAGTGTATTCCAAATTCGTCAGTAGTTGAGTTGGTGTAAATCGGAATATCGTCTAAAGTTTGAATACGGTGTTGAAATTAAAAAACACCTAGAACAAGGAATAATAAGACCTAGCTTTTCTCCACGGAGTAGTCCTATTTGGATTGTTCCAAAGAAACGTGACGCATCCGGCATACATAAGTGGCGCAGTTGTGCCGGATTTTTCGAATATAGTAAACCACAACGGCTTATTGTGGTATCGGAAAGTTTTTTTCAAGAACCTACACAACGGATTATTGTGAAATCGGAAGTAACCCATCAGCAAGATAAAGGACCACTAACAATGTTCTGTTGGATAATTGTCATGTAAGTTTTTATTGAGTAATTTCGTTCATAATAGTGTACTCCACTTCCCTATAATTGCCATTATAGCATTATAAAATATAAATAAAATAAATAATATAAATACATAGTATTAATAGAGTAAGAAAAAATAAAGTAGATATTAACAACAACCCTGCATACTCGTGTAGCAAGTCTTGGTCCATAGGAATTGAAATCTATCCCTGAAGAAAATACAAATATTTTTGAGTCAGCGGCTTGATTTTGCAACAAGTCACATCAGGTGGAATCGAGAGTGGCATACCGTCGTCTTTTCTGATGAAAAAAAATTTTATTTGGACGGACCTGATGGATACAGCTGTTATTTCCATGATTTAAGAAAAGAAGAAATACATATTCAAAGGCGGCACAGCAAAGGAGGTGGTGTAATGGTATGGGGAGCAATAAGCTATTACGGAACTGTGGAGCTGGATTTCCAAAGCTCCAAAATGACGGCAATCACCTACCAATCGATACTGGAGAGAGCTTTTCCGCAGTCAGTTTTCGGAGATATTTGGTGGACAGAGATGGACTTTCCAATAAGACAATGCACCGATTTCACAATAAAAATAACTATTTTAAAAATTAAATAGTTAAAAATAACTATTTTTTTCTCTGAGTGTAGTTTAGCAAAAACCATTGCCCAGCCTGTTTTGAAAAAGCGCCGACCCCAGCTATTCAAGAACATTTTCAATCCTTCGTTCATTCAAAAGGAGTTTTTTAAAAAAAAAAGTAGGAAAACCACGTTCTGGAATATGCAGTGGATCCAATGTCGACTATATCTACAGAAAAATGGCCAAATTTCCATGCTATGTTGTTTTTAAAAGATGTGATAAGTGATAACACCGAAGCATACTCAGCACAACTACGATCAAGAGCAGACAAGCAATGTTGACACAAGTACTCAGGAACAAGCGCAGGAAGACAACACTGACCAGCCAACAACACACTTCTGTTGATGATAAACTTCAAATTGATACTGCATCCGACTTAACAATCGTATCAAAGTCCGTTTGGAAAAAGATTGGTAGCCCATCACGCACATGATAAAATCAGTCTATTTAGGACGCATCAGGAGTGTATTCCAAATTGTGAGTGCTTCTTGGTATAATTTCTATAATTGGAAACAATTTTATGACGCTATTATTTTTGAAGTCACCGACGAAATGTGCAAGAAATTTAACAGAAGGAGAGAAGACATAAGAGAAGAGATCCAATTAACAGAAGAAATAAACATTCAAATTCTTGCAGAGCAAAACGCAACTCCGTCTCATACTCATTGAAATAGCGCGCAACACTCTGCAACAACCATACCTCCTTTAACGATCGTTGGATCGGAGTACACGCCCGAATAAGAGGAATTTGTAGCCGATATACAACGGAAAAGTTATGAGAATTTTTAATAAAAAAAAATGCTTAATGTACATTCTAAATTTTTGTGTTGTAGGAAAAACCACTTGGATAAAACACCAAATTGAGGTATTGCTCGAAGCATACAACTCTAGGAAGGACATGATAAGGAGTTCACAATTTAAAAACGATTTTGTGCTGAGAACTATTTCGGCGGATTTTCTTGTCAGAGGCATATCTATCCATGAGTGCGGAGCAATGCAAATTTAAATTTTTTAAATTAACAAAAAAAAAAAAAAAAACAATTTGTTGAAACTGTAGCGGACATGCACTTTCAATAATAAAAATAAAAAAATAATTCGAAAGAAAATGCATTCGCGCTAGTAATAAACATAAAGCGCTAACAAAGGAATTTCGTTAGTTTGTCTGAACACCGTTACAATGAACGCACGCAGTTCAGTGGGGCTAATAGTTAGATAATTCGTGCTTGAACACTGTCACGATGAACGCACGCAGTTCAGTGGTGACTCAAAAAATCCACAAAGGGTTTTTCGCTTCGCGCGGGTAACATACCCAAACACAACGGTCGTTCACCCAAAGCCAGCCAGAACAACAACATCAGAAGCTAGCTCAGCGAATTTCGGGAATCAATCGGAAGCAAGCATTCCGATCAGCGATTACTTAAACTTTAATTACGCGTTTGTTCGACGATAAAATAGCTGCACACCAGAGCTATAAAACTAAAGAGAATAATAGCCAAAACAGGTATGTACAAAGTATTCTCATGAGTTAAAATTAACTAATAGTTTTCCTGTTTCATTTCTATAAAGGATCCGCACAAAAATTAATTGCTTTCGAGGAGCAGTTCGCCGAAATATTCGCGAAAAACCATGCGGTAGAGCCACTAGTCGTTGAGGAATCCGGCGACTCGCATGCACCAACTCCACAAAAGCACCGAAATCTGTTTGAAGAATCTTCCGACGCCACCGACTCAAACTCAGAATTGGGGAACTCCTTGTCCTTCTAAAAGGAATTTCGCAGCAGTCAGGAACGAATCTTAGACTCTGTGCGAGAAATCAACGCAAAAAATTAAATGCTGCGGGCAGAAAAGGAGTCGAGGAAGGATGCTAGGCTCGAGAAGATAATAAATGTGATAAATTAATCCACCAGCTCTTTTAATCGTGTTATGGAGAAATTCATAGAGAAGCTTTAGTTTTTTTTTGTTTTGGTTTCATTTATTGAATTTTTTTTTGAAATTGTTTCTTTTTATAAGCGTTATGTTTCTTTTTTAGAAGTACGTTTTTTTAAGTGAAGTGAATTAACTATTTTTAATAAATTACATATTTAAATTGAGACCCTTCATGGAGCTGACCTCCCCGTGATGGGGTCGGATAACATGTCTAGGTTCGCCTAGACATTGCTAACGAAGCACACACCCAAAGATGGCAAGACGAAAAAAACAGCCTCGGATATTCCCAAGCCTTTCATATTAGAGCACCCTTTAGAGCCAGGCTTGAAGGGTGGCAGTTTGCGAGCGTCTGGTGGTCGGCTTGTGTTTAAGCCGAAACGGCTGCGAGCTTCCCACCAATGGTCTCGCAAAATATTATGGTGGTCAAAGGGTGGATGCACTATGCACCAATAGGGGCAAAGTGGACTTTCGATTACTCGACTATAATGATTTTAACCACAATTGATATGTGAGTTAATGTGGGCATGTTTATCATGACTGCGTACCCAGTTTGACTTTTTCTCGAAACGGGAATATGATTTTAACAAAGACGCATTTGCATTTGACATGTTGTCAGCTGTCACAACAGGGTTGTTGTCGAGGGTGTAGCAAAAAAAAGTGTTATACGGCAAAAAAATAACAACTACATCTCGTAAAAGAGAAAAAAACAGGGAGAGCGAAAAAAGCGGTTTGGAAAAAGGGTAATTTTAGGATTCCTTTCCCTTTGTCTGACACCTGTGCAAAGTCCTAAGACAAAAGAAATACCATTCAAAGTTTAACGTCCAGAAAAGCAGGAGGCAGTAACGCAGTGCGGACAAAATTCTGAATTTTTTTTATCGATACAAGTGTACCTATACTTAAATAAGTTTAAAAATAAAACGTTAGTGTTGTTAGTTAACAATAAAGAAGTATCGAGTGAAAAATCCTGAAAAAGGAGCTAGAAAAAGGATATATAATTTGAATAACAAGGGTAGGGAAGCTGAACGTTTTTTGTCTAGGCGTATGTTTTCCCAAAAAGCTGTTCATGAAATACATTTGTAGGAAGAAGCGGATGTACCGGTCGAGGAAGTGGCAGCATTTAGTCGATCTCAAAATCGAAATAAAACACATATATAGAATTTAAAGAAATTTCAAGGGGTAGGGGATCATTGAAAAATAGTAATAGATATAATTATTTTGATAAAAGACGGCAAAGAAGCCCACTTAGAACCGTGAATAGTTCACGCAAATTTAAGGATTTTTTTTTGTTTTTTTTGTTGAGTGTTAATTTAAATTTTGAACATATAACGTACCTTACCTTAACTTAACGAAAAATTAAAAACGAAGAAAGACAAGTAAATGTTAAATAAGTAAACTCGTAAATAAAATGAATAGACTATATTCGGTTTAAAGTAAAGTTCTTTTAAAAAGGGGCAAAATAGGATGAGGGAGAGCGGACAGGGAAAGATGGAGCGGAATTGAATGAGAGTTGGCAACCAAAGGGGCTACTTAGGCGAGTAGAGTAGCCAAGGTAGGGAGGGTAGGAAAAACATCTCGCGACGTCAACATCACCTCGACGTGAAGACTGGCATGTTTTTTTTGTTGCACGGACCAAGGGTCAAGTCCCACACCCACCGACGAGCTAAGATAGGAACTCGCATGCCAGCAACGACCCGAAGGCAAAAATCGGTCTAGCAACAATGTTTAACTTGATGTCTCCATAATGATCGCCTCCTTCGATTTATACCCCAATCGCCGATAATGGTACTTTAAAAAACTGCTCATATCTTGAAAACCCTATTTTCGATATGGATAAAAATATGACTGGTAGGTAACGCTTATATCCTAAACAATACCTTGTACTCGGTTTTCAGCTAAACAGTTGAACAGTTTTGAACCAAACATTGTAATATTTCATACAATTTTGGTTGCGTTATTTTACAAAAACCACTCTAACAATTTTAATCGAAATACTACCCAAATTCAGATCTGTATTCATACAGGGTATAAAACGGAATTTTATTTCAGCTAATGACACAACATTCAAGAGATTAATCTATTTAAAGAACGAAGATATAGAAAACACCATATCAAGTATCGGTCAAAGAGCCGAATTTAGAGCAAAGTTATTCGAGTGGAGAAAAACAGAGGTAAGAATTATTGACAAATATTTCTAATCGGATATGTATAAAATGCATTATAGTATCCAACTAAGACAGGACGATTCAGAGCTTATGAATTCAACAAATTCACCGGCAGATTCAACTGTATGTGACACTAAAATCGTAAGTTATAGTAAAATTGATCGTAAAAGTAGATTTTAGAGATGTGTCAATCGTGATTGATTCGATCTTTTTGACCCGATACAATAAATGTAAAACGAGCATTGCGACAATTATCTTTCTCAACCGCATTTATTATTTCTTCTGATGTGAAAATGGATTTTCTTTTTTTCATTTTCACTGATGACACTGTGCTAATGGTGGTGGGTCATCTTCCTGATATTGCTGCTCTAATTCTTCGGAATATAACAATTCAATACCGCCCACTTCGTAGAATTACAAAAAAAAACAACAACCCAAAATACGATTTGTGTTTAATTTGTTTAATTGACGAATGTACAAGTTAACACGATCGGCTATTCACCTGCCAATAAAGAAGTGCAAGCGCCGCAGTTTGAACACCTGCCCAACGGTAATGCGAGAACCCTTTACGAGACGCAAATCTTGCATTTCCTGCATGCGCGGACGTGTTCGTGGGAACCAAGGCCAATTCAAGTTTAGATTTTAAGTATCTCTTATTGTGACAGTTAGTTCTAAGCGGGACACGAAGTAATACACACGAATTTATAACGTACCTAATTTTGGTTCATTCTCTGGTTTTATTCTTTATACGAACAGTTGGGCCAACGAAAAAAGTTGGCGTTCGGTATTTTTTTGATAGAATAAAGGATAAAAACTTTTACTTACACGAGCGCGTAAATTTAATAATGAAAAAAGCAAAAAATAAAAAAAATAAATTATTTTAAAATAAATTTCTTTATTATTTAATGGATATAGTAAATGTAATGGCGAACTTGAAAAAATGGATATTCAGTTTATTGCCAATTTCATACGATTGAAAATTTCTTTAAACTACCTACATTTTAAATGAAAGAAATGAAAGGAAAAATAAAAACATATCGTGGTCTGAATGCAACCCGTTTACGAGAAATTTATCTCATACTCCAACCCCAGAACAAGTTTTTCGCCGCGCTTTTCGCCATCATGTTCGCAGTACCTTGGTAAGAACCTCTGTCATTGAAATCGCCTCGCCAGACAGCTGCATCGTCGCCGTGTTCTTTCTCAGTTCAGCTACCACTAGTAACGGTTGGGTAACCTGATTTTTACGCAAAGTAAAAAAAAAAAACACAAGAAAAAGAAAAACCGAACAATCAGTCACACTGCGTTGAAGCCATTCATCTACCTACCATCGTGATGTTTTTTCTTTCATCAGAGTGTTTAATAAACGCACCAAATCTAGCACCAGGAAAACGCAGTTTTGGCAATCCATCAACGGATCGTAACGTAACGGATCGCTAATGTTCTCTGTTATGCGTGAACCGATTTTGATTCTGGATATTTCCCATGAAAGGTGACGTTAATACCATGGTTTATAAGTGTATACGGTCTTTGTAAGTGTATTGGTTCATGAGTTATAGGGGCGTGGCACCTCCCATACACAAAAATCCATTCAAAATCTTACATCTCAAAAACCACTGAATCGATTGAGTTTAAATTTACATACAATCTTAGGTATTGGCCCAGGAGTATCCCTGTGAAGATTGGTCAAAATTTGACAAAGGAGCGTGGAACCGCACATACAAAAAACATTAAACATTAAAAATCTTATATTTCAAAGACTGCCGAATCGATTGAGTTAACATTTTTGGACAATCTTAGGTGTTGGCCTGGGAGTGTTAAGTTTTCTTTGACAGTCATGGGAGCCAGAGTTTTTAAAATTTGTAACACTGATATGCATTGTCCTGATAGACAAGAATACTATCTAGGCAATGCGATTCCCGAAAAAATAAAAAAATTAGTGCGCAGAGCATTACAATAAAAACTTTTTTCCACGGATTTCAATGAATTTGAAATTGATTTTTTTATTTTTCTGTTTTCCACTACGAAGTGTACAGGGGGTTCGCTGGTATGTATATAAAATGAAAGCACATACACGGCAGGTATTAGGTGCCATAAACCAGGAGCATAATATTACAGAAGTCATCGAGGAAAGCGTCGGCGTGTTAACCCAAAATGACTGCTTAAACTGTGTCACAGATATGGTAAATTGTGTTAAATTGAATTGAAAAAATGTTAAATTGAAATGTTATTTTGTTAACTAGAAATGCAATTTTGCAAACTTAAAATGTGAAAATGTTAACTTGAAATGGTAAAGTGTTAAACTTATCTGTAAAACTGTTAACTCAATCTGTCAATGCCATATACATACATATATATACATGCATATAGAAGTCATCGCTGACACGTGAACAAGATACGAGGTTCTGCGATCCATCAGCACAGCAGCCACAGGCGTCTCAACCATCAGCGCCACTAATTAGTTCAGATCTTTGTACATTCGAAAAAAAAATTATAATCACAGTGCGCGAGTTACAAACCCCACAAGTACATCGCCTCAACATCCGGCCACCAACATAATATAGATCAAGTTGCAAAACCCACGAGTAACATCCGGCTATCAACATAATACAAATAATTGCCTTTTAATTGATCAGGATAAAGCTTAATTCCAAGAAAATAATGTAATTGCAATAAAATAATTAATAAGCATAAAAATTGAATTCCGAGAATAAGATAATGTATTTGCAATAAATAAATAAACCAGCACGAAGCTGAATTCCAAAGAAAAAGCAAAAGTTAAGTCAGCAATATTGTAAACAGAAGAAAATTTAATTTTATCGATTAGTAATAAAGTTGTCCTAAGATTGAAAGGTTGTTTTTTTTACACTCCCCGTGTCCCACGGCTATATTTCGCTTGGCCGATAATCGCATGTTCATAAGAAAAACGAGCTTAAATACGAATAATTTCTCACGTAATAAAAAAAAAAACACAAATTGCATATTGCAACTAACATATGTATATTTTATATGCCGATTCGCAATCCATCGGTGCAATAGATCGTAGCCATCATAAATTTGAATAATTTGAAAAGTAGAGGGTGGTTAAATTTTAAGGGCCGATGTTGAATGTGAACCACACCTAAACGTCAAGTTTTTTTCTGCATTTTATTTGACATTTCTCAATTTCAGACTAACTCAATTTGAACCATGACTCAAGAACTAAAGCCTCTTGACCATTTCAAGCGTGGTCAATGGTCAGAATGGTGGCAAGAAATGGCAACAGTGGATGATCAATTTTCGAAGAAAATCATCTTCAGTGATGAGGCACATTTTCACCTGAGTGGATTCGTCAATAATCAGAACTGCCGCATTTGGGCGAATGACAATCCAAGAGTGATTGTCGAAAAACCAACGCACCCACAAAGAGTGACTGTTTGGTGTGGTTTATGGGCTGGCGGCATCATCGGGCCGTATTTTTTCCAAAATGAGGCCGGTCAGGCAGTTACTGTGAATGGTGTTTGGTATCGTGAACTTTTTATGGCCCGAATTGGAAGATATGGATGTGGACGATATGTGGTTTAACAGGACGGTGCCACTTGCCACACAGCTAACGAAACAATGGCTCTTTTGCGGGAGAAATTCAATGGCCGTGTTATCTCACGTAGTGGCGATGTTAATTGGGGTTATTTGAAAGAAAAGGTGTACGTCGATAAGCCGAGGTCGCGGCGGCCATTTGGCCGATATTTTGTTCCATACATAATTGAACCATACCAATATTATCATAAGCCTTTTTTTATTCTCAGCGTGATCTGATCCGGATCAGATCATGAAAATAAAACAAACTGGATCATTGAAGGATTTTATATTTAAGTTGTGGCAACAGTAGTTTTTCACATATCAAATCCAGTACCAATTATAACAAATTTTGTATTGACACCGCCATATTGCAGCCACACGGTACAATGTGACGTCGCAACG
Source organism: Cheilosia soror (assembly GCA_949372485.1). Lineage (NCBI taxonomy): Eukaryota > Metazoa > Arthropoda > Insecta > Diptera > Syrphidae > Cheilosia > Cheilosia soror. The sequence goes on from OX443561.1 coordinate 35,904,882, forward strand.
CGATGATTTCTCTATTGCACTTGCTCATATTTGAGTTTGACATTTCGCTTGTTGTGTGGGGGTTGTTACCATATGAAAACAAATCTGCATACATTTGGTATTCAATATTTTTTTGTGGGAAACTATGCTCAAATGTTATGTTCAAATATGCATCATAATTAACTGTATTTTACTGCTAATATTTCCATTTATATTTCTGCGAAACAAAACATCTCGAAAGTCGGAATAGTAATTTTTTCGAATTTGAAAAAATGCTAATTGATGTTATGTGTTGTTAATTGTGTTTCATACTTTGGTCTGGCAACATTACTGTGTGGCTATAATTTACAGGGGCACCAACATTTAGTGAATGAAATAAAGAGCGCCACGAAACAACAATGGGAAATAGTTGAATTAATTTTTAGATCATATTTCGTGATCTCGATGAACAGCAGGATCACATGTTGTTGTTGTAAGTGCATGTAAATCGATGATCTATATGGATCATAGCTGATAATAAAAAACGGCGATAATAAAAAGAAATGACAATAATTTCCTAAATAATTTGTGTTTTATTCAAAATCAACATCGGCCCTTAAAACTTAACCACTCTTTAGTTTGGTGCATTTATCTTTTGTTTTTTTATCTACCGACAAAGTGCTCAGTGTGTTCTCTTCCTTTTTTGTTTTAGTAACTCGAAGTCTCACGCGTTTGGTAGGAATAGATATTGAAATAGACATATTCTAAATATTCATAGTACAAATAGTTTAACTAGGTCGTTCAAAGGTGAGAATATTGCCTATCTTCCACGTTTTTAGCAAACTAGTCAACCACGAGCCGATGAATGCTGTGCACACCATTTGTTGGAGTTGGAGAGAATACCGGTGAATTTTAAACTTTTTCTTAGTGTCCTTTTGGGACTACATTCCTTTTAAACAATTGTGGGGATTACATAATAAAGTAGATACATTTTGTTAATTTGTAAAAGAGTCATTAAGTGGGGGTAGCAAGTAGTGAGCAATAGGGAATGCTTCTCATTCTCAATAATACTGCTAAGAATTGAAGAGAATTTAAAGTAATTCATATTTTTTTGTCTTTGTACAGTATTGTAATCGAGCACATTTGTTTAGGGGAAGTGACTTCTTTTAGATAGATTTGTGTCATCATCATTAAAATGAGCGAATTTTAGATAATCGCTCACCGCTGATTTAGGGGTTGCTGCAAATTACGAGTAGCGCATGCCTACCCGCACTCTAGCTGGCTGAACAACCTAACTCACTACCCGGTGTTTCTTAAGGAATCATGTGGTCTTGGAAAATCATTGGGGAATATATTTTTATATCATATACTAGTGAGGTAGGAACACCCTTTCCGTTACACTTGTCAAAATAAAATCTAAATCTAACTATAAATCCACCTCAAATCAAGGTAAATCCGTGGTTGGATTAAATTAAAAATATGTTACGGAAACGATTTGAATTAATGTCACTTTGATTTTAAAATTTTCGTCTTCGAAGCTAAATCATTCCGACAAATCTTTATATCAAAATCGTTTTCTTTGATTTAACGTTGTTTTTTCTCTGGGTGAACGTGTGCTGAGTACAAAAGGATACACGCAAAGCAAGCGACGGAGCCCTTGGCGCCAATGCCTAAGAGCGAATCAATGCAGCCAAGCCATTTGAAACTTTGTATAGGAATCGACTTTGCTGGACCATTGTATATTAAAAGCGCATCACTCATATGTTAATATCAGTGACAAAGATGCTGAGTATTTTAAATCGAGTGGTAATCCATTACGTGTGCGCCCGTATCGTAATAACAATAATGCACCGCCTTCTGCTTCTAGTTCTACCAACAAACATTTATCGGCGAACAGTAGGGGAGAGGGGGGCACATTTGAACGTGGGACACCTTTGAACAGCACTAATAAAATCTTATTAAATAAATATATGAGAGCGTAAACCAAATTTTTATCCTGGCAATATTGTTTTCTATAATCGTCAACAGCTTTCGGTCATCTTTTCAGTACTCGCTTGAAATTCGCTCGAGTTATGTATGTAAAACTGTATAGCTGTGTTTGCTGCTTTATATAGCTGTGTTTGCTGCTGGCCATCGCCTACCGGGCGTGTACATGAGCAGTCAAGTCAGTCAGTCTACGTTCTTTGCTCAAGTTGTCCAGTTGTCAAGTAGTCGTCCAGTCGTCCAGTTGTCCAGTCGTCAATTATCAATTATCATATCATTTTGTAATCAATTTATTTCATTTCCTAATACATACCTACTTTTATATAATACAATAAAAACTGTCAACCTAAAGAGCGGTGTTACCCTTCTTTACATGTATACGTCAGCATCTTAGACAAATAAGTATGATGAAATACTGTCAGAGATAGCAATTGCCCTTCACGGGAAATAGAATATAAAATTACATGCACTGCCTTCTGCAGTTGCATCCAAGATAAATATTACAAAAATTGTCAATTTGACAATTTTTATTAGAGATAAATAATTGGAACAATTCTTGTGGGTTTGTGGGTCAAATACAACATTTAAAACGGGGAGTTGGAATTCAGATTTCGGGACGGTTGGTCGTTAGTGTTTAAGATCTTTAGTGTTTAAGTTCTTTAATATTCAATAAAGGACAAATAAAAATAAAATAAAGATAAAAAAAATAAATTAATTTTTTTTATTATACAAAATAAGAGAAATTAATTAAGTGGCGCAGTTGGTAGGATAGCTAAAACAAAGCTATCCAGTGATCGAAACTACGTGCTAAAACAGTGCGAACTCTTGTGAAAAGAAAAGAGAAAAAGATAACAAGAAGAAAGTTATCCGGCGATCGAAAATACGTAATAACTAGTGTGGTGAAAAGCTAACGAAAGAGGAAAAAGGAAATTATAAAAGTGTTTTATATGCCAAATATGTAAGACCAAAACCGACCAATATTCAGAATTGCAGAAATCCAAGAACTCCAGGCCCAAATTCAACGTCGGGACCAACAACTCCAACAAATGACGGCAGCGTTTCAAGAACTCAGGGCGAGAGAAGCAACAAGAGATGAACGTGAACGAGTCCTTAGGGAAGTTAAACATATGACTACATTCACAAGACGTGGAGATGTCACCATCAACTCATTTTTACAAAACGTCGAATATTATTTGTCAGAAGTAACGAGTGAAACCATCAAGAAATACATGGTCAGAACTATCTTCAACGAGAAAATCCAGGGAGAAGCAAAAGAAACAATCATCAATATACAGCATCCGGACAACTGGAGCGAAGTGAAATCCATCTTAAAACGTAAGATACCAGCCAGACACGGAGCCAAGTAACATTTACAAAAAGATCAACAATATAAGAATTAATAATCTCTTCATGATACTAATGACAACGTCGACTGACGGACTATTGAACATAAACGAGATACGAGACCAAACAGGATTCTCTCAAATAAGACTAAGCACCAGAGACTTAATAACAAAGACAGACATCATAGTACATGTTATCAAACCACTAGATATACTAAACATACTTGGAAACATGCTCTACGCACAAATGGCTCTTCGGAACCATGGATGATGAAGATCGAGTTAGCATAGAAGATCATTTTAGAAATATAGAACTAAACACTCATAATGCGATTAACAATTTGAATCAGCAAATAGTCATTAATGACCAATTTAATAAAACATTTAACCAGTTGAAAAATATTATAGAAAAAGATAGAACTGTAATAGTAAACCATTTAAATGATGTAACAAGTAAAACAATTAATCAAAACCTATTTTATGATAAATTTTTTAAATTACAAATATTAAAAGATAAAATAGAACATATACAGGATAATTTAGCATCTGCTAGACATGGAATATTACACCCTAACATATTAACAGATGAAGAAATACAGGCATATAATATAGATTTAAATAAAATGAGATATATAATTTGTTAAAATTCAATTAAAGATGATTATACCTTTGCCTAATACAGAACAGAAAGAAATTGATTATCCCAAAGAAATTGTATTTGATTACAAGAACTCAACCTATGTATACGAAGAATTAAAATATTTAAATGAACTAAGCATTAGTAAACATTGCATTTTCCAAAAAACTTGTAAACTATTGAAAAACAGTAATACAGAAATAATAATAACGTTAGATGATGAAACAATTGTAATAAAAAATGCTAATAAATTAAGTATAACACAAACTTGTGATGAAAGAAAATTAAATGTAACCGGAAATATCCTTATACATTTCAATAATTGTGAAATAAAGCCACAATCACATTCAGGAAAATATTAAAAAAGTAAACAAAGTTACAAAATAATATTATTTCTCCCTTTATCACATCAACTACTTTCTATAATTCCGTTTCATTTTTGTCAAAATAAAATTTTTTAAAGCTCAAGGCGCTCTGAGCTTTCACATTTTGCAAGCTCCAAAAACCAACACACACTACAAATAGTTTTCATTATCTCCCCAGCAGATAGCTCTGCAAGTCAACTATTTTGAGGAAATATACCTTTCCTTTGATGTTTTGTCATTTTTTGTTACAAAAGCTTTATTTCGAACGTCAAAAAAACAAATTTGCACGTACATATTTCAATAAAATAGTTTTTTTCTTTTTGTTTTTGATTTTATTGTTCGACTTGGGTTGTGAATTAAATATGAATGATCTCAAAAGGCGGCTAAAATGCAAATTATAGTGAAATAAAGTGAATTGGACACCTTATAACAACTCCATAATCGCGTTAACAATATCGTTATTGTTATTCTTGAGCGCTCGAATTATCTTGGCTGTTGTGTTCGCTTGCGTGATGACTCGCTCAAGGTCCTTTTCGTCAGCTCCAGTTTCATCTACCTCTTTCTCGGCGATTGGTGCCACTGAGTTGGTTATGCCAACGGTGTCTACGGTGTACGTGTACCGGTAGCCGATTCTGGAGCCTTGAAGTTCTTATCGGTGGCCACTTGAGCTTGTTGTAAACGACCCTCGATCTTGGCCTCATCAAAGATGATGTTTGTGTCATTGTGGGGATTCATCGGGGTTGTTTATGATTATGACGAACAAAATGTTCTTCGACTTGCGACGAACACGGTTGACGCCTTGGGTTTGCTTCAAAGCCAATTTCAGCATGATTTTGCGTGCCTTCTTTTCGCCGCGTAACTGCTTGACCTTTGAAACTAAATCAATTGGCTGGTTGCACCGTCACCCAATTGAGTTGCTCCAGCAGTTGCGTCCTCCAACTGGGATAGGGTCATTCAGTGTCTTTTTTCACTTTTGACAAACATTTGACACTTATGAAAAATAAAAAAAATGAAGCCTGCCATATTTTTTGACAGCTTTCAAGTGTCAAGAAAGAGCTTTTAGGGAAAACTCTTCGCGATAGATGTAGCATAAATATGCGTGTGTTTTTTAATTTTTTTCACTTTTCTAACTTTTTTAACATTTGTCTCAATGTGATTGTGCCTTAAGAATTAAAGAATTTTATATGTCAAACCTTAATGAATTTTTCCACGAACGATTTTACTACCCTACAACAAATGAAAATATACACAACTTCACTAATAAAATTACATTAGATGACATTGCAATAGAAAACATACAAAATATCAACAAGATTGAGGAGTTGCCATACCATAGAAATATATCCTATGGAATTAATTTCAGTTTAATCATAATATTGCTTATCGTGATTGCAGTAATTTTCATACGAATTAAGGTAATTAAAGTAAATAAAGATAAAAAAAATAAATTAATTTTTTTTTATTATACAAAATAAGAGAAATTAATTAAGTCTCGTGGTGGATGTGTTTATGCTGGTTTTCCAACTTTTTTTTTTTTTTTTTTTTTTTTTGTAAGAGTATACACAATTTTTGGTGCGCTTTTTTTTTTTGTGAAAAATAATTTTCGAATTCAAAGGTTCAATTAGAGCCATATTAAGGTAAGTTTTTTTTATATATAAGTACAATAAAAATTTTAAAGCTAAATTGTTCTTGACAACACACGTTGGGGCAGGTTTGAACAAATCGTGTTTTTTTGTATATTCCTTGTCATGTGCATTGGAATTTGTTGGTGTTGTTTCTATCAAGTTTTAAATTATTTTCAGGTGAATACAATGGTGGGTAACTATAAGAAGAAAAAAACCACAGAAATTAACGAAGATGACGTAAAGAGTGCTATCACGGCAGTTACAAATAAAACAATGAGCCTTAGAGGTGCTGACAGTACTTACGGTATTCTGCCGAATACTTTATTTTATAGAATTAAGAACTATAAACAAAACAAAACTCTCCAGGGTCAAGATTATTCAAGCAATATTTCTAAAAGGCAAGTTTTTACCACCGCTGAAGAAGACATGCTAGAGAAATATTTACTTCGAAGCTCAAGAATGAATTATGGATTAACATATGTTCAAGCTCGAACATTAGCATTTCAATATGCCACCCTTCTAAAAAAAAATGCCCCGATATTTGGACTGATAACAGGCAAGCTGGGAGGGATTGGATGAAAAGCTTCATGAAGAGACACTCCACCCTTTCTTTAAGGAAGCCTGAAAATACGAGCTTATCACGATCAACAAGCTTCAACAGGCACAATATCGAAGAATTTCAAACCAATTACCAAAGAGCACTTGGTAAGTTTAATTTTAGCCCAGACCGAATATTGAACTTAGATGAAACAGGGGTGACTACAGCGGTCCAACCCCAAACGTAATTGCACCAAAAGGGCAAAAACAAGTTGGACAGTGTGTTTCTGCTGAAAGAGGCCAGTTGATAACTATGTGCGCTATTGTCAATGCAGTTGGTAATACAATTCCTCCAGTATTTATTTTCCCGCGAGCTAGATATCATGATAGTATGCTTACTGGAGCCCCAGCTGGTAGTGTAGGTTATGTTAACAGCCCCACAAGTGGTTGGATGACGGGAGTGCTTTTTATAAAAGTTCTAGAACACATTCAAAAACAAACAAGATGCGCAAAGAACGATATGATATTACTTCTAATGGACAATCACGAAAGCCATTGAACAATAGAAGCTCTAGTTCTAGTTCTAGTTACATTCCCCCCTTATTGCACTCATAGACTTCAGCCCCTCGATGGCGCAGTACTGGGACCATTCAAGCATATGTTATCCGTGGCGCAAAATGACTGGCTACTAAATAATCCTGCAAAAACTATAACAATACATGATCTTTCGGGTATTGATTGCTAATACCGCTTATATTGCTGCATTTACATCTAAAAATATAGTTGCAGGGTTTTCAAAGCCAGGAATTTATCCTTTTTCAAGAACTGCATTCACTGACGAAGATTTTGAGTGCGCGGAGGTCACAAATAGAGAAATAGAAGTTCCAGTTGCGCCAATTATAAATACCGAAGCATGTGAAGCACTACGAGATGTTGAACCCTTATTATGTTCTGTAAATAATGAATCAGGTGTTAAGTATTCACATATGGATGATCGCGATACTTTCAAAGAAAATGTTGCATCACCTGAAATCGCTAGGCCTTTCCCGAAAGCTGGTCCAAGACAAAAATCAAGTCGAGGAAGAAAGAAGGGAAAATCACGGATTTTGACAGAAACACCAGATAAAAATGAAATTGAGAATGCCTACAAAGAACGACAGCAGCGCTTAAAAAAATCAGGAACGCACTCTTTTAACAAGCGTTTAAAGCTGGATCAAGGAACTAAACGGGCAATCAAAGCTAAAAAGCCAAAGGAAATGGAATCGAGTTCGGACTCTGATGAGAGTTGTTCGTACTCGGTGAATGATGACACAGATCTAGATTTCAACTTTGCTGATGATTCATCCATTGAACAACTTGATGCAGAGCACGAAGACGAAGCATGTATAGATTTAAGTTACGACCATTTAAATCCAGGCGATTACATATTGGTGGAATGTTCCAATAAAAATAATAATAAGATATTAGGTTTTGTTGGCCGAATTAACGAGAAAGATGGCAACATGTACAACGTCAGCTTCTTACGAAGGAAACAGGGTTCGTATAGGTTTTTCTATCCTGACATAGAAGACAAGTGGTCTGTTGGTGCCATTGAAATAAAAGCTAAGCTGCCACCACCTATTCATCCTCCAGGAACATCGAGGACAGCTGCGATGATGACTTTCGCTTTCAACTTCTCCAAATTTCAGTTAGGTTAATGAGGCTACTTGTTTGTTTGTTATATACAGTCTATTTACCTATATAAATAAAGTTATTTGTGAATTTTAGTTTGTGTACCTATTTTAAGTTTTTTTTTTATCTCTTCTTACCTTATTAAATCGTGAATTCTAGTTTATTAATGTTAAGTTTAGTTTTTTATCTCTAATATATATAATAATATTGTTACATAATACATAATATAGCGTCAAATCTAGCTATCTCTCAAACTTTGTCTTCTTCTGAAGACAAAGCAGAGAGAGTGAACCAAGAACCGCTACCGATTAACTAATTCTATTTTTCTAGTAGTTTAACGTTTGCCCTCGCTTTTGTCTAACGTTCAGTTGATTGCGCGCATTCATTCAGCCAACACCTCCATTCTTCTCAAAAATATTAAGGAAATAATATTGTTCTAATATTGAAAAGATTGAAATCAACAGTAATAAATATAATAATTTTTGTAAAGTAAAATAATTGTGTTTTTTCATTTTCTCTTAAAACTATATAAATAAATAAATAAATAAAAATAAAACTAAATTATAATTTAATTAAAGTGTAAAGTCTTATTTCAGGTAAAAAAATGTGTAATAAAAACTGCCGTTCAAAGGTGCCCCAGAACATAAGGACCTGTTTCACTCAAAAGATAATAACAAATCGAAATCTTCATAAAACGGATAGAATTGTGCTTTTAAACTAAAGCTGAATTCCATTTCTAAAAATAAATAGAAGTTACAGATCAATAATTCAAAAACTTAGGTTTTTATGAGACTTGGAAGCAAAAAGTGTTAAAGGTGCCCCCCTCTCCCCTAATCCACAAACAACATCGAGTGCTTCGTCAACACAAATGGAAGACGCGGGAACGATTGTACGCTCCAAATGATATACACAAAGCTCTCTAAATTGGAGGAAACAAACCGCATCGTCTTCTACAAGAATTGAACGAGTTACGTACCGAAAATGCTGAATTGAAATTGAGAGTAGATAATCTGGAGAGCAAGATGAACTGCATCGAAATTGTTGGTGTGCATAATGCCAATAGCCGTTTTTTTTATTATCAGCTATGATCCATATAGGTCATCGATTTACATGCACTTACAACAACAACAACATGTGATCCTGCATCTCATCGAGATCACGAATCATGATCTGATATTTTCATACTCGAATAATTTACTACTGCGACTTTTGTGAGTTTTTTTCTTCGTAATATAATACACAAAAATAAATGGAAATATTAGCAGTACTGTTAATATAGCTTCTCAAAAAAATATTTTGAATGCAAATTGTATGCAGATTTGTATTCGAATAGTAACACCCCGACACAACAAGCGAAATGTCACACTGAAAATACAAAACATATGAGCAAGTGCAATGGAAGAGTCAACAAATAAATCGTAATTGTTATTTGTGAATAATTTATTTGTATTGTTGCAAAATACCTAATATTTTTCCTTAAGCGCAAGAAGAAATTGGACCAAGAAGGAAACAGATGCGTTCCTGGAAGCTTACGGCAGAAGGCAAGTCGAATTCCAGCATACTCGAAAAAAAAATATGCTATGCAAAATGTCCTCGAATACCTTTTGTCGCAGGGAGTTTTGGTGCATACATTTTCTTTGTTCCTTTAATTAATTTCACTTATTTAAACTTACTTATACTTACAGACTCAGTATACCACTCGACTGATGCTCGAGGTTATGCTCAAAAATTTGAGCATTCAATGCAACCCGTGATAATAATAAAAGGACTGGGGAAGTGGCCAGCACAGCTCCGCATGAAAAATGGAGGAGCTATTCGGCAACAGGCCGGAAATAAGATAATATAATTACTCTTCCAACAAGGGATACAAAAAAAATTATCTTGCGATATCCATATCATCGTCTTCGGAGAGTGACAAGGAGGATGAAGACACTCCATCAACATCAGCATTGGCACAAAAAATAAACGAGGTAATTTACCAGTTAATTAGGGTATAGTATACAGAACAGATCAGAAAATGCTTGTCAAACATGTTTGGACTTAACTCACCTCTCCTTACAAGACATAAACACTAAAACTTATTTGCCTTGTGTTTTGAAATTTATGCTGTGTGCTCTCTTTTGTGATACCTAAGCATTTTAATTAAAATTATTTGTTTCTAGCCTTTAAATAAAAAAAAAAAAGTTCCTTCCAACCCACTCCAAGAACCAAATTTGCAGATCAACTGTTAAACGGCTGATACCATATGCTATCTCAAAGGGAACGTCAAGACGAATCATGATAACGTTTGTGCGAGAAAGATGAGGGGTTGACCGTAAAAAGTGCATTGAAAAAGGCCTTGACTATAGAAGCAAAAGTAAGTACCTGTCGAAAAGAAACCAAATACCATATACAACAACCAAATACCAAATACAACAACCAAAATAATGAAGGTGCAGTACATAGAGGCAAGCAAACATCAGGGGTGGGATTTTGTAAATAACGAAACGAAAAACGCTTTCGTTTTCACTAAACCTGTCTCTATCATATCTATGGCAATAGACAGAGACAGCTGTTGTCGAAACGATATCGATCGATCGTTTTCATTTTACATAATCTGGCCACAGGCAACGGTAGCATCTAAGTCGAAAAACAGATGTCTACATTGCGGATGGAAAAACCATGCAAGCAACAAATGCAAATACAAAAATAACAAATGTCATAAATGCTACAGAGAGGGGCATTTGGCGAATGTGTCCTGCAATAAACAAATTAATGTAGTGGCTCTATGTACTTAAGAGCCAATAAACAAATTAATGTAGTGGCTCTACGTACTTTAGAGCCAATAAAAGTCAATGAGGTAAAGGAGGAGGAATATATACCAGAAGCGCCACAAATAAATCAAGATATATCACCATACACTCCAACTCTAAAAACTGCTGGACCTAAGCCAATTAGCATCGAGGTATATAGGAAGCGCCAAGAGAGGAAGCGGCAACCAAACAACTACGAAAAAGGACGCGTGAAGGACGCCAAGTCAAGACAAAAAGCAGAAAAACATACTAATCAATAAAATACGTGAAGAACAGAGGGCATACTATGGGGAAAGGCCCAAAGTAAACTGTTCACTTGTGTTTTGACCTTCAGTCAACCAACACATAATATATAGTTGGCATCACCGAAATATTACGTTCAACAAGAACTGCATCAGCCATTTTTTGTTTTAACGTCAATTATCAGCCTGGGCCTTTTTTTCATTCTCTTTTGTACTCCAACTGCAGATGGCTGCCCTCAGCAAACAAAATATAAAATTATAATAGTGTGCGCATTACTTGTGAATAAAAGTTTAAATTTAACAGAACCAAGTGGTTGTGCATCTTGTTTTTCCTATTTTTTGCTCGGGCGATTCATCTTGCCGCGTCGGCAACTTATCGTCGCCGAAAATGATTTGCCCGAACGAGGTATAACTAATCCACTAACCTCCACAAACCGTCATCGCAGGCAACGGTAGTAAATAATATACAGGAGCATAAAGAATGTAATCCCAGAGTCAATGGCAACAGCTATTGTAATTTTTATAATATTGTACGTAGCTTATAGAATAAGCAATTATTTTAAAAACAATGTGAACAAGCACAAACAAAATAATACAATTAGTAATGTATAAATTTAAACAAAAAAAAACAAATTTGTCTTTTAGTGCTTTTATTAAGTCTTATTTGGACTTTATTGTATCCTGTTTTTATCGCCTTCCTCAACTTTTTTTTATCAAAATTAGGTCTGTTCCCTTACCCTGTAAATTTTACGAATTGTTGTTACGAATGTTGGATGCCTTAACAAAGTATGTATCTGATTTCGCTTGTGGAAGATCTGACGCCTCTAATTGGGAAAACACCTAATGTAAAAAAGAAATAGCTGATAGCTGACAAGTGGCAGAATAGGGGCTACGGTTTTACGCCAGCGCAGGTTCAGGGAATATACCACTCACTGGAGAGGCAGTTTAAGAAAACGAAATTGCCCAATGCACAAACCGGACGAGATAGGAAGAGCTGCTCTTATGAAAGGTAACGATTTCTTTTAAAATCATATTTCTATGAAATTATTTCTTAATTTCTGTGTTGCAGTGAGCTGAGTCAAGTAATGCGAAGGATTCCTATCACACCACCTACATCGATTTTTTAACAAAAAAAATAAGAACGTGAGAAGGAGCGCGACGAAAGAGGACGGAAAAAGCTGAAGCTTCTAGAAGATCTTCTTCAGAAGATAAAAGAATAATGAAGCTACCTTACCTATGTTAACTATGCCAGATAATCTCTCCAACCAACACCAAAAATAGGAACCTAACCCTGACCCAAACTGGAGCTTTAAAGTTGGAACATTTCCTCTATTCTCCCCTCTCACTTTTCAGCCACTTACCTCTTTTACACCGTCAGTAACAAATTCTTCTCAACCAACCACTATTCCCCACACATATTTTAACGGAGCACCACCTCAAGGTATCCCTCATCACCCCACGGTAACTTCAAACCCACCTAACGCCCCTCCTGCCTCCAATTATGCTGCTCATGTTACAAACTCTTCTCAACCAACCACTTCTCCTCATATGGTCTTAGCACCTCCTCAAGGTACCCACCATCACTCCACGGTAATTTCAAAGTTACCTAAGCCTCAACGTAATCGCGTATCATTTAACTTGAATCCAGATCCTAGTCTCGCTTCTGATTATCCGCTAGCCCCAGTTAACTCTCCATCGACTTCCAATTACCCGAACTTCATACACTCCCATGTTCTCAATCCTGCCCCGTCTACCTCTGCTGCCTCCAATTCTGCTCTTCCCATTATTTCCCCCCATACAGACACACCTACCTCAATCTCCAAGGCCCCCGCAATTTTTGATCCTCTGCTCCCCCAGCAGTTAAACTTACTTCCAAGTTTGTAAATCATATGTCCTCCCCCAGCGACCTTGATGGCCGATATATTATGTCACGGCTGAGAGACCACAGGCTATTTGAAAATGTTCAACTTTACCTTGCCTACTTATTTGATAAGCCCGAATCCGTCTGCATTGACGGTAAAACCAAAACAAACGTTCAGATATATATTCAAAAAGAAGGCCTTCCTATTGATCCTGCCGAACTGCGAGAAATCTACAACCGTTATCACGATGGCTTCAACATTTCGTCGGCTACCGTGGACAAAGACCTATCTGCCTTTGCTTCTCATATCAGCTCTAAACGTATCTCGCACCTTCAAAGGAGCCGTGCTGACCACAACAATTTTTTTCGTCCCTAACTCGATACCTGGAACACAGCCACCCCCCCAGCATAGCATTCCTCTAACCTTTTACTATCAGAACGTAAGGGGCCTGCGTTCAAAAACCCAAGCTGTTCTGCGCCAATCTCATGCACTTCCATTCGATATCTATGCATTAACTGAAACCAATCTGATTCCCGATATAAAGAACCCGGAATTATTCCCATTCACATTTAACGTCTTTCGGGACGATATCAGCCGCCCAACGGATGACCCCCCCTGTCGTGGTGTTCTTCTTGCTGTTCACAACGACCTGGACTCTTCTCAGATTGCCACCTCTTCGTCTGCAAAACTAGACTTTGTTGCAATAAAAATAACACTCCCCCATAAGTCCCTATACTTAATGTGTTTTTACATCCTTCCGGCCCAATCTATCGAATCCTACCAACTTGCTGTCAATGCGATCGATCAAGTAATAGAGTTATCTGACTCTTCTGATGACATCATTATTACGAATAAACCATTCCCGTCTACAGGTCTACTACTGAACCAAACGTAAAAGCCCAACGTAAAAGATATTAGAAATTGAAGTCGTTATTTTAAATAAACCATCGGAATAAAACTAAGGAATACAACGCTGGAACACAGAAGAATAAACCAACATCAACGAGCATCAGAGCAAAATATGCAAATAATGAAAGTGATAATTTTACTGTAAGTAAAAGTAGCTAAGCAAACGATATTAATTTTTTTAACAGGTAGTGTGTTAATTTGTGTTCATACATTGTTTTTTTTTTTTTTGTCTTTCCGAGTCGCTTTGGAACTCGAAATAAATTCTACTATGGTAAACCTTTATTGTAAAGCGCCATCTACGTCATAGCAGCGGTGAAAGAATTTTGACATTTGGCATTTACATTGTGTATCAGTATCATATATGGAACGATTTGTGTTGTTCCTCTAAATGTTTAAATAAAATCTAAAATATAGTGAATATAGTTTCGGAATTGTGTTTAAAATGTTTGGAAAACATTTAACGTTAGTTTGTGTGTTTTTGTTCTGCTGTTCCAATAGTCGTAGATTTATTTATTTTCTGCTTGGTCGGCGCGGCGTATACAAAAAAATTGATAAAAAAAATCCTGTGTTCTGCATTGAATGAAAATAAAATGCCTAAATAGTTTGGTTAATTATTTATTATATTCTCGTTTTCTTGTGTTTGTTCGTCAACTATTTGGCGAAAGGATGCGATTTCAAAACAACATTCGCGAGCGGAAGGAGTGTTTTTTTTTATACGGATATTGCAGTTAAATCAATTCAGTGGTTCATATAGTTTCATTAATGTCTATCATCATAGCTTCAGATGACTTTGGAAGACCAACCATAAGCTGAAGACTCTAAATCCTACCAAAGAAAGTGCATTACTAAGCATAAACGCAACTGCATATATAATGCCAGTTTACCTACGCTTTTCACATTGAACAATATTTATTAAGTCATCTTTCACAAAATGCAGTCTATAAAGTCCTCATTTTTCTATTAATTGGGTCTTATCGTTTAAAGATAAAGATTCTTTGCCTTAAAACATTTTTTTTCCAAGGAAAGTTATGGAGCTGTTTCAAATGATTCTTTTTGTTTTTCATTAATTATATTTGCAATCAAATAAAGAGCAAATATCCCTTTTACAAATGTACTATTATTTGTTCAATTAATAACAATAATAGTTTAACAAAATCGCAAATTTGTACTTTCGCGCCTTAGTACATCCATTATCTCCGCAGCTACTACGTCATAATCTGTTGACTGATGAATACCGATGAACAGCAAGAATGAACGACATGCGCAATGCGATTTGTATCATGGACTGCACCCAACTTCGGACACAAAAATTAAAAAGTAGAGATGAAGAACTTCCGGCCGTCAGTTACTCTTTGTCAATTGTTTTGTTACACACACATGTTGGTTGTGATTTATTCAATAAAGATTTGTAATCGGGAAAAATCCTTCTTGTCGTGTAATTTTCAGTTGATAAAATTATAAACAAATTAGTTGAATTATTCCCAGCAGTTCGCTTTAAACACGCTAACAGAATGGTCATAGACCTTACTAACGAAAATGACCAAATGAAAGCGATCGCCATAGAATTTAATAGAGCTCACCGTTCTGCAAGAGAAAATATTATCCCAAAATTTAGGAACGTGATAAAAACCTTTGCAAAAAATTGCAAAATTTGTTCGGAATCAAAATATGTAAGACATGCACAAAAACAAATAATGGAGCCAACACCAATTCCAACTCGCCCAGGCGAAATACTTCACATGGATATCTTTAATACGGACAATCAGTCTTTCTTGACGTGCATAGACAAATTATTAGTGGAATTAGTGGAAAATTCGAATTACATATATACTTTTGATGCATTCATAAAGGAAAAACTGCAAATTTTACTATTCCAAGTGTAGCACATATGACTTTCACTCATGTGGATCTTACCCTCATCTCCCTCCAACTCTGTTTGAACTCTAAATGGACTGTCCTACCTGATTTACAAGTGAATGTTGGACAATTGCATCCTCCGGAAAATGAGCTAACGACAAATGATCACTGTAATTTTATACCCCAAACCTTTTTTTTTTTTTTTTTTAAAGGAGATTCCAAATCCTGGAGCACTCAGACGAATCTCGGTCCATTGTAGTACCAAGCAGAAACCCCTTTTTTTTTTTGGTGTAGTGGTGGAGAAACTCTGATATTATTCGTTTCTCTTTATGGTCGGTGGCAGAGTATTGCTGTGCTCGAACCAACGCCGCTCGGGTCACAAGCAATGACTCTAACCACTACACCATGGCCACCGCCCAAACGTTACATCATTAATCAAAGCCATGGATTAAAATGCCATAAGAATAACAGAACTTTATTATAGAACTAGTGTATTAGCTTCATGTTGTTGCAAAACAGGCGGACATTCCGGATTCACTGAAAAAAACTAACTTAAAAAGACGCCATTTTATTTTCAAAATCTGCTTAGGATCGATTGAAAACGGACACGATCGCCAAGTGCTGGAAAAATATTTTAAGTTTCGTAGGTAGCGAAAATAATTCGCAACATGATGTGCCACTTACTGTTTTGAAAAACAAATGCTATCTGGAAATTAATTCTGAAGTGGAAAATGCAACGATTTCTATGACGCTTAATTTCTAAATGCTTACGTTATCGAGAGTCTACTGTGAATATTTATATCGCAGTTTTCGACCAAACGAGCACGTCAAGTTATTTGGAGAAAGGTACAAGTGTTACGATTTTTTTTTGTAGCAAATATGGAGAATGATTAAAAATATTTAAGCGGATACATCGCAGTATGTAGTAAGACAATGAGACAAGTTGAGAATTCCAAATTATGTAGACCATTTTAAGAAGCCTTTTCTCGCAAACATATCCAATATTCCAAAAATCTGGAAAATAGGACCGACAAGAAAGGTCTGTGGCGATTTGGCAGCACTAGCAGGAAAAACCAACAAAGAAAGGGCCAAAAGTAATTAAACAGTCAGTCGACCGGGAGCGAGCCGAGGCATAAACCACTCATGTCAATTCTTATAGCAAGTAAAGCTGGAAAAATATTATAACGCGATTTTTTTAGTCACTTCGCATCAAATTTGCGTATAGTCGATTCGTGAAATTACCGGACCCAAAACAAAATATTGTGTAAAAGTGCTAAATTAAAATGCCTTTTAGTGGTGAAAACCATCCCTCATTAACTAATTACACTTATTCGCAATAAATTAACAAAAAAAAGTTTCACAAATAACTGAATAGTGCCAGTGTAGTAAGAAATTGGAAATATTTATGTATTTTCATTTGTTTTCATATGAGGGCGGGGAAACAGTGAGTTTGATATTTACCAGTGGGAATAAAATTACGGATCACATACCCCAACCAGCAGCAAACTTCCTCCGTCCAAATAATCAGGCCTGACGACGTGGAACCGAGTAAGTTTTTTTTTTTTTTTAATTTTTGTATCCTCCTGCTAGACGCTCTTGTGTGTGTATTGTAGAGGCTAAATAAACCGAAGTAAAAGCAAAACATGCAAATGCAAAGAAAAATGTTTTCATAGGTGCGTTATGAAAAAAAATTTAATGGTGCACAATATAAAACAATTTCTTTATTAATAATTAAATGTATATTGTTTTAAGTTCTGATTTGATATACTGTTTTTTTTTTTTAACTTAAAAAACAATATGAATAAAAATAACGTAATAATCTTATTTTCATTATTCAATTATGTATCCTAGTAAGCAATATTCTTTTTTCTTAAATAAATTACTTAAAATGTATTATTAAAATATGTAGCTGATGTTTCTTATTTCGGGGTTAATGGGTTAAGGGTCGTATTTTCGTTTTGAGCGTAAGGCTCACTAAGGGTGCCTCTTTAACATCGGCGGACAGTGGCACACGGAAGGGTGGGTGAAGACCCGCCAGAAGGATCAATGAACAAAATAAATGAACAAAAGGAATTTGACAGATTTCCCTTTTTGATTATAATAGAAATAAAATTAAAATATTTGGAATTGTAAAGCTCCTATGTCACGATTTAGAACGAAACTCTAAATACTCTTCCCACTTTTTTGTTGTTGATGATAATCATGACCATGCGCCATTGCTTGGATTGGAATCATGTAGGGAATTTGGGTTAATTAAACGAGTAGATGTGAATGATATCACGTATATGGCACTGTCACAATTAGACAAGCTGAGAATTCCAAAATATGTAGACCATTTCAAGCAGTCTTTCTCGCAAAAATATCCTATCTGGATTCAAAAAATTTGGGAGAAAGGACCGACAAGAAAGGTCTGTGGCGATTTGGCAGCACTAGCCGGTTATCGAAAGGAGCAACAAGCACCGACACATCCAAGTCCTAATCCAAGTCCAAGAAGACAGAATGAAACCGCGTTACGAATAAGAAAAAGAAAAACAGGTTTAACCATCGTGGACTGCAGCAGCTCGGGAGCCTACCGCCTTTTATACCTTCTTGTAATAGTTACGTTTGTTAAATAACGACCTGCCACCATTTAAATTAAACATCAAACAAAACTAATTCATTACTCGCCACAGCACCATCTACTTGAGAATAGACATTTCATTCTTGTCTTGGAAGAGAATTGGAGAAATACAAACTGCGGTAAGAAATAATTTATACATAGTAAGAAACTAAATTTATACATTTTTGAACTAAAATGTCAATTATAAAATGATTATTCATTTCGGATTTCTCCTATCGCCTCTCTATAAGGCACAACGTTTAAGAATATCTATTGAAGTTTGTACAATAAATAAAAAAAGGCAACAAGTATCACCAATATTATTACTTTTTATAGACATTAGGTAACTGCACATCAATGTTCATCGATATTAACAAGCACGCCAGAAAAGTATTGAATTTTCGAAGAACGAGCTACGAAGGATCAGAAACAGCTGATTAAGAAACAAAAAAGATTTTTAAGAGAGCCAAAGAAGATTTGTTATCCTGTGCGCCTTTGGAGACCAATACAACTCGAAAAGAAATTTTTAAAGTCATTCATAGTTTTATGAGTAAACACCATATTCATCGGATCAAATTTATTGACGTTATGAGCATCAATTACTTCTTCTGCACACGGAAGTGAAATGGTTTTCAAGAGGAAAAGTTTTATAAAGATTATATGCACCCGTTCAACGCTTGTTGAGCTATTGCACGATTAATTCTATTTGCCTTATTTGCCCGATATATTCGATAAACTCAATGAAATCTGCAAGTCCTTACAGTTACAGAGTACCACCACAATCACGTTTACAGTACAGTAAGAGATAAAATATCTTCACTTAAATAAAAACTTGGCTTTTGGGTCGAATGCGTTGAACAGAAAAGTTACTCTTTTAAATGTTGCATGTAACCCCCATATGTGGAAAAAATATACACATGAACATTTGATTAACCTTAAAAAATCATTGAAAGAGTATATACTCGAGAAGTTACAGGACATCGACGACAACCATCGATGCTAACAGCGTCAGCGTATGGAAATTTGATCAATATCTGTTCATCCCTTGTAGAACAATAATTCAAATCAGAAGATTCTAATTTGAATTACTTTTGGATTTGAATTTAATATGAGTACCCTACCCTGCAGTCGTTGCAATTATGGTTCTGATTCAAGAAGAAACGGACCTTCTAGTGTCGCTTACGGAAGGAAAAAAACATCTAACTGAAAATAATAAAAAAAAAAGTGGCGCTTCATCTTGGCAAGACAGAGAAAAAGCCTGGAAGGGTATTGTCGTCGTCGACGAGTGGCAGCTACATTTAACGTAGCCAACAGATGCCGCATCAAAGTCCCATCAACCACTAGATGGCCTCGCAGATTTTTAAAACAAGACCCAGAATTCGCCGGCCAATCAGAAGCGGTCAACTCTTTGTCAGTCACGAGTTATAAGCCATAGGTAGCGAACGAATGTTTATTTAAGCCGTGGAATTCAAACAAATTTAAAGCCACCATCTCAGTTATATTCTGTAAAAAACAAATTTCGAAATTATTTAAATATACTAATAAACATTACTAAAGTCTGTTTTTGAGAAGTATCGAGAAGGCATTTAATATAGTTCATCTGGTTCGATATTTCGCGACCACAAACACCTCAAGCTTAACTATGAGGCAATAAAGAGGAGCATTATGACGAAAATTACTGCGTTTCAAGCTGAGCGCTACAAAACTGGTGGCGGTACGACCACAGGTCCGGTTTTAACATCTGCAGAAAAAAAAAAAAACAGTGAAGGAAATGATTCTTTGCTCTGTTAATGGTCAATTGATAAATGTAAAAATATTTATAGCAGCCGTTTTGGTAAGTCGGAATCGAATTTTTCGTCAAAAACATCCCAATCTGTCACTGAGAACTTCAACAAACTGCGCAGCCTTTCGGGTGCTACATTTTTTAACCGCCATAACGAGGAAGAATTCTTTGTATGATGTTCTGTCACGATCACCTAGTACTTGCTTTAAAAATGGAAGCCGAATATAAATATGAACGAAACAAGCTCAATGACCGTCGAAAGGCCGCAGAAGGTAGTTGCACAAAAAGGAATAGGGCAAGTATCTAAGCCAAGGTAACTAGCGCGGAACATGCATCAGCATCACTATTACTGCAACGGGTCAGTGTATTCCCCGTGGGATGAT
Organism: Cheilosia soror; assembly: GCA_949372485.1. Taxonomy (NCBI): domain Eukaryota; kingdom Metazoa; phylum Arthropoda; class Insecta; order Diptera; family Syrphidae; genus Cheilosia; species Cheilosia soror. The sequence goes on from OX443561.1 coordinate 35,925,428, forward strand.
TTTCCCTCTCCGTCGGGATGGATGAATTCCCATTGCTTCTATTCTGTCATCCAACATGTCATCAAATTTACTGGCAGTTCGATTAACAAAGCAACCCTATTAATAATAACTGGTAACCATGAAAGTCATATAAATGAAGCTGCGTTAGATTTAGCAAAGCAAAATGGAATAATAATTCTAAGAGTTCTACCTCATTCCACCAACAAGCTTCCGCCTTTAGATGTCGCCATTTATGCACCATTTAAAACAGCCTACAATGCTGCAGTCGACATGTTTTTAATGCAGAATTCAGTTAAAATATTACCTTTCAACAATTTTGAATATGCATTTTAAAAATCGATTATACCGTCTGTCATGGTGACACCACCAGACACCTGTTTGTATTTCTTATCTAAAACGTGTAGTGTAATGTTCAATTTGTTTCCCAGCATAGTCAGCAGAATAAAAATTCTACATAAAATTGCTGATTAAGCTAGGTATAGTTGTAATTTAAGATGTATTGTATATATTTTAAGCACAAACATTATTTTAGTATTTAAGGAGGTTGAATAAAGATTGCGAATTCATTCGTAAAGAAGAAGCCAACGACTAATTATTTAGACTTCGCCCCATCAGAGATAAGGGGTCTTTACACCGTCAAACATAATTTCATCCTTCAAAAAAACTGGAATGAGGAAATATACACTGAACTCGATTTCATGTGCAGTAGTGTAGCAGACAGATCCGTGCTTGAGACTGCATCTGATATAGTCAAACACTTTTTAAAACTGTTAATGAGTTCTATTCAATTTTATTTTATAACTTTAGATAACCTTTCAGAAAATCGAAAACTATCAAACATATTAAAGAATATATATCTGTTCAACAAGTCAAGGAAGCAACTTTAGCTGATCCGGTATAGCTATACATTAATTCAGAATGAGCTGAAACTAAAGATGGCTTAGTTTAACGGGGAACAAAATTGGTCATTCCAGCAGAACATTAACCAACAGCAATCCAACTATAGCACTTAAGAGTCATTTAAGTAAAAACTAAGCAGTTAGTGCGAATAAAATTTCAGCTCAAAACAAATAAGTGAGCAACGGAATAGATATAAGCAAACTGCTAGATCCAAAATTTCAACCCACAAAATCAATCGATGGCAAACTGGTGGTGGAACTCCACCAAAGGAGCCGGATGAGATCGACTACGAAATACAAGATTTGTTCGCGATAGATTTCCAATCCAACGTATCAAAATATGATTCAGATGCAGTTTTATTTCACGAAACTCACAAAGAAAATATGAAAGCATAGTGCAACGTAATGTAATCATATCATACCATACCAACGCTTTTAATTTTTTCGGAGAAAATGCTGCAATATGCTTTTCGATATTTAAAACTCAAACAACATGCCCTAAACTGTGAGCTCCACCAACCCTTTTGCACCAGAGTCCGCGGATAGGTGTCGCACTCTTTCAATATAGCTTCATTTACGGCCTCATGCTTTGGCGGGACGCCATAAATATTCATTCTTTCTTGAATCGGCAAGCGGCCATTAGGTGAAGAGAGCCTTAGTTTTAAATATTAATGTCGCAATAAGACCTAAAAGAAGTGAGTATTACTCTACCATAATTACGAAATGGCGATGAAATTAGCCTATTTTTTTCATTTCCCGACGAGCTGCGCACGGTAAACAAGGTAACAATTTAGTAGGTATTGGGACGCTTGGTCCTGGGAATTCTGTGCTAGAAAGAGACAGAAAATGTGCGAGAGAGATAGAGCGAGATGGAAGATTGATTTTGTTTTTTTTTTGCGGAATGTTGGTAAGAGGGAGAGGGGTTCATATGCCGGCAAGGGGTTCAGATGTACATACTATGTTAGCGATAGCAATGGAACAACAGATGGATGGGTTGTGCGATGGATGATTGATTTTGTTGGTTTATTTTTTTTTTTTGCTGTGAGTTGTGTTGGTTATTTTTTTTTTTTAGTTTTGGCTATGAGTTGTGAGTTGTGTTGGCTGTTTTTTTTTTTAGTTTTGGCTGTGAGTTGTGTTGGTTTTTTTTTTATGGAGCCACAGACGCAGCGATGGCAAAATTGTTATCTTTGCGAATACATAATCCAGCCCATGGTTGGAATCATAAACGACGTAGCGATAGTCTCATCTTTATCAAGGTCATGGGCGAATGTAGAACAACAAACATAAATGCGTAATCAATAATGCACTGGCTGGTGGGATCGGTAGTTGGTGGATCTTTTTTATGTTTATGATTATTGCGAAATTAATAATGCACTGGCTGGTGGGATCGGTAGTTGGTGGATCTATTTTTAGATTTGTGAGGGCGGTCGGTTTACTTGGGAGATAAGGGAATTTATTTTGTTGCATTTAGTTGTGCGGCTAGTTATTGTTTGGTTAAGGTTAAAGTTTGATGATTTGTTTACGGGATGCTGACAAGGGGGATAGAGATTCATATTTGGGAGATAAGGGAATCTATTTGATGCATTTAGTTGTACGGTTAATTATTGTTTTGGGAATCTGGCAAGGGGAGAGAGATTCATATGCGGTGAGGATCGATGGTGAGGTTGAGATTTTGAGTGTTCTCTTGATTTAAATAAAACTGAAATAAGAAGGAAAAAGAGTTTACACTATAAGAAACATTTAAAAATTGATCGATGAAGTTCAGGTTTACACTAAGGCCAATGGGTATATTTTGTTGTCGACTTGTGGGAGAAGGAACAATTGAATTATGTTTTGGTGTGAGATGATAAAAGAGGGTAAAAACCTGTGTAGGTACTTGTGAAGTTGGTTGGACACTAATAAAATTCTCGGATGTAATGATGAATAGATCGAATTTCGAACTCTATGCCACACCTGAAGATGGATCCAAGTGTTTGGTTTTTCGTTTGAAAAATGGAGAATGTATAAGTTCTATTGCAAACTTTGCAATAAATCTTCAAGCTTTTCAACATGTTAAACTGCAGGATTTCGGTGGCGACATAATAATATATGGTATGGTGAGGTTATACAGAAAGGTAGAAGGAAAACTAATATTTTTGGTGATGTTGAAACATTAAAATTGAGAGCAAAAACCCGTGAAGAGATACTGATTTTGAATTGAAAGTCGATAGTCAAGGGATTACGTCATCAGATCAATCAATTGATAAGGATGGATAAGTACGTTTTTCTGTATTACACATTTCCAATTTTAAAGTTGTTAATTTATGTTTCGTTTGTTTTGTTACAGTACTTTATTTTCAGAGAAAAATGCTGCCAACTCTATGGATTATTACACAGTTTCCATTATTTCTTAATGATCTACCGCAAATTTTAAGTCTATTAAGGAATCAGTACTTAATGCTGAAAACTCTGAAGATATAAAAATGTTATCAGAAAATATCTCCGCGCATTTCTCTAACTCATATTGTAATATAATGAATAAAAAACGAAAGAAAACTACATTAAAATAGGGCTTTATTTATTGACATCAATTTCTTAATTCTAATTAATTTGCTTTCTACCAATATACGCAATCTTCTTGACATAGATTTGGGCTGAGTACCTATAACAAAATTGTACGTAGTACGGACCGATTGTTGATCTTGGGAAACGATCGGAACTCCTTTCGAACTCCTTCCGAACTTGTCAACACTCATATGATATATTGTTTAGAAAGATATTAATAAATGATGTTTGATTCACGCAGTTCTTCCACTATAGAATTTATTTCATTCTGAAGATTATTATTGCCCGCTTCTTGGGATGCGATCAAAAGTCTTAGTCTATCAACTAGTTCATTGGCATTATCCCAATAGACGTAATCGACGGGATTATTAGAGTACACAGAGTATGATTTTCCAACTTTCTTTGTTAGACGCTTTAGTAGAGGTTGAATAACATGCTTGTACTTGTATCCTTTATTTCCGTTGACTTGTAGAGTACTATCATGGTTTCTTAAATGGGCTTTTGTTTTTTGTAATATCCTAAGATATTCATTTAAGTCTAAATCGGTATACCTATCTTTTTTAGGTTTCTGTCGAAAAATTAGTTCCTTAATTGAAAAGTTTGCACTACCTAATTTCACAGAGTTTGACTGTATATCGAAATATGGGCCATAGATTTTGTCATGATTAGAATCCGAGTATGACGATTGGTTGAATGGGGTACTTTGGTTAGTTGGTGTGCTAAATGAAACATCTTCTCCTGGTAGAGTTGATTCTGGAGATGAAAATTCCAAACTCTTTTTTACACTATGAAGTTTGTCTGAGGGACTTTGAAATTGTAATTGACGTTTGACAGTCTCTTTTACATCTTCCACTATATCATTATTTTTATTATTGATTACCACAGTCTTAATGCTTTCAGCAAATGAATTCAGTGGTTCAATTATGGGCTTAAAAGTATCTTCAAATTCGATTTTTCTCATAATTTTTTTTGCCTTTAGATGCATGTACTTTTTCTTTAAGGCCTTCTTTGTTTTTATAAGATTTTTCAATAATTTTTCATCTATATTCATATTTGAGCAGGATTCTTTGACAGGTAAACAGAACTGGTATAATCCCAAACAGGGCTGTTGTATTTTCAAACGGGCTATTACACTTTCAAAACGGGGCTGTTGCAGTTCCAAGTAGAGCGGTTACGGTTTAGGTTTTATTCGCTTAGACGGATGCTTGACGACTGAGCAGTACAATTGCTTCAAATTATTTCTTATACTTTCCTTTAGCAATACTCAAACTCATTATTCTAAATCTAATACCTTTTTGGTAAATTTTTTTTTTAACGCGACCTCAATGAAGCTCACATTCTACTTCAAGAACTGCCTTGAGCTCTCCTTATGACTATTCTTTCGCAGATTTCGAGACCAATTTCTTTCATCAATGTCTTCATTGCATACAATGACAAATAAACATTACCCACAACCAAACTTCTATTGCTTTTGCTTGATTTTATTTATGCATTTTCTACTCAGCGCCTGCGTTATCATTTTCAGCACACTATTCAGCTTAAACATGCGAAAGGTAAAGACTGACGTTCAAACTACTTCTCCCGGTCCAAATTATGATTGCAACTAGTTGGATGGATTTTCAGGTGCAATGTGCAGTGACGTCACCTGCTAGTACTGGTAGATGTTTGAGTTAGATAGCGCTATGTTCTTTACCTTCTACTTATCAACCACTTTCTTGGATGGAGTTTGCTTCGGAATGCTGAAAAGAAGTGTATTTCCCCATACAAATTCGAACCCGAGTATCTTGTACAAGCCTCAGATAAGCCACCACGAGTTATTAAAGATTAGTTTCTAATATATGAATAAAACCACATTCCCTATGAGATTTGTAAAAAAAAAAACAAAAGCATTGACGCTGATGTAACAAGCAGATTAACTTTGCACCGGCCAGTCGGCGCGCTTGATAACAATAATATGATCTAATAATAGAATCTAGGATGGAATCAATATGATCATATGGATTTTGGATTGAGATATGAAATATGTATACTGTTGATCAATGCAAGCTAATATTTTTTGTTGTTTTTTTCTGTTTTAGCTGCGAGTTGTGCGATGAGTCATTGTTTGGATGGGCAAGTGAAGGTTTATTTCACTAAAGAGTGGAATGGACGAGAGGAATTCATATGTGCTAACTGTTGAGAGTTTGATTATATTTGCGGGATGCTGACAAAGAGGAGAGCAGGTTGTAAACCTTGCACTTTGTTGCTGGAGAGGGGGTCAACCATTCATGTGCGCTGGATTGGCACAGTTTTTTCGCATTAGTTGAGCCCGAAAATGGAACTGGCGGAGCAATTTTCTCACAACTTTTATCGACATTGGAGGAAAACATGATTCCTTTGTCAAATTTTATCGGATTTGCTTCCGATAATGCAGCAGTGATGATGGGTCAAAACAATGGAGTCGTGGGTCTATTGAAGAAACGGATCCCAGATATATTCTATTTGGGCTGTACGAGTCATTCAGTGGACTTAAATCAATAGCGCTGCTTGCAGGTATATCGTATATCCCATGCAATGTGGAACAACTTTGCAGCGACGTTTACAATTATTTTAAACTGGCCAAAAGACTGAAGGATTTTAAACAACTGCAAAATATGTTTGATATACCTGAACATAAAATTCTTCAGCTAAGTGCTACACGCTGGCTTTCCTTTGAAGCTGTCACAAAAAGGATAATAGAACAGTGGGTTGCTTTGCAGCATTTCTTCTTAAGGGCTAAGTTCGAAAAAAAATCTCCAAAGGCAATTGAAAAGCTTTCATTAATAATAGATAATATAAATGAGACTAATCTTGTGTATCTAAAATTTTTATCATATATGTTAGGAATTATGAACAGGGTGAAAAAAAAATTTTCAAAGTGAATCATCACAACTGATATATCTTGTGTCTTCAGTAAAGGATGTTCTGTCACTGGTATTTCAGAATTTTGTTAAAAAAAGAATTTCTTTTAAATGTTGAATTGCATAACGTAGAATATAATAGTGTAACAAAAATCAAAAATATTAATGATATATTTATCGGACATGAGGCTGAAATTTTTATTTTTTTTTTTTTTATAATTAACACGCGCTAAAGAGGTTATGACTACTCTTAAGTGTAATGTGATTTACACAGCGCGGGCATTAAGGAAATTGGGATAGAGAAGATAGAAGATTCCGATGCACATTGGTTTTAAATGTCTGTAAATTGTACTGAGGAGGAAAGACAGAGCCGGGCAAGGCATTCCACATTCGTGTTGTACGGCTTATGAAAGAGTCTCTGTATTTCATAGTACGTCCGAAGATAGACTGTATGGTAAACTGATGGGCATTCCTAGCATGGCGAGTATTGCGGTTGAATTGCTGAAGGGGTGGAATGCAGCTGGCAATTTCGTTTGAGCACTGTTTGTTGAAAAAGCGATAAAACAGAGCGAGACACGCAACGTTTCTACGATGTTCAAGCGAATGAATAGAATTCGCAATATTAGTGTCCCCGATTAGTTTTAACGCACGATTTTGGATCCTATCCAGTAAGTGCAATATAGTTTTTGGTGCACCAGACCAGATGTGGGAATTGTACTCAAGTTTAGGGCGAATGAACGCCTTATATATTGTAGCCAGATCAGAAGGGGTAAAATATTTCTTGCACCGTTTGAGAAAACCTAGACATTTCGCAGCATTCTTGGCGACTTCGTGTATATGGTCATTCCAACGAAGGTTGTTATGGACGCACATACCGAGAATGGAAAGTCTTTCGGTTTCAGTGATGCAAGTGCCATTCATGGATAATGGCTGTAGGTTTGGGTTTCGCTTTAGAGACAGCAGACATCATTGTGTTTTTGAAGCATTAAATTCCACTCTATTGGCTGAACCCCATTTTAAAATGCTGTCGAGGTCGGAATTTAATGAGCTTAACATACGTTGCCGTTCCAGTTCTACGGCCGAAGAGCAGGGACGTAAGTCCTGGAAAGAATATGAGAAGCTAAGAGTGCTGTCATCAGCGAAGGAATGGATTGAATTAGAAGTTGCAGACAAGAGATCATTTATAAAAATGAGAAAGAGAGTCGGAGACAGAACAGAGCCTTGGGGAACACCAGCATTTATATGGTGAGTTTCAGACTTGAAACCATCCAAAACAACTTGAATTGAACGGTCAGAAAGGTAGTTTCTAATCCATTGAATAAGAGACACATCGATGCCATAAGCACGCATTTTCGACAAAAGAGCGTGGTGCCAAACTCTGTCAAATGCCTTTGAAATATCGAGCGCAACAACCTTCGATTCACCGAAGTGATGGAGAGATTGGTTCCACTTCTCGGTGAGATAAGTCATCAAATCACCAGTGGACCTGTTGCCACGAAAACCGTACTGCCGGTCATTGAGGAGTTTCCGTGATTCAAGATATTTCATAAGCTGACGGTTTATCAGCGTTTCCATGACCTTAGAAAGAATGGACGTAAGTGCTATGGGTCGGTAATTGGTGGGAGAAGAAGATTCGCCTTTTTTAGGGACGGGCTGGACAAATGCTGTTTTCCACCTACTCGGAAAGAGTCCAGAAGAATAGAACAGATGAAAAAGCTTACGCAGTGGTTTTGCCAGCGTAGAAGAACACCTCTTCAGAACGATGGGGGAGATACAGTCTGGACCAGCGGATTTATTTATGTTCAGATCAAAAAGTACTCTTGCGACTGTACGAGTGCGAAAATGGATTGGTCCCATGGTAAATTCGACGCACTCGAGTACAGGTGCAGACAAAACGCAATCTGGTAGCATCGAGCTGGCTGCAAAATGTGCAGCGAGCAGATTAGCTTTGTCTAAAGAGCTGACAGCTGGAGTGTCATTGTAAATGAGCGTTGGGATCGCTGATGAGGCCGAATTCTTAATATTTTTTACAAATGACCAAAAGTTTTTACTACCCTTGGGACATTGTAGTATTTTATGCCTCAGCTTTTGGTCAAAGGAGAATTTTACACGCTTTAAGAGGGCATTGCAGTCATTTCTGGCTCGTTTAAACTTCTTTCGGTTTTCCTCAGATGGGTTGACTTTGTAAGACCGAAAACTCAACTCCCTTAATCTAATAGCCTCTTTACAGCTTAAGTCGTACCACGCGTTTTCTTTTGGTTTGATACTCTTTATCCTGTTAGGGATAAAGGATTTCATACCTAAGGTGATTATATTTGTAACCATATCAGCGGCGGCATCCACGTCGTTATCGAGGAAGCATAACGACCAGTTAAAACTCCTAAAGAAGCTGTTAAGTCCGCTCCAGTTGGCTTTCTCGTATTGCCATACGGTTCTTTTCGGAGTTCTTTCTTTAACTTTGTGGTCGGAGTACGAGAAATTAGCTGATATGGTACAGTGGTCTGACGAACCTAGAGGCGATAATATTTCAATGGAATATTTATTAGGGTGGGAGGTGAGAAACAAGTCCAGTGTGTTGGCATTTTGACCGTCAATGTCTGGTACACGTGTTGGCGCATTTACAAGCTGGGTTGGACCCAAAAATCATAAAATTGAGAAATGAGTTTAACTATTTTAATTTGGTTTCTGAATTTGAAAATTTGGTTTCTAATCCCGAGAAAGTAATAGAAGAATATAAAGCTTTGGAGTTAAAAGCTAATGATGCTAGTCTCGAAGAGCTTTTTAAAATTAATAATATAGAGCAGTTTTGGGTTAAAGTGGGAAACTTACGAAACCATTTAAATGAATTGCTTTATGCAAATTTGTACGAATTCGTAAGAAAAATATGGACTTTGCCGCATAGTAGTGCATGCGCTGAGAGAATATTTTCAAAATTGGCACTGATGAAAAACAAGCTCACTAACTAATATTAAAAGTTGAAACGTGCCATTCAATGCTCTCGGTTTTAAATGTTTTAAGAGGCAATGAAATGGACTTGGATGAATGGGTTCCTAATAATACACTCATACAAAAGTACAAAGAATCCTTTTTAAAAGAAATGATGTGATACTAATTTAATTTAACTTGTTTTTCTATGTAGAAATATTATTCTTTTATAAAACTATTAATTATCTACTGTTAGCTAATGCTACCTGAACTGAATTTATGTATTTGAAGTAATATTTTTTTTTTTTTTTTTTTTTTTTTGTTTTTTTAATTGTAATAAATATTGTATTGAATGTGCTATGTTTTTATTCAAATTATATGGGACACTTTTTTACCTCTCGGACACCTTTTTGGACACTTTGTAAAAATGTTCCGAGGTAACACTGATTGGAAGAAGAGGAAAGGAATCTAAGACTGTTTATAAACTATATGTATTATCTATACACTAATTCAACTAACTATATTAACGTAATTGCATTTGCTTCATTTTATACGTATCATTTTTTATTGTTCATTGCTTAAAGACGACAACTCTGTTAATATCATAATTGCTTTATTATATACCTTGCATCTTGCCATGTAATATACATACACACACATTAAGTATTGAAAGCGCATCACGCTATGCAAAAACCAAACCGTAATTTGTCTACCTAACATCTGCAACATGTATTAACCTTGAATACTTGACAACGGGAACATTGCTGTTCTTCTTTTCTTATGTACATATACCTACTCTTTGTTATATTGCTTTTTTATTACTTGTGCGATGACAGCAACTCACTTTGAGTTTACAATCTGATCAATACAGTCCACTGCTAAAATAAACTATTAATGTGAAATCAAAGGAAATTGTTTAATTGTGTATTTTTTGTTGTTTTATACTAAAACAAAGACAAAGAGAGTTATTGGCTGTTGAATCTACTTCCACTACAAATAACTTGCTATGTCCAGAAGATTCGGAAAAGAAAAGATTTTGAATTCTCAACACAGCTTGCCAGACATTCTCTGCCCTGAAAAAGGTACAAAAAGAGGTAGAAAGAATCTCATTATACCAAAACATGTCGCCCGCCGCTTTAGATCGATGCCAGCTAAGAGATTCCGTTTACATTCTTCATGCGGTCTAAGCAGCGATGACTTCCCTATTGTAAGAACATAGTAATATATTAACACAAATATAAGTAGAGTATTGAAATAAAGAATATATGAAATCATTAAAACTCGATCAGTCGTGTTCTGTGCTTGTGAGTAGTTTAATTTAAAGTAGAGAAATAAAAAGAAAAATAAAACAAGACAATAAAGAAGAACAAGAGCGAATAAGGTGAGTTATTGTTACTTATTGGGTATATTTTTGATATTGGTGCTTAAGTTGAAGAAATTAAAAATGTAGTGTGTTTTTTTAAGAGTGTATTATTATAAATAGTTTTTTTCCAATGCGTTTGAAGGCTGATAAAGTCTTCGGCATATTTTTCGTAAACGTATGTGTTATTACGTTTCACACAGATCGGTGTGGTCAACGAGCTGGTTGTGTGTTGCGACTTGTTTCGTTCCACCGTTCATGTCGGTTCCCTCTTGGACGAGAGGTCCTTTGGTGTGTGTGGCAGGACGGGTGTGTGTTAACAAAGTACGCTGGTTCCACCAGACTTGTTCACAACCACAAAGGCGATCATTATTGGTTTGGTTTATGTTGCGATATTTCGTGCAAAGGACGTGTGTTGGTGAATTTGCCGGTTGCCCTTAGAACGAGAGGTTCTTTGGTGTGTGGCAATCGCCTGGTTCCTCCGGGCGTTATCGGCAGGCATACCAGTTCCCTGAATACCAAAGGGTGTTCGACGTGTGTATAACTGTCAATGTGCGAAGTTAATTCTCATAAGCATTAAGCATGACGACGACACTTTGTCGCCTGTAGTTTTACTATAGTAATATACATATGTATCTAAACGTTTATAGTTCCAATTAGTATAAAAGGACTTGCATTTTTCATTGAATTGTCATTCGTGTTCTGGCAGTAGAACAGAGGGTACTATAAACTGCTTGGACCTACGTGATCTTAATTGATCCTTGGACCGGCAGCAGCATTGCATTACTGTTTCGATCTACGTGATCTTAATTGATCCTTGAACTGACAGTGTTGCTGTGATGCGACAATTAGTACGCTTCTGCAATATTGTCGGACCAGTTGTTTTGTTTATAACCTTTTTGCAACTTAAACCCATTCAATAAAGAAAAGTTTTGTTTTGTTAAATAACAGTGTTTTTTTCTGAGTTTCACCCCGCTACAATAGGCAATTTGTGTTATTTTCGTTACAGACTCGGAGATGCCTAATGGTAATGCCAACACCAATAAAACAAATAAGAAATACATTTATGTATGTATAAATAAAACAAAAATATATATTCCGTCTGAATGTAAAGTTTTTGTTTGATTATTTTACCCTCTCACACTATTAACAAATCCTCGATTCAGCGAATTCGTACTCAGACCAGAGAATTCAGGGCAGAAGCAATAAAAGCTGACTTTCGAAACAATGCACCTGATGTAGTCACAGTCCATTGGAATGGAAAACTCTTACCCGGATTGGTCCTAAAAACTGTCTTTGAAACCAAGATAAAGCAAATTACTAGTAGCCCAGATATTCCGCTCTTCAAAAAGTTCAGAGACAATTGGAAAAACATCGATTCCAGTAAAATTGACATCTCTTGATTTCGTAAAAACATGTTGCCGAGACAAACATTACATCTTTGCTAATGTTTTATAAGGCAGAACTGGACAAAGGTTTTATAAGAGACGATTACCGCGAATTGGTTCAACTATGCGTAGTGTTTTTGGGAGGAGATACAGAGAAGAAATTAAAACTTACACCCCCCCAGAGCTAGGCATCAGGAACGATGGATGGCAAAGGTAATCTATTCTTTAAAAATATGTTTGCTTCAGTCGCAATTTAGAATGATTGCAAAGGACAAAAGGACACAGCAAGAAGTTAGCTTATTTATCGTCACATTATATGTTAAAGCCTAGTACGCTGCTGTTTCGGAACGAAAAATCCCATACAAAAGTGACAGAACGAAATCATGAACGAAAAATTTCTCTCTCCTTTTCGTTTTGTAGTACGCTGCTGCCGCGAAATGATGGGCGAAAAGAGGGTAATTGTAGTAGATTGCTTGGTACAATTCTCCACTCTCTTTTCGCACACAATTTATTGTCCGGGACAATAATTGCTTGCGGAAATTTGACATTTCAATTTTTTCGCGGTATGTTGTGTTCATATTTTGATTTTGAAATGGAAGTATACGACGAAATTGAATATTTAGATTTTGCAGAATTGGAGCAGCGAACTCAACAGATGATCCACCACAATTAGCACCCGCTCTAGTGCCATCAGTTGCGCAAAAGCGGAGATCTTAAAAAAAGGAACAATTCACAAAAGAGGAAAAAAAGAAATTGGCTTTGCTGATCAAATCCACCGAGCCAATTTGGAAGTTGGACCATCGACTCCATAAAAATAATAATGCCGTTGCAAGTCTCTGGAAAAATATATCGGAGGAAATGGAAAAGCCAGGTAATTTGTAGATTTCAAGTAACACCATAGCTTTTATACCTACATACATATTTTTTCCAGTGGAGGACTGCAAAGCGGTGTGGCGTTCGCTTCGTGATAGTATGCGGTACCACTCCGTTGGCAAAAAAAAAAGGTGAAGTCAGGCAGCGAAGCCGATGTCTCTGGCTTGGAGGGCGGCGAAGAAGAAGCATTGGATGAAGATGCAGCTTTAGACTGGGAGTTTGCGGCCAGCATGTCTTTCTTGACGCCTTTATCGTCACAAAAAAGACGTCGGTAAGTAATATACATATTACATATATGTAGCTAGATTATTATAGATTATATATGCGGAATCATCCAACATTTTATGTTATAGTAGAACGCAGAGACAAACGCAGGGATATCAAAAACTTTGTGATAGCACATCTGCATCCATAGGAATTTTAAGGATGAAATTTTAAATTTGAATGAATAAGGGTTGATTTGATTTTGTTTCTTATTGATCAGTGCAGTGGCCCTATGGTCTCATTATTAATATTGTAGGCCGGAGGGGTATGCTGTTTGGAGATGTGTAATGTATGGTGTGTATATCATTGTTGGGAAGAGACACGCAAACGATTTGCTTTTGCATAATGTTTTGCAACAAAAATACTTCTTGACCTAAGCGAATGGGGACTTCGGGGGTGGAATTTATATTTTTTGTGCACGGTCGTCAATCGATGGTGATTTTTCGCAAAAACAATTTGTTTGTTTTCATAATTATTATTGTGTATGGCGATGGCGATCCGATACTTTTCTTCGCAGATGGTTGTGTGGTAGGCGATCCGATACTTTTTAAAACGTTTCACTTCTTTCACGTGTAGGGACCTGTTTTTTTTATATTAAGTTCATGGACAAAATATTCCATTTCTCCTGCTCCTTGTGATGTAGACGAGATATGACAAAGTTTACGGTATCCCTGAGTTTGTCTCAACTCGTGCTACTATATTACATAAAAAGTTTGAGGTTTATCCATTTATTTTAGAATTTTGTAATACCAAAGTCGCTATAAATAATTCGTTTTGTAGTCATTCTATCATTCTAATAGTAATTTATGTGCAATTCTTCAACCAATTTTAGAACATTTAATAGCAGTGACATCGAGACAGATTCTCCCTCGTGTTCCAATCAGGGATCAATGCTTGAAAATGCGATTGGAGCGGGAGGTTCAAATTACGCATATGTAAGTTAAATATTTATTACCTCAGCTATTCCGGCTACAAATACATATATATATTTTTTCATGCAGATAAACGAAAGCCGCAAACCGAAAGACCCATTGATTGAGACCGCCGCTGATCTAAGCAAAAACATATCTGAACTTATAGAGTTTCAGAAGCAAAAGACGGCAGCGCCTACTCTAAAGTACTTCGCCATGTTTGCGAATATGGACCGGATGCTGCAAAAATTGCCAGAGGATGTGGTGGAAGACTTTAACATGCAATTCACTTCCCAAATATACGATGAAATAAAAAAACACAGAAATAAAAATGATTAAAGATTTCAAAATAAAGATTTCAAAGAATTTGTTTTTTTCTTTCAATAATATTGTTTGCTATAGCTTTTCAGTTTTTGGTGTTACAGAACAGAATCTTCGGTTTTTGGTTTCTGGAAATAAATTAAGCTACGACATGCCAAACACGACATACGCATGCCACGATAATTACTCGACATATTGTAGAATATGTCACGTTTTGTTTATAGTGGCATGTGCGGAAAGTATGCCGAGTACAAGGCATGCGCGTTTTGTCTCAAAGTTGGCATATTCGTATTTCGACGGTGACTGGCATGTGTTTAGTTTTTATTTGCTGACATTCGAATATGGACGTTTTTTAATCCATTGACATCGTAGCCATCCTTTGATGGAATTTGTTACTTTATGGCTTGATAGAAAGAAGACGAACCATATGCTGGGATATATGCTATATTTATTTCGAAACGTCACCAGAAAGCCCTAAAATAATCAAAATTTGAGTGATTAAGATAATGTTCTTACTCCATAACAATAGCAAATTTCTCTAAGGGAGCTATTCCATCAGATGGTCTGGTATTTCGTATCGGAGCCAATTTTGATTCCACCAACGAGAAAAGTTCACTAAAAATGTGTTTGGTCCCATGTGGAAATTTTCCTTAAATACTTTTTCGTTGGAAACCATGTCATAGAACTATGGGAATAAGTCAATTTAGTTTAGTTATAAAGAAATCACAAAAAACTTACATCATTAAAAAAGCGTCCTTTTGTTTGCCTCTCTTGCAGATATGGGTTGACTCTAACAGAAGGGAGCCTTTTCTTCTTTCTTCTAACAAGCAAATTAATAAATGCGGATGCGGAAGATATTATTGTTGTTGTAATCATATCGTTTTCAATGTCCTCCGTATACATTTTTATAAAATTCTATAATTTTAATTTTACAATTGATTTAAATTTCACAAAACACAAACTCCTGCTGTTGTCAAATGTCACTTTAGTAACAGCTGATGCTACTCTCCACAAATTATTTTCCGCTGTCTTTTCGCAGACGTTTCGCTGTGCAATTGGAGACCACCGGAAAATTTCGTTTCCCAACAGCAGCGTACTAGGCTTAAGCCTTGGCTCGAATGGCGACTAAAGCACCTAACCAAGATTTGTGCTTCTTGAAGGCGTTAAAAGAATACGAAAAAGTTGACGCAGCAATTTCTAAAGCTTCTATACGCAAGTTTACCCATCACTTGTGGTATTTATGTGAAGAACCTGCCATTCTATCACTTTTTGATGATCAAGTTGATAACCAAACTAAGAGGAAAATGATTGCCAACTTAAACAGGGATAAAAGCTTAGATTTTGGCAAGCGTTATGTGTATGTACCATCGAAAGAAGAACTGACCTAAAAGTTTTTTTTTTTTTTTTTTTGTTATTGAATTTGTTGTTTTCTTTCCGATAAAACGTTGGATGATTTTGTATCGGAAAAGAGTAAACAATTTCTATCTCGACTGGAGATCGATGATAGTTTTCTTCAGGAAGATGTGTTTCCTTGAGATGAATAATAAGTCTTTTGAAGGTTGTAAATGACACTGCTGAGAGGGCTGTCAAATTAGTGCAAAATTTCAACGGACTTATCACGGCTGAATAACACTAAAGACAAATTACCCTGGCTGATTGTTATTGTTTATGTTTTTAGGTAAATATTAATGTTTAAGTTATCACCATCTGTAACGCACACCTGCAAAAAAGATATCAACGCGCACAAACCTGTTCCCACTGAGTCAGCAGGTTATTGGCCAGGTCCCACATACAACAACGGTACTAGCTGCGGCATTACTTTCCCACGACATGAAATATGGATGACACCCGATGCAGGCGGATACACGCGCTGCGTGCAATTAGGCGACTCAGCGGATTGGCCATGGGCGATGGGACTACCCATGGCATGGATATAGTTTTAAGTTTTTTAGTCTTAATTTGGACCTCAGGCAATACGGACATTAAATATAATTTATAACGTTTTAATTCGTATTTTATTCTTCACGAACGAGTTGGAACAACCCAGGTTGGTGTTCGGTTTTTTTTTTGAGACATCCTCGACAGGATTATCTAACTGGCGCCCGAGCAGGGACCGGCTTCCTAAATCCCCTCCTTGATCCGTGTGATTTTTGCAGTGTCCTTTTATACAGGACTATTGATTGCTACGCTCTATAGAGTGCAAATTACTGTACCCATGGGAACACAGCTAATCATTGTAATCAATAAAACTGCAAACCCATGGGAACATGACGGAGATCACTAGAGGATAAAGGATAGGATTGTGAAGTAAATCGTGCCATTAGTAGGTTGCTTGCAATTATAAACGCTTGCGACTAAACGGGAATTACACGATCCTTCCGAAGTCGGTTCCATCAGTTGAAACATTCTTTTTTTTACGATCAAAAATTAATTATATGGTCTCCTTTTCCTACAGTTCCTACGTAATTCGAGTGTTATAAATCAATATACGCAATACAAAAAAGCGAACTTGAGTGAAAAGAATGTATATTCCAATGTGAGTTAAAGAAAAGATTCAGTTCAAGAAGAAAGAAAGAGAAATCTTAGTGAAATAACGCCAAAGAACAAGGAGAATCAATCCTCCAATTCAAAAAAAGATATTAAAAATTTTTTTGAAAATTTAATCAATTCCAACCCGAGAGAATATACCAAAAATTCTGAGAGAAGTGTCGAGGCAATTAAGAACTACAATACTGATATATATATATTAAAGATATAGAAAATCTTCAGTGCAACAACGGGGATAGAAAAGAAAAGCTTCAGTGCTACAGGAAAGGAAAAAGGAAAAAATATAGAGCTGAAATACTAGTGATTAAGAATTTAAATATTACAATAATTGTGTTAATATAGAGAAAATCCAATAAGCATATTCAAAAGGGAACGTGATTGGCATTAGAAAGTTAACCAAGCAGATAATACAGATAAGTACAATTTTTTAATTTTTCTTTCCTTCCTTAACTAAGTTACCCATTTATTCCGCGATATGGATGCTGTAAGTAGGTCACTAACCGAGCTGACAGGCGCAGTGAACTCTATCCTTGCCCAACTCAAAGCGTTCGAAACACGTCTGAAAACGCTCGAGGACGGCCAGGTGCGGGAGGTTGTGCCTGTCAGCGATCAAGTTGAACTTTGCGTACCCCAAAACGAATCCGATTTGAAGGATATTAGTCGACTCCCTGACTGCGTCAAGGAGTTGCAAACGTTCGAAGGCGACCCAACCCAATATATATCATGGGTTCATGTCGTCGAGTCCATACTAAGAGATTACGACATAATCAAGACAAAACCCCTATATCGTGCTATACTTCAGCACATCCGACAGAAGATCAGGGGCACTGCGAATGCAGCCCTTGTATCTTATAACATTTTTGATAATGATTGGGTGACCATAAAACAATGTCTCTCGCTGCATTATGCAGACAAGCGGGATATGCGGACGCTAGAGCATCAGCTCAACCAATTATACCAAAAGACCCTTAAGCTAGACGAATTTTACGCCGCAGTGAACCACCAACTATCACTTATGATAAATAAAATTAAAACTGAGACCTTTAGTCAGGAAACAGTCACGGCCCTAGTCGAAACTTACAGAAATAGGGCTTTGGATGTCTTTATTCGAGGCCTGAACGGCGAAATCTCGAAGATGCTGGTTATTCAGAAACCAAGAACTCTTCCAGAAGCCTACTCGGCATGCTTGGAGATTCAGAACCTCAATTATCGCAACCATACGATACACGCCCCGTCAAAGTCAAATACGATAACCCCACCAATAAACCAAACCTTCAAACAGGACACAGGGCCTGCCTTGCCACGGCCTAGTTTCAACAGGTTTAATCAACAACCATATTCCACTCCCTATCGCGAAAACGGTATTCCGCCAAGGCCAAGTGGCCCTAAGCCACACGAAAGGATGGATATCGACCAGTCAACCCAGTCACGTAATGTGAACCATATGAATAGACCGCAGGGCAACAGGCAGTTCAAAAGGCGGGCATGGTCAGAGAACTACCCTCGGAAACAGCAGAGGATGTTCAGCCTGCAAACCTTCGATGAAGGATCGCCCGAATCACCGAATGAGGTCGAGAGGTACGTCGAGACAGCGAACGAAAGCTTAGAAGACGAGGTAAATTTTATGACAAGCGGACATCCAGCGTACCATATATAGGGTATCGCATAGGTAATGGAACCATACTGAAATTCCTTGTCGACACGGGGGCGAACAAGAATTTCATTAGTCCGTCCGTCTCCAGTAAAACCACGCGCCTCCAAAAACCATTTTCCGTGCACTCAGCAGCCGGGAACATCAAAATTAATCATTGCATTACCGGGAGATTCTTTAAGCAAGTCGGGAATGACACTCTTCTAACATTCTATGTCCTGCCGGGTCTGGTTTCTTTTGACGGTATCATCGGGGATGATACGTTGAAGGAACTGGAGGCGGTAATCGACAGAAAGGCGAATGTTTTAAGACTGTCTCCTAACATTGTTATTCCTCTTAGAGAAGAATTCTCAAAGGAGGTCAGCATTGTTCTTGACAAGAATCTACCGAGCGAAACCCAATCCAAGCTACATTATATTATACGGAAATATAACTCTCTTTTTGGCCCCATCAGTAATCATGAAACAGTCCGGACCACTGTGCTTGCGGAAATAAAGACAAGCACAAGTGAACCAATATATACGAAAAGTTACCCGTATCCAACACCTCTTAGAAAGGAGGTTGACAAAGAGATTGCCGAACTCCTGAAGGAGGGAATCATTAGACCCTCCAAGAGTCCATACAATTCACCCATATGGGTCGTGCCCAAAAAACCCAAGCCTTCAGGCGAGAAACAATACCGTATGGTAATTGATTATAAGCGCCTGAATGATGTAACCATATCCGATGCCTACCCCATACCTGACATTAATTCAACAATAGCGAGTCTTGGCAAGGCGAGATATTTTACTACTCTGGATCTTACCTCTGGATTCCATCAAATCTCAATGAAGCCATCAGACATTCCTAAAACCGCATTCTCCACTATGAACGGGAAATATGAATTCCTCCGACTACCCTTCGGTCTGAAAAATGCTCCCGCCATATTCCAGCGGATGATTGATGATGTCCTTAAAGAATTCATAGGCCAAATTTGCTATGTATACATAGACGACATCATCATCTTTGGGGATAGCGAGGAGAGCCAACTAAGAAATATTGAAACCATTTTGACTCGATTACAGGAAGCTAATCTAAAAGTTAATTTAGAAAAAACTCATTTTATGAAAACGGAAGTTGATTTTCTAGGGTACATCATAACTCCAGACGGCATTCGGCTAGACACCAAAAAAGTCTCTGCTATTCAAGAACTCCTTCCCCCTTCGAATCTGAAAGAACTTAAATCATTTCTTGGTCTGACCTCCTATTACAGGAAATTTATTCGATATTACGCCCATGTGGCTAAGCCTCTGACCAATCTCACTAGAGGAGAAAATTCCCAGGTTAAGGCTAATCAATCCAAGAACATACCTATAACTCTGAACGAGAAAGAAACTAGGGCATTCAGTGATCTCAAGACGCTATTGACTTCATCAGAAGTTCTGGCATTCCCCGATTTTAACAAACCTTTCAACCTTACAACGGATCCCTCCGATTATGCCATAGGGGCAGTGTTGTCTCAGGGGGAATCCGGAAATGACAGACCAATTTCATGCATATCCCGCTCCCTTAACAAAACTGAAGAGAACTACGCGACGAACGAAAAAGAGATGCTGGCAATTGTCTGGGCCCTCGATAATCTGCGATCATACCTCTACGGAGCAAAGAGGATAAAAGTGTACACGGATCATCAACCCTTAACATTTGCGTTAGGCAATCGAAACTACAATGCGAAGTTGAAGCGCTGGAAAGCGCGCATCGAGGAGTATAATTGCGAATTGGTTTACAAACCAGGCAAATCAAACGTCGTGGCAGATGCTCTCTCGAGACTTAAGGTACAGATGAATCACTTGACCGACACAGCTAGACCTGTGACGGCACCAAGTTCGAATAACGTGGAACATGGCTCTGTGACTGACTCAGCTAGTGAAAACAACTCCACAACGGAAACTGTGGCGCCTAGCGCGAGATCAGATTTATCAACGGAAACAGCTACAGAGTCGGAGGGCTCTACAGATTCAGCCAGCGGAACTATGCACAGCGCAGAGCAGGATGGCTCTGATCTTATCCCGCATGTTGAGGCACCCCTCAATGTGTTTCGTAATCAGGTCATAATAAAGGCAGGGAAGGGTCTAAGTATATATGAAGAGCCCCATCCTGGTTACTCCCGACATTTCGTTGCCCAACAAAATTTAAATGAAGCGTATTTAGTAAAAATTCTTAAAGAAAAATTGAGTCCGAATCTGATAAATGGCATAAAGATACCGGAACCGTATATTGGAATGTTACAAAAAGTATATCTTAACAACTTTATAACTTACAAAGTCCGTATCACGCAGAGGATAGTAGAAGATGTGAAGAGAGAGGACAGGGTATGGCAACTTATTAGCGAGGAACATAGGAGAGCACACAGGAACCCAAGGGAAAATAAGCTACAATTGTTAAAACGATACTTTTTTCCTCGAATGAACAGTCTCGTTACGAAATATGCGAAAAAGTGTGAAATCTGTCTGGCAAACAAGTACGACAGGCACCCGGCTGAGCCTTGAACTACAGGCAACCCCCATACCATCATATCCGTGTGAAATCCTTCACATGGATACTGTGGAGGTGCAGAACGAAAAATACATTAGTTGCATCGATAAATTTTCAAAGTTTGCCAAGCTCTTTCATATAAAAGATAAATCATCGCTTTACCTTAGGGATAAAATCACTAAAATCTTGCATTACTTCACGGTGCCTAAAATCTTAGTAACTGATAATGAACGCAGCTTTCTCAGCCCAATCATTCTTAATTTTATACGTATGTTGGGTATAAAGCTGTATTTAACTCCTGTTCACCGTAGTGAAGTAAATGGGCAGGTAGAGCGGCTGCATTCAACGGTTTTGGAAATTTATCGCTGTCTGAAAGCGGAATATAAGGGTTTGCGTCCGAAGGAAATAATGAACATATCAGTCGACAGATATAACAACACCGTCCATTCGGTCACAAAAAAGGAACCATCGGACGTATTTTTTAATAGAACCGCAAGAATAAATTTTCAGAACTTGGTTAACTTTCGTGCTAGGGTTAATCACGAATTGAGAGGGGAAATTAGGAAAAAACAGGAATCATGCAATAGACGGCTCAATGCCAAAAAGCCATCACCAAGAAAATTTCGAAAGGGTGACGGGTACACGGCTTATAAAAAAATCCAGGGCAAAAATCTGCCTTTGTACCGCACGGAAATCGTGGCTCGGGATAACAAAGTAACAGTTATCACCTCCACGGGACGAAAAGTCCATAAGAGACACATTAAAAAAAAAAAAAAAAAAAAAAAAAGGGGAGAATAAAAGCGAAATTGAAAAAATGAAAATCATTTGATCATTTGCTAAATGCATGTATCGAATTTCTCCATTATACATTTAAGAAAAATTATATAGTAGACTAATTATAACTTGTAATATTATCCTTAAGTCCATATAGATAGTTAAAATAAAAATTTATAACGTTGATATGACTTCCTGTCATTTTTACTCAACGAGGAGATTCCACTCTTGCATCACTTAGTATCTATTTCACAGACTCATGCTTCTATCCGTCGCCGAAGGATTCCAGATTTTCAACTACAAATCACCCATAGTCTCCTTGAAGGAGGGCCATGGATGGATCGTTGATGGCAGCTTCAAGCTAGTACACACCATTGACCTGGCACGGTTTCAGAACCTTGTGGACGGGGTAACTAACGCTATAGCCAACAACATCGAGGACAAAGATAGAAAGCGCATAAAGGAATTTCATGTGCAACAGATAAGGGACCGCCTTAGCTTTCTAAAAGGCAAATCACAGAGGAAAGCTAGGTCTATCGACTGGATTGGAACAGCCTGGAAGTGGGTAGCTGGCAGTCCTGATGCCTCTGACTGGAACGAAGTGCTTAAAAGCCAAGGAAGAATAATTGAAAACAACGACCAACAGTACCAAGTCAACGAGAAACTCATTGACATTACAAAGGATATAACACGCAAGATTAACCTGGTGATTGACAGATACGAGCAAGGGGTCAAGGACAACATTTCTGGAAGATTCGAGCAAGACGCCTTGGACGAGATCATACTCATAAAAGGGGAGATAAACGAAATCGTTAGGGCCTGTCAGATGGCGAAGAGCGACCTAATTAACACGAACCTACTAAATACTGAGGAAATCAACAAGGTTATAAGCGAATTGGAGACCCTCCCGTACGCCAACGAAATTGAGGCAATCGAGTATGGAACACCATCAATCTTCACCAATGGATCGATGCTGTTGTATGTTATTTCAATGCCGAAAGTGGGACAAGAGGAATTTAACCTACTTATAACAAGGCCATCGGTAATCGAGGGAAAACAGATCGAGATGAAATTCAGAAAAATGCTAGTTAATCACGAAAAAACCTTTGGCATCGTAGCGAATTGTCTTTCAATTAACAACTCGACAATCTGCGAGGACAAATCACTGCAGAAAATTCCTGAGGACGCTTGCGTCTCTAGGCTACTGAAAGGAGGATCAGCGACTTGTGTCTTCCGGACTAACAATGAATAGATTATTGAACTCATCAAGGAGGACACAATTTTTGTCACTAATTTCAATGGTGATTTAACCTCTAACAATGTTTCAAAGTTTCTTTCAGGCACATACGTAATCCAGCTCTACAACGAAAGCATCCGGCTGAAGGGTAGAACATTTTCGAGCTCTACGGTTACAGCCTTACAAGCCCTTCCCCCCGCTACGTGCACGGCATCAGCGTTCGGAACATAGAACGCCTAGGTAATCTAACTCGAGAATTTAAAATCTCTATACTTACAGAAGCTGCAATCTTAACCTTTGTGGCATCAATCGTCTTCATCATCTGGAGGAAGATATACTCAAAACCCCGCCTTCCAACGGTTTCACCCATTGACCTATCGCAGGCAGTAGTCTGACCCTGAGGTCACCTAAGATCTACGGCCCGTAGATTTTAAAGGAGGGAGGAGTTATCACCATCTGTAACGCACACCTGCAAAAAATATATCAACGCGCACAAACCTGTTCCCACTGAGTCAGCAGGTTATTGGCCAGGTCCCACATACAACAACGGTACTAGCTGCGGCATTACTTTCCCACGACATGAAATATGGATGACACCCGATGCAGGCGGATACACGCGCTGCGTGCAATTAGGCGACTCAGCGGATTGGCCATGGGCGATGGGACTACCCATGGCATGGATATAGTTTTAAGTTTTTTAGTCTTAATTTGGACCTCAGGCAATACGGACATTTATAACGTTTTAATTCGTGTTTTATTCTTCAGGAACGAGTTGGACCAACCCAGGTTGGTGTTCGGTTTTTTTTGAGACATCCTCGACAGGATTATCTAACTTTTATCTTGTTTTATTTGTATGCATATTATGCATATTAATAAAATCCTTTTTCTATTTCAAAGAGAAAATCAATCACCAAACATTACATCATGCCGATCAGGATAGAGCACTAACAGACAAAATAAAATTGTCCGGAAATTTCAAAATTTTAAGGTTTCCTACCAGCGGATTATGAAAAGAAACAAACAGACGGGAGGGACGTCTCTTCGTGGGGTTATTTTGAAGAATTCAACCGGGTATATAACGTCGAACCACCAGACGGGCTTGTGGCAGAAGTCTTTGGACATCGAAGTTATGAAAGTGAAAATGACGAGGAGGAAGGCAAAGACTCCTACGAAGAAAAGAAAAAAAAAAATTCCAAAATGTCGAACACCGATGTAATGAAATTTTTAGAAAAAATAAGATGAGCGGCGCCACCACAACATTTTTGTTTGAAAGGGATCGATTTGTTAGAACCGTTTCTACAGGAACAATATCCGTTTTTGCATGAAAATGATGTTGCCATCATAATATCTGCAGTTAAAAAGCGATATTGCAAAACCAAATTTTATGAAAATTATAGCGATTGGTCAAGTGGTGAATTTGTGATTCCATTAACATGACCAGGAAACTAATTTTGCTCGCGGTAGACCAAGAAAGGACTTCGTAGAGTGCTTGATCACAATGCTATTGAAAACGATTCCAAGTGATCAACTGGAACAGTTAAAAGACCAATCTTTGGAACTTCATACAAAGTGAGAATGTGATGGTTCATCTGGGCAGAGCGAATATATGCAGACATTTACCATTGGCAACCAAGAAGCAACGGATTCTCAACTTTTCATGACATGGATCAATCCTCGTCCTTCTTCCACGCGATATTGCAGAGCTCTGAAATTTGAATACAAGAAGGAAACACTTGACATTATACGAGAAGAGAAACACCGTGTGGAAAATGAAATTGCAGAGCTGGAAGAGAGCTCAATGGCCGTTGGAATGCATGTTGTAAAAGTGAGACACCGTCACTTTATTTTACGATGATAGATGGAAAAGTAGCTCAATCTGTGACAAATACTAGTTCTGCGAGCAATTGCATTATTCAGAGATGAACGACTTATCTAAGTTGCAATCTAAAGTCATGAATTGGGGATTGTCAACACTTCACGAACGGATTAGATTTATGGAGTACATACTACACCTGGGATAAAACTTAAGCTTCAAAACATGGAGAACTAATGAAGTTACTCGTGCTATTTAGGAAGAGAAAAAAAAAAACGAATTCAAGCGGAATTTATTTAGAAGGTTGGAAAAAAAGTTGATGTGGTACAGCGCTGCCAACCGTGTGATAATTATGCTACATGTATGATAATTTCAGGTCTTGTATGATGTATGATAGGAATTCATTATCATACGCAAAATGTATGATAATTTTCATATTTGAAAAAAGTAGCATAATTTGCAATTCTCGTAAGAAATTCATGTATATACAGCAATTTGCTTTTAATTACACAAAAAATCTATTACGTTTCTCATCGAAAATATAAAACAGACACTCTTCAATAAAAGTGTAACTTGTCATCACTGATCAATCTAGTACTTAGTATACTGCACTGAATTCTGATCTGCCCTCTGTCGCAGGTGCAACAAAAGCACACATACATTTTTTATGTGTGCTTTCTGCTTTCTGCTGTGTGCAAAGTTTGTTTTACAAATTACCGTTCGTGTTCGTCTTCGTAGTCGTAGCTGTTAGCTGTTGGCCTGTTGCGTAGGTATAAATCAAAAAGAAACGAAACGACGCGACGTTAACGTAGTATCCAGTGCCAGCGCATTTTTAATGTATGTATTTCGTTTCTCGTAATTTGAGTAAAATATTATCAAAAGTGCAAATAACTTCACCATATCTTTTGTTTGTTTGCTATAAAACTATCTACCTTGCGTTTGAATATTATTTCCTTGTTTTTTTTTTTCGAATATTCGAGATTGACGAGTAATTGAATTTGATTTGCTTACTGTAAGTACCTATTTTAATTAAATCTTTGGTGAATCTCCTAACAAATTTCAAATAACCAGGTACAAAACATGGAAATGGAAATATCTTCCTTTTCCACCGACGACGAGACAAATAAAGAGCTCGAGCGTCAGCCCCAGCAGGAGATTATAAAACGTAAGACCCAAAAGCGCCTTCAAAAATATAGGTCCGAATGGCGGCAACTACCAGAATATAAAGGATGGTTGCAAAAGGTTCCCAACGATGCATATAGTGCAAAATGCAGCGATTGCAGTATAATTTTTAAGGCTACCAAAACGGTGCTTAAAAATCACTCAAAAACTCAAATACACGCAAAAAATATGTCGGGTAAGTGCGTTTGATTGCTTTTTATGTATTTTCTATTTCTATGCACCCCGCGGCCAAAGAATTCGCGTTTAAATTTTCGAAGTTTTAGTCTATGAATTGTTGTTGAGAGAACAACAATAACAACTCGTAGCCACAGTCACTTCTAGTAGGAATAATAGCTATTTTAAACTACACCACTTATTCATTATCCTTGCCATCCTTTGATGGAATTTGTTATTTTATGTCTTGATTTAAAGAAGAAGAACTATATTTTGGGATATATACTATATTTATTTCGAAATGTCACCAGAAAATTTGTGATTTTTTTTCGTTTGGAAAAATTAAGATTTTAGGGCTTTTTGGTAACATTTTGAAATAAATATCCATAGTATACTATACACTGACCGGCATAAGTATTTTAACAAAACTAAAGTTAATTCTACTCGTAATTTGAACTTACTTCATGTAAAATTTGGCATCGATGGAAAGGTCATTTAAATTCCGTTTGAATGATACGACACTTTCCTTAACCCATTAAGTACCCATTGAAAATTTAGAACTTTTGTAGAAGTCTACTTTTTTGACTTTTTTCCTCGGTAAAAAAAAAATGTTTTGATGCAAAAAGTTTCTTCAAACAATTCCAATATTCCAATAAATTTTTCAAAAATCTCTTCGCTAATATTTTTTATAATTTTTTGAATGTGATGATCTCAGACAAATTTTGTATGAAAAGGAAGAAAAAGTGGCTAAAATAGTCATTTCTAGCAATTTTCAAAAAATTTTTTCATTTATACTCATTGTACAAATAGGTGTCTCCATTGACAAATGTACAAGTTGGCCTGCGATCTCTGGTGGCAAAGAAAAGAACCCTAACAAACATACAGGAATCTGTCATCGGTAAGCGGTACGTGTATTTTTGTAAAGGTAATTTATTTATTTTATAAATGACAAACTATTTTAATTGATATAAACGCATTGTCGGTCTAAAATTCAAGTATTGTTTATGAAAAATAAAATAACCCCGTGTTCAAAAAATATGTTTGA
The DNA here is from genome assembly GCA_949372485.1 of Cheilosia soror. Taxonomy (NCBI): domain Eukaryota; kingdom Metazoa; phylum Arthropoda; class Insecta; order Diptera; family Syrphidae; genus Cheilosia; species Cheilosia soror. Next base: position 35,952,708 of record OX443561.1, read on the forward strand.
ATCGTTTAAAAGTGGAATGAAAAACTTGTGTTGGTTTGGTGTAAACAATTTTGTTTTTTGGATTAGACTCTTTTTTAACTGTTTAAAGTTCTTTAAAGTATTGTTAATATTCTATTTATTGTGCAGGATTATCCCAAATACCAATGGCGGACCCAACTAACCGAGATTTATCTCAAACTTTGTCGATAACCATCTGCGATATTGCCGAATATTTTAGCGGCATAAAACGCTCCATTCGCGAAGGGGAAGAGCTCGTCAAGGCTGGTTGGGTCTATGCTATAGGTGTGATTCCAGATTCAGCAAACAGTGATGTAACTGGTCTGGTTATTAATGCATCCTCGATGACTTCAAAACCCCACGAAATAAAACTAAGATATCTTACGAAGTCTTGGAAATTTTGGATTTGTACTTGCTCGTGCAAAGCCGGTGAAGGAAGAAAATGCAAGCACATAGCTGCATGTCTCATACATATTAACAGGTTCGATTGGTTATTAACTCTACAAATAATATTGAATTCACATTAGAAACGTTTCTCTATTCCGCAGGACACCTTGTCTTCAACCCATAAGCTGCACAGAGGTGACACAAAAGTGGGGCAAAGTTGGAAAAGAATTTGTTCAACAGTACAACGCTGTTAATGCATCAGACTTGTGCCATAGCCGGTTAAAAATTAATATCAAGACAGATGTCGTGACCAAGGAACAAGAAAATGAAATTTTTGAAGAGTTCTTGGCAGGTATACCGTATACAATATTCTTTTTTAATTGCCGACATAATAAATAGACAGTAGGTATAAACTTTCCACTTTTATATGTTTTTACAATTTCAGCTAAACCCAATTGCGAACTTAGCAAATTCTTCTTTGGTGTTCGATCATCCGGAGAAGTATGTCGAGCGGCTGGAGAAAGGAAAGAAAAGGAGGACAACGGGTTTTTTATGTTCATTGTTGGTTCTGATGGACTAAAAACCTTTATCCCGATAATGAACTCCTTTATTTCTTCATCCAATGCTTCACTGGTTCAAAGGATTTCGAAAACCAAAGAAGAAGCTGCACAAATTTGCGAGAACACTATTATGCAGAGTAGTGCACAGTGGCTTGTAGAAAGAAAATTGCGAATCACTGGAAGTATTGCCTACAAGCTATACACATATTCGCAAAACAAAGCGCCGAATTGGAGAAAGAAGCTATCGACCATTTACGATGGAAATTTTAAAGGCAATGAGGCAACAAGGTATGGGCACCATGCTGAAAGGTTGGCAAAACAAGAATACGGCAAGAGGTATTTGCTGTTTGATGTCGGCTTGGTGATCTCGACAAGTCTTCCATATCTGGCAGTAAGTCCTGATGGAGTTGCATATGACGGCGATGAGTGGCGGCTTCTCGAAATTAAGTCACCAACTAAGGGAAAGGAGGTTCCAGCCAAGCAGCTTCTTGAAGGATTAGATTACCTGGTAAGATCTGGAGACGATTTTAAATTAAAAAAACAACATGCATTTTACGGCCAGGTGCAATTAGGCTTGGCTATTTTAAACGTAGAGACTTGCGACTTTGTGATTTATAGTTCCTTTGATAATTCAATGTGTACAATAAAAGTAAAAAAAGATGAACATTTTATTGGAGTTTTTATTGAAAGACTGAGCTGGGTGTACTTTGAACATGTGGTACCTTATATATTAAGCAACTGAATGTGATTTTTTTGTTATGAAGTAATTTTTATTTATTTTTTTTTATTCTTTAAAAGATATTTGTTATGTTTCTTATTCTTTTTGTTTATGTTACTGTTTATTTACTTAATGAAATGTGATTTTTTTTATAAACACTTTCCATTCGCTGGAAAAAATACAAAAAATGAATTTAAAATAATGAAGTTTTGTTTGTATTCTTTACTTTTATTTTAAAAACTTTTCATCACTCAGTATAGGGGAACTTAAGTTAGATAACGCACATAAAACCGTCATTATGTCATCCATATAGGGTACAACGGCTACACCAACTTTTTCGGATAATACTTTGAAGACTTTCAGCCTTGCTATCCTTCTTTCCACATGAACTCTTGCAGCAGCAATTTTAGTATTCCTCTCAATATCTTGTTTAGATAATTTTTCGAAATTAAACGCAGGTCTTACCATTTCAATTCCAGCTTTAGAGAGTTCATCACCAATCATAAATCCTTTGTCGACCATAACAGCATCTCCGGGTTCAAGTTTTTTAATTAAATCCTCTGTTAAATTAAAAATGGCCTTATCAGAAGACTTTCCAGTAGCAACTTTACTGATATAATTTATTGATCCCGATGGTGACACTCCGATCAGAACTTTTAATGTTTGTGTACCTTTATAGTGAGAATATGTACATGTCCTACATTTTAGGCATTGAAAAGTCACCGTTTTCATTTCTGTGCAGTCAAGGACAGTTTTCACATTCGAAAAATCTTTAAAACACACTGGTAAACTTCGTACATTTTGCTCTTTGCTTTGCCAGTATATAAAACATTTTGTCAAAGCCGCTAAATGCTGGATAGTATCAGCAAAATATAATTTAGCAGTCCTCTCACAAATCTGAAACGATATGGCCAGTTCCGCAAATGTAGAATTTGACTTCAGCTTGTACATGGTCATGAGGATTCTTTCTCTCATTGGCATTAGTACCTTCTCTTCTTTTCTGATTTTTGCAGATAATTTTACCAACGTGTTCAGAGTGTTAAAATCTTCAAGACCAGTCATGGTTGAAAGCTTTTTGTCAGTATCCCAGAGTGCGGTGTAACCATTAACAAATGGGTTCAAATCGACCTGCACTCCTTTATTTGATGTTGTCTGTTCCTGTTGAGATTCGTCGATGAGTGCATCATCGGCAGGATTTTCAGCATGGTCCCAAAGTTCGATTTCTTCATCAGATCTAATAAAATACAATAGTTATGTGTATAATTACAATAAAACAAAATTCGGATTCTCTTACCTTCTTCTTCCAAGAGGTTCAGCATCGGCAAGTAAAAGTTCATTAACTTCTTTTGTAGATCTACGAAAACAATTACAGTTTAATGGATAAAATATAATGGAATAAAATTCTTATGTTATTACCTCCTGTTTTCAATTGTTTTGCACCGAGCTAATATTCGCCTTGCACAATTACTCGTCCAATTTTCGGTTGCTAATTTTGGAAGGTTTCTGCTTGGAAATGCTCCTTTGACCAAACGCGTGCAGTATCTTTTATTATCTCTTGCAATTGGCTTTAATATATCGCCTTCTTTAAAATGCAAACTACATATTTTAAAGAATTTAGGAAATGATTTTCCCATGCGAAGAACAATTGACCACTTTTTTAAAAGGAATCGAGAGTTTAAAACTTCTTTTGGAATTTTGTACATGGTTATACCACTTTGTCTATATGAGTTGCACTGGGGTACACCACAATGAGACGCTCGATCCAACACTTTTTCTTTATTTTCCATTACTGTCAACTATTTTGAAATTTATTTTTATGTTTTTAATTAACAAATGTATTTATTTTCCACAATATTTAATTATTTATTTTCGCTTAGCTTCTTTTACGTATATTTTTTCGCTGATCTGTCAAACTTGTATGTCTAGTAGGGTTCAAATTATAGCCGCTAGGGTACACCCTCCATTTCTCGATAAGCCAACGAAAAAAAATGGATAGTTTTTTTTGTAAAAAATGCTGAAGCTGAGAAAAGTCAGAAGAGTGTGGAGATAGCCGAGGTGAAACTATGTGGGCTGCTGGCAGAACACAACATTCCATTCAAGCAATGGATCATATAGTAGATGTTCTTAAGAGCTGCTTTCCTGACTCAAAAGTAATATATAGATACATACTACCTACTTTTGTAATCCTCACTTTTTTTTAGTCTGGGTAAAGTATATGTTTACTCTGTGAACAGCAAACACAAATTTAGTGCTAAATAGATATATACATACCCAGCACTACTATGTGTATTTTTTATTTAAGAATCATTATTAATTAAGTAAGGGAATTACGATGACCATTTCAGACACAATTTTCAGTTATTCAATTCTTTATTTTGATGAAGAATACCTCCTTTATAAAATAACGTAAATAGAACACATTTTAGGCTCAAGTTAGGGCACATTAGCATTATTATTTTGTTCATGAATTTTGGTTTTCTTAATGTTTACCACATAATTTTTAAGAATTTAAATGAAATACAGAACGAATAATCGGCCCAAGCGAGCTATCCGTCGGAACGGAAAATTCTCCGATTTCATACGAACCGGAGGATTTTTGCTTCGAGGTATATGTACTTCGGAACAGCTTTTCGGAATATGTATCGCACACTTGCGTTTTGCGTTTCAGTTCAAAGTAATTGGTTGTATTTGTTGCTTAAATTTGTGTTTTCAGAGCAAAAACAAACGAAAAAACAAGCACTAAATAGGAAAACCCCTGTACCACGAAACAACATCATGTCAAATCAATGCGTTGTCGCATTTTAATTATTCTTTCCGAATGCGGATACCTCGAATGTAATTTGAGTCTCCGACGGAGTATGCGTTGCGGAGAATTCTCCGTTCCGACGAATACCTCACTAGGGCCGAATAACGTACTTCTAAAACATAGAACATTTATGTTTTTGTATACAAAATAATTCCTAATGAACATCATTTTCAAATACAGAACTGTTCATTACTATAATGAACGGATGGTCACCGTAAATATTATATAACTTTGAATTTATTAAGCGATAGTGAAACGTTTACGCTTTGCTTTTTTTTAGATCTTAGAAAAAGTTGCCTGTAAAAGAACAAAAGCTGCTGCAATCACAAAAAATGTGATAGGAAAATCACACAAGGAGGCATTAATTGCAAAATTTAGAATGAACAAATTCAGTGTTATGATAGATGAGTCGACTGATATTACTTCTAACAAAGCGACTTGCATTGTTGTAAGATACTACGATTCACAACGCACAAAAATTGTTAGCTCGTTTTTTGACTTAGTCGACTTGTTCCAGGGAGACATCGATAAAGCAACGGCAAAGGTCATCTACGAAGCTGTTGAAAATGCAATAAGCAAATGCAGCATTCCTATTGATAATGTAGTTGGTTTTGGGTCAGATGGTTGCAATACCATGATGGGTGATTACAATTCGGTTAAGTCAAGATTCGAGCAAAGTTGTAAGGGTATCTATATAGCTAAGTGTATATGTCATTCTTGTGCCATTTGTGCTAGCGAAGCAGCAAAAATGCTACCACGTAGATGTGAGGACCTCTCGCGATATATTTAGCTTCTTTAAAAATAGTGCTAAGAGAAAAGCAATTTTTTTAAGATTTCAAAAGCTGTTGGACCTAGATCCACATTCAATATTGAGGCCCTCACAGACGCGATGGTTGTCATTGCACCAAGTCGTAAATAGAATTCTGGAACAGTGGGAGGCACTTATATTATTTGTTGGTGAAATTAATATTGAGGAAAAACTTTCAAGTGCGGACAGGGTTTTGCAAAATTTGAAGGATCCGCAAGTTAAACTATTTTTTTTTGTTTTTAGATTGGGTTCTTCCAAAATTTAACGCCTTAAATGCATTTTTTCAGTCAGAAAAATGCATTATTACGACAGCACATGAAAGTATGTGTTCGCTTTACAAGCAACTCCTTTCATCCTTTCTGGAAAATCGTTATATAAACAGCTGTACGCTAAGTGCCATTGATCCGTATACGTCTTCGTATCAACTTCAAGACAACCAGATTTACCTAGGCTCAAAGGTTTTGGAAGAGGTTCAATCAATTCTAAATAATTCTGCCAGACCGCCATCTGATAAACGAATAGACTTGCAAATGATTGCAGATTTTAAAGACCGTTGTCGGAAATTTTTAATTTTTTTTTTTTTGCTTGCTATCAATTGGGTCAAAGGTATGATTTTTCGGACAAAGTTCTTCAAAGCCTGCACATTTTTACCCCAAAAAATGCCATTGATTGTTCTACAAGAACGAACTTTCCCTCATTGCTACCCCTGATACAGCTTTTGCCCCGATGCAAAGAAAATGGAGTAGAAACTCAGAGCCTAGACGATGAATGGAGAATTTTAGTTTTTTGTAAATTACCAGACACAATCCTACAGCAAACAGAGCCAGATGTATTTTGGGGTAATCTTCTGGATTACAAAAATGAAAATGGCGAAAAGCCTTTTTATAATATTTCGAAATTTGTTTTAAATATTCTTTGCCTGCCGCATGCTAATGCTGATTTAGTCACTTAGGTCTTATTAAAACAAAACTGCGTAACTCACTAAATAACCAGTCGGTCACCAATATTTTAATGGCAAAAGAAGAAATGAAATCTTGTGGCGATTGCACAAAATTTATGCCTAGCTCCTCAATGCTAAATAAATTAAATAAAAATATGTACGATGTCAAATTAGGGGATAGTTTTATAGATAATGATGATGTTGTTAATTCAACAGAGCAAGGCTTTTTGTAAAATACATACAGTCTGTCACGAAATTGTTTTTACAAATTTCTTGACAAGCTCATTTTTGCGTATTTTTTATTACTTTCATAATGTAGTATTTTTGGTTACTGTTCGTTAGTAGATATATTAATAAAAAGAAATTTATTAAAAAATCCTTGACAAACTGTACATTGTAAAATATAGTCATATTACGTTTTGTAATATAACTATAAAAATAGACTGACTTTATTATGGTAGCTACATACTATGTAATCAAAATGAAAATTTGTTTCAATTCAGCTTTTGTAAATATTTTAAAACGTAATATAACTATAAAAATAGACTGATTTTATTATGGTAGCTACATACTATGTTATCAAAATGAAAATTTGTTTCAATTCAACTTGTGTAAATATTATAAAATAAATAATATATAAAATAAATAAAACGTGTCAAGAAACATCGAAAAAATGTGTTTGCATTTATTTTTTAAATTTAATTTTATAACTGTCTTTGGATATCGTACGACATGGCGACTGGCGGCTGCAAAAACAGTTTTCATAGTAAAAGTAATGGATTTTTAAGGTAAGTTATTTTTTTGGTAATTAAAATCCAAATCAAATACCAACACCCCCCCCCCTCTCTATCTTTCTTCAATGCAGTGTTTAAGTGTATGATAATTTTCTCTTCAACGTGATAAAAATGAGCGAATTGTATGATAACTCATTTACAAAAATATGGCAGCACTGATGTGGTAAAACAAAGAACTGGAACAACGAATGACGGTAACACTTTACGGAGATTTTTAAAATAGACATAAGATTGATTACGAGACTCGCTGTCATATTGGAAGTTATTTGTAGCAAACTTTCAATTGATGCTCAATAGTTTAAAGCTTACATATTCTGAAGAGACAGCTAAACTGGCAATATCATTATACCTTTGGCATTTCATGCCCGCAACGGTTCCTAAAATGTTATTACACGGAGCAGAAGTAATAGAAAGTGTAGCCTTGCCAGTTGGATCACTTTCAGAAGAGGCAGAAAGCAGAAATAAAGACTACAAGTGCTAGGACTAGGACCCACCACTCTAGGAAATGTTCCCGGATATTAACGAATGAGGATATTTTTCATGTGATCATGATATTATTACCAAATTAAATTAAGACCTGAACCAAAAAAAAAGCAAGGTGATCACAGATCTGCAAGCAAGGTGTTCTGGCAGACCATCCGCCGTCTTAGAGGTAGGAAGTGGAACATTATCGAAGGAGTCAAATCCAAAGATGGTACACTTCTTTCTAATGAGGAGGACATCTTGCGCAGATGGAGCGAGCACTTTTCCGAATTGCTCAATCCAATCCAGGGCATTGAGGATGACACATCCATCGCCTTAAGCAGGGCGGAAAATAGTCCCACGGTAGAGGAAGTCACTTTTGCGATCAAATCGCTAAGAGCTGGCAAATCTGCCGGAGTGGATGAAATCCGGCCAGAAATGCTAAAGGCCTTAGGTGAAGAGGGAGTCAAATGGCTCTCTCGTGTCATTAAAGTGGCCTGGGAATGCGGCGAAACTCCCAGCGATTGGCAGATTGGGGTGATTGTGCCCCTTTTCAAGAAAGGGGATAAAAGGGATTGCTCCAATTACAGGGGTATATCACTTTTAAGTCTCCCCGGAAAAGTCTTTGCCAAGGTGCTGGAAACGCGTTGCAGAGCTGTGGTCGAGGCACGATTAGGAGATGAGCAGTGCGGCTTTCGTCCCGGCAGAAGCACAACCGACCAGTTATTCACTCTCAGAATGGTACTTGAGAAGGCTTGGGAGTATGCTACACCTGTTTACGCTTGCTTCGTAGATTTGGAGAAAGCATATGACCGAGTCCCTCGAGGGAAACTCTGGAGTGTATTACAGCAGTATGGAATTGATGGTTCTCTCTTGAGAGCCATTCAATCTCTTTACACAAACTGTAAAAGCTGTGTTCGGGTAAACGGCGTTAAATCAATACCTTTCACCGTGGGCGTTGGACTTCGCCAGGGGTGCGTCTTGTCTCCTCTCCTTTTCATTACTTATATGGACTGGATGTTACAGCGCAGTCTTGGCGAAGAACGTTTCGAATTGGGAGATCTGAGGATAAGTCATTTGCTCTTCGCTGATGACTTGGTCATCCTTGGGTCCTCTCAGACTGAACTTCAGCGCGCACTCGATCGGTTTGTAGCCGTTTGTGTTGAAGCTGAGATGAAGGTAAATGTGAACAAATCTGAAGTGATGGTCGTCTCTAGAACGCCTGTTCAATGCACTCTGCATGTTAGTGGAGTCCCATTGAAACAGTGGAGAAGTTTAAGTATCTCGGGGTCTTATTCACGAGTGATGGAAGGAGCAATGCCGAGTTTTCCTGTAGGATTGGTCAGGCTGGATCGATTTTGAGACAGCTTGGTCATTCTGTTATCAGGAGGACTGAACTTGGTGTCAAAGCTAAGCTGTCAGTCTTTAATTCGGTGTTTGTTCCAACTCTTACCTATGGTCATGAGGTTTGGGTAATGACCGAAAGAATAAGATCGCGAATACAAGCTGCCGAAATGAGATTTCTCCGTAGTATTGCTGGTGTGACCCGTAGAGATCGCATCAGAAATACTAGAATACGTGAGGAACTCAATGTCGAGCAGCTACTTCTCCGGACGGAGCGATCCATGCTTCGGTGGTTTGGGCATGTTAAACGCATGTCCCCGACAAGGATTCCACGACGTGCTATGGAATCCGTACCATCGGGCAGGCGTCCCCTAGGTAGACCCAGGATGAGATGGTTAGATCAAATTCATAATCTCTCCTCTACCCGTATGGGGATTGCCCTTGATGATTTAGAGTCGATGGCGGAGGATCGAGAGCTATGGAGGGTCCACTTGAGCAACCTACATCCGCGACCCACTTAATGGACAAGCGGACCATTGAAAATGAATGAATGAATGAATGAATGAACCAAAAAAAAAAAAAAAACATCTTCCTTTTAGTGAAGAAGCTCTTGAATTAATTAATTAATTTATAATTTATACTTATTTATTTATTTATTTTATATTTTTAATATACATATGCTTGTATTATGATGTATGTATTTAACTATTTCGCTTAAAAATATAACAAAAAAAAAATAAATAAATGAAAAAAAAACCTTTTTGTTACAAGACAAAATGCAATAACTTGTCTTTCGTTAATTTTTGTTAACCAAATTTTGTCCAAATATGTGTTTGCCCCATCCAAATTTATTAGTTCAGATTTTATAGATTTTTTTCCTCTCACCCATACAAAGGGCCCCACCCCCACTGCGCGCCGTCCCACCATTATGTACCTTTACGATAATCTTTATAGCATAGAGAAGCCAGCAGCAAGATTTTCAAAAAAAAAAAAGTAATTTTTAGGTGGAAATTCCCATAAAAACAGTGAAAGTAAAGTGTTTTTTATCAAAATTGGCCAGAAGTTTTTTTTATCAAAGCTGGTACAAAATAAATTGTTGCATCTTCTTTATTGTTTTAAACATAAAATTACCATTCGAAATCAAAGATGTCACGAGAAAAAAACTTTGAAAGCGGAAGAGAGTGCAAAATTCTTGCATTCAAAGACTGTGGCCTTTCTGAACGTGAAATTGGTAAATCAAACACAGTTATACACAACTTTTTAAGATTAGGTAAAAATTATAAAAAAAAATGCTAGCCCTTGCGCATAATAAAAGACTTACAACTCGCCAGGTGGGATTGGTATCCAATGAAGCATTCAGAAATAAACACATTGCTTCCCAAATAAAGGCCAAACTGAACTTTTAGAAGTGTAAGACAAGTTTTAAAAGCTAACACTAACGTTGTGTACAAAAAAATGATGCAAGAAGCCACCGTTCAATACAGAATATAACGCAGTCAGCAATACTTAATTTAATATACATACATATACAATACATGAATATAATAAATTTCAGCCAATATTCTTCTGCAACTTTGGCAGAGGCTGCTAAAAAATGGTTAACATTCTCAGTACCTCAAAAATTTAAACCTAAAATACAAAAAAATGTTAAACATCGTTAAAATATGGCCTTAAATGAGTTTGTGTTAACTGTTTGGACACTTGTGTTAAAAGCGTTATCGAAATAAACAAACTTGGTGAATATTGTGAATTATTTCGAAAACAGAGTAAACAAATTTTTGAAGACCTAAAAAAAAAACATCTTGTAATAAATCAACTCTTAGTAAATAAAGTGAAGGGGATGAAATTAAAACTTAAGACAACAAAAATGTGTGTGTAAACATAAATTATGCAAAAGCAGTCATAGAAAAAAGTGATGTACAATTATTATCAAACCTCGTAAGACCAAGAAAACAAAATCGGACTACGACGGCACTAAAAGTAGATGAAATTAAAAATGTTCAAAATGGTGCGGTGTTGATAAAAGGTGATAAAAAAATCGATCAACGTTATTGAAAGAAATAACAACAAAGTTCAGTAATGAATACGAAATTAAATCCCTACCACAAAGAAAGCTACAGCTTCTGATAGTTGAAATGAGAGAGAAATAGAAAAGAAAGGATTGAAATAGTGCAATCACTACAATCGCAAAATAAAATGAGTGATGTACCTAAATATTAAATGTGTTCGTGTGTATGTCTTCTAAGTGAAAGAACTTGAACTCCATAATTGAAGTTGATAGTGCTAGCAATGCCAAAATTAAAGAAAGTGGAAAATTAAATGTTGGTTGGGATAAATGTCCTGTTTTTCAGTATGTAGATGTTTCAAGATGTTTTAACTGCTGCGGATTTTACCATTCGGCTATAAATTTCCGTAGGGAGAGTGTAAATTGCATAAATTACCGAGGGGCAAGTAATCGGTGTATTCAAGGAACTTTTCTGTACGTATTCATGGTGAATCACAGTGTATTCAAACGTATTCACACGTATTCACATGTATTTACGTGTATTCAAGCGTATTCACGCGTATTCACGCGTATTCACGCGTATTCACAAGGTATTCAAGTGAATTCACGCGTATTCACATGTATTCTCGCGTATTCACTTGTATTCAATGTGTATTTTTTGTGTAGTCACGTATTCACATATTCATTTTCATTGCTTTTTATTAAGATTGCAATGACGTCAGAACTGTGCGTTCGTGTTATTATTGCACTTGCCTTGACGCAATATGCTTGTCGTTGTTGTTTCCTTATACATGGTGTCCCCGTTAAGCAGTATATTTTTTTCTTAAGCGGAGAATCCTGAAGTTACACCAAAAAAAAAATTTAATCACCATATTTCTCGTTATAGCCCATGAAAGTGGGTGACCTCTAATTCGGAGGTGTAACCACTTTAAACGCTATAACTTCTAAACTATTATAGGTAGGTACAACAAGTACTCTCCATTGGATATATACTTTTGGGGTATCCGATGAATATACCTTCCTGTGGAGGGTATAAAAATGGTTTTGTACATTTCGAAAAGACAATTTAGTAGGTAGCGCAAGCTACAAAAAAGTTATGGTTTCTTAAACTCAAAATTATGAAAGTTTGTTGTTTAATTTGCATACCCTCCGCAGAAAAGTATACTTACTTTGTCATTACATTTGTAATGCTAAGAAGAAGTCACCGGAGACCCCATAAAGTATAAATATATTCGTGAAAAGCCGGTTGATACCCAAATTTTAAAACACCATGTAGCTGGGTATTTGCTGATAGGTATCAGCGCTTTGTTGATACCGTGTCAGCTCCTCCAAAGGGAACGACGTTCAAACGCAGTGGCGGCAAAAATTGAGGGTGAGATTTTGCGTACTATGTAAGTTCAGCCTTTTCAGATAATAGATTAAATCTTTTCCATTTAACACCGGTACAGGTTTTGCTACCAGGAGATGCGCAAAAAAGAGTGGAACTTTGCAAGTGGCTACTACGCAAACAGACAGTAATCGGGCAATTTCTCAAGAACACTCTGTGGACTGACGAAGCGCAATTTACGATAGATGGAATTATAAACCACCAAATTCCTCAACCATACTTTTAACGAACGATGGACTAGTCGATTTGGCTTTGGCATCAACCCTTAGTAGACAGAGAAAAATGCCGAGTTTCTTTCTGATCATTTTTGTCTGACAAAAAATGGCTTTTACTTACAGCGTCTGTTGATCTAACGTAAAAAAGTTACTCAACATAATTTTTAGGAAATTTCTTAAGAATAAACATTTCATAAAAAAGATAAAAATTTATTAAGTAAACATTTTGAGAAAAAACATTTTAAGTAAAAAAATCAAGCAAGGATAGCTCCTTTTTTGCAGCTACACAAATGTACTCGAACTTTCTTTTCAAAATGTACAAAAAAATGTTTCTATCTGTAGTTTAAAGTGGTTGCATCTCCGAATTAGAGGTCACCAACTTTGATGGGCAATAACGGGAAATAGGGTTGTAATAAATCCCCCTGCCATACAATTTTTTGTTCGGTGGACCTTCAGGATCACCTTATTTACCTATTTGATATTACTAATTGCGAATGGCCTTAAAATCAAAATACAAATTGTACCTAATCAATGTAATTTGAATCACTTTGAACTTGAAAATGTTCTGTATGGCTACGCTGACCATCCATACTTTATTTAAAACGACAGTCCTTTCTTTTTTGTCCAGTAATTTTACGAAACTCATGTCAAAATTTTCCAATAGAATTTTACATTTTTGGTAGTAGAAGAACGTGAGAGGGTCATATTTCATGAAACACCAGATTGGCCAAGTATTGAAAATAATCTACCAATTATATATTAAAAACCGACTTATTTTTAAATGGATTTTAGATGAAATATGAAAAACACAAACTTTTTTAACGGGGACGGTGGCGAAGCCACAGATAAACGCAAATTTTCTTTCGGGAAAGCTAAACTAGGTATTTACATTGTAGAGGCGTTGTAAGGAAATGTAATTTATACGGCTATAAGTGAATATCAATCCAGTATTTTTTTGGTTTTACTATTATTAATGTTATAATGTTTTTGGCTATCTTATTATTGTTTTTTCATTAAATTCAAAGCAAAAAAATGATTATCCTTTGTTTTCTTTTGACAAATATGGTCACCGTATATATACCACACATGGACTGGACATGTCACATCTAGTTTTGCTGAGGATTGTTATACGATCTTCTGCATTAACTAAATAACTTGACGATCGGATAATCGAATTGCATGGTTAGAAAATAAAGATTTCAATACAAGTGTATTCAAATTTTGTCCATTTGTATTCAAATGTATTCGTATGTATTCAAGTGTAGTCACGTGTATTCACGCGTATTCACGCGTATTCACAAGGTATTCAAGTGTATTCACGCGTATTCACATGTATTCACACGTGTTCACAAGTATTCATCATGTAATCACGCACTGAATACAGTATTCCGTGTATTTTTGTGTATTCTGTAGTCTAGGTCAACGCAAAAATATTGATTACTTGCCCCTCGTAAATTACTGTAATGCGAATATAGATCTGCATTTAAATCTTGATATTAATCATGCTTCATACATTTAGTATCATGATATTCACCCCTATTCCCGTTGTCGTTTTTCGTAAACGCCTAATATTTCATTTCGGTTTTCAGGCAGTGTTTGTAACTTTTTTTAAACAAATGATTTGAAATTACAGTGAACACTTGAAAAAGAAGCAAAATCTTTAACAAAAGTTCGGAAAAAAATCGGAATATCATGTTTAAAACGACACGACACATGAGTCGTATACGACAAACGCCAAATGGAATAAGGGTGATTAATTGCGGTAGAATATTAGGAACTAAATGTGTTGCGGTGTATATAAACCTGTTTTGAGGCAAGTACACAAGGAGCATCGAATGAATTTAGCAGGAGAACATAGCGCTTGGAGCAGTTAAGGGAAACGCGCTGTCTTTTCGGATGAAAAAAAGTTTAACCTTCACAGCCCCGATGGTTACAACTTTTATTTCCACGATCTAAGAGAGAAGGAGCTTATTTGAAATTTATCATGGTGCAACAACGCCTCTTACAGATAGAAGTTTCGGATTAGAACCGGCAGTTGTCTTAAGGCTAAAACAAACAATGAAAAATGTCTTATGATATATATTTTACAACACTCCCGCTTATTCAAAAGTTAAAAGAAAATCATATCTATGCGTCGGGAACTATAATGAATAATCGGCAGAACAGCTATACTTGTACAAAGGATTCCAAGATGAAAAGGGGAGAATTTGAGGAAATATGCGTCAACGATAATTCTGATCAAGTCTAACTGGCAGTCAGCCTGTTAACAACGTACAACGCTGGGACAAAACAGCAAAGGCTAGAATCGATGTTCCCTGTACGGCTTGTGTAATGAAGTCGAGGAAAATGATAAGCTGAAATGCAAAAATGATCCTACAGTCATTACTTGCACTTTTGATTTGCAAAGTGTCCTTCAGTTACCATATTCAAGTGTTTCATTGTTTTACTATTCCCGAAAAATATGCGTATATAATTTGACTATCTTTGTAGGAAGCGAAGAAATCGCATTGTTACACTTGGAACGAATTAAATGGTAAGCGAGGGAGCAATGGGATAGGCTCAATTTTGTTTCGTTTTCTCAAAACATTGCCCTTAGCTGTCATAAATGTTTCACTGTTCTGTGATACTTGTGGTGGCCAAAATAGAAACCAACAAGTAGCAGCTGTTTTGATGTATGCTGTACAAAATTTAAGCCATCTGAACAGAGTGGAACTTTAATTTTTAGAGTTAGGGCATTCACACATGGAGTACGATTCCATGCATTCCGCAATAGAGTCGGCAAAGAAAACTAAAAGCGCGTATACAATGACTGACTGGACACGTATCTTCCAATCAGCAAGATCATCGAAAATGGATCTCGGATTTATTTAATCTTCAGGAACTAGCGGCTAGTACAATCAAAAATCGAAACGGAGCCGAGTGTGGCGACAAAGTGTCGTGGCTTAAAATGAAGTGCCTAAAATTTGAAAAAAGAATTTCCTCAAACTTCATTTTACAGATAGGAAAGACCAGGAAATTTTAATGCTGGTTTTCAAATTAAAAAAAAACGGAATGGAATCCGAATGCTTAAAATTTGCGGAGAATAGCTGTCAAATAAGCCAAAACTGGTGGAACAATTTTTGATTAAATTCGAAAATAAAATTAAAGAGGTCGACTTGTTACCAGATTAAATTTACAATGCGGACGAGTCTGGCCTATTTTTTAAGCTTATGTCATACAGAACGTTTGTGAAAAGTGTCATTGGTTGTCGGGCAATATCTCATAGATGGCAGCACCCAGGTTGACGTTTTAAATTTAGCTGGATAGAGGAGACATTGGCGCTTACGTCAAGCTAGGTTCTAAAGAAGCTACTGCTCCTGGTAGAAAAGTGAGCAAGGAGAGAATAACTTTTCTTGCTTGCACTAATGCGTCTGGAACGCACAAACGATACGAAAAGCTGTTAATCCAAGAGCATTTAAGCATTTCGAAATTTTAGGAAAATAAGTGTCGTTTACATGGCCAACAAAAATTCATGGATGACACACGAATTTTTTAAAGAATGGTTTCATTTAACTTTCGTGCCAGAGGTAAAATTATTTTCGAATTGATTTCGTAGAATTTTAAAATTGTTTTCTTTCTTTTTCTTGGTTTAGGTAAGACAGTTTCTGGAATCAAAAAATTTGCCAAAAGACGTGCCATCCAAAAGACGGGGAGATGACAAGTGATGATGGTAAGATTGTTACCATGTGTTTGCCAGCAGTGAGTGGGATGAGTGAGTGGGATGAGGAGGATGAGCTGCCGTTGAGGATCATCAGCGATAAAATCGTCATAAAAGAAACCTCAATGTCGCTTTTAACAGTACTGTACGGTATGTCTTTGGGTTACGTAGATATGATAGTGTCTGGTTTTGCTAATCATTTGCTTGGTACTATGCCTTTTGAAAATTATCTTCAACTTCGCACTGTGACATTGTTATCTATTATTTTGCTAACACAGAAACCTTAATACTGTTTTGAAAGAATTAGGATAGCCTCCTCGCGGAGATCTCGCAAACTGATTCATCCTCGCTTTTTTTTCTCAGTTCTCTTTTGTAAAATTAGCTTAAGACAAGCTTATAAGATATTGTATCTTACTGTTTTTAAGCATTCATAAATAAATAAATGATAAATGTAATACTGAACATTAATTATTTATTTATCATTGGCTTAAGGATGGTTAACCAGATGTTTCGAAGACCAAGAATTTGAGTTTTGCAAAATGTGTAAGGATAAACTAAGAGAACGTACAAATAATTTAATGAAGCACATAAAAACATCCAAACACCGTCGAAATTTTGAAATCGAGAAATTAATCAAAATCATTAATGAATTTTGGTAAGATTTTTCCATTCAACAATTTCCAGTAGATCTCAGTCAAAGAAATTCAAAAACTTCGAGATAAAACTTGATGTTTTTATTGCAAATCACTCGTCAATAACACCGCGTCTCCACGAGCAATATTTTATAGCTTGCCATCTGTCATTTCTCATAGAAAGAAATAACGATAGTATGCAATAAAATGTAGGGTGGGCATTTCATATCTTACTATTTCCATAGCCATCACACGAAAACACATGCGTCACAACAAAAAAGTACACCCCATAGAATACTATCGATAGCAAGCTATGAGCTGAGCAATAGATGGAATACCATTTTTCATAGAATACTATTTGTGGTCTCCACGAGCAATTTTCATAGCATACTATATGGCAAGCTATGAAATATTGCTCGTGGAGACGCGGTGTAAGAGTTGTCCATCATTTCAGTGACCTTTCGAAAATGGAAAAATGGTTTTGAAAAATTCTCAATAAATTTGCATCGAACTAAATGCACAAAGATCATTACATTACAAATGTGGTCCAGCTTTATTTTCCAAGGTACTGGATGATTTGAAGGATCAACTATTATAGACGAATCCGCCGACCGAAGTATCCACCATCAAAAAGATATATAGGTAATACTAATAACAAATTTCTTAGGTATTTTTGACGCAACTGCTGCCAATTTGTACAAACAAAGTTGTTGTCGAATTTTTATCATCGAAAAATGGGTAGTAATATAATTGGCATTGGAACTAATGGTGCAAGTAATAATTTGTGTGGTAAGAACAACTCAGGGCTCTAATCGCGTAATTTATCAGACTATCATCGTTGAGACGATTGTATAAAACGACCTCGTTTTAAGTTTGCTTCATATAACATCACAATCACGTCGATCAATCGAATCGTTCATCGTTTTCATTTTGAACAGTTTGAGCAGGACTGTAAACAAACTGTGACAAATGAAAACTAATAAAATTGGTATATTATTTTGTTTGTTTTGTTCTCGTTTATGTGAAAATGCATGTATACGTTGGAAAATAAGCATAGGCGCACGAGAAATTATATCGATAAGGTTTGTAAAGGAAGAAAAAGAAGAGGAAGAAGAGGATTTGTGCATGCATTTTGCTTAAAGCATTTACTAACTTTGCTTTTGGGGGCGCTTACAATCCGGGGTGGACAACGGCCTCAACCAACAAGCCTCTAGCTAGCTGCATCCAGTTACGCTCACCAAGTTCGTTGAGGTCGCCGTCCAATTAAGCGCTCCACCTAAGGTTGGGTCTTCCTCTGCTACGTCGACCCTCACCCTCAGGGGTGGACTCAAAGACTCGTCGGGCTGATGCGTTGCTGTCCATACACGCTCCACGTGCCCCAGCCATATCAGCCGTTGTATCTTCAGCTTTTTGATACAAACTGGACCGAATATCGTCCGAAGATTCTTTCTCTTAAAACATCCAAGGAGGTATTCTTCCGATTTTGACAGAGTCCATGCTTCTGCACCATACAGCAGGACCGGGATGATTAGTGTCTTATATACCTAATATCTCGATGCTGAGACTCCTTTCTCGTTGACAGTATATTTTGTTTTGTCATCATTTACAGCCAAGCATTTAGTGAATGCAATTCTATGATTGCATCCTCAAAAGAGAACACAGCTAGGGTTCGAACTGTCTTTTAACAAGTATGAAGAAAATGGATTTTTGTCCTATATTTTCACATTTCATCACACTAATGCTAATGCAGTGTCCTTTGTGAACATTATGTATGCTTTTGATTGGAAAATGTTTCCTTTAATATTTATTTTACTTTTAAAAACCTAAACATAAACAAAATACACCAAAAACGATGAAACGATTGCAAAATAGCCATCGTTCAATCGAATCGTTTCGACGACGCCATTTGACAGTATAATTGTTTACGTGAAGCAATAAAAAGCGATGATCGTCCTATCGATTCGACGATTATCGTTGTTTGTTTGTTATATGAAGTAGAAGTATCGTCGAGACGACGTCGTTCGATCGTTTTAGCCTTACGCGATTAGACCCCAGTTTATTCTCGCTTAAAAGTTCAAGTCCCTGGTAAAAATAAGAATCCCTCCATTTATCTTGGCGAATATGTCGTACTAAGGTTAGCAACAATTATAAAGCTGAAATCCTAATGTCATACTTTCGTATTTTTATGAAAACTTTTTCACAAGCCCTGACCTAACCAATAAGCTAACTAAAATTGGAACTCAGAAAACAGACTAAAAAAAAAACATAAATATGGTAGATAAAAAGATTTTTGAACAGGGTGAAAAGGGGTGAATCTTCCGTTGACAAGAACAATCAATTTCTTCTTCTATTTCGCCGAAAAGATAATCGGGCCACGGTCTTTATCCAATTGGTGGTGCCAAGAGATTCAACAACGAGAAAAAAACAAAATGCCAATTAGACAACAATGTATCGAATTACAGGATCTCAACTGGCGGAAAGAAGCGGTACTGTCCTATATTTATGTGGATGCTAGATGTTGCGGTTGCGAATAACTGGACACTGTCTAGAACACTGGAAGCTTTGGGGTGAAATTGGATGCGCTGGAGTTTCGTCGTCAAATAGTTGCTGCAATCGATTCTAAGTATGGTTCTGCACCAATGGGTGGTTGACGTCCTTCAAAAATTATCACGTTTCTCTGTGCTGGTAACCATATATGTAATGGAGCATTCTAACAAGAGCCTGCGATGTCGAGCTTATGGAAGCCAAACGGTGAAAAAGTGCGGAACGTGTGGTATTGCACTTCACGACAAATGTTTTTCGATTTTTAATGCGAACCTAAAATAGCCTTAATTTTATTTTCATATGTTTGTACATATATTTTTCTTTAAAAGTGAATTAAATATAATAGTAGGTATGTACAATAAAAATAGCAAAAATTGTGTTTATACCTCCACTAATGGAAAAAATATTTCGACTTGACTTATTGATTTTAGATCAAAATATCTACCATCAAAAATTTAAAAAAAAAAATCATTAAAATTGAAAGACAAAATGAATTCGGGTCTAAATCGGTTAATAGACTATTATCACAATCAGCATTTCAGTAGATTTAACGAAAAAACTTGCAGTGATATACCACCACGTAAATAGGAATTGAAAGTTAATTCCATCGTACTTTTGATTCGCAATTTAAGTACATCGCAGTCATTGGTTAATAGGGTGGGCCGAAAAAACAATTTTTTTTTATTTTCAAGTCGTAATACCGCGGAAAAGTTGCTAATTGTGGAGACTAAAAAGAGGTAAAAAAAATAAATAAAATCGGTTCATATCTTCCGGTCGCGCATGTCCTCTAAATTTTTGCAAAATTTCGAAAAATTCGCATTTTTAAGATAATTTGTTATCTTACTTAACTTGTCAAGATTTAAATGTAATAGCTCTCTTCGACTCTTACTCGAACCGATGATGATATTAAAAAAAGATTGGTTCAAATCGGTTAAGGTCTTCCGCTCGCGCAACAGCTGTTTAATCTAACCGCTGCAATCACATCAAGTGTTTTGCTCGACGTTGAACTAATTACCCATTCTGACGTCTCCCATTTTATAGATAAAAAGCAAATCTGATGAATTGTCACTACAAAGTCTTTATTTGGATGGGAGAAAGGACGACACTTTGGTGGTAGATCTAGCTCATTCCAAAAGGTTCCGCAGAGTTAAAAAGGAAGAAGAACATTACTCTCTAATTCAATAACCTGGGGGTCTAGCACGTAACTTGATACAATCGAGTTCGGTCGATACAATCGAGCTCTGGCAGCACCTAATTTGTCTCAATCGAGGATAATCCATCGAGAATAATCGATTGAGACAAATTAGGTGCTGCCAGAGCTCGATTGTATCAAGTTACGTGCTAGACCCCCTGGTTCAGTCTACATCGGACATGTTACTCCAACTTCTGGAAGCTCTGAAAACATTCTCAGTTCTATTATTTCTTATCTGTCCGGTCGTGGTATATCTCTTGAAAAATTAGTTGTCATAGGATGTGACGGTACTGCTGTTAATACAGGTTGGAAGAATGGTATGATTCGCCGAATAGAAATGCATTTGGGGAAACAGTTGCAATGGGCAGTTTGCCTTCTTCACTTTAATGAACTACCCTTTCGACATCTGTTTCAATACTTACACCCTAGACAGTAAATCAACGGGTCCAAAATCTTTGAGAGGACCAATCGGTGAAAAGCTGAGTGCCTGCGAAAAACGTCCAGTGGTTGGCTTAAGAGTATTGACTTTCAGATCCCGACAGTAGACAGAAATGTACTAAGTAAGGACCAGCAATATCTATTTATCTACTCGATATTTCCATGGCAATATAGTCGGGAAATCGTAAAGAGGACTTGGCTGTATGAGATCCTGGTCCCTTGTCACACTCGAGGTGGTTGACAGGACAGCAGCAAATCGAACTCTCAGATTGTTCATAAGTGAAGAAATTCCCACACCTCAACTTCAAGAAATATTTATATTTGTTTTGATGTCATACATGCCAATGTACCTAGTCTAGTATTAGAACAAGTAAAAACTTTACACAGGGACCAAAACTTGTGTACCAATCAATACAATCTTCGAGATACCTCTCTGATATTTTACGTAATATTGTCGACCCTGTGATAGAACGAAATGGCTTTTTCGCTCATCCAGTACATTTAATGTTTGCCATGGCACAATACGATAGAAAACACGTTTATCTTCTCCACCATTATTAAAAGATATCAGTGACGATGATATTAAATCACATATTTAAAGTGGCTCAGTCCCTTATTGAGAAACAGCAGAAGCCTCAAGTTTGCGGAGCTGAGTCTAGGGATGGTTTTATCAGAACAACTCTGCTGTCAAGGTCAACCATGCCTATTTTTGCCCATAAATCACATTTTAATATACCTTCAGCTACGAATGAATGACGGAGATATTCATCAATTGTTTAATATGAGTTTCTTGGACTTGAAACTCTTCCCACACAAATTTAGTCTTTTCAATAAAAAAAATGCAATTGAATGAATATTGCTAATAGTATAAAATAATTTCTTTTAAACATTAAATATTGTATATATATATATAGAATATTCAATAAGGAGAACCAAAAATAAAACATGTAAGTTGTCAGTATTTTTTTCCTCGAACTGTGATCTACCTTTATTTATTTGTTTTTCGTAAATTTCAATAACTTTGAATGCAATGCGCGCCTAGAAGATGCTGATGGACTTAAATGATATTTATACATATGGGTTTCTGTGGTTATAATACATAAGAATTTGAGCTATTACATATAAATCTTCACAGGTTAAGAAAAATAACAAATTATCTTAAAAATGCAAATTTTTCGAAATTTCGCAAAAATTTAGAGGACATGCGCGACCGGAAGATATAAACCGATTTTATTTATTTTTTTTACCTCTTTTTAGTCTCCACAATAAGCAACTTTTCCGCGGTATTACGACTTGAAAATAAAAAAAAATGTTTTTTCGGCCCACCCTATTGGTTAATGATACCAGAATGTGTGTTAAGGCTTTGAATAATAATGCTCTTGATTGCCAAGTTTTAACTGGCACGAGTTATAAACACTCAACTGTACCTAAGACAGTAAGAGGAAACAACTCAGCAGGAGATCTACAACACAAGCATCCAAATAAAAATATCAAATACTCATAACAGATTTTATGATCAAACCTACACAAACAAGATAAGAGCAACTACACAAAGTAACCAACATGACCATAAACCCTGAAGATAAGGAAAACGACTCATCAGGATAATGGGTATAAATAGCTATAACGCGGAAGGAGCGACATTGTAGTTGCTAGCAAACCGAATCTAACGTTTGTCCTACTAAAACTAAAAACTATTGTCATTTCTTAGAATAGAGCAAACATTTTTGTTGGGGAAAAGTAAAAGATTTATTTCCAATTTGTGACTTTATAAATTTTATTAATCAGCCTACTCGTGGTAGACTGACGTCGTGAAGGTTAAAGTGAACAATGAATAAGAATAGAAAGAGATAATGAAAAGAGAATAGAAAAGAATTATGTGTCAGGCCGGCAACATTGAAGAATGCGCTGTAGGGCAGCCAACCGGTTGGTGATGAAGTGCTGCTGTGTCCAGGGTTGGTACAGATCTTAGACATCCTGCCCGGTCGAACCACCCGGTTCGAAATCATCGGCCTCCACAAGTAGGCATAGCTTCTGTACTGCCCGGGTACATAACCCAGTTTCAGTTTTCAAGGTGACATTCCGGGTTAAACCGTCGCTGCCCGGGTGAACTTCCATTACACGACCCAATCGCCAGTAAGTTGGTGGTAGATTCTCTTGACGCACGACGACGATGTCTCCCACTTTGATATTGTGCTGCCGCCGCTGCCACTTACCCCTGGTCTGCAATGTCGCCAAATACTCCTCACTCCACCGTCGCCAAAACTGCTGATGCACCTGCCGCAACCACTGCCAGCGTTTGACGTGGCTGACCGGGATCTCGTCGACCCTTGGCTCCGGAACAGCGATGAGAGGGGCTCCGATAAGGAAGTCGCCTGGAGTCAGTGCCAACTTGTCATCGGGATCATCATGAAGCGGCGTGAGCGGGCGGGAGTTGAGGCAGGCCTCAATACGCGCTGCTAATGTCTGGAGCTGGTTATGCCAGAGGACCTGTTTCCCCACCAAACGTACCAAATGATGTTTGGCGGACTTCACAGCAGCCTCCCATAGGCCGCCCTGATGCGGAGCGCTGGGTGTTATGAAGTGCCATTTTGTTCCAATGTTAGCTAGTGCCTGTTGATTGTGGTCGCTGTGCCAGCCTGCCAGATCTTCTTTAAGTAAACGGTTGGCTCCCACAAACGCTGTGCCGTTGTCACTATATAGATCTGGGCAGGGTCCACGTCTGCTGACGAATCTTGTGAATGCGTCCAAGAAAGCATGCGCTGTCAAATCCTCGACCACTTCAATGTGAACAGCCTTTGTCCCCATGCAGACAAAGATAGCCAGGTACGTCTTCACTGTCGTCCGAGATCGCTTTGTTCCGATGCGTAGGATAAAGGGTCCGCAGTAGTCAACACCTGATGCCTGAAAAGGTCGCGCTGGAGTTACTCTTTGCCTTGGCAATGAGGACATCTGTTGAACCAATATTTGCTTGCGATGACGTCGGCAGATAACGCAACTGTGGAGATAGCTCCGAACAGCCTGTCGAGCATTCAAAATCCAATAACGATGGCGAAGAATTTGAAGCATAAGTTGAGTGCCACCGTGCAGCGTGTTGTTGTGTACTTCGTCCATAAGTAGCCATGCCAATGCACCACCTTTAGGGAGAATAGCTGGGAAACGTTGATCATGGGGAACCGAGGCTTGGCTGATCCGTCCACCAACCCGCAAAATACCGTCGTTATCCAGAAATGGGTTCAGAGAAAGTAATCGGCTGGAGCTGGATATATTGGAGCCCTTTCGAATGTCACTGATGTCGGCATCGAATGCAATACCCTGTTCGATACGAATGAGTGCCACCAGGGCGCCGTCGAGCTCATCCGCCGCCACAATAGTTTTCCGTAGATGTTTTCTGTTAGGACACCACCGCAATATATATGCCACTGTGTGCAGAAGTCGCCGCAAGGTACTGAATCGCTCGGTGAGTGGTATTAGCAGCCCGTCAACTCTGCGCGTCGAAAGCTTGGGCTGCACTAGAGCAACTGTCGTCACCAGGGAAACCTTCTCTTCTGCTTGCATATCAACCAACTCGTCCTGATTAAGTGCATCACCGGTTCCTAAAGGTAAGTCACCTCTTAGCAACCATTCTGGGCCATCCCACCATAGCCGATGTTCCAAAAGATCCTCTGCTGCCATGCCGCGACTCGCGCAGTCCGCCGGATTTTGTGCTGACCGGACATGATACCACCGATCCGGTGATGTGAGCTCTTGGATTTGCCGAACTCGATTTGCAACGTACGGTTTCAAAGTAGTAGGCAATTTGTGTAACCAGCACAGCACAATCCTTGAATCTGACCACAAATAATACGGAGTATCCATGAGACCCAAGGCAATACGAACGCTGTTCAACATAACAGCAAGCAGATTCGCTGCACAAAGCTCGAGCCGGGGAATAGTAGCTCCCTTCAGCGGCGCAACTTTAGTACGAGCTGTTAGCAGAGAAACTGTCACCCGTCCATCGAGGCTGACAGTCCTGATGTAAATTACTGCAGCGAAGGCGCGTGAACTGGCATCGCAGAAACCATGGAAGGTCGTGCTTGCCTCCCGTTGCATACCCAACCATCTGGGTACTCGAATGTAGTTGAGGGCGTTGAGACCGCTTCGAAATTTGATCCATACCTTAGCCAGTTCTTCAGGAATTGGGACATCCCACTTGATGCCAGCAGACCACAACGTTTGAATGAATATTTTGCCCGTAATAACCACCGGAGCCAGCAGTCCGGTCGGGTCAAAAAGCTGGGCTACCTCGCTGAGCACTCGGCGTTTTGTCGGTATTTTTCCAGGCTGCTCCAATTCAATTTTGAAGAATAATTCATCAGCTATCGGGTCCCAACGTAACCCAAGCACCGTTGCGGTTGAGGAGTTGATGGTAAACTCTGCAGAAGAGGAAAGATTACCGGTTAACTGATTGATTACCTGAGCTCGATTGGAGTTCCACTTTCGCAGCTTAAAAAATCCCTTTGAAAGTATTGTGTCAACGTTAGTGGCTAGTTGAACTGCATCCGACACACTGTAGCAACTCGTTAGAAGGTCATCCACGTAGAACGAAGAGAGTATTGTATCCCGTGCCTCACAACCCTGATCTTGATCTGCCAAACAGTCAAAATTGTCGTAAGCGCATTGTTGCAGAGCGCGTATGGCGTTATATGGGCTTGAGGCCATACCATACGTAACCGTCGTCAATCTGAAGACAGCGATATCCTCGTTAGCAGATTCCCGCCAGAGAATCCGTTGAAAATTCCTATGTTCCGGAGTCACCAGCACCTGTCGGAACATTTTTTCCACGTCCGCTGTGAGAGCCACCTGGTATCGCCGAAATCGAAAGATCACACTGACCAATGAATCCTGGATAGTTGGACCCGCCAATTGGGTGTCGTTTAGTGAAACACCGTTGCTGCTACGCGCTGAAGCATTAAATACCACGCGGAACTTCGCTTGCACAGCGTGGTGTGGGATGTAGTAGCAGTCCCGAGGATCGCCAAGTTGATCAACTCTTTCCATATGGTTAAGGGTGTGGTATTCACGCATGAAACAGATGTACTTATCGCGTAGTTCCTTGTTACCAGCCAGGCGCCGTTCTAAACCATAAAACTGTCGTAAAGCATTCGTATAAGAATCACCAAGCTTCGGAGCATCACTGCGGAATGGAATGTGTACGACGTAACGACCATCTGCATCTCTTGAATGCGTTGTTGAGAAGATGCGGTCGCAGTCGTTCTGTTCCACGTTGTATTCTGGCACCTCCTCCAACTTCCAGAAACTGCGTACAAGATCCTCTAATCGAAGGTCGTCCTCGTTCACTTGAGCGCAGAATGCATGTGGTGGTTGCGTTTGACTCGCAGTAGCCGAGGCTGGGCCGTATACAATCCAACCCAAGTGAGTGCGTTGGGCACATGGTTCATCGGGGTTCCCATTAATAACCTCACCTTCGACTATACGGCCCCAGACATCAGCCCCAATCAAAGCGTCGATATTCCCAGGTGTCGAAAAAGTAGTATCAGCCAGTGTAAGACCTGCCAAGTGTTTCCATTGTTGTACATCCACACGCACCGCTGGGGTTATGGAGGTAATTGACGGAAGAACCAATGCGCTGATTTCTATTTCGAAAGCAGAAATCGTAGACCGTAGCGTAAGCCTAACGCTACCCTTTGTTCGAGTGTGAGCGAGTGCGCCGATTCCTTCTACTGTTACTTCGTATTTGGATCTGCGAAGATTTAATTGATTAACCAAACGATCAGTAACGAAACTTACCTGCGATCCAGGATCGCAGAGGATACGAGCCAAGCGCTGTTCCAGATCTCCACAAGCAAATGCTCGCGCTGTTGCAAGTAATACTGTGCGGTTAGCTAGTCATAACTGTTGCGCCGTAGTAGTGGCTACTGTTAGCTGTGCTGTGGATGAGCTAGCAGGTGATGAGATTTCCGCTGCTGTATCAGTGGAGTCGCGGCAGAACATGGTGTGATGCTTCTTTCGGCACTGACGGCATCCACTGGCAGTACATTGCCTGGATGTATGCCCACTCCTCAGGCAATTAAAACAGAGACCGGAATCCCTTAGGTCAGCAAACCGTTGTCCGGGAGTCTTTGCCAACAGCAATTGGCACCGTGAAATTCGATGTGGTCCTTGACAGTGTGGACATTTGCCCTCGTTCGTTGTTACCAAATGCGATTTCATTGACGGCTGGGAACGAGCATGACGTGTGCCTGAAGCCTCATTGTGGGTTCGAATTAGCTCGGTAGCCAGACTTTGAGCGCGTTTTTCCAAAAACTCCAACAACTTCGACAACGGTGGAATCTCGGTAGATGAAGAATCCATGCACCATTCTCGCTGTGTACAAATGGGAAGTTTGGCTACGATTATTGGCACTACCAGCGCATCCCATTGATCCACCGGTAGTTCCATGACACGCAACGCCCGCAATGATTCCTGCACCGTATCGACGATGACTAGAATGGCCTTGGAAGTTTCTTCGGTCGCGGTCTTTATGTTTAGGAGACGAGCAACATGAATTTCCGCTAAGAGCTTCGGATTGTCAAAGCGGTTCTTCAAAGCTTTCCACACCTCAGCATAACCACCAGAGTACATACCGCCGATGAGAGGTACCTTTACCGGATCGATGGCTTGACGTAACTTCCCGAGCTTGTACGCTTCCGGATAATCCATGTCATGTACCAGAGTCTGGAATGTGTCTTTAAAGGCCAGCCAGTTGTGTAGCGCGCCATCAAAGGATGGGATGGTCACTGGATCTAGCCGCATATCCAACTTGTTGGCAGATGGGTTAACTTTACCACGTAACAAATCTTCGTCTGAAACATCTGATGTGGGAGCAACAGAAGGTGTTGCTTGTGGCGCTGATGATGGAGACTGTGCACCTTTGAGCTGTGACAATCTACGGTTGAGTATCACGCACGCTGCATTGTAGTTAGTTTCCACCTGTTCCCAAAGGCTATCGTGATCCGCCAACTCGCTCGGTTCGGCACTACCAACCAATGCCTCATGATTAGTGACGAATCGTTCATAGTGCGCCGTTAAAGACTTAATTTCTTGCTCCAACTGAACATCGTCGGACGCTTCGAGGTTAGCTCCGGCCACGCGGTCGTATGCACGACGTATGGCATTCGTAGCTGACATACGCAAATTAAGCGAAGCCATTTGTTACACCAGCACCGTAGAAACGTAATCCCAAGTGACAAAATGCAAAAAGAAACCAAAAGTGTATGTTGCGCAGTGAATGGAAAAATTAACAAACCAATTTCTTCCTAACCAAATTTGCAAAATGATCTTGCGTAGATTTTTCGTAGCCGACCGTTGTACTATTCCGATATTTATATTGGAAATAATATTCTTCTTAATAAATCCTCACAGGAGGCACCAAAATGTTGGGGAAAAGTAAAAGATTTATTTCCAATTTGTGACTTTATAAATTTTATTAATCAGCCTACTCGTGGTAGACTGACGTCGTGAAGGTTAAAGTGAACAATGAATAAGAATAGAAAGAGATAATGAAAAGAGAATAGAAAAGAATTATGTGTCAGGCCGGCAACATTGAAGAATGCGCTGTAGGGCAGCCAACCGGTTGGTGATGAAGTGCTGCTGTGTCCAGGGTTGGTACAGATCTTAGACAATTTTAAATTATATATGTATATATGTAGGAAGGAAATCTGACAGACTACGACAACAATAAACATGCATGCATTAACGTGCACAGACGGAACGGGACAAAGTATAGCGGACTCATTTACAACATACTAAAACACAAGAGGACGTAACAATAAGTCAACGCCAACGAGACAGATGCAAATACAACAACAAACATACGACGATTGCGACGATGAGAGAAACAACACCAGGTGTGAGATGCGAACACGACAACTACACAGACCCACCCCGACGAGACGACATACGAACATATAGAGCGACAATAATTGCAAACCCATTGAATATCGATTGTGCTTTTGATCAGTCTTCTACTGAATTCGGCCGACGTAACATAAATTTAACCTTGTAAAATTATAAACGCAAAATAAAACGATTTACTTTTAAAATATAAATTCGGAGTTGACTTTTATTTTGGATAAAGAACCAAGGATCGTTAAATCCTACATATATATATTTTTTTATATAAAATTCCGATGAACAAATTTAATTCACGCAATAAGCGAATTTTAATACCACGAATAAATTTAACATATTTCGGTACCATTTTGCTATTAAATTTCAACGAACGCAGTTCCCAGTCATTCCTTTGTTCGCAATAACAATAAACAGTCACATGGTGAAACTTTTGAGAAAGAGTTGGGATTTTATTGAGAAGACCAGGGGTGGGATTCTGTAACACTTTCGCATTTCAACAAACGAAAAAAAAATCACGCGAAAGCGAAACGTTTGCTTCATGTAACTCCTTACATTTTCTTTTTCACATTCGTTTAGGTTTAAGAAACTGTGTGACAACAAAATTAGAGTTTGGCAGTCTCAGTATGTCGTTTTATTTTCGTTTAGTTATTTTGACAACTAACAGCTGACAATTGAAAATATTTTGTTTGTTGAATTTGATTGTGTACATAGGCTGACGTTTGGGATAAAAATGTTAGTTAAATAAATAAGTAACAATTTATAAGCTGTTAGATTTCAATTATGTAATTATTTTTCAATATGGGTTTATTTATTCATCAATTTAGGACGGCAACAATAACACAAACGGTAAACACAGCAAAAACTGCTGATTCCATGTATGGAGATGTACCCCTGCATGGCCAAAAATTCGACAGACAATTAACAGGGAAAAGAAAAAACAATAAAAAGATGGGAAAACTTAACCAAAATTCTAAATGAGAATATAATAGCCTGGAAAGAAGTATTTACAGATTGGTTGTTTATATAAACTTTGCAATTGAAAAGTTTCTTTTTAGACATGGGCAAAGTCAACATTAAGAAACAAATCCTTAAAGATAACAGGAGGTGGACCCTTTAAGGAGATGCAGCTAACACCATTCGAAAATAGGATAATAGAGGTTGCGGGACTCGAAGCTGCTGTTACCAATGCAAAAGAATTTGGCTTTACATCCGAAGTGCTAACTGCTAAAAGATACCCTTCAGCTACATCATCAAATGAATCTCCCATACCGTCAACGTCTAAACAATTTGTAAATGTGATTCATAAAGAAGAAGATGTAGTCGATGATTTGTTGCTGGGTCTTTTGGATAACGACTCTGTGGATGATTGTGGGCTTGAGCCGAAGACAATAAATGCAATGTTCACTTTAAAAAAAAGCTTAGATGTCACTTTATTATTTTATGATAAAGTGATTCCAATATTTTAACTGAAATCAGAAATTATATGGTATAAATATTAAACGCAACCGTCTCTAAATTGGCGGTTGTCAAACAAAAGAAAATGATAAACGTCAAGAAAATAGCTGTCGTTTGTTTTCTTTCGTGGAGACGTCCTTTTTAAAACGCCAAAGAAACGGTGTTCGTTCTTTTTTATTCGCGGCCACGAAAATTTCTTTCTATTTGATGTTACATAAAGCAAAACGTTCGT
Organism: Cheilosia soror; assembly: GCA_949372485.1. Lineage (NCBI taxonomy): Eukaryota > Metazoa > Arthropoda > Insecta > Diptera > Syrphidae > Cheilosia > Cheilosia soror. The sequence continues at coordinate 35,983,214 of OX443561.1, forward strand.
CCGCACGAAAACGTTTTAGCGTTTTCGCCTTACAGAATCCCACCCCAGGTTTGCACTCATAGTCAGTTATACGTTGCTGCGAGTAGAGTTCGATCATTCGACCGGTTACGTAAATTTAATAAATTTTTAATGTTTCTGTTTTTTTTTATCCATTTTAACTATTATCATAAGATAACCATTAGTTTTTTAAGATTAAGTTAGACAGTTTTAAAAAGATAATTTTAAAAAACTTTCAATAAAAATAACAAAAAAAAAAAATAAAGCTCGTAATAAATTTTCAACATAATTTTCATAATCTTGGTCATAATAACAAATGGAAAACACAAAGGAAAGAGATGCAATAGAAAAAGAGATCGGGTGTGTACCAGAAAGCACAAAACTGACATTGAAAATTAATGGTTTTAAAAGCACAACCACAATCGCTCAAATTGCAGTCTAAGATGTAAACGACATGGAAAATTCGGTGCGCAGCGCACAGTGTTGAGCACTATTCTTTCGGAAGAAAAATATTTTATTGTTTTTAGGATGTAAGTGCTCTTCATTAATGATGGATCTTTTTCCATATTCAATAATTTTACAGGTTTCGATTTTTCCCCGTGCACAAGAGGCTAATAACAAGTACTCGGACTCAAAATTCTTTGGTTCTAAAAAACGCAAAATCGAGCACAAGTTCGATATCCCCTTGTTCCGGTGCTCCAAATTCCGAAAATACGCGTTTAATATCGAAAAATTTAAATAGCGGAATTGTTTTTCGAATTCATGTCGACAAAAAAAACTTGCAAGAATTTGACAAAAGTAAATTGGGTATTAAAGTGTATTTGGCTTGGGAGTACTGGCGCATTGGTACATATGGGATAAGCTTGGACAGGTAGAGATGCTAGAGATAACCCATGAGTATGTTGGCATACCTATAAATGTTAAAAACCTTGAGACTAAAGAATGTGATTTTTTTTGTACAGTTGTGAAGGGATCATATTAGCGACCACTTATCATACCAAACAATTAAAAATTATTTAATTGTTCTCTTCCTAACTTGAACCCTAATGGCACAAGCCATATCTCATAGCATACCGATTATGAGTCAAACGACGAAGCATACAAAAGAATGTGTTAATGAAATCTGACCCTTTGAATGAACCCTCTTGCCCACGCTGAACCATAGCACACAGCAAAGCATACATACAGTATGTATATGCGCATGAGTAATTCATATCAAAGCGACATAAGCAAAAATAATGTGTGAAGTGACGACGGTCATCCACACGCGGAAATGCCGAATAGGCAATATACGGATCAATGCATTTTGGGGTTCAAGATACGAAGTGAATACTTTTTGTTGAGGCAGCATTTGTAAAATTAGTATATAAGACCAATTGATTTGAAATAAAGAATAGTCTATATTTTGACGTCAGACGAACTACTGGGTTTTATTTAGCAACTCGCTGGAATCAAGTAGCGAGATCTTACTCCAAAATACTGACACCTATAAGGAGCACGTCAGATAGCTATTTGGGTACCATTTCAGATACACGTTGGCCCCAGTTGGTCTAAACATTGCATGGCGATCCTGCCAGGAGTAGTCCTATAGTGACCAGACTGAAGAAGAACCGTATTGACCAAGAACCATCGTGACCAACAAACATCAAGGATAATCATCGATGTCCCAAGAACAATCGAACCTGGCTCTAGCCTCCGAATATATCCAGAAGGCCAACTCGCTGTTACGGTCAACCCATCCGACCACACCCATTCCTCTCTCGGTTGCCTTAAGCAAATCAGCTTGTGGGCCACGACCCATCTCCCTGGCCGAGTACAAGCAAAGAAATAAGCAGCTCCGTTCAAAGAAACAAATTTCAGCCCTACCTATAAAAAAAAACCCCAAACCAGAGGATGTAAACGGGTTCATCTAAAAAAGAAGCTATTAGACCTACACCGGCTAGCTAATCTTCCCAACGCGATGGAAGCGCGGAATCGCTTTATCCGCCAAATCAAGGATGTGAAGAAGCAGATCCACACCTGCCGAAAGGAAAACCAGGGCTAGCGCGACGCAACAGTTCCACGCCTTGTTCGACTCCATAGCCACCCGAGTTGGGGAAATACCACCAGCAAAGAAAGAAAACTAACCCCATGGTATGGGTTCCCAAGAGTCGAAGAAACTAATTAACACTTGACCTCGGGTACTAACCGCAGCAGCCTACCCTAAGTCCACTAACGAATACTACACCGCTGCTGTTCTTGGATTGATATTTATTACTGCCGTCATCGTTGGATTGGCATACCTCGGGATCCAGCATTTTAGGCGTAAAATAATTGCAGATGTAGTGAACCACCTGGAACAAAGACCAGCCAGGGTATAAATAGCCTTAGATAATAATTGTTTCCCCCGCACATCATTTGCCCAACGGTCATCAGCCGCATGGCCCATATCCACATTCACTATCAGCATCGCATTCCTACGATCGGGTGGCCACAAGCACAGCCAGCCATCAGACACCCACATAACTTTGGGTTAATCACCTCTGCTAATAGAGCAGCAGCAATATACATATCGTCTCACTGATATGGGACCCGACGACGATTCGTTGCATGGATTGCAATCGTCGTCTGCTCATCGCCTCGTCACTGGCTCGGACACCTGATACCTCGCGCCGCGAGTCTTTATCTATTCACTGGGGAATAAATACGACCATGGCAATGGCACTGGAGCCATAATATCAACATAAATTTGGCACTACAGATAAGAAATGGATATTCGTACTCTAGCTAAATGGATATCAAAAGCCTGGGTATGGTACCACCTATTGGACTCTGTTGGCGTATGGAGTTTCGCCTGACACAGCAATTTGGCGGCTGTGTGCTTGGACTCTGTTGGAGAGTCGACGGCAATGGGCCAAAACAGTCATCGTTCTAGAGTAAATAAAATTGTAACCAGATAATTGCAAATTGGTTTTATTTCTTTCTGTTGTAATAAGTTCTGGGTGCTTTTTCCTCAAGTATCGGACGTAATATTCCCGAACAGTAATCAAAAATTGTTTAAAAATATAATTGTATTACAATAAATTTAAGAAAATAATGAAATTAAAATAAACATATTTAAAAAGAAAAATATATTCTGTAAATTGGATTTAAGTTCAGTTTTGATAGGTTTTCTTATTTGTTTTAGGACTCCCCCATGAGTTTCGAACTGCTGGAGTCAGCACTAGCAAATCTAAAAACGTGCTATATTAACCCTACCAAGTCCCCTAACCGAAAGCGGAAACCGGAGAAGGAAATTGTTGGAAATAGAAACACTTTGGTGCGCTTTCGTATCTGAATTTTCAGAAATCGACAAAAGCCTAGTAACGGAACCAGAACGAACATACCTAAAGAGATTGGCATACGAAGCTAGAGAATACAAAGACTTCTCGGAAAATATAGTAAGTCTATGCAGGCCCGGCCCCAGCCAAACTAGCGCCCTGTGCAAGATTTACAGAAAGCGCCCTTTTTTCTTATATGCACAGATGCATACATAAGTCTTTTTCACATCACTCAGGAAGTAGACTTACAATTCGTTTTTTTATTGAGGTATCTAATGTTGGCTTTGTATGGGAGTGGGAGGTAACCAAACTACTTTACCGATATTGAGCATTTTCAATACCAACCTGACGACCGTAAAAATAAGTCATCTCACAAAATTTCATTCGCCTACGTCGATTTGTTTGGACGCCATCTTGTTTTCAACAGAAAGAGAGACAGACGGACATGGCGATGGCAGTATCTATTCGGAATTTGATACTGATCAAATCCGGTGACTCCTTCCTGACGTTACAAATGTAATGAAAGTGAGTATACAAAATGTATTAACTCATAAATTAACTTTAAAAAAATTAGATTCAAGCAATATTTGGTCTTCTTTTTATTTTTTTTCTATTGCCACTTTTAATTTAAAAATGTATACTTATAGAAAAGAAATTACACGAAACATTTAAAAACAGTCAAACAAAATTCGTATCTAGCTAAAAAAAAAAGCTGCCTGGATTTTAAAATGTTCCAGCTAAACGCATATTAATCCAGTCAGATCTGACTGGAAAGCAGTCAAAATGGCAACGCTGCTGAGAGTCTGAAGTGGAAGAGAAGAGAATACTATATTTTCATAATTCATATGCAAAGCTACTTGTAAGAGAAATTTGTTACTCTTTTTCGTTGATGAGAAATCCCATCCATATGTGCAGAATCAAAAACCTGCACGTTCTACACAAACAATTCCCTAGAATGAATTTTTTTGTTTGAAATATTTTCCTATGAAAATTTTGCGAGTGACTGTGCAAGAAATAAAACCTGCACAGCACATACGGGGTGGAACTTTTTTTGTTTTGAGATTTTCGAACTAGGTTTTTTTGTAAAATGTAAGTGGATGTGCAAGAAATATATTTACACGAACTGGGTGGAATATTTTGAGATAAGGTAGGTAAGAAATGAACTTGTATAGGTTTAGTGGGATTTTTTATTTTGCGATATTTTGAGTTAGATTCTCCCTGAAGTTGCAACATTGCAAGTAATGTGAGTTAATGTGCAAGAAATAATTGAGCACAGGTGTGGTGGATGTTGTTATTTTGAAATTTTTTGAACAAGCTTTTTGTTTAAAACGCAAATGACAGTTTTAGTTCGCGCAAGATAAAATTAATTTTTCTTAGGCTTACTGTTACTGTCCGCGTAGCTGCGCTTCATTTCTTAGTCGCACATGCGACTTTGCCGCTCCGTGGACAGAGCTTCGTTTGTTTATATGCAATCTGCAAGGAAGCTGCAAGCAAGCGTACAACAAGCTGCAAAAGACGAAAATCGTGCGTATGAAGCGCAGCTACGTGGACAGTAGGCTTAAGAAAAATTAATTTTATCTTGCAATGCGCCCCCAGAACTTGACGCCCTGTGCATTTGCACATCTTGCACATATGGTTGGTCCGGCCCTGAGTCTATGTTAGGTCTACGCAAAAATATTGATTACTTGCATTTACTTCACTTCTAAGTTAAATTACAAAAGATCAGAGAACACAACTCTTTGAAACATATTTGTCTTTGGGTTAACGGCAAAGGCAACGTGAGTTTTTGGGTTCTTGTATTGCTCCTTTAAAACTCGCTTTTCGGCGAATAAAACGAGGCCTTACACCGAAAGAGCCACGGAAACCAAAATGCTCATTTTCATTTCTGAATGACGGAAAAAGTATAAGAGGCAAAACTTTTCTTATGAACACATTAGAATCCGAACGGTCATCCAAGCAAAGTTTACAGTTGGAGATGTAATTCCTAAAGATAGTCGCGGAAAACACGGGAAACATACGAAATAACAGCCAGAAGTTGTCAATTCCATTCGTGAACACACTAATGTCGTTTTCGGTTGGTCGTCCAGAACCGTCCGGATGGAATCAGAACGCTTCTGAAACCGTTCGATTTGCACTCAACTGACAGTTCTTCTACTGAAAAGAAGAGAAATTTGCTTCTGGATTTGAATTTAGAATCGCGGATAGTTCTTCCGGGCGGTTCTGGACGACCAACCAAAAACGACATAACTCTATTCCAATAGAAAGTCACTGCTTGAGACCTAATACTACTCGTGAATTTATAGATGGCGGATTGCCCATGCACTAAAATTACGAAGCTCAAAGGACTTTGAAAAATAAAACAGCAGCTAACTACGATGCCTATGCTCGTTTTTTTAATGAAGATAGGGTTTTTTGTGCCCAAAAAGGACCAATGTGATCACTTGATCAGTGTGAAGCATACAAGAACGTCACTGGGGAAGAAAAGCTGAAATTGGAAGAAGGATATAAAAAGTATATCGAAGAAAAGGAACTAAGTCGAAATGAAAAAGCAGATATTGAAAGAAGTAAAGATCCACACAATTTGACTGTTGTAGCAATATACGATCTACAGGCAGTTGAGTATTAGGTGAATCGTCAGCATTTTTTTAAAAATCAAAACTTAACTGCTACAATTTCACGGTGAGTAGTCGTTTTGTATTTTGAACTATAAAAACTTTTTTTACTTATTTGATTCCAGGTAACAAACATCACAAATAACTCGACAAAATGTTTCTTTTGGCATGAGGGATTGGGACACAGAGGAGCGATTGAGATTGGAACTTGCGTTGACAAGTTTCTTGAGGAAGATTCAAAATCTCGTCCAAACAGCGAGTACATTTTCTATTCTGACAATTGCTGAATTCAACAAAAAAATAGGTAAATAAGGAGTAGGTTATCCAATCTAAGCTTATATTATCTGATACCAGTAACTATTCTTTTCTTAGACTCGTTCTTGCAATTTACTTATTCGCTGTTTCAAAACTGGACACAAAAAGCATATAACGCGTAAATATCTGATAAGAGGCCATACGCAAAACGAAGGGGACACTGTCCATTCCGTAATAGAAAAGAACATAAAAAGAGCTAAGAAGTCCGGGCCCCTATACGCTCCAGACCAATATATTACACTTATCAGGAATGCTAAAAAAAAGGGACTCCCTTACGAAGTAGTTGAGATGTGCTTTAAGGATTTTTATGACCTTAAATTGCTAACGGACGAAATGGGTTTCAACATCACAAAAGACATTAGAAATGACCAGATAAAACGCTGAGACATCAAAATCATAAGATTCACAAAAGGAAGTAAGACCTCCTATGAAGGAGAAAGATTTAACTTTTTTGCAGTCAACATGAAATATGAGCCAAAAGCGAAAACAAATTAATTTAGAATTAAAACTGGAAATTCTAAAACGTTTCAAATCTGGAGAAAAGGCAGTTGACATTGGAAGAAGTCTTAATTTGCCTCCCATCACCGTAAGAACAATTTGTAACCGCGATTCTAAAAAAAAAAAAAGAAGTTTGCTAAGACTGCTACACCATTACAGTCTAAGCAAATTACAAAGAAAAAAAGTTCAGTCCTGGTGAAAATGGAGTCGCTCCTTGGCGTATGGATCAAAAATAAAAATTAGCGAAGAATGCCTTGACGTTGTTTAACGATCTGAAAGAGAATTCTCCTTTATCAAGTTGTGGATAGAAACTTTTAGCTATATACAGTTTTCAAAGAAAATTAGCCATATAAAGAATCACAAACCACACAAAACGACACCACCAACAAGATTATTTCATGGAAAATGCTAACACAGTTTTGCAACAGTTGTTTCAGAATTCAAACCTGGTACACTAGTTGCTATGAATTTATTAATCCGCCCTGGACCTTACTCGACCAGCTTTCCAACCGCGGAGGACGTCCTTAAGCCAAGACATCCAATTATCGGAACCATCAGATGGCTCTGGCGTATACCGCTAAAGTGTCCCTGTGCAAATCAACGCATCCACTATATCGTTGCTCCGATCTCATGGCCCTTTCCATACAAGGCAGGAATGCAGAAGTGCGAAAATGGAAATTATGTGCAAACTGCTTGAACTCCGGATATTTTGCGTAAAACTGTCCGCAAGGAGCACGTCCCAAATGTGATAATGATAACTTATAAGAAAGTCAACAGAGTCCTATGCGCAGAACAACACTCAGCTAGCACCAACATTGCGATTGCAGCTGTCCCAGCAACCAGAGGCATAGCAATCAGAGCTAGAGCAGAGCATCAGAATAACAGTGAAGACCAGCGAAACAGCGCAGATGATCATTGTAATGCAGAGCGAACCAGTGCGTTGTTGGTAACAGCGCGTGTAAAGGTGAGAGTTGGAGCAGGGCGAGCATTACATCGCAGATCACTTCTCGATAGCGGAAGCCAAGTTAACCTAATCACAGAGCAGTGTATCCAGAGAATGGGCATCTCTAAACGTAAGTGCGAACTAGAAGTGAGCGGAATCGGACCTGAAACTAACGTGAGATTAGCTAGTGGCTCAGGCCGCATTAATAAAATGTATTTTATTCCTTTAAATTTGTAAAGCCCCCAAGTGGTGCAAAGATAATTTTCCGTAGTGTGCGAATAAAAGTGTTTCGTCAAAAACCCTCAAGTAGTGCAACAAACGCTTTTACCCCGAGTCTCGAACCCACAGGAACAATGATAGTGGCTTAATAGATAATAGGACACTGTAAAAAAAAAGTGCGTGAGCGGTTCCCAAGTAACCAACCATCTGGAGGAAAAGGAGCAAATCCAACCCGCGCGCCGTGCAGATCACCTATAATGTTCCTGAGTCCTGACATTTGTTTCGTAAGCCTAATTATTAAGAAGTGAAATTTAGTTAGTTATAGAAGATTAGTTAACTTTAACCATATCAGCCTGAAGCGAAGGACTGTACGAATATTAAAGACAAAAATCAATGCCGACTCGGGCCTATGACCCATTTTACGAAAGAGCCCCATCTACGATCAATAATGCAAAGCCTAAGTACAATCAAACAAAATCAGTGATTCCAATATATCGAATATATATAATTAAGTGAAAGCTGAATAGTTAATTTGTTGGAAATAGTTAATTAAAGACATTAAAATAAATTTACTATTTAATATCAACATGGCTGGTTATAACCCCTACCGCAACCACAACCACGACCTCAATAGTAACCCCAAGCACAACCCTCCTTGCTCCACCCGAATTGGTTGCTTTGTTGTCAGTGATTCTTTTAATAATGAAGGTAGGAATATAGTTAACTCTATTTTAATCCAAGCCACGAACTCTCAATGGGTCAATACCAGCAAATTAACCCCCAGCAGCAGATATGACTGATATGGAAAAAATACCGCACGTCGTCAGATGCTTACGAGAATTTAGCTTTTTGCGGAAGAGCGAAGACCGAATTCTTCAAAATTATCAATTTCTAAAAGGCACAGCCAAATATTATGGCATGCAGAGTGTCATCCCATTTATCCTTTCCTTTCCTTTCACATGAAATAGTCCAAATTAAAAGCCATTTAAGTAGACTTAAACCTAATAATACACAAAAAAAAAATCCCTGGATTGCATAGACAATGGAATTAAGCTGTACTCAGAAGTTTGTGGGTAATGAGGGAATCTTTCACGACGAAATTAAGTGGCAACGGAGAAAAGCCGAAAGATATACGCCACCACTGACGAGACGACGGCACACAATACTTGAACTTCGTCAACGAGTGGCAGAACGAAGGCTGCTGCGTAGCGAAAAGTGGAGCCATCGTGAACACCAAAGTCGCCGGGACAACAGCCACCAGCGACTACTATGCCTACCCAGCAATGGAACATACACGACTGACATCTCCACCAATCGGCACTTTTCCGACAGTGTTCGTGCTCTCGAGCTTTCTCTTCCGCCTCAGAGTGAAGGTAGCCAATCCCGCATTGCTGCGGAAAGACGTGGGCTCGAGGCTATTGTTTACTCCTGGTTTGAGAGAAATGGCCTCAGATTTCGTGATGTCGGTGGATCTCGACGCCGAGGACAAGAGTATAAAGGCATTAAGCATCTCTGCTGTCCAATACTCGATTCATCCGACATTTTTCGAGAGGCCAAAGAACACAGTGCACATTTTCACCAGTGCAAAAACCTGGGCTAAAACTGTAGGTACAAAGACATATTTCCGGGCGCGATATTGGTTTGATACACACGGACTACTATATCCATCCCGACGATCTTGCGAGTATCATTAGTAGCCACTCTTTTATCATTACTCATAAGTTTGTGGGTAGTGAGGGAACAAATAAAAAAAACACCGAAACAAGAACGATCAGAGAAAATACAAAAAAAAAATTGTGAGAACCCGACTAAGACATTGGTAAGTAGTTCAAAAACTACATTAAAATACTCTTTCTATAGTAGATAGTATATGTACCAATCAACAGGCATCAGGCCAAAGAATTGTGTTGTGTATTATCATATTACACATTACACATTACGAAATTACATACACAGAAAGTACTCTAACACTATACTAAGATATATATTTCATTTATATTATTGTGCGAAAGCTTTTACACGCATACTACACTTAAACAATGAATTACCTACATTATGTATTACTTACTAATCTTATATTGTATATTAAACTACTGAGTCCTGAATAAAGTCAGTTCAGTTTTCGGCTTTGCATTAACTGGTCGTATTGCGTCTATAGTATAAAACATTGGCGACGAGGCAAAAACAAAAAAAAAAAAAAAAAAAAAAAAAAAAGAGCACGGTTAATTTACGTAGTCCAAACATTATTGCTAAGAACTTAAAAACTTAAACATAAAAATGTCATTAATCGGATCAATTGAACCATTCGACGAATCAAAAAATGATTTCAAGACATACATCGAACGATTCGAACAACTTTTAAAGTGTAATAAAGTCGAGGAAGAGATGAAACTTCCGTTGTTCATTACACTCTGCGGAGGAACAACTTTCAGCACGTTAAAAAATCTATGTGTTCCTACCCCCCCAACAGCAAAATCGTATCAAAGTTGCATTGACTTGTTGAAAAAACACTTTAGTCCGGAACCGCTAGTTGTGCTAGAACGTTTCAGAATTAAAGAAAATATCAAGCACATGTAGCTTTAATACGTTTCTTTCGGAAGCTTTGCGCGATCGGTTCGTTTGCGGGATACAAAGTGAGGTTATTCAAAAGAAATTGCTGTCAGAAGACAATCTTACCTTTGAAAGCGCGTGCAAAATAGCTCTGTGCATGGAATTAACTTCTTCAGAAACTAGATTAATGCATGAAAACTCACTCGCGTCGTCGTCGATAGCAACTGTGTCTAGTTCATCATCATCTCAAACTGGCCTAAATTTTCGTCGGCAGCATGGCTGGAAGGTGGTCGGTGGTAACAATAACTCGGTCAATTATCAAAAGTCAAACAATAGGCAGTCAACTAATGACCTTTCTACCAATTTCAGTAATAAAGACAGCACGCGTCGGACTTGGTCACCGTGTGAAAGGTGTGGAAGGAGACATGATGCTCGTTCGTGCCCAGCTGTAAATTGGGTTTGCTTTTCGTGTCAACGTGTTGGCCACACTTCTCGAGTTTGTGCGGCTAAGCGCAGAAATGTGAATGCTGTTTTGGAGAGCGAGCTCGCTGTACCTGCTAGCGGATCGGAAGATGACTTTTTGGAAGAAAACAATGTTTCGTCAATCAATGGCATTGATTATCAGGTAAATCATAATCATATCTGCAATATAACGGGAAGAAAAGACGACGAACACCCCTGCTTCATCAATATAAAAGTAAACAACGTTCCAATGAGAGCAGAGATCGATACGGGAGCATGTGCCAGCATTATATCTTCATCGGTTTTCTTTCGTTATTTTAAAGATATTGCGATTGTTAAAACCGATAAGCCATATAAGTCAGTAACTAGTCATGTAGTGCCAGTTGTAGGAAAGGCATTAGTCGTGGTAGAGTATAACAATGTCAAAAAAAACGTAGAACTTATTATCCAGGAAAACCATCTAAATGTTCCATTGTTAGTTGGTAGGACATGGTTAAAGGTACTGTTTCCGTCGTGGCAAGATAGTTTCAAAGTGAAAGATGAAGGTCGCTCGCTTAAAAATGTTAAAGAAAACTCAGACAATAGTCATATAATTGATCAATATAAAAGTCGATTCCCACGTGTTTTTGGAAACAACCCATCCACTATCATCGGGTATAAGGCTGGTGTCACAATTAAACAAAACTGTAGCCCTATTTTCTATCGGGCTTATGCTGTTCCCTTTGCTTTGCGGGCCAAGTTAGAAGCTGAATATTTGAAGTTGAAATCGGAAGGAGTAATTTTCCCAGTTTCCAGTAGTGAATGGGCCAGTCCAGTTGTCATTGTTTCAAAGAAGGACGGAGGAATTCGAATTTGTGTAGATTTCCGCGTATCGTTGAATAAAGTCATTGAATCCGATCATTATCCGCTTCCAATTATAGATGACATAATCACATCTATGAGTCGCAAAACTGTTTTCACTATTCTTGACTTAAGAGGAGCGTATCAACAATTAGAGCTTTTTGAAGAAAGTAAGGTTTATTTTACTATCAACACTCACGTGGGGCTCTTCAGGTTTAATAAACTCACATATGGGGTAAAAACGGCACCTTCTATATTTCAACGTACCATGGACGAGATCCTGCGGGGTATAGCAAACGTCAGCTGTTACATTGATGATGTAATTATATCCGGCACAGATTATGCAAATTGCAAGCAAAGCGTCGAGGAGGTTCTTTCTAGATTGGATTCAGTTAATGTTCGCGTTAATCTTAGCAAATGCAAATTTTTTGTTCACGAAGTTGAATACTTAGGATTTTTGCTAACGGGAAAAGGTGTTCGTCCATGCCCCACAAAAGTAGATGCTCTACAAAATGCTCCTATACCAACGGATGTTACAAAACTAAAGGCGTACCTAGGATTACTAAACTTTTACAGACAGTTCGTTCCAATGCAGTCTGCCGCTCTTGCCCCGTTGTACAGACTCACGCGAAAGGGTGTCCCTTTCGAATGGTCAGCTGAATGCCAAACGTCATTTTTAGATAGCAAGCGATCACTCTCTAAGAAAAGTCTACTTTCGTACTATGATCCAACTAAACAATTAGTTTTATCCTGCGACGCCAGCTGTTACGGTGTTGGGGCTGTCTTGTCCCACATTGAAAATAATATGGAAGTTCCCATAGCTTTCGCTTCAGCAACGTTAACGCCAGCAGAGAGGAACTATTCGCAGGTTGAAAAGGAGGCTTTGGCAATAATTTTCGGGGTCAAGAGATTTCATAAGTTTTTATTTGGTCGACAATTTATTTTGTACACTGATAACATGCCACTCAAAACTATTTTTGACCCTACTAAACGAATTTCATCAACATCGTGTGCACGTTTACAAAGGTGGTCTATTATTTTGTCCGGATATACATACACAATTCGTTATAAAAAGAGTCAAGACATGGCATCTTGTGATGCACTTTCTCGCCTTCCATTGAGCACTGTTAACACCAACGAATTGTCGGATACCCTCATTAATGCGATATATAATGAAGACAGTGTTCCGCTAGATTTTAAGGATGTTGCAAAAGCAACTCAAATGGATTCAGTATTATGTAAAGTGCTTGAACTTGTCCGTGTAGGATGGACATCGCATGTTGCCGATCCTGCGTTACAACCGTTTTTTTGTAAAAAGGAGCATCTGTCTATAGAGCATGATTGTATAGTCTGGGGAGTCCGCGTAATTATTCCAAGATCTCTTCAAAATTATGTCTTGTATCGTCTGCATGAAAATCACCCAGGTGTTGTTAAAATGAAATTGCTTGCTAGATCCTGTTGTTGGTGGCCCGGAATAGATATAGACTTGGAAGAGAAGGCGAAGTCGTGTGAGCAGTGCCAAAAGTTCCAGAGTTCGAATGTGGCGGAGATTAAATTTGAAGGATGGCCTAAATATCAGCGGCCCTGGACAAGACTTCATGCTGACTTTCTGCACTTATTTGGAAAGAACATTTTGCTTATAGTGGACTCAACATCAAAATGGTTAGATTTGTATTTAATGAGAATAACAACAGCGTCTGAGGTAATTGCAAAATTTAGGAGATCGTTCAGTATTTTTGGAATTCCACAATACGTCGTTACCGATAATGGACCTCCCTTCAGTAGTACGCAATTTATTAAATGGTTAGGAGAGTACGGGGTGGAAGCAAGGAAAAGCCCACCCTATTTTCCACAAGCCAACGGACAAGCGGAGGCCGAAGTTAAAGTCGTCAAACGAGCGATTAGCAAAAGTATTGGTTGCTGGTCGGAGGGGCGGACTATTTCAGATCACGAAATGCAGCAACATATTGACCAGTTTCTTTTTTATTATAGGACAACTCCAAGTCCAACGACGCAGAAAAGTCCTTGTGATTTTCTGCTTCGAATTTCACCAAGAACATTTCTCAATCAACTTAAACCGCCACTGGGCCAAACAAATTTTAGTATTTCTCCCACTAATTCTTCCTTTTATTTCCCAGATAAAATGTTCTCTCCTGGGGATAAAGTTTGGTACCGCCTTAAGGACCAATGGGTACAAGCTGTGATCACGCAAGTTTTATCAAAGAGCCGATACCTAGTCTCTATGAAGGGAATTACTCGAGTTGTTCATCGCCACCAACTACGATCTTCTGGAATCAATGTTGATGAACTGCGTTCCTTACCATCACATCACCGTGAAGACCACCAAGAGCAGCCTGACCTTGACTCGACCGCGGTCATACCACCTACTACCGACGAAGCAGCTGTATATCCTTCAAAAATAACAGAGGCACGACCACAGAGGGAACGCCACGCACCTAATAGGTTAAACTACAAGCATCTGGGAGATCCGAAATAATTAAGGAGGGAAAAATGTTGTGTATTATCATATTACACATTACACATTACGAAATTACATACACAGAAAGTACTCTAACACTATACTAAGATATATATTTCATTTATATTATTGTGCGAAAGCTTTTACACGCATACTACACTTAAACAATGAATTACCTACATTATGTATTACTTACTAATCTTATATTGTATATTAAACTACTGAGTCCTGAATAAAGTCAGTTCAGTTTTCGGCTTTGCATTAACTGGTCGTATTGCGTCTATAGTATAAAACAAATTGATGATTTGTTTTCTATTTAATCGTATTTGTCGTTATGCCAGTAGTGGATATAAAAATGTTTTATACTTTATTCATTGATTGCAGTTCTTATGGAAGATGCTGGTGCTGTTCTATTAGATACCACAGAATTCTATATCTTAGATGACCCCACACAATTTGAAAGTATGCATGTTTATTGCAATGGTGGCATTGTATTTTAAAATACTGCTTTATACTTTAAATTCTATTACAGTCGTTATGGAAAAAGTTGCTGGAGAGGAAAGTTTCGTAAATCAGCCAGATTTAAATTCAATCTATATTTTTTGGATTGAATAATTTTCATTCCATATTCTTGTTTGTAGATGCTTCGAAAAAGGGTAGGGTAGGGTAGGAGTTGAAGGGAGAAAGAGAGTTTGTCCACAGCAGCAGCGAGTTATAAGGCAGTTATTTAGAGAAAAGGGTGAAGTTTATACTACTGTAAAAGGAAAGTAAATCCCATTACGATCTGTAAAAAGCCCTTGCAAAATTACTTGCAAAAAAAAATGTTCAACATTATTTTCGAGCGAACAAAGGCAAAACATTCATCGAGAATACTGGGACCTTGGCTATGTCCAAAAGCGAGAGTTCCTTATGAGGTGCATTAAAACAACAGGTGAATCTAGAGAAACAGTAGAAAATAGCCGTCGAAAGTATTCTAGACGTTACTGTTTGCCTCAAGACGACGAAAATGTTGAGGTATGCAAGGTATTCTTCCAAGCTACTCTGTTGGTGCAAAGCTTTTGAGGTACACGGAGAACAATGTTGCTACATCGCTTGCCTCAGCAGATGGAAGAGGTAAAAAGAATTCAATTAATAAAACTCCCCCTCATTGCATACGAAACGTCTGAACATTTATTGAAAATCTCCCAGCTGTGAACTCGCACTATTGTCGCAGCAGTACAACTAAAAAATACATACCCCAGGAATATGAATCTCTGAGCAATATTTATCGTAAATATCAAAACCAGGAAACTGCAATAAAGCCAGCTTCAGATTTAATTTTCAATAACATTTTTAGAAATGAATACAATATATGGATACACGCACCGAAAAAAGACAAGTGTTCTACTTGCATCAGCTTTGCTTCTGTTAAGTCTCCATCAGAGACTAAGAAACAAAAATATGACCAACATATCGCCGAAAATGAGTCTATAAATAAACAGTATCGAGCCGATCAGAACAGAGCACGGACGGACGCATCTTTCATTACTTGCTCTTTTGATCTTCAAAAAGTCTTAAATACACCTTGCGGTAGCAGCATTTTGTTTTTTTTATGCACGTAAATATGCAGTGTATAATTTGACCTTTTATGAAACATCAACCCAAAATGGAATTTGTTACATGTGGGGCGAAAAAACAAGTCGCGCCGGACAACAAAATAATCAAGCAATGTTGTCACTGATCAATTTCTTTAAAAAATCGACCTCGATTGAAAAAATCACATTGAATTTTTTACTCGCAGGACATTCGATGATGACAGTGGACTCAATCCACGGTGTTATTGAGCGTTCCACTAAGAAAAAAACAGTATACGTGCCTAGCGAATGGGGCACGATTGTTTCCAATGCCAGGATTGACCCCTTTCCATATAACGTAATTATGTTACATTCAATTATTAATTTTAAGGACTGGAAGAGTTTTGGCGAAAAGAAAACTCCGTTTATTGCATCAACAAAAAATAAAATAAAAATAAGTAAAGTTCAGAAAGCTGTGTTTAAAAAATGCTTGAGTGCTTCAGAATGTTTCAGTATTTTTAACTCTGCTAATAAGCCTACTGAATCAAGCGTTGCTTTGAAATTAAGAGAAGATTGCGCACTGGCCAATTAGACGCTCCGCTTCAGCTTTACTTCTCTGATCAACCAATTTCAGAGGCAAAGTATGGAGATCTTGTTGGTCTCTATTCGAAAGCAGCAATTCCTTCTCATCTGCATCGTGAGTTTATTGATTTGCCTCCCCGATCTACGGTAAATCACCCCTATCATGGAATCCGCCGGGGGGAATCATTCACGGAAAAGAATATTTTGGTATCGTCGCATCCGCAAAGTGAACAGCTCCCCGTTCGGGAAAAATTCGATTTGAACGTTTTTAACGATACTGTGAAACTTATTCACAATACCCACTGGGGGAACTGTTCACTTTGCGGATGCGACGATACCAAAATATTCTTTTCCGTGAATGATTCCCCCCGGCGGCGGATTCCATGATAGGGGTGAATGATTCACTTGCCGAAGACGAATTGAGTGCTGAGGAGGAATTTTAAACATAATTAATTATATTTTACTTTCTAATCAATGTACCAATGGCTTTATAAAAATATATAATTTTATAATAAATGCTATTGTTTTTTTAGTTATAATTAGTAGATTGGTCCTGCGCTGGTGGTTCAGGTAAGGAACTATGAATGTAAAAAAGGCCAAACTGTCAGATTGGCCTTTTTAAGTTTCTGCTGACAGAAATTGATCTTATGCAAAGAGGGCCAAACTACACTATGTTGTTCTTTTTATTATTTAATTTAGAAAACAGCTCTTTAAAACACATCATTTTATTTTAATATTGCACAGGATATATTAATCAAAGAGGTGCACCAATATCGTTGACTTGAAACACCTAAATTTGTAGTCCTAAGACTTCGACAAGTGGAGAATCTCAAATGCAATTATTCTCAGGGTTGGCATGGAATCCACGGCTTACAAGCATAGGGTGAAAGTGTATCAGCAGACCAGCTACCGTAAACTGGGGTTAATTTGTGCCAGCCGTGTTTTTTTACATTCAATTCAATTCAATTTCACTTTAAAATCGCTACGGAAATGAAGGTGGGTTATTTTTCGTTATGATTTATTTGTGATAAATATATAATACTATAGTTAATATAAAAGCTCATGGGGTAACTTTGTACCACCGTCCTTGTTGTTGCGACTGGCACAAAGTTACCCTCTGTGTATTGATCTTCTTTTTCACATTCAACGTTCTTAGTCCAAAGTAACCCGTTACTTTTTAATTTAAAATTGGAAGGTTGGAAGGCACTTGAGCCGAACTGCCTCGAATCTGTATAAAAAAAAAAGATAGGAGGACCGAAATTTCACACCGGAAGCATTAAAAAACCCCATGCAGGAAGTTCGAAGTGGACGAATTTGAATTCGAAAAGCGAGCGAGAAGTACGGTATTTATACAAATACTCTAATGAATAAATTAAAAGATGCTCATTCAAATGTTCCGGGACGTCAAACCGTTTTCAGTGCTGAAGAAGAATCCGGATTTATTAAGCACATTATTGCTACATCCACTTATGGTTTTCCAGTCATTGAAAGGCATATTAGCTGATTCATTTATTGAGTTTTTGCAAATCCAAATAGATGATATCACAAAAGTAGGCAGATAAAAAGACGAAAACCTTTGAATGTGGTTCCAGGAAAGAGCATAGCCGTTAACGACTTGGTGGTTTCAAACGAAAAGCTAAATAAAAAGCGTCTCAAAGAGAAGCGTGTCTTATGTTGTTTTTTGTAAAAAAAAAACTCCGATGAACCAGGGAGTAATAAGAAGTCTAAAGGCTTATTACCGCAAAGAAATTGTGCGTCATACTCTGAACCACGAGGAAAAGCAAAGCTACGAACAGTTTTACAAAAAATGCGATTTGGACCCTTTATCCCGCTTGCAATAGTGTTACATCTTGTGTTTTGCAAAAAACATGCCACAATCGATTGCATATGAAAGAACAGATATTGTTGACGAAATCCTGACTACTGCAGCATTGGGTGCACATCAACCAACATTCGAAGGAATTGATGCAGAAGCTTTAAGCGCTGCGACATTCATTCAATACATACCGTTTTCTCAAATGCAAACTCACTCATTTAATAAATAAAACTCTACCACTTCACATCCTTTCCCTAAGCAAGATTTGTTAGCTACAAAGACCTAGGTTATTTTTCAATATTTTTGATTGAGCTCACAATTTTTCAACTGATCCTAATATAAGGAAAACGTAAGCATGCAAATGTGGAAAACGTTGAAAAAAAGACAAAGCTGAAATAATTCCAAAACAAAGTACATACCTAAAAGCGATAAAATACACTGCTCTCAAACAAAACAAATTAAAGAGTCAAGTGTTTTTATGTGGTCACAACTTTTCCTTAGATTCTGAAAATAGATATATAAATTTGAATTGGTTAACTATGTAGTTTACGTCTTTCGAATTTTACCCGATTTCAAATATGCAATGCGAAAACGCGGTTTGTTTTCGTTCTCAATTTTGTCCGTTTAGTTACCTGCAACTTTCAACTTTCAAAATAAATGTACACAAATAAATCGCAAGGCAATAACATTCACAATCGAAACACAACAGAAAAGGGACACACTCATACATTGCAAGAAAAACAAACATCATTGACTCTTTAATTTAAGTTTTTTCGAGAACTGTATTTGTAAACGTTTACATAGATATATAAAAAAAAAATTAAAGCCGAAAGCGACGATCGTCTGATGTGCTTTCAAATATCTACACTAAAACTAATGTTCGATTGGAAGATTAGATTACATCGTAGTAGTATTGCCGCCAAAACTAGTTCCGAAACTCATGCTAACATGTTTTCGAATTAGATTAACGTGGAAATGTGTTGGAACATAACAGTCCGCTGGCTAACACACAAGCCAGACGAATCTACACTTTTTTGTTGGTTGTTTGTTATATAGATAAAAGTTAATAATAAAAATATGAATATAATGAACAAGCACACACAAATTGAGGTCGATGTACAATCCTTTTTTACGCAACATGTTGGGTGTTGCTTAAATTACAAATGTTCATTTTTTTCATAGAAATATAAGTACATCTGCATAATATAAGTTGTGTTCTTGTTGGTTGGCCAAATTTGTTGGGCTCTTTTGTAACTTAAATACTAGAATGAATAATATAGAGTTCGTTCACGCACAATGTGCATTGAGTTTGTAAATCTAAGAGTTCTACTATAACTAAAAGTAAGATAAACTTCTCACTTGGCATCCCACGTCTGGAGATCTTCTTTGAAGTTGTTCTCCTTCACTGAGTGAGTGGTGTTGTTATATTGTCCGGTAAGTCGCATCCAATGTATGCATTATTGTTGACACAAAGTTGTATTAGCTCACGCCATTTGTCGGTTAAGGCTAACAAATGCGGATTGCCACAGATGTAGAGAAATGCACGGGCTCGAGAAATGCATACGTTCAAGCGCTTTGGATTAGATGCAAAACCGAGAGAAAATTTCAAATCTGTTTTCATAAATTCCTTTGATGAGCGGACAGTCGAGATAAGAACAATGTCGCGTTCCTAGTTGTGTGGAAATTAAATAAGAAATGGTTGAGAGGTGAATTTATAAAAAAAAAGATGTAAATGCGAGAAATTTACCTGTCCTTGAAATTCCTCGACGGACCCAATTTTCGGCATGGCGACATCGGCTTCGGCGAACAGATTACGTAAAATCTTCACTTGTTTTTGGTATGGGGTAATGATGCCAATTTGATGTGGCGACACATTTAGTCGATAAAGTTGAATTGTCATCAAAAATATCTGCAAGTGGAATATAATGATTAAAGTCAAGGAATGCGATAGTAAGATAACCATAAACATAACATCTAAGCGTTGACAGTTGTAAGCGATTCTTTCAGATTTGAACAACAATTCGATCCACCCAAGAAGTCTATAGATCTTTATGGACTCATACTCAATTCGGGAATAATATGTCAGAACCGCTTCGCCAATATTGCAGAATCTTCAAAGTTAAGTTATTTATTTAGAGCAAAAAATGTAATTCAGTCCGAAGCAACTCCTCTTTCTCTATAAAGCACAATATGTTAGCGTTAGACCATATGGAACTCGACCCAACACATTCACTTAACCTAGTTGAGACGCATACACAGGCCAACAGTTTGACTATACTACAATCACGTAAGATCTACAACCGCTGGCGTACAAAAAACTAATCCCTGATCTACGTCTATTCTATGACGGAAATAGCCGAGAAAAGTGTTTACTTGATTTCCTGAGCTGCAAGAATCTGGATCAGAGGATCAGAATCAAACTCATTTGTGCAATAGAATGATGCTTTAAAGCAGTAGTGTCCAGCCCGTAGCTCGTGGGCGCTTGATAGCCCGCGGTCTGTTTTCTAGGCGCCCACTAAACTCTAATCTAAAATGACCCTAAAAGCATTTCCAAAAAAGCGAAGCAGATCACATATGCTCACACAGAAGCATCCTTTAAAGTATGTTACGTTCTGGATCTGGCGTCTCACAAAAAACCCAAAAATGACGGAGCTATATTACAAGAAGAAAACCGTCTTCCTGTACTAAGTTGTCCTTCTTTAGTTTCCTAAACATCGCAGTATTAATTTTACAAGAACAACCAATTTCGTGCAGTGATCTTCAACGATATCGTAAGTGGTATCAGCACTTCTATTACGTTCACTTACTTATTTAGGCGGAGCGGCGCGCGGGGTAAATCAAGACCTCAACTAACAAGTCTCTACAGTTAACCCGATCCTTAGCCAACTGCCTATAGTTGCGCACTCTAAGTTGGTCAAGGGTATTTCTGTGTGTTTACTTTCTAGATAAAAATGAAAGATTCCATTCGCTCTACGTTGATGTTCATTCGCTCTACGGTGAAGGGAAATAAGTCCCCGGGAACTAAGTCCACAGAGGGACTCATTTCCCATCTAGTGGGAATGATAACCACTTTCGTGAAGTGGACTTAGTTTTTATGTTAGGTGGGAACCCCCCCTGCTTGGTTTACTATTAGATTTGCAGCATGCGCAGCATGTTGAAAGGGAAATAAAACCACTTACGAGTTTTCGGAATTTATTTCCCACATTACATGGAAACTAAGTCCACTTCACTTTCCCACTAGGTGAGAACTAAGTCTCTCAGTTCCAGAGAAATAAGTCCCTCAGTGGACTTAGTTCCCGGGGCTTATTTCCCTAGGATTTTCTGGGGAGAATTTGGGGAAGAATTGTCTGGCGCAGTTCAGGAGTCTTAAGCCAGACTTTATCGGATTCAATTTAGGACAAGCTCTGTAGTTCCAGAAACGTCTTTTGCTAACGCCAAAGAAGGGTTCAGGTCCGATGAGTGGTATTGTTTCGCCGAGTTTTTCTTTATAATAGACACGCGCTAAAGAGGTATGACTACCCTTTTAATGTAGGGTAAGCTACACAGCGCGGGCGTTAAGGAAATGAAATATGTATACAGTATCCAAGTATGCGAAGAATTCAAATTCAAATCATTTCTGTGAATACTTTTGATACACCGTGCTTGCAAAGAAAATGAGCCGATATCGTGTTCTTGGGAACTGAGTGCCCCCATGTAATTTTAAAGCATTTTATGTAAAAATTGTTGTTCTGTAACCGCTTCGTTTTACATTCTGTGTTGTACCTCGAGTGTAATTTGAGTCTCCGACGGAGTATGCGTTGCGGAGAATTCTTCGTTCCGACGGATACCTCGCTAGGGCCGAATGTTTACAATCATTAGTCCTTCTTAGTATAATTAAACATACATACCAAGTTAGTGCAGACAAGCGCCTACTTGCGTGCAAAACCAAGAATCAAATGTTTTTTGTAATATTCACCCCTATTCCCGTTGGCGTTTGTCATAAACGACTCGTATTTCACTTCGTTTTTTTGTCGATTTTTGTAACATTTTTTAAACAAATGAATTGAAATAATGGTGAACACATAGAAAAAAAAAACAAAAAAGTTAAAACAAAAATCTGCACATCGTTCTACAACGACACGAAACATGAGTCGTATACGACAAACGCCAACGGGAATAGGGGTGATTGTTTTTAGACAAAGTGAATTTCTATATAGGTACCTACATAATTTGAAGTGAGTACATTTTTTATATCCTCCACAAAAAGGCGTAGGTATTCATTTTGTTATTAGATTTGTAACGCCAAGAAGGAGACACCGTACATTCTGAATCAGGATCAAATTCTGAATCAATGTCCGTCTGTCTGTCTGTCTGTCTCTCTGTTGAAAACACGATAGCATCCAAACGAAACGACTTGTGCGAATGACATTTTGCGAGAGAACTTTACATGTAGTGTTCTAATGAAATATGGATGCAATTCTGGAATCGTGTTCTTTATCTGCTAAATGCATCGTTCAACAAGGAGTTGATTGTTGTAGAATAGAAGTCTGTCGATGTGGATTACTCCCGACTCTCAGATGCAGAATGGAAGGAGGAACGCAATATTTCCGAACACGTCGATAGTGATGATTGCAGATGTTTCGATTAGCCATAAAATTGAAACTGCTACAACGTTACCTGAAGTACAAAAAAACAACCTTGTGAAACATGCAAAGCTGATAAAAATGACAACAAAACGATAGCCTTTTGTGACTTGTGCTACGCAGCTGCAACTTGCACAAATCACTATATAAGAGTGTGTGAGAAATGGATCACGACGAGGTTGATAATGATAACGTGGTTTTCATTGACACTTTGCCTCCATTAACCTCATCTGTGCCACTGGCAAAGCGCTCAACGCAGTAAAACATACATAGTTTTGTAACCAATTTTTTTTTATTGTACACAGGAAAATATATTCACTTTGTCATTACATTTTTAACGCCAAGATGGACCTGAATCGGGATCAAATTCTGAATCGATTTAGATAAATATTCATCTATCTTTGTGAGAGGTCCTTTTTATGTTCGTCAGGTTGGCGCAGTAGCGCAGTGGTTAGTGTGCTGGACTACTGTGCGAGGGGGATCCCAGGTTCGATCCCCGGAAAAACACAAATTACATCTTAAAGATAACGCCTCCTCACCCCTTTATCTACTTTTGACCAATCTTCACAGGAACACAATCGATTCGGTGGTTTTCGAAATATTCCATTTTGAATGTTGTTTTTTTTATAGGCAGTGCCACGCCCCTAGGTCCAATTGTAACCAATCTTCACAGGAATATTCCTGGTCCAATATTTAAGATTTTACGTAAATTTGAACTCAATCAATTTGGTGGTTTTTAAAATATAAGATTTTTAATTTTGTTTGTATGGGCGGTGCCACGCCCCTAGGTCCAATTTTGACCAATCTCCACAGGAATACTGTTGGGCCAATACCTAAGATTGTACGTAAATTTGAACTCAATCAATTCAGTGGTTTTCGAGATATAAGATTTTGAATGTTTTTTGTATGGGGAGCTGCCACGCCCCTATAACTCATGAACCAATACACCTACAAAAACCGTTTGAACTTATAAACCATGGTATCAACGTCACCTTTCATGGGAAACTTCCAGAATCAAAATCGGTTCATGCATTACAGAGAACATTATCGACAAACACAATTGACCATGATTTTTATATATATAGATTGAAAATGGACTATATGGATCGAGGAGTTCTGGTACATCTCATACATTTTAACCAATATTGGACCCATGTGTAGATACGTATTAGCTCATATGCCTAACATTTTGCATGCCTTGTATGCAGTGGTGGGTATCAAAGCATCGGCCAGGCCGACGATAACACTTTTACTTGTTTTATATTATATTTATAATTAGTTTTGTACATTTAAACTTGCTTTTCTTGTTTTCTTTCTTAAAAAATCGTCTTATTTATACGCATTGGAGCACTTGGTGCCCAAATACACGACACAGAGAAATATTTAAGTACACGGGTCTAGGGTTAATGGCAAGGACTTCAGCCTGAAAAATTGTTGGGTTTTTGCCAGGGCTGACTGCATATTCCGCTTGAGGCGATTCTCCATGAATGTTCTAGCTAATTGACTGTAATGACTTGGTTAATCTTTGTACACCAGACCACGGCAGCATGAGGACCATTTGATGTATAAACATACTTTTTAAAATATAGTCGGCCCTATCATGGTATCCGTTCCGAAAGAAAAAACCTCCGATTTTGTACGAATCGGAGAATTTTGCTTCATGGTAATCGTTCCGATAAGCTGTTCGGAACATTTCTCCGACAATACGTAACGCACACCGGCATCGCAGTTTCATTGCGATGGGTTGCGTTTTTTGCACCTGGTTTTGGCAGCCACACGTCAATTTCTCTCCGATGGTCTCCGACATCTGTTCATCGCGGAAAAATTTTAGTGAACAAAATGCGTTGGTGCACGTTCGGAAAACGGATACTATGAACGTAAATTCAGTATCCAACTTGATTTGCGTTGCGGAGAATATTACTCTCCGAACGGATACCATGATAGGACCGAGTACCTTTCGCTTGCATGTGCGAATAACGTCGCGTCGCCCTGTCTAAATTATGAAACAAAAAATAGGATAGGAAATGGGAGGGAATAGCGTGCAGTCGGACAGATTGAGACATGAAAGAGGAATGAAAATGCGACAAACTCAGAGCAGTAAACAAAAACAAGAGGGAGTAACGTGTGGGATGGCGCAGCAACGAAGAGACAGTTTTGATGCTGCTGCAAATATTGCAATAGGGAAAATTTAATTTAATTTTAAAACCGACGGTCCTGTTACCTATAGCACATGTGTTATGTGTTGTAATTTACGGACATGTTAAAAAATATACATATGTATATAAAATGACTACGAAATGAATTACTTACGTGTTTCGCCTCAATTGGATTATACCACGAAGGAGAGTCCGTGTCCTGCTTGTTGGTGCCGCGTATGCCATGGAAGAAGGCAGCTTGACTTGGTGATCGCATATCGCACTTTGGCAACAACGAGCTGATGGACTGCAAAATCTGCGACTCCTTGCTTCCTGTAGCTTCCAACATTGGCACCAACTCCGAGTCGTAGAAAAGACTACTGTACGTATTCAGGATACTCGGCAGCGCTCGGTAATTGTAGACCAATTTTGTTACCAGCCGTGGATCGTAGCCGTGCTCCGGAAATCGTGTTTTATCCTTTCGATATGGGAATCTCCCAACTAGACGCTCCAAAAATGAAAGACTCAAGCCCCGTTCTGCGGCATAATTGTTCACGATTATCGGTCCCAACTGAAAAGGATCCCCTGCCAAGATGATTTGCCCGAAATGTTGACTGAGCAAAGTGATCACTGTCATAATTTCAGGCTCCCGACACTGTCCGCTTTCGTCGACAATCACATGCGTAAAGTGACCCCTGGGAAAGTCCATCTGAAGGAAATTACTCAATGCTCCACATGTGCCGATTGTGACCTTATGTCGCCCTAGATACTTCATTTGGCAGCGCAATTTGACCCCCGTCTCAGTGACTACCATCTGCAGAGAGAAAGAAAATCAGAACTGGCAAGCGAACAATATTATGGGAACTACTTACGGAATCCTTTGCGGAGCCATCCATTGCAATGTCTACAGTAGCGCAGTACTGCTTCAAATGATCCGGAATGAGATCTTTCTCGACCACATAGTTCGATATCAGTCGAACAAAGTCCCCTGGATTCAGGACTTGCGAGTCAATCAGCCGGCTGGAAACCAAATCCGCTGAACTATTCGAAGGAGTGGCGACAAGAATGCGACTATTCGGCAAATTGATGATCAACTGAAGGATAGTCTCCACCAAGGTGATGGTCTTGCCAGTGCCCGGCGGACCGAAGATCACATAAGGCAATGATCTGACCTCACCACGAAGAATGTTTTTAACCGCTATCTTCTGGACCAGATTCAAATTTGGATTGCACCACTGTCGAGGTAGTACCTTGCCGTCAACGGTCAGATTGCCTTTACCATCCAAGGCTGCATCCAACTGCAACTTCTCGCTATGAATGATCTTCGATGGGAATAGGAAGTTCTCACCGCGATTTTGGACGATTTTCTGAATAGCATAGTGTTGCTTGCGAAAGCCCAAGCGAGAGAAAAAGAACTCCAGGCGATAGTCCTCCCCGTTGTACTTATTGTGAAAAGCGGGATTGAATTTCAAGAGAATCTTATTGAACTGAACCTTGTGAATGTGACCGTCATAGGCCCGATTGTCATCCTCATCAGCCCAGGGACTAGTTGCACGCACTATGTCACCTGTTATTAGTGACGGACGCTTCTCGGCTAAGTTATCGATTGTTAGCGTAAGGTATTCGCCTTCGCGATTGAAATGTGCTCTTTCGCGGTCGTACTGGCGGAAGTTCACAAAATGTTCAATCTCCTCGATGTACAAAAGCGTCTGAAAGCGATTCACGTAGTTTTTGATATCTAAACCCACATTAAGAGTGGGGTTTGTAGATTCCAAATTTATTATTTGCTGCGTCCGAGACGAGTCCGAAAGCAGAGTAGCGCGCAGTTTTTCTGGCACCTCAAATGATGGGATTCGGTTGGCGACAAATCGACGAAGGGTAAACGACCGGACACCCGGTATAACTTCGTTCTTTTTCGACCACACCTGCTGGGCGTAATGACGAGAGCGTTTCTTTTCAGATTTCCTTTCAACGTTCTCCTTGTCTTCCTCTACACCAACGACGATTGTTATGTTGCGGTATAGTTTGAATTTTTCGAACGCAAAGAACAACTTTTCTTTAGAGTAGCCGTAATACTTTGATTCACAGACGAGAGTCATTTTCGTTGTTGTTCCTGGTTCGATTATGAGCGGCTCGAAATTATCGTCAAATTTCAGCTGAGAGTTACGACGAGGGCCCGGTACGCTGAGGTACAACAGTTTTTGTTGTCGTTCACTGTTGTTTCGCATTTCGATCTCTACGTCTTGGGTTTCGAAAGCATTTTGAAGAACAAACCGAATGTCATCGGTTATGGTCACAGCTTGTGTCGTGTTTTTGCTACGTTCACCTCCATGTTTGACAGCCGATTTGACAACAGATTGATCGCTAGCTACTACTACCGCACTTTTAAGGGTTAGCTTCAGACATCGCCATAAGAAAATACCCTATAGACAAAGAGAATTAGTTGCGGGGCAATTATTTGAATCAAGCCACTTACCCGCTCGCACTCGATCATATCAGCGGTGATTACATCACCCTTATTTAGCTGTAGCGGAGGATCGAGGATATCGGCAGTGTAGTAACAGTCCGAGTTGATAACTCCCCAGTCTTCGTGGACTTTTGTTACAGTTCCTTCGTCTCGTTGTGTGCGGGCAGGATGGACGCTCATTACCTCCAAGATTTCTCCTGCTAAATCGGCAAAGCCCTCATCGGTTTGAACTTTGCAGTCGAGATACACACGATCACCTTCTTTGGGTATGAACTCGATGTCGACGGCATCCAAGTCAACAGTAATTTCCTTGTAGTCCGTATCGACGGTCAAAAATTGACGGTTACGCGACATAATCAGGCCAAGCACGCTTCGCTGATGAGTATTAAAATATTTGCGGTCTTCAGTTCTTAGCGAATCAATAGTCTCCTTAATCTAAAAAAAAGGGTAAAACGTTAAAAATTGTATAGTGTAAGAGGAGTTATAGTTTATGTACTTTTAAACTAAAAGTTTTAATAAATAAACCGTAAATCAATTCAAATATTAAGTTAACACAAAATATTTTAATTTTTAAAAAGCTTTGTAGCAATTGTAGCAAAAGTCGTGACTCCTGCTGCTATGGACTGTCCCATTAAACCTCCGACTGTCCCACACAACAAAGTTTTTAAATGACAACATAATTTCCGGAACAAAATTTTTTTAAAAAGCTTATAAAGCTGAGAAAAAATTAAACCGAAGCTGACAGGAAACAAAACTAACAAGGGATTTAATTCAATCGCCTTTTAAAAATTCGGTGGCTCAGGGGGTTATTCCCAAATGCGCGGCGGATCGCTTTTCATTGCGGATTTGTATTTTTTGTATTTCCAAAAGCGATTCAATCCATTTAAAAGCGATAGCTTTTTAGGTGGCGGATTGCTGGCGGAATTATTGCGGATAAAAAATAAACTAAATCCTTGTGACGGGAAAAAAACGGTCAAACTTTTGGGAAAATAAATGGAAAATTGGAAGTCTAATTGGAAAAAAACTGGAAAGCACAGTTCGCATTTGAGAATAAGCGAAGACGGTCGAAATCGACCGATACGATCCGCCGCCCATTTGGGAATAACCCCCCAGTTTGGTTAAATTGGAACAAATTTATTATGTATATACCTACCTACTTGCATCAGCATTCCGCACAGCTAACAATCTGGGTGATCACAGAATCCGTCGTATTCGGAATTTTGTTACGAACCCCGAAAAAACTATCACAGAATCCGTTGTAGTGGAAATTTTTGCTAAGAATTAAATTTGTAGCAAACATTTCCTCTACGACGAATTAAATTCGTAGCAAAAATGTCCACTACGACGTTCTTTCCGGGTTCGTAGCAAAATTCCGAATACGACGGGAGGTTACAAAAAAAAAAAAACATTAAAAATCGTATATGTACATATTTCGAAAACCACTCGAGTTAAAATTTACAGACAATCTTAGGTATTGGCCCGGGAGCGTTTCCTTAAAGATTGGTCAAAATTGGACAAAGAGGAGTGGCACCGCCCATACAGAAAAAAATTCAAAATCGTATATCTCAAAAACCGCTAAACCGATTGAGCTCAAATCTTACGAAAGAACATTATTATCTAAGATCTAAGCCAGGAGTTCCCTAACTGTGCGTCGTGACGCCCTGGGGCGTCGCAAGACTATACGCAGAGGTCGCCTGCACACAACGTTCCATCAGCTTGAGCTCGATTTGAAAAATTGTGTTTTGCCGTTCACAAGAAGTATAAGAATTTTGCAGACTTCAACTTGGCGAATATATACCAGTTTAAGATCCAACTGACCCAGGAGCTCAAAGTTAATGATAATGTAATGCTAATGACTATAGAAAAATCATCTTTAGCGACGGGCCGCATTTTTGGATGAATGGCCAAATTGCCATATATGGGATGACGCCAACCAACACGTGGTGGCAACGCATCCATAAAAAGCAGTTTGGTTCGCATTTTAGACTGGCGGTGGCGTCATTGTTCCGTACTTTTTCATGACGTTGGTAAGGCCAATACCATCAACGACGAGTACTACAGAACGATGCTGCTAACATGTGGTTCCAGCAAGAGGTGGCTATGTGTCGCTCATCTGCAGGGTATGGTTATCTGATCTCTATCAGAGGTGACGTGAATTGGCCACCAAGATCATGCGATTTAACCTCGCTAAATTTTTCTTGTGGCGTTGCCTGAAGTCGCAGCTCAATGCGAATAAACCGCAATCGAACGATGTCCTTAAACCTAACATAACCAATGCCATCGCTCAAGTTAAGTCTATGCGGCAGATTGGACCACTCGGATCCGTGACAATATGAGAAGCTGCGGCGGACATTTGGGCCTGGTGTTACATTCCATACAATAATGGCATACATGGGATTTGTTAATACCTTGCACACAGCTTGTTTTATTCCATTTCAATGTCGACCAATCCTCATTAAAAACCCCTTTAGTGAATCTTCAGTATGCTCAGCTTATATTCACATATTATCTGTGCTTTGTTCCGTTGTGTGCTTTTAAAAGGGCGTCGCAAAAATATTATAACCTGTGCGACTCCCTCGCAGTATGGAAAAGTTTGGGAACCACTAGTCTAATCCATTAAAAGTGTCACTTGGTGTTCCGCAAGGATCCTTCCTAGGTGCGCTGCTATTCGTTCTGTGTATGTTAATGACATGGTACGTGTTTTAAATAATTGCCAACTTATTTTGTTTGCTGATGATGCGTTGCTTTGCACTGAAGGTGAAGACGTTCAGGAGTGTCATCGTAAAGTACAAATTGATTTAAATAATATAATATCAGTGGCTTTGCCAAAATAAGCTGAAACTACGAAAGGATGTAACAAACAATTCTTACTGCCAACTTTTTGACAATTCCGGCGAATATTATTTTTCACATTCGCAAATCACAATACCAAGCAGTTACATTCGCCTGTTTTTTTATTCGACTCGCGAACTGTAATAGGGCCCACGAAAGGATGTAACAATTCTTACTGCAATTAAGATATAACGGGTTTTTCAACAGAGACGCTACAAAAGTAGAGCGACAGGGACAGAAAACGACGCCGAATTTCTTGCCGCTCTTTTGACATTTCTCTTCAGTAAGGTTTGCCATTTCATGATGGAAAGATATACGAGCCAACAACGAGTTGAAATTATTAAAATTTACTACCGAAATTCGGAGTCAGTGGCCTCAACGTTAAGAGCGCTATGTCCAATTTATGGTCGTCATAATCGTCCTAGCAGATCAACAATTGAGCGTCTAGTGGACAAATTTGAATCCACAGGCACAGTACAAAATGTTCCCGTGCCAGTGAGACGAAGAAGTGCCCGTAGTGTCGAGAATATTGCTGCCGCTGAGGCTTCAGTTGAAGAAAGCCCAAATGTGTCTCTCACACGTCGTTCTCAAGCGTTGGGCATCTCTGTGACGCCGTTGTGGCGAATTTTGCGAAAAGATCTTGGCCTACATCCTTACAAGATTAAATTGACGCAAGAACTGAAGCCGCTTGACCACCAGAAGCGTCGTATGTTCGTAAATTGGGCTGAGCAACAGTTTGAAAATGATTCGGATTTTCATCGAAAAATCATCTTCAGCGATGAGGCTCATTTCTGGCTGAATGGCTTCGTCAATAAACAAAATATGCGGTATTGGTCAGGCAGCAATCCACACGTACTCCATGAGTCATCACTCATCATTGCATCCCGAAAAAATTACGGTGGTTTATGGGCCGGCGGCGTCATTGGGCCGTACTTCTTCCGTGATGATCAAGACCGGCACGTTACTGTGAATGGGAATCGCTACCGTTCAATGATAACCGAATATTTTTGGCCCCAATTGGATGATATGGACTTGGAGGACATGTGGTTCCAACAGGACGGCGCCACACAGCGAATGTCACAATCAATTTATTGGAAACCAAGTTTGGAGAACGTGTTATCTCACGAAATGGTCCAGTCGCTTGGCCGCCTCGGTCGTGCGATTTGACGCCGTTAAACTATTTCTTGTGGGGCTACGTCAAGTCTATGGTCTATGACAACAAGCCAGCGACGATTGATGAACTTCGTACGAATATCGAACGTGAAATTGCAGCAGTATCGGCCGATTTATGCTTGAAAACCGTCGAAAATTGGGTTCAGCGTCTGGACTTCTGCAAGCGTGCCCATGGTGGCCATGCAAAAGAAATCGAGTTCCATACATAATGGCATCGAAAGTACTTTCACAGGAATAAAGAATTTCATTGATATCCAAAACTGTTTTTGTTTTATTTAAAAAAAACTTTTGTAGCGCTCTTATTGAAAAACCCTGTACAACGTAATTGTAAAACCGCACTTCGAATATCGCTTGACTGTTTTGTTTTTATGTAGTGAAAGTTTAGTCTCCAGATTACAAATGCTGCAAAATAAGGCAATGCGATGTATCATAAAATGGAATAGGTTCACCGCGATAAGTTTATGTTGAATTCGTTAATGTAGTTAAATGTTAAAAAAAACTAATTTGTCTAATAATAATCACCCCTATCGGCAATTCCGAGGGAAAAATGTTTCCCCCAAATATTTTTTGTTCCCGGGAATTAAATCTACCCATCGCGAATTTCCATCGGAATTTTTTTTCCCCGGGAATCAGAAAAGTACTTTCGAAAATATGTTCGAATGGGTTGACAAGAGAGAGAGTAGAGTTTTTAAAAAATTAAAATAATATTTTTGATATATTTAGAAGTGCGGATTTTTTATTAGCGATGGAAGAGCATGAGGAAGTGAAGAGGAAGACATAGAATCTTCGGACCTTAAACAGACCAGCACCAGATATCTTATAGGTGAAGAGCTGGTGGAGACCTTTGATATATATATAGAAAGTCGTCAATTTAAAGCCCCATTTAGATGGTAATTTTAGTTTCAGTTTCAGTTGAGCTATCAATTAAACTTTCAGTTGAACAGTTCAGTTAGAGTGCTTTTAGACATCAGTTTAGTATTCAGTTGATCTTTCAATTTACTCGTGATTAGCCGAAGGTTAGAAGATTATTTCTACTAAAACTGACAACTGAACTAAAAACGTATGTGAATTTCAGTTTCAGTTTCAGTTAGAAGCTTCAATTTTTGCATTTGGACATCAAATGAAATGATCGTCTAAATGGGGCTAAATGTGGATTTGTGATTAAGACTTAAGGTGCTAGTACACGGCATGTAGCAAGCCACATACGTTTGTAGCTCTGACGTCAATAGAGAGTGCACAAAGAGAGCTTGTACACGGCATGTAGCCATTGGGACCATTCACTGACGTCAGTGCTACATACATACGTGGCTTGCTACATGCCATGTACTAGCACCTTTACCCGTCTTTGCCGCAAACCAAAAAATCATTCGGAGTTTCCCCATTACTTAAGCTAAGCGCATGATTGCGCTTTTTGCTGAAGGCGGCTACCAGGTTGGAGAGGGAAACGACCACGAAGTTGGATTAGGCCAATCATCAATTTACAAAATCTTTGTATAAATTCATATGCTATATCCGGATATTTTTTCATATGATTTAGAATAATCTGCAGCTGTTTTGTACTTGTTGTGTTTGACATTCATTAAAACTGATAATATGCATTATTTTTTCTAAATATCATGCAGAAAAACACTTACATTGCTGCTCTTTAGCTAAAGTTCCCTGACGAAATGCCAGCGGAATATTTCGGGGAAAATTACGATAATATTTCCATCGGAAATTTATTCCCGATAGCTATTTTTCCGACGGAAATTTTTGTTTCATTTCGAAATCATTCACGATACCTATTTTTTCCGACGGAATTTTTATTTTCCCTTTCGAAAATTGTTTACGATACCTATTTTGAGTAAAAGGGAAACATTTCGGGGGAAATATTATTCCCGATAGGGGTGAATATGTTAATGTTTGTTTTTAAAATAAAATATAATCTAATGCCTAGGTATTTATCCAGATATGTGCAATATGTTGGTGAAACTCAACCTTTTGCCCTAAGAAATGTTAATGACTTTTCACTACCACGGTATTTAACAGCCAGAGCCCAGAACTCATTCGGCATTAGCGAGGTATCAGTCAGAAGGGAATTTTCTCCGCAACGCATACTTCATCGGAGACTCAAATTACATTCGAGGTATTCGTCTTCGGAAAGAATAATTAAAATGCGACGACGCATTGATTTGACATGATGTCGTTTCGTGGTACATCGGGGTTTTCTTATAATTCTTGTTTTTTCGTTTGTTTTTGCTCTGGAAACACAAATTGAAGCAACAAATACAACCAATTACTTTGCTAAAATGTTTTTTCCTTTATTGCTTTCATTTATCAACACTTCACTGCAAATCGTAAACACATTTCGCAACCAATTCCTGTCGGAGCATATCGGAAGTAAATTCGTATGAAGCTGACAAAAATACCTGTGAAAACGCACATGATCGCACTGAAACGCAAAACGCCAGTGTGCGTTACATATTTGTCGGAAAACCGGCGATTTTGGTCGACCAAAAAGTGGTAACCAAAAAGCGTTTGTTCACTTATATTTGACTTTGGTCATCAAACCATAGATTTGCGACAAATAGTTCCAGTTTTCCAGTTTTTTGTCAATTTAGTTGTTTGAATTAATCCTTGGTTAAAATTGTCACAGCCACAGCAATGCATGGAATTTTTTTCACACTGTCTTGCCTTGTATTCATCCGCCAGTTGTTGAAAATGCGTCGAAATAGCAGACAGGAACCACACACTATTTTGCGTTTATTATTTATTGAATTAATTCTTATTTTTGAAAGAAAGTTATTTTGAAATTCCTGAATTTCCTTGGTTAAATGCCGTTAACCGACCAAAATCGGCTGGTTATCGATTTCACTGGTTAACTAACCAAATCACGGATTCTCTGGTTAAAATTTGACTGAACAAACAGATTCTATGGTTATTAGCTGGAATAACCGTTGATTAGAGTTAACCAAAGATGAACAAACCGGCCCTTAATCTTTATAACCAACTACCTTTTGATGTAAAAAATAATTCAAACGTACGAATTTTTAAAAGAAAAGCAGTTGCATTTGTTAAAATTAAACTTTAAATAAAGCTTTGTGATATGCGTAAATTTAAGTCAATAGTTTTAAGAAGTAATGTAAAATTGTAATCATTAGCTTTGAAAAATGCTTAATAAATCAATCAATCAATCAATTTCCACTTCTTGCACTAATATTTTGAAATGCAATGCTATTCATTTTTAAGAACACAGAACAAATTTATTTGAATTAAAATTGTTTCATTTATTTAATTCCACTTGTCACTTGCTGTTTCCAACTTTCAAAATTCACTTTCTCGATTTCGAAGGGAAAAATAGTCATGGCAATGGGGAATATTCTTATTCTTACTCGGAATTTTCCAAATGTAGGTGTAAATAAATGAAACGAATCCGATTTCTACCTACACGTAGTAAATTTAATTAATTAACTCACGTAATCTAACTCTGCGTCTGCCGTCTTCAATTATCTGGATAGAACTAGGATAAAAGGATGGTGATTGGTGATAGAATAAGATAGAACACTGCACATTGTATTTGTATGTCTCAAAATGGCAACAAAAGAACAATAATGTATGTACACTAAAAATAAAATAACCGAACCATCTTAAGATGTTTTACCTTTTCAGTGGAACGAGATTTTATTATTTTCTTATTAATTAATCACAATAAAAGTTCTGTTCTCACATCAGTATTCTGTGATAAAAATACTTATTTTTAATGTTGCCTTATGATATTTGGAACAGTAAGTGAGTGTGCATTTTAACAACGAATAGAAATCCTTAATATAGTCCTTGTTTATACATTTACTTAGGGTGGTAATATGCTACAATAGGAATATAATGCGTCATCGCAGAAGGTCACGTAACTTCTTCGAGAGACGATGAAATTGTGTGAAATTCTCAAGTCTTTCCAACTATGTATGTACTTTCATACGCAGTTGACATCGAAATCATTGGCAGAACTCTGTGAGCTGTTCCCGACATTATATCAGAAAAAAATCAAACCTACGCTAGTCAATCGCTAGTTGAAAAGGCAAAGAATGTGGTGAAATACCCAGCCTATGGAGGCACCTCAGCCTACTGAGGTGATGTGTCCAAAAGAGATTTATCCAGTTATAGGGGTATATACCAAGGTTTTGAAAATGCGTTGCAATGCATAATGGCATTTGGAAGATTAGTAGTGCGTCGGGCGTTCGGTGGGTGCAAAAACACAACCAATTTATTCAGAATCGTACTTGAGAAGGTGTGAGAGTATGCTACACCTGTTTACAGCCATCCAGCTATAATTTATGTTTGCATATAGATATTGTTATGATGAACCTACGCCGTTTCGTAGAAGCGTTCTGTGTTATATTTACGACTCGCCGCCGTTTACCTCTCGTTCCAATCGGAATTTGAGGTGGTCCATGTATGCACAAAACATTCACTGAATATTTGAGTAACCACGCTGAAAGTAAACAGTAGATAGCATAAGATGGCTTTAATATATTTAAACGGGCGAGAAGCAAGTGAACTACTGAAAACCCCCCGCGTTAAAATGAGCTGACTATATGAGTGGAAGTAATACGATGTTACGGATGCTTGGAGTATGGGCTATGGCCATTAGCAAACAACGTGTAAAGCGCTAAATAGAAAGAAAGGGATCTGTTTTAACTGTAGTCAAAAGACAAGAAAACAGATCGTAAAGCAAGCAGTGTTGTCTATGTGCAAAGCTTGTTGTACATTTAGATTGACTATCTCACGTACCGGGAACGAGCGCAATTTACAAGGATGCGAATACTTCAAGACTGCTACTTCATGCCAAACAAAACAATTAGCAACTTTCGGCAGGAACTAAATGCTCATAAGGACACCTTGCGTGAAGTCAAGGGTACAGTAATTGTAGGAGGGGATTTTAACGCCAAGGCAGTAGAGTGGAGTATGCCTACAACGGACTTGAGAGCACGACAAATCGTAGAAATGGCTGCGAAGTTAGGGCTCAATGTGATAAACAACAGCAACACAACTACCACGGCATCCAGAGAACAGGGGACCTTTCCGAAAGACGGCACGGATTTAGGAGAGGATACTCAGCAATTAGAGTAGGTTGTCACAACAGCTAAAAATGTTTATCGGGGAAGCTATCGCTCGATAAAGATTGCCATGGACGTGAGAAACGCCTTCAACACAGCCAGATAGATAAACATACTGAAACCGCTTGAGGAAGATTACAGGATACCGCTGTACCTACTCCGTATATGTAATTAAAGACTACCTCAGCGAACGAAATTGAGCGCAGCGCTCAATCCTTGACCCCACTTTTGGAACTCTTCTATGATGGGATCCTTTACATCGAAATGCCTAGCGACACCTACTTGAACAAGGAATACTGATAAAGCAAACAGGAAGTTAAACCAAGTGACAAGACGTGTCTACCTCTGGATGATGGAAACCCATGGTCAGTCTTGCATCGAAAAAGACCGAGGCCCCTATTGTGAGTGTCGATAGTTAATCGTTGATCGACAACTGTCGATCAATCGAGAACTGTGATTGTCAATTGCGATCGATATTTGTCGATTTGACAGTCGCTTGTAGTCGATTACAAATGTCTGATCGATGCTTTCTCTTGGAAGTGGACAATTTTGTGCGTACGAATTGGTAAAATCAATCGACGCGATCGACAATCACAATAAGGGCCCGAGATTGTTCTTCGGAACAGGAAACATACCTGATGCAAGTTGAATTCCATATAGGCCCAGAAGTAATAACCAGAAAAAACGCGGTAAAGTACCTTGGGCTACTGACGGTTCCAAACTCACTTTCTGGAATTACATACAATTACATCCGCTTCTAAGGGAGCTGAGTGACTACATCACTTAGCAGAATCATGAAAAACGTTGAAGGATCAAGAGAAAGCAAATGAAGGATGCTCCTGACAATTATGAACGCCATTTTCCTGTATGAATGCGAAATATAGGCCGGTGGACTTACAGGAAACAGATGGCAGCAGTACAGAGACTCCGCGTCCTGCGAATCGCAAGTTCTTACCGCACTCCTAATTTCAGGAGTGACACCCATTGATATTTTAGCCTCAGAGAGAATGCTCGTGTATGAGAAGAGGGCGAGAGTAGGCCTTGAAGCGGCAACCACTGAAACAAGCGGTAGATGGACTGCCAGCCTAATCAGAAATGTTTGCTCAATAGAAAAAACGAAAACACGAATAAAAAAACCAAAGAAAGAGGAGGAATTTAGTCAGGAGTAGCAATGTTGGTTGTAGGCGCAGTAGCGCAGTGGTTAGTGTGCTGGAATACTGTACGAGGGATCCCAGGTTCTATCCCCAGAAAAACACAAATTACAACTTAAGGTTTTTTTCTACTGTGCCACCTCTCGCTAACGTCTGACAAGCATCCGAGAGTATGGCTGTCATGAAAAAGCTTCTCAATTCAGCAATTCTGACTTTGTAGGTACCTTCCATTCGTCCCAAAAAATAGAAACTCACACAAAACTGTCTACCCGCCTGTTGCGCCACCAATTTATTTATAGCAAAGTTGGGAGGCCACTTATTTTTCGCAGATTTGTTAAAAGTCGACATTTCAGTGTCTATTATTATACATATACTGTCAACGGCTTGGCTAGCTTATGAAAGTGAGCGACACTTTTGTATACTCGTATAGGATGCTGTTCGAAAATGATATAGGTACATACCGAAACTTGATGCATTTAACCTTATACATTGCGTAGCAGTGTCTTCAACGACGGGCGAATAGCAAAAGCCACGGGGTAGTTCTTTCTGAGGATCGATATCACCTAATTCCCATTGGCGCAGTGCACCGTTTTACCACTAAACGCAAATACTTGGTGAACCAAATTAGATGCAATATTTATGAGCATGGTGTGAACAGTAATCGACAAGTCGTAAAAGCTACATAATGCATTGAGCCAATTCCCTTTATTTGTTTGTCTCAATTCGTATGAACCACATAACCACATAAAATGTAAGCATTATTTACATTTGATATCTCTGATCATTTGTATTTTTTAAGCCCATATACAACGTATCAAACGCTTAATTATCATCTTTTATGTTTGTAAACAAAAATGCAACAGGTGTTGGATAGAATCTGTGAATGCCAATGCGCAATACATTGATGTCCAACTATTAGTTGGTAACAACAGTAACAACAAAATAACATAAACAAATCACATTCTATTTTATCTCCATCATAACTGATCATAACCCCACTTAAGACCAAAGAAAAAAGGTCACAAGCAAACAAATATAATATATTTTGTAGCTACATATTATGTAGCTACATTATGCCCGTCTGATACACATACTGTTACAATGCAAGAGTTATGTATACACAAACCGCAGCCGCACGTGTGCAACATATTGCATGCCAGACAGATTTTATGGGAATAACACATAATAAAATGGCTGTTGGGGTCTTGGGGCGCCAGTAAGTTGGTTGAACAGAAACACACACAAAAAGTACTATATACATAAGAAAAGAATTAAAACTTACTTGTTCTTCAGTTGGTGCTCCATCCCACATATTGTCCTGCACCATTTCCACTTTTACAACTTTTAACAAGTCCGTATTGGGTGGATTATATGCCAGGTATTCCACGGTGCAACCAATTTGCAATTCATGAAACATCGCGGCCGCTTTAGCATCGAAAAACAAAGTATTATCAATTGTTCCATTGGTGCTGCGAATAGATGTAACAACGCCAGTTCGTCGAGAACACGCATCTTCCTCTTTAGCCTTTGTAGTCAGATCGACACACTCTTCTACAGGTTGCTCTTTTTCCAGCTCTTCGTCAAAGTGGCGACTTTCTTCTGCAAACTTCTGAGCATATAGCTCCTTTTGATAGTCATAGTCAAAGATGTTGTAAATTGATTTTAGTAATGATATCATGATGTACGGGGTGTAAAGTTAATTGTTATAGTTATTGCTGCCCAGTACGCTTTTCAAGGGGTTCGTACATCCACTCGGTCTCCTTGAGATAGATAGTTTCTTTTCGCAAATTCTGCAAACGTTTAATGTGGCTCTCAGTTGTCGAGATTCTGTACCCACACTCGCTTAGAATCAAATACTTATAACGAGCAAACGTTTTCTCGGAATGAGTTTCGGGTTTTTTTATTTGCTGAAAAGTATACAGAGGTGCATGTACAGTACAATAAGAGGATACGATTCGTATATGTATTAACAAGTTACCTCGTTGGAGACGTCGGATGTACTTGGGCCTTCCGATGTATTAATATCATTCGACATAATTGATGGGGTAACTCCTTTGTTAAGTTTACAGACGCAACATTACAATTGCAAAGGCAGATAATTAAAAATAACTAATATTTACACAAAGTATTCAAGAATATTAAGTGCTTCGCTTCGCTGCGTAATAATTGGTATTTGGGACGTATAATTTTGTTAAAACGCAAATTTTCGCAGCCGGCATTTGCACTGCTAAACACTTTTGATAAATGGCAGCCACAGTCAGCCAGATCCAGATGGGACGCTATTTGAAAATAAAAACTGCATATTCCAGTTCAGTGTCACTGGTATAACAGTGTGCAGATATGGCTAGAGATGGTAATGTGAACGAATTTAGAGGTAATTCACAATCTCTATGTTATAAAGAATTTATTTGATTATTAAATTTCCCATAGGTATCCTTACCAAATGTTATGCTGACATCACCATAAATCTCATAAATCTCTCCTCTTCAACTGGTTTTATTTTTGTTAACACATAAATAGAAAATATGTTAATTTTAAAATTGAGAACTAGGAATTATTATTTGCAAATAGAATCACAAAGTCACAATAATTTTTGACTGCTTGTTTTGTAATATAATTTTAATTTTATTTAAAGTGAGCATTTGAAATAATCTATCAGGCGTATTAATAATAGCTGCGGAACTTCGTGTTATCCCTAACTAATTACTAACCTATTGGTTAAACCCAAATTCCTATTCATAAACATTTTTATAAGATAACTAAGCTTTCGTAACTTTTACATAACTAACTCACGGTGGCAGGTGTGTTAGCGATTTGTTAGCTTTTCAAAACATGTTTCCCACGCAAAATGACAAATGGTGTTTCGCGTTTAATTTCGTTTGATTGATAATGAATGTGGTAAAAGTGTGATAAATAATTGAATAAATTTGCAAAAATTGTGGAGCAAAATGGCTCACCCTTTCTGAATAATTTGAATATGCTAGACGAAAAAAAAAAAACAAAAAAAACCTATGAGAATATTTATATATAAAACATTCAACAATAAATATAGATTTTCAAAACGAAATAAAAAAAATTCTAATTGCATTAGAAGAAGAATATGGCAGCAGAAAAGAAGGACACATTCCTGTCAGTTTTCAATACAATTTGAAGAAGCGTTGCAATCACAAACCCACGATAATAGGAAATACGTCAATTAGTTAATGCATGGGTTATAGGTATTTCTTTATAAATAAGAAAATTTAGTCAGTGAGTTAAATTTTTAACTACCAGTTACGTAACAAGTGAGTTAGAGAATGGTTTGAGATATATTATTAATAGGGCTGTATATTTATAGGCGTATTTTTTGAGAATCTATAGCTAGCTCACTTTTAGTTTTACATGCACAACGTTTATACTCACTATTGGTTTTGTTATGGTGGATTTACATTACCACGCCAAGCAATTTTGCATGACTTCAGAAAGAAAGATCCTTTTTCCACAGTCAATTCTATTGATGTGGAACAGTGAGACAGTCTACCCGACAAAATTAAAACTATAGCACTCAAAAATTGCACACCAGTCGTACTTGCCAATAAACTATTATGTAAGCTCTTCATTTCCACATTTCCTTTTTCCTAGAAGATCGCTCGTATCAAACTCGTATCAAAACTATACCTTCATAACTCTCACGCTCACTCATTTTTTTAGTGACCACTTCAGTAGAACAAAGCAGTGTTCTTTTGGAACCGATGCGAGCGATGACTGTTAAAAGTTTATATATCGTTTTTGATTGGACAAAGAAGCGCCCAGGAATCAAGAAAACCACTTGACGCAAGAAACATTCTTTTTTAATTTTCAGAAGAGGATTTGGCTTTTCGATTCCAAGTGAGAATCCAATCAGGAAGCACCTACACAAATGAAATTTATGTATTTTAGAGAAGCCAGCTAGCACCAGTAAATAGATAGATTTTTGACATTTCACCAATACATGGAATGGAAACGTCCTTAGTTTTCAAAATAATATTGAATACATTCATTCCTTTCGATTTCATGATGAGTGAATTGCCGATTGAAATCAATGGAAGTTTTACGTTTAAAATAATTGAATATACTTTCATGTGAATTGAATATATTACAGCGAAAGTAGGTAGGTACGAAAAATGGCATCCACCGATTTTGTGATTTCACCAAATATACTTTTCGAATATAACACTTCTGGTCTGTTTTTTCCAAACATATGATCTTATTGGAATATAAGCAAAGTATTTAAATTCCTATAGGATAGCAATAATTAGAATCTCGGATCGATATCTATCGGTATTTACCTATACTCTATTGGTATTTTTGTTAGGTACCTACCTATTTCGCACAATATGACCACAGTTTCTGTCCGAAC
This sequence comes from Cheilosia soror, assembly GCA_949372485.1. Taxonomy (NCBI): domain Eukaryota; kingdom Metazoa; phylum Arthropoda; class Insecta; order Diptera; family Syrphidae; genus Cheilosia; species Cheilosia soror. Next base: position 36,025,230 of record OX443561.1, read on the forward strand.
TGTACCAGATGTATAATATAACAAATTTGCACGGCGCCAATTTCGAAATCCAAACATCATCCACATTTCGAACACATTCGAATTTGCAAACGCAACGGGAGATTGAGGTTGAGGAATTTTCTTGGCCCATCGAAAACTAAAATTTATTTTCCGCCTAGCTGGGTGGTGGACGAGTACACGTTTCTTTATCTTTGGTCCAAGTACATATTTTATAACATCAGTGTGTGAATAGTAAAAAAAAATTAAGTTCAGTGATTACACAAAACCAAAGGAAAACTCAGTGTGCGTGCCCATTTTCCACTAGTTCAAGGAATTAAAAACCGAATCTACTTTCCTTTCAAAAAGAAAACAAAAAAAAAATAAAATGGAGCAAATTATCGCTAATCTCTTGGTTGCCGACAACGATGTCATCCAAAAGGTAAGTTCTCATCAAATTAAATAAATTTTTCCACATCAATTTGAGATTTCATTTGTTGCTGGAGAATATAATAACCAGTAATTGCTCTATTGTAACTTTTATTTGCATAAAATCATTTGGTAAAACGAAAAAAACACGTGGTGAACTCCTTGCGGACATATTGGCGAAAAAAAGCTCTTTCGCATGGAGCACCGCCGATCCAAAGAAAGTTCTCAACTAAAGTTGTTTAGGGAAATAAGCCTCGTGCGGGTGGGGCAGGGCAACACCAACAGCACACAATTGAAGCTAGTTCTCTTTAAACGAGATCTTTTCCAGTTCGGTATCGCCGGTTATGCTCTGCTAAATAGCTGAAATGTGATTCATGGGTGAATAATTTGTGCTCCGATAAATTAATTGAAACTGATACAGATACACCATACACGTGTTTGATGGATGAATCTTTTCTTCCTCCCATTTGGCCGCTGGCCACTCCTAGTTATTCTATATTAGTGGCGCTTTGGCGAAACAAACTGACTGATTTTTCGTATTCCCAATTCGTTGAGCTGGCAAAATAAGCTCGTGCGGCTTCTATCTCATCTCATCTGAGTGGCGTCATTCTCAGTTGGCAGATTATCGTGTCTTGTCTTCGTTGTGGAGTTATTTCTTTTGTTGCTATGTAGCAGAGGTGTTCGTCGCCTTTGCAATTTCTATTCTACGCATCGCGATATATGCCGGCAATTGGGCAGCAAATATTTCTGTTTGCTAAAAATATACGAAAAGCAGATGTTAGACAACACCTTCCGCCAAATCGCATTTGAAATAAGTAGTCTTAAGTTGATCAAATGCCATTCAGCCATGTGGACGTTAGAACAATTATTGTAAGAAAGCTTCGCTAGTTCGAGATCACTTAAAAGTGCTCTTATGGAGGAGAGGAAGTCGTTAATTGCTCGCATATGGAATGGAATTTCTGTTATGAATCATCTGAAGAGTTATTAATTGTTGGCTGCGTGTAATTTGAGAATATTTATTCATCGTTGTCTCTTCGCTTGGTGAAGCTTTTATTTCGTCGGTTTACTTGGCCTGTGTGCAACACACTTTTCATAGTTAGTGGTGTTAATCGAATGAAGTCAAATAAATAAACAAATACTACTAATGGCATTGCTGAACTGTTTACACATAGCTTCTGTTTATGCCATCATAATGTTGTTTATTCCAATTAATAGCTAATGCTGTTAAAAGCTTGATATATCAGTTGAGACTCGGTTAAATTGATTTCTTCACCATTGCATTTGGTTTCAGCAGGTGGTATTAATGAAAGCCCTTAAATGTTTGAAATGTGACACATTTGAGAAACCAATTGGCAAGGACTACAGTTTCTATAAGTCACTTATAATTCCTAGCAATGGGCTAAACTGGTGCAGACCCGAAACGTTTTGTCAATGAAGTTATGTGCTCATAGGTCCAAGTAAATGTCTTTTGCTTTAACACTTGCTAGTTGTAGTTTCTATTAGAAATAAATACCTTTAGGTGAATATTCTACTAGATCTTCTTTCGCTGCCACCAATGGTCTTGCCAATAGTACTTAAGTTGGAACATCCCTTTCGTCAAATAGTCTGCTGTCCATTTGGAAAAGTTCACATCATTCTTGATTACAAAACACTTGTTGAACTTGGAACAGTTGCTTCCATTTGGATGATTGGTTTTGTTACCATGTATTTTCCTTGTCAGTGAATGTCAAACCACACTTCACCCACCCCTCATAAGTTTGATGAATGAATTTAATGGAACCAGTTTTGTTCCGAAAACAAGTTTTTCAACCCCAAATTCCTCCATTTCCTTAAAATTAAAAGCTTTTAAAGTTTCCTCAACCATAGTTTGATGATTTCTATTTCCTGTTCATCACAATATGACACAAGAGTAATTACCAACTCAAGAAACTACTATCATTGCCCTCTAACAGAAAAATATTGTGCCCTCTGAGCTGTCACTCGTTAATGAACTTCCCAGTCTCTGCTCTGGTTTTACACAATTACTGAAAAGTGTGTATCTGCAGATGATTGCTCCTCACCTGGGGTCAAAAAAGTTGAAATTCATGTCTAACTTTGTTTGCAGCGACCTTTTGTTCCCAATTCTTATTGGGCACAGCAGATGTTGGAGTAGTTAAAGCAACAACATTCGACAGATCTATTCCAAGACAAAAGGAACAACTAAACTGATTTCCTTTCCCACTAGTGGTTTCTACCTGTGTCACAGTATTCCCTATCACGCAGTAAAAAATGCATAGATTCATTGGCGCTGTCTTATTGCGAATATTTTTAGCCAACAATAAACAAATGCTTCACCCTAGCTTTGGTATTATTCATTCCTTTTCTCGTTTAGCAAAATTTCAGCGACATTGCTGTACAGCATAGCAGGCAAATTAATAATTTCTGTTTCTTGGCAATTTTCCTTACAAAGCTGTGTATTTGCGTGCACATGACTAAACTGCCCGTATACACGATGGCGTTGTTTGGCTTCTATAATATGTTTTATTCTTTTGAGATATAAAATAATTGGTGGCCAACCGATTGCCGGCCGTTTCAAAAATAGCATTTGTCTATTACCATCCAAATTCCACTAGACATGGCAGAAGATTATCAGCGTGTTTGCATAGATTTGTTTGCAATTGACCCCAACGATTACTTGTGCACACACTTCAAACCTGCATACCTGCTACATTCCACATTATAAATCCGCGCTGGTCTACAAAAAAAGGAACGTATCGTGGGAGAAGAAACAGAAATATGAAGAAATACATTGCTGGTTATTTTGCAATTGATTTTATCGGTTTTTTTTTGTTTCTCTATTCGTTTTCTTCGAAGCAACGATGTGAGGAAATTTATCTGCAGCCGGCACATTGAAGATTTCAATATTCATGAGAGAAAAGGTGAATCGCTTAAAAAGGAAATGCTGCACCGAAGACCATCACTCGCTAATAATTCGGTTTACAGTCGGCGACATTTTCATTAAAACATTTTCATTGCAACGATAAAACAATATGTATGTTTTGACATGTGATTGCGCGATGTGTCTGGCAATCTCAAGAAACATTTTTGTCTCATACTTATTCAAATATGCCAACTTTCATGGTAACAATATGTATTGGAGTCGAAGCAGGTTATAGTGTATGGAAGGAGTAAATTAAACATCTACAAAGCATATTCGAACACTTCCTTTACAAGGCACAGAATGTGGGGCAAAAGTTGTCACATGTTCTTTGACTGTAACTTTTTTAATGAATAAAAAACGTTGGTTCTGTCTTTTTTCCATTAAGTTGAGCAAATGATATTGGCTAAATGGCCGCGCCGCCAGAATTGATGACCATTGAGGGCCGATTTATAACCTTTTCTATTATTCTTGTCGTGGGCGCAGTAGCGCAGTGGTTAGTGTGCTACTCGGCATAAAATTGTAGGTCCCTTCCATTCGTCCCAAAAATAGAAACTCACACAAACGAATGGTTGCGAGAAGCTATGCCTAGGGTGTCTACCGCCTGTTGCGCCACCTATTTATTTATTTATTATTCTTGTCAGAACTTCCGGCGATAGGTCCTCGCTTGTTGACATAGACTCATGACTTCAAAAAAATCCACAAAAAAGAGATAAAAATGGATCTCGTCGCTCATGATAATTTTCGATGAAAATTTGTCTCCCTCGTGTGGTCGAGATTGACGATTAAACGCACTTGGCGGTCAACAGCTAACAGTTGATGCACTGTCTGCACTTTCTAAAGAAAAGACTGCCGATTAATACCCAATTACGTGGAACGTCGGCGTGCGTCGGTCGTCTGGTCGAGGTTAGGTTAGGTTAGGGTGGCAGGCCGCAACAAGTGCAGCCTCAGTTAGGCCAGAGGACGCCCATTGTGATATCAAAGGATCGAATGATCTCACAACTCTACTTGTTGAACTGTTAAACTACCAGGAGCTGAGAATGAAGCTCTGGAGGAAACTTATGCTTTTACAGAAATCGTGGGCAGAGAGTGAGAGTGTGCCTTCCAATAATGCAGTGTCACTTAAAATGTACTTATATTGGATCGTTTTGGTGATACGCGGATGTTGGAGCGCTTGCCATCCAGCATGGGCCAGATCTGTTTCGTGATGGAGCTCTTCTGGTTGATACTTCAAGGTCCTCTGCGAAATCTTTAGCAACATCTGCGATATTCTCAAAAGAACGGCTGCTTCGGGGTCGGCCAGACCTGGCAGCATCTCGTGTTGTCCCATACTCTTCTAGACGAGCGGCTTAACATAGTGTATGCCCAATTGGCCTAGTCGGACTACCGCGATGAAATTCACGCTGCGCCAACACCACCGATGAATTATTCCGCAAAAATTGAAATCATTTCTGCGCGTTCTTTAGAAGTATAGCAACACAAAACGTCAGATTTACTATGGCTGGTACTCAAAAGATTAGTATCTGTCATGTGCCTGTTCTAAACGTTCATTCACGGCAGCTGTTCCAAGGAACTTATCGTGATTACTCCTCATAAAGCAAGTTATAACATCACTTTTAAATTTTTGGACTCGCTTCCTGGAGACATTTCTTAAGAAGATTACAACTTACAACAATTTTATTGCACAACTGCCTTCAATATGCAACCGTTTCGTTGGTACGCACTTTTCCCCGCCTTGTTGGTACTGCTTCCATTACCAACAATTAGTAGATGGAATTCGGATCGATGATTCTATGGATATAGCTTGCTTCTCTAAATCGTGCATTATAAAATCATGAAGAGCTATACTCGTATAAATATGCAGAGCGCACAAATTCCCACAATTTGGAGGTATTCCTCGCACAATTTGCCCACTTTTGCAATAAGTAGTCGCAACTTACAATTGAAAAGATCAAGTTCATTCGATTCCACAATTCTGCGGATAATTTTAGACCTATTAACTTCACATCCTTCGCACTCAAGGCCTGAACATTGATATCCGCCTCACTTTAGAAAGATTTCCACTAGGTATCGAAGCCTCAATATGCCTACCTTAAACTTTACTTCACGCCACTTAAGGAGGTAGCATAGACGATCAAAAAATTGATCTACTAAAAGCAATAAATGACTCATCATTCAAGTAACATTGATCTTTTGTATGCTCTTTCTTTAATGTACTTGTCAAGTAACATTGATAGTGTGTAGGGCCCTATAGAAGGCGCTTTCTAGCCTTTCCGAGGGTACACTGGAGGGAATTGGGTTTCTTTACTCAATAAGCAATAATCACGCTTCTATGGATAACGTCATTGAACTTTTCTGCAGAACATTCTGTTGTTTCCATTGGTACTCGTCCGTAAAGACTACCTCGAAGTCGATTTTGTTAGACATGTGATCCTTGTGTCTAAAAAGGATTCTAATTTCAGATTAATTGGGACCATATATCGCAAATAATTTTGGCTTTCACAGGGTCAGTCGTCGATACTTACGTTAGAGGGTTGGCAAGAGAGTGCGTTGTGGTGCTAGTGGTTTAGGGGAAGTCATTGCTACTTGGTGGGCGACTTGACATATAAAATATTCATCATCATATATGCAGCAGACGGACAAAGTCTCATTTGCTGTGCAAATCTGGGTACTCTGCAACACTTGCCTCGACTTCTTCAGCGACGACATTTCAGTGGTGGACGTCGAATTAGAGTGAGTGAATTGAATTATCAATAACACGCCGAATACCTCGTTATTCCTGCCATAAATATGACGAAGCGTTCTGCAACATTGTCGAATTGTGTTTGATCTTACTTGCGAAATAAAATCTACAATTTCAAGGCGTTGTTGTTGCATGCACTTAAATTAGAGACTCACAAAGAAGAACATCATTAAGGACGCTCTAACCTACGTTCTAATTGTTCTTACAGCAATCGCCTTAAAGTAAACACTTCAATAAATTTCTCTCTCCATTATATGTTGCTTCTGTGAACACCCTCCCTTTGTTCAGACCGATTGTTTGCCAAATCTATGTATGTCCGCATTGAAAATTCTTTTTCTCAAAAAATTTGTTTCGTTTCTTATTTCCCACAGGCAACAGCTGAATTGCAAGAAGCATATAAACATCCCGAAACCATTCCAGCACTATGCCAAATCGTAGTGTCATCAAAGGAGCCTCAGATCCGTCAATATTCGGCGGTTCTGTTGAAGAAACGCTTGGGAAAGCTGCGCAATTGGCAATTGATCCCTCCAGAGCAACAATTGGTGTAAGTAATTAGACTCACCCTCAAGCTTTTGGTATAATAATACGTCTTGCCTTTTCGCCCTTGCAGCATTAAACAAGGAATGTTGAACGCTCTGATGCAGGAACAAGAGAAATCCGTTCGCAATGCCATCGCTCAATTTATTGGTGTGTTGATCCGTCATGAAGTGGACAAGAAGGGCTCATGGACCCAAGAAGTTTTGCAGTTTGTCTACAGCCATTGCAGTTCAGCCGATCCGAAACAAAGCGAATTGGGATCATCGATCTTTGCCACTTTGACTGATGTTGCACCGGAACAGTTTGTTCCACATATGGAATCCATCTGTGAGATGTTTACCGCAGCTTTGGTAGCAACTGAAGCCAGTGGTAACATGGCCACTCCGGTGATTTTCAACATACTCTTGGGCATGACCTATTTGGTGCCATTCATTTTGGGACACAACGGTGCCGAACAAACCTACCAGAAGTCAATTCCCTTGGTCATCAAGTCTCTTCAGTCATTTGCTGTGCAGGACGCCGACAAGGTAAGAGCGACAAGTGTTGAATTGTTTATGATTCATCTAATCTGTGAGTAGTTTGTCCAAGCTTTTGATATTTTGGAGAGCATGGCCGACTACACTCCACGTCTGTTGACTTCCAACATCAGGCTGCTGCTGGACTTCTGCTTGGAGGCATCAAACAATGCCCAATTGGACAGCGCAGTGCGTGTCAAGACCGTAGCTTACATCGGCTGGTTGGTGCGTTTGAAGAAGAAGGTCATTGTCAAGCAGAAGCTGGTCGAGCCCATCATTCAGGTTGTCTTCAATTTGATGGCCACCGAACCCGAATCTGTCGACGGTAAGAACGAGATGGATATGCAAACTCTGAGTGGTTTTAGCTACACACAGTTTTTTTCCATTTTACAGATGACGATGAGGAATACTTCCTTGGCGAGGACAACTCCAACCCAATGACCACAGCAACACAGACCATGGACCTGCTGGCACTGCATGTCCCACCAGAGAAACTTATCCCACCACTATTGCAACTTCTGGAGCCAGCACTACAAGGTGGCGATCCCTTGGCACGAAAAGCGGCCTACCTCAGTATGGCAGTCATCGCTGAAGGCTGCTCCGAAGCCATCTGCAACAAATATCTCGAAACCATGCTGAACATCGTGAAAGTGGGCATCACCGATGCGAACCCCATCGTACGCAATGCGGCATTCTTTGCTCTCGGTCAGTTCTCCGAGCACTTGCAGCCCGACATCACGAAGTTTGCTCCCGAAATTTTACCAATTTTGTTTGAATTCTTGCAGCAATTGTGCAATGAACTGCGGGTAAGTTGTAACCGTGATGTCTTTTGCTCTGTCTTCTTGATTTATTGAAAGCTGTCTTGTTTTCCCGCCTCATTAACTTTAAAAAGAATTCACCTTCAGCCCAATCAGGAAAAGCAAATAGTGACTCAATTTTACTCTTCAGCGGTCTTCAGTTCAAACGAAAATCTCTGTTAACTAATTGGGTTATATATCGTCACAAGACACACCACACGATGCTGTCTTTCAATTTTAGCCAAAGTTGGTGTGATCATTTTCCAAAAAGTAATCTTTATAGAGCACAGCGAATTCATTGAGATCGATTATTTCAACATTGGTTTGGTTATTTTCATTGGCTTGAGTTTCTGGTTTCAGTTTCTTTCGATTCGATTTTTTTTTGTCCTATTTTTAGTTTTATTTTCAGTTTGCCTTGTGGAGTTTTCTTGTTGACACATTTGTTTACATTTATTTAGAGTCCAGGTAGAGCTTGGTTTAAACCCATGCGCCTAGTTGCAGTCATTAGTTAACTTCTTAAGTGCCACCTAAGACGAGATTTTCCACAACTGTCCCTCTGAGTTTGAATCGAAGACTCGTCGGGCAGGTGCCAAATGTGCCAGACGACTGATTCACCATTTTTTCTGATCATCTGTCCCAGTCGCTGTTAAATCTCCTCCTGCTAGGATTCGATGAATTTTCTTAAATGTGGAAGAGGTATCGTTAAAAGAGTAGCGGCGTTCTTGGGCAATGTGACACAGGAGATGTGCCACTGTTTCAATTTCCTCTTTATTCCTGCAACTTCTGCAGAAGTCATTTGTAAAGATACCCAGTCTTTTGGGCATGTTTCCTGTCCGGTTATTACCCCGACGAGCACTCTTTGACTTTTTTTTCCAATTGTAGGCCACAAGTTGCGAGTTATTGTTCAACCGGAAGCGTTTTTCCATCAGACTTTAGTCAAGTTTAGTTTAAAATTTTCAATGTCGTTAGCTGTGTTGAAAGCTGGTAATACTTGTCTGTCAGCTAATAGCATGTCCATTTCAGAGCCGCATCTGGCCAGTTTGTCTGCTGCCTCGTTTCTCCCACACCAACATGATCAGAAACCCAGCACAGCAATACCTACTGTGTAAATGGTTTCTTCTTCACAATGTCGAGAGGAACTGACTTATGGATTTGGAGTTTACCAAATTTCGGGTCATCGGCTTCAAGTGCTGCCACACAAAAGGTAATTTCCATTGCTGGTAGCTCCCTCGCTAAGGCAGTTTTAGTCGCTTTCTTAACCGCGTAGATCTCTGCCTGTAAGACGCTGTACTCTTTTACCAGTCGTTATGAATGCTTGACACTTGGAGCCATTTTATTCACTCCATGTTGAACACAACTTTTATTGTCAACTTGAGAAAATGCTTTTAGTTGTTCTGAGAAGCCATCTACTCTTCGTTCCGTTCTATGGACATCTCACATAATCCGTTTTTCAATCAAAATGGACTTATACAGGTCTAAGTCCTAGCCGGCAGCCACTTTTAACCAAACCAAAAAAGAACTGTCTCGCAAGCGTTTTTGTTTTAGGAAATCTTGCGACAAACTTAATGACGTCTGAGAACAATTCTTCTCGAACGGTGATTGCTCCTTGGGTGGTCTTGAATCACTTTCTTAATTACAGCTATTGTAGACAGTCTTGTGTAGTTCACTTACGAAGTAGTTCAAAAAAGCTTTCCTTTAGCTCGTTGGTTGATTTCCCTTCGTGGTTTTTAACTAACAGCGGCAAATGGACAAATTTGTGGGCGGTAGAGCGACTCTGCCCACTAGACACCACACAGACTATATGGCTCACTGGTTGAACTTAATGAACGAAGTAGTTGAGCAAGAAAATGTTAACTAAATTGGCCGCTATCTCTAATGAGCTAAAATGCACAAGCCTGGGTGTTGGAGGAGTTGACGCTTCTGAATTGGCGATGTGTTTCGGATTGTTGACCTCCCTTCTGTCTGCTGTAAGTCGGGGGTTCAGTCAGGGTTCTGGCATTTAGGGCGATGGAGAATTAGGGCATCCGTTACTGATCAGTGCCAAACTATTGTGTTTTCTTAGATCCTGTGTAAATTCCGCTGATATGTCGTGAGGTCCGCGTGAGACTCATCCCAGCGCCTCTATCTATTGTTGCCCTTGCATACCTCCTTAAAAATCGCTTCTAAACACAACAGTCACTGACCTACAACTAAAATACCGCCCATCATTATGTATTTTGTTTGGCCTGCTCATTAATTTACGAATTTACGTTCCTATTAAATTTTCGTTTGTTTACTTGAAGATCGGTAAAGAGCATGTCCACAGCAAAGAAAAAAAAAATTCAAATAAAACCAATTTAAAGATTAATTTGAAAATGATCACATCAATCACTCTTTCCATGCTTTACCCCGAACGGAACAGCCGTAAACGAATAATATATTTTCTCCTCTCTCTCTATCGCGCGTGTTTAGAGCGGCGGCACCGAACCAAAACATATTGATCGTATGTTCTACGCCCTGGAGACATTCTGTGAGAACCTCGAAGATGCGCTTGTTCCCCATTTGCCATTGCTAATGGATAGGTATGCACATCGGCACCGTGCTTAGCAGAGCGAGGACTAATTGTTTTTTTTTTTATTATTATTTGCAGGCTTTTCCAAGCATTGGATGCTAACAACTCGGTGCGTCTGCGCGAATTGGCCCTCAGTGCTGTATCGGCCGCAGCAAACGCTGCCAAGGAACACATGATGCCATTCTTCACTCAACTCATTCAGTTGCTGCAAATTTACTTGGCCAAGACCGAGAACGAAGATATCATCTCGTTGCGTCCACAAGCTATCGACACATTGGCTGCCATCGCTCGCACCATTGGCAAGGAGAACTTTATGCCATTGGCCACCGATACGATGAACTTTGCCTTGAATCTCCTTGCCGAGGCTGATGATCCAGATGTGCGTCGTGCTTTGTACAATTTGATTGCTTCGCTCGCTGAGGTTGTCAACGAGGAAATGGGTGCTGTTTACCCCAAGATCATGGATAGGATTTACGAATCGATTTTGTCCACCGAGGAGGTGATCCCCAACTTCAAGGACGACGATTTACCAGTGCCGGCAGTGGACAACGACGAGAACGATGAAATCGATATTGAGAACTCGGAAGGCGAGGATGACGATTTGGATAACATTGCTGGATACAGTGTGGAGAACTCCTATTTGGACGAGAAGGAGGAGGCTATTTTGGTGTTGAAAGAGTTTGCCCTGCACAGTGGCGCTGCATTTATTCCATATCTCGAGCAATCATATCAAAATGTCTACAAAATGATTGATCACCCGCAGGAGGACATTCGCAAGGTGTCCATAGACGCTTTGGTTACGTTCATCTTGGCGCTGTTCAAGCAAAACGACGTGCAGGGCGTTTCCAATGCTGTGGTGATTCTGATTCCTAAGTTGGGACAGATTATCCGCGACGATGAGGAGGTGTCTGTGGTGATGGCCGCCTTGGAGGGTTATGGCGAGCTGCTGAAGGATTTGAAGCAGTTGGCTATTCCTAATGACGATTTGAGGGACACCATCTTTGCCTGCATCAATGATGTTCTGCTGGGCAAGGTGGCGTGTCAGTTTGACGACCCAACTGGAGGTGCCGGCGGCGATGACGACAACGAGGAGAGCGAGTACGATGAGGCGATTTTCGAGTCCGCTGCTAACGTTCTTCCATTGTTTGGCAATGCTTTGAGGCCAGAACAGTTTGCTATGTTCTTTGGCAGGGTGTTCCCCACTATTCTACAAAAATTGGTAAGGCGCTCGCCGATGGTTGTAAATCATTTGTTTGACTAATCGTTTTTGTTGTTTTGCAGGAGAAGGCGAAAAGGAACGAGGATCTGGAGTCGCAGCGATCATTTGTGTATGGTACCCTCGCCGAGTGTTTTGCCCCATTGCAAAACTACACAGGAACCTACTTTGACACCTTGCTGCCGATCATGCTCGCCGGATTGCACGACACATTCGACCAGTCAAGACAGAATGCCGTCTTCGGCATTGGAGAGTTGGTACTCTACTCTGAGGCTAAATCATTTGAGTAGGTTTTGAGTTTGACACACAATTGCTAGACTGCTCTTACTAACAAAATTCACTTGCAGATCGTTTCCTCAAATCCTGGCCGCTCTCTCACAGGCCGTCTCGACAGAAACCAAACCTGGTGCTTTGGACAACATCTGCGGCGCAATCGCTCGCCTAATCATGACCAACTGCAATCTGATTCCTTTGCAACAAGTGCTACCCGTTTTCTTACAGAATCTTCCACTCAAGGAAGACTTTGACGAGAACGCCGCCGTCTTCAAGTGCTTCAAGCTGCTCTACATCCAGAGCCGTGAAGCAATTGTAAGTTTCCTCGAACAGATCATTGCGATCGCCATCCATGTGCTCTACAAGAAGGAGTTCGTCGACGATGAGACGTGCGAAAACGCCCTCGGCATCATCAAAGAAGTCCGCACAAACTACCCGGACAAATATGCCGCTGTGGCCAACACGAGTCCCGATTTAGCTGCATTCCTTCAGACGATTTAAGGTGGGCTAGTCGACCTCGACCTACATGATTATTAATATTGGAAAGAGGGACGCTTCAACCTAAGCGTCTTGTCTCATCACGGAAGCTCACTTATTATTATTATTTTTTTTTTTAACGAACTTAAGTTATTTTTCTCTTCTTTTTTAAAGACTGCATTTGTATATGATGTACACACGAATATCGTATACGTAAAAATGAAACAAAATAAACATTTGTTTTGCCACATAAGACTTCGCAGAATTTTTCTCTGCATTTTTAAATGGCGCTCAGTGCGAGTGTCGAAATAAATCGAACTAAACAAACAAATATAACAAACAAATATAAAGAATAATATAGAAAACAACAGACACACTTTGTTAAAAGAAATGTATGTATACTACTTATGTTTTTTTTTAACGTTTATATTTCTCGTATTTTTTTTTTATTTTGAGGGAGGCACGTCCTCCCTCTCCCTCCTGGCCGTCGAATCAGCGAGACCAGGAGATTGTACATTCTATAGGCTGTGATGTGTGTCGAAATTGTTAAGTATTCTCTTTTGTTTTTTCTTCTCACAGAAAAGAAGAAACAAAAACCAATAAAAATGAAACGAAAAAAAATATATATAAAAAAATCATTGTCACTCAACGAAAACAAGTGTATTCAGGAGAAAAAAAAAAAACATTTTGTTGAGTGACTTTGTTGTTATGTGCACCTGCACACACGAAGGACAGTCTTGAACTCCCTCGAAGTGTCGATGTAATTATGGAGCGCGATGTGGTTGGCTTGGTGGGTTTTTTTTTTCTCAATTTAAAAAAAAATCTCTGAATTTGAAGGAATTTGTATAGTTACCGCATTGGCATTGTTTTTTATTATTTTTTTTTTAAATAACCCCCCAACCGAAAATAATAATAAATACATGTAACATGAACGCTGCTCCTTTTCATTCGTTATTTTTTGATTTATAATTGTTCTTCTTTAAGGTATATATTTTAACTATATATGTTCTACTAAAAGAAAATAAGTTATTCCACAAAGCAATGTTGTTTATTGAAGCTGTCATTAACTTGAAAAAGGAATAGTATATACAAAAAATAAAAAAAAATTCGCATGTATTTTCTAAGAGGTGTGTTTTTATTTTATTGTGGGAAACGAGTGACGTATCTTTGGAAGAAATAATGGATATTGAATATATTTTGCTTGGGTTAAGTAATCAGGGAATTTAAACAGATGCTATGAATGTTTGAAAAAATATACTGGGTGATCACAGAATCCGTCGTATTCGGAATAGATAGAAATGGGCGAGGACCTAATTAAAGCGAGTACTATTTCTGATGCAGCAATTGTTCCAGTAACTAGTTTAGACGAAGAATTAATGCCCCTATTGTAGAACACAACTCAACTTAAGATGGGTTTCCACATGTCGGTTGATTGGCCAAGTTTGACAGCTCTCGGGTTTATGTCATTGAACGAAACTACTGTCAGCTCATTTCCACTTATGCCAATAATTATTCACCCCAATCATGGAATCCGCCGGGGGGAATTGTTCACGGAAAAGAATATTTTGGTATCGTCGAATCCGCAAATTGAACGGTTATTATGTCATAGGTAGGTATATACATAATATTAACACATACTATTGGTAGGGTGTGTTTTTTTTTTCCAGATTTCTGTCCACTTTTCGGATTCGACGATAGCAACATATTCTTTTCCATGAACAATTCCCCCCGGCGGATTCCATGATTGGGGTGATTGGCAAAAAATCGTTTGTCAGTTGATTGACAAACTTATGAACTTGATGCCAATTAATTTTCACTGTCAATTATAGACGATATTTCCACTTGTCAATTAAATTCTTTGTCAGTTATTGGCAAACGCTGTTTGTCAATTCATTTATTCTTCGAATTCTGAATTACATATAATGAAGAGACAACTCAACTGTAGTACTCTACAACAACAAGTAATGGCTATTCGCGAAGTCGCTGAACTGCTGAAGGTGAGATCGAATGCAGACATCATCATCTACAGTCGAGTTACCAATATTAAGGTCCAAATTGATCATGCACTGTCGTAAATATTTAAATGGCCCCTGGTTGTAGAGACATACCAGGTTACTGTAAAAAAGACGAACTGGCAAGGAACGACACGAAAATAGAACTCTCTACTAGTAGAGCCCAGCGTTGCCGCAAAAAAATTTTCTTAGGTGCCATTGACAGTAACCAAAGGTGCCAACTGGGTGCCACCAGCCCTTCAACGTCAGATAGATATTTAAAAACACAAGAAACATATAATTTCGCATTAGTATCATTACGATTATTTGTGTATGAATTCGTACACACACACACACACGATATGTATGTTTCACTACTTTAAAAAAAAAACATATATGTACGTGTACATATAAAAAACAACGATATTTACGATCTTAACGCGCCCGAGCATTTTGGCTTGCACCATATCAAAGCATTGGTTCTACTCTATCTGTCAACGCACGCACGCAGCAAAGCAGCATTGTGAATTGGCTATAAGAGTTAGGTGGCTAGCCGCTGACTGAAGCGCTGACATCTTACCTCGTTTTCGAGAATGCTTTAGATTTCATACACAAGGCCTGCGTTCTATGTTGTTAAAAATGATTCAGTTCAGTGAATATGAAATAAGTGTTCGCAGATGAAAGAGATAATGACTTGCACTCTCAATCAATTTTAAACATTTTAAGAAATACTTTTTTTTAAATATTATGTATTAAAATGTATCAAGCTCATAAGGTGCCAAATGAGAACTGAAGGTGCCAAGGTGCCAATCGGACTGTAGGGTGCCAAAATGGCACAATTGTGCCACTTCGGCAACGCTGGTAGAGCCCCCATGTGCGAATTGAAACTAATGTCGTTTTCCATTGGGACCATCAGATGTTTATTTCAGATCTCAGATTTTTCGTGGCGAATGGAACACGATAGGCAGATTGATCTGCTTTTGTGAATGTATTAGTGCATTATTAGACAGTACATCAGCTGTGCACATATTTTTTTTTGTCGATGAAAACATACGAATTTAATGTGAGTAATCATATCGACGAAGAATCGAAATCCACAGACCAGCGATGACGAGGAAGAAGACGAAGATGATAGTAATTGCTCCAAAATTAAGTCCATGTCCATTATTTACGTTTTTGTTCTGAATAATTGCTTTTACGAGGCTTTTCGTAATTTTGTTTTGAACACAAATTCCGAGTGACGTAAAACAGCTGTGCAAGGTATATTGGTATTAGTGAGAGTGTGTGCAAATCTCGAAAATTATTCAGATCTGCAAAAAGTGATCCGAATCAAAAAAAAGATTGATTTTATGTCCCAATGGAACACGAAAAGTGATCCGGATCAAAAAAAAGATTGATCTTATGTCCCAATGGAAAACCACATAAGATACAACATCTCCTTCTCGACACTAGCGCTGCAACAGGCTAACGAGAGCTGCGGAATCTTGATACCTTTAACCATGCAAAGCAGACCTGGCCACGGCTAAGTCAGCGCAGGACAAAGATCCTGTTCAACGTCAGTAGAACACACATCGGAACTCTTGTCGGAATATTCAGCCCTATCACAGAATCCATTCGTAGGACATCCCCGAATAAAAGCTACGATACGAACTACGAAAAATTGACTTCACAAAATCCGAATAGAATCTACAGAAGCATTAAGGCCCCGACTCGCGGCCTTTATTCCTCATTAACCGCTCTCATTCTCATTTTCGAAATCAGCTGTTTTGTGTCAAACATCGTTTATGTGTGAAAATTATTCGGCCCTAGCGAGGTATCCGTCGGAACGGAAAATTCTCCGTTTTCATACGAATCGATATTTGATTCGAGGTTTACTTCGGAATAGCTTTTCGGAACTTTGTTCCGACAAATATGCAACGCACACTGGCGTTTTGCGATTGAGTGCGATTAAGTGCGTTTTACTGATATTTTTGACAGGTTTATACGAATTTTTTTCCGATATGCTCCGACAGAAATTGGTTTCGGAATTTGTTTGCGATTTGCAGTGAAGTGTTGATAAATGAATGAAATAAAGAAAAAACATTTTAGCAAAGTAATTGGTTGTATTTCTTGCTTAAATCTGTGTTTCAAGGGCAAAAACAAACGAAAAAACAAGCACTAAATAGGAAAATCCCGATGTACCACGAAACAACATCATGTCAAATTAATGCGTCGTCGCTTTTTAATTATTCTTTCCGAAAAATTGTTAAAAAATGGATTCAATTGCCTTCTCAAAGCGAAATCTGAAAATTCTGAGAAAAATACTTCGCGACTCTTCTTCTCTTGTAATCCCTTTGATTTAACATTACGCAAAGTACGAGTATAGAGAATTCAATTATTTCTTTTATGTTTTAAAAAGAATATTAAACTTATAGGTTTCAAAGAAATATTCGACTCAATAAACCGGCATTTAAATATAATATTTAGAGATGTAACGGATATCCCGTTAGTATCCGATATCCGGCCTATCCGGCTCCTTTTCTTTTCTGATATCTAGACTCTTGGTATCCGGCTAGTTGCCGGATAGTCCTTTTAGTAGAAAAATACAACAAAAAGCGTTCGCAAAACTGTTCGGATCACGCTCACTGAATTTCCGAGACTACGTTTTACCAGTAAATTTGTTCACTGCACATTTCAGTTCATTCATCTACCGCACATCCAGTTAACACCGCGTTTTCACGAGCAACTTTTCATAGTCTGTCATCTGTCATTTTTCATAGCATGCTAATCTGATCGTGGAGATGCCGGGTAACGGCATGTCCGAGTTGTTGTTTGCAGGATAAAACATGAATGTATGCGTCGCAGTATGCAATTCTTCAACAAGATACCCGGCCGCCGAATATCCGGCTATTCGGCCAGATTACATACCGAATATCCGGTATCCGGTATCCGGCTAAATTACTATCCGTTACATCTCTAATAATATTAGAGCAGCTGGAACATGAGCTTGTCTCGGGTGTGCTTTCGTGTTCAGTAACCTTGATATGTGGCTTATTAGTTGTGTTTGTCTTATTAAAGCAACAAATATTATTAAGAACCAAAAAAATGTAAAATTCTTATTTTTTTTATACAAACCACAACCTATTGCTGTGCAAACATAGTTTTTCCCAACGTCTCTGACACAAATTACTTGTCGTAGAAAAAGAGGTAAATTTTCCGTTTCATTCGGATTCAGAGACATATAATTCTACGAATTTCGAAATTCGTAGCAGATTTTCCACTACGAATCTACTACGAATGGATTCCATGATGTATTTTTCGGGATTTGTAGCGGATTTTCGATTACGACGGAATTCGTGATAGGGCTGACTAACAGGCCACTACTGTACTAAGAAAACATGACACTTGTAGTCACCGCTAATGACTTTTGTTGCAGTTGCATGGATGAGGAGGAGGAGCAAACACCTTTCCGCCTACTATGTAACTGTTAGGTGCTTGCTGATATTGCCGAAACGGATATCAGCATTCAGCAAAATACGGAAAATTCTCCTACAATCGAAATGGTTCCAAGAGTAGCGGAAATAATCGACTCTGTCTGTGGTATCACAATGGACCTTATTTGTGAATTACTTCGTATTTAAGGGATAATTGCCACCTAACTTAACTGGGATGTAGATGTAGTGTCTGCTTGTATATAGAAAAAAATCCATTTCGCCTTCCTAATCTAATCACTGAAACGTCTTCCAGGCAGAAATCATAGCGATGAAGGATGCCCTGTCGTTGCTGCGGTATAATCACCCCTACTCACATTGGCGTTTGTCGTATACGATTCATGTTTTGTGCTTAAGATAAGCGTACCTACGGTCAGGTACCTAGCTACAAAGATTCCAATACCGTCCAAGAACTAAATAGAACGAAAAATAAAAAAAAAATGTTCATACAAAATTTTGTAATTTATTTACATACACATTTGACTACAAAACTTTGTCTCCCTAGTCCCAACCAATTCGTTACACTTGACCTCACTTCATTTTATTCTTCTTCCCCTTTTTAATCGAAGTCGGCGCTGTAGCTGCCTTGGTAGCTTTTTTCTCTTTAAACGCTTTCATTGGGTTCTTCTTGTGATCTTTCACCTTCAACTGATTTCCAGTGACAGAAGCAGCTTCTTCGATAATCTTATTGGTAGCCTGCATTTGAAGTTTCTCCATGAGGGTCATCTTGGATGGATCCACAGGTTTAGCCTTCACCTTAGCCAAGTTCTTCATTACAATCTTAGTGTTCTTGTCTTTTTCTAATTTATTGCGAAGCTCCCGCAGCGCTGTGGCATATGTCTTCGCATTGGTCTCTTCGGTATCTGTGGTGACCTTAATTTCAGATGTTATAACCTTGTCAACTTCGGATAGTGTATGCTAGAAAAGAAAGTCATTACTGAACCTATGTTTAAGAAGTGTTAGCAAACTTACATTAAAAGTGCCGAGTTCTTTTTGTGTAAGCAATGTTATTGCTGTTCCAGGGCGACCGGCACGCGCCGTTCGGCCAATACGATGGATGTAGGTTTTGATGTGCCGGGGAGGGTCGTAGGAGATGACGATATCTACGTCTGGGATGTCTATACCACGCGCCAAGGCGTCAGAACTAATCAGTCCGTTGACCTTACCTCGGGCGAATTCGCTGAGAATATTGGCACGGTTTTTGACGTTCAAGGCACCCGAAAGTTCGGCGATTTTGAGGGGGGTGTTGTAGAAGAGATACTTGAGGACAAACGCTAACCTAAAAGAAAATACACCTCAATAATGAAAACTTTTAAGTCATCCTGCTTACCTTCCAGAAGACTCCACGCTGTTAGTGAAACAGAGGAACTTCGTCCAGCCATTTTCAGTGATCAATGAGTACAGGGTCAGTGGCTTGAGGCGACTTTCTGTAAGACAGTACTTCTCTGTCAGCTCGGCTGGTGTTGTGTATTTTCCAATAAACTCTCCTCGCACTGCTGCTGTCTTCTCTTTGTCAAAGTTCTCCTTGAGCTCGTCCAGATTAGTTAAGACGGATGTGAACAACTTAGGTTGAAACAAACGAAGGTTTTGCAGCTTCTCTGGATCCTGAGACAGAGTTGCAGAGAACAGCATCTTGTGCGGTTGACTACAAGCGTCTCCCTCCAATTCATTGATACACAGCGGAGCTGCGCGACCAGACAGTAACATATCCGACGTAGCCTTCACATGCTCGTCGAGGTGGTACAACCAATTGTGGTGCACCTGGTCCATGATTCTGTCAGCCTCATCGATTACGAGGAACTTGAGAGATTTTAAGCAAAAACCCTTTGTCGCGTGCAGATGCTCTACTAGACGACCAGGGGTTGTGATTACAATATCCACCTTCGAGTAAAACTGACCTTTATAGCATTCGACCAATTTCTGCTGTTCAACGGTAAATAGCGATGACTTGGACAGTAGGCACACACTAAGGTCTGTCTTTTCTGTTAACTTCTTAAATACTTTAAAGACCTGCAATGCCAGCTCAGCCACTGGAAGCACGACGAGAGCACGGATTTTTTTCTCAACACGATTCGCTAGCAATTGAACTACTGGCACGGCAAATGCTAATGTCTTACCACTACCTGTTGGCGCCGATACGCAAATATCTCTCGGCTTAAAGGGGTGTGGTTTTGTGTGAGCCTGCAACACCCATGGAATCACAGTCTTTTGTACTGGGAACAAGCTAGTGATGGACATTTCTTGGAGTGCAGCCTTTACATACTCTGATATGTAGTTCGACTCAGATACCACACCATCCACTGCATCTCCCGAATCGGCTATACTTGTTGCAATGACAGTTGGATGTGCCAACCAGGGAGGGAGGATCATTTCAACTTTTTGCTTTTTTTCAAACACATTTGAACCGAGTACTTGAAAATCTTCAGTTTCTTCATATTTTCCATCGGCTTCCAGTTTTGGTCGCTTGCTGTCATTTTCCTGCACCTCATTCTCATCGGAGTTTGGCTCTGGTGCGTCATTTATCTTAATTGGAGCTGGAGTTTCGATAATTTGTTTGGGGGTTTCAACTTCTTGGTTTACTTTACGCTTTTGGACCTTCTTGAGGAGGTTCTGGAGGAGTTTATCCTCTCTGTTGGAGTTGGAATCATTCAGAGGACTTTCATCTTCTGTGTATCTGCAAAATGTATGAGCAATGTTATTGATTTACGATTTCTTTGAATTATTTATTCATTTTCACCTTTTAACTGCAAATAATTCCATTATTTCGACGAAATTATCAGAAATTCTGAAATACACAATTTTGTCCACAGTTTAGAACTGTCAGGTGTCAAAAGCAGCACGTGTGGAAACAAAACAAACCGATAAAGCCGCCATCTGTAAGTTCAAAACAAAAATTGAATACTTTTGCGAAGGAGTTTACATTTAGGAGTTGATATAAGAAACTGTTAATTTTCAAATTTAAGCGCAGTATCCTGCTCGCGCTAAATTTTAGCGACCCCATTTCTCTCCACAGCACAGAAAAATGTTCGCTAAATTCATTGTACAGGATATAGATGGGTTACACACCCGTCTGTTTTATTGGCAATCCATTTCAGTGAAGTAAAGTAAAGTAGAATTTTTAACACGCAATTACAACAACTACAAACCGTTTGACACTTTCGAGACTCTATATAGTTGTTGTAATTGCGTGATAAAAATTCTACTTCTACTTCACTTTACTTCACTGAAATGGATTGCCAATAAAACAGGCCTATTATTGCCACGTATTTTGATTTTTGTTATTTATTCACTTTTCTCCTACTCACTTACACCGATTTTCAAGTATTCCATGAAATAGTCCATTTAAATTTAGTTTTGTTTCGGAATTGTCAAAATTTATCGCCGTTTTAATATATGTACCAGACAATTCTTTCACGAGCTAAATCAGTGAAGACATTTTCTTGGCCGAGTATAACAAAATTGTACGTAGTACGTATAACACACAATAGGCGTATTTTTTTGAGAATCTATAGCTAGCTCACTTTTACTTTTACATGCAAAACTTTTATACTCACTTTTGCTTTTGTTATACTCTCTTTTGGTTTTACATGCGAAATTGTTATACTCACTTTTGGTTTTGTTATACTCACTTCCCAAAAAAATACGCCTAATATTGTTATACCCATTGACATACTATACATGGACTGCTAGCAGCCAATTTTTCGTTGAAGCAAAAATAAGCACTAGCTCTTTTGGTTTACGGCGGAGAGAAACGAAAACACTCAAATGTCATCGAGCAATTCGTGCGATTTGGTTTGTGTCGAGGTTTGTGTGCTGAGTGTGCCATACTGCCATCTGTTATAGAATGTTTAAAATCATTTGAATAAGTCGTTATTTTTGCGCAGTTGCAATGTTTCTACAATGGATGGCACTGTGTTCTATGTAAAAAAAAATAGCAAAGGCGCGCAGAAGTTGAAAACTCTTTCCTACTTTCGCCGCACTGAACCAAAAGGGCTAGTGCTTATGTTTGCTTCATTTTTCCTCGCAGGTTTGTATGAAACTGACATTTCACTAGCAGTCCATGTATAGTAGGTATGTCAATGGTTATACCGGACTGACATTAAGTGTGTCTCATATACATGAAAGTAAGAATTTAGCGTGCGGAACAGGATACTGCTTTGCTAAACTTCCTCACTAAATTTTATCTCTGCAGACATTTTTGTATGGGGGATAAAATTTAGCGCGAGCAGGATACTGGGCTTTAATAAGAAATTATCCAGCCGCACCGCACAAGTCCATTTCTGGATATACTCATAATGCCATCGAAAACTTCCATCTATATGTCAATAGTTTCTTCAGAAATATAGCATGGTGCACCATATGGAATGCAAATAATATGAATATTGTTTGTCGTATTATTCCGAATTCTTCCTGAGTAGACAATGCAATTGTTAAGCCAGTCCCTTAAAAGACCCACTAACTACCGACCCATAAGCACTTACGCCAATTTTTTCTAAAGTCAGCTTTAAGAATCGGGACAACTTTTCAATGCCCCGCAGAACTGTTTTCTAGCCGACAGATTCACTTTTGATTTGATGACATATATCACTGAAAGTGAAATGGAAAAACGCAAATCATCTGTCATCTATCAAAAAATTAATTGTCACTAGAAACAGTGTTGCCAATTTAAGAATCAACACTCTAAAACAAAACATAAAACAAACAAACAAACAAACAAACAAACAAACAAACATAAAATACATCTGCAACTCGAAGACGTTAAATTACCTAAAACAGATGTCAAATTTAAGTTTTTTTGACATTTATCAGCTGAGAAGTGTTAGCGCATTTTCGTAATGCGAAAAGTTGTACATTCATATTGATAAAAAATAAAAAGTTATATAAGACAGCATAATAAAGGCTGTTAAAATACAATTTAAACAAATCAAAACCAAACAACGCAACAGTGACATTATTTGAACCATAATCGAGTTCTTACCACGATGAGATTAATCGTTGTGATTACGTACATTTTGTTAAAGTGATTAATTACAACTGCAAATTATTCCTAAATTTAGCACGGATGAGAGTTCGAATTGCTTTTACCCAAAGACAATAAATCTACGTTTTAAATAAAGTTTAACATATTTTAAAATAAACACGATGACGAAGGTCAGTATTTTATCGTTTAACAGTGGTTGTGAATGAAACGGCGTATATGAATGAACCTGCATGTTGCAGAAAGTAGTTATTTTTAGCTTATAACGAAGCGTCTTTGCTGACGTTTCTTTTTGTATACTGATAAATTAATAAATTCTAAATAAAGGTCTGACTAGTCATCGTTATGAAATGACCACACTATTTCTAAGATTTGATCTAATTGAAAGATCTTCGAACGTTCACTCAAATGAATTCAGTGCATGGAATTTAGCCCGCGTGAGTTTAGGTCAAGGAATACAGCCGGCGATGTAAATGCCGCGATAGTAACATGAAACTAGGTGGTTCAACAACAACAACAACAACATTTGTGCAGATAATGCGGTGACGAGGGAGTGCATTAAGATATTCCGTGGTCCCGCACTTTGACATATCAGAAATAGAAGCATTGGAATATGGCCCTGCTGGAAATGCTGAAAATGGAAAGAAGATCCAAAAGGATTTCATGTTTGTCTTCTCTCATAAAAATAAACCAAGTCCTTGCTTTAAAAAAATTAAGGTACATTGAAGATGGTTTCTGTTTTGACGTCGTTGAAGGTGCCTTCTCGCATTTTGGCACGAGGCAGGAGTGTGCCGAATTTTAGGCATGTGTGGAAAATCACTTCAAGCCAAGGAGTCAGTTGGCGTATTTTTTTGGGAAGTGAGTATAACAAAACGAAAAGTAAGTATAACAATTTTGCATGTAAAAGTAAAAGTGAGCTAGCTAAAGATTCTCAAAAAAATACGCCTGGTGTTGTTTTTTTTTATCAGGCCGAGAAGACTTATAGGCCTAGTTGCCTACAAGAACAGTTCAACGAGTGGGCACCACCGGTTTGATGACAATCAGCGCCTACTTTTTTTATATAGCGCCCAACAATCAAATAATCAACTAGAAAATCAACCTCAAAGTATTACGATACGATTCGCACATTTGGGCATTGAGAACTTTCAAAACTCTAGTTTAAAAAGTGTTACAGCTGTCTGTCTGAGCAGTTTGACGTTTATGAAGGGGTTAGCGTTGTTATAAACTTTTTCTGAGAATCGTGGTTTTGGGATTGTCAAAATCGTAATTATCCTATTTTGTAAAAATGTGATTAGGGTATAGTAGGTACTTAGAGAGATGTAACCATTCTAAGAAATGTCATAAGCGATTGATAGGTATTCCCAAAAGGCTAGGTATACTGTATAATGACTTCTGCAAAAGCTGCAGAATTCAAGGAAGATGAGGAACCATAATGTGACTTTTTTGGGGATACCCCCGAAATCCATTGTTTCAAAATCACAAAAACAAGATCCTCAAATCAAACACAAAAGACACAAATTCCTGGTAAAATATGTATCTATACATGCACTGCATAGGGCGGAAAATAGTCCCATGGTAGAGGAAGTCTCTTTTGTGATCAAATCGCTAAAAGCTGGCAAATCTGCCGGAGTGGATAAAATCCGGCCAGAAATGCTTAAGGCCTTAGGTGAAGAGGGAGTCAAATGGCTCTCTCGTGTCATTAAAGTGGCCTGGAAATGCGGCAAAACTCCCAGCGATTGGTAGATTGGAGTGATTGTTCCCCTTTTGAAGAAAGGCGATTAAAGGGATTGCTCCAATTACAGGGGTATATCACTTTTAAGTCTCCCCGGAAAAGTCTTTGCCAAGGTGCTATGGAAACGCGTTGCAGAGCTGTGGTCGAGTCACGATTAGGAGATGAACAGTGAAGCTTTCGTCCCGGCAGAAGCACAACCGACCAGTCTGTTATTCACTCTCAGAATGGTACTTGAGAAGGCTTGGGAGTTTACGCATGCTTCGTAGATTTGGAGAAAGCATACGACCGAGTCCCTCGAGGTAAACTCTGGAGTGTATTACAGAAGTATGGAATTGACGGTTCTCTCTTAAGATATATTCAATCTCTCTACACTGTAAAAGCTGTGTTCGGGTAAACGGCGTTAAATCAATACCTTTCACCGTGGGCGTTGGACTTCGCCAACTTCTCTCCTTTTCATTACTTATATGGACTGGATGTTACAGCGCAGTCTTGGCGAAGAACGTTTTGAATTGGGAGATCTGATGATAAGTTATTTGCTCTTAACATGGTCATTCTTGGGTCCTCTCAGACTGAACTTCAGAGTCGTCTCCAGAACGCTCGTTCAATGCACTCTGCATGTTAGTGGAGTCCCATTGAAACAGGTGGAGAAGTTTAAGAATCTCCGGGGTCTTATTCACGAGTGATGGAAGGAGCAATGCTGAGTTCAATTTTGAGACAACTTGGTCATTCTGTTATCAGGATGACTGAACTTGGAGTCAAAGCTAAGTTGTCAGTCTTTAATTCGGTGTTTGTTCCAACACTTACCTATGGTCCTGAGGTTTGGGTAATGACCGAAAGAATACGATTGCCGATACAAGCTGCCGAAATGAGATTTCTCCGTGGTATTGCTGGTGTGACCCGTAGAGATCGCATCAGAAATACCAGAATACGCGAGCAGCTACTTCTCTGGACGGAGCGGTCCATGCTTCGGTGGTTTGGTCATGTTAAACGCATGTCCCCGACCAGGATTCAACGACGTACTATGGAATCCGTACCATCGGGTAGGCGTCCTCTAGGTAGACAAAGGATGAGATGGTTAGATCAAGCCCATAATCTCTCCTATACCCGTATGGGGATTGCCCTTGATGATTTAGAGTCGATGGCGGAGGATCGAGAGCTATGGAGGGTCCACTTGAGCAACCTACACCCGCGACCCACTTAATGGACAAGCGGGCCATTGAATTATATTCGACACCTCAGATAAGTTCTACAATTGCTCAGACCAACGAAATTGTGATTTTTGACAGATCATTACAGAGAAATCACCATGTCTCTGGCAGAGTTTCAAACTTTTAGCGTTTTAATCGCAAGTATGACTTCTTTACGGTGCGATAGGACTAATTTTCGCCCTGCTAAAGGCTATTGAGTTTGGAACCTCACTGTTCAGTGGCTTTGTTGGCTTCTTCTGGATTGAGCACCTAAGAGAACTGCTCGGGAGTCGGACAGAATCCCGAAAAATGTACCTAATTCCGAAAGGCCAAAATCCCAAAAATCCACAATCCCGAAAGGCCAAAATCACGAAAACCAACAATCCCGAAAAGCCACAATCCCGATTTTGGGATTTTGGATTGGGGGGATTTTGGGTTTTCGGGATTTTGGTTTTCGAGATCGTGTCCCCAATCCGAACTGCTCTCTCGTAAAATGTGCTTTTCATCGGTAAGAAGTACACGATATCTTTCGATTTTACTCCTTCAACGATATGGTCTTCCAGAATACCTTTTCGCAGACTTAAGAGGCGCTATTTATCTACATTGTAATATCGGTTCTATTCATAATCATAAGCCTGTAAAAAAGAAATATAAAATCAAATTTTATGCATAAGTGCGGGTATTTCTTTATCGTCTTCTGCCATTTACATAAATTCAAATCACAAAGCCCCTTCGAAAAAAAACAACACATCTTAAATCATAACACAAAACTAGTTTCGATTCGAGTGAAAGAAACTATTCTGGATTTACCACGAATTGGATACGCATCCAAATAGTTGGCTCATTAATTGATCTGTCATGTTCGAGATATCTGCGATGGTACTGGCGATTACTCATGCCAAAGATACTCGAGCCTATATATACTTTTTGATCTACAATGACTGCAAAAACAATCGCTTGGGACTTCCCAAGCCCCCATTTATACGAGTGGTCTTTTAGTTGACCGCAAAACAAAACAATCTTCGTGTCCCGTGACTAACGAAACCAGTTCCGAAGTAGCTGCTCTAAAAATATCCGCCAAAAATGTTTAACAAACTTCAAATCAGAAAAAGATTATCGACACATTGTAGCGGTATACGACATGTTACGCTTGTGTTACTGGAAAGTAAGAGGTAACCGGAAATCATGCTATCCGGTTACAGATCAAATGCAATTAAATGGTAACTCCGCGTAGATATTTTTCCCAATGACTATGGCGGAGGCGGCCAGTCACCGAAATGTCTTAATTCCAACAATTGTCGCTCACCACACTGAGGGTGAGGTGTTTCAGTTGGTCATTGCCTGGCTAATTGTAGTGAACCTTAAAATCCGCTTTTGGTCGTATGACGTATAAGCTCTAATGGCGTTCTACCGGTTTACCGGATTTTTTGAAAGTTGTCTGTTTTTTTTGTAATGGTAACAGAAAAACCTATTATCTAAGAGTTTTAGATTTTTTTTTAAGAGCAACGACAACACAATGAAAATTTTGTTTTGGCTTAAACATCGTACTGTATACACATTTAATTTGTTTAAGATATATGGCTCAGTAACCAGATTAAAATTACCATTATAATAGATTTGTTAATAGGTTTCTTTTAAGAAGCCTTATATAAGTGGTATTGGATAATCTTAAGAATTCCGGATACACACACTCATATAGTTGGTATGAAAGTAACTCTGTGCTCCATGAACGTTATAGGTTATGTTGAAAGTTTAAATGTTTAACTGTCATTTGCAAAGAATTTATTCGCTTTGGCAATCATTTGGTTATAAATAATTTTTAATGTGGGAACTGTCGGATTTATAGATCCTAATTTGCATTCACGTCATATGAGGGCTTAAGGATGTTTGTTTTCTAACTTATCTAATATGTACTAATTTGGCATTCGAGTTCTGTCTATAGGGGGAATTCACATAAGGCCTGCTTATGGTAATATAATTTAAGCACTAGTGGGGAGCCTGTTTTCGTCCGGTGTACTTACTGAGTTCGAGCTGAGCCTTAAGCACGCTTCTTCAGTTAGCGTGTGATTTTGCTTGAAGTTCTCTTACCCTTGTGTGTACCACCTGAGGCGAGAAAATCTGAATTTTGCAGCACTCAAAACTGTGTCTACATCCTTCTGGCTACTGGCTCATCGAAACACAGGGAAAACTTCACCGATGCGCAGCTTGCAGCAAGTGCAGGCTAGGTGGCTTCTTTCGACAATTTTCTCAAGTGTGATGTTGAAGACGTTACATGGCAGCTGACAATTGACATGGTTCCAAGAGTTAGGAGTACGGGAACATTCTCGATGTGTTTCTCACAACAGAGCCAAATAAATTATAAAATAAAAATATCTGCTCCTTTAGGGAATTCAGATCATGCTCTAACATCTGCTATCCTCTCTTTACCGACACCGGGATCCGACGGAATTCCGGCTATAGTACTCAAGAGCTGTGCTCCAGAACTTGCACCTGTACTATGTAAGCTGTTTAGCATGTCGTACTCCCAGAAGACGTTTCCTTCTTGCTTGAAAACCGCTCGCATTCAACCTATTCCAAAGAAAGGGAGCAAATGTCTGCCACAAAACTATCGTCCAATAGCGTTACATTCAATGTTCTTAAAAGTAATGGAAAAGGCAATAAATGTCGAAATAATCAAATATCTAGAAGGCCACCGATTAATAAGTGACAGACAATACGGATTTCAGAGCCATCGTTCCACTGGAGACCTGTTAAGCTACGTAACACACTTATGGACGCAAGCAATTGAACAATACGGCGAAACCAGAGCCGTAGCCTTGGACATATCAAAGGCATTTGACCGAGTCTGGCATAGAGCCCTATTAGGCAAGTTGGCGTCTTATGGATTACCACAACAACTCTGCGGGTGGATGCAAAATGCGGTGTATCATCTAATTCGTTTGCCATAAATGCAGGAGTGCCCCAAGGATCTATTCTTTCTCCAACTCTATTTCTTCTCCACATCAACGATTTGCCACAGATTTGATGACAGCACTCTTATATCCTCCATCTCAAACAGTGGGCCTGTGAATGCGGCTACATCACACAGTCAGAGATGTGAACAAGTTAGTTCTCTTCTAAATGATGATCTGGACAAAATCTTGAAGTGAGGAAAAGACAACTTGGTTGTATTTAATGCTAAACAAGACACAGCTCACAACATTTTCTAGGAAAAATGCATCAACAGTTCCTCAGATTCAAATGGATGACCACCAATCCATCCCAAGAACTCAATGCACCTTCTTGGAGTCACAGTCAATTCAGGAATCACATGGACCACATATATCCAATATCGCAAGATTGGCGTCCGCTAAGTTGAACTACCTATTTAAAGCATCAGAGAGGTACTTTAGCCCCAAGCAACTTCTGCTTCTCTACAAAGCACATGTTAGACCAAGCCTGGAATATTGTTCCCATATATGGAGCTCGCCCCCAAAACATTCACTTAACCTACTTGACAGCATACAGAGACGAGCAGTTCGACTTATTGGAGACCCTACACTCACATCGAATCTACAACCGTTGGTGCACAGAAGACAAGTCGCTGACCTATGCTTGTTCTATAGGCATTATCCCTTATAGACATTATCCCTAAAAGTGCATCTTTTGGGCGCCCCATAAGACAGGCTGCTAATATTCACGACCATACAGTTCACTTGACAACCGCGAGGACATCAATTTTCCAAAACTCCTTCTGTTACAGGACAAGCAAACTTTGGAACTCGCTTCCTGGGGCTATATTTCCAAAAGACTACAATTTGCAGCAATTTAAGTGCAGAACTAACGTACATCTGCAAGCATCTCGGGGCGCTGTTGAAGCGTTATAGATTTGTCTTTCCCGGGAAAAGTATTTAAAAAAAAGGGATATAGACCTACATGTGTCATCAAGACTTCCGGATACGTGCAGGGGGTTCCAGGCAGAGGTTCTGGCCGGACGTGCTCAAAGCTGCGGAGCTAATTGATATGGGATCAATATCCAACAAGAATATCGCTATCTACATTGATAGTCAGGCTGCGCTAAAGACGCTAGAGTCATTCATCATCAAATCATGAACTAGTTAGGAGCTGCCGCAGAATGCTCAAAGCATTATGCGCCCAGAACCAAGCCAGACTGTATTGGGTACCCGGACACTACTGTGATATTGAGGGTAATAAAAGGGCTGATGTTCTGTGGCACAGGGTCTCAAAGGCTCTGTAGCCTAAGCTAGATCGGAAAAAATCGGTGGTATTATTAAAACTCACCAGATTAAAGCTACGAAAGGCAATAGGGATATTCTTCGGCCACTGTCTTCTTAGGAGGCCACGCTATATGAGATTAGAAGTAGGTATTGGGTCGGTTGGGCATGCGAATTCGGCGCTAGAAAGAGACAGACTATGTGCGAGAGAGATGGATGGGTTGTGCGATGGAAGATTGATTTTGTTGGTTTATTTTTTTTTTTTTTTGCTGTGAGTTGTGTTGGTTATTTTTTTGTTTTTTTTTTTTGTTTTGGCTGTGAGTTGTCTTGGTTTTTTTTATGGAGCCACAAACGTAGCGATAGCAAAATTGTTATCTTTGCGAACGCATAATGCAGTCCAAGGTTGGAACCACAGACGACGTAGCGATAGTCTCATCTTCATCATGGGCATGGGCATGGGCACGGGTAATAATCTGAATGTAGAACAACAAACATAAATGTGAAATCAATAATGCGCTGGCTGGTGGGATCGGTAGTTGATGGATATATTTTAAGATTCGCTGGTGGTCGGCTCGCTTGGGAGATAAGGCAATTAATTTTGTTGCATTTAGTTGTGCGGTTGGTTATTGTTTGGTTAAGGTTTAAATTTGATGGTTTGTTCACGGAATGCGGGCAAGGGGAGAAAGATTCATATGCAGTGAGGTTGAGATTTTGAGTGCTCTCGGTGGATAGGTTGAAGAATTGCGTGATTGGCAAGGAGGAATATGAGTATCTATAGGTATATATAAAAGAATATAATTTTATGAATGTACGTTTATATCTCACAATGTTTTATGAGAGCAGAACTAATGAAATTGATTTAACTGCAACAGAGATACGAGCGGAATCCAAGATGCAATATAAGAGACATTTCAAAGATCGAAATTTGTTGTTGTTGACCTTCTGTAGGAGGAAAAATTGATAATTGAATAAAATACTTTTTTTCTTTCTATATCAATTGTGTTTTATTTATCCAAGAATTATGGGTATTGGGAAAACCAAGCCACTTAACATAAACTTTTTCGCCTTTTGATTGTAACACTTTCTCCACAAGGAATGTAGTGGGAAATTTAGATTTTTGTAATTCTCCTTCGTAAAAGCTTCCGCTTACAGGTTGACCTTGATAGTCTTCTAATAAATACGTGGTTGGTCTTGTTGGTTTTACTTTTCGTACTTTGAATATTTCTGTTGTCCAATTTGGAGAGTAGCCTTTTTCAAAGACATGTTTATCCATTTGTAATTACCATTAAAGCTGAATTCTTTCCACATCTTCTCCTTGAGGGTGCGATTAAAACGTTCAACAATTGATACTTTTAATATATCTACTATAGGTTGAGTAGTGGTTAATTTTGTATTGTGCCATTAAATCCTTAAAGCTTCGATTGAAAAACTCTGTACCATCATCGGTTTGTAGATTTCTTGGTTTCCGATGCGAGCTGTCAAAAATTGATTTCATGGCTTCCAGAATAGAAGACGAGGTTTTATTTTGTAGGGGAATTACCCATGCGTATTTTGAAAATGTATCAATCACGGTCATGATATAGATATAACCATTTTTCTGCTTACTATGAGGTAACATCTCAACGAGATCTGCCTGCCATAAATCATCAAATCCTTTAATGATAACCCGCCGACGATTGAAATTTCTCCGCTCAGGTTTGTGTAGTTCCTCAACAACATTTCTCTTACTCATATTGTAATAGAATGAATGAAAAACGAAAGAAAGTTACATTAAAATAGTATTTTATTTTTCTTAATTTTTATATAATGACATTAATTTCTTAATTTTAATCAATTTGCTTTCAACCATATAACATGCCCAAATATCTGGTCCTTCTTGACATAGATTTGTAGACCAAGGACAATTGATAAAATGGCATCCATGAACAGAAGTGGTAGAATATACGTTATCAAAGTTCCTTAGAAAAATAATATTCGCTGTAATGCTCATCCAGAAGAATATGTTGATTTGTTTTTAGAAACTTTAAAATTTCATCAAAGATCGTAGAAGTATTTATTGCAAACATGATTTCAAGTCGAATTCCCAATACGTACTAAACAGGTGGGTGCTTGACATTAGATACCGTGGTATATTTATACCTCTCGAACATATCCGTCATATACTTTCCATTCTTATTGACCAGTTCAATAGTCTTCAAATTTTGTTCATCAGTGTATGATCGTAAAGTTTTATCCATTTTTTCCAGTTTGTCTTCGAAAAAAATAACCAACGTTGTGTTGTTACAGCAAAAAAAAAAAAAATAAATGTAAGCGAAAGTATGATACGCCTCCTAGAGTTAAGTAGAACATATCTTAAGTAGTTGGTAGCACTGTAGGACTGTCATTGGCAGCTCGGGCATATGAGTAGTGTATTCGAGATTGTTAAGTTCAATATCGATGCACGACCACGATAGACGTATGTCCGAGTTCGCTTTGTAGTGTCGGTTAATAGATCAGAAGTGGGATTACCCCGATCTCACGTTGTGTTGTGTACTATTGTAGTCATAAGGTTTGATATTATACACATTATGATCACCAGGATTGCTGTACGTAAGTATATGATAGTTGAGTTCATCTCAACTTTTGTCGAACATAATTGAATACATGATAGACTTAATTGCGATACTTAGGAAGCAGTACGAAAGAGATAGAAAATTCGCATTAATTTACCCAACCAAGTTTTTTTCTGTATAACAGTTTGTTTTTGTTTCCTGTATATTGAAATAAAGACAGATACATATAAATATTTCTACAAGGTGTGTTGTCTCTCTTTAGAAGTACGAATAGATACGAGTATATAAAGTAGAGCTTGTATCTAAAACATCGACGCGTATATTTTCGTTTCGTCTTAGTGCGCACCTAAACGCAAAATAAAATAAAATCATTTTCATTAACAATATTAATCTATCTGGGAAAATGGAAAAAAGAAATGCAAAAAAAAGATCATCTGCCGATGACGAGATGCAGGAGTTAAAAAGGAAAATAAAATAATTCGCCATAAACCATATCGAGTCGCTTACAATGAAGTGGAACAGTTGAACACTATTATCGACGAACTATTACAAAACAATATTATCGAAGAGTCCAATTCAGAGTTCTCCAGTCCAGCATTACTAGTCAAAAAGAAAGATGGCTCTTACAGAATGGTCGTCGATTATAGGCAACTCAACTCAATAACAGTGCGAGAAAATTTTCCAACGCCAAATATCGAGGAGCTGATCAATTCCATGGTCAACGCAAGAGTTTTCATTATATTAGATCTACTTAGTGGCTACCATCAAATTTCAGTTGACGAAAGATCAAGGTATTTAACTGCGTTCGTCACCCCAAGAGGGCAATACCAATATAAAAGAGTCCCTTTTGGATTAACTAATGCGCCAGCGATTTTCTTACGACTAATGAACTCCATTACTCGTAAACTAAATAATTCCAATATATCCATATATATGGACGACATCGTTATCTTTGGCGAAGATACAAACACCGTTCTCATTTTATTCGAAAATCTTTTAAAGCTATTGTTGGAAGCAAACCTAACACTTAACTTAACCAAATGCATATTTTTCTCTGATACAATAACCTACTTAGGACACGAAATTGGTATGTCAGGCATAATGCCAGGAAATTGCAAAGTTGACGCAGTTAAATCTTTTCCAATTCCTTTTGAAGTTAAACACGTAAAACAGTTTCTCGGCTTATCCGGATACTTTCGACGCTTTGTTCCCAACTACGCCGTAATAGCAGCACCTCTTAGTGCTCTTTTGAAAAAAGACGCAACTTTTGTCTGGACATCAGTAGAACAATCAGCATTTGATCAATTAAAAAAAAAATTATCAACACCCCCCGTTCTAACCATATACAACCCTTCAAAAAATCACGAACTCCACACTGATGCGTGTTCTTTGGGACTAGCTGGTGTACTAATTCAAGTCGAAGAAGCAGGAGCGAAAAAGGCAGTATCTTTCTTCAGTAGAGCAACCACAGACTTGGAAAAAAAATATCATAGCTATGAGTTGGAAGCTCTGGCCGTCGTTGAAAGTCTACATCGATTTCGATATTATCTGTTAGGTAAAAGGTTCATCATTTATACGGATTGCAACTCACTTAAGCTAACCCAAAACAAACGAGATCTTATTCCAAGAATAGCCCGATGGTGGCTGAAAATACAGGACTTCGATTTTGAGTTATGCTATAGACCAGCAACTCAAATGTCACATGCGGATGCGCTTAGCCGAAATCCGACCGAAAACTCCTTAGACACGGAAGAAGTTGGTCTTAATATTAATATAATCGGCATGAATGAAGAAGACTGGGTTGCAAGTATGCAGCTGCACGATCCTTTTATAAAAGAAAATTACGAAATACTTAAGAGATCCGATTCAACAAATCCGAAAACCAAAGACATTGAAAAAACGTATCTTCTAAAACACGAACGAGTCTTTAGAAAAACTGCAGATGGACCTCGATTTGTGGTCCCCCAAGGTGTACGGTGGCGAATAATTAAGTCTTCCCATGATGACATTGGACATTGCGGCCTGGATAGGACATTGGAAAAAATTCGCAAAATGTATTGGTTTCCACGTATGCGACATACAGTCATAAAATACCTACAAAGCTGTATCCCGTGTTTGTATAACCAGAAATCGAAGGATGAAACACGTTATCACATTCATCCAATCAATAAGCTTCCGATTCCATTTCATACGCTTCACGTTGATCACTTAGGGCCAATGCCTAAAAGCACAAAGGGAAATATTTACATTCTGGGACTTATCGATGCATTTACAAAGTTTTTAATATTACGAGCTGTTAAAAATACCTCAACAAACTCTGTAGTCCGAACGCTGGTTGAATTGACCCAATTCTTTGGAACGCCAACACAAATAATCAGCGATCGCGGTACCGCTTTCACATCGAACACCTTCAAAAACTTCTGTGAAGAGCATGGAATCCGCCACATTCTGAATGCAGTCCGTACGCCCCGCGGGAATGGACAAATAGAACGCTATTTCCGAACTGTTGGGACTGCAGTCTCAACCATGACAGTAAGGGAAGATGGCAGAGACTGGGAGGAGCACTTGTCGACAATCCAATGGGGTTTAAATTGCTTGAAGCATCGCGTAACGAATCGTACTCCACAAGAGTTGTTGTTTGACTTCAAACCCAAAAATGGCTTAGCGAATCATCTGAATATCGCGTTACAAGAATGTGATTCGGGTGACGACGAAGAAAATATTTCCCTCTCAGAAATTCGCGAAAAGGCTTCACAGCGAATGCAGGAAATTCAAACATCTCAAGCTGCAAATTTCAACAATATCCATCGAAGTCCTCGAACGTATGCAATTGGAGATTTAGTTCTTATCCGCGCTGAACATCCTGCTACTGGCCAATCGCGAAAATTATTGCCACGATATAAAGGACCGTATGAAGTGAAGAAAATTCTGCCCAATGACCGATATGTTGTCGGAGATACAGCAACCACAACAGTTTCCTCAAGACGATACGAATCTGTCCACGCCGCAAACCACATGAAGCCTTGGGGATCTCTTCAAGATTTTAGCATGTCTAAATTGGATGAAATATTGGAAGAACAAGACGACAATTCAGATTAATAAACAAAATATGTACTTAACTTTATTCCTCTTTAAACGAATTTAATTTAATAATATTGATGTTCGTAACAAAAATAAATTCAAATACAATTTTGACGTTTTGGCGATAGAAATGCGCACTGAATTAACGTAGTAGATTTATTTCATTTTCGTTTCATAGAGTTGTGACTATGTAACTCACGTTTTTGTATTGGATTATAATAGATTTCTGAATTATCTTAATAAAAACGATACCTATGTATACCTAATACAAGGAAACAGCAAGTGTGAGTTGCTTATTCATTCACAGTTTTCGAAATTTTTCAGATTTTAAATGAAAGTAAGTGGTGTAACAAGTAAGTAACCACAATTTATATGAAGATTTTACATTGAACTGGATTTGACTTCCTGCTGAGTTGTTAGGCTCAACGGAACTTTTCGCAGTATCAATGGCAAATAATGGTATAGAATGAGAGAAACATTGAACTGGGCTTTACTTCCAGCTGAGTTGCTAGGCTCAACGGAATTTGTCCTGGTATCAATGGTGAATAGTAATACATAATTGAAAGTTAAGGATTCCTTCCGTAGAGAAGATGATGTGATTTATTCCCATGGTAAAGAAGTTGAAATATAATAGCATGAAGTGGAAGGATGTAGATGGGATTCCTTAACTAGTCAAGCTGCAGAATTTTTGAAGATTGAAGAATGAAAAAAAAAAAAAAAATGTTCGTCTATACAACGTAAGAAACAATAACTGGGTGACAAACTAGGTTTAGGTACCTATATGAAAATGAACACAACACAATGTGAAAGGCGCCTACACTGAGGACAGTGTAATGTCGGATGGCCGAATGTAAGCGAAAGTATGATACGCCTCCTAGAGTTAAGTAGAACATATCTTAAGTAGTTGGTAGCACTGTAGGACTGTCATTGGCAGCTCGGGCATATGAGTAGTGTATTCGAGATTGTTAAGTTCAATATCGATGCACGACCACGATAGACGTATGTCCGAGTTCGCTTTGTAGTGTCGGTTAATATAAATAAACCAAAAAAATCAATCTTCCATCGCACAACCCATCCATCTCTCTCGCACATAGTCTGTCTCTTTCTAGCGCCAAATTCGCATGCCCAACCGACCCAATACCTACTATTAGGTTTAACAGATACGGACGTATGCAGGTATTGCGAAGACTTACATGTCGCAGAAGATAATAACTCATCTCCTCTGTGAATGTCAAGCTATTGCTCGGTACAGGAGGAAATATCTTGGAAGCTACTTCGGTTTTCAACGTAGCCTAATGTAACCTACATGACAGCGCATCACCCCGTATAAACCCTTTTCTGACATCAAAGGTCTCAGTGAGATTGTTTCTGAGCTTAATGGAGCAGCGAATAATCTCCATTGTCACTCTGCACAAGCTGACGAGTTTGGAAGGGATGCCAAAATTAGGCTTGGCCCTATAAAACTTCTCTCTATAAATGTTGTGACCTTAAAATCGGTAACAGATGGTATGTAGGTATCCGTATGGACTTTTTGGTCTTTCTCCATGGATCCGCCGTATTGTGAACATTTGGTTGGCTGTGTTCACTGACAAATGTTTCAGAGCGTTCATACAGATGGAATCTGTACTGTATGCCTATGGTTGGCGCTGACTCTTTTCTTGTGTACCGGCCAAACGATGCTGAGGTTTCATATCAGGCATACGCATACCTATTTCTTCCGACCAATATTGGAGATGAGATGATGAATAATCTCCGCCAAGTCGTCTTCCGATACCATAATTAACTCGATTGGCAGGCATTTTGACCCAGCCACCTTGTTGGACTTGAGTTTAGATATTGCGAACTTTATGTTCCCCGAGTGGACGGAAACGGAAATCTTGACTTCATCGTTGAAAGGTTCATTCTGCCCGACAGCGGAATTTGGGTCGTCATCGCCGTTTAACAATCTGCAGAAGTGTTTTGTTTTCATATCTCAAGGGCCAACACCGACTCTGACTCTACTACAAGAATTCCTTGAGGTTTCTTTTCGGTTCTTTTTGCCTTGACACGTTCCGCTTTTACCTTTTGATATAATTTCCAAATATTGCTCCTGGAGTAGCACCTCACACCTATCTCCTCGATCGCAACCTTGTCGTGCTCATTATTTTTCCTTCCAACCTGGCCAAACTTTGCCAACAACATCCGGCATAATTCGGGTTCTTGATGAACCACTACCGCCGAGGGACATCAGGAAGGTAATTTTATCGCGTGTAGGGTATTATTAGGTTAGTTTTAAAGTGGACTAGGTTTAGATAAGGGATTATTTTAATTTATAGATAGATTTATAGATTAGATTAATTTGAATCGCGGTATCTTTCTGGTCTTTTTCCGTGGTATCGGCACACGTACAGACACTTGATAGTTTTCTTTTTCTTTCTTTCCTATCGCTTTTAACATTCACTATTCTGTATTCTTTTGCCCGTCTGCAGTCTGATTAAAGTAACTTTCTTCCTCTTTAGTTTCTCTCTAAGTTTTCTGCACGATACAAAAGTGTGTTGAGCTAGGATGTATTTTTTTTAATTGGATTCCAAATTCTGGAGCACTCAGACGAATCTCGGTCCATTGTACTACCAAGCAGAAACCCCTTTTTTGGTGTAGTGGTGGAGAAAGTCTGATATTATTCGTTTCTCTTATGGTCGGTGGCAGAGTATTGCTCTCCCCCGCCGGGGCTCGAACCAACGCCGCTCGGGTCACAAGCAATGACTCTTGTTTTACTTTTAAATTCATTCTTATTCATTATTTCTTTAACTTACATACTACACAAAAATGATTAAATCTAAATTAAAACTAACATTTATCTTAATCTAGCTTACTGGCTCTTAACGACCACTCTAACCACTACACCATGGCCACCGCCAGCTAGGTTGTATGGTGAGGGGGTAAGAACAACGCCAATCCGACGAGCTTTAGCCGAGCAACCGCAAACGTGCCGCGCCATCCTCACCTGCATCAA
Source organism: Cheilosia soror (assembly GCA_949372485.1). Lineage (NCBI taxonomy): Eukaryota > Metazoa > Arthropoda > Insecta > Diptera > Syrphidae > Cheilosia > Cheilosia soror. The sequence goes on from OX443561.1 coordinate 36,063,858, forward strand.
AGTTGCCCCCGTGGCTCAATTTAGACTCACAACACAAGCCAATGGTATACCCCCTTCTTTTGCTCGTAGAGCTTATGAGACGGTCTCGTCCTTCTTTGCAGCCACATGGTTTACTGCATGGGTTTGCTGGAACTCTTCATCAAACCAAGTCTTTTGTTGGGTGGTCGGTTGAAACTTAGCACACCAAAAGCTGAAAGGCTCTGATAGCCTCTTTGCATCGCGACACCATTGTTCTTCGGCACTTACTGAATGCGGCATAAGTAGAGGGCGTATCGACAGGTTGAAAGTTACGCGATCGGCAAAAGCTCTGATAACTTCTTGTCTAAGTCTGTCGCATTCGCATATGACAAATCCACATAAAAAAGGGTCATCTACCATCTACCATCCCTCACTATCTTGAGCTCCAAATACGCCAGAGTAGCTAATGAAAGTTACCTATCGACTTGACTACTGACGATACCAATATCATTGAATTTAGTGAATTCTTCCGACTTCTGAGACTCTTTAGCTTATCAATTCCGAAAGTCCATTGCAGTGTTTTTTCTTTGTTCTCGACACTTGCGCTTTTAGGTTGAGCAAATCGGGTTCGGATGGACAAAACCAGTACCCGGTGGTTATCACGGGGAGGTAAAAAGCACAATTGTGGTGTACGAGACAGATCGAACAACTGTTTACCGGTAAAGTTGCAAATTAGCGCCTATATACATACACAACCAACCACAAATAAATTTGAGAAGGGTTGACTGCAAGCTGTCATTTATCTTATGAAATTGGTCCCCAAATCCTACACGAGTTTTTAAATTTCTCGTATACGTAGTATCTAAGAGAAAGATATTGTTTTCGTACAAAATTTCGAAGTCGAGATTTTGATCAATTCTGATATTACGATGATAGGGGAACTCAAAAAAGAGGGTCTCGCAATTCTGTCTGTCCGTATGTCTGTCTCTCCCATCTTAGGGAATCTAAACGCTTGGACGGATTTGTTTTAAACTTAGTATTTAGAGTTTGTGGGCTTCCCGCTATGAGGGGTTTTTGGTTTTTTATGTTAGCCCTAATATTAACGGTAATAATTTTACGAAATATGTCTAAATTTAGATTTTTTCGAAAACGGCTCTAACGATTTGAACCAAAATTGATTGTTAAGTTAATGTAGGCATGCTTAACATGACTGCATACCCAGTTTTTCGCTAAAAAGTCCAGCAACAGCAGTTTTGAAAATTGGCTCTTTCTCGAAAACGGTAAAAACTATTTAAAAAAAATGTGCACGACTGGGTCGCACGTAACTTTCTCGTTTATTGCGAATCTCGCAGAATCTCAGAGTCATTTTAGCAAATTTTACGTTTAAAATCATACCCACTCAAGGTGTAATTAATACAATATTCACACCAAGCCGAAAACTGGGTTTTTGGCGAAAACAGTCGAAAACTTCATCGAAAACAGAAGTTTTCCCATACATATTGCAGTTTTCAAAACGAGTTGTTTGAGGTCGTTTTCCATGAAAACGCCACAAAAACGAGTACGATCGTTGGGTTGTTGAAGCAGACACACCTTTTGCAACATTCAGTGAGCTCAGCAAAACTGCTGACAGGATGTGAGAGACTGAGTGAGAGTGAGAGTTTTTTTGTTATCTTTGCTTGCACCATAAAGAGCAAACTACCTGCCAGCCTGCCACAACTAAATGGTATTTTCAGATGTTTTGATTTTGAATGTCGGTTATGTTAATTATTTAACCATAAGTTAACGATTATCAAGTAGCTTAAATAATTTTGTTTGTATATATGTCAATACGTGCCAAGTTTAGCAACTAAAATAAAAGTCTAGTCGCCACAAACATTTCATAGCTAGTTCCACAGCTAATTGAAACGTCAAACGAAAACGAGTTGGTGGTCGGTGTGAATGCATCTACGAGTTTTCTAAACTTTTTTGAGGAAAACTCGGTTTTCGGCTTGGTGTGAATAGGGTATTAATTACACTTTGAGTGGGTATGATTTTAAACGTAAAATTTGCTGACTTGAATTTGAGATTCTGCGAGATTCGCAATAAACGAGAAAGTTTCGTGCGACCCAGTTGTGCACATTTTTTTTAAATTCAATTAAGACGGAATACTTTATAGAAACATTTAAAACTGCAAAATATGTTTTAAAAAAATAAACAAGTTAAGCTGCTTTCACCATAAATTATTTAAACAAAAAGAAAAAAATTAAATTTTTGTGTTTGTATCAGTAATTATTATTATTGTGGGTAGCCAGAGTGCCGACTACATTAACCTTCAGATACTCGAATCTAATCTAATAAATTCATTATTTGTGATTTTCAACACATTTAGCTCTTATCTTGTATTAACAATCGGGACATTGACACGCAGATGTAATAATAATAAATGTAACATTAAATAAAGTCAATGTCGATTCATGTACAAAAATGTCAAATATAAACTATGACGTAACGAAAAATGTAATTTTAGCTTCACTTTAGTGCTATTAAATATTGCAGGGGTGTATTTGCAAATTGCTCGATTAATTTTCAAACAAATTGAAAGTCTGACAGATGTTGACATTTTTCAAATAAAATGATAAATTATTATCAAATTATGACAATTTTTATTAACACTATAGCTTAAGAATAATTCCTAAAATATTCTAAGACCCAATTTACATAAATTGTTCATATTTTTAGCAGCCCTCGTAACTCTTTGTTACAAATTATGAAACTGATATATATATCTGCATTTATTTTCCGCAAGATCTATACCTATCCTTCAAATTTCAGCTTGCTAGACCTTATACGCTCTATCAGACAGAGTATTGTTTACAGAGGACAAACAGCTGATTTTTACATTTTTCACTACCGTTGTCGTTGGTTGCATTCGAAAGGCCGGGGACTAATAAAAAAACTAATTTACTTACCTCACTTTATTTTGAATGGCGCTACGGTCCAGGGCGGACTTGGGTTTCAACCGCGTTGGTTGAGGTCCCCTTCCAAGATCATCCTCTATTGCGTTGTCGCTCTGAAGTAGAGTTGAAGATTCTCTGGGCCGGAGTATTGATATACATACACTTTATAAGTCCCAGTCATCTGCGTTGATTAATTCTAATCCTTTTGAGCACGCCTATATCGCTGTAAGCCCATACAGTTCTTCATTGTATACCTTCTCCTCCTGACTCTGAGATACAAACTGGACCAAAGATCACACGGAGAACTTTTCGCTCGCAGCAGTGTATTTTCATCTGGCGTCTTGACAGAGTCCATGCTTCTGCGCCTTATAGCACGACAGGGATGACAAGGGTTTTACACTGCTTAGTTGCTCGTGATAGGGCTTTGCTACTCCATTGCCTTTTAAGCCCGTAGAAACTACGACTGGCCAGTAATTCTTCGCTTGATCTTAGCGCTGATGTCATTGCGAGTTCATCGCAGACCCTAAGTAGACAGAGTCTTTCACTACAAAATTATATCTGTCAATTGTTACGTTCTGTTCAAGTCGCAGGCCGATGTTGAATATCCTTTCTTGCGGAGAGCATTATATTTGTTTATATTTGTCACCACTTCTTCAATCTCGTACTGGAGCAGATAGTGCGCAGGGCAGGTGTCAACACGGAAGGCACTATCTTCAACAGGTCCGTCCAGCTGTTTGGCAAAACGTCACTATTGATAGCAACAATTTCGAGGTAGTTAATGAGTTCACCTACCTCGGAGTAAACATAAACTCCACGAATGACACCCTACAGGAGATCCGGCGAAGAATTACCCTAGGAAACCGTTGCTACTTTGGTTTGGCAAAACAATTGGGTTCAATTGTCGAAGGAAGAAATGTGTGCTCTACAAAACCCTTATCCTGCCAGTTCTGCTTTTTGGCGCCGAGCAAGGACGATAAGCAAGAAGGGAGAGCTGATACTGGGCTCCTTCGAAAGAAAAATACTTCGGCGGATTTTTGGTCCTGTGTGCAAGGAGGGCGAATGGAGGAGAAGATACAACCGCGAACTCTATGAGCTGTACCAAGATGTGGATGTAGTCCAAAAAGCCAAAACACTTCGACTACATTGACTCGGCCACATCGAGGGAATGGACAATAATGCTGGATTTACATTACCACGCCGCGCAATTTTGCATGACTTCAGAGAGAGAGAGATCCGTTTGCTACAGTGATAGCGATGGAGGTGATGCTAAACCTCATCCCTCTGGATATTTACTGTAGCAGTATAGCGGTCAAAACCGCAATCAGACTAAGAGAGTCTGAAATATGGTCATCCAAACACTATGGGCACACCTCCATCGAAGCACAATGGAGCGCGTCGAAGGAAAGGATAACGACAGACTATCTACCCCCCACTCTCGTTTTTGAAAGGAGATTCACAACCAGAATTCCGGACGGAAGCGAATGGGAGCACAAAGCAGTCACAGAAGAAGGGGAGATACTCTATACCGATGGTTCTAAGATGGATGTCGTTACAGGAGCGGGCATCTTCAGTGAAACGCTTAACCTGCGAGAATCATTCCGAATTAGCAATGACTGTAGTGTGTTTCAAGCGGAAATTGCTGCTATAACCCTAGCGGCAAAGGACCTAAAGAGACGACACATTGCCGACAAACAAATCACTATGTACTCTGACAGCCAAGCGGCCATTAAAGCCATGGAGTCAGTCGTGGTCAGGATTCTCAACAGCTTCTTCTTCGATGAACTAGAAGATCTGGAGAATGTTGATCTTAAGGAACTCCTGAGATTCATACTTAAATCGGGGTGGTTCCATCAGTGGGTCAAAAAACTCCACACCCCTTCGATTACTCTGAGGTATAGCTAGAATTCTGGATACAAGAGCTTGTGAATGCCTGTGATTAATACTAAATCTAGGTGACTCAAATAGAAGCGGTAAATTCTTTGTCTCTAACAGGTATAAAAATGGAAGGTTCCCGTGACTGGACATAATGGACCCAACTGATGGTCTATGTGAAGCTGTGGCAGCCGCCGCAAGAGCACCCAATTACCTTACATACCTACTTACTCACAAATGCTATGTATCGATAACTTGTGTGGACATTTGACATGTTGACAAAAACTATTAAAAACCAATACCTAAACAAAACAAATCAAATCTTTCGAAGAAAGATGGGAAGGAGCTTCAGTGATGAAGAGCTTAGACGTTCGGCACTCACCACGTCAGCCCAAAAGATCCGCCACCTGATGCGAGCAAAGGCAGGACAACTACAGAAGAAGGGCTCCGCTGTATCGTCGTTCTCTCCATAAGCAGGACAGATGGTGGTGTCGCTCAAGCCCAATATATTTAAGTGTTTGGCAAAAGCTTGGTGGCCCGAAAGGATGCCAACAAGTAGGCTGCAGTCGATTCTCCTGAGAGACAGAAGGAAAGACGCCGACCTTTTGCAGATGTCCGGACGCAGTCGTTCGGTCTATCTACATACAGTGTTCACGAGAAACCCAAGTATCAATGGATGACCCAACCACGGATGCAGGCAGACCCAAGGCAGGTTCAGGTTCTAAGAGATCTTCTTCTAAACCCAACCGGGCAAGCACATCAGCGATCTCGTTTTCCTGGATACCAATGTGACCTGGGACCCAAACAAGTTTGACTGTGTTTAACTAACTTGGACGAGGCAAGAGCAGCACTTTTAATGCTTCTAGCCCTCCACCTGTTTGTCACAATATAGCGCATAGCCATAATGATAGCGAAAATCTCCGCTTGGAAGATGGTTACCCAAGGGGTAGTGTGTTATAGTCTATAATGTTATCTAATGACTCCAGAACCCGACCCCTGTCCGGTTTTAAAGCCATCCGTGAATACACGATGGCATTCTTTCCCTGGCTCTGGCCGAAGCCATTCCGTTGCCTGAGGAAAGTTGACGTGGTAGTTTTGTCGCAATAGGACGGCAAATCCATAAGATAGGGGTCAAAGGATAATTCTCGCACAAGTTCTTCAAAATTCCAGTGCGCGTGGTACCAAAAGCCACCTCTTTTTAACCGGGAGATGGTTTCCAGCGAGAGAGACTTTAAAGAGCATTAGTTCACTTACTTTTGACGCTCTTTCTAAAGGCTAAAGCGGCTACAAATGTCAATTGGCAACATTATAGCACCTACGTTTCAATTAACTTTGTTATATGCCCACATTTCGCGAATTGCTTTGACAAGGCAACGCTCAATGTTCTAAATTTTACAACTTTAACTTCAATGAGTGTCGACAAATAGAGTTTTAAATAGGAAGTTCCGCGCCCCTTTGCCCAATTCCGCCCACATTTTTAAACGTTTCAAACAGTTAATATGCGCCATCATCATCATCATCATTTTCAATGGTCCGCTTGTCCATTAAGTGGGTCGCGGGTGTAGGTTGCTCAAGTGGACCCTCCATAGCTCTCGATCCTCCGCCAGCGACTCTAATTCATCAAGGGCAATCCCCATACGGGTATAGGAGAGATTATGGACTTGATCTAACCATCTCATCCTTGGTCTACCTAGAGGACGCCTACCCGATGGTACGGATCCCATAGCACGTCGTGGAATCCTGGTCGGGGACATGCGTTTAACATGACCAAACCACCGAAGCATGGATTGCTCCGTCCGGAGAAGTAGCTGCTTGACATTGAGTTCCTCGCGTATTCTGGTATTTCTGATGCGATCTCTACGGGTCACACCAGCAATACCACGGAGAAGTTTCATTTCGGCAGCTTGTATCCGCGATCTTATTCTTTCGGTCATTACCCAAACCTCATGGTCATGACCATAGGTAAGAGTTGGAACAAACACCGAATTAAAGACTGACAAATTAGCTTTGATACCAAGTTCAGTCCTCCTGATAACAGAATGCCCAAGCTGTCTCAAAATTGATCCAGCCTGACCAATCCTACAGGAAAACTCAGCATTGCTCCTTCCATCACTCGTGAATAAGACCCCGAGATACTTAAACTTCTCCACCTGTTTCAATGGGACTCCACTAACATGCAGAGTGCATTGAACAGGCGTTCTGGAGACGACCATCAGATTTGTTCACGTTTACCTTCATCTCAGCTTCAACACAAACGGCTACAAAATATTCGAGTGCGCGCTGAAGTTCAGTCTGAGAGGACCCAGGGACGACCTGACCAATTCATCAGCGAAGAGCAAATGACTTATCCTCAGATCTTCCAATTCGAAACGTTCCTCGCCAAGACTGCGCTGTAACATCCAGTCCATATAAGTAATGAAAAGGAGAGGAGACAAGACGCACCCCTGGCGAAGTCCAACGCACACGGTGAAAGGTATTGATTTAACGCCGTCAATATGCGCCCGTTTATTAAATTTTGCCAATATATATCGTTTGTTTTTATCACTAGTTTCTGTTGAATGGATGGTGCCACACCTCCTTATCCAAAATCCTTCAACGATCAGTAGATATAAGATATGATGAAAATTATGTAAAGTATTACATTCACTTTTTAAATAATACCAACTTCAAAAAAAACTTGCGCAAAAGTCGCCCTTCTTTCATTATTGATCAGTGTAAAAGTGATCAAATCCACCCCTGAGCGGTAACATAACTCATGGTCCTCTCATAAGTTGTTACGTCACTTGAATCGGCATCACTTGCTATAACGATAACAACATAAACAAACCCAATTCCATTGGCAATGTGGTCTGTCTCTTTTGAGGTGATTTCCCTCGAGAGTGACAACAACGCGACATCGTCGTCGTAGTGGGACACAAAGCTTGACAACAAGTGTTTTACCCTTCAGAGTTACCAGCGATAGTAGTGTGGTTACACTTACGGAGCCAAACGGCCGACGATCGTTTTTACCTGACTAACATCGAGAGCGGGTGTTCGCAGCAGTTCCGATTTGGGGCTTTTTCAGTATCTATGTTGCTGAGTTGAGCCAGTGAGCGTGTATATTTTATAAGGGCGCCATCCGAGGATATAAAAGCACTGTGCCCAGCTTAGAACTCTTCTGTGGTGCGAGACGATCGATCGTGCGCAGAACAGAACGTGATATAATTTTTTTCTTCTGTTCTAAGTTGAAATCAAATTAAGGTTGGCGGGCAATTAAATAAAAAATATTGTTTCACTTTTAACATTTAATTTGTTTAACAACTGAAAGTGTGTGTGCTAAAACGGAGGAAAAAAAGTGTTTGTCTTTTAAATAGCGTTTTTGTGTTTGCTAATTTTTATTTTGTGCGACGGATTACGATACAAGGCGCGGTTTTGTTTAAATATCACTTGTACTGTTTCGTTTTGTGTATTTTAACTTTCGAAAAAATTATAATGGATTTATCGGACAAACGAACCCGTTGGGGGTTACTGACGGCTATTATTGGATTAAGTTGCAGTATTGTAATGTAAGTTAGTGTCATTGAGGGAATTTTATTGCCAAAAAAGTGTATGCCACTTTTGTTTCCGTGATTGATGGTTATCTAAATTGTTTAGTTAAGAAAACGTTTTATGCCATTTTTAGGGTTATTTAAATATACATTAAAATTATTATTGACAGAGCTTTACATGGTTATAAACATTGTAAGGCCAGATAAGATTTGTGAACGGATTAGGGGTATTGTTGGAACTAATGCTTATCTTGCAAACATACGAGAGAATATCTGTCCTGAAAAAGCTTCTGAATTCAGCCGTTTGGACTCGACATATAATTGCGTAGGTCGCTTCCATTCGTCTCAAAAATAAAAACTCCCACAAACGAATGGTTATAAGAAGCTAGGCTTAGGGACCTATACAAAGCGATTCACTCGCTGTAAAGGCATTAATAGATACCTACCATCCTTATATCATTTAACTGATACTATACTGTTTAATTGGGATTGTATTTTTTTGTTTGTACTATTTTTTGGTAGGTTTGGGTCGGTTTCGAACCGCCCATTCGTGGGCCAATCATTTCACAAATTGTTACAACTCAGATAAACTTTCGACTATCTATAGCTCACTTTGTGAGTTCGCGTGCTTTTAAGCCTCGAGCGTCACTCGACGAAGCCATATATGCCGGAATCCCAAATTTGGCCATGAAATATGGGAAAAATTAAGCCAGTAAACCATCACGATTAACCGATTTTACACATGGAGCAAAAACCAACTCCGTCACGTATTGCTCGTTTACGGATGAGACATAATTCGGTCCCAGGTTCTCCACTATCTCTATCTTTCTCTAATGGACAGCTAAGCTAGGTCGGGTAGGAAATGCTCCAAAAGCGCATGAACTATTCTCAGCGGTGTGGTGAAAGTTTCCATCGCTGTTTCAAAGAGCCTGCCTCATTATCATCATAATGGTTATATTATTCCAAATTCGCGTTTATCCGATATCCTCGCTGCAGTTTAGGATGCTTATGTGAACTCTCCATAACTTGCGATCTTCCGTCACTGCTTTTAGAAATAGAGGAGACATTTTCGGACTTAATCTCATACTTAGACGATGCTTGCCTGATGCCAGGAATTCCATAGCACCTCTTGAAATTCGAGTCGGAATCAAGCATTTAACGTGAAATAACCAGTAATGCTTGAAGCTGGAGCACTTCATTCGTAGAAATAGCTAGACATTGAGTACATCACGTATATTCTGCTGTTCCTTATAAGATCTCTGCAAGTCACCCCAGCAATCTAACAAAGGAACCTCCTTTCGGCAGCTTGTTACAGGGATCTTATTTCTTTGGTTAGTTCGCAAGACCTAGAGACAGTCAAGACCTGAGCAAACACCGATAAAATGGCTTTGGCTTCGGTCTTTCTGGATAACACATTAAAATGGCCGCGTTCAATGCGCTTTTGCATAGCTAGTCAACAGCCTCTGATTGGTCGATTTGACTGCAAATCTAGGCAAATTTCATGAGGTCGGTCAGCTGTGGTGACTGGAAAGTTAGGCAAGAATTTCTGCCTGAGTTCTTAGTGGATTTGAGAAATGTCATAAACAGCTGATTGAAGTCGAAGAATTTTTCAATCCATTGTTGAACTTTGCTGAGATTTGTATGTGGTTTTATTATTATAGTTGAAAAAAAAAAAAAAATAAAAATAAAAATTATATTTCAAGTTACAATTGACAGTGTTTTGTATGACATCGATGATACCCATGAAACTTACGACAAATTGACTACGGATAATAAAATCAACACGTACACAAGTGTGATAATAATTAATTAAAATGTGTCTTTTAGATGCGGTTTTTATCCGACAATTTGTAAAGCTGCTTTTAGAAAAGAATCAATAGAATCATTCATTTTACACTTCAATAATTTTATATTTTTCTTTAGTAGGTAGCCAATGTGTTGATCAGTTGATGTCAAAACAGCAAGTGAATGCTCAATTCTTAACACATGTAAGGCATTTGACATTTAGCTTAGGTACTATTCAATTTTCCGTTCAATGATAAACTGTCACCTAAATATTTAGGTGCCTAAGCACATTGAACGCTGCCAATGGCTGTTTCAAAATTAACTAATTCCACAGAAAAGCTCAGCTCTAAGCTTGCCTTTTGCCTCCTTATGTTGTTTCTTTGTGGGGAGAGCTTTCGGCAGAGTGTTATGTATACCCTTAGGTTTGGAGACCTATAAAATATACCTAGTGCTTTACTTATCACCATATTATCCATATTAACATAAGCAAACAACACCTTAATGATAAACTCGACAACATTTGCTAACAGAAATTTGTCAAAGGATGCTCCTCAACTGAGCCGAGAAACCTTGTAACCCCCATTCCATTGATAGCATTTTAAGTTTGGAATCTTACCATTACCTAACCTTACTTACTATAACCCTATATCCCTATCCGAGTTGGGCGTTGAAGTTCCCCTAACCCATCTTTGACATCGTACTTCATAGACTTCAGGATTTTTTATTTAAAAGCTTACGCGATGTTTAACTGACCAACGTGCGTCGTAGAGATGAAATTTAATAAATGTGACTGTAGCTCAATAAATATAATAACCTCAGAGTTGCAGCCAAACTAAAGACAGCAGGCTCTACTGTAAGAATAAAAAAAAAAAACAAATCTTTTTCATTTTAATTTTCCGTCCGATACTCTTCTACTTCAAACAAGCACGTTACCCAGACGGCCAGACGTAACATGAGCTTCCGATCTGTTATGGCAGCTATAATAAATCTGTCAATTTTCGCTATTCGTAGTACCTACTAATACCTGCTCCTATCCGACGTATATCTTGCGTATCGTGTTAAATCTACATTGGTGAGGACAGACGTAAGTTAGTGACTAGCACCTTGCGTGCAGAGCGTCCGTACGTCCTAGCTATACCTAAATCTATAAATTCTCCCATTCTATTAGTTCGTTGACTGGCTTATAGGGTTTAGTTGCCGTTTGGAGTAGGTAATTAATTTTTCGAGAGTGTTTTATTCGTGTCTCTTTTATAATTATTGAGTTTTTTTTTTTGTTTATACATATATGAATTTTTTACTTATAGACTGTAATTGGTTTCGTGACAAGATTTTTTTTAACCTCAAAATGGTGCTGCATATGAATTTTCTACAAAAAAATAATAACAAAAAAAAAAAAAAACATTGCGCGATTTACTATAGCCAATTGGTGAAGCGTGAAACAGATTGCGCTGCAACAACCAACTTTGACCGACACCCAAAAACTTTTTAGATTTTAATCGGGCTTAGAACCCTTATCACAGCAATGTTAAAATTGACGTCTTACCTTGAGGTAGACCTAGTCCAATATTCGGAATCTCCTTTTTACTATAGAACTTAAAATACATCTCCATATGTCAACACAACTATTTAGCGTAAAGCTAGTGGCAGTCTTAGCCTTTCAGACACCTTAAGGCTTAATCGAGATTTTCTTTAGGACATCAACGTTCATGTATTTAACGGAACAAAAAATAGGGGTATGTATTCACTTAAATGCGTAAAAGCCTCATAAACTGCGTTAACTGCAGAAATTTACACCCTCGTAAATGAACTGTCAGATTTTGTATGGAGAATAGTTTACGCAGACCTCATAATTTTCCGCGACGATTTAGGCTCGGAAATCAACCGCGGAAAGCAAGTCACAAATGTCAAACAACCGTATGAATTGTTTGTTTGATTCCAGATTTACAGTCGATTTACGCGATTTACGCAATAACATTTCCGTGGGGTGTTCATTTAAAGCACCGCAGAAATTTATAGATTTACGAGCTGCATAAATTTATCAGATTAAGTGAATACCCTTAATATAATATTTCGTTAATTTGTATAAACATAATTTCACATAATATTTTGGGACTGACCTTTCATCCAGCTTGGGAATGTTTCCATAAATGAATGTGTGTGCATTTTGTATAAAAATTACTGTCAACGGATGAAAAATATAAAATAAACTTACATAATCACCACTGTGAATTGATTGCATTTCGGCTGAAATTGAATTCGTGCAGATTTCGAATTTTCGGTGTACCATTTATGCATCTGTGATCACCTTAAGTCGCTTTTGACTTTTGTTTTCTAATTTCATTCTTCTTTATTCAAAAAAATAAAGTCAGCTAATAGTAAAAAACTAAATATTAAGCGAACTGAACTGATAGAAAATTCGAAATCCGCACCAATTAAATTTTGGTCGGAATTCAGCACAAACGTAAATGTATCCGGCTCTAGCATAATGCATTACGTTATGTTACGCCATTTCAGCCATTTGTCGGAGTGTGCTTGAGCCTTTAGTCGCACGAAAATGTAGACATACACAAAGGTAGTTATGTTTAATCGAAATCAGAGAACAACTAGATCGCCTGAACGCAGATTAGAGACTCGAAGGTTTTTGGGTCGACATGGCATGGGTAGGGGACAGTTAAAAAGGAACTAGAAGAATACTAGAATACTACTGGTAAGGAGATTCCGACACATATATCATTAGAAAATGACGATAAAACTGTTGCGACAGATTCTACTATAGCCTTTTGGTCCACTGTAAGCGCGTTTCGTGGTCGTACAATTTTGAACAACAAAACCTGTTTTCTTTGAGCTCTAAAATATTTATCAGATAGCGGTCATAGTCAACATCCGTTTCTTCTATATCTTGACAGCTCTTGCAGTAGTCCGGTGATGCCTATAGTAATATATTATGGTTGCCTGGGAGTGCACATGTTAAGATACGTTTTTCTAGTTTATTAATTTTCAGAATGCATTTAGTTCTTTTTTCGTCGATTTATGTCAACGATTGATAATATAATCATGGCTGTTAGTTCGTCAGCTTTTTAATTTTCATCAATATCTTTTGGCCCAAGAATCCAGCCAAGAGCGACCTTATGTTTTCGCCGGAGATCTTTGACATATGTATTCTGACTGTCTTGAAGTTAATAGTCTAGGTACTGTCTTGACTGCAGTTTCACTGCCTATGTTTGCCGTCTTGTCAATGGCGACTTTTTCAATTTGGAAAACTTTGCATTTATTGGGAAGTTTGTACGAGTCTTTTGTGCATAAGAACTCGCAGGATCGTTTAGTCCATTTTCCTGTTCACATCGATGTATGACTTATGTATTTATGAATTATGGAACCGCTTCTATAAACGATGCTTCCAGCTTTTTGTCTTTTTATTCCGTTTAACCCAGTTGCGGTGGAGTTCAATTTTGTTGCCTAACATTGGTTAACTTGGGGCTTGGGTCTATGCTGGCATGCTACTTCCGTCCTTACCTCTTCGGTGGGCGTGGGACTTGACTCTTTTAGCCTAGAAATAAAAAAAAATGTATACCACTCTTGCGTCGAGTTGTTTTTGGACGCTGCTAGGCATATCTTCTTTATCTACCTTCTGTTTGACCACTACTCTATCCTAAGCAGCCCCTTCTGACATCAATCTTCACTTCCTACTTGTTTTCGCCATTATCATCCTTCCCTCTCCATCCATTCTCATCCGTTCACGCCAATGTTATGTACTAACAGTCCAGTTTGTTATTTCTTGTTTCACTCTCAAGTCCCCGAGTTGTGGGGGCTGTCATGTAAAGCTCCTTCCACCGAACTTTAAGGATAAGTTATGTTGGGGACTGAATTCTGTAGGTACCGAAATATGTCAAGATGAGCGGTGCAAGGATCGAATGTTAGGCGGCCGACTAAATTTCATCGTCATTGGTATTAGCGATTGGAGTAAACCCAACAGAAACATACAAGGCAAATCTCTTTTTATGCGGGCGTGATAATTTTTCTTTGGTGGTAAATTCACAGTAGAGGGCGCCCCAGTCCAGGCCCGTCCTGCGGGCAAGGTCAAAGGTCCAAATCGAAAGCAAAAGTATGTTATGATCACAATTCCAATGGAATCTCACAGTGGCTCTTTTTTACAAAAACAATTTCCGTTCGGGGACTTTTTGGGCTCGGTATAAATTAAACATCCATATCTATACAATTTTTACCGTTTCGTAGTAATCGTAAATAAGAATAATTTTCTACTTTGTATTTTAATTAAGTGTGCTTCTCTTTAAATCACTTAGCTATTAGAAATAGCAAAAGCCATTTGTAAAATCAAGTTTTTGTCAAGTGTTTTGTTTTTCAACTTAACCCAGTTTATAGGTAATTTGTATTTTGCGATGTTAGACATAATATTAGACAACAACAGATATATTTGCACAAATGTATCTGCAACCAAGTGGCACTTAGTTACTTAGAAATAATATCCAAATGAGAACAGCTACGAATGAGCACCGGTTTCTATTAAAACCTGTTCTTTGCCATAGAAAAATTAGAATAAATCATAATATGTACCTACTTTTGAATTGTTATTAAAAGTTATGTTTATTATGCATTAATTCATTGATTTGCGAAATACATTGTAAACTACTATGTTGTTTATTATAATGTATTATAAAAATCTATGAATTTAATGAAAACCTTATAAAGAGGTGGCACACAAAGTGTTATAATTATCTGGCATTTTCAATGCAAATGACTAAATGAGGTTCTTCGAAAATACAACACTATACTTTTGGATGACAGATTTTCGAAAACTATTCAAAAAATATCGTGTATAACTTCGACACAGTTGAATCAATGAAGCAGATCGTTTTCCGATTTATTATAATAGAAAGTTGAGCTATGGTTTTGGGCTTAATTTTGACATATTCTTGTTCTTATTTACAATAATAACCCTAGTTGTTTACATTATTAATACCTGCATTAGTATTTCCTACTTAGTAGCAGAATTGCAACTAAATCCGAAGGACTTTCTAACGTCTGGTCTTGATTTGTGCGCCTAAACAAGTCACTGATTATTTATAGCCAATGAAAAAAATAATTTTAAACAGTGAAACTTTTCTAAATAAAGTAGAAACTTGACTCAACAGATTGCTTTTTTCTTGGCCACTCGCCAGACCAGACCTAAATTTTGTTAAGCGACAATTTAAAAAAAAAAAAACGAAAACATTCACATTCACATTTCGAAATCCAGTTGTAACCAGCAAATATCAAAGTCATGGTAAAAATCACAAAGTTATTTATTAGCAATATAGATTCTTTGGAATAAATTGTATTTATATAAATTTAGGAGACTTGACTTGACCTTTTTCTTGCAAATTTTAAAGAGAATAATAATAATAGTCGTTGAATTTGTCAGCGATTGCGTCGTCGCCTAAAAGGATTCAAGTTGTTTTAGGTAAAGTTATGAAAAAAAAAGTTTTTGTTTTTTTAAGCCATAATTTATTTTATTTCATATTGTCAAACAAACATTTTTACATTAAGATCTTGTTCGTGAAAGAAAATAATTATAATAAAAAAAGCTACACCAAAATATTAAGTTATTATTAATTCAAAAAGTATTTCCTTAGAACTAGAAACTTTTGTGTAGGTATGTTCACTTTTAATCCAGCAATGCTAATGAAAGCGTGAAACGATTTTAAATGTCAAATGATAAGTTTAGCTTTGACAACCGTTTAGAGATTGATTTTAGTTGTCAGCATAGCTAGGCATTTTCCCAGCTATATCGCTCGTGAATCTTAGGAAGTGTGTCTAAATAATTATCCTCGGATAATTTTCTGAAACCATCGTGGTGGAAAACCAAATTTTTAAATGTCAAACATTTAGATATCTCGACAATTCTTTGTTTAAATTAATTGGAGTTTGATGAACTTCTCTTTTCAACAGTTTCACAAGAATGTCAGGAAATTAGCTATAAATAATTATTTAGCGCAATTGATACACGGCCTTAATAAATTAATTACAAATGTGATACTAAAAAAGTTGCTTATGTCACTGCAATGACATTTACTCGAAATGAAATCGGAAATGAATTTTTGTGTTCTACATTTTACTGTATTCGATTCGGATTTCAAAATTTTCGGAATTGAGACAAAGTAAAATTGTGATTTCGAAAAAATTTCTGAGTTTCCCAATCGCTCGAAATGCAGAATACTGAAAATTAATTCACTCGATTTGCAATTTCGAGTTTCACTCGATTTCTGGAACGTAGCTTAAAATTCTTTGTAGATACATAGACAAAGGCCGATTTGTTCGAAGCTGACTAAATCTGCGGTTAAGTTACCGTAGATTTAGTTTAACCCATGATTAGTGGTAACCAAAAAGCGTTTGTTTCCTTATTTTTCACCAAATTAAAGATTTGCGACAAATCGTTCCAGTTTTCCAGTTTATTTGTCAATTCAGTTGTTAGAATTAACCATTGGTTACTATTGATAATTTTTATGTACGTTTATTTTCAGTATTTTAGTTTAGTTGTTATTACGTGCCGAAAATTCTACTTGACTTTACTTCACTAAGATATAGATGTGCAATAAAACAAGACTATTATCATTCCTAGAAATAAAAATTATTACAAAGCGATGTCATAAAAACATTCAACATATTTCAATTCGATCAATTGACATTGTAACACTTGTCAATTACACTATGGGGCATATTTTAACAATATAAAGCAACTTAATGTCTTGTATCTGTCCGAGTGCTGTTCAATGAGCTCGCACTTACATACTGGAAAAACCGCACTGACAAATTACTTTTGCGGTAAGACATTGAAATGTGTAGACATCAGATATTGATGTATGCGTCAGTGAGTATCAGTCCTGTAATATTATGGAGACGTTATGAACTTGTTTCTAGTTGCACTACCGACACGCATAACTTCATACACATGATCGAAAACCGAGATTGCTTTGGCATCCGATGTTGAATGATTCAGTTTTATTGTTGAACCAAGTACCAATTGAAGCTTATCAAAATTAGACTGCATATCAAGGGATGGCAGGGACCGACCTGTAACATAAAACAAAACACGCCCCAGGGACCTATAACCCAATGCAAACTAGGCAGTCCGGTGTAGACCACAAGCAACAAGCCCCTCTAGCCAAGTCAGTCTCAAGCTAGCTGGTTGCGCTCATCTAGTTGGTTGAGTTCATTCTCCCTCCAATTCGACTCAAAACCTCGACGGACTGATGCGTTGTTGCATGTGGATCTAGCGACCTCAGCCTATGTGCATTTTAAGCTTTTTGACCAAGTCAATGTCGTACAGCCTGTAAAATTCCTTGTTTGAATCTTTTCCTGCACAATAAATCGATACAAATAGGACTGAAAATCAACCGAAAAAGCTTTGTTTCAAAGTGTCCCAAGAGATCATCCGCTTTCGACAGGATCCATGCTTCGGTACCATACAACAGAACAGGAATGATTAAGGTCTTGTACATGTAAGACCCAATGTCTCCTTGGTTCTATGAAAGAGGGCCTTACTTCTTAAATGCCTTTTTAGGACCCAGAAATAGCGATTGACAAGAGTGACTAAGCTAAGTCCTTAACTGTTTTGAAGTTTGGTCTATTTACGACATTTTGACTGAGTCGCCAATGTTGAACGTCCTTTCTTGATGACAGCAAATACTTCGTTTTGTCCACCCATCTTGCCGCCTCTTTTCCAACATGTACTTGCAAACGTTGACAGTTCGTGGCGTTTTCCCGATAACGTCATGTCATCAGCATAATATGCAAGTATTTGAACAGACCTTTGAAAAATTGTCTCCCTGACGTTTCCTCGCAGGTTTCGTACGATTGCTATAATTGCTATCGTAGGTAACAAGCTTGTGAGTATTTTTCTGGAGGTGTGAAAATTTGATCGATGGTTGACTTTCCTCGCCTAAAACTGCACTGATATCAGGTTATTTGCGAAAGGTTTTAGGCTTCCACACAGTATAGCCGACAAGATCTAATACGCGATATTTAGGAGACATTTTTCTCTCTTGGATATGACACTTCATGCAGACAATTCATTAATTGATCCGACCACATTTTGAGATTAGTTTGCTTTGAAAATTTCAGCCGGTAGGCCATTAATGTTGCGTTTTGCTGAGAGGTTAGGCGAAACGCTGGCTGTCTCAAACATAAACTTTATTCCACAAAAATTACGACTTCACAGCAAATTAAAATAAACAACAACCCAAAGCTTTGTAGATACATAAATGGAATCATTTTACCAATTCAATTTAACGGCAATTAGCTAGGCTTAAATGACTAACAAATATATGCACATAGTAAACGATAATTTAAGAACAGGTGTCTTAAACATTTCCTTTCACATTCTTGAATTTCATCAAGAATGCACCAATTTACACGATCAATTGGAGAAATTAATTTATTCGATTAGTCGATGACATTTACGGCATTTCAATTTAAATTGGTTTAAAAAAAATTAACTAAAGAAGACATTTGTGGAACCTATTCCGATAATAGACAATTACTGTCAAATCCCAATTGAAGCATTTCCTGAAGTGCCAAACAAAGGCATAAAATTCGCAGACCGGATTTTCTGACCTTCCGTCTCGTATCCTTACTTCCTTAAAAGACAAATAAATCAAACAATTTCTATCTGTCACCGCATGCACACATGTAATGACACATTGGGAAGTTCAGCGAACTTGACAACATAACCCGCACCACACGCCGAACTGACCTTCATCTATATAAATTAAATGTCTGAGATTACTCACACATCTAATTCGCTTGGCACTCGTGACGTTGGTAATAGAAAACCGGATCTACTGACAGCCAATGCCACAAACTCTGATTGAGATCAACCTGAGTATGATCTACGGCTCAATCGGTTGACATATCATTGTTTGTTCTAAAATTAAATGACTGTAATCAGACAATGTTCGCACTTAGATAACGGATTACAACCTGAGAAAGAAACCGATTGTTTAAACGGAGATACCATCTCCAGATAGAGATTGAAAGTCTGCGACAAAATTAAGTATGTCACATTCGTTGTGGGGAAATACCTACCACACCACTGTCACTCTGAGACGATCGACTATATCTCAATCTCACCCGCTGTGTTGCTCACCTATTTGGCAATTAAATTATCATATCAGTAATCAAATGTTTGACTTGTTCATTGTCAGCGCTAAGTCCCATTGCAGACATGACACTTGGATGGCCAATAAATTTCACCTAACCATGTGGCGCCTTGAGCCTAATTCATGATGTATATGCAGTCGTATTATGATGCATTTGCCAAACTGTCAGCATGCACATTTTGCTTTTCAATTTCAAGAATTATCTTGGGAATTTCAAAGTTAATCGGGTCTAATGTGACCGTGTGTATACACGCACAAGCTCAAAGCTCGATAAAAATGTTGTTGACATCGTTGCTTTTCGCGCTCGCGATATTGGCGTTGGTGGAATGGTGGCTTTGTGTATATTTTCGTTATGTCAGAAATGTTGTGGAAATCCAAAGTTACTCGTATGTGACGAAACACTTGGAATTAATTGCATGGCATTTGGTATTGAATTTGAAGTTCAAAAGACTGGGAGTCTTTGCAGACGCCTTGGCACAGTACAACAAGTTCCATGGTAATGGTAATGGACTTTCAGGCATTTTTTGTAAAAGACTTTAAGAAATTTCAACTCTTTCAGTGGATGTAAGTATGTACTGGGATTATTACGTGACGATGATGATGAAATGAACGTGATACGAGAGTTAACTCAATAAAAGGCGCCATATGACATACACGTGCATAGTAATTTTTTTTTTCTGAATTTCCACTTGTAGATAAATGGAGTAGGTTATGAAGGACAATTTATTGTCGGCTAAAATATTTAGCTCAATCAACAGAGTGACATATTCTGTCAGACTAAGGTCAAACTTAAAGCGAGTAATGATGGTTGTTTCCTTTACAAGATGTAGTAAGTGGCCTTAACGATGATCTTTTAGGTTAATAGTCTATAATCAGAGCAGACTCTGATTGGCATTAAGCTTGCGAACTAGCAATTAGCTTACTTTACCTCCACTGGGTATCGGTTTTGTACCGTCCCCAGTGGAGGTCCTACGCGACTTACTAAACTTATAAGTGCGAGTGTTGAAAAAGCTAAAAAAATACATCCCTCTAATGCTCTGCAAATGATTGGCTGAATGCGTGCCTCAAAAAGTTTGACGAGCTTGTCAAAAGGAGGACGGCGCGGCGGGTGAATTCACTTGATTGAATCAACCGTCGATATACCTAATATAGATATCTTACGTGAGGTAGGTACCTATATGTAGTTACTCTGACAAATTTGGAGCTGGATTCGACATTAGACTTTACTACTCGTTACCCACGCATGCCTCTGATTTTCAACAGATTAAGCCGGGCGACAGAAATCCCAGGTGTGCGCCTTGCCTTAGAAAACAAAATTTAATGACGTTAAGCACCACACCACTGTAGATGAGGCCCAAAACCCTATTAAGGTGACGATCGCGTCTGTTAATCCTCAGACCTCGGATTGGTTTTCCACCCAATCGTAAAGTTGTCCCACCTTTTTATATTACCAATTACAAATATTGCTTAAGGTGCTAGTACAGTGTACACGGGATGTAGCAACTGAAGTAATTTTTACGTTAGCGAATGGTCCCAATGGCTTCATGCCGCGTACAAGTTCTCTTTGTGTACTCTCTGTTGACGTCAGTACTACATCTGGCTTGCTACATGCCGTGCACGTGCACTATCCTTTGATCTATGACGGATTCGCCTGAGGACGCATGAATAATTCAATCGATTGGGGCAAATTTCATGCAAGACTCCTCTCACGCAAAACAATTTGGGAAAATCCCAAAAAATCTATTGAAATACCAACAGAAATCAATCAAATTTTATGCAAAACTTCAACCCGTCTAAAGTGTAGCAAGTTCAAGCTTAAGTTCTATTTTAAGAAAGATTATCTCAAGGCATATATAACCTTTCAGGCCGGATAAAATTTATAATTAATGTCTGTCCTCTCTTGTCATAATGTTACGGTCTTGATCGACTAAGAATTTATTATGACATCAATGTTTGTATATAAGAATTACATTCTTAAGAGCCGACATCTACCGGCTGTAGGCGATCGTTATACAATAATTATTGTCCTTTCAAATTGAATTAAACTGATTCCGTAAATCATAACAATCAATTCTACATGAATACACTAATGAAACACTTCAATGTCGCATAGTTTTAGCTCAGATTATCTGGTAATATAATGGAGCGTCAAGGTGAGGCGCTTCGCAGCAATCTCAAGCACATTATGATAATTGAGATTCTCTTACAAGACCAACAACAACAATTAATATGTAACAGCTTGTACACAAGTGGGGGTTGAGTTTAATTAATTAATTTGATAAGAAAATGTTCACCGATTTCTATTTTTGTAGTGCAGATAATTTATTGAGAAATTAGGCGCGATTAATATTCATAGAAAGCCGGCTTGATAAAGGTCACTTAGGTAGTTTTTCACATGATGTTGCTATACGTAAGCCTATTGTCTCTTTTCTTCTTGTGGATGTTTATTTTAAAGAGTAATTTAAATTTTTGTAAATTGCTTTTTTTTTGTTTTAGAAATGCAAGTGCGGTGCAACGACGCTTTCCTAATGATTTTCTATGGGGAGTTGGTTCGTCATCCTATCAAATAGAAGGCGGTTGGAACGCAGACGATAAGGGTGAATCTATATGGGATTACATGACGCATAGGTTTCCGGAAAAAATTGACGATGAATCGAATGCAGATGTAACCTCGGATAGTTACCATCAGGTGAGTTTTTTTTTTATAATTTTAACCCCATTACCAAAATGAAATAAAGGTCCAAAAGTGGGGTTACGAAATTCCCCTAAGCAGAGAACTATGTATGGGAGGGCTTGCTGGCCCTGAAATCCCCTGCTTTTGGTCATTGTAGGATTTGGAGTAGGTGCGAGGTTGGGTATATGCATCAAAGCTTATATTTTGCTTTTGGTTTCCCTTCAGAGTCATTTTACATGAAATATAAAAATGAAGATTCCGACTGACAGATGATCAACGCCCAGTCTAAACCATTTGCTGTAGAAAGCTGAAATTTTGCACAGAGGTTTCCTCTATGATGTATACACGCACTAAGGAAGAATTTTTTGAAATTCAGCCCCTAAAGGGGTAAAAGGGGGGGGGGTCAAAATTTCTATGGGAAGATTTTTATTTTTCATCGGATTGACTTCAAACTCGGTTTGTGTACTCTCTATAAGAAATAAAGATAATTAATTTGTCCGATTTTGGAAATTTTGCTTGAGGTCCGAGTTATTGGCGTTTACCCCTTTTAAGGGGGGCCATTTCCAAATTCACGAACCGTTCGTCGTATCGATTTGAAACATTGTAATCCGTCCAAACTTCATAGCTGTTGAATATGCTGATCGCTTCATCGAACTCCATCATACGTACTCCAAAGATATTCAACCGAAATTATTTAAGAATGGGGTTATGCTGCTAGAGAGTGGTACACATCCTCACACTCTTTCCCGTTGCATATGTTGTACAGTCTAGGAAGATCTGGGCAGTGTGGAATATAATTAAGGATTGGCTAACTAAAAAATATGTTGTGTTCCATAGATAGTGGCTCAGTCTGCTATAGTGTGATCTTTGTTGAGATTCACGTGCTTTACAAACTAATTGATCATATCTTTATTTTTGTAGTGTGTTTTCACCAATATTTTTATTTTGAGCTATTATTTCCTGGGACTTTATTTTCTACAGCCGTCTATAGCATTGATCTCCTGCTGCCTACTCTGAAATGTACTCCATTCCAATCATTTGACGAGTATACAAATTGCTCAGACTCTGTAGTCTGTACGCCGCCTGTGTGTCTGAAATCCGCTAGAAATGCAAATTTTTGTAGGTATCGAACAAACATGAAAGAAATCGCAAAAATACCAAGCTAAAAGTTAGAAAAATTTATTAACCTATATTTTTAAAAGTAAATTATAATTGAATAAAATATGTCGTCAATTCATATGTCGTATGAAATGTGAAAAAATCATGGTCTTAATTTTACATTCATCGGTCAACCATTTTGATTCAAATGACAGCTACGATTTACATAAAAATCTAGTAATGAAATTAACTCTTGCGCTGACTAAATACCTAGACCAACTTAGTGACATATGGTGACATGCGTTTTACATGACCAAACCACCGAAGCATGGATCGCACTCAGCATTACTTCTTTTATCACTCGTGAATAAGACCCCGAGATTGAGATACTTAAACTTCTTCCCTTGTTTCAATGGGGACTCCACTAAAATGCAGAGTGCATTGAACAGGCGTTCTGGAGACGATCATCACTTCAGGATTGTTCACGTTTACCTTCATCTCAGCTTCAACACAAACGGCTACAAACCGATCGAGTGCGCGTTGAACTTCAGTTTGAGAGGACCCAAGGATGACCAAGTCATCAGCGAAGGGCAGATGGCTTATCCTGAAAACAACGTTCAACAGCGCCCCAAGATACTTGCAAATAGGAGTTAGCTCTGTACTTTATACTTACTTACTTAGATGGCGCTACAGTCCTCGTGGTGGACCTGGGCCTCAACCAACACGCCTCTCCAGTTAGCCCGATCTTTAGCTAACCGCCTCCAGTTGCGCACTCCATGTTGGTCGAGGTCCACTTCCACTTGTGCGCGCCACCTAAGGCGAGGTTTTCCTCTACTGCGTTGTCCCTCCGGGTTGGACTCGAAGACTCTTCGAGTTGGTGTCCATTCGCTCTACATGCCCTAGCCATCTTAGTCGACTGATACATACTTTTCTGACCAGGTCGATGTCGCTGTACAGCTCGTAGAGTTCACTGTTAAATATCCTCCTTCAAAGCCCGTCAACGCAAACGGGACTGAAAATCACTCGAAGAATTTTGCGTTCGAAGCGACTAAGGAGATCTTCATCCGCCTTTGATAACGTCCATGATTTTGTGCCATAAGGAAGGACTGGGATGATGAGGGTCTTATAAATGGTGTTTTTCGACAAGGCCTTACTAATCAAAAGCTTTCTAAGGCCAAAGTAATAGCGGTTTGGCAAGTGTAATTCTTCGCTTGATTTCTGCTGTGATCCACAGACTTTTGGAAAATTGTGACCCTGGTGTTGGCTTGCGAATTACCACAATTTTCTCAAGAATGATGTTAAAAAAGTAGCATGACAGCGCATCTCCTTGTCTAAATCCGTTTTAGGTTATTATAGTCCTCTGGAAATACTCGTATGTCCCCTGGAAGCGAGTTTTCCGCGGTATTTTCGCCGAGCTTCATGGGGCAAACGCAATTCTTCCACGGACGAAGTTAGCAAAAGCACAAAAACACGCACGATTCTTTTTTCAGAGAAGTTTGCGTGCTCATTTCCTAGCTATTGCCAACAGGGGACTTTTCTGGTTAAGTGAAATTAGATCGATAAAGCCTCCGGCAGTCTGTCGAAAAATATCAGCAAGTGTACCTACCTTGGATTATTTAGTGATATTGCAAAATGTTCATTTATTCAGAGACTCGTTATGCAAACGTCTATATCCGGCTTAATTTGAATGCGAGATAAATTTCGGCTATTGTTTCATTGGCTGAGTGTAAGTCCTTGGAAAGTCTACACAATTGCTTGCAGCTTCCTTGTGGAATTGCTTGGACTATTTCAATTAGTCGCTGCCTTTGTCTCCATGGACTGCTGCACAATTTATTATTCAATTGGGACAAATCTGGTTCATTTCATCTCGGTCAATGTGGGCAGACCACAAAAGGTGTGGTCACATGAACACTCAACATTCCAACTGAATCTGTTTACTTCCTAATGGCTGTTTCCACAATTTCTTTATTATTTCCATATCGAAACGATTTATTATCCATTCGCTAGTATGTCTCGATGTTATGTGTCCAAAGTGTACCAGAACGCAAAACACCTGTCGAACACCTAAAGACATACAAAACAAAGCCCCACCCGCGTAGGTAATTAAAAAATAAAAAAAAACACATCTGGTTTGTTAATTGGCAATTCCTAGCGCTCGTAATCAATACAATTATCTTGGCCCGAACCAAGTGACAACTAGACGTCGATAAGGTCGGCACGCTTGCCAATTGCCACTCGAAAAAAACAAAGAAATCCACCTTTCTGCTCTATTAACCGGGCCAGAATTAGTTGCTGGCTGGTGGTTCCGAAAACATTGCCTGATTAATGGGCGTCAAATTGAATGCGCATTCTCAATCGAGTAAAGTGTTATAATTCGAATGAACTCGGGTCTCTGAGATAGACATCTGGACAAACAGTATCGCAAATTGTTTTCACCAATAAATGCGGCACAACCTGAAATGTTAATTACCCGCACCTGGCTCAATCTCGGTTTTAATGTTCTAGCTGATAATCTCATTAGCCTATGCTAATGCCATTGCCCATTGCAGTGGCAGGACTGCTGCAGTGCGTTAAAATTTAAATTATGACCGATCGGCTGGCATTTGAACATCTGTAACTAAGGGGGTGGGTGATTCTGATTACAAGTTATTAGAATCAACAAGCGGTGATTGCGCCCGCACCAAGGTGGTTCTCCTGTGAACCGGTCCGCCGATGTATGGCTCACACCTACCTACCAATAGCAGCGTGTCACTGTCTCTTTGAGATACAATTAATTCATCAGGGGGACACACATATTCAAATGGGACACAGAAACCGCGCATTGGAGTGTTTGTGTGCATTTTTGTGTGCTGCACCAACAGCGTTTCAAGGCCTCGGCTAATCATAGACTAACAAAATATACGATTGTGAATATCACTCTGGCTAATAATAATATGCTGAAGAGCCGCGAGAATTTTTCACCACCTATGCAGTTATTTAGGACTGTTTTAGCCAGCTACCAGGTGGTGGCATTGAGCCAGTATATAATCATAGGTAAAGGCTAATGGATATTTGACTTAGACCCCACGCCATAGTCAATAGCATGGTTATTGGTTAGCCACGTTTGACTGAACAGAATAGAAGAATCATCACGATGATTCTCAACCGAGAGACGATTACGAATTCAATGTCAACTTGCTAAGTGGCAGTAGATTCATGGCGATAGTTATCGCATTCAATTGACATTCAGACAACATCGCTGCTTGACGTTGAACTAGAGGTGTAAATATGCACTAAGGAGGTGGATGGCTCTATGGAAATTAGCCATTCGGATGTGTGTCATATAAATCAGTCAACATGGAGGAGACTATTTAAGTTCTGCGGAAATTAGAGCGTGACACTCCCTCGCAAGTTTTACCAAACGTAGTAGCAAGACCCAAACAAGGACCTTAAATGGGAAAGGAAACCTTATATAATAGAGTCACAGTCAGTGTTGACGATTAATGGAAAAGCGTCGATCCAAATCTCGCTGTCATCAGGCAGAACGGAACTTTTATTTACCCTACCAAATTGAAGTAAGGACAGAAATATCTAAGCTCAAGTCCAATAGGGCCGCTGGACCGTGCCGGCTGGACTACTTGATCGAATGAACGATTCACAAGAAAGGTTTTTGAAACCTCGCCAGCCAGCCGTTCATTTGGACAGTTGCCAGCACAATTGCCAGCAAGATGAAGCCAGCCGAAGGAATTTAGGCAATAAGCCTAAAAGCATACCAGCATTTCGTATAAAATTATGCACTAGGTAGAAATATTAGATAAATTCTGACATTTTTCTTTGGAATGTTGTGTGCATGAGATAAGAACCGCATTATGGTTTAAGCAAATTGCACGGAAATTCGAAGCCACTTGTTGCTTTCAGCGCCACCTGCTTGTTCATTGTGAATTGAATTTAGCCAGTTGCCAGCCAGCAGCACTCCGGCTGGGGAGAAAATCCAGAGTTGTTGCCAGCAGGTTGTTGTTTTAATTAGCATGTGAAATGTGCCTCACCTGCCAACTACTGGCAACTACCTGGCTGGTGAGGTTTCATAAAAACACAACTAGTATAGAGACATCAATCTTCCTAACATCGTATCCAAGATCCTGTCAGCCGTACGGTGTGTAGACGTCTGAAATAAGTATTTGTCAGGAAACTGTTTAGCCCCTACCTACTTGTTGTTTAAGGCACTGTAAGCCCAAAAGTGATATTCACACTATACGACAGGATAGATAAAAAAATAAATAAGTAAATAGGTGGCGCAACAGGCGGGTAGACACCCTGGGGCTATAGCTTCTCGCAACCATTCGTTTGTGTGAGTTCTATTTTTGGGACGAATGGAAGGGACGTTCAATTTTATGCCGAGTCCGAACGGCTGAATTGAGAAGCTTTTTCAGGACACTCATACTCTCGGATGTTTGTCAGACGTTCGCGAGAGGTGGCGCAGTAGAAAAAACATTAAGATGTAATTTGTGTTTTTCCGGGGATCAAACCTGGGATCCCTCGCGCAAGATCTCCAAGATCTATGCTCCCCATCTGTTTTTTTTTTTTTACTGATTTCAAGGTCACATACATATAATAGCATTTATGGAGACGAGCTATAGAGAGCCATGGCTAGTTTTAGCATTCCTGTTCATTATCATGTGCTGGAAAGCTCGTTTAGGTCGTGGAAGAAGTGTTCCCCTATAGGAATTTATACTTCCTGTGTTGGAGACCTGATGAGCAGTGACATAGGAAGTGGGTTGTGTCCTCAACAACTCCCTCATCAGTCATCACCGCAGCCTTTACAAAGTTCTTCCTCCGTCAAACCCATTTTCTTCTTGTGGTACCGCAGAGTATTGCGCCTCGGTGATGGTTTCGTTGAAAGACGGCCATACCGTTGTTGTGGTACAACAAGTTTCTAGAGCCATCCATCTAGCGTTCGACTGTCTTTTAACTTTTCTCCTTGCCTCCAGATTAAGTATGTTATAGGCGGGATATTGACACAGGGATTCATCTGTTCTGAAACAGCTGTCGAATCTTGTCTTACTACTTCGTCCGCTTTCTCATTGTCCGGAATGGCTTAATGTCGCGGAACCTATTAGAGCGATACCTTGTGCTGTATACCAAGATCAAGAACCTTGATCGACAGCATTTCATAAGCTTCACTTTTATTTTTGACGCGATTAAGGCTTTTATTGTTGCCCGGATGTCTTTAGAGAAGGTAATGCCTTCAGATGGTATTTCCCTCACCACCGACTCAGGAGCTGCTGTTGTCACTGCCAGGATATCTGCACCTGACCCTACCCCAGTATATATATTTTACATCTGTCTGTAAATGCGGCTATAGATTGCGTTTTAGGTACGAGTTCGTCTCACCATTCTCCCTGCTGGGATATGCCCTCGAAGACTCTTGTAAACTCTAAGTATGGCGTCATGTATCTATTCCGTGATATGACCAAAATATTTCTGTAAGATCGTCCAATTTATTGATTAGCAGATCATTTTCAGCGAGTTCTTTTACTGTCAAAAAAGTATTTTGTCAAAAAAGGCTGTCAATCAACTTAAACGAAAACATCATACCTGAGAAAATTGTTGCGAAACTCACCAACCAACACCAGCGCCAGCATTTTTTACAAAAGTCGAATGACATTAACATTATTGGTAGAATTCAGAGACCTGTCAAAGGCTGTCCTTGGCAGTAATTTGTAGGTCCTTTCATTCGTCCCAAAAATAATAGTTTTCTGCGAGACGAAGTAAATTTTCTCCTGTAACTCAAAAATCCATGTGCTTTTCAAACGCAATAGAACCTGTTTCAAAATCTGTCGGTGCCTTAGTTTTACCAGAAATGACTATATTGTGTACATAAAGATGCTTACCAATGGGAAGGTCTATACAAACCCCCCAGCAAGCTTATAGCAATTCGCTTTTAGTTCGCTTCGAGTTCCCCTCAAAAAAAATTCGGTCGCCGGCAAGTTCATCTTAGAATCGCGGCGAACGTCGATGGAACAATCGCCAAAACCTACGCGAATGAACAAAATGCGAATTTCTAGAGGAAGCTTAAGCAAATTGGAAAACGATATGGAAATGCATGGTGATGGTTCTATAATAATAAAATTGAGCTAAGACTTCAGCATGGCAAGCTCTTTAAATAACAAATACTGTTCGAAGTGCTTGTGCATTTAACCAATCGCAGAACGGAAAACCTCGGGGTAATATTTAAATTAACAAATCTACTGTTCAGTTCACCCTATAAAATGAAACTTTATAGCCAGCCCGAAACAAATTAACATCTTATTCGCAACTATTACTAGACAACCTCCTTAGGATGAAGTAACAACAGCTTGCGTCAGAACTTAAATCTCACCAATAAAACTTCATAGCCCGAAACTGGTTATGTAAATTCCTTTTATACTTATTTCTTCCATGTCCTTGAGACTGATTTTATTTTCTTATAAAATATTTCTTCATTTACAGTGGCGTCAAGATGTCCAAATGGTGCGTCAACTTAATGTAAACATCTATCGATTTTCAATATCATGGCCTCGTATCCTTCCTACGGGCTACATGAATCACGTCAGCAACAAGGGTATCCAATACTATAGTAATTTAATCGATGAACTTCTCAAATACAACATCACTCCAATGGCGACCATATATCATTGGGAGTTGCCGCAGCGACTACAAGAGTTGGGCGGTTGGGCGAATCCAGAGATAATTCCCGTATTCAAGGACTACGCTCGGTTGCTGTTCGAAATGTACGGTGACCGTGTAAAGGTAAGCGCATATTGCACGTGTGTACCCACATGCACTATGAATTAACGAAAATTGGTTTTATTTTCTAGATTTGGACAAGTATTAATGAGCCATGGCATGTGTGCGAGCATGGCTACGGTGTGGATTATATGGCACCGGCCTATGATTATCCCGGAATTCCAGCCTATTTGTGTGGTCATAATTTACTGAAGGCACACGCCGAAGTTGTGCACATGTACAGAAATAATTATCAAGCTCATCAGAAAGGTAAGTGGCAAATGGGGAATGGGGAGTATAGCCTGGGGGTTACTGTTGCATTTTGCAAATAAATTTTCATAATTATTATTTTATTATTGTTGTTAAGTGTTTGTGATTAAAATCTGATAAACTAATTGTGTTAATTAGGTAAAATTGGAATAACATTGGATGTGTCGTGGCCAGAGCCGAAAACAAATTCCGATGAAGATAAGGAGGCGTCAGAGCGTGCAATGCAGTTTTATGTGAGTATTTTGTTCTATATTTATACCAATTAAATTGTAATTGGTATAAATTTACTTTGTCTGTCCTGTAAAAACAATACAAAGGGTTCTTTTACTTTTTTTCTCTTTATTCACTTAAATTACAATCAAAAATCAACTCGAAGTCACAAACTCCTCGTCCAGACACACTATTTCTTCTTTCTCTCCCAGTGCCACACCCTTCTTCTGGACCTTGTTCAGAAATTGTGATTACAACAATGGCTGAATGGTACTAGAATTCAGTGAATGGGATATAGCCCATTCTTACTCATAGGTGGCGCACTGTGACAGATCGTTACATTTTAAAATATCAATAAATACATTAAATTCCTGAAAATAGATTTGACAAGTTTTTTATTCTTTATTTCTTTATGGAAATGCTTTAAATAACTGGGGCGCATTCACGAACGGGTTTATACGATTTTGCATATGAAATAAAAACAAAAATCCGTTAAGTATCTACTACTTATTCAGAGAAATGCCATTCGGCCCCTGAAAGCCATAAAGACTTTCAAGTTTGGTACTGTAGTTCGCCTCGCAATTAGTTTTTGTATTTTAGAAGATTCTTTACTTTTATACCAGTCAAACTTTTTTTCAATTTGATTTCTAAATTCGGAGAGTGTGAAAGTCAGAATTTCTTATTTAGACCATTTGAGAAATCCTCTCCAGCATCCAATATTTGTACAACTTTTATGACATTTTCTAAAATAAACCTTATTTGAAATTTATTTATACCATTCAACACTTTATTGGTCGAAAATTGATTTAATTCTGAATAAAAAAAAATAAATTATTTATATTCCCACACAGGTTGGTTGGTTTGGTCATCCGATTTTCTCAAAACGCGGCAACTATCCACAAGTTATGATCGATAGGATCGCCGGCATGAGCAAGGAACAAGGATTCACAAGATCACGTCTGCCGGAGTTCACTCCAGAAGAGATTCACTGGATTCGAGGTACTTCAGACTTCTTTGGCATCAACACATATACCACTAATTTGGTGACGAACAATGGTCACAATAATACGGCGAAGTACCGTGTACCATCGTATAATCACGATATGGGAGTGATTGAAACGCAAGATCCAAAATGGCCGGGTTCTGGATCACCCTGGTTGAAGGTGAGTTATAAGTATATATTTTTTTTAATTTGAATTAAATCATTCTTTGGGTATATGCACTTCACACAAATTTGTTTTTGTGGAAGTATGGACATACCTCTAGGGTTGAATACAATATTAAGGACGTTCTTAAACCTCTATTGCTGTCATTCGTAAATGCATAGCCAACTTATAGTCGATATTGTTCTATGAATCTATGCCTCGGCAATCGGCATTCGTTCCTTTTGGGAAAACATTTTTTCAAGATCTGTATACCCTGTTCGTTCGCTCTTATTGATGAAGCTGAAGACATTTATTCGAAGTAGCCCGAACGACAATAGGCTTGTTTTTTTGAATATCTGTCCCATGCTGAATAAAACAGTTCAGGGTGAAATTTATGTTAAAGTTTAATTCCTACCATAAGGGTGTCAAATTTACTGCTGCTGTCAAGTGGCTTCTTTGGGATAAATGCCTAGTGTGAACATCGGAAGTCGGATGTATCAAGTAGAGTGTGGTTGTTGTAATTCCGTGCTGAAAGTTCTACTTTACTTAGCTTTGTAGGCCTACTATGGAAAATTTGTCTGCGTCTGTGAGCAGTCAGTCTGGAAACTATAAGTTGCATAGAGTGACTGCCAAACAACAAAAATTGTGGAAACCAAGCTCTGTCCCAATCAACCAACTCCTGTGCGGTCACACACTCACACATTCTATTCACAGAGAGTCCCCAGTACCGGTTGCGGCAGATTCGTGATTCATAATTACCTAAGAAGATGAACTCCACGCCACAAACCAGTAAGAATAGACCGTCGACTCCTCCCACATAACGGACTTTGCCTACAAGCTGCCGGCGGGCCCAGGATTTTTCATGTATTGGTGCTGTACAAAATCAAAGGAGCGCCATTAACGCACGCATACTTGAAAAATCCTAGGCCCATAATATAGCATGGAAAATCATTGCCGCCATTGATTTTGACATTTCACATGTATTCACAGACAGGGGAATTCATTCCGGAGAGAATCGGATAGGTGCACGGAAGTCGGCGGTCTAGTTCTATGTGGTTTCTGCTCCACACTGTATCGGTTCGGCTTGCAGATCATTAGGTCAAAGCGCAATTACTCTTCTTACTTACTTACTTCACGAGCTCCATCCAGACCCGTAAAAATTCTCTAGCTGATACACTGTAGCCCACCCGGACATGTTGCTTCCAGTTGTCCAGAGCAAGCGCTTTGCATTCGCATTGGCTTGGTCTTTGAAACGGAGGTTCGGTCTTTCTTGTCTTCTCGAACCTGGGGGCGCGATTCGAAAACCCTCTTAGCTGGAGCATTAATGTCCATTCGCCCAATGTGGCCGAGCCAATGTAGTCGACGCGTTTGGCCTTTTGGACTACATCAACATCTTTTTTTTTTTTTTTTTTCTTTAAATTTTCTGCCCAATTGGCTGACACTGCGACCTAAAAGATCTATTGTATCGGAAGGGATAAGGTTATTCTAAAAGTCGTGCGACTTCCCTAGTGAAGGCCACTATGTCCTTAGTAGCGGAGTTCCTGAGCTCTGCTGGTAAAAGTATCTCTTTGTTGAAGACACGTTTTCTTAACCAATGAAGTGCCGGACATCAACATCTTCGTACAGCTCTTAGAGTACGTGGTTGTATCTTCTTCTACATTTGCCCTCCTCGCACACAGGACCAAAGATCCGTCGAAGTATTTTTCTTTCGAAGGATCCCAGTATCAGCTGTACCTTCTTGCTTGTTGTTCAGCACTTGGCATCAGAACTGGGAGGTTTTGTGTAACATAACTCGTCCTTCGAGTTAAGAGTTTTGAACCCAATTGTTCCAGCGGTTTCCTAAGGTAATTCTTCTCCGGATCTCCACTAGGGTGTCATTCGCGGAGTTTATGTTTACTCCGAGGTAGGTGCACTCCTTGGGCGCAGCAGCGCAGTGGTTAGTGTGCTGGACTACTGTGCGAGGGATCCCAGGTTCGATCCCCGGAAAAACACAAAATACATCTTAAAGGTTTTTCTACTGCGCCACCTCTCGCGAACGTCTGACAAATATTCGAGAGTATGACTGTTATGAAAAAGCTTCTCAATTCAGCCGTTCGGACTCGGCATAAAATTTGTAGGTCCCTTCCATTCGTCCCAAAAATATAAACTTATACAAAACGAATGGTTGCGAGAAGCTAGGCCTTGGGTGTCACCCGCCTGTTGCGCCACCTATTTATTTATTTATTTATTTTTAGGTGAACTCCTTAACTACCTCGAAATTGTAGTAAGATTTTGTCGTTGGCGGTTAACAGACACTTGTTTATTTGTTGATAGCATGTACTTAGCCTTGTCATCATTTACTTCAAGGCCAACGCCCCAACGGATTTCTCCTGTTCTTCAATCGCAGTGTACGTTTCTGTCACGGCACGCTGGGAGCGACCCATGATGTCAATATCGTCCGCATACCCCAGCGGCTGAACGGACCTGTTGAAGATATTGCCTTCCGTGTTGACACATGCACTGCGCACTATTTGCTTCAGTACGAAATTGAAAAAGTCGCGTGATAACCAGACTCTTCGCCGAAATCCATTGCTCGTTTGAAATACTTCGGAGGAGCTACTTCCAAATTAAAGCTCCTAACGATGTATGCTATCATACGTGGCTTTAAAGTCGATGAATATGTCATCAGTGTGAAAATTTGATCTATAGATACATATTATACTATAGTCGATCTGCCGGGCCGAAAGCCACACTGGTTCTCTTCACCGGCCTATTTTTTAACGCTGCCTCTCTCCTCCGTTCTTGTCCTTGCTTGATGAAATGCATTTGTCAGAAATATCTTAGAAACATTTACCATTTAACTGGATTCCCTGACATATCAATCAAATTCAATATCAAAATCGACTACATCAGTTTAGCCGGGATTCCGAATTCGGTCATCGCCATATGGAGCTCCTGACGATGTGTGCTCTCATACGTGGCTTTGAAGTCGATGAATATGTCATCAGTGTGAAAAAATTGAAATACTATAGTCGATCTGTCGGACCGAAAGCCACACTGGTTCTCTTCACCGGCTTATTTTTTAACGCTGCCTCTCTCCTCCGTTCTTGTCCTTGCTTGATGAAATGCATTTGTCAGAAATATCTTAGAAACATTTACCATTTAACTGGATTCCCTGACATATCAATCAAATTCAATATCAAAATCGACTACATCAGTTTAGCCGGGATTCCGAATTCGGTCATCGCCATATGGAGCTCCTGACGATGTGTGCTATCATACGTGGCTTTGAAGTCGATGAATATGTCATCAGTGTGAAAAAATTGAAATACTATAGTCGATCTGTAGGGCCGAAAGCCACACTGGTTCTCTTCACCGGCCTATTTTTTAACGCTGCCTCTCTCCTCCGTTCTTGTCCTTGCTTGATGAAATGCATTTGTCAGAAATATCTTAGAAACATTTACCATTTAACTGGATTCCCTGACATATCAATCAAATTCAAGATCAAAATCGACTATTTCAATCCACACGTATAATTTTTTCAGTCGATGATATGTCATTACAAAAATTATACTCATATTGTAAGATTAAAATTAAAAAATGCGCATGTAAAGTAGTCAAGTACGAAATAGTTGATAATTTGTTTTTAATTGACAAGTTTGGTATCTTAATTTGTCATAATTAAGGACATGTAGTCAGACACTGATTGATAGCCTGTTAACACCGACGCGGAACTATGTCATTAAAGGCAGTTTATGTAGAGGCCAATCCAGCACCATATGTTTAAAGAGTATTTAAGCAATTAGTTGGACACTGGACAAAGTTATGCCGTATAGTCTTATACAATATGTAAACATTCATCGAGGACCGGTTTTTAAATACACTTTGGTATGAATTGTAATAAAAAGGAAATAAAATTCAGACGCGTGGAATGCGACATTAAAAATGTGTGTCAAAAGTTAATTAATAATTAACCGCCGAACGGTGTGGTATGGTTATTTTAGGAAATGATTTTGGGATTTTCAGCTTTTTACGGAAGTGTCCAGAGTGACATTATCAGATAAAATATAAAGGTCGACATTTAAGTATAATTTGCTGTCACATAGTGTAGAAGTACTAAAATACCTGAACCATTTTGGGAAGAAACATGCAAAACTAGCAATACTTAGTAAGCGCTACAAACAACTGAACGGGGGTGTGTGAAGAACAAACCATCATAGCGCGTGATGCCCTACAAACGCTAGATGAACACACACTTCTTTGCTGTGTTTGATGATATCTATGCGCGGAATAGAGCGGGCCGCATTCGAGAATCTAGTCATGGGCCTTACCAATAAACAATAACTAAACTCGAGTTTTACTAATTTCGAAACTAACTTTAATTTCGATTTTTAATTTTGCCATACCAATAACCTCCAATTTAACCGAAGGGTTTACTACACACGACTTTAGTACAAATTCTAGTACAATGGCAGTCAAATCTTGTACGAATTTCGAAAAATTGTCAGATTTATTCGAGCACAAATCAGCTGTTCATATATTTGTTTGCTCAAATCCAATAGTTTCACACAATATCTTGGTAGGTATCAGGAGTCAGAACGCAAATAAAACTATAGATTCGGAAATAAATTGAGTAAAGATTCCCTACCGTATAATGAAATCCACAAAGCACATTTTTTTCTTTTTGGATAAACATTTCCTTTCCAAGAGTGTATAAGATTCACAGTCCAAAAAGACGAAAAATGTTACGGAGGTGATCCCAGTGTACATTTCGAATGATTTCCACAAAAAAATACACAAAACAAACAACATAAATCAACCAAAATTAAAGAAAACGTATTCCTTGCTTGACGAATAATTGTCGATTTATTTTATGCTTACAAAAAAAAATATTGTTTCCCGATTTCATACTTACACGTTTATTAAATTTTAACTCAAATTATTACGTATTGAACAAATTAAATCATATAACTACTTATTAAATAATTTTAAATGAAAAATAAAAATATATTGCCTTGAAATCTGACATTCCACCTTTGAATGACACTACTACTACTGACACTTATACTTAAACCATGACTTAGACTCGACTTTCTCAGGATCGAAAGTTAGAGTCGACATTAGGGTTAACTCGACGATAAATTTCGACTTTTTCATTAAAGTTGAGTCTAAATTTGATTGTTGGTAAGGCACATGTAAGTCGACTTGAATTGTCAGGACTTAAATTTACATGAACGCGAAAACGTACTTGAATTGTCGGTAATTGACAATAATTGTTTTTTTTTTGTCTCTTGGGTACTGAGCTTCTGATTGTCAACTTAGTAGTAAGTCGAGAAATTCTTGACTTTATTTGTCGGTGTTGCGGACATAGACGTCAACTGAGAAAACTGTTCACCAGTCTAGCCCAATGAAAACTGAGCAACATGAAGATATAGAGCTGTCAGACTTATTAAACTGGAACGCAGAACGAAAAAGGTATACTAGAATATTTCAATATATTCGCCATCTATTTACAATGCGACTGCAGATTGAAGATCCATTTGAAGCTACTTCTTTGATAAACTAGAAGATCTGGAAAATGTGTGGCTTAAAATAATTCTAGGATATTTATAAAGCCCCATTTAGACGATCAGTTCAATTGCCAGTTCAGTTAAAACTGGAAGTGCATTTGGACGTTAGATCGGTATTCAGTTGAGCTTTCAATTTACTCGTGAGTAGCCGATGGTTAGAAGATAATATCTACTAAAATTGACAACTGAACTGAAAACTTATGGGAATTCCATCAGTTTCAGTCTCAGTTTCAGTTAGACGCTTAAATTTTAGCATTTAGACATCAGTTTAACTAAAAGATTAACTGCTCAACTGATACTGAAATGATCGTCTAAATGGCGCTTGATTTGATAACCTATAAAAACTAAAGGTAATACATATATGCAAGAACTTATATTTCGAATCTAAGTTTATAAGTATCAAAAAATGGTAAAATGGACCCAAATCTGTAATTTGTAAGGACTGTCAGTCGCTCATCCGTCTACATAATCGCAAAGTTGCATTTAGTACAAACGGCAATCTTCCAATGATCCAGGAAACGTATAGTAACCACTACGAACTCACAAACGTTTTCTTGATACGTTCTAAAAACAATACCTTATAAAGAGAGCAAAATTGAAAATCTGTCTTGAAATATGCAACACAGTCGGCTAAGAAGACCCGGGAGGAGGTGGCGTTTCAGTGGCTGAAATGAGGTTGTGCATTTTTGTAAACTCGCAAAATTTTTGATCACCCTGATAACTTTCCAAACTTAGCTTTTCCATTTTGTGATGCATTCTCTGAACTACTTTCCAGCAATGACCATTAGGAGTACATATATTAACAGTATCCCACCCAACAAACAAAGCGATTCGCATTTTATTCGCTTTGAGTGGCTCGGGAGAAGATTTACTTCGTCGGCGAGTTATATCTCAGATTGTAAAGTGATTCGAATCTTTTTCACTTCGAGTGCATATTGACAGAAGATTTTGTTCATCGACGAGATAACCTAAGAATCTCAGGCGATTCGCTTTTCGATCGACTTGCAGTTTCCCAGAGGAAGATTTCGTACATAATCCAAACAATTCGTAATTTGTTCGCCGGAGAGTTCCCCGGATTAAAATTTCTTTCGCTGGCGATTTCATCTGATAATCAACATGTTTTTGAAATATTTGACATCGTGATTCATCAAATCCTACGCGGAAGTACAAAATGCGAATACCTAGAGACAGTGTATGGGAGTGCGTATGGACATTTTCCAGATTAATCTTTTTACAAATTTACGTGAGATAATGCCAGCTCACACTAAAAATATATAAATCAAGCATTATACAACTATTGAAGCTGAAACTATTTTTTTAGAATATAATTACTCCTCTGTCGGAGTCAGACAAAAGATGTGTCGACTAACATATAATGTGCGCTTTATTCTCTCTGCTCCTTTTCTGCGACTTCTACTTTCAATTAGTACGCACATTTCTAATCCTTTTAAAGAAACCACCATAAAAGTATGTATCTACAACAGCGCGCAATTATGTCTCATTTTGAGACAAATGAGGATTCATGAAGCAAACTATCTAACTTCGTTTGTTCCACAAATTATGTAATTTCCTGCGAATTAATCCTTTCTCGTCTCCCCCACGACTCCTAAAATCCACCCAATTGCCTCTTTCACCAATTGACTTCAATTCTCTATGTGCGAAAGGGAAAATTAAAAACAGCTTATTCAGCATCCTGCAAGGCCATTAAAGCCAACTTAACCCAAACCCACCCCTTGAAGAAGAGGACGCTCTTACAATTTCCCATGAAAAGATAGCACAATCTGCGCACAAAATCAGGCCAATTTTCCATCAGAAATTAATTCAATTTAAGCACACACATTGGCTGCTTCTTCCAGTCTGCATCCCCACGAGGATTTAAAAAGGAAATATCTACTTAACATCCAGCAGCCCGCTTTCAGGCAGTATCATTTGTCTTCACCAGATCGGCACGGGTCCTTTGTGTGTGTGTGTGTCTATTGCAACCCCCTTTCTTATTCAATAGAGTTCAATGACTTTATCGGGGGAAAATCCCCCCCAGCCGTTGTCTAGACTACAAAGAGGACTAACAACACCCGCAATCTGCTATTTACAGGTTGTTCCATTTGGGATGTACAAACTCTTGATGTGGATCAAACGTGAGTACAACAATCCACCGGTAATGGTGACCGAGAATGGGGTCAGCGACAAGGGTGGCCTCGACGACTACCCTCGTGTGGATTATTACAACTCATACCTGACATCTGTTTTGGACGCCATTGAGGAGGGTGCCAACATAAAAGGCTACATCGCATGGAGTCTCATGGACAGCTACGAGTGGAAGGCTGGTTTCACGTAAGTCAATTTTTATTGGAAAAACTATACATTTTGTATTAAACTCACCTTATCCATCCACAGCGAGAAGTTTGGTCTATTCCATGTGGACTTTAACCATCCGGAGAAGATTAGAACACCCAAGGTATCGGCCAAGGTGTATGCGAAGATTTGCAAGACAAACCTCATCGATTGGCATTACAGACCGGAAGTGGAACCTATTGTGATTGCGAACGCTCGCTTGGGCAATTCGGCTGGTGTTAGTACTTTGAGCTTATCAGTGTTATTGGCTATGGTTTTTGTGAACCTATTAAGGAGATAAAAAATATGAGTCATTAAGAAATCGATGAATTTTAGTGCGATTAGTCAAAAAGTTACCTCCGAGAGCTGTAGTAGAAAGTCAAAGACCGAAAGTCAATTATTATGAATGTGGCGTTTTGTACTTAGAAATGTTAGGATATTGTTTATTTATAAAATATTTTTGTATATAGTTTATGAATTAAGCGCTGCTATTGTATATTGATTGTGATTCTCAATGTAAATAGTTTTTTTTTATGTTTTACAGTATAAATTACTTTAGTTTATATACAATTTTTGTAAAACTGAATTTTTTATTAAAATAAATTAGTATATAGTCAGATTTGGATGGTTGATTATTTTTACAGTCTTAATCTTGTAAGAACACTCTAATCAAAAACAGAAGTTCGGAAAAGTTGACAAACAATTTTGGTCATAATATCAAAGGTAAGGTCTAAAAAAAAAAAAAAAAAATAAATATGTGGCGCAACAGGCGGGTGACACCAAAGGCCTAGCTTCTCGCAACCATTCGTTTTGTGTGAGTTTCTCTTTTTGGGACGAATGGAAGGGACCTACAATTTTATGCCGAGTCCGAACGGCTGAATTGAGAAGCTTTTTCATGACAGTCATACTCTCGGATGTTTGTCAGACGTTCGCGAGAGGTGGCGCAGTAGAAAAAACTTTTAAGATGTAATTTGGGTTTTTTCGGGGATCGAACCTGGGATCCCTCGCACAGTAGTCCAACACACTAACCACTGCGCTACTGCGCCCACCAAAGGTAAGGTCTAGTTCCGATTAAATCGTAACAAGAATAGAGAGAACTAAGTATAGCGTTCGTGTCGTTCTCCTTCTTACAGTCCAGTGTTGTTAGGTCCAAGGAAATTTACCTATTTTCTGAGAATTTGGAATTTCTTTTATTGAGTCAGAAAGAGAATATAGTTTAGTTTCTATGCTTAACACCATAATCATTCAGGCAACACTAGGAAATAGCAACTTAACCAGACACGTCAGCAGAGGCACTCACCAAAGAGGTGTTATTTCACCACAGCTGTGGCTCATTGTTATGAACAAAATATTCAAAAGCTTGGATAGAGAAAGAATTAAGGTGGTCGGATATGCGAACGACATGGTGATACTGGTGTCAGGAAAGTTTCCCTCCGTAGTTAGTGAAATTATGGAAAATGCTCTGATGAAGGTTAGCACCAGGGCCAGAATGTTTGGCCTCGGTGTAAACCCGAGCAAAACTGAACTGATGCTTTTCACCAAAATACCAAACTTTACACTTCCTCGCCTAAACGAACAACCGCCAGTGCTAGGTACCTGGGAGTGATCTTGGATACCAAAACTGGAAACTCAATATCAAATAAAGGTTTAAGAAAGCATGCATAACTTTCTATGCCTGCAACAGAACACTTGGCAGAAGATGGGGCTTGCAACCAAAACTGATCCTCACCTATGAGTCAATAGTTTGGTGGCCGGCTCTTAGAATAGCCTACAACATAAGCAAACTCAAGAACCACAGTCCTTGTGCATCTTTTACCTTTCGACCCTCAAATCAGAAACATCACAGCAGAAAGCGCGATGAGACTCTGAGAGTCAGGGTGCTGGTCTGCGAGATCCTACGGCCATAGTAACATTTTGCTTTCTCTATCAAGAGAACTAGTACCAACCTCAACAGATTACATTAATCCCAAAATGATTTTTACACAGCATTTCAAAGTAGAATTCCCTTAAAGATCATATTGGCAAGACGGATGAATGAACAGGACGGTTCAAAAACGGACTGTGAAGTAGGTGCGGGAATATTTTCTGAGTCTTTGAACATCTCAAGATCCTTTAGGCTTCCGGTTACGGCCAGTGTGTTTTAGTCGAAAATACTTGCCATCCGCGAGGCCTGTCAGAGGCAAAAGATGGACATATTCATCGACAGTCAAGCTGCCATCAAGATTATCACCTCAGTCTGTATAACCTCTAAATTAGTATTAGAATGTCGAGACGATTTGGCCTCGGTTGATCGGTACAAGTTTACCTTGATTTGGGTTTCAGCTTTCAGGTCATAGCAACATTTATGAAAATGCGAGCTCTCCACCGTTCACTTGCGGAATCAGTTTACATTTCCCTCGGAGCAGTAAAGACAAAAATGTCCTCAAAATTTTTATCGAAGTCCAACCATAGATGGAGGGGACTACAGAACTGTAAAATATTCAGATAGAAGGATGTGGCCAACTTACAGTTTGGAAAAAACATCCTACTTTCTAAGTAAAACACGAAAATATATCTCCATAACAATAGCAAACACCACAGGCCACTGGACTATAGGGGACCATGCGGTCAGATTAGGCATCCCGCATAATACACACTGTTGCAGTGCAGCTGTAATCATGCAGCCGAAAAAGAAACTCTCACTCACTACCTATGGGCCTGTCCGGCCATAACCAGGATCAGACAGCAATCTCTGGAAAAAAGTATTCTTCGACTCCCTTGAGGAGGTTTCGAAGAGTTGCCTTAAAGAACTGATAACCTTTATGAAATCCACAGGCTGCATTTATACCCTCCTTCGACAATTTTACAACAACCAGGTCAAATGAGTTTGTGGTAACAAAATGGCGCATAGTGCTACTTTGGTTTTTCTCAACCGTCACACCTACCTACCAGAAAGGGAATCGAATTCTTGCCTAGTCTCCGACTCAAGGAAGTAGATACCTGTTTAGAGTTGTTACGTGTTAAAACGCCACACATGTTAACACTAGACTAGTCAACGATGCTTCTTCCCGAGGTTTGAATTAGTTGTAAAATAACATTATAGGAGTAGGTAAGCTATCTTCATTATATTTACGACAGCCTTGTTCAATTTAATATGTATTCATCCTATCTTTCGGAGAAGCTTTTCCTGTTTTTCCAATATGGCTTCACCGATCAAGCTATTCCTTCCTATAGAGGTAGGCCTTGGAATTATGTATTTGTCTTCTTAAGGTTCAGAATTTTGTTTCGGTTGAGTTCACACATATTCTTTTCTTATATGCCCAAATCACATAACTTGATATGAATTCCTAAAAAAAACCGCCCCGACAAACCATTCAGCAAATGATTGAAAAACGCCTTAAAACCCCAATAAAAACGTCATCGAAATCGCATGAAAAATCTATGAAATATTTAAAAAATCGCCCCAAATGCGCCTCTAAAACATCAGAAAAAGTGCAATGATAAACGCTCCAAAAAACGTCCAAAAAATAGACTTTTCATGTAACGCCCTAAAAACGACTCAAAAATGCCACAAAACCTCAAAAAAAAAAAAAAAAAAAACGCAACAAAAAATGCCTTAAACAAGGCACTTCACGAAATGTGGGAGGACTAGACGAAGAAGAGTTGGATGAATTGATATGGGAAATGGTAGGGATGATGACTTGGAAGTTTTTATTCAACTGTAGCTGTGGTATCTTGTAGTCGATGCTTCTTGGAAGAGTCTTGAATGTATTTAAGATAGCGGCATAGCCAGTTGTTTTGCTGTTCCACTGTGAAATTGTTTTGAGACGAACGGCTGCAAGATAAAGCGAGATTGTGTAGGTTCCATTTATTTCCTATTGCTTTTTTGGAAAAAAAGTGCAGTAGTTGTTTTTTTATTTTTTTTTGGTATATTAGACTTACGGCTGAGGTTTCTGTATAAAATAAGACCCAAGAATTTAGCTTCAACTAGAGCAAACCCAATATCAAACAATCGGACAGAAGGTCACAATCGAGTGCTATAGCTTTCTACCTCGGTCCTTCTATAAATTCTGACAAGCACATCAAAAAAGAAATTAAATGAAGAATAGATCTTGCCAACTGCTGTTTCAATTTGAAGAGGTCTAAGAATGTCGAGCTTATGCACCATTTACAGATGGAGGGTTAGTGTGTGGATTTTTATATTTCGCCCATTTGTTTATAGGTTACTAACGAACCCCTGCACACTTCGTAGTGCAAAATAGATAAAAAAAAAAACAAATTTCAAATTCATTTAAATCAGTGATAAACAGTTTTTATTTTAATGTTCCGTGGTACATATTTTTGGTTTTTCCAGGAATCGTATTGCGTAGAAAGTATTCTTGTCTATCAGGACAATGCATAGCTATCAATGTTAGAAATTTTACAAACTTTGGCTCCCATCACTGTCGAAAAATAGCGCCACACCCCTTTATATACCTAAGATTATCTGTCAATTTGAGCTCAATCGTTTCGGTGGTTTTCGAAATATGTATACGATTTTGAATGTTTTTTTGTATGGGCAGTGCCACGCCCCTTTGTCCAATTTTGACTCCTCTTCAGAGGAGCACTCCATGGCCAATAATTAAGATTATCTATAAGTTTAAGTTCAATCGATTGGGTAGTTTTGGATATATACGATTTTAAATATACTTTTTGTATGGGAGGTGCCAC
This sequence comes from Cheilosia soror, assembly GCA_949372485.1. Lineage (NCBI taxonomy): Eukaryota > Metazoa > Arthropoda > Insecta > Diptera > Syrphidae > Cheilosia > Cheilosia soror. The sequence continues at coordinate 36,107,801 of OX443561.1, forward strand.
ACCCCTATAACTCATGAACCAATACACCTACAAAGACCGTATATCCTTACAAACCATGGTATTAACGTCACCTTTCATGGGAAATTTCCAGGATGAAAATCGGTTCACGCATTACAGAGAACATTGGCGACAAACACAATACAACTTATTTTTATATATATAGATTGTTAAGAGCGTGTTGTAGGAGTTCGTTAAAAGTATTTGGGTACTTTCCTGATACAGCAATAGCAATGTGATCCGCAATCATCTTGTAGACCCCCAGATATGTCAACAGTTGACTGACCACTATAAGTTCCACAGAAGGGGAAATTGGACGCCGCTTTGTGGGGTAACTCTAATCCATTAGACAGCGATCTGAACGAGTCTATATTTTTCTACCAGGCTTTATAATTTTTGCAAATTAACTCTGGCGGTCTGTATACCCACTGTAGGTATGTTCTATCTGTTATAATCCGAATAGTTTCTTAACGTAGATATAATTATACCCGTTCAATAATGCGAGTATCAGAAGATCAAAGTCTGCCAAACGAATTCCGCATATAGTGGCACCGAATTCCTACATCGGAATTTTAACTTTTATTAGTCGTTTTCAGGAATGTGAGACAACCCTTTATAGAAATTATGCTAACTTTACCTCATTACAGCGCCATTACCTAATCTAATCATCAAATGGTGTAATTATCATCCAATATGGTGAAATCTGCTGTACCTAACCTACTACCCGGCAATGTGAATATCTCACTATGAAGGCACTCACGTTTGGATTAATAGCTCAGCTCAGAGTCATCCTCAGATAACAACTTATTAATGACAGAACTGGAGACTTATGTTATAGCGCAGAGGCGGGATGACTGATCATCGGAAAGTATGCGAGATTAGCACCTGGCGATTGTAAATGCACTTTTCTACATAATTCGAATAATTGTATCTATTTACAATTTCTCTGTGTGACGTGTGTAACATTATTTTCATTTTACGACTACACGTGCATACGATTTGACAAATGATAATTATGTCATAAATCACTTGCGTATAGTAGCGTCCAAATTAAATGTTGAATTCGAAATGCAATTAAATGAGCGCTGAATCGCACAAAGCGGTTATGCTAAGTCAGTTAAGTGATATATTCAAAGTTTATCTGGAAGTTCACATCAACCCGTAGATTGGAGCTAACCTCTAGACAGAGAGAGAGAGAGAGAAAAGTTGTAAAAGTGATAAGGAAATTAGAATTCTTGGAGTGGGTTTGCCTATGCCAATTACAAGTTACAACTTAGGTACAACCTGTAATTATACAGTAATATTCGTGTGACAGGTGGCAGCGTTTGAATAATTGTAAGGTGCGACTAAACTATCGAAAGGTGATTTGTTTATTTACTTAGTAAAGTGATTACTGCTCTTGAGGAAACCTTATCTGACGATTGTAGGTAAACATTATATACTTAGTTGCTTTTAAAAATGTGCAAGTTTTACAGTTTTAACGAGCTCGAGGCACCATAAGAAACACACCATCGAAGAATCGGACAGAATGTCACGATAGACAGCTACAACTTTGAGGTGGTTGAGAACTTTGTTTACCTCGGCTACGCCATAAACTCTGATAATGACACCACAACAGAAATTAATACGAAAAGTTACACTTGCCATTCCCTGAAGTCATACAAAGCAGCAGGAGAGCTGACACGTTAGCAACTATCCAAAATGTTCACCTGCAGCTTGTCCTATGGTCTGGTCATATACCAGAAGCCTGGCGAAAGGTAACAGTCAAATATCTTCCAAAGTCAGGAAGAAATTCGGATTCAAGTCCGAAATCATATCGCCCCATCAGCCTCATGTCTTTTATTCTCAAAAGCATGGAAAAACTAGTTGATAGGCACATAAGTGACCATGCACTGCAGATATTTCCGCTTAGCAAATCTCAACATGCTTATCAACCGGGTAAATCCACTGAGTCAGCGCTCAATGACTTAGTAACAAGAATTGAATATTCCGTCAATAGAAAAGAAATCTGTCGAGTTGCTTTCTTGGATATTCAAGGAGCTTTCAACTACACGTCCTTTGAGTCCACCAATAGGGCTCTCAACAACATAAATCTGTCTCCAATAACAGGAAGATGGATTATGGCAATGCTCAATGAAAGAGTAATTCAGACCCGCATTGATGATGTGGGACTTTCGCCGTTAACAATAAAAGGGTGTCCATAAGGGGGAGTCCTCTCGCCTCTCTTGTGGTCCCTAGTCATTGACGACCTACTCCTATCCCTGTCTAATCAAGGGATCAATAGCCGACGACGTAGCAATCGTTCGTCAGTGGTAAATTCGAAAGCACGGTATCAGAAATACTGCAAAATGCACTATCCATCGTCCAAAGATGGTGCCACAAAGAAGGACTTTCTGTAAATCCAAAAAAGATGACCATCATCCCTTTTCCCAAACGTAGAAAACTAGATCTTCTACCTCGCCCCACTGTGTATAGCGGAACGATTGAATTTTCACGGGAAGCCAAATACCTGGGAATAATCCTTGACAGTAAACTATCATGGAACCCACAAATATCACCAACAGAGCCACCAAATCCCTCTGGATCTGCCGCCGAGTCTGTGGTAACAATTGGGGTTTAAAATCCCGAATGATGTACTGGCTTATACCAGCCACTAACGAAGTCACTTGAGTCAAAAAGCTGGAGCGGGTCCAACGTATAGCCGGAAACTGCATGACGGTCTACGGTCCACTCCGACAACTGCACTAAATGTCATCCTAGGCCTATTGTCTATTCAAGTACACATTCAAATGGAAGCAAAACTGAGTATCCATCGTCTATTCCATTCGAAAAACATCGACCCCCATTCCTACCATGGAAGTCACCTTTCCCTAATTAAAACTATAGAATTCGAAGGAGCATTCAATTCCTAGACGACACGTTACCGAAATATAAATAAATAAAAAAATAAATAAGTGGCGCAACAGGCGGGTAGACACCCTAGGCCTAGCTTCTCGCAACCATTCGTTTTGTGTGAGTTTCTATTTTTGGGACGAATGGAAGGGACCTACAATTTTATGCCGAGTCCGAAAGGCTAAATTGAGAAGCTTTTTCATGACAGTCATACTCTCGGATGTTTGTCAGACGTTCGCGAGAGGTGGCGCAGTAGAAAAAAACTTTAAGATGTAATTTTGGGTTTTTCCGGGGATCGAACCTGGGATCCCTCGCACAGTAGTCCAGCACACTAACCACTGCGCTACTGCGCCCACCGAAATATAGCTTCCATAAAAACTTCTCTATATAATGATCCCTCCAAGGGAAGACAAACCTACTCCATCGCGACTTGACCTAGTCCAGGCGGTTCCAAGATGGATACAGGGACTGGATCTGGCATTTATGGAGAATCGCCTCAAGCGAACTTTTCAGTCAGCCTAGGCAAATACTCGTCCATATTCAAGCTGAGGTCCTTGCCATTAACCATTGCGCTAGAATAAACTTAAGTTCTAATACACGTGGTAAAACCAGATTCATCTTCTCAGACAATCAAGCTGCTCTTAAAGCTCTGGGCTCGTCTGTTATAAAATCGAAGCTGGTTAAGAAAACGTACAGGGCTATCTACAAACTACCTAAACAACTAACAACTACAAACAAACTATCTAAAAACACCTTCACCGAATTGGAGTCCCATCAGACCCCACTTGACTATCAGCTAGGTTCCACAAATCGAGTGAAATGGAAATTGCAAATCGAGTGAATTCGTTTTCAGCGTTCTGCATTTCGAGCGATTCGGAAACTCCGAATTTTTTTCGAAATCACAATTTCACTTTCTCTGAATTCCGAAAATTTTGAAATCGAAATGGAATACAGTGACAGTGAAATTGAAATGTAGCACACAAAAATTCATTTCCGATTTCATTTCGAGTGAAAGTGAAATGTGGAACCTAGCAGTATGTCTGGAGAGCGACGAAACCTCTCATCACATTCTCACGGAATGTCCGGCCCTCTTTCGCCTCAGGAAGAATGTCCTTGGTGAAGAAATCATCAACCCAACAAATCCTGCTCTCTCGACTTAATATCTATCTACACTTGCCCGCTGTTTCCGCTACTGTTTTTTTGTCCTTAGAAGGCAACTGACTAGTAAGGCCTTATCAAGAAATACTAAGGAGACGCAGAAATAGAAGGGGGCCTCAACCCACCTAGGATGCGCAACTGGAGGCGTTTAGCCAAAGATCGGGCTAACTGGAGAGACGTGTTGATTGAGGCCCACTCCGGGCTGCAGCTCCATCTGAGTAAGTAAGTAAGATAGAAAGATAGATAGATATGTCTTGTAAAAAACACGGCTTTGTTCAAAAATATTCTTCCCAACAAAAAGTTACTATCAAATACCACCTCTATGGTGAATTCGACAAAATTTCTTAACAAAAATTTGATTTTTTCACATTCATGGTATTCCTCGTCGAGGTATTCAATGAATAGACTTAAGGTGGGTTTCCACATGTCGGTTGATTGACAAAATTTGACAGCTCAATTCATTGACAAACTATTTTTCGCCATTTCCACTTGTCAATTTTTTAATTGGTATTAAAATACGTCGAATGTCAATTTCAAATCGACAAGTGGAAACCCAGCATTACCCTTCTTTATTTTTTTGGATCACACGGTAGGAGAAACCACACGATCTGTCAAAATTTAGTTAACAAAAATGTGCCGACCAATGGGAGCGCTTTTGACAGATACGTGAAATACCAGTAGGTATGAAATAAAAAAGTGATTTTGTATAAAGAATTTTTCATGGGAGCTAAAATTTAGCTCGAGAAGCGTTGTAAGCTTAAGCAGAAATAAAAAAAAAACAAAAGAGTTGCAGCTCGAACTGTGGTTTTAAAATCTTTAGTTTAAATGTTAAGCTATACGCAGCTTGAGCGAAACTAAATTTTAGCTAGTCTCCGAATGTTTCTGTTCAAATATTAGCTAAAACCCTTGCTAAACTTTGACATGGAGTGCGTTGTAGTTATCACAGAAAACAGCTAAAAAATAAAAAAAAAATAAATAGATGGCGCAACGGGCGAAAGACACCCTAGCCCTAGATTCTCGCAACCATTCGTTTGTGTGAGTTTCTATTTTGGGACGAATGGAAGGGACCTACAATTTTATGCCGAGTCCGAAAGGCTGAATTGAGAAGCTTTTTCAGGACACTCATACTCTCGGATGTTTGTCAGACGTTCGCGAGAGTTGGCGCAGTAGAAAAAACCTTAAGATATAATTTGTGTTTTTCCGGGGATCGAACTTTTGGCACAGTAGTCCAGCACACTAACCACTGCGCTACTACGCCCACGACACAGAAAACAGCTGTTCATTGAAAATAACTTCCGTATAAAAAATTCAAGAAGACGCAAGGAGACAAAAAAAAACTACTTTGTCCTACCATTAGTAATAGATCTGTAATGCAATCCGACCACCCGCATTGCAAGACGACCTTGGCGGTGTTAATTTTTCAATATAAACGATCAAATTATCATCTCTATAGTAATTACCACCGTGATACTAGGTACTATAAAACTTCCCACTTAATGACGGATTTCATTGCACCACATCTCTAGGTATATAGGGGTTGAAACGACTTGCGCATTTCCATTCAGCTATGCTGAACAATCAGTGGCCATTAACATCATTAAATTGAAATTAATGAAACACTATAAATCAGAGATAGCATGCAATTTAAATTGTTTACAACTAATGATGCTGTCGATGCCATCTATTGCATCACTTCAGAAGGATGTCTGTAGCTCGATTCGATTACCCTAATTTGGTATTTCCTTAATCCTCGTCATAGTCTAGAGAATGCATTTCATAAATTACTATGCAAATTGCATCAGCTTTTGCTGATGATAATACGGTTAAGTGTACTCGTGTACCTTATTGGGGTTTCAGTCTTTTTTTTATAAGCTCGGTTAATTGGCACGAGCTATTATGGACCAGATGTTATATAAATATTTCGTGGAATATGTTCAGGCAAAGTTGCTTGTGCCACTGGTAAGCCCTGAGGGCTATTGATTTTTGATAAATGGAACAAATCAAATGTCGTGAAGTCATTAAGTCCAACTATATCTGCCGAACGGATTATCGTGTGATAATTACCCAGAACCAATCAATTGCTAGGAGGAGAAACCTGTCAGCCAGATAGTCGCCCAGCTGGGGGTCGTGATTTAGCGACGACTACACGTCGTCGTGGGGGATGCCAAATCAATCGAAATTCATGTTCGATTGTAATCTACTAAATTGCTGGTTATACCTATAATAATTTTTTATTTAAATATTGTCTCGCCGTAGAAAGGGGGTGAAAAGTGAGCCGATTTGCATACAAATGTTTGTATTGTACTCGTTGATAATATGGTAATGATCGTGACATGCTATTGAACCGATTTTCTTACCTTTTGTGATGCAATAGTGTTGTGTCTCGGTTAAATAGTGCATCGGCGTTAAAGTCAGTGGAAAAGTATTTCCGGTAATAGTAGGAATTTGAATCGATTTTATAATCGAAGTCGAGTTGTAGAGATGACTGACTATGAGACTCAAGCTGTCATGAGATAATTTTCGGCATTTAATGTGGCATTTTTGACAATCTGCCCCGAATGGACAATCTAGTTGGTAAATGATAAGACGTGGGTCACTTACAGTGTTACCATATATAATCTATAGAAGTCGGAGGAAAAATTAAGCAAATAACAACTGCTTCAATTACACCACGTGGATCCGTAGCACTACTTAAACAAAAAGCTGGTTAATTCGCGTATTTCGCCTTCGGACGTTTAGCTATAACTGCGACTCGAGCTTAGTAAATTTAGGTTACAAATTATTACTTATACCCAATGTGTTAAGACAATGTAGGTACTTAACATTATGCTACAGTTCGTAACAATAGAACGTTTTAAGAGCAGCCGATTAACTCTTTAACAATATAAGAACAAAGGCCTAGCCTCAAAAAGGTGCAATTATCTAATTTGATTTGGTTAAGGCTTGATAGAAATGAAAGCCATACCTGAAGAGAGATAGTTCCAGTCTTTTAATAGGTGTGTTTTTATGAAACCTTGCCAGCCATCAGTGGTTCCCAGTAGTTGCCAGTTGAGGCACATTTCACGTGCTAATTAAAACAACAACCTGCTGCCCACTAATTTTCATCAAGTCTTGTTTTTCTCCCCAGCCGGAGAGTCGCTGGCTGGCTAAATTTAATTCACAATTCACAAACAGATGGCGCTGAAAGCAACAAGTGGCTTAGAAAGCAATTGGTGGCACTGCAAAATTTCACTGACACTTGCACAATAGAGAACAACGCATACACTCAAAAAAAAAAATTTTCGTTCTTGTAAAATTGTGAGTGGAAAAGTGTTGGCTCAAAAAAAAGTTCTTCCTTCAACAACTCATTATTGATTATTTAAGAATCAAATTATTAGTTTAAAAATAAAATTCTTGTGAAATCAATTTTAAAGTTCTTAAACATTTTCAAAAACGAAAAATTATCAGCTCAACAAGAAAATTGTTGTGTTAAGTATTTCTGTAGACAAAATATCCTTTCAAAAATCAAATTTTTGACTCAACAATTCGTTCTTCAGTTAACAATTATTATCAAGAATGAAAGAACTTGCATTAACAATGAAAAATGTTAACTATTTGTATGATAATCTGATTTCAAGGACTACATATTTAAGCCAAGAATAAAAAGTTATTGTTGGAAAAAGCACAATTGAATGTTAAGAAATTGAGAATAAAATTGTTTTTATGACAACAATCTGTTCTTACTTATGTTTGCATCAAAATTTCATATGAAAAATTATTACGTTGTCAACATCCAGTTCTTGGCACTACAACTAGTTATTGACACAACAATTTTATATTAAATTCATACAAAAAGTAACTGTAAATCGTTCCCTTAGTACCAAAAGCAATGCAAATCAGCATTGTCTTATGAATTGCGATCGCGTTAAGAACATTTTATATTAAAAAGTGCAAAAAAGTGAATTTTAAACGGAAGAGTCGGAAATTTGAAAATATTAAAATTTTGTTTGGATCCGGAAAATAATCGTTTTTTGATATAAAAAAAATTAGGTTGCTTTTATATAAAAAATGTTATTAATTTTTCAGCATGTGTAAAACGTGTCACTTTATTCACCTCTGAAGAAGTTGTTCGGTTTTAATTTTTTTTTGTAAAGAAATATACCTATGTATCAGAATTGCTTATGAAAAAAATAAATGATTAGTTATATTACCTACTTAATTTTGAGCGTTTCATTTTTATTCTACGTTGCTCTTAAATATGTATTTCAAATATTTGTGTGAAGTGTGAGAAGGAATAGTTTTTCAATTATCTACCCAAACAAAGGAATGCTTTCAAGAAAAGTTTAAATTTAGGTGTTAAAAGGTTGGTTCTAAGTGAAAAGACGTTTTGACATATATCTGACAATTTAAATATTTGAACAATTTTGTTCATATTTTTAGTTGTCAATTTGTTCTTGTGTCAACAATTTATATTTTTAAAAGTCAAACGTTTATTGTTGTTGTACCAAGAATTTCTCTCTTAAAATCTTAAATATTTTCGTATTTGGCCACACGATTTAAATTGTTGAGCTTTTTTAACAACTCGTTCTTCAGACAACAGTTTACATTCTTAAAATTTTGACATTTTTATCAACGAAAATTGTTGGGCCAAAGTATAAAATTCTTGATAGTACAATTTTTTTTCTGAGTGTAAAGTGCATGGACACACTAGGTCTGTTCCTTTGCTTTTAAATCTTACGAGTTTTTACTAATTCTTACGAATTTTTACGAATTTTTACTCAACTACTCAACTCAACTTGAAAAATTCGTAAAAGAGAGCGGCATCGATAGAGCAAGATATTACCCCTCCATTGCGAATCTTACTAGTTTTTACTCAACAAATTTCTTTGCGTAAGAATTGAAACAACTGTCAGTCGCCTGAAAATTGACAGAGATTTGAAATTTAATTTGAACCGCGTGTAACGACTATTTGCATTTGTCTTTTGATTTCCTGCGATATGAGAAACAAATTGGTATGAAAATGGTATCAGAAGGCGGAAAAATAATGTAGCTCTTTTTTTTTTCTCGAATTAATGTAGTTCAGTCAGTAAAAACTCTTCCCCATACTAATATTCATACTCACATGCAATTTATTGAAAAACAAAATGCATCCGTCATTTTTCATAGTTACTACTGGTTACTACAAAAGCGTTCCCTTTTTTTACTACAAAAGTAAAGGAACTGACCTACTGTCTTGGGCATGACTTTCATTACCATGAAAAGCTTGGAATTGGAAAACAAACGAAATTTTATATCGCGGGGGAAAGGTTTTATCTATTTTATTGCGGTGAAAAGCTTAGGTATAAGAAAGTGCGAAATACAAATTGAAAACATTGTAGAATTGAAATATAGGTATTCACGATTCAGTGTATCAGGTCTAGTACCTATCATTGTGAAAGTGGTAAGTTTTCTTACACAAAGTCCATGAGAACAACACCGACTGCTGGGTTGGAAACGCTCCTCAATTTGCTTCCTATGGATCTGGACATGCAAGAATCGGCTGCCAAAAGTGCCTTGAGGATAAGCCAGACAAAATGATGGATCCCCAGTCTCTTTGGACATGCGCGGATCCTCAAAGAATACGTAGGGAGTGACATCAACTCTCACTACATGTCACTCTACCATGATTTCGATAAACCAGGGACGAATGGGACAGGAACGAACCCACGGAAACGACATCAATAGCCATCTACACTGACCGATCAAAGATGGAATGTGGAACTGGAGCCGGATTATTCTCAGAGGAATTAAACACACATAGTTCAATCAGACTACCTGATTACTGTAGTGTTTTCCAAGCTGAGGTACTGACGGTCGCAGAAGTGGCAAGCATCAATAATGGCAATACCGCGGAATGATATTACCATATTTATTGACAGCCAGGCAGTCTCTAATAATGAGATAAAATCCAATTTAGTTCGCCGCTGTCGCAAAGAGCTCAAGGCTCTTGGCTCGCAGCATAATACGAATCTCTGCTGGGTTCGTGGACACAGGAACATAACCGGCAACGAGAGGGCTGACGAACTGGCAAGAAAAGGTTCTACAATGGACCTAGACCAGGCATTTCAGTCGATCAAACCACCAATCTGCAGTCTCAGAGAGCGAGTGGAATACAAGATCCGAATGAAAGCCAATGTCAGGTGGAAAACACTAACCACCTGTGACATATCACGAAAGATGTGGCCAGAGTACAACAAAAGCAGGACCAACAAACTTTTGCGATATGACAGAATATCGCTGTCGAATATGGTTGGCGCCCTCACTGGTCACAACTTTCTAAGAATCCATACAATGAAACTAAATCTCAAGAACGACGACATTTGTAGAGGCTGCGATGTCAAGAAGCCCACGAGGACACCCTTCAAGTCTCTGTCACTTGAGGAATAAAACACTTGGAAGTTACTACTTCCAGGAAATCCAAGAACTCTCTAACGTCTGAATATCTAATCTTTACAGGTTTCTGAGGACAACGAGATGGTTGGACAAAGTCGAGTAACTACGGGAAGGATGAAATAAAGCCAGTACAACACGGCTAACCTCATCGAAGGGGTATCACAATGGGTCCACTAGGACCTAAGTGGGGTGTAGAGGAGGATACTCAGATTCACAAACCCGTTAACCTAACCTAACATAACTTTAGTTGCTCCTCCTTTCCACCTCTAGTAAAAGAACACGTCACGCTAGCAAAAATACCTAAAGAAAAGGCAGATATTTTCTCTAGCATGCTTTCAGAGAATTCCACCCTATATTCTGCACAACTAGAACACCAAATATCCCGAGGGGAGGGTGCAAGAACTAGATTGCAATAAGGCAACGGGATCCGACGGAATTCCGGCTATAGTACTCAAGAGCTGTGCTCCAGAACTTGCACCTGTACTATGTAAGCTGTTTAGCATGTCGTACTCCAGAAGACGTTTCCTTCTTGTTGAAAAACCGCTCGCATTCAACCAATTCCAAAGAAAGGGAGGAAATGTCTGCCACAAAACTATCGTCCAATAGCGTTACTTTCAATGCTCTCAAAAGTAATGGAAAAGGCAATAAATGTCGAAATAATCAAATATCTAAAATGCCACCGATTAATAAGCGACAGACAATACGCATTTCGGAGCCGTCGTTCCACTGGAGACCTGTTAAGCTACGTAACGCACCTATGGACGCAAGCAATTGAACAACACGGCGAATCCAGAGCCGTAGCCTTGGACATATCAAAGGCATTTGACCGAGTCTGGCATAGAGCCCTATTAGGCAAGTTGGCGTCTTATGGATTACCACAACAGCTCTGCGGATGGATGCAAAATTTTGTTCTGGGAAGATCGATCCAAGTTTGAATTAGATGATACACCATCTACCACGGTGTATCATCTAATTCATTTGCTATAAATGCAGGAGTGCCCCAAGGATCTTTCTCCAACTCTATTTCTTCTCCACATCAAAGATTTGCTTGGATCGACAAATAATAATATCTACAACTTTGCTGTTGACAGCACTCTTATATCCTCCATCTCAAACAGTGGGCCTGTGAATGCGGCTACATCACACAGTCCAGAGATGTGAACAAGTTAGTTCTCTTCTAAATGATGATCTGGACAAAATCTCGAAGTGAGGAACAGACAACTTGAACTTGTATTTAATGCAAACAAGACACAGCTCACAACATTTTATAAGAAAAATGGATCAACAATTCCTCAGATCCAAATGGATGACCACCAATCCATCCCAAGGACTCAATGCACCTTCTAGGTGTCACAGTCAATTCAGAAATCACATGGCAGGACCACATATCCTATATCGCAAGATCGGCGTCCGCTAAGTTGAGCTAACTTTTTTAGAGCAAAGTGGTACTTTAGCTCCAAGCAACTTCTTCTTTTCTACAAAGCACATGTTAGCCTGGAATATTGTTCCCATATATGGAGCTCGCCCCCAAAACATTCACTTAACCTACTTGACAGCATACAGTGACGAGCAGTTCGACTTATTGGAGACCCTACACTCACATCGAATCTGCAACCGTTGGTGCACAGAAGACAAGTCGCTGACCTATGCTTGTTCTATAGGTACTTCCATGGTAGATGTTCCGAGGAACTCAAGGACATTATCCCTCGAAATGCAACTTTTGGGCGATCCACAAGACAGGCTGCTAATGCTCATGACCATACAGTACACTTGACAACCGCGAGGACATCATCTTTCCAAAACTCCTTCTGTTACAGGACAAGCAAACTTTGGAACTCGCTTCCTGGGGATATATTTCCAGAAGACTACAATTTGCAGCAATTTAAGTGCAGAACTAACATACATCTGCTAGCATCTCGGGGCGCTAATAAAGCGTTATAGGTTCGCCTTTTCTGGGGGAAGTTTTAAGAAATCGTAATGTCATTTCTGATGAAAACCTCGCGACCATCATTTTTTACCACAGCACCAACCACCACCTGCTCATTTAGGAGGAAGTACAAATCGGAGCAATTAGCGATACAGTGATCAATAGTAACAACGTTGTATCAACTACGTATGTATTTAATTTAGCCATTCAGGAACCAAAAAAGAGTTATTTATTCACGATCTTCTCAATGGCACCCTACATTTCCAAAAAGTGAGTCCTAAAACTATGTGGCATTATTTCGACCTTCTTTTAGATTTAGAAACATGTTGCATACTTTTAGATGAAGTCACAGCCGTCTGTTGGTCTGGTCTGGATTGACCTGGATGCATAAAAGTTATCCTTCTGCCATCACATTTGTCGATATCAGCTGGAACTGTCGCTTTCGTCAAGCTATACTTGCCATCAGGTAGGTCATCTCTTCAACCATCTCTTGAGTGAGAAACGCATCCTATTCCACAATAGATTCGTCTTTGATGCGCATTCTTCTCCTGCAAGCAATTTATCATCGCGTCAAGTTACACATTCAATGTGCCAAAACAACGATAGGTAAGCATCATCTACCCATTGTCGCTGCGCTGCAAGTGATTTGCCTCCTGTCAAAGGCGCAGATGTTCGAATGCATCATAGAATCCTTGCACAACTGCATTTCAATTTTATATGGTTCCGCCGCTGATGATGATGGCGATGATCATGAACTTGAATCATGCATTGATCGGCCGATGAATAATGCCCTACGCAGCACAACAAAAGGATATGTGACGGTACTGTTGTTGTTCTGTATACGAATATCAAATAATATGCTCAGCAACTCAGTGAGGGTTTTTTTTCCATTTCATTGTTATTTCCCTTGAAATACCTCCCCTATATACGCTGGATTTTAGGACATCCATATTACAATTGCGATTCAACATGCTGCCAGTTTTGAAAAATATGCATTCGGATACACGGGCGCTACCTAAACAAGGACGATTCACAAAGAGGGGAAAAGCACCCCTTGCATAGTTTGTTCATCACTCTTATAATAACGGCCTATCTGGAATGCGACTACCGATTTGTGGGGTGTAAATTATGAGATACAAATGATTACAATAGACCGCACCGCTCCCGATATTGTATTTCGAAAATGGTAGTAATTGCAATGTTATGCTGGTCCCGTTCTGTGTTGAATTATGTAGATTTTTAGCGACGCGACGATTTGTGGGTTTTCTTTTTCTATCACAGACATTATTCAAAGTGGAACAAACGGTTTTCTAACACCTAGTGTAGATTTTGGGTAGATTTATATGCAATTGGTTAGGTTTTCGTTTGCACGCAACCAATTTGTCTGTACCTAATTTGTGCACCTTCCCATCAGTGAAGTGAAGAAACAAAATTGACACCGGCAAATATGGACTGCGGGGTAGTAGTGAAGACACCCATGAGAACTATTTTTGGGCAAATAATTGTTCTAGTAATGGGTTTTAACCATGTCTCAGGAGAAATGTTCAAACATCCGGAATGCGTGACTTGGCAGCTCATGGTAAATTAAGCCACCGAAGCGAGGAGGCAAAAGGCAAGTGCTACGGCCTACCTGTTACCCGGAGCTATACCTACAATAAAAATCAGATTTTTCCAAAATTAATTTACATGCTGTGGAATAAATTATAGTGGCGTATAAATTGTGCTGGGCTTGTAAAAGAATGAAAAACAATCGCATGACTAATTACGCACTGGGTATTTGTAGCACGCAACCGTGATACTGTCATTTTGGTAACCAATTTGGGCGACATGTAGATTTATTTTTGTTATTTCAAGTAGCAAGGGCTTGAAAGAGTGATAGAAACGTGACTGTTAGGTAGTACCTATTGCGTGCCTTATCGGGGTCTCTGATAAACGGCAGACTTCATTCACGTGGATTCCATGCAACTTGCACGCTTAAAATACATTTATTTGACGTAGAGCTAGAGCTATGTATGTCGCCCCTTATAGGCATGTGTCACTTTAAAAGCTCCGGTACTAATATATAACCTTAAGACATCATTAGATAGTTTGCGAGTGTCAGATAATGTTTGCCATTTTGATTCATTTAAGTGTAGGTACTCAAGCCAGGGGTGGGTTTCTGTAAAATTCGAAACGAAAAACGCTTTCGTTTTCACTAAACCTGTCTCTATCATATCTGTGGCAATAGAGAGAGACAGCTATTGTCGAAACGATATTGTTCGATCGTTTTCATTTTACATAATCTGGCCCCAGATTTCAAGAGTTATCGCGGTTTCCATCGTTTCACTGAGCAAACAAACATTTGAATTAGAAAATAAAATATTTAGCCAAAAATATATTAATACCTATCCACTTTGCAGTCAATAAAAGTTGACACATTCAGTGAGCAATAAGTTGGCAATACAGAAAATTATGGATCGTTCACGACAGTATATCACGAGAAGCTCTATTTTACAAGCTCCATGGATTAGGAATGTCTTCTAAAGTTATAAATATACTGAAATCATTGTATCAAAATAATAAGGCATGTGTCTGGGAAGGAAACAAAGTGTCGGACGAATTTGATACATGGGTGTGAAGCAGGGGTGCATCTTAAGCACACTTTTATTTATTCTATATATAAATGATATTACGGACCATATTAAGGGTGGAATAGAGTTTAGAGGAATTAAAATACCTTTAATGTTCGCGGATGATATAGTCCTGCAGATACCGTAGATACTATGCAGCTAATGATAAATAGACTGGACACATACCTACTGCAAAACTTGGAACTTAACCGTAAACTTATCAATGTCAAAAATGATGATTTTCAGGGATGGTGGTGGAAGATACTCCCGGAGTGAAAGGTGGAAGTTGCAAGGTGAGCAAATCGAGATTGTGCGAGAGTATAATACCTCGCAGTATTGATTACACCCAATCTAAACATGAAGAAACATCTGCAAGCCAAACTAGGCGAAGCTAAGCGGGCAATTGGTTCAGTTTGGGGTAGTTGTATCAATAACAAGCAGATATCACATAATGTTAAACAGAAAGTATTCCGCGCAACGGCGACCTTAATCCTACTCTATGGAGCGCAAGTCTGGGGCTATAGCTCCTTCGAATACGTGGAGAAGTTCCTGCGATACTTCATTAAGCGAGTTTTTAGGTTTCCCAGCAGTACTCCTAATTACATGCTGTACCTTGAGACGGGAGTTGCTCCCCTTTTCCTGGACACTCTAAAACTCCATCTTGATTATGTAGTGCGAGTCATGCAGATGGAACAAGATAGGATACCAAGGATAGTGCTTTCTCAAATGCTGCAGCGCTGGGGTAAATGTGTTGAAGACTGGAAGGTCCTAGCGTCCCATTGCGGTTTTGAACTAAAGCCGCACCAAATGAGCCGATCCAATTTCGCTGAAGCAAAAATTTAACATCTTGCTAATGAACATAGGTCATAAAATGTATGCCAGATATGTAAATGAGGCGCAATCGTCACTATACCGCTTATATTACAGCTAATTGAATCATCACTTAAGAGATAAGACTTATTTTCTGGACAATATTTCAACGGATAAAATGAGCACTATCTTCCAAATAAGAGGGGAACTGATTAAACTGAATTTTGTACCGCATCGCCCGGACCTACCAATTTTGTGTAGCCTTTGCAATCTCAGAGAACGAGAGGATGTGTTCCACTTTATTGCGATTTGCCCTATATTAAAGGATTTCCGGAAAATGTTCTTTGGATTGCACGTGCTTGAGCTAGAGGAAACCTTGAGCATACTAAACGGAGATCCTATGTCTTGCAAGAACTATCGAGGTATATCCCTGCTTAATGTCGCATACAAGATCTCATCCAATGTACTGTGTGAAGGTCTTTTAAAACCGTCCTGCAACACACTAATTGGCACGTACCAGTGTGGCTTCCGGCCCGGCCGGCAGATCGACTACAGACCAAGTTTTCACACTTGGAATTTCAAGTCGAAATTCATAGCATACATCGTCAGGAGCTGTATATGGCCATGGCCGAGTTCGGAATTCCGGCAAAACTGTTTCAGCTGTGTCGCGTGACGCTAAAAAATACGCGCTGCAACGTGCAGTGTGGAGGTAGCTCCTCCGAAGTATTTCAAACAAGCAATGGATTTCGAAGAAGAGTCGCGCTATCATGCGACTTATTCAATCTCGTACTAGAGCAGATAGTGCGCAGACAGGTGCGGTCAACTGCTGGGGTATGCGGACGATGTGGACATCATCGGTCCAGCGTGCCGTGATAGAAGCGATCACGGCGATTGAATAACAGGCGAAATCCGTTGAACTTGAAGTAAATGAGGAAAATACTAATGCCCAGTTGCACAGTGCCCACTTAAGTATCCCTCAAATTCCACTCAAGATTCGATTTCTGTTTCATAGCATCATATTTGATTATAAAACTTAAGTGCCCAATATCAGACACTTAAGTGTCACACGAGACAGGTGGCAAGCTATTCAGCTGTCAACGATTTGACAAGTTCATTCGGTTTTTTTTTTTCGCTTTACGAGTTCAATTAAACAAAATAATTATTTTTCTTGCTAAAGTTAGGGGTTTTTTGTCATTAACAAACCATTTGGAAAATCGAATAAATTATTAAATATTGCAAAATAACAATTTTTCTAAGTGCTGCCAAGTTGTTTGTACCATTTGAGGGGAGTATTGTGAATCGACTGTGAAACGCAAAATATGCATGAGTGACACTTATCTGTTCGTCTCTACTCAAACTTAAGTTACACTGAACTCTGCACTGTGCAACTGGGCATAAGTACATGCTATCAACAAACAAACAAGCATCTGTCCACCCCACCGCCTAGAACAAAACTTAACTATTGATAGCAACTATTTCGAGGTAGTTAAGGAGCTCACCTACCTAGAATTAAACATGAACTATACGAATGACACCCTAGTGGAGATCCGGCGAAGAATTACCCTAAGAAACCGGTGGTAAGATTTTGTTCCAAGGTCTGACAATGGTCTGAGAATGACTTCTGACAACGTTGATAGGTTGAAAGTTGTTCACACGGTTGGCTGTGTATTTGAATATGAAAAATTTGTCGATCCGTTGTCAGACAAATTAAAAGTTTAGTTCTATTTTTTGCAGTACGTATAATGGCACAAAATATTGCACTTGTGAATATTTTAATTGCCTATGTGTGACATCGTGTGTCGGCGCAGTAGCGCAGTGGTTAGTGTGTTGGACTACTGTGCGAGGGATCCCTGGTTCGATCCCCGGAAAAACCCAAATTACATCTTAAAGTTTTTTCTACTGCGCCACCTCTCGCGAACGTCTGACAAACATCCGAGAGTATGACTGTCATGAAAAAGCTTCTCAATTCAGCCGTTCGGACTCGGCATAAAATTTGTAGGTCCCTTCCATTCGTCCCAAAAATATAAACTTATACAAAACGAATGGTTGCGAGAAGCTAGGCTTTGGGTGTCACCCGCCGCGCCGGTTGCGCCACCTATTTATTTATTTATTTATTTATGTGTGACATCGAGGAACGTAGTGTTTGGACGAAGATTTGGGTGGCCCGTGCGTCGTCGTCAGCATCAGGAGGAATTTGACTCCAAATTGTTCGTCGAATTGCGAGCTGAGGAGCCGGAACTGTAGATTTTGCAATAGACTTGAAATATTTCGATGATCTGTTTGCTTGGTGACTCCATACTAAACACTTCCAAAAGCAAGACAGCAATAAGCGCGCGAGCATTTCAGCGAGTGAGCGGCACTGCGCCTAGCTACTACATCAGGAGATGCTTTTCTCTGCATTACCTGCCTACTCCGCTTGACCCAACTTTTTTGTCTGTATTTGTTGAGGTTTGTTGCTATTGAATGTGGTGCGTAGATTGGTCCATTAGCTCTTACACTCGTTAAGTGCGTCGGCGACCTCTTGCCACAGAGCTTCTTTGGGCGGTTTATACTCTGCGCAGACAACATCCCGCACAGACAGCGTCGCGTCTCGATTTCCTGGATCAATTTCAGCATTCGTTCGTGCAGCTGAGAATAAAAAAAACTGTAACAATTGTCAGCTACCATAAACCATAGGGACATTCCAGGGAATTGCAAGTTCGACGAACTCCCTACGCGTGGCAAAACTTTCTCGATTCTACCGGAAAAGGAGAATCTCTAGGTATGCCTCTCGCCACGTTTAATGTTTTAAACAAAATGCGATAAGCGCCACAAATTGAAGGTGGTCAACCAGCAACACACGTGCTTCATCACGAAACAAATCTGGCCCATATGCTGGATTTTAAGCGCTCCAACATTCTTGTAACATTATCATCATCATAATTATCATTTTCAATGGTCCGCTTGTCCATTATGTGGGTCGCGGGTGTAGGTTGCTCAAGTGGACCCTCCATAGATCTCGTTCCTCCGCCATTGACTCCAAATCATCAAGGGCAATCCCCATTCGGGTATAAGAGATATTATGGACTTGATCTAACCATCTCATCCTTGGTCTACATAGAGGACGCCTACCTGATGGTACGGATTCCATAGCACGTCGTGCAATCCTGGTCGGGGACATGCGTTTAAAATGACCAAACCACCGAAGCATGGATCGCTCCGTCCGGAGAAGTAGCTGCTCGACATTGAGTTCCTCACGTATTCTTGTATTTCTGATGCGATCTCTACGGGTCACACCAGCAAAGCAATACCACCGAGAAATCTCATTTCGGCAGCTTGTATCCGCGATCTTATTCTTTCGGTCATTACCCTAACCTCATGACCGTGGGTAAGAGTTGGAACAATTAAAGATCCAATATAAGCACATTATTAGGTGTCATTTGGAGACATGCTTTCAGGCTGCGCTTCTCTTTCAACGAGTTGAGTTCTGTAGAAGCTGTATGGAGGAGGAAGAGAATATTCTTTATCTCCTTCCTATGCACGTGCCCAGCACTCTCAGCTCGTAGAAAACTACATCTCGGAGAACACTTCTTCGACAATCTCGGCGAACTCACTAATGCAAGCATAAGTTGCGTCCAACGCTTCATTCTCAGCTTCTGCTGGTTCAACGGGTAGTTGTGACTTTGTGAGATAAATAGATCACAATGGGCCTCCTCTAACCTAAGTGAGGCTGCCAGTTGTTGCGACCTGCCACCCAATCGTAACGTAACCTAGCCTACTATAAACTATGACATCTGACAATTTCAAATGAGTCTGACATTGCTTATACGATTATCAGCAACCTGACCATTTCATTGTCAGATGGAGGATAAAACAATGGAGGGCTGACAATGGTCTGCCAACAACTTTTCTGACAATATTGTCAGACAAAATGGTATGCTCAGACGCCTGTAAGACAATTGGGTTATATTTTTTATTGACAAATCCGAAAATATTGTATGATCGATATGAAAATCGTCTGAACTTAGCTTTAGTACTTTCATTTTTTCAAATGTTGTTAATCAAATTGACCAGAATACTCACTCACATTCTTTCACATAATTCCCAAATAAACAAACCAAAAGCAGCTGTTCGCCTAGGATTGTGTAGACTCATTAATATTCCTTCAACTACAATGTACATATAATCGACCGAGAGAATTCTTTTCCTTTCCTGGCAAATGTCGTTAAAAAGAACGGGATCTCAGTTGAACAATGGCATGGGCATTTCAAGTGATTGCCTGGATGCTTTCAAAAAAACAGGACTAGAAGGCCTGACTTTATTATGTGCACCATACACTGCTATAACAAGAATAATTTTAACAATTGTCTTTTTTTTTACGAAGTTGACGAAGTCCTTGCAATGGCAATGATATATTAAATGGGGTTAAGATCGATTGACATTGTATCGTATTGCACATGTCCTTGCACATGCATGTTGCACATTTCTCTACCTGGGAGGGGTCTTGTATGAACTGTTTTCTTTTCATGATCATCTACTGCAGGATAAATTTCCGATGAAGATACACATCATTATAGGTAGATGGGATTGTTGAGATGATTTATTTGTGGTTGCTAAATATATAGTACATATAACTTTACCAGCTGTTCTTATAAAGGCACGTTTCTGTATAGCTATAGATCAATGGAATTCATATCACATCCTTACATATAATAAAACTGTAGGCATTTTCTTTGTCAGCTAAAAACTCGAAAACTACTGGACAGATTTCGATGAAACTTTTTTTAAATGTTCCTTAAGACTGTGAGACTGCTATAGGCTATGTCGTTTATAGCCACGTCCTTAGGAACAGTTTTTAGCCAAAATGTATTTTTTGAAGTGAAAATATATACATACACAATACACATATACCTTGCTACGAATTGATGTTTATACTTTGGCGATCGTCAAACAAAAACATTCGATAAGGGTTGATTTGTTTTCGCAGTGAGTGCTATGGTCAGTTGTATATTATGTAGGTATGTATATTATGATTGTATGTCCGATTAAGGATGGGGATGGGGTGAGTCGTGCGTGCTGCAGAATGGCATGGGGTATATTAATAATCTTCATAAGAGAAGAGACATATAATACAAAACTGGTTTCATTTCAGAATTTCATTCGATATGTGGTATGGTAATTGTGTTGGGTTGGGGTAGGTAGTTGTTTGGATTCTATAGGAAGAGGGAAGCAAAGGAAAGGAAAGGAAATGCAGTATATTAAGCAAGTAGCAAGATCAATGAGAGGGAGGGCGATGCAGAGGGTGCACATTATATATCCAATGCATTACATCCATTATCGCATATCGCCACGCAACGCAGTAGGAATTTTATTCTGATATGACGTATGCATTTTTTGAAGTGAAAATATATACATACACATATACCTTGCTACGAATGGATGTTTGTACTTTTGCGATCGTCAAACAAAAACAAAACAAGACTAGCATACGTATACTACACATTCGATAAGGGTTGATTTGTTTTCGCAGTAAGTGCTATGATCAGTTGTATATTATGTAGGTATGTATATTATGATTGTATGTAACAGGTTTTATTTCAGAATTTCATTCGATATGTGGTATGGTAACAGGGTAGGTTTGGGGTAGGTAGTTCCTTGGATTCCATATAGGAAGAGGGAAACAAACGAAAGGAAATTCAGTATTACAAATAAGTAGCAAGATCTAGGAGAGGGAGGAATTTTCTTTTTCTCCTAAAAGCGCGAAAACTACTGGACAGATTTCAATGAAACACTCAAAAGTGTAATTTTAAATGAACCAAATATAATTTTGTGCGAGCGGGCAAGGCGAGCACGGGTCCAGCTAGTCTCAATCTATAATGATAAAGAGGTATGAGGAGTGAGGCAAACTTTTGTATATCCCATCGATTTTAACTGTCGCCTGAAATTGATCTGTACTTCGGTTGTTTGGTCGCACGCTAAGAGCATGTCCCCAATTGGACTTCCAAGATATGCTATATCTATCGTATCTATCCCTTAGTCCGGTCCTTAGCTAACTGTCTCCAGTTGAGGTCGCCTTCGACTTGCGCGAGCCACTTAAAACGAGTTCTTCCTCTACTGTGTTGTCCCTCCGGTTGAGACTCGAAGACTCCACGGGTTGGAGCATTTGTTCCCATTTGCTCTACATGTCCTAGCCATCTTAAACGACTTACTCGCAGTTTTTTGACCAAGTCGATGTCGCTGTACAGCTCGTATAGTTCGTCGTTGAATCTGCTTCTCCAAAGTCGTCACCGCAAACGAGACCGAACATTTTATGAAGAATCTTTCTCTCGAAGCGACCGAGGATATCTTCATCCGCTTTAGATAGAGTTCAAGCTTCAGTGCCATAAAGCAGGACTAGAATGATCAAGGTCTTATACAGAATCTCTCTAGTTATTAAGGATAGGGCTCTACTACTCATTTGCCTTCTTCAAAGACACAACGGTTGGCAAGAGTTATTCTTCGTTAAATTTCTTTTGAGATGTTGTTGTAAAAATTTAAAGCAGAGCCGAGGTAGACAAAGTCCCTTATTATCTCAGAGTTATAGCTGTCGATCGCGACGTTTTGACCAATTCTATGATGTTGGGTGTCACTTCTTGTTGACAGCATATATCTACTTGGTTTTTTCTCGTTGACTGCTAGAGTCTAGACCCATTTTAACCGCTTCCGCTTCTATATCAGCAAACGTACCAGTGACAGCTCGATGTGTTCTACCACCAATTATGTCAATATCATCGGCGTATGCAAGTAATCGGACGGACTTTTGACAGATCGTGCCTTGTGTGCTCGCCTTTGAGTTTCGGACAATTCTTTCAGCTAGTCTCCATAGAGGCTGTCATACGCGGCTTTGAAATCGATGAAAAGATGGTGGGTATCGATTTAGACTTCTTGGGTTTTTTCCAGGATCTGGCCGAAGTGTTAAAATTTGATCGACGACGGTGGACTTTCCTGCTCCAAAAGCGCACTGAAAGTGGCCAATCAGGTTATTTACGAAGGGTTTAAGGCGTTGTTGTGCTCAGCTATTCTAAAGCAAGGCGCGCACTTAAGTGTGGAGGTGGAGCAACTGGCGAGGCAGTGCAGTGGTGACTAGGTGGCATATGTGTGCTAGACTACTGTGCGAGGGTCCCAGGTTCGATCATACGAAAACACACAAATTATATCGTAAGGTTTTTTCCACTGCGCCACCTCTCGCGAACGTCTGAAAAACATCCGAGGGTATCACTTTCACTGTCCTCGAAAAGTTTCTCATTTCAGCCGTTTGGACTCGGCATATAATTAAATTCATCACAAAGATAAAAACTCGCACAAATGAATGAATCTGTGAGAAGCTGTGCCTTTAATGCATATATAGATTTGTTGCGCCTAATATTTATTTATTTACTTTTACTATAGCATTTATCCGGCGCTTCGCTCCCGTTACAGAAGTACCTAATGTGCTTTGCAACACAAACTGAATCCCACTTTTCGCGTTGCTAACAAGTCAAGTGAATAAGAAATACAAATTCCCCATACAAACGTTGGCCCCCCCATTTTACCCCTTTTTTAGTTAGAATTTTCCCAATTAATTGCTCACTTTTACCATGAAGGGAAATTTGTTTAAAAATATTCTGCTTCATAGCTCTTACCTTTTTTGCTTGGACGTTGATCACCAATCAGTCAGTATTATTGTTTCATAAAGGGTGAGCTAAATTTTGTCTATGTATTATGGCTTTATTAGTAGATAGGAGCAAACATTCCCATTAATTATGGAACACAACGTCGTTCAAGTGGCTGCCTTGGCTGGCTTCGCAGTAGCGCATTCTGTTATTCCAATTTACCAAAACCTTGTTGATGGTTTCGAGCTGTAGCTCACGGATTGCTTGGTTAACATGGATCTGTAATGCCCACCGTTGACCGAAACGTTATTCCCAGCCTCATTTTCGAAGAAAAATGGTCCAATGATGCCACTACTCTACAATCCGCACCAAACTGTCACTCTCTGTTGATGCATTGGCTTCTCGACAATAACGTGCGGAATGTTCAAGCCCCAGATGCGGCAATTTTGTTTGTTCACGTAGCCTCCGAGATGAAAATGCGCCTCGTCAGAAAAAAATATTTTTCGCCCAAAATCGTTGTCCAATTCCAGCTGCTCTAAACCCAAACTGCGAAGCGATAAAGAAGCGGATAGTCGTGCGCCTTCAACTGCTGAATCAATTGACCTTACAAGCGAATATTGCAAGATCTTTGTTGAGAATTCTCCTCAGGCTAGTGCGTGAAATGTTGAGCTGTTCAGATCGATGGCGAGTTGATGTTCGTGAATTGAGTCTCGCACACTTTCGGCTACATCAGCCACATTCTCGTCTGTGCGCATTGTACAACGACGGACCCCATGAGTGTTGTCCACTAGCATACCAGTCTCACGAACTTTTTGCATAAATTATAGCAGGCGCGGTGGGTACTTCATTTCGGTCAAAACTTCTTTTCAAAAAACGCACTGTTTGGGCTACACAGCACTCACTTTGATCTTCAATATTTTTCCTAACGTTGTTTAAGCGTAAAGCGACTCATTTTGTGCCGCGGATAAATGATATGAACTGACTTTCTGTCAAAATTACGAGCGGGAAACAGCTGTCAGTGTCAAAATAACCTATGATTTAAAAAGAAACCACTAGATGGCCCACCCTGTATATGAGATTTTATTGAATGGGAAAAGCGAGGAGTAAGAACGTTTCTCGCTTAAATTGGGGAGCAGCCCTTGACCAATTTCTGTTAGGAAATTTTGTCGAGTTTAACATTATTTAATATCGGTAGGTATAGTGAAATTAGATTTTACTCCGCAAAATAAAAATCTGGCAAGCATAATTCCAACTTCCGAGACCGACTGCGACGCGCGTCGTCGGCTAGGTCTATACTGAGCAGTTCCTTACATCTTTAAGCTATAAGCGGCTTTAAGCCATTCAAGTCGCCTGGACCCGATGGCATAATACGCGGCCGAACTTGAACAGAATGTGGAGGTAATCCTTCCATGGGTAACTGTGATATTCAAGAAT
The DNA here is from genome assembly GCA_949372485.1 of Cheilosia soror. Lineage (NCBI taxonomy): Eukaryota > Metazoa > Arthropoda > Insecta > Diptera > Syrphidae > Cheilosia > Cheilosia soror. The sequence continues at coordinate 36,132,649 of OX443561.1, forward strand.
TGCCTTGATTTGTCTCATATTCCCAAGTCATGGACGGAAGTTAATGTAGTTTTCATACCCAAGGCTGGTAAAAGCTCGCATGTTAGGAACAAAGATCTTAGAGCCATAACTTTGTCATCATTTCTACTGAAAACCTTAGAGAAATTAATAGACTCCCATATATGCGACTGCAGTGTTAACGCAAATCTTCTGTCAGCATCTCAACATGCGTATAGTTAAGGGAAATCGGTTGAAACGGCCCTTCACTCTCTTGTATTAACCATTGAGAATTATCTAGATTTTAAAGAATACTTAGGCTTCACTCTAGAGCTCTAGACAGTAAACTGAGCTGGAAACCCAATATATTGCAGAGGGTTCAGAAAGGGAATACAGCCTCAAACCACATATTGGCATAAAGCCGCCATCATTAGGCCTATACTCACGTATGGCGTCGTCGTCTAGTGGACTGCAGTTGAAAAGGCTATTCACTGTAAGCAACTTAGTCGCGTACAAAGAACGGCATGTGTTTGCATCAGTAGAGTGCTTAGGACGACTCCAACAGCGGCAATGGACATATCCGCAAAGGATATCGTGATTTTTACCAATAGTCAAGCCGCGATTAAATCCCTGGACTCGGTCATCTTTAAGTCCAAAAGCGCCCTCAGTTGCCGCTTATCTCTTAACGAGATGGCGGAACAATTCAAAATTCACCTTATAAAGGTGCCGGGCCAAATGGACATTCTAGGGAATTGGCAAGCCGACGAACTCGCTATAGGCATGGCACAACTTTCTCGATTCTACCGGAAAAGGAGAATCTCTATATGCCTCTCGCTACGTTTAAACTTTTAATTAAACAAAATGCGATAGGCGCTACTAAGAACGTGGTCAAACTGCACCACGTGCTCCACCACGAAACAGATCTGGCCCGTACTGGATCTTAAGTGCTCCAAAAATCTTATAAAACTAAAAAGATCCAATATAAGCACACTAGTAGGTGTCATCACGGAACACTGCATTATTGGGAGACATAAAGCTGCATGGACGAGGAGGAGGAAGAGACAATACTTCACCTCCTATGCACTTGCCCAGCCCTTTCAGAAAACTGAATCTCGGAGAATACTTCTTCGACAATCTTGGCGAATTCGCTAAATGCAAGCATAAGTTGCCTCCAACACTTCATTCTCAGCTCCTGCTGGTTCAACGGGTTGTTATGAGATCATTAGATCTTGTGATATCACAATCGTCGGCCTCCTCTAGCCTAAGGGAGGCTTCACTTATTGCGGCATGCCACTCTAACCTAACCTAACCTAATTCCAACTCTATTGTATTACGCTACCAAAGTGCAGTCGGGTCGACTCCCCCATAGTATCTCGCGGCTAAAATTCACGGGTCGATTGGCTGCATCTGTTGACGAGCCAACTAGGCCGCATCCTAGGCCATCCAACTTGGTTTATCTTATGTCCAATGGCAAGTACCTATACCTTTCTATTATCTGTACTCACGAACGATGTAAAACATCATCCCTTATCATAATTATAAGTAGGTAGGAGCAGATATTAGTTAGTAGGAAACTAATTACATTGGCTACTCAGTCGTATAAACCTCCATAGTAACCTCTCCATGCACATTACAATTTCTGCCAAATAGCTTATCCTAACAAACACAAACACATGCAAAGTGAAATGAGAAAACACTGAGTGCCTGAAACCTCTTTAAAATATAAAAACAACAAATTGCATAGAGGGTGCAAGCGCCCTCTTTCATGGCAAAGTAAACACTCGTTAGTCCGTCAAATTTGAATGCAAAGAAAAAAAAAAAAACCGGCGGTGCGCCAAATGTTTTTCCCAACGGGGTGTAGTACAAATTCATTGTCACGGTTATGTGTTCAACTCAACCTCTTGAAAGGGAAAAAAAGTTGCTAAAAAAAATATACACCCGTTTTGAGGGTTATTTCTCACTTTGTTTTAGCCTTCATATTTTAACCCGTTTTTTTTTGTTTCTTTTTTTTTGAGAAACCAACGGTTTTTTGTGTCCCTTCTTCTGGCAAGGCTTCAATATTTATGTGAGCGGCATTGAAAAAAAAGAAAAGCCTACAGGCGAATCTCTACTTGTCATGTAAAGTTTACAATGTCTCATTTCAAGAGTCCTTTGCATTTTGTGTGTTATTCTTTTCCGATTGTGGGCGGCACCGATACTGTATATGGTTTGGATGACATCCTCTCGTTAAGTCTCGGCGGATGCAAGGGTTGCCAAAAGAAAATCATTCTTATAGCCTTCTCCTTATAGCAAACAACTATACAATGAGGATATTCTTTCACTATTTGCGGTGCAAGGATATGGAATGGAATGGAACCTCTTAAATGTGTTTTTTTTCTTGTTCCTCTCTCTCTTGTTAGCGAAAGGTTAATAAACTCATTTCCATAGGAAGGATATTTTTTCGGCGTTTTTTTTTCTTTGGATTTCAGTTCCCTTTACCTTGTTTTTGTTATAGAGGACGAAGTGACTTGAAATGAATGACATAGGTAGGTAGGAGGGTCGTTTCTGTGTTTGGTGTTGGCGCAAGCGATTCTATTCTAGGCAGACAATTTGTCACGTTGCTGCTGGCAGAGAATTGCCTCATCATCGAGAGTACTTTACCATGACAGAAGGACTTCAATCTTGGGGTAGGTTCATGACCAGCATAATATAAGAAAGTTCTTTTTTTTTTTTTGTTGCCGGTTTCATTGAGCTTTTGTGTGCAGGCAGACGTTTTAATTGAAAAAAGTTGCATCATAAAGACACTTCAGAAAATGGATGAAACCTTGACGGTTCGGAGTGACGATGCAGTTTTAAATTGAGGGACATGACCTAAAGAGTTGGGTTTTTCAAATTTTATCCAACATGGGCAGGGAAGAGGGTGAGCCGAATTTGCTGTGTATGCAACACTTGACATTGAATACGGTGTCTATTGAGATATACCGATCAGTGATGGGCCGGTAAAAGTTGCTTGATTGATTCGACTCACCAATAAGTCAGTAGATTTTTACAAAATGATATTGAAAAATCGGGTGACGTACCAGATTCCGATCCGGCTGAGAAATTCTGCACGAGAAACAAGAAAGATATGGCAGCGAAAATCGAGACTATCATTCATTAGGCGCCAATTATGGGTAGGTCAAACAGCGGAACGCACTTTGACGTCAAAAGTGGTATAAATAAAGCTCGTGAATGCATTTGATAACCTCTCTCACCCGCGACTCTTTGATTCCTACATTAAAGCGTGCTATTGTAGGCCTGTAAAGCCTTGTAAATCTCTGTAAATATCACGAGAAAGGGTACAGTCTGCGTTGATTGGTAAATTTAAAGTGGTCTTCAATGACGTGCACTTAGACCAAAGTATAGGTCCATTACCATTGCTCTGGGCTCTGAAAAGGAAAGGTGGGCCACATTTCCCTATAATAGTTTTCAAGTTCGCCATTCAGGCATCACTGAGACAGTTTAAATCGTGATAAGGGTATTGACCGCAAGTTTAGGACAAGTGCACAAGGGAATTAGCCCCTTTTAAACCTGCAACTACTACCATAGAGAGATTTTCACCCGTTTGGGCATGCCTTGCCATTCTACAGTGGCCGGCTATGATGGTGGTTAGTGTAGCGGGGGTACCTACCTCTTTTATATCTTAAAAGTCCGTTAGACTTTTGGTCTAGCATTGGCCATATTGACTTGGAAATGTTGATCATTGATCAAGCCAGTTTCATCTAGATCATGGGTTCCCAATCTTTTTCATACTGCGACTCCCTAGAGAGGTTGAAAAATATTTGCGACGCCCTTCAAAAAGCACAGATATATGAATAATGTGAAGCTGATCCTACTGAAGATTCACTAAAGGGTTTTTCAATAAGGACAGGTCGACGGCGTTGAAATATCATCTTCGCATATTTATGGCAATTTTGTGTGTTAATATACCCGCATTCATCTAAAAAATGCACCCCGTCGCTAGAGATGATTTTTCGATCAAAATTGGGGTCCTCTTCCAAATTCTCAAGCCCAAGTCCCGATGCAGAATTCGCCAAGTTGGAATCTGCGAAAGGCCGATTTCTTGTGCACGGCGAGAAATTGACTGCCTCGGGTTATCCTGTACACTCTCATGGAGCGCGGTAATCCTCCCGATCAATCTAGCTGGCAGCGACCCATGCCAATTGAAACCCGTTTATTTAATTTCGAGTGCCAGCCACGAAGCAAGTCTGACTGGAAATGCGGGAACCACAAACGCGCTTAATCTTCGACTGCAGTGTAACTATTGGATTTCGCTTCGACCTTGCTCTTGGTATTCGTTAGAGAAACGTAATGTTTTTCCTTTATTCCGAGCCTTACAGCTGTGAAAATAAATAAAATAAACCTTGTGACGCCCTTAGGAACGACGCACAGTTAGGGAACCCCTGATCTAGATTATTTTCAACGTATCGGCGTGGACAAGTTGTTAAGTTTATGACATTGGGGCTGCCGGATGAGCCATACATATCTAGCAAATTCGTCAGCTTTACAGCTTTGGTATAATATCGTTCAGAGATATGTTGCAGTCTTTCGTCTATATATATATATTATGATATCGTATTTATTAACAACCATAAGTCACCAGCTTGTCGCATGAAAGCACAAAGTAAAAGTATATGTCAAGGTCTTCAGAGAGTTTTTCCACTTTGTCGTCGGTTTTGGACCCATGTGTGAATATTAATTGGCAGCTGTCCGTTGGTTGCATAGGAAATCTTGTTGCTGCCATTCTCATCTATCCGGTATCTATCAGCCTTAGCTGAAGTCCATTTCTATAAGCAGCCGGTCAGTGAGCTTTGGAAGGTTGGAAAGAGGTGAAGCATAGTCTAAACCTAAATCGCTGAGCTTTTTCCATTTGTATTTATAAATTAATTGGTTTTATTGTTTTTGAAGGCTATCTTTATATCGAGGAAGGCCACTAGTATAAGCTTTTCGACAGAGTGGAATTTTGGGCGCATGTCTGCCTCAACAGATTTTTTCAAGATTTTCCTAAGAGTTTTGAGTATAAAATACGTAAGACTGGCCAGTTTGAGTTCTTTGGAGTTTGAGATATACCTTACCTGCCTTTGGATATAAAAATTATCTGTATCTAAACAGTTCTTTGTGCCGAGCGTTACCTTAGGAATTCAGTTGCAATTTGCGAATTTGGGTATCCTACCTGAGAGGTTTCTTCACCTGGTTGCGGTTTAGTCTTCGGGTCAAGGTCGTAACAGTCTGTCCCATGCCTATTGCCTCTGACGCGGCCATCACTAGGGAGGGAGACTGGTGCGTAGCAGAGGTGGCTGATTCAACCAGTCTGCTTAGCTGCTTGACCAAAAGTCTGTGGATGGATTGTCTGTTGGAAAAAGGATGGGGGCAACCGTAGCAATTTGGTTTTATTTAACTCGGAATAGAATGTATTTTTGAAAGGACCTTGCCTAGTGTAGCAGATTGAGACGTATTATCAATGATCTAACAGAAGCTATACTACACGGCTCATGTTGAGCCTTAACTCGATTTTAAAACCTCCCAGTCCGTCGGTAGTCTCATTAATTTCGCTCTATTAAGGTTTTGCAGCGAAGGTTGTTTAGCTAGATACCCGTACCAGGGCCGGACCCTTGCCTAGCCTTACTCTTGCCATTTTACAGGATTCCTTGAATGATTGTTAAGAGCACAGGTATAGGTACTACATAAGAACTCTATTTAGCTTATCTTACTTAAGCTATCTTCCCAGGACAGAATAAACCCTCATAAATAGTTTACGTTTATCCCAACTTGTCTTACGACAGCTCTGGAAGATCGACTGTGTTGTGTATGCGCGGTTTACCAAAATGAATTCTAGATGGCAGTGATTTGAGAATGAGCGACTGTTCGATATACATAGCCTAATTTAAGATCGCATCAGAGTAAATATTAGTTGAGAAACGAAGTTTACGTCTGTTTCTTTGCTTCAAGATTAGTATACAATTGAATATGGACTCACCTCTTTGGTTGATGCCATCATGAGCACAATTCGCATCAGGAATTTCAGTGCGAAGCAAGTCAGAAGATGTTGAATTTGTATGACAGCCAACTGCATGTCGTCGGATTAAGAAATCCAAAATATAATCATCTTGAAGTGGTCCAACGTCCAAGACCAAGACCAAGACAAAGAATATAGCTACAGCATTACTTAGGGTTAACCTATTCTGGTGGTAGGTTAGGTTGAAGTGGCTATCAACAAAATGACGACACGCTTAGACCATTATAAGGTCCCTTGTGATACCACATGAATCTAAAAGAAGTTTCGTCCTACTCGTTGAACCAGTTTGAACTTCGAATGAAGCATTGGAGACTACGAATGTCTAGGTTTGTTAGATCGTTTAGATCATTGTAATATAGAAGACTCCCAAATGGAGTTTCCGTTTTCAGGAGAGATTCGGACAAGTCCTCGTCCTCTTCGTCCAAACAACTTCTACAAACATCGGTTGAGAATACGCCAAACCTTTTTGCATGTCTGCCTATAAGACAGTGTCCCGTAATGACACACCTATTTTGGCGCTGATATGCCTTCTGGCAAGAGAGATGAAATTCATAAAACGTTTAAGAACTAGCTTTCTGGTGGTAAGGTATGTGGACAATATGTTGAATACAAGAGGGGAATCTCAAATCTCAGAAGTAGTAAGTATTACAAAAGGTTCTCCACTCCTTCTGCACGGAGATGTGAATTGGCAGGATCTTTGGTGCCATCCATGGACTTAAGAAGATCGTGGAACTTGTTAAAAACGAGCGAAGAACATTGAAAAGCGTGGCATAGCATTATACCGCACATCTACAGAGGACATGGTATTTTCGGGTAAGTATAATTTAAGGAAGTTCATGATTCCATTGGGAATGACACCGGTAGACTACGTATATAATTGGAGGAGGGATGTGTATATGAACGGATCTAGCTGGCACAAGAATAAACATTGAACATCCTGCTATATTACTGGATCATGACCCAGTTGTTGAAATAGATCTCCCATAAAGAGATGCTAGTGTTAACCTCCAGATATTAGGTACTTATTTTTGGGTAAGATGGTTAGTGGTTGAAGACTTAAAAAAAGGACCCAGTATATGGTGGTCTGTTTGAAGATATCTCAGTGATTATAACCACCGACTGACCAGTTTTCGAAAGTAACAAAGGACACAACATTCATATTTAAGGTGTGCTCACAAAAGTTGTAAATCGGACTGTAACACTGCTCATTTTGCAGCATTCATTCATTCATTCATTCATTTTCGTTTGCCCGCGTATTCATTAAGTGGGTCGCGGATGTAGGTTGCTCAAGTGGACCCTCCAATTCTCCGCCATTGACTCTATAAAATAAATCATCCTGGGTTTACGCCTGCCTGATGGTACGGATTCCATAGCACGTCATGAGATCCTAGTTAGGAACATGCGTGTAACATGACCAAACCACCGGAAAAGTAGCTGCTCGACATTGAGTTCCTCACATATTCTGGTATTTCTAATGCGATCTCTACGCTTCACACCAGCAATACAACGGAGAAATCTCATTTCGGCAGCTTGTATCCGCGATCTTATTCCTGAGGTCATTACCCAAAGTTCGTGCCCATATAGGTAAAGAGTTGGAACAAACGCCAAATTAAAAACTGACAGCTTATAGCTTTGACACAAAGTTCAGTTTTCCTAATAACATAATGACCAAGCTGTCTAAAAATGGATCCAGCCTGACCAATCCTAAACAGGAAAACTCAGCATTGCTCCTTCCATCAACTTCTCCACCTGGGACTCCACTAACATGCAGAGTGCATTGAACAGGCGTTCTGAAGTGACCATCATTTCAGATTTGTTCTCATTTTGTAGCAATGCTTAGAGCACGGAAAAATGAAATCCAATCGGTCCTCCCTCCTGTCGCTCAAAGACTCTCATCTTATGCTATTTCCAAGGATACCTAGTTTTTTCCCTGTCCGTGATTTATGATGCCTTTGAACTCGCAAAGAAATGCGCACCGAAATTCATCTCTTACATGAGTGAGAGCAGAGTAGAAATAAAAGTACACATAAGACACAACACATTTTCGGAAAGGGAAAGCCCCTTTGTAAAAAGGGTTACACACCGCTATTTCCATAGAATATTCAAAACGCATAATTGTGTGTGAAGACAACCAGATGTATAGAGACCAGCCGACAGTATAGCACTGACAAGCGTTCTCTTCTCAGGTACCTACCTAACGCTCGGTCATTGTTTTCCTTAAAAGAAACGTGATATTCAAACATTGTCGCATTTGGCATGGTTCTCTATTGTCATTGCCTGTCACCCAATGGACTCGTTAAACTATAAATTTATATAGTTCCGGTCATCTGGGTCACGTTGTGGTGACACACACCGCTGGCTAGCTGGTCGGTGCACTTCACACAGATTTGTCAGTTTCATACACAAATTTGACAGTAATTAAATTTTCTGACACATAAAACTGCCGACAGAGATGACACATGACAGATATACTGTCATAAAACTATCTACTAATTGGGTTTGCATTAAAAATTGTCACCCAAGAGTTAAGACCTTTGATGCCGGAAGCACCTCTTTTCGATGGAGTAACCCGGTTTTCCAATGTGATACCCATTAGCTAATCGCCTGAAAGCAACTTATCGCTTACATTCAGTTTTGTCAAACAGCATTCATCCCCACAAAGACCTAATTTTTTGCGACAAAAAAGAAAACGGCAAATCTGTGCGACAAAGAAACACTTCCATGGCCTAGTTGCTCTGGCTGTGCATGTCGGATTGGGTATTATCCCGAATCTGGCCAGAGCTGCATTGTCCACTAGGTACTACAATTTAAATCATTTTTCCCATGTGTGTCTTTTTGTTTTGTTGTCAATTGTCACATGCAACACAATGTACATATATGTGCGCAGGGAGCTGGTGGAACTCAATTCCAATTGATCCCCGGGACTAATAATCCATTCACTCATCCCAACGACACTTTTCTATTGTCAAACAATACGACAGGGGGTGGCGAAAATACATTTTACGAGTGTATAACGTTGTCTCCTGGGATAGTCACGTGCTTTCTGTGGAATTTTGCTTACCCAAGCTTCTGTGTGCACATAGAGGGCGGCAAAAACCAGGGTTGGGTGGAAGCGGAAAATCGATATCGAAAATTCCGAATTCTCACCATAACGCCGGGTACTCGACTCGTACTATAAATGGGAGAGAAAATGTCTGCATTTTGTTATGCGTCCTGCCACTAACTCTAGAATGTGGAAAGGGTTCGTGAGACAGAGGCTGGCAGGGAATGCGGTAGCATTTGCTGGTTGCATTTTCTCCGGCGCGCACATGCTCGTTGCAATGCATAACTGAATTCCGCTTCAGACAACATGAAAGAACACCGTATATACCGGTACAAGAATATGACCAGACATCCCAAGTAACAATTTTACTTCGGTAAGGTTCAAAATTTTAATTTTGGTAGGCAATTACTTTTATAAAGCTTCTGTAGTATTTCTTAGGCGAAGTACAGCAATTTCCAGGTAATTGTTTCGATAATAACTTTTGTAAGACCTTTCGAAAGAAAATCCACAGGCTTTATAGAGGGATGAGGAATTTAGTTTCGATAAAACCTCGAATGGACTTCCAAAAATTGGAGGTGGATGTGTGGGAAGTCATTTGTTTCGATAAAGTTTCCAGTTCGAAGCTCTGTCGAGAAGTCTCTTTAGGGCTTGTGATCGGAAGCATTATAAAGGCAGTTGTCTCTCATGCAGGCAACAGCTTGCAATTGGAAGCTTTAGAGAAGCATTAACTTCCCATTATTTGACCATAGAATGAGTGGCTTGCGAATGAAGGCTTTATAGAGGCATAAACCAGTTTTATATGTTATGTTACAGCAGTTAAGTGGAGCGGCTTTAATAAGAACTACGAAGGATCATAGCTGTCATCGTATTATAGTAGATATACACGCGTCGATTTTGTTTTATATAAAAATTAAATATTTTGGGTCTATAAAATGATTAGTTCATGGAAAAAGGTGAAAATATCGGAAACGTATCAAAGAATAGTGCAAAGGGAGTGTGGCGCAATTCTGAAGCGAGCCCGTGAATGTCAGATGAATTAAAGCGAACATCTCTTTGTCGCAGTGGATGCTTTCAGCGCTCATCTGTGGTCCTAATTCCTAAATAATAATTAATTTTTTATCAATAATCCCCAGTACACTATTCCACAAGAATTGTCTACAACAGCCTACAACATTTATAATGAGAGCACCAGAAATTATGAGGGTTTAGGTATGTGTTTTCTTTTTTCTATTTATTCACCATTTCGGCAGATGAATATAATTTTTTTTTTGACTCTGTTAGATAACGCCAACAGTAGCACTAGTGCTAGTGGGGATCGTACTATCGATGATGGAACAAATAGCAGCAAATATAGCGATGAGGATTTATGGAAAGGATATGAAACCCAAATGGAGAAAAATTGAAAAGAAAAAAAGTTATTTTCAAATGCTGCCAGTTGCCCGTCAAATGCTGCATCACTTCATTGAAATATTTACTGAAATCACCAAAGTTCAATTAAAGACATTTTGTCTAAGCACCGACTCTTCAAATTGTTGGTTTCTGACGACAAAAAATGAAATAGAGTGACTTACAACTATGCTGTATTACAATTGACGAAAAGGCTAATTTTTTCATAATTTAGTTTGAGTCAAGGCATTTAGATATTTATTGTTCCGATCGCTATGCTCACTTAAATAAAAAAGAAAAAAAGAAAGAAATATATGACCGATGTGAAATGTAAACTCGTTCGTTTGCCTTACCGACAATTGTAGGTTTTTATCACATTATTGCACACCATACCAGTGTAATTTTATCATTTATTATTACTTATTTAATTTTTGTTTACAATGATTAAATAAAATTAAATTGGTTATTGCTGAATCAAAAATGTTTCATGGTCTTTTTACTTGTACACAGTCGCCATCGGGCGACATAGCCAATTGGCGACTTTTGTACTGCCGTGGTGCGACCACAATTCGAAATAAGCGTTTTTGGACCCCTTTCACAAATACAGGCGACATTGGGACAAATTTTTAAAGCTTCAATTTATTTTTTAATAACACCCAAAAATTTTGAAAAAAGAAATAGTACATAGAAATTTGCGTGTGTTTTTTGCTTTAATAATAATTCTTCGCATGTTTGTATAATAGTTGTAATAAATAAATAGTTGGAGCAACAGGCGTGAATAGACACGCTGGGCCTAGCTTCTTGCGTTGCAATCATTCGTTTGTGTGAGTTTCAGTTTTTGGGACAATTGGAAGGGACCTACAATTTTATGCCGAGTCCGAACGGCTGAATTGTGAAGACTTTTCAGGTCAGTTATACTCTCCAAAGATTGTCAGACGTTCGCGAGAGAGAAATAACCTTTTTGTTTGGTGGTTAAATGAAACTGGTTCGTATAATTCAAATGAATTCAATGTTTTTTATTTACGGATACAAATTAAGGTCAATTTACCAAATTTCAAAGCTAAAGCTATAGTGTTTTAAATTACTTGTATGGGTCGTGCCATTCGCCGATTTGCAATCCCACCATATTCCAATTTATATGGACAATGCACATCAATATTAACAACTTTTTAAATGCATTTTTTTTATATGGAAGGTGCCACGCCCCTTTGTCCAAGTTTGACCAAACTTCACAGAAATTTCTTTGAGCCAATAATAAAGTGTTATCGAAACTCTAAAGAGTATCAAGTATGTTTACAACGTCTGTTGCAACTTCTGTCGCAGTCGGCGGCAAGTCTTATCGAAACTCTAAAAAGTATCAAGTACTTCATATTTAACACTGGCAAACGCATATGACGATTTAGCCTAGTGGATAGGGTATTGGACTGGCATGCGACGGGACCCATGATCGATTCTCAGTGAAACCCATGTAAGTAAAATGTAAATTATATCTCGAATGTTAAATGAACTGTATCAAAAAGTATGAAATGTCATTGAATAATAATTAATAAATGAGACAAAAAAATAAAAAAATTGAAAATTGAACAAATTAAAAAAAAAAATATTTTTTTTTCTTTTTAATTATTGAACTTCTATAAGGCTTTTATAACAGTTGCGGTAAGGCCTTACAGCAGTTTCTTACCGAAGTAATAACCTACTGCTGACAAATATTAGAGATGCTTCTTTTGCGAAGCAATAGCCCACCGCGGATGTTAATTGTTTCTATAAGGCCTATCAGAAGCAGAAGTTGTATCGTCTGTAAGGCCTATCCCAAGTTGTCTTAAACAGTAAATAGCTTCGCTAAAGTGCGCCAAATGTCCTTCTAAAAGGCCTTTTGCAATCAATATTGCGGGAGGGGAAATAGCCTCGATAGCGCCTTATCGAAGTCAAATTGTTACTTGGGATACAACCGTAGACGAAATCAAAAACACCATCAAGTGGAGTTTTAAAGTTGGTTTGGCTTTAAGGCGAAGAGAGGTGCCATTTTGTATAGAGACAAGTTAAGAAAATTTTGTTTTTAGGTGCGCAGCTCGAAGTTGCAATAAAAATCAAGGCGTATGCCTCCCCCCAAAAACAATACTGCATATACCACGCCATTGGCGTATACTGAGTTAAACGCATGCATGAACCTTAACTTGAACTTTTCGAGCGGCCAACATAGACTCGGACCGGCATAGCCGGTCTATTTCGAGCGGGATTATGTCGCTTTTTTCTGGCGGAGTTAGGAATGTCGTTTTGAAAACGTCATATCTCCGCGCGGGGCTATGTCGCTTTAAAACGGCATAACTCCTGCAACCCCTCTGCTTGGGTTTACTCACTGTCAGATTTGGGGCCTCCGCGCGGAGCTATGTCGCATTTAAAACGTAATATCTCGCTTGAAAACGACATAACTTTGCGCGGAGATATGTCGTTCTTATTTCGGCGGAGATATGTCGCGCGGTCTTATGTCGCTAGCTTCTCGCACCACTACCTTGTTGTAGCCAAGATATGAATGCGGATATCACAGACACAAACACAAGAACAGTTCACTTTTCTTACAAATCATTTATTTCTGCAGTTCTTGAAGACACATTTTAGTTACCAAGACCAGTCTTATTGTCGATCCATGGCAAAAATGAGGTTACCCGGGTAAATGCACCTGGCCATCCCTTCTCACAACCCAACCCAATCACAAATGAAGATGCACCAATCAGGTAGTTCTGTCCATTCTCCTTATAGACCAATGGACCACCCGAGTCACCATTACAGATTGAACGACCATCCTTACCACTGGCACAAATCATACTGGACTTGATCATGCCAACAAAGTAAGTATTGCAGCTGGCTTGACTGATGACAACGGTGTCAATGTAGTTCAAAGTGGGTGAAACAGAGGTTGCGGCTATCAAATGAAAATCATTAAATGATCGTCTGTACTTCCTGTGGGCTTTTTTAAAACTCACCATCACTGTCCTTGCCCCATCCAGATGCAACGACCTTATCGCCCACATAGGTCGCGTACGAGGTGCTTCTCTTTGGCAGAGTAGCTGGTTGAATGAATTCTGAAAACAGCACAAGCAACGTACTACTTTGTGACATAAAATCGGAAATTGTTTTACTTACCGTTAAATGCAATAGCAACAGGCAACTTGATCAGAGCGATATCATTGGTAAGCGTGGAACTATCGTAGTTCTCATGAGTTAAGATACCAGACTTGTCAACATAGACACGCTGCTGTCCGGGTTCATTGTCGTTCTTGATGTTGAAGGCACCCAAATAAACGGTCACTCCACGAGCGGCTTCAGTACAATGGGCAGCAGTAATAATCCAACGGTTTGACACCAAGGTGCCTCCGCACCAGGCACCACCCTCTGCGAGTTGCAACGATAGACCGACCTGGTAGGGGAATTGATTTCTGGCAGCAACATCACCATTGGTGATGCGACCTTCGGGCCCAGCCAGTGGGTGTGGGATGGTGCCTGCTGCCGCAAAGGCAACAAATAACGAAAATGCTACTAGGAACTTCATGTTCTTCAAACTGATGTGCTTTTGAACTGGACGCCAGCTTTTATACGTCTATTGTTTGTTTTCATTGAGGTTTAATATGTATTGAATGTGCGATAAGATTTTGACGTGCGACTGTTGGATTTTCCGATTGAAGCAGATAAAATCGTTAAGCCATTGTCGACTTACGCAAAGTTTTGATAAGCAAGTGCAGGGCTATCTGTATAGACGTACAAAAGGGTGTCCCATAAGTAAAAACTGTTTTTAAATTTTTTACGCAGTTCATAAATGCTTAAAAAGCTTACCTGGCGGTCGAGCCAACGTTTTTAAGGTTTGTTTAGGCACAAATCGAGGCCAAACTTAAGTTTTATCTACAGTTAAGATATGATTGGCTCTACATTGCCGATACCTTTCTAACGTACACGAATACCTACTAAAGGTTAAGGGAGAACCACATTTCTCTCATAATTCGACTAGTTACTTTAATGTTTCTGAATTTTGTTGTTTGGTTAAGTGGCAAGCTCAGACACCCTCAAACAAATCTGAATTTGTCTGCTATGTATTCCGCGACTGAAATGGTACCTAGTCCACTGTGATCTTCTCACGCCCAATACATTATAATCTAACCTAACCAAGGCCGCAGGGCGCAGTAGCGCAGTGGTTAGTGTGTTGGACTGCTGTGCGAGGGATCCCAGGTTCGATCCCCGGAAAAACACAAATTACATCTTAAGGTTTTTTCTACTGCGCCACCTCTCGCGAACGTCTGACAAACATCCGAGAGTATAACTGTCATGAAAAAGCTTCTCAATTTAGCCGTTCAGACTCGGCATAAAATTGTAGGTCCCTTCCATTCGTCCCAAAAATAGAAACTCACACAAAACGAATGGTTGCGAGAAGCTAGGCCTAGGGTGTCTGTCTACACGCCTGTTGCGCCACCTATTTATTTTTTTATTTTAACCAACGCCTACTAAGAAAATGTTAATTCCATACAATTACAATCTCTATACCAGGTAGATGAAGCCAACATAACTCCCACTCGTGGTTACAGCGAAAAATAAGTGAAACAAAATGACAACCATCTTGGATTTCTCCATACAATGCTAGAGACACCTATTGAGCGTAAGTGAATTTGCAAAGTAAAACGGTTAAAATTCAAATTGTTGTGTCATTATTTACAATAGGTGTCATTTCTAAAAAGTGAAAGTTTCCATTCTGAACCATGAAAGCCAGCGCAAATGTTGGACACAATGCGAAGTTGCCTACTAAAAGTCCATAATATAATATGTCAATGAGTTAAGGTCGTAGTACACGGCATGCAGAAATAGAAAGCCACATACGAATGACAATTTCCAAGACGCATTATGCCAATTTGTTCAACGTCAAACTCCAGTGACAATAATGGCAAATTTCATCAGCAATTCCCACTATTTGCTGTTTGAGCATACTTTTCAAAACCAGTAGTATTGGTGTTCTGATAGGAAGGTGCATATACTGCATATACAAAGTTTTGTCGTTCCCATACTGTTCTCTCAGATAAGAGCTGAAGGTATCAAACTAGCGTTGAGTGCTATTTAGACAACCATCTCATGATTGGGCATTGGGCCTACATCATGAATTAAAATTCCCTTTCCATATGGCTAGAGAGAAAGAGGGTGTTATGGACTTGATTTAACCAATTCCTATTACTACTAGGGAAAAATATGTCCCATAACACGGATTTCATAGCGCGTTTTTGAATCTGAGTTGACCATGGAGAAGTATTTTGGTATTCGTATTCCTTATATACTTACGGTATCGACGGGTCACCCGTTAATACAAGGAATCTTATTTGCATAGCTTGTATTTGTATCCCCGATCTTATTCTTTCGGTCAGTATACCCAAATTTCATCACCATACGTAAGTGTTGTGGGCGCAGTGGATCTGGATAGTGTTATCCACTGCAATCTCCAATAATCTGCATGCCTGCCTCAGACTTGAGAGTATCCCCCCTCCCATCTGAGCAGACATAAAGAGTTTCCAAGCATTGGCAAGGTCTGCATTTCTATAAACCAGCTTACTTTGTTGAGAGACTTTATCGAGTCGATATTTAAAAGCCTTCACAATCGGTTTTTTACTGTGAGCGAAGGGAGTTTCCATGTTCCTGCCCTAAGTCGAGAACATTACAGGAAACTGTAAGTCCACTCATGCATTGCACCTATTGGTGAATCACATGTCAACCCTCTGATCGCCATATATTTGTTTGCGAGCGATTGATTGGAATATCGTAGCAGTAAAGGCATAGGCGATCGCAAACTGACTTCACTCAGGCCTAACTTCAAAGGTCGCCTTAATTAACCTGAGGGATCCCAGGTTCGATCCCCGGAAAAACACAAATTACATCTTAAAGTTTTTTCTACTGCGCCACCTCTCGCGAACGTCTGGCAAACGTCCGAGAGTATGACTGTCATGAAAAAGCTTCTCAATTCAGCCGTTCGGACTCGGCATAAAATTGTAGGTCCCTTCCATTCGTCCCAAAAATAGAAACTCACACAAAACGAATGGTTGCGAGAAGCTAGGTCTTGGGTGTCACCCGCCTGTTGCGCCCACCTAATTATTTTTTTTTTGTTATCAGTATCAGTTCATATACCTTGCTTTTGTTCTATATCGACGCATGTGGGCAAAAATGCAAACTAGTGTGATCGAATATCACATCTGTCAGACCAGCCATGTCACTCCCAATAGAATGAAAGAAGTTTCTATATTTAAATGATGCAGTAGAGGTGTGGTCTCTAGACCTAGAGCATGCAAGCAACAAACTTCAACAAATCCACTTTCTATAGGCTTTTGAGTAGTATTGAAGGACCAGATCAAAATACGAAACTTTTTGCAGGAGCGGTCAATTTTATATCCATTGTTAAATCTCATCCTCCAAAGCCCGTCAACGCAAACGCGACCTAAAATCACTCCAAGAATTTTGCGTTCGAAGCGACCAATGATATCTTCATCCGCCTTTGACGTGTTCGTGACGTGTGACCGTGTTTTTCCCTCCTCTTTTGCTCGTAGAGCTCGCGAGCTGCTCGCGTCGTTCTCTGCAGCGTCGCTTTGTAGGCGAGTTGCTTTGTTGCATGTGCTTGCTGCCGGCACTCTTCATCAAACCAAGGGTTTCGTGGTGGTGGTCGGGTGAAGAACTAGCACGTCATTTGTGGCGTTTCTGAATTTCTGATGGCTTCTTGGCATCGATGCCACTGGTCTTCAGCACTTGATGCTCTACAGGACTTCTTGCTTAGGAATATGCTATCGGCAAAAGTTTTGGCGGTTTGATGCGTTGGTTTAGCCGTTCAACGTTGAATTTCCTCATTTCCTCGTTGTTGTGGTGTCTGAAACATCCGCATCCGTACCTATTGGCGAAAGTTCGAACATATAGAATACTGGGAGTAATGCATTGCGTCGATCGCAACATGGTCAATTTGATTGACGGTTTGTTGATCTGGGTGACCGCCAAGTTTCTTGGTGAATATTGAGGTGAGGAAACCGTGCGCTAGCTGTAGTAAAATTGCGTCCGCAGCAAAGTCGATTAGCCTAAGTCCGTTTCCCGACGTGATGTCGTGCAAGCTGTGCTTTCCGATTGTGCTACCAAAGATGTCCTCCTTTTCTATTTTGGCGTTAAAATCATCTAAGACGATTTTATCGTCGTTGTTAGGTCATTGCTCATATGTTTTGTCGAGGCGCTTGTAGAAACAATCTTTGGTAGCATCGTCTTTATCTTCTGTGGGGGCGTGAGCGCGTATTAGGCTGATGTTTGCGAATTTAGGCTTGATGGGGATAGTTGTAAGGCGCTCACTTACGTGCCGAAAGCTCAAGACTTCTTGTCTAAGTCTGCCGCTTACAACAAATTCGCATCCAGATGAATTTTTTGTTCTCTGTAGCAATCACCGTAGTAGACGTCACAGTTTTTCATCCTCCTTTTGCCCCGCCCATCCCACCGCACCTCCTGGATGCCGATGATATCTGCATTGTAGCAGTCACATGTAGCCTCCGCTAATTGCTCGGCTGCATGCGGTCTGTTTAGGGTTCGAATATTCCACGTGCAGATCCAAAAGTCATTGTCCTTTTTTCGTTTTGCAGGGTCATCAACAGGAAATCCATCCGTATCCAAAGCTTTTGGTTGCTTCGTATAACCATTAATTTTTTTACGTGGTTGGGTAGTTAACCCCACGCAACGCACTACCCCCAACCTTGAGGACCAGGCAGGCCATAAAATGACTCTAGGATAGCGGGTCGGATACTCCGTTGTTCATTGTACTACCAAGCAGAAAACCTTCTAAAACTTGACTTCTCTTCCTGGGAAACATATTTCCGGACGACTGCAACCTAGAAAAAGTGATGAAAAGAAGTCATATTTAGTTTCTGTTGATTTATAGGTGAAGTTGGTACTAAAATGTTGAGGAACCTGGTCTCATTATCCAGAAGGAAGCTGTTCTTGTGTCCGGTTTTCCACTTACAGAAACACATTTCTGACTCGAATCTTATTTTTAGACCTTTTGGTTGAAAAAATGTTGCGGGCGCCAAAAGGTATCGTGCCTCGTGCCCAAGTTATGCTCGCTACGCCACTGTGTCTAAATCTAAGGTGCTAATTGCCATTTACACATTGAACAGCATTTTATCGATCGAGAGATACCTACTGCTACTCATGGCGCTCTTTTAAAAAGTGTGCCACGCGACTATCCAGTTCCAGTATCCACATCCACAGTAGAAAATGTGTCTAAAACCTCGGTTCATTATAACTTCTCAATTAATGGCGGCTCGAATTGAAATCTGCCCAACGAATGACAAAGATGATGGCGTATCGGATAAAAATTTATGACGTCGAAGCTCGAAATCACGGTTTTATTTAATTTTTTTTTTCATAATCATACGTCATCTTGGTCTCGTCATAGGGGTCATGTCATGATTACACAAGACCAACACAGAGATCAGCTTATTCGTCCCTCTGCATCGATTCAAAGTTCGATATGTCAAGATGTCGGTGTCGATAACGTCGGTCGCCACTATTAATCAATAAAGATGTGCGACGACGACGACCGACGACGGCATTAACTTGATAATTGGCATCAGGAAAACAATTTTCTATTGCTCGACGACATGAGACATGAGCCAGCCCAGTAAATCGAATTAGATGGCTCTTTTATGATTGCATCAGGGATTGTGAATGGATGCGATGGGCGCGCATCATAATCATCATCGGCCGGGCCCAAGAAAATCTCTGAAATTGTGTTATTAATTGAGATTGTGCATCTAAATGGAGGAGAGTATCTTTATCTATATGGCAGTGTGTTTGTTATCGTTCGTATAGCTGTTGGTTTATTCCATTTGATTTGATTTGAGTTTTTTTTTCTAGAATTATAATCACTTTGGCCGTTTATGGGCCCAAAAATTAGTGGAGATTGATTGAGAAAGGAAAGGAAATTATTTGAAAATAATTTATAAAAACGCGGATGTGGCGTGATCATGGTGAGAAGATTTAATTCAAAGTGAGGGAAAGGAAATTGAGTTACAAAGACAACATGAATAGGGCAGTTCCTGTGGGCGAGTGACCCCCCGAGGGCAGTGAATTGTAAAGTGATTTAGACGGAAACCGGCACGTGGTTGTAAGTTGGTCTTTTGAAATTGATTTTAGTTGATGATTGTGCATTTTGGTTAACAAAAAGAAAGGCCAATGTAATCGACTTAAAATGATAGGTAGATTAGATATACCTGCACATATAGAATCTCGTGCCGAAGTCGTACTATAGTGTGAACAAAAAAATGGGTAATTTTTCGTTTAAAAATTTTGATTCGGAGATGGAAAAGATTCTAGTTTTGAGCCGATGATGAAAACGCAACAACGGAGAGTTTGACTCAATAGCAACAAACTGCCAGAAGTGTTATGCCGCCTTCATCAAAAATGTCGAAGACCAATGATTATCGATATGCAAAGAGGCCATCAGGAATGCAGCAGCCACTGGCGTGCTAGATTTCACCCGACCACCCCCAAAAGACTTTGGTTTGATGAAGAGTACCGACAAGCACGCATGCAGCTAAACAGTCGCCTATACAAAGCGGCGGCTTTAGCAAAAGAAGAAGAAAGGAAGAACATCAGATTTTTAAGTGCAAGAAGCTCCCAATAGAGGCCGGAAAGTGCTACTCCAGGAAAAATGTTCAGAAGTCTTATCAAAAGTTAAAAAGAACATGTCATGGCAAAAAGACCCGAAGAAAGACCTGTAGAGATGAGCTTGGAAGCCTATTGTAGTAGAGTCGGTGCTGATTGTTGAGGATATGGAGAACCACACCTACACAAACTGTTAAATGGTGAGACGATCAAAAAGCAAGAAGAATCATTCAATCTGGACGAAGAAAGGGAAGATTTATGTTCGAGAGGATTGATCTAAGATCAATATACAAACAAAAAAGGCTGTTGAAACAGACGGGCTGCCGGCTGAGCTTTTTCCGACAGCGAAAGAACAACTTTTTGGACAACGTACACCAACTCGTTTCCAAGATATGTTCGGAAGAAAGTGTGCCTGATGAATGAAACCTCGACATTGAAAGGAGACAATCTTGCGCCAACTACACTACTACAGAGGCATCAGTCTTCTTCAGATCCAGTCTGTTGTATATTGCGAACGCCACCTTTTTCGTTGGATCGGCTTACTTTCCCTATGACTCACTAACTCCTCCACCACCAAAGGCAGTTGTTGAGCTCATAGAGTACTGCGAGTCCAAAAAGATTGGTCTTATCTTATGTTGCGACGCTAATGCCCAAAACACTGTTTGGGGCAGCAGCAAATGCAATATACGTGGAGATCGTCTTCTGGACTTCATCCTATCGTCTGACATCATCATCAACAATGTGGGTTGTCGACCTACTTTTGTTACAGCCAGGAGACAGCAAGTAATCGATATTACTCTGTCCAACAGGCATTCCAAGTCTATCAATAATTGGAGGGTATCGCCAGATAGCACTCTGTCAGATCACCGATACATCGAGTTTCAAATCTACTGTGAAGTTTCGCATTCGCAAGAGAGGAGAAATCCGAGAAAAACGAACTGGGCACGGTTTAGGGAGGAACTTGGCAACTCAGTTAAAGCTCCACTTAACTTAAGATCAATACAAGGGGTAGAGAGGTCTGCTCAGGATCTGAACAGCGTCTTTATCCGTTGTTTTGAACAAGCGTGTCCAGTTACAAAAAACTCCTGTAGAAAACCGGTACCTTGGGGGAACACCGAACTGCAGTTTATTCGCAGAGAAACCAGAAAGCTACTAAATCGCTCTT
Organism: Cheilosia soror; assembly: GCA_949372485.1. NCBI lineage: Eukaryota > Metazoa > Arthropoda > Insecta > Diptera > Syrphidae > Cheilosia > Cheilosia soror. The sequence continues at coordinate 36,153,904 of OX443561.1, forward strand.
TAAAAACCAACTTAGAGAAAGACTGGAATCTCTATCGATCGAAGTATAAAATATTACCTAGGGTCAACTAAAGTTTCACTTCTTTCGCCTAACTTTCTAGACTGGAAATTTTGTCTTTATATTTTTTAACTGCACCCGAAAACGCATCTTAAAACGTGTCTAAACTACGAAAGAGCGATGATCCTACCTTAAAACTGCATCTCCGCGACAAAGGGTCAAAACCTGTGGTTTTAAAACGGCTTCAGATATATATACGTCAGCTGTCACCCGTAGCAAGCTCTGTGCGAATTTTGATGTACCAATTAGGGTTCGAGTTTGGAATGGCAACTTTCTTAAAAAAGGATCGTGTTTCATGAAAACTGTACAACTACAACGAGTTTCACTTTCCCATAGCATGAATAATTCTTCTCTGACTAAATTCCTGAGTTTGTAACAAAATGTCCTACCAAAACTTACCCCAATTTGACAATTTTTTTTTTTTTGCACAACCAATTCGCAGCGAGTAAACCTTTCAAGTGTTTCCTTGTCTATATATGCTGTATTTTCACCAGCAAACTCTTTAAAGGACAACCATATCCTCATTATCATAATAATCTTTGGTAAGCACACGTATTGCTAAGAGTTTCGTATACCTACCCACCTTATGTGTGACTCAGGTTCCATTCGTTACTATTTAGATTGCGAATTTACATTTTACATCAAGCGATACTGAAAAGTCATTAATATGGGCTGGGCCTAATACGACACTAAGCACCCGCTGATTATGCGTGAATCGGTTTTTCAAGAACGGCCGTACCGCCCCCATTATATAGTAGCAATGTGCGTGCCAGATTAATCCTGAAATACGTATTTCATTTGGGCAAGGATTTAAAAATGCATGTGCTGGAAAGGAAACTTAAAGAGGATCAACGAAACGAAGAAGGGAAATAAATATTTTCATCCTTGGGAAGGGGTTGCACACAACCCAACTCGGAGAATATTATTCTGTGTGAAATTGAATCCTTGCATGAGCCGGGAATAGTCCCGTCCCATTCGACGTTTTCGCTGTCAATATGAGGCCGTGTAGGTATGGTGTGAAGGCAAAAGAGTGAAAATCTTGTTCACTACTGAAAAGGGTGTGCAAATGTGTGCTTTGTCATAAGTTATTGGCTTTTCGATGCTCTCTGGAGTGGAGAAATGATTTGCATATTTTTCGAAAAATAAAAACGGATTATCGTCGGAGGGTGGTGGAATGGAAGTTTTAATGAAATCCCATGTGAACAATTTTGAGTCACACTTTTGTGTTGATCATTGATGTAGGTATATGGTATACCGGAAGGATACGGATTTTATAATGCAATTCATGACTTTACCGTTCTCATATTACATTTTTGGGATAGTCTAGGTCAAGTTTGAGGCGGTTTTTCCATATCCTAAACACCGACTGCGGCTCTATAACCAGGTTTCCTTGATCAGCACTACAGGGGGTCAATTCTCAATCTCCGCATAACGCAACTCGTATACGAGCAAATCCGCCTGAAATTTTCGCATACGAAAGCAATAATTGGTATTCTCAAAGTTTTTTCCACCTCTGCGAAAATTGTATTCACCTCTCGAATGAGGTAGAATTTTACGTCAAAATGTACCTACTTTTTGTGCAAAGAATGCCATGAAAAAAAATTCTATTCAAATAATGTGGGTTTTGATTTGCGATTAACAGAAACCAAAAAAAGCATTTTGTGATTGTGTGTGAATGGTTCTAATTTCATTTAATAATTAATTGTTTTTTTACAATGTCTAAATTGGGCAGATTCTGCAGTAAGCAGAATCTTACACCAAATGTTAGAGGCCGTCCGCTTTAATAGAATTCTCGACGAATATGTTTATTTTTATAGAAATTTACAAGAGTTAAATGTTGCACGACAAAAGTAATATTCATTTCAATGAATTCAAAAAGTGCCTCTTTTTAGTCGTTGGTCACATGACCGGTATTCTTCCTTTTATCAAAAATTTATCGCCGATTTAATGTACCAGGCAATTCTTTCGCGAGCTAAATCAGTGGAGGCATTTTCTTGGCCGAGTATAACAAAATTGTACGTAGTACGTATAACACACAATATTTTTATATCGGACTGACATTGAGTGTGTCCCATCTATATGAAAGTAAGAATTTAGCGTGCGGAACAGGATACTGCTTTGCTAAACTGCCTCGCTAAATTTTATCTCTGTAGACATTTTTGTATGGGAGATAAAATTTAGCGCGAGCAGGATACTGGGCTTAAAAGTAAAACTGAGCTAGCTATAGATTCTCAAAAAAATAAATCATTTCACACAGAAATTAAAAAAAACAAATCGTTATTCGAAGCAGTGATGCCAACTGAGGCATAATTATGCCTTTTAGGCATAATTCCGATGATTGAGGCATTGAGGAATAATTTTGAGAAAAAAGGCATAATTTTTTGTGAAGTTTTTTTTATAATCAATCCGTAAAAATAAATTTTAAATTTATTAAATCTGGTACTTTGATCAAAGCACCTTCACTAATTTTCATTTACCACTGTGCTCATGCTTATTTTCCAATTCTCGAATATGTATCGTACGCAAACCTATGAATGAATACTGGTCGTACGAATTGGCGAACACCGGATACGATTTTCTCTTTAAATAGGCAGTGTCACGGTAGCCTGATGAATATTCTGTATCTTCATTATCTTCTAACTCAGAGACTGTGGCGGCGTCGTCACGTCATTATCGTAGAACCGAATATTTAAAAAGAGATGAATTCGGCGAATTTCATCATATTATGGAAGACTTACTATATATAATGACCCCATACTGTCCGTACCTTGTGTTCCATCCTCGTGGCCCCTTATGTGTCCGTAAAACAAGTTAATATATTTTGAAGGTTTCATTTCAACGCTCGAAAGTGTTTATACGTACGACTAACTTGCATCCAATGTGCGGTGCGGGCTCCCATAATACCTACTTAGAAAGTCGGGATCGCTCGTCCATTTTCGTACCTGATCGCACGAGTCAAATTCGTAACGAAAACGCTTCCAATGCGCGGCCGACCTTAAAGTTTGTTTTCGTTGCTGGTAAAAAATAAATTTTAAAAAACAGTTTGCAATAGTTTATTTTAAAGATGAGTTAAAGTTTCACTGATCGTGATGAGTTTGGTGCAGATCCATCGAATAAACCCTGTCTTACGTGAAGTTAGTTTCTGTTTTTCCTAATTTTAGTTACAAATGCTACCCATACATAATATTTATGTCTAAATTATTGTTTTTTTCTTAACTATGTGCCTACTAATAAAAGTTTAACGCATAAATTGAAACTTTTTTCGTTATTTATCTTTTTTACCAAAAAGGCATAATTTTTTAGAAAAAGGCATAATTTTTTTCGGAATGAGGCATAAAAACTTCGATCCGGGTTGGCAACACTGATTCGAAGTGCCGAACTCACAATTGCGAGAAGCAAATCGCAAATCCTAGAAAAAGCAGACGAGTAACATTCGAATCGAAGTGAAATTCTCGTATGCGGATTTTGAGAATTGCAAATTTCAGTCTTTCGCATTAAATTGGAGATTTTGACAGTCGATCTGTATGCGAGCATTTTTGAAAATTTACCCCGGACTCTGTTCGAGTTTTGTTGCCCTGTCACGTTACCTTTTGGTAAAACTTTCGAACATTGCTCCTGGAGAAACACCTTTCGATTTTCTCCATTGCGCCCAAAATACCGATTCGTTTCCCTCCTCAAGACTTTTTGTCGAAGACGTCAGCGTATGACAAATCCACATCCATTATCATTTACCGTGACATCACCAAGTCAAAATAAAACGAAGTGGTTATAAAATGTAAAAAAAAAAATAATAGAATACCAGGGCCAGGATTGCCAATTCTCTCAACATAAAGAAGACATGCTAAAATTGTGGTTTCCTTACCAGAATTTAAATGTCAAATAATAACTCAGTTGAAAAACTCACAAACATCACGCGAGACAGATGACAGGCTAATGTCGATTTCCATTGAGCAAGATAGAGCACTTTTGCGAATCTCGCTCGATTTTAGATCGAAATTCACACATACTTTCACTAATCCAAAAACGACCAAAACCAGTGTCATTTGCAAAAAGAAATTGCAATTTAAGGCGGTGTGTCAATTGTACCTAATAAATAATTATCGTTGGATAGTTTTCTGACACTTCTGAAAATGTTAAAAAGAGAAGTTCACCAAACAGAGATTTATCTAATTTCACGTTATTAATTAATTGAAATTCAGTGAATTAATTTTGAACATTCTATAGCAATGAAAGCCCAATGGTAATCGACATTAAACTGACAAAACTAGAGTCTTGTCTTGAACCCCCTTAATGGACTAGATTGATCAAGTGAAATATTCGATTCAGTTGACATTTTGAGAGGTACGTACATACATAGGTATGCGTTTGACGTATCTACCTATTAAAAGTGACGTTAACCAACATTTAAAAAGAAAACAAGCTCAGAGTTATCTAGTCGACTTAGACGCTGCGATAAAACTTCTTTAGGTGACTAGTTCTAGGTAGTTACTTTGACAGCAAAAATGTCAAAAATTCACGCAAATTTGGCACTTAGGTAGGTATACCTACGACCTGACTAATTAAGATAAAACACGTTGTTTGCTAAGCATACACTTTTAGGTAAAGCCTCAACCTAATTCCCTACTTACCTACCTACCTACCTACGTTCCTTAGAAGTTCAAGATTCTCCTTTCGAAGAGAAATATAAAATTCGTCTGTGTTAATTAGGCAGGACCTTCCTAAGGCTACGGACAGAGTGAACGCGAAAAGCTAAGCGAAAGCTAAAGCTGAAGATCACAAACCAGTAAGAATAGACCGTCGACTCCTCCCACATAACGGACTTTGCCTACAAGCTGCCGGCGAGACCAGGATTTTTCATGTATTGGTGCTGTACAAAATCAAAGGGGCGCCATTAACGCACGCATACTTGAAAAATCCTGGTCGCATGGTATTGCATAGAAAAACATTGCCGCCATTAATTTTGACATTTACACGTATTCACAGACAGGGAAATTCTTTCCGGGGGGAATCGGGTGGGTAGGTGTACGGGAAGTCGGCGGTCTATTCTTACTGGTTTGTGCTAAAGATTCTAAGCTATACGCAAGGCGAATGTTGTCCATAATGAACGCGAACATTACCGCTTCGGAAGTCCATCAAAATAAACAAAATCCTTGAATTGTGGAAATGGAAATGGTCAGAAGAAGAGGACTTTCCATTAAAAAATTTATTTTTCAGCCATTCATTGTTGGAAAAGGACAGTCCGTTCAAGAGATTAAAAAATCACCTAATAAATATGACGAATTTTATCATAATTCTTTACAAAGATTTAAGAAGACATCGGAAGACATCCTCACAAAAATTGCTGAATATACGTTTGAATGTCATTAAAAGTATTCGATTTTATACCCAAATGTATTGACAGCTGCGTTTTAGCTTGAATTTCTTGGTAAAAAACTGAGCAGAAGAGTTTATTCGCTTTTAGCGCCAAGTCTACTATGTCCGTAGCCTAAGTACGTATAACAATGAAGGTACATACTGTTACGAATTACGATAGGAACCTTCCTAACTGCCTAACTGCCTAGGTACTCGCCAAAAATAATAATTTGCATAAATCAAATTTATACAATCACATCTTAGGAAGGAGTAGATGTGCCTAAATGTAGTAGAATAAAAGAGTAAACTGTAAAGTGTGTAAACGTAAAGTAAACTCATATCAAGGAAAGATTGTCCATGATGACTATGATATGCCTACTTAGAAAATGCAATTCTCTTAAATTCTGTAATTTGTTCCAGTGAACAATAAATTCGAATTCGTTCGAACTCGAAGCAAAAGTGCAATGCACTTCTCTCTTCCATATTCCATAACAACATAGAAAGAACCCACAGAAAACAAACACACAACAAAATCTAATCCAAACAAAGGCCGGCTCGCATCGCACTCGATTTGTCTCTTTTTATTTTACTGTACTCCGCTGCGAACACAATTTATTGCGCGGCTATTCTATTACCTTTTTCCATTGCACAAGAACAAAACCGGCCGCCAACAACAAAATGCAATAATAATCATCCACACTGATTTCCCCTTCACAGAACATTTTCCAGCACGAATTCCAATTTCCAGGCAATGCACACACTCGACTGGAAATTGATGGCGACGACGAAGAACGAACGAAAAGAACGGCATCGTCGGAAATTTATTCCATTTCTCCTTTCATTCCTTCGTAGTATCTTTGCGGTGTCGCGTGTGTTGCGCAGTTCAACTGAAAGAAAAAAATACCTACCAGAAAGTTGAGTGAGGGAAATTTTTTTTATAACCAATTCTGTATGTGCCGAACCGAACGTTACAAGGAAAAGTTTAGGAAAAATAATTTAAATTATTTTCCCGGTAAACGGATGAAAGTTTTTAATCATTTGGAATAGAGTGCGAACAAAAAAAGTGTTTTCGTGGATAATTTGTGAGTGAAAAAAGTGCTTCAAATACAGGAGACATAAAACATCCTTTTCTAAATCAAATTTTGGATACTTATTTTATTTTTACTACTCGAAACTTTACATCGACTTTTGTACCCGACTAGATAATAATACAGGATCTTTCTCTGTGTTTTTTGACCAATAAGGTGAGTTTTTTCCGATAGATTTTCGTTTTTCCTATTTCATACAGATTGGGACACTGGGTGCAATGCAAGTGCAAGTACAGTTGATAAATCTCACCCCTACTTATGTTGGAATTTGCCGCCAGCCAACAACCCTCGTTTTAAGGATACATTTATGTACGCGTACTGTACTGCTGTGCTGCACTATAGGTGTTGTTTTTTATTGTTCGGCAAACTGGACATGCATCGTAGAGCATAGCAGGATTGGATTCAATGGACTCTTAAGAAAACCAACCCCTCTGGCTGTGATTTGCACTTTTTTGTTGTTGTTGTTTTTCCGTTCATCCCTTTTTTCTGCTTTTCTTTCATCATTTTGCTTTAGGAGAGGTCTTAGGATATTGTTGTTGGTTTTGCGGGGAAATAAAAACAAACACGCTACAACCCAATTAGTAAAAAAAAAAAAAACAGTCAACGCAAGTCCTTTTTTTCCCAGTGGACAACGACGCCGGTTTTGTTGTCACTTAACGATTTTCTGGAAAAAAAAAACTGATTGCTGCGATTGCATTGAATTTTCACTGATTTTTTTTCATGTTCAACGCAGCCTAGACAGGGAGTTGTTTTTTAGTGATGCCAATTTATAAAATAGTGTTAGTACTAAGTGGTTTTTGAAAACAAAATTAAACAGTCGACCATGCCATTATTTTGTGTCAGAAGTTGTATATTACATATAATGGAATCAAATAAAATCATTTTATAAAAATGGCGACCATTTTGACGTCTATCTACCACATATCTAATATGCAACATCTATTTCACGATACAGCTATAGCATCAGCCAAACAAAAACAATGCCGACTGACATTTGGATTTGTAGATTTTATTTTTTTAACATTGACATGACATACATACTATACATGGACTGCTAGTCAAATATCAGTTTCAAACAAACTTACGGAGAAAAATGAAGCAAGCATAAGCACTAGCCCTTTTGGTTTAGTGCGGCGAAATTATGAAACCTGTGCGCGCCATTGCTATTTTGGACATAGAACAAAGTATCATCCATTGTAGAAACATTGGAACTGCGCAAAATAACGACTAATGCTGGGTTTCCACTTGTCGATTTGAAATTGACAATTGACGTATTTTTATGCCAATTAAACAATTGGCAAGTGGAAATAGCGAAAAATTGCTTGTCAATGAATTGACTAAAAGCGTTTGTCAATAATTGGCAAAGAAACCACTGGACAAGTAGAAATAGCTGAATTGTCAAACAAAATGTCACTTTGTCTATAATTGACAGAGAAAATTTAATTGGCATCGAGTTCATAAGTTGGTCAATCAACTGACAAATGATTTTTTGCCAATAATTAGCATAAGTGGAAATGAACTGACGCTGACGTTGGTGTCGTTCAATGACATAAACGAGAGGGCTGTCAAACTTTGTCAATCAACCGACATGTGGAAACCCACCTTTATTCAAATTATTTCGAACGTTCTAAAACAGACAAAATCGTTCTCAGCATTTAAACAAAATCGCACGAATTGCTCGATGGCATTTGAGTGTTTTCGTTTCCTTCCGCCGTGAACCAAAAGAGTTTGTGCTTATGGTTGCTTCAACGAAAAATTGGCTGCTAGCAGTCCATGTACCTACCTAAAGTAGGTACCTATGTCAATGGTTCAAAAGATAAGTTTATTCCACGAGCAATATTTTATGGCCATCTGTCAATTTTCATACAAAGAAAGAATGATAGTATTTATGCCATAATGTTTGTTCGACGTGGGCAGGACTAGTGCGCTCTGAAAAGTGTCAGTGCATTTTTGTGACTGCCAAAAAAAAACAAGAAACTACAGAAATTCAGTTTCATGTCGAACACGAAATGCAACTCTGAGAACTGTCACTGAAAAAAAATTTTTAAGACATATACAGATTTAATACCAGCAATAACATTAAATTTGTTTAATAGCAAAACACATTTCTTTTAACATTTACTAGTGCTGCACAAGTCAATAATTCACAAAAATATGATTTCACCCAAATGACAGCTACGATTGACAGCCAAATCCAGCATTGAACTCTTGAATACCTAGGGTCATCTCAGTGCTCAACTAGGGCAGTGCTCACCTCGAACACAGATTTTCATTGTCAGTCCGAACTCAGTGCTATATAGAACTCGACAGGGCTAACCCAGTGTCCACGTCAAACAAACCTATAAAATGTAGAGTAGCCATCGCAAAAAACAATAATACTTTTATCATTTGCATTCTATGAGCTGAGTTAAGGTCTATTGCTTTTCTTTTATATTTTCGAAGTGGCACGTTCATTTGGTCAGATTTTGTACTGTACTACCGATGTTCGGGACATGACTACGTAATCAACGTAACGTAATCCTATTTTCATTACAAACTCTTTATAAATATAAAAATTGGATCCTAAACGTACGGCAAAATGTCCGAAAATGTATATAATAGAGTTTAGAGTCCTTGCCGCGAGCCACATACCCCAACTTGACGCAATATAAACTTTGACATTTCGTTACGTAGTCGTGTTCTAAACAACGCGCGAATAGCAACACCCTTATATTTTACGAATTTTTACGATTTTTTAAGAATTTTTACTCAATGCCGTTCCTTAAGTCGAAACTATTTGTAAAAGAAAGCGTCTTCGAGAGAGCACGATATTAACCATCCACTATGGATCTTCCTACATTTTCTTCAACAAATTTCTTGCTGTAAGAATTAAAAAAAAAAAAAAACTCACTCGACTGACAATTGACAGCTGATTTGATATTATTGTCGGCCTATTTGGCATTTTGGCATCATGTGTGCAATTAATATAGGGTATTTCGCGAAGCTAACCCTTTCAGAAGTGCGGTTTCTCTTTCATTTAAACGTCAAAAAAACTTGTAAGAAAACAAACCAAATTTTGGTGAAAAGTTTAGGTATACCTAATACAGTACGAAATTCTAATTAAAAACATTGTAGACTTGAAATTTAATGTTTGTTAAGATTGTATGCAAAAGTTGAATAGATAAATTTGTAGTTTGTTTAAAAAAATCCATAGTAAATTGTTATCGTCACTCGCGTTGTGGCGGCAAAATTTTACTATTTTCCACATTCAAAAAAAAAAACTAATATAGGTACGTAATAAAATAAGAAAAATGCCGACAAATTGTTGCATTAACTACTGTAAAAACAGCACAGCCAAAAAGAATGACATAAAATTGCATTTATTTCCAAAATTAAAACCGATAATGACAGATCAAACTCTGTCTAAAAACACAAAATATGAGAGAAAGCAAAAACAGCAGATACATACTAAGATTTTATTTTGTATTTTTGCACATAATCTCTACAAATTTAACTATTTCACTTTTGCAAAACACTTTTATCCAGCACTAAATTTCTGTTCTACAATGTTTTCAGTTGGTATTTTGCAATTTATTATAAACTTTTCACAAATAAAATCGGCAAACCCTATCTCCCGCCACATAAAATTTCGTTTGTTTTTCCTACAAGTTTTTTAGCTGTCAATTTTTTTTTTTATTTGACACTGACGTTGTCGCGAACTACCCTATTTACATTTATGTTTTGATTTCATTAAAAAGAAATTTGATTAGTTCTGAACAACTTTTGTCGCTAAATGAATCACCTAATTAACTTGTCAAGTTTTTCGATAATGGACTTATAATTGACATTTTAAATGTATCTAAACCTACCTGACGTTAACGACCAATATTATTAAAGCTTCAAAGTGGCTATTCGCACGTTCATTTTGACAGATTTTGTACTGAACTGACGTCTAGTGAAATTAAAATAATTGTATTTTTTAATGTCCTTTCATTCGGGGAATGACTAAAACGAGGGGGCAATTTTTCCAGCCCGAAGACATAGGCAATCAAGACGAGATGATTTTGTTCTGTTAATTTGGCAATTGATAGAATTTTGTGGATTAGGTGAGTAACGCTTTACAACTAACTATGTAAATGGCAACACGTAAACGAAAATGGGGAAAACCCCTACTGGAAGGATGCACAAACATTTTGCTTTTCGCAACGCAACACAACGCAATGAATTAATTTATGTCGAGTTGTTTAATTTTTATATGCGTGTTGCCGGTTTTCATTTTTCTGCAATAGCAAAGACGCATTTTGCTGCATAGATATCCAACTTTTCCAATCTGCTTGCTTTGCTAAGGGTTTTTTTTTTTGTTTTGTACCGGTAGATAATCCGATAGCCGGTGCAGTGCATCAAATCAAGCTATAAAAATCGGTTGCATATCCTTGCGCATGTGTCAGGAAAAGAGAAATTCAAAACAACTGGAATGAAACTGGAAAATAATGCTTAAAAAGGAGACACCGTCTATAGGGGTAACAAACTTTGTCTGAACTCTGAAGGGAGTATTGGAAATGGGGAACAAAATAAGGTTCATTTCATGACATGCTAATAATATGTAGGTATGTCCTTTCTTGTCTACATTTGTTTTCATTTTCGTCCATTTGTTCCGTTTTCCTTTTCGCAATAGCGCCTAGCCTACCCTTTTTATATGGATGCGACAGACACTGCCAATGGACTTTTTTACAGTTTTTAGGGTGTAAATGTGGGGATTTATTTTTATAGTCGGGAAAAAAGGACGACAACGACACACTACTAAACAGTGTTGTGTCGCCGGATTATTGAATGTTTCATGATGGCACGAGCGAGCACAGGGACACAAGTAGCCGGGGAAATAGCACCCCATTTGCAAATAGAGAAATTATTTACATTTTGATTTTTCTGTTTGCATCTGAACTTTTTTTTATATTTTTTTCAGTGGGATTTCCTCGATTCTCTTTTGATATTTATTGGATTTCCTGAATTTCGATTTAGTTTGGTATTATGTGTTTGACTGGGTAGGGATGCGAATGTCGTATGATAAATGGACCGTGAGAAACGCAATATTTTTTTCCAAGTATGTAGGTACAATTGGAATTTTAGATGAGAATTATATTGAAACTTTCGAATAACTTTGGGGAGGGATGCAATACAGGATTAGATCGTGATGTGCCCACTATGGATTATTAAGGCATCTATTGTTGGAAGTATAAGGAGAGAGGATCTGAAATAAATTTTTACATTTGAGGACTGCATTTTTTAAATTAAATTAAAAAATTAAAAAAATTAAATTGCAGTTCAATAATTCTAGCTATATTTTACGACATTAAAGGCCATTTGCTAATCCGACCGGCCGGTCACTTGAGCAAGGGACTGACCCAGTCTCTGGGAATGCTACATTTCATTTTATGTAATCCTTCAAGCGTCTTAAATTAAAAAAAAAAGTCGGGTTGCCTAAATTATACCAACCGTACTGCATTTTCCAGTACCAAACTGGATTCAAGGTCCAGATACTGGATGTACACACTTACTACATATTTCCATACTGCATTTTATACTGAAGAAAAACAACAAGAAAAACGACTATTTTTGTCGTTACAAATTATTCATCGCCAAGTAATGAAAGTGACTGAAAGATTAGCTTCTCTTGAATTGTTTATATTCAAATAACTAAATTAAATTAGTAATTACATTTAAAAGGGGTTAAAAGTTTCAAACCAAAAACAATTTAAGAGTTTGGTGGAATAGATAGAAAAAAAACACACTTCTTTCGCAAAGGTATTTTAAAAGGGGAATCTTGACGTCAAGATCGAATGGGAATACATATATTATGTAGCTACAACCCAGCCTAGACCACCAAGAGATGGAAATGATTGACAGACAGTTTTTGTTGGCATCACTGTTTAAAGCTTTCATTTAGTGTGGGTTGTTCTAGTCCTTAATGAAAATGTTTTGCTACACCCTTTTGGTAACTACCAAGAAACACACGACGTGCCCTGTCGTCGAAGTTATGGAATCAGTAAAAATGAAACGCTTCAAAATTCAAATAATGACAAACGTCGAGAAAGTGAAACGCCACTCGGAATAATTGTGACTGAAAAAGCTCTTTTAAAAATTGGCACTCGGGAGTATGTTCAACGCATTCTTTCAGCACACACAATACGTCAAATAAAGCTATTAAATGTGGTTGTCAAACGTAAATTTTTGCATTTTGTCATCGTTTTGTTCTCGTCCAATTTTCAACGCTTTACTGCGATTCAATAAAATTGTACCAAAACTTAGAAAGTGCGTGTTAATTTCGAAATCAAGAAAAATTTACCTGGTAAATCGAACATCGAAGAACATTTTTTGGTCCTTGGAACACAAGAAGCTATTAAACTTAACATCGCACACGGTGGCCCAATTATACGAATTAATCAATACTACATATACGAATCAAAAACTTATTTATGTACTTTCGACGTTTAGATTTACCCTATTTTTTGACAGTCGGTATCTTCGAGTTCGTTATAAACGGACATTAATTACTGTACATATTTTCGATTTTTAAGATAAATTTTGGTCATATCTATATTTGATTCTATTGGCGAAATACAATTTAAAGTAACCTATAACGATAACCTATAAAGCTTTAATTATTGTAGGAATTGCGCTTTGAAACAATCTTTAGACTATTTTCCTGTGCGAACTTTGTGCGAACACCATATATGTAGTTTTTAGATCATCTCAATGTTGAGTTGATAGCGAATTTGTGTAAAAGCGATTAGAACATACTTGCCTCATTGAACAAAATTCTGACTGGCATAATAGTGGATGAAATACAGTCATATGTAGCTAACCTACTTGCTACGTGGACATTATGTACTTCTTACGAAGCATGGTTCTGATCTAAAAGTCAACTTGATAATCCTTTAAGTAAACCATTCATAAAGCCTCCATTGATGCGTGATACCCATCCCCTCTATAAAAATACGACCAAAATTCGACACTCGGGAAAGCTTAAAGAGCTGAACGTCTCCAGAATTGTTTCGTAATCCACAGTCAACCCCATTCACCATTTTCATGGGAAATGAAACCAAATGGGTGAAAGAAAAATCTCTCGTAAAAGAAACTTGATCTTAATAGCTTAATATATGCTACAAACTGAGACTTTGCAACACACATCACATCTTTTGACAATAAATCGTTCTCACAACCCAAATCTACGGCCGACTGCGCACCTGACACATTCTCTGCACTACAGGTCATTGCATGGATTATTCCAAAAGCCATAAAGAACCCCAAGTCAAATAAAACCCCGCATTTCGTCATAAAAAAAGTGCGTTGAACTGGTTCTTTTCCCCCTCGAAAATGCACAACACTGTTCTAATTAATTTGTGCACTCTAATTAAAAAACACAGTGGAGGAGCCACCGCAGACCTAAAAAAAAAAACTTTATTGACCATAAAATTTAGAGCACCAACTGAAAAGCCGACTAACGTCGGTCGACGACCAACGTTCCTTTACGACATACATCACGCGCGCAACAACATCATCAAAAAGATGTCTTCTTCCGTACTGTACCCTTGACTACTGTCAAGTGGGAGAAACATGAAAAATGCAGTTTCGACTTTACAATTGAAAAACTCGGGGAAAAAAAAACCCCGAAGAAGAAAAGAAAATGCTTGTCTCAGGCAGTCAGCACCACCCAAGCTTGACGTGGAAAACGATTAAAATCTCTTTGTCCCTTCACGTGAGTCCAGTCCACAAATGGAGGAACCATATTCGCAGGAATCCACGCCGTATATACCCATTTCCCCCGACACGATGTGGTGTACTTCTTCATCTGTTGATAGAGTCGGCCCTGAACTTTTCCCGCTTCACTCGGCCGAGAAGGAAACCTACTCAGAAAAGGAGACGAGACCTCTTCATTGTGATAAAAATCTTCCTCTTTTCCTCTCACCTTTCGCCAGTTTCTTAAGGAAAAACAACAAATTTTCCTAATTAAACATCAAGACGAACGACACGCATAAAAACTAAAAACTAGACTCGGGGTGTTTTATGCGTTTGACCCCTTGGGTTCACAAGAAGGCCAAACAATCTCAGCGATACCAACTCGAGATAAGTGCTGCAGTTGTTGCTGTTGGTAGTGAAAATTTTCAGTAAATTGAACGAGCACAAGTACGAGCATTCCGCCCATTAAAGTCGAGATAACAAATCGGTTACTGCGGCGATATGGGGAGCGCGCAATATCTTAATCATCTCCCGGCCGGCCGTATACTAAATTGATTTTCTTTTCACGAATAGATGACTAAAAAGATCGTTTTCAAGTTTTATTGGGCTACAAATCGCTGCTGGAATGATTGGGAAAATGCGCCAAGCAAAGTGCCCAGCCATTGACCGACCGGCTGGCTAAGATACTCAATAGGTACTCCTATATAGATATGACTCGGTGCCTCGGTGCCTTGGTGCGGGTATATACCACACACTATTGGATAGATCACAGATATATCGATTTATGATTCACTTTAAGTGCAATTAACGTTTTTTCTTGTTGTATCTGAACTTTACAACGCGCAAAGGATTGCTGGCCGACCGAACAATTATGGAGTGTAGCCCACTCCGATGGCTCCAAGTTGTTTGTTCTTTTATTTTTTTACTTCACTTTGATTGATTTCTCTTGACGTGGCGGTGATGGACAAATTGATAGCTTCATGCGGGGGATGCGTTGTAGTAAATATTTGTCTAATTTACAACATATCCTCCATGACAGGCGTCGAAAAATACGTGATGCGGCAACAAATGAACTGGTATTATGGTTTATTTCTAGATTTCTGGAGATGACATTGAAAAGAATTAAGTCTTCAGACTATTTACGAGGAAGATCATGGCATCTTGAAAAATGGATTTAGATACATCTTTTTGGCTGGCGACGGGTTTCTGTATTGAATGTTAAGCCCTGTTTAAATTTGGACATGCGAAATTTACAATATGGTCAGTTATAGGGTGAAGCATTTTTGCTGAAATGCGCGTGCCAAGAATTTAAACATTGGTTAAAACATTTTCGCCTGAAAAGAAATTATTTTCATCTTCTAATTTGTTCATATTCATCTGATAGTTTTTGTCAGCTTTTTTTTTTAAATAGTCGTCTGAAAAACTTGAAAATTTCGTCTGAAAATCTGAATAAATCGTCAGCATTATTTTTGTCTAAAAAAAATATAATCTTGAAAATTCCCTTTTACTCAAACTTATGATAGGTATCTATATTTTAAAATTTTCAGACGATTTTTATATTTTTCAGACGATTACTACAGTAGACGCTCGATATAGTGAACCTCTGTATAGTGTCCATAGTCTATTAGGACTTCTTGAAACGTAGGCGGGATTGTAAAACTGGGCGTGGCACCTTCCAAACAGCAAAACTATTTAAATAACAATATCTTGTATGGAAGTTTTAGCCTTAAAATTTGCTTATTGGACGTGTATTGCTTGTTGGAAACACTTTGAAAAAGGTTAGGGGGATTGGACAAAGGGGCGTGGCATCGAAACATAAAAAAAAACTCCAAACGCTATTTATCGACACTCGTTGAAAAATTTTAATCATTGTTCTAATAGACAAGAACATAATAATAATAAGCAATACAATTCCTGGGCACGGCGAAAGCTGGACGGTTACAGCCAGTGAAAAATAAAATTAAATTCAAATTTTCGTCTACAAATAGTATTTTTCAGAAAAAAAACAATTGTAAACGTCGGCAAAAATCGAAAAAACGTCTGAAATTTAATAGAAATCGTCTGAAAATAAATAGTAATCATCAGAAAATCCGATATTGAAAACGTCTGAAGCAATTTTAAAAACGTCTGAAAACAAATACAGTAGACGCTCGATATAGTGAACTAATAAAAACCAGGCGTGTTCACTATATCGAAATCGAGCGAGAGTTTTTAAATGTTTATCAAAGCTTAATTTGATATAAATATATGTAATTTTTTTCAATAAAGAATGAATGAATTCAATTTTTGAAAAATAATTTGTCACCTTCATTTGTGTCTTTTTTAAATTCAATTGCACAGATTTTTCTTGTAAGCGTTTCATAACTAAAATATTAGAAAAACATACAAATGAACGGTAAATTGTTCCGAAAAATAGTTGACATGCAGGCGCATTGCAAAACTGGCACCTTTTTCGTTGAATTTTGCGAAAAAAAAGTGTGAGTTCACTATATCGAGATTTCCATAGTTCACTATTTAGAGTAGTCTGTGTAAAATTTTTGTTGTTCACTATATTGGCATCGATGTTCCAAATTTTACATATTTAACTCCCATTTATTGTCAAGTATGTGCATTGAAGCACTTTTAATTTACTTTTTTCGAACAAAAGTCATTGGTAAAAACATTTCTCCACTCTTTTTTTTAGTAAATATTTATTTTTAAAAGTTACCTAAGTCTTTCTTTAGGCTCCAAATATTTCTTTGCCAAGTTTACATTGCGATTGGTTTAGAGGTTTAGTCGTAAAAAAACAAACAAACTGACAGACAGAGTTGCTTTCGTATTTATGACGTAGGTGTGGATTTAATTTGACAGCCGTCAATTGGCATACGAGCTGTAGCAGCAAAAACTGCCTTCGAAAATGGTGATCATTTGTTAAGGTCCATACAGTCGTCGCTGATCGTTTTAAATATCGTTCAGATTAGTGATATTCTGAACTCAGTCGCTGACCTTTTATATTCGATTCGATTGTGAGGTATAGACAGATCACATCTGGACCGATTGTAACGTCCACTCTGTTTTTTTTTGTACATACATGGTCAGGGGTTTTCGGTGAGGAATCCTTTAACTAGTCGAATCTGACTACAGATTAATTGACGAAGTATATATTTGAAAGCAAAGTCGCTCTCCAACTCACAAAACGCTTGTCGTAAGGTTTTCTCTGCGGCGACAGCTGAATAGAAAATCTGCACAACAAAGTATATTCTAGCCGAGCTGGGGAGTTGTGCAGTCAAAAAGGTTAATGTAAGAGGTACCTACATCTCGCCACTACTTGGGGCCTTAGAGGTAAACGAGGTTACTTGCTATGCTAGGTAATAAGGGGTGAAGGGTTTATAACTTATGCGGCTGACAATGCGACTGGTCTTCCTGAAAAACACCCACAATACAACACAATACCTTTGAACAAGCTAGATAAATGGATGTCAACTAACAGCTGGGCTTGATATCAACCTCTCTAAAACAGCTATTATTGATGACCACAAAATGTAAACGTTCAGTTATAGCTCCATCTAGACTTGAAAAGGTAGCTAACACATATTTACAAAAAATTTATAATTTTTGATAGTAGATACGTATTTGAGAACTGAAAATTCATTACGTTACAGGGAAGACTATTGGCCCTATTTTGAGTGTCGATAGTTGATCGTTGATCGACGACTGTGATTGTCGATTGCGATTGATATTTGTCGATTTGACAGTCACTTGTAGTCGATTACAAATGACTGGTTGATGCTTTCTCTTTGAAGTGAACAAATTTTGTGCGTGCGCTAAAATCAATCGACGCAATCGACAATTATCGTGACGATCGCTGATCGACAATCACAATAAGGGCCTTTGTTTTGAAAAAGCAATACCGAGCGGTGATTTTGGCACAACTCTCGAGAGCGCCCAGCTCTCATTGGTCGTTCAATGCGGCCGGCGTTTAGTCATACAATTGTTTCGAAACCCAAACAATACTGGACTGAGCAAGCCCTGGGAATATCCACGAGAATATCGTTGCCGTAGCTGAAAAGTCTCCATCGTCATCGATTAGACAATTAGCAGGCGTTTCGCGCTACCTCGTACCTCGTTTTGGAGAGGCCGACAAGATCATCCGATTTGACAGGTCTAGACTTCTTCCTATGTTTTTTTTTTTTTTTTTGAAGTCACGGGTTTATGTGAACAAGCCGCTGAACTCACATCCGTCAAGAAGTGGAGAACCTATCACCGAAATCGTAACCAACAGTGGCAGCGACCGCTTAAGCCATCCGTCGGTCGGCCGCTTGAATGCCTAATTAAACGTTAAAAACCCCATACATCTTTTTTTAATCTATCCCAAAGGTGTAGAGTAGGAATGTGGGACAAATATATGTGTATTCCCAACTGAAATGAGGCCTGCCGAAATATTGCAACCACTTTGTCGCGGATGAGTCAAATGTACGTTTAATCTTCAGATAGGACTGCAAGGTAAGGTTTCTAATCGACCTTTAAATTCCTTCCATGAGGTCTTAGGATTTTATGGAGATCTTATTCTTTCACCTACTCGCGATGCAATAATAAAACTCATTCAACTCACATTAACCGCGCATACACATGGGAATGAGACACAATATAGAACATGCTATACAAAATAATCAACTAACAACTTTGTCATAATCACTGAAGCCCTTTATCCTCAAAGCGGGACAAATATGTGTAGTCACAATATTGCCTCATCGATTATTTCTGTGCATTCGGAGGCATTCTCTATATACCACTACCGCCTCCTCCTTATCGCTTAGCATTAATATTTAGGCCATCACCATTCTCCAGATGCACTTTGCTCTTGCCTAAATGCACCAGTTGCTTCTTTCCCACTGTCCCATAGAAATTTTTCAAAGAAACATTTAATTGGTAATAAATCTTCCCACTTCGAAGCGATAAGATAATCCCAAAGACATTCATGTCAACACAAAAATGTCGCCCGGCCTTCCGTTCAAACAAAAACATTTCGAAACTGCTCTGACTCTGATGGAGTTGAACATGAACACGCTTAGTGTGCCTCACATTGACGAGTAGAACGCTTCCAAAAATAGCCCTCCCCCGAAAAAGGACAATCACGGAATTGGGACAACGCCGAAAGCGTGCTACTCTACATAGGCGTCTATTTTTAATCATCCTAGTGTGTGCGAAAAAGAAAGAAACTTGGCCTGCTTCCTTGGCGTTTGCATGCCAAAGCGGAGCACATCCAATAGTCGACAGTGGGAATTTTAACGATTCCCTGTCATTAACGGATGCCATCAGCCATTGCCATGTGTGCCGGCCATGACCTATGGGAATTCGCGGCGGCTTTTCTAGGACGCGCGTTCCCTGATGTTTCTTTATGGGTCGTTTGTCATTTGATTTTCGTTTTTTTTTTCGCTCTCGTGACGAGGAGGGAGTGTTGCTTGATTTATTGCGAGTCAGGGAATCGGGAGGAGAACACCATGACACTGGGGCGGGCGGTATGTAGGAAGTACTTGTATAGCCAAGCCACCAGCACCACCATAATCATGGTACGAGTTGAGCATTTTGCACGCAACTCAATGGCGACGTTATCCATGACTTGGCGTCGCGTGAAATGACAGTTTTGCGCAACCGTCGGTCGGTCGCCAGCCATTAAGACTTCCTGTGCCGTCGTCGTGTTCGTTCTGCTGTGCGTGTGTGTTTATTTTTTTCGCAATAAACCCTCCCAACGAGGCAGTACAGTAACGACGACGACATTGTCCAGCATATCGTAGCTTAAATAATGATCCTATAAAATCAAATCGGTGCAGTAAACTTCAATCAAATTATAAATGCAACCAGAGTACGTCGACGACGCGATGTGCCCCCAGGCTGCTGCTCCGCACGATAGTAACAACTGTGACAATGTCAATGCTAAGGGCATTGTTGTTATGCATCTTTCCTCCTTTCTGAACTCTTGCGCGAACTCCCCCTATATATTTGTGCGCGGATTCCTGCGCGCATAGAGACATAAACAATCGTCGCGATGCGATCGTCCAGTGATATTATATGTGGATCGAGTTGGAACGCACGCGTTCCTACGCTCCATTTCCTCCAGCAATAGTATAGCTAGGTATCTGCGTCTTTTTCTTCTTCTTTGTGGAACTATTGCAACTGCAGCTCCTCTTGTTGATGTCATCGCAGTTGTTGTTGTTTTTGTTGTTGTTTATATGATGCACCCGACATGTTCTTGTGATTTTGCAAAGAAAATCGAACAAAACTTGGCAGAGCCCTCAACTTTCTTTGTTGCAGTTCCTGTTGATGCGGCAGTTGCTGTAGCACAAACTATTTAGGGAGCGGTGCAGTATATCTGGAAGACCCACAGCACAACAACAACAACATCTTCATCGTCATCATCATCATCATCATGATCATGACCATCATTAGGACCGGCAAAGACCTTCTGGCCAAGCCTATATTGTGATTTCTACCCGCAGATACACAGAGTATATATGTAGATAGATATACCGTGACTTGGCTTTATTCCTTGAGAGGTCCCTCTCTATACTGCATCTATGTATCTGCAGTGCATAGATGTGCCTTTCTTGCGCTGGAGAAATCATTTAACGTATAATGAACTTTTATTTATAACTTTTCTGTGTGCAATTGAAGCACAAACCAACAAAAACAAAAAAAAAAAAAAGGAAGAAAACGCAAGACCAACAGGATTCTAAAGAAACACCGAAGCCGAAGCAGAGAAGACTATTAACAAGAAGATGGCTGCGCGCGCAGATGCCAACCCAAAGTGTGGGCTTAATTTGAATTATTTATCAAAATAAATGCACTTGAGGATGAAATTGTTTTGATACTTCATACAAGAGGGAGCGGCGCGGCGCGGTGTGAGAGTGGATTATATATATTTCACCAAAGGGCTAGTGGATAGCAGTAAAGTGAGACAAATAGGACGCAACTTTGCAGATGATAGACGCTCTAGTTGTGCGTGCCAATTAATTTCTGAGTCATGTAACTTCCGGTCGAGCTGACAATGTGGAAATTTGAGTCTTCTGTGGCGAAGTTGGCAGCTATATCAGTGTTCGAGGCAGTTGTGTAGAGAATTTGGAGAACTTTGAGACTTAGAAACCCCAGGGACGACAGGTCTGTGAACGAGACGCATTTAAGCCGTTCGCAGTGTCAGTTTGTGATTGTCTTAAGATCAGCTCTGCAAAAATTCGCCGTCAAACGGTTGCGATCTTTGCCAAAAAAGACGGGCACTCACTCTTCCGAAGAAAAAAGTCAAAACGCGAGGGCACACAATTAAGGGAAGAGATAGCCCGGTTCTCAGCCTCCAGTGGCACACTCCAAGTTGGTTGAAGCTTGAAGTATCCTACTTTGCATGAGGACACCACTCATGACGCCTATAAAGCTAGGTCTTCCTCTACTGCTTTGTCCCTCTGTGTAATGCTCGAAGACTCTACGGGCATGAGCATTTGTTTCCATCCGTCCTAGATGGCTAATGAAGCTCAATTTTTGAGCAGTTAGATTTCGCTGTACAGCGTAGTAAAAAAAAATCGGACTGGGACGATTAAGGTCTTATATACAGACTCTCCTTAGTTGTTCGGGATAGGGCTATACTATACTCAATTGCCTTCTCAAACCAAAGAAAAAGGTGATAGGATGGCAAGAAACTTTGTTTACCTAAGATGCTATCAGAGTTTTTAGCAGAGCTGAGGTGGAAAAAGTTCCTTACAACCTCAAATGAAGAGCTGTCGATTGTGACGTTTTGTTCTATTCGTCGATGTTGGGTGTCCCTCGTTGACCTTTAAATTTAAAGTGATGTGAACACTAGACGAAGAATTACTCCGTCTCTACCGTCGCAATCGTTGTGTGCATAAGACTGATCATTCTGAGAAAGCCTGGCGTAGGTTCGGGAAAACCTGCTTTGAAGCACTTGTTCATCGGCGAACTGATGTTATGTACTGGATGCAAGTTCGATCCGAGACCCAGCTTTAACGTTTTTATTGATTTGTTAAGCTCACACCTCAGTTTCGAAGTGGTTAAGGTTTTAAGCAACAACTTGGCTGCCATTAAAGATGCATAATGCTACTTCCCTAAGGCCCAACGCACACAGCGCAACTGCAAAAAAAAAAAAAAAAATTAAACCTGTTGGCAACTCGGGTTACAGACCAGTTACAGTCGTCATGTTTTTCAACCTGTCTGTTGTTCGCTCATCTTCGACAAACTAGAAACTGAAATCAATAGGCAACCCAACATACAAATCAACAGACGACTGGTTACAAAGAAGTTTTTGTGAATTGCCAACGAGTTTTCAACCAGTAGCGTCGTCTGCGGTGTCCCATTTGATTAAAATAGTTGCCAAATCGCATCGCTGATGAGTTTTTTTTCCAGTGGCTCCATGTGCATTGGGCCTTACACATGACCATTATATACGCATTGCATTGCAATATGGACGGCAGATGCTTGCCTCTCTAGCGAGAATTGAAATTTGATGTTTCGATCGAAGCCAAGGCTCGTGAAATCAAGGAAATTTTACTGTTTAGTTTCCTCAGTAGGCACATCTATAAAACAGAGGTCGTAGAATATATCTCACACCATTTCATCCAACTCCCAATGCGAGTACCAAAAGCCGCCTCTTCTTATTCAAGAGGTAGCCTTGAGCGTGCGTAGCTTATGATAAATCTATCAAGGAAACAGAGGTTCATCAAGGCAACTAGCATCGGATATAGGGAAGGCCTCTAAGCAGTGCAGATAGTTCTTCGAAATATGGCACAAACGATGCAATAACACAGTAGGTCCAAAGGACATTTTTTTTTTGTCAAAAGCAGCCTTCCACTGTCGAAAGACGGACAATACTTTCGAGGGTTTTAAACTGACAACTGGCTATCAACGATTATTATCCCAGTTGGTAAGATTAAACGCACTGCCATCCGTGATAGCTTGGTCTTTGAAAAGAAGGTTGTGTTAAACTTAATGAATGTTAAAAATGTTGTCATTCTGCACCCTGCGCAAGTTTTTTTCTAACGTCCCAACTGAATCATAGTTCGAAACATCTGTCAAAGTTCAGGCAACACCAATTATGCCATGAGAACTCCTCTACTAATGTAGCTGTCATGTCAGTCTAATCGTCACGTCAAATCTCACGCACAACCAAATGCGTAGCGTCCGTACAACAATTATCTGCATTTAAATTGTTTTCGAACAATTGCAATCAAAATTTACATGCGATCCGCACAAACTTCTTGTCTCCACTCCCATTAGGCAAGCGACAGAGACACACGGTCCCAACGCTCGAATGACATAATGACAAAGTCATTATTATTATTATTATTCCTCCATCGGCGACAACGGCTAAGCCATTCTTTTTGTATTCACATGACGTCCTCGTCTCTAGCCCTAGCGCCAATGATCTAAACGTTGGTCAAGCCATGGTCTACGGAAATTGCTTCTTAAATAGCGTGTGCTGATGTGTTCCCTGTCGTTGTCGTACACACACTTCCTCCTCACAGCGAAGTAAGAAGACAATTTCAGGGTAAAAAAAAATGAAGGGATAGAAGCGCTGTATCTTTGGGAAAGGTACTACTCGCTGTAGAACAACACACAGATGTGTGTGCGATACAAACGAATGGGTATTAAATGTATCGGCGGCTGCTGCTACTGCTGCCCCGGAGAATTAGATTAGAAATTGATGTGCATGCGCTACTGCTGCCGTTTTATCGCTGAAAGGTATAGATAGATTTTTGGATTAGTTGCTTATGTTGTTGTGGAACGGAAATGCGAGCTTCGCTTTTACATATATACACGTACGTATTATCTTTCAAAAGATTCTCTTGGCGTGGCAGAATCTCTTCCTGTCCTAAGGGCTTTCATATGTGTTGCTGTGTCGTGCGCATAGAGAAAAAGGGAACACGCGCTTTAATGGACCTTTTCCTCTATCGGAATCGTTTTACTCAATTATCACCGGTAAAAGCAGAAAAAAAAGGGATTGTCCTGGTTTTGTTTTCCTTTTGTAGGAAGTAATAGAATGAGAGGCGGAAAATTAGGTTATATTATGGCGAAGACAATTGAATTGAAGATCCAACAAAGGAGCTGGCACTCTTTTATGGTCTTTTGTTGGCATTTTTGCATTTTAGGAAGAATGTTGAATCTTTTTGTGCCCAATTGCAATAGTTTAGTGAATGGCCTGGTCATTGATAACTAGCGACTGAGGAAGAGGCATTTTTACAGACCTATAAATAGTCAAATTGGGACTCAAGAATAGAGCTCGTTTGCCGTATTGTGATTTGAAAATGTTACCTTACAGACTGAACGCAAGTGCTCTATCCAAAGCTTTGTAGCCGCTGGAATGGTGGGTGGCTTGGATGAAGGCCAAATCCTCTGAAGTGTGATGCAAAGAATGTTCTTAGCTCTAGAATGCAACTCTCTTTCAGATGTCTGATTCTCAGAGCAGATACGAAATGCCATTAAGCATTGTATCGGCTTGCCAGAACCAAAATTGTATCAGGTAAAAATTTCCCAGGATCGTTGGATATCGTAGGAATAGCGTACTGATTGGAATCATTATGACGATGTTCAATGTTGTAACTGGGACTGTTGTCCCCTTCCTATAACAATTAGGTTATTCTGGAAGATCACGTATTACAGCTGTCGTCTGGGGGTCAAAATTGTTAACGACCATAAAAAGCTATTTTCTAAATGATTTTCTTTTCGGTTATATTATAGTCAGATCTCATCAACCTTTGTCAGACTCCTTAAGTTCAACATTACCCTGCTAGTTCTGGAGGTCTACCTTCTCATCGACAATCGTCTAAAAAGTTAAGTGATTTGGGCCTTGGTGGTGTCTAACGAAACCTTTAAAACTTGCAAGAGGAAAAAAGAAAATAGCAACACAAAAATGCTCTGTCGAAAATGATCGCCCAAATGAGTCGCATAAGTCTAACCTGGGCGCTTATTCCCAAATGCGCGGCAGATCGCTTTTCATGGCGGATTGATATTTTTGTATTTCCAAAAGCTGTCAAAAGCGATAGCTATTCAGGTGACGGATTGCTTGCGGATTTATTGCCAGCAATCCTCACATAAGCTATCGCTTTTGAGTGGATCGAATCGCTTTTGGAAATATAAAAATACCAATCCGCCATGAAAAGCGATCCGCCGCGCATTTGGGAATAAGCCCCGGACCTCTTCAGAAGGTATTCGATTAACGATTATCAACGATGTCGTCAACAGGACCTACAAGACAAGACAACAAGTACTTGTAGTGCCAACGAATTTCTACAAACAAATTTCTGTCACACAGAGTTGGAAGTCCATAATGCTGACAATTTAGACAAATTTAGCAGGCACTCAACAATGCTTGAAAAATTATCGTGTCGGTGTCAAGACACAAGTCCCGTAGAGGTGAAAAATTAAACCTAATATGGCCGCCAAAAACTCTCACAATGGCACCATAGAAATCAAACGAAGAGTTGCCAACCGCTGTTGCTTTGACCTAAGAAGGCGATTGACTAGTAAGGCCTTGTCAAGAAATACTATAAGGAGGCTAAGGAGGACTCTCAGCATTCAAGTCCTGCTCTATGGCGCACAAGCATGGACGTTAACAAAGGCGGATGAAGATCTTCTTGGTAGTTTCGAACGCAAAATTCTTCGAGTGATTTTCGGTCCAGTTTACGTTGACGGGCTTTGAAGGAGGAAATTTAACAGCCAACTCTATCAGTCGACTAAGATGGCTAGGACATGGCCCGAAGAGTCTTCGATTCAAACCCGGATGGACAACGCAGTAAAGGAAGACCTCGCCTTAGGTGTGGCGCACAACTGACAGGGGACCCCAACCAACTTGGAGTGCGCAACTGCAAACAGATCGGGCTAACTGGAGAGGCGTATTGGTGAAAGCCCAAGTCCACCCCGGGTTGTAGCGCCTGCGCCACCTAAGTTAGTAAGTAAGTTATCGCAAGACCTTACCTTATCTTCTCACCACATTGGTTTTGGGTTAGTTTTTTTTTCGTGACAAATTTAAGGACCTACAGAATGTTATGCCGAATACAAACGGCTAAACTGAGAAGCTTTCATCATTATAGCATCAACAAAGGAAGACGACCGGAGGTGGGCAGGCCTCACCGGTCACGCAGTATCCACGGCACTTTGGCCGCAATTCGACCGTAAAAGATCTAGGGAAATATTCAAACTAGGCAGGGAATAGCTCAGGACATTGACCGGTATCAGGGCACTGTCTTCTTCGAAAACATGCCAAAAGGGTCGAGCTGGCAAACCCGGACACTTGCTGTTTCATAACACATATAAAGGGTGTTTTTTATTTTTAGAGGTATAGAATTTTGAAATGGAATAAAACAAAGATAATTTTTTTAAAATGAAATTTACTTTATTCGAAAGATAATCTTCTGGCATTATAATTTAAATATGATTTCTGGCATATGACCGCCACGGCTGGCTTGGACGTAGAAAAAATCTAGAGGTACAATTTTCGGTGACTTTTGCAAACATTTATGGCCGTATATCGGCAATAACGCAGCGAATGTTGTCCTCCAAGTGGTCAATCGTTTCGGGCTTATCGACGTATACTAACGACTTTACATATCCCCACAGAAAATATTCAAGCGGCGTTAAATCGCACGATCACCGTAATTACCGACATTTCAAAAAAAAAAAATCAGCAAAATCGGTTGAAAATTACGGGCGACAGAGGGAAACAGTTTTTTCCACTTTATTTTATATATATAGAGATGTAAGCACAATAGATACATGCACTTCAGAAACAACAGATATGTCAGTTTTAGTTGCCTTTGTCCATATCAAACCTTAATTTACAAAACAAACAACCTTCCAATTCCGCCATTATTCACTACAACCTTTGTCAACGTTATCAAGCCTCGCGTAGGTACATCAAGAACACTCTTTTCGACTTCGCAGTAAGGTTCATTTTCATTATACGTAGTATCTACAACCCACGCAACACTGTTGTTGTCTAAGACAACAATGCATCAATCATCGTGAAAAACCTAAAAGAAATAGCAAAGCACACACAAAACGGCCTCGTCGTCGTCCACTATTCGACCAAACAAGGACATGTCCCATTTATCCAAGAAACTAAACTCTGGCACTTGATGAAGTATGCATCAACAATTCCAATAAAAAAAAAACACCGTTTTATGGCAAAACAAAGCCGATAATCATATTGATCTATACGTGATGGACATACAGACGGACGTGTGTGCGCGCATTGAAGGAAATAAAAATTCATAAAAGGGAAACAACAGAAAAAGTCCCAATCCCAAGTCGACGACGAACGACCGACTTTGGCAAGAAGACCTGCGTGAGAAGGAAAAGTCCACAAAAAGAAAAAAACGATGGGAAAAACCACATAATTGTCCGAAACGCACCAAAAGCAGAAAGAATACGCTATACATACGCACAGTGGAAACGCATTCAATGGCGTTTTGTGTTTACCTTTTTTGTAATTTTTTTTTCTTTTGTCCTTATTTTTTGTTTGTAGGTATTGTGGTTCTTTTTTTCGTTTTGTTTATTTCATCAGCACAATTGATGACAATGACAGTGACAATGATGATGATGATGACGAAACAGAACTCTCTCTGTCAAATCGAAAGAACTGACAGTATACAGATTACAGATACAAAAACAGGAAGCACCCTCCTGTAACGGTAGACAACAAGAAAGAAAAAAAAAAACACCTCACCTTTCTGGTTCACTGATTTTGAACAATTTTCGACGTTTGGCGGTTGGTTGCTATTGCTATTGTTTTGTCTTGCTGCTGTGTTTGGAACAAAATCCAATTAATAGACTCCGTGGAGCGCGACGCTCGACTGTAGGTGTTTATTAAGATATTTATCACACCCGCAAAATGATTTACAACAAAACAAGACGCGACGACGCTTCGACGAAGGTTCTATTTTTGGCCAAGAGTTGGTTATTCCAGTTGCAGAATGAAAAAAGTGGATTTATCGGACGCACCCTGTATCTGTCTGTCTTTTATCATGTTTTGCGCTGTTACTTGTGAGTTTCCTGTTTTGGTTTGTGGTTTTTATTTTATCCTCGTTTATCATCATCATCATCATCATCCGTATAAGGATGAAGAAACCACCTCCACTCATTCTGCGAGACTCCTACGACTCGCGGGCTCTCCTCGGTGACATGACGCGTTGTCGTTTATGTATACATTGAAAGTTCAATGTGCTGTCGCGTCGCTTACATAATGAATTCGAAAAAAAAGGATGCACACTTAGACGTGTTGAAGGAAAGCAGATGGAGGATGCCTAGGTACTCGTATACAGAGGTGTTAAATGAAACCTTCCGGTTTGAGGAACTTGCTACGAGATGCTAATAGTTTATTTAAATGTCCTCTGACTGATAGATATTTATAGGTATCCTTAAATTTACTTTTTCATGGTTAAGGTTCTGTGCACAGATAGACTACGAGTATTGTGTGAGGTGACAGATTTAGTTAGCACGTTGGCAGTAAGGCGGAAATAGGGAACACAAATAACCCCAAGGATAAACAAAGGATATCAGTGTAACGCGATGGTGCTAAATCAGGCTCATAATCATTACGGCAAACATGCAACCAGCAAAGGAGAGTGATTCGTGTATATTCCTCACCATCTTTGGTACAGTTTTATCTGCGGCTATATGGGTAAAGGAAAATGCATGTCGGATAGGTTCAAAAGGCGGTTAATTTATTAAATTTATTGGAACCTATCACCTACCTAACCATTTGAACTTTGTTTGTACATTGTTTGATATAATGTAAGCAGTCAAAAGACCTTAATTCGAACAATGGCGTGGAGGTTATACCAAACTACGATCAGGCTCTTCTTGGTTAGGGACTTTTGCAGATAAACTTTTTTTTGTAGTCTGCATAATTAATCAGGGTCTTATTCCCAAATGCGCGGCTGATCGCTTTTCATGGCGGATTGATATTTTTGTATTTTCAAAAGTTGTCAAAAGCGATAGCATTTCAGGTGACGGATTGCTGGCGTATTTATTGCCAGCAATCCTCACAATAGCTATCGCTTTTGAATGGATCGAATCGCTTTTGGCAATATAAAAATATCAATCCGCCAGGAAAAGCCGCTGACACTCACCCACCTAACTCCTGGTTCTGTCTATAAGCTAAGGTCTTATCAACGGCTTAGCTGAAAGTTGATGAAAGTTTTTGAAAACAATCCAGCGTCTTGAAATACTATATGCATTTCTAATCATTCGTCCATTACTCCCTTAGACCAATTTCTTGACTTAACATTTCCGACATAAGTTAGTATTTTTGTTTTTGCCTTGAAAAATGAATTTGTTGCCAAGGAATAAGACATGAAATTAAATTTCTATACTATCGCTTTAACGAGACAATTTAGTGAGATCGTATTTGAAGTTGATCTATCTATACGATGACAGAAACAAATTGACTGCACCACGAGCCATCCGAGTGTCTTTTCTCCGCCATACTTTTTTTTTTTCTTGAAGGTTCGCACAAACTTTTCTTCTTCATCTTAGACGCTGGGTGAAATGGTTATGTTATGTTTTCCAAATGTTGGAATGGATTGCTGATAACTGAAATGCTGAATAATCTGCGCGGTGAACATGTGTGTACCATTCTTTGTCAAAAATTGCAACGCCTTGATGTGATCATCGATTCTGACGTCACTTAAGCGTTAGACCCCACACATGCCAGCTTTGTCAAAGAATCTACACAAATTAGTCACATTTTCTTCCAGCAAAATGCAATTCCAAGCCTTATCCGGCGTAGACCTTTTTGATAGCTTGTTGATCTTCTGGAGAGCAGCTTTAACTATGTGATCGTTGCTTCATTTGTAAACAGCCCCAATGCCCTTTCTTACACATTACTTGAGCGCCTTGGAACGCTTCTGGTATGACGATTCGATTATTATGAATGTCATTATGAATCCTTAAATTTCCCTAAAATGGTATCAGCTTCATTTCGCTATTTGGGAGCTTAGCAGTCAGATTCTTTATGGATCTTTAAAATTACGCGATGTTAGTCCTACAATCAAATCACAGAATTTGTTTTTGATATGAATCTAAAATCAGAATAATTCTGTGAATGTATCTTTTTCTTTATCTTGCATTTTATTAGGGTTTATGTGATTGTCAACTTTTCTTCGTTTCCTAAATAAAGACGTGATCCGTTATTCAAAACATGTATTTAAAAGAGTTTTTAACTAACAGGTGCTGACTTAAAAAAAAACAATTTTTTCGAATTGAGACACGATTCTATTTTTCTATTTTAGAGGCAACACAGACTTACCACCATTCAATCTTTGGTTTTACCCTTAAGACCAAAAAGCATTGCCTGTATGCTTAGGGGTTAGAATAAATTTTATTTTCTGTTCATTCTCTGTAACAATAAAACACAACTCTTCCATATTTTTTTTAATCTATAGTGAGTCTCTTCCCAATTATCTTGCAATTGTATCCCCCTTAATGTCAATTTAAGTGTCGCATAATTTCAATCCCTCTCTATATCGAATGCTAGTATCCCCTCAAGATTGCAGAAAGTAAAAATTATTCTTGCATGTAGACCTACATAAATCACGACTAAAATGACTAAACTGTCTTCGTGTATAAAATATTTGATGGCAAGTTCTTTCCCCTAAAAACATATATCTTTGGCTCGTTTTCTGCCAAATGGATTTGATTTTCGCAGGCGTTTTCTTCCATGCGTGAATATCATTATGAAGACCATTATGTCATTTCCTTTTCTTTTTGAAAATCGTCAGTAGAGATAGTGATATTCCATGTGTCGTAAATTTGCCTGCCAAAAACAAAAAAAAAATTAAAGAAATATTCCAACAAATGTTTTGAAGTGGTTTTATGTCTTTACTTGTAGAGCGAATTTAATTATTTCTTATTTATAACTTAATTTTTATGCAGAAAATAATTTGGTATATCTTTCTTTTTTTTTTTCAGGTAAGGAAATTCATGTTTGGTATGCTGTTTAAAAAAGGTTTTACATAAAAGTAAGTGTTTTTTTCGAAATCTGCAATCATTTTGTATGTTCAAACGATTCTGGAAGCCTGTAAACAATCAACGAAATTTACCCTCTCACGAGGCCTGCGTGGCAGCTGTGTACACTGTGTTTCCAATTTACTCGATTTCGTAAGATTTTGTATGTTTTCAGTGGCTCTATAAATTATTTTTTCCAGCGGTAAAACCTGAATTCAGTTTTACATTGATTTTTCTTTTAGCTCAAAACAGTTGATAATAAATTCTGTACGCTATTGAATTCAGTTTTGAGACACTTCAGGAACGATCACATAGAATCAGTGTCAGTTGAGGAATTTTATTCAACTGACAGCCGTATTTAACTGACAGCTGTTACATACAATATATGACCTTAAATTATATTATTCGTAAACACATTTAGGTGACTTCAAGATGAGAAGAATGCATTTTTAAAGAGTTTGTATTTTTCATATCTCGAAAACGGTTTTAACGTATTTTTTTTAATGTGTATCTATTAGAACATGGCGTACCTACCTACTTACGTTTTTAAGAACGAATATTATTCAAAATGGTACATTGAATGTTAGTATTGTATTTTAAAAGTTGTCCACTTTTTAAAACCTGAAATAGGTGGTCCTTAAAACACAGTGCATGCCTAGTTTTTGACTCGAAAATGCAACAGAAACACATCCACTGTCAGGGATTTACAGATAAACTTGACCGCCGGCAAACAAAATTTTCAGCTCAAAGTGAACAAAATGCGAATTGTTTGGTACAAAACACCAATTTTGGCCATTAAGTCAGCGATCGTCAGTAATATATAGGAAATAGGTGACCAAACAAACGTTGTCCTATCCAAATTTCAAAAAAATAAAAATTGTTTTCTTTTTTGATCGTTTTGGGAATTTGTAAACAGCTATTCGAAATGTATAAACAAAGTAAAAACTAAGAAAAAACATCAACCAACACGAATTTATATGTATTTTGTATTTTGATCGTTGTTTTGATTGTTTGTTTTCGTTCATTGGAATGCCTTCTGATACACGCCATTTCGTGTTTTGTTGTCTGGTACGTTTTTTTATATGGGAGATGCTAAGCCCTTTTGTCCAATTTTGACCAATCTTCACAGGAACACTTCTGGGCCAATATACAAACACCGTGACAGGAAATTTTTGGAAACTGCAAAATGTTTCTCATTGCAATTACACATTTTTATATATTTACGCTTTTATAATTAAGCCACAAATCCTAGCTCAACACACTTTTATATCGTGCCAGAAAAATAAAAGGGAAAAACATAGAGGAAGAAGGATACTTTAATAAGACTGCAGATGACGACAAAAAGAAAATACAGAACAGTGAAAGTTAAAAGTAACAGGAAGAAATAAATAAATCTGTACCGATACCATTGAAAAAGACCAGGAAGATACCGATATTCTAATTAATTAAACCTAGCCTTTACCTAACTAAACTAGAACTTAAAATAACTCCTAATCTTAACCTAGTCTACCTTAAAACTAAACTAGCAAAGTGTCGATTTTACAAGAATTAAAAGCCCCTTCAAGGGTTAAAAAATATTGCTTGAAAAGCGCAAATTTCTTATACTGAATTCCCTTCTATAATTTACCTAAATTCTTATATGTAAAGGGTGTCCCATAATTCACACAAAATCTGAATTTTGCGCCATTTAATAGTACAGTGATGCCAACGGAAAAATAGATAACAATGTGACAGCTATCAGGTCGGAGTTTAGTAAAAATGGAGCGCTATAAGAAAGAACGATGCATTTTCATTGTTGAGCAACATTTTAAAAATAATGAAGGTTTGTCAGCTATTTTCCATCTTCCATCTTGATGGCTTCAGAAAACCCACGAGTAATTAATTGTTTAGAAACAAATGCATCCACAACGCGTGACTGATTGGTGCGGATCTTGGGCTGGAGACATTTTCGGACCATTCTTCTTCAGAATTTCGGCTGGTCAGCCAGTAACAATTAATGGTGTTCGTTATCGTGACATGATAACCCAGTTTTTAGTGCCTAAATTGCCAGATATGGATGTGACCAGCAGCATGTGGTTGCAAAAGGACGGCGGCACATGTCAATAGCCAGAGAAACATATCAATTATTGCATGAGTCATTTCCTAATCGTGTAATCGGCCGTTTTTGCGATCAGAATTGGCCATCCAGATCTTGCGTTTTAACGCCATTGTACTTTTTTCTTTGGGGTTTTTTGAAGTCAAAGGTGTATGCAAACAGGCCCACGACCCACAACCCACAACCCCTTGAAAGAGGGAATTGGAAGGTTTACTAATGAAATTCAGCCACATTTATGCGAAACGATCATAGAAAATTTCAATAAAAGAGTAGGTACGTACTTGCCAGGAAAGCCATATGGCGGCCATTTATCCTATGTGTATTTTCCATACATAACCCCAATCTGTATAAATCAATAAAAAAAATTTAAGCTTTCTAATTAAAAGTCCGCCAAAAGTTGGCTTACATGATTGACATTTGTACTTAGCAAATTTTGACAATGACAAAATTATTAATACAATGCTAGAAAAGTACTAGATCAGTTATTTGTACAAATTTAAGAAATAATTTTTCCGAATACATAACTTCAATCTTAAACAACTGCTGACCTTTGCATAAATTTCCGTTGGAACACTTGCTTCTTTTATGAATCGAGAAGCCTTTCAAGCATCTAGAGGAGAAATGACAAAAGGTCTAATTCTAATGCGTTTCGATGAAGTGTGACATGGTTTGGGTATAAATAAAGACTTATTTTAGGCAACAAAGCTGGCAGATTTCTTTCAAGGCCTTGGGCCTTGAACTCAACCGCCCATCGCACTTCCTTTGTTGTTACGAGATGCCCTACCTCTTTCTTTATTCACAAGCTAATGTTATCAGAATATCCATTATGTGCCGAGACCGTTGGTGTGCTGCTTCGACTCTAGAGCTTCAGAAACGTGCTTACTACTTTCTGTCGACGATTGCCAGATTTTCTAATAAAGGCGGAAACTGACTCGTCTTTAGCCATCATTTTACGGAGTCTGCAAGTTTTACTACTCGTAGTATTTGCAGTCAACACACAGAGTAGCTTCTAAATTCTAAAATGTACTTTTAGATTGCCAATTTAATATTTTTCATGCTCAGATATAAGTAAATGTCAAATTGTTATAAAAAAAGTCCCAATAAAGAAACTGAATCTTAATAAAAAAAACTGTCCATTATGTTCGACATAACTTTAACCAGATCCGCCCCAAACTGTGCTACAAAAGTAAAAAAAAAAATGCTCACGCATTTAATGTCCGACTGAATTAAATGACTGCAACTGTATTATAGGTAATCCATTTTTAATAAAGACATTTAGATCGTTATTCGCACCATCCTAGTCCTGCCTTCATTTCTAAGAAGCTCAAAAACCTGATCTTCTCCATACTAATGGCACTAATTTACAGATGTACGAGCAATATAACATTTTTTTTTTGCTGAATTACGCGTAATCACTACGGACTACCATACGAAACAATTCTTGGACCAGTTCTATTTCCCACCGACTTGTACACTCCCATTAGTAGTGCCCGCAACGACTGCAATTAAATTCCTTTTCTTCGTACGTGCTGATGTAGCACCAATTGCGTCTATAAATCATTTTATAGACATTTCCAAACAGGTTTATCCATTTGCCAATAAATTAGCAAACGTCTTCGGCAGAGTTACGCGTCTTAGTAGACAAATTAATTTTTTAACACTTCTCCTCCAGGAAGATGCTACTTCATCATTATTGTCTCAACCGAACGCGGCGGACCACCGAGAGCGCAAACCCACTCGTTTCTCGATTTCTCTTTATCGTATAATTGCCCTCTAATCAGATTTTAATGTCCAAACAAATGAAAATCACGACATCGCCAGTAATGGGTAGGGGTACTCCGTTCGAGCGGAGTATATGAGCGAACTGCAATCTCGGTAATATTTTCCAAAGACCACCATCATCCGCATGATCAACTGCGAACTGCGACTGATCGATACGAAACGAAGTAACAACGCCACCCTTTGTCATAATTAGATAAAGTTTATATTATCCAAGAAAACCCATAGCTACCGTTTAAAGATTTAACTAAATAATTTATTGCCTCTCGTTAAATGGCAGTTAACCAAACCAGTAGGCATTGTGGCTTTTGTTGTGCTGCTGGTGGATTTTGTTGCACGCCCCTATAAACAAGTATCCGAAGCGGCGGCAACGATGACGGCGATGCAACTGCACTGCAACCCATCACATCCCCGACATTGAATGGTGTTTTTCAAGAAGCCTGGAAAAAAAGAACATGTCGTGGCGTGGCCACTCAATTATGTCGCCGCCGCCGCCGTCCATCGGGCTTAACCATGGTACTGATTAAAAAGACTCCAGAGAAGTTTGCATCTCATAAAATTTGCGGTTAGGCGTCGCGTCGGTCGTCGTCGGTTTGCCTCTGCTGTCCACAGATGCGCGCACACGGATTTGATTTCAATATTAAATTATGTGTTATTTGCGGTTTTAGTGGTTAATTAAGTGGCGAGGATAATTGGAGTAGAAGTGGTGCTGCACACAAGTGGATTAGGTATGTGTTCTTAGTTTTTTTTTTTTTTGCTTATGAAAGAGTACAAGAAACACGTGCGTGCTAACGCCGCGTTTTGAGGTTTATTGTTAGGTTTTTGGACAAAGACAAATTTGTTTCTTTATCGGAATACCGATCTGGAATGGACTGCCATAAAAATAGCTGTTTTTATGGAGACAAATCGGTCAGTAAACACGAGTTCTAATTTTTTTTTTTAGATTACCACACGCTGGGTGCAGTTGTTAGTGTGATGAACTCAGGTTCGAACCTCGGAAAAAACACAAATTACATCTTAAGGTTTTTTTAACAGCGCCACCTCTCGTCAAACAAACAACCGAGAGTATAACTGTCTTGGAAAAGCTTCTTAATTCAGTCGTTCGGACTCTGCATAAAATTGTAGGTCCCTTCCGTTCGTCCTAAAAAAAACTTCGACAAACGAATGGTTGTTAGAGTAGATAGGCCTAGGCACCCTTTGCGCAATCTGTTTATTAATTTTACCAAAAGCTTATCGAAAACATTACGAAAACGTCTCAATACATTTTTGTCATTATTTTGACATTATTTTCGATGTTTCAACATGTTTCTTTCGTGATACATTTCGTGTATATATCCAACCACCATGCTTCGGTGGTTTGGAGTCGATGGCGTAGGAGCGAGAGCAATGGAGGGTCCACTTGAGCAACCTACACCCGCGACCCACTTAATGGACAAGCGGACATTGAAAATGAATGAATGAAAGTTTAAAAAAAAACGTTCAAAATTTGAACTGTCATGTGGACTGCATTTGGGCTGCATTTTCGACATTTGTTGTTTAAAAGTGTGAAAGCACCCTTTAGCTTGAAAATAGCGCTAAATTTATCAAACTTCAAGCTCGTAAAACACAAACCAACAAACAGCTTCTTTTGTGCAATGACTCACCACTTATTCCACTCTTGACATTTACCAAAACGAAATGAAATGAAGTTTAAATATTTGTAGATATGTGTCGCCAACTATTATTTGGGTCTTCCTTCAGCTGCATCCCTTCTTAGAAGTGGTCTGAAAGACTCATCGTTGTTTGGTTCGGTGAAGTTCTTGTCGACTTGGATATTTATCTGAAACGAATTTGGCAGGAATGCGGAATCCCTGGATTTTTTTTTCTAATATTTGCGGGATTACACAATCCTACTAAATTTTTCTTCAGCGGGTCTCCGACAAATTTGTACAAAAAGTTGTCGGTATCGCATCCACCTAGTCAAGTCATCTCTCGCTACTTTGAATAGATCGGCTGATAGGCCATCCGCTCCAGAAGCTTTGTTGTAGTCTTGACAATCATCTTTTAAACGTTAAAGGGATCCTTTTATCTGTCAGCGCACTGATAAAAGTACGGGAACGGATGCACTGTTTCTTTTGTTAAATTATCTGCCAACTTTTTGTATTTGACTGATGATCTATGCTGGCGGGGAATTGATCGTGTCATTTTACTCGTTACTTTGTCAATATTAAATTGTTCTATCATTTTTGACGCGAACGTGTAGACTTTAACTTCCAACGTAGACATTGAGTGATTGTGTTTGTTTTAAATTGTGCATTTTTATCATTATAGAAATCATAATTTTTTGACAGACAAGTCCGCAATAATATTATATTAGATATAATGTATTGCAATTACTACAGACCTGGGAACACTTTTATTTTTTGGATGGTCAATCATCTGTAAGACAAAATTGAAGTAAACCGTTATGTTTTTAACTTTCTAAATCAGTCCATATTATAAAAATTCCAGTTTTTGCAAAGACATCTTCGAAAAAAGTAATTTTTAAGTGGAAATTCCCATCAAAACAGTCAAAGTAAAGTTTTTTTCTTCAAAATTGGTCAGAATTTTTTTATCAATAGCTGGTACGAAATAAATTATTGTCTTTTTTATTGTTTTAAACATAAATTTACCGTTCGAAATCAAAGATGTCACGCGGAAGAATTTTGAAAGCTGAAGAAGGGACAAAAATTACGCAAAAATTACTTCATTCAAAGAATGTGGCATTTCTGAATGTGGAATTTTCAGAAAAATTGACAGATAAACACAGTTATATACAACTTTTTAAGATTAGGTGAAAATTATGAAAAAAAAATTGTTAACCATGCGCATAATAAAAAGCTTACAAATCGCTAGGTGGGATTGATATCCGATGAAGCATGTAGAAAGAAAACTGTTTGCTTCCCAAATAAAGGTCAAACTGAAATTTCAGACGCGTAAGACAAGTCTTAAAAGCTAACCCTAACGTTGTGTACAAAAAAAGATGCAAGAAGCCACCGTTAAATGCAGAAGATAACGCAGGCAACAATACTGAATTTTGTTGAAAGCCACATTAGATGGTCGGGCAAATCATTACGATGCCTCCACCGAAATTGCGACTCATTCTCACTTATTCTTGATGCCGCTCCTTGTCATGCCAGTATGAATGAAATCGATTCGAACCATAAAATTATTATTTTTTCCGTCAATAAAGAGCACTTTTTTTTCATTCGCCTGTCCATCTTATGTGGCTTTCGCCAAAATTTAGGGGGCTAACTATGCACATCGCCGCGAATCGCATAATTTGCGATTTATTCGGTTCGATTCGCGGCGGACATGGCAACTATGCAAAACGATTGTTTGGAATGTCGACCTTCCAAGACATTTCCACAAACTTTCCCATTCATCTGTCAAAACTGCGCGAACTTTAAGTAAACAAGTAAATTGGATATTAAAACAAAAATGTTTTCGATCGGTGTGTAGTGTATTTAAATGCTGAAAGGGATGAAGTCGATGTGTCTTCGAATTTAAATGTACAACGGAAATTAATAAGAAGTGGTTCATTCCCGCTGGATCTTCCGCACGAGTACGATTAATTTGTTTTGAAAACGGATGAAAGTGCATATGTATGAGTTTTTTTTATCTTAGATATGTGCTGGAAAATATAAAAGACGAATTTCCAAGGCGAAGAAGTATTGTAACGCCCATAATATTAAAACTAGCAGCAACGCTTCGATTTCTTGCTGAAGGATCTTATCAACAGACAGTTGGGCAAGACATGCACATCGGACTGGCGCAACAAACCTTTCGCCAGCTGGTCGTGCTCTTTCATAAATTGAACTAAGCAAATGAACTGTTCAGTTGTTGTAGTTTGTTTTTCTGCCCTAAATGCAAAGAAAATATAAGAAATCACAATATTTTTCGCTGTCGTTTTATTACTTACATTTTTTTTCCACCATGCAAATGCACCGCTGACAACTTCATTCGCCATCAAAACATCTATCGCATTTGACGTCGATAAATGACGTTCGCATTTGCATAGTTGCGCGAATGTAATAGAGCGAAGTGCGATAGTATTCGCCGGCGAACTGAATAGTACCAAAATGCGAAATCGAATAAAAATGCGCTTCGCGGCGAAGTGCATAGTTAGCACCCATTCTTGCTGCGTTATATTCTGCATTTAACGGTGGCTTCTTGCATCTTTTTTTTTGTACACAAATAGTTTTTTTCGGACGAAAATCAATTTAATTTAGATGTTAGATGATGGTTAAATTAAATTGTCTCGTCAACATAGCCGTGCGATTGTGTATATTGTGCGATCTCTTTATTATGGCCAAAGTTAATTGCAGTTTCTGTCATCAAGAATGAGCGCGAATAACTACAAAGGCGTACTGCAGAAGGCTGTTTCTTACTACGATAATGTATTTGGACCCATGCAATGGATTTTCCAGCAGGATAACACGCCCATTTGTACCACACGCGTTTTGAAAGAGTCAGTGTATCCGTACCCAAAACGTGCCTCTACAGTAGTGCCCACCTTATTCCCCTGATCTCAATATAATTGAAGCTATTTGGGTATGGTTGTCACGGAAAGTATACGAGTCCGGTAAACAATTTTCAGATGTTAAATCATTAACAGCAGCCATGAATGCCGCATCGAGTTACATTTTCTAGAGCTAGGTACCTAGAATATCTGTTTAACTCACTTCCAAACGGTATTTCGTATTTAATGAAGTTATTTCCAACAAATGCGGCTACACCCACTATTAGCTAAGCCTAACAAGATAGGTAAAAAGAAATGAATTTGAACTGAATTTTTCAACGTTTTGTTATTGATCCTTGCTTCCTTCCAGTTCCAGAATCAATCCTTTGTACCAGACTTTATCAAAAGCTTCTGCTATATCAAGAAATATTGTAGAGCACACATGTTTGTCTTTGTAGAGAAAACCCTAAATAAAACGAGTTGTGCACTTAACCATTTGTTGTAGATTTGAATGTTGTTTAAATGGAGTTCAATGAGTTACTTGTCATCTAGCGATAAATGTAGTAGATTTGTTGGACAACTAAGTCCTCTTTAGCATGGAATATTTTTGGTGGAAATTTATACTCGACAAACATCAATACACATTTCGTAGACAAACACTTTGGTTGCAATCACAGTGAACTCTGGTTCAACCCCTAAAAAAATACAAATTACGTCTCGAGGTTATGGATTTTTCATCTACATAAATTGAGCGTTCTTTTAAATGAACTATTAAAACGCACAAGCCTACGGTGAAGTAATGCAAACAAAATACTACATATAAGTGCGTTTTTGTGTTTTTGGTTGAGTGTAGTAGTCCCTCAAGTAAGTTAGGTACCTACCACTATAATGACCTCATACGTCATTCGTCATACCAAATGACCACAGTTTTGTAGAATACTTCGCACAAAAACCAACCACAGCGAAGTGCGTAGGACTAAATAGGCACGTTGAAAATACATTACGTAGGTACCTACCTATTTTTAGATATATGTACTACGCATCCCAAGAAAACGATAACAAGCGTTCCTCAAA
Source organism: Cheilosia soror (assembly GCA_949372485.1). Classification (NCBI taxonomy): domain Eukaryota; kingdom Metazoa; phylum Arthropoda; class Insecta; order Diptera; family Syrphidae; genus Cheilosia; species Cheilosia soror. The sequence continues at coordinate 36,194,528 of OX443561.1, forward strand.
AATGTATATTGCGCACAAAGTGCAAATACTCAATGTTGCACATTTCTCAACGATGATTTCCCCAGTTTATACCTCGAGTGGTTTATTAATTTTTTATATAAAAAGAAAAATCCCTCCCGTGTCTAGAGTCTACCACTACCTCAAGCAAAAAAGAAAAAGCAGATGTTTTTCGAAATCCCGGCACAATATATCCTCCGTGCATTTGAAACACACAACAAAAGGGGCGACATACGACATATGAAGTGAACGAATGCGAAATGAAATATCACCGTCCTTCATCTACTCCCCTGTGTCACAAAATGTTAACTACGTGCGCGTCCTTTCAGGGACGCTGTTTGCTGTTTTCTGTTTTATTTTTTTTCCATAGAGACTGCATAAATGCACACAGAATACAAAAATCCTGGGTGCGAATTATGCCAAAAGGGGAAAGTATACACACACTTCCAATTCCAATTTACTGCGGATGATGTGATGCTGATGATTCCCAGGACAGCAGCGCAAAGCATGAAAATCCAAATTTTTAATGCGCGCCATACAGATATACCAACGAATGGACTTTCTCAACATCTGTCGGCGGAATGTTGTTGTGCACGCGGGATTTTTGGTTCTGCTTTATTTCATGCGTGGATCTTTGTGGGTTAGGAAATCCCTTTATTGGATGGAACACTGTATGAAATGCTGCTGAGGCTCTGACTCACACGTGTTTGTTGTTCGCAAATGCATATATCTAAGTCAACATCAATGGGACTTTCATTGATCGTGTTTACAGATGCAATTGCATTTACAATCCTGAAATTGGATTTTAATGGGGGTGCATATTGTGAATCCTTTAATGTCGGACCGCCTCCGCCCGTGCTATACGATGGAGGACTGCCCACGATTTTCGAATCCTTTTAGGATGAAATATTATTTATTACTCGATGATGGATAGAAGATTGCTTAGCAAATATAATGTAAACAGCTTTGTTGCGAAGTTTGTTGCCTTGTGATGCATATTGACATTTGATATGCATTTGATGCAGCGCGAGCGCAGGCAGGCACTTGATGGGTTTTTGTTTGATGTGTCAATTTTGACTTTGAACGGATGAGGAGATAGGGAACGCTGTTGAACCTGTGTAAATATGTAGTTGCAAAAAATTGTAAGTCGCTTTAGTAATTTATGCCCCTATTATGTAAGACAAATACACCTACAGTTGAGTTGTCTCTTGGTTTTATATCATTCAAAATTCAACCTTGATAGAAAAATTCTCTGTCAAAACACAACAAATATGTCAGTGGTTGTCAATAAGTTGTTAGTTAGTTTGGGTCGTGTGAAAGTTGGGTTGAATTAAAGACAACTCAACTCAACTAAGTTGAGTTGTGTTCCATAATAGGGGCCTTAGTGATCCTCGGTAGAGAGATACACTTAAGTCTAGGACGTAGGTAGACAATTGCATCGTTAACGTAACGATTTATATCTGAAATATTGACATTGTTGCCCGACTTTGGGTTTGTCGACGATTTTTAAATATTGCTAAATATGTTCTTGTCTATCGGGAAATTCTCATCAATGTTCTAAATTTTACAAATTCCGCATAAGTGTCAAGAAATTGCATTTTCAACATTCTTTTGTAGGTAAGTAGAGCCAATATTGTTTGATACAATCGGAAATCAAAATTTTCAATGATGCATTTCAATGATAGCTATTACTGGGGCCTTAGGCTTATGTCGTATGTTCTCAGAAGACAGTGTTCCGACTATTGTCCTGACTCGATTCCTGGTTAGTTTAATAATTTTTCTAAACATTTCTCAAACGTCTTTCATACCATATGTCCAAAATTTCTCCTCGTTCTCTTGAGAGTTGCATCAGCTTCTTTATCTCCCCCCTACACCAGAGAGTGCTGGTACTCTCAACACGGTCTCACTTGGTTCTGGCTGCATAATGCCTTGAGAATTTTGTGACAGCTTCTGTCTATTTCAGAATTGATATTGATGTCATATGGATTAGAGCTGGCGCCCTTTGTATAGAGCCCTTCTGATTTTCCAGAGATTGTTTAAATATTTGTAGGTCCGGATTTACGACGTATAAGTGTAAATAAATTGCCATCTCATTTGGTTTTGTTATTGCTTCTCTTTGCCATTCAAGGTTAGGTTAGTTTAGGTTTGTGGGCTGGAATGCTCGGTGGAAAAATCAGGTCAATACTGACCCGTTGTGAAGCCCGTCGGGGAAAGAGGTTGTCCCTTACTCATATAGCCATTACAAATGCTCTAATCAGTAGAGTGGCTTTACTCCCAGCTTCAAGCTTGAGTGTGCAAGGCGGGATACTCGCAGAGGGATTAGCTTGTTCTGAAACAGCTGTCGAACCTTGTCTTGCCCATTTGTCTGCTTTCTCATTGCCTTCATGTCCCGGAATCAAGCAGAGCGATACCGTGTGTTCTGTACCAAGAATCGCGACAGCATTTCACAAGCATTTATTTTATTTCTGGTGCAGTTAAGGCTTTTAGTGCTGCCTGACTGTCGATAAAGACCTCCACCTGGAGGTAGTATTATCCTTACCACAGACTCGCGAGCTGCTGTTGTCACTGCCAGAACCTCTGCTTGGAAGGCACTACTATGGTCCGAGGAGGCGTATCGATTTTGATAGGTATACTACCCCAGTGTCCATTTTAGAACCGTCAGTAAATACACCTATGGGTTTGCATGGTAGGTACGAGTCCGTCTCTCCATTCTTCCCTGCTGTGATAGGCGCTCGAGAAAGATCTTTCAAACTCTAGGTATGGCGTGATATTGGCACACGGCCAAAGTATTTCCGTAGGATCATCAAATGACCCGTTTCATTCAATTTCCAGTTTACTCATTCTCAAGGCAAAAAATTGCGGCTGATAGTTGTATAAATATATCTAGCGGAACCAGATTGAGGATAGCCTCAAGTGCTTCGGTTGGAGTTGTCCTCATTGCACTGGTGGTGCTGATGTACGCTAGTCTTTCAATCTTCGTAATGGCCTTTAGGTAAGTGGCCTTATTGGTTGCCGGCCACCATACGAGACTGAGATTGGTCAATATAGGTTTTACTATAGCCGTGTACCTTTACATCCATCAGAGATAAATTTTGGAAGAGGGCCCCCAGGTTTTTCCAAAAAGTTCTACTGCAGATGTAAAAGGCCATTGTAATTTTTTTGATTTTTGTGAAACCCTTCTTAATTCTTTCCCTTAAATTGAGGTTTCCATTTAGTTTTCTGTCCAGAATTGTGACAAGATGCGCTGTTCGACAGGGACAATCCATCAAGTTTTGGAAGATTATCTTATGCTTTCTGCTAAAAAGAACCTGTTCTGATTTGGAGGGTACTGTCGCTAACATAACGTACTATCATGTTGTCGTTCCTTTTTGCTGTGATGTTCTTAAATAGCTTTCTATAGCTTTCATAGCGCCCTCTATGTATTCAAATTCGTCAAAAGTCTAAACTTTCATTCAAATACATGATGGAGTAGTTTCTGTCGAAGGGTAACTTCATGTATGTATATGCCTGCGGGACTCTTTGCAAAAGCCTCTTTTGCATTTGCTCCAAATATGAACGTCAGTAAATCGTTCTAGGATTTGAGCAAAAAAATTACAGAATAACAGTCCGCAGTCTTTTGCTGTTGTATGCCCCTGTCTACCAGCTTTGGGTACAAATAAAACCTTTACTTCCCTACAAGTATAATCCCTGTCGGCTTAGTTTAAGAATGTCACAAGCGCACAAAATCTTGAATTGCTTTGTCCGGTCCCTTATGCATCATGATCCGTAAGTGTACCTTCTGATATAGTCCATTATCTATACTATTTTCTAGTTTTTGAGATCAACTATTTCCACCCCAGCAAGGTGAAAACTGTTGATCTCCGTTAGCCTTTGTACGTCAGGGTTCCCCGGAATGGTGAATGCAGAAAAGAGGGGTTTCTTTCGGCCCATTCTCCGTCATTCTTTTTTTTTTTTTTAAGTAGCTAGGTATACGTTACGCGGTGTCGAAGCCTCGTCTGTTTTCCATGATGCCCTTTTAGATTGTCTAAAAAAGTCTGTGCTTAAATTGCTTTTGCTGTGCTCGGTCCATGTGGTGCCATTTGTTAAAAACTTATTTGCTTCCTTTCTTATTAAACCAATTTCCATGTCCACCATTTCGCTTGGGGCCTTTTTGACTTTTAGTTTTCCGGACTTTAAAGCAAACGTTTAACGTTAGAGAATAGTTAAAAAGCTCTACCTCTCTGTATGAGTTCATTAGTACCGTCGAGACCTAGAACATTGGCAACTTCTGTAAATTTAACCCAGTCTGCCTTTTTTTAGAATTTCTAAGAAAGTTGGAAGTCCTAATTGGAAATGAAGCATATCCATTTGAGTGAGGCCCGTCATCAACTACCCTCCAGTCCCTTATTTATAACCATTTTATAAATATGTAAAAGGTTTTTTTTTGGCGGTTTTGTAATAATGAAATCCACACATCCAAGTGAAAAGAATTTTTAAAACGTCTTATTTTTCGAAAAACTCGTCTTGGAAACGATTATTAAAAAAAAAAATACAAAAATTTAACAAAAAGCAAAAAAGTTTATATCGGTCTTTTGGCACGCCCACTTTTTGGGGGCGTTTTCTTTTTAAAAAACGAAATATACTTAGTGCCTTACCAATAATCATTTTTAATCTTCAGCTTAAATATTTTGACGGTCACAGTAGATAATTTTATATGGAAATTTTGGCCATTGTGACTTCGTAAAAGTTAGCCTGGACACTAAAAATGATTATTAGTACCGCGGTTTCTCTCTTGAGCTTACCTACGATGTACTGTTATAATCCGTAGGTTGAGTAAACTGTGTTGAATAAACTGTGATTTTTTCAATCAACCTTCGCCAGCGTTGCAAATTTACACAAACAATTGGCATCACTTCTAACTTAAAGTACTCATTGTTGCAAAGTTGAATGAACTGATTTTAAAAACGTACAAAAAAACCATCAAAGAAATTCGTGCCTCGTTGTAGATGCTCTGTATTCTAGATTGAGGAGGCAAAAAAGTTTCAAAGAGACTTGCTTCAGTTATTAATGTCAAAACCGTCAGCAAAAAAACGATCAGCATTAGCTATGTAGCGCATCAGCATCGTTTTTGATGATGCACACTTATTTCGGACATTCGATTGTGCCTGCACACCGATTTCTCTTTCACCAGTCAAAATAGACAACTTGTGTCAACCGCCACCATTCCAACACTTAGTTACTTTCTTTGTCAAACATTTATGCTTTCGTATGAATAAAAGCAGGCCATACCCACTCCCCTAGAGTTCTATTTAAAAACGTATCCTTACTTTAATTAATAAAACGCACACCTGCAGCATAGAAGCCTTCCAAGAAGGAAAGTCCCTCCAAATCCCCCGGGGACCGGCCGGCGTAGCGCGGCATTTTGATCGAATTTCGAATTAACTTCATAGCCCTATAGGGAAAAGAGAAATTTTGACTTGACATTGAACTGACATGGGCTTCCGGTTGGGTTTCCTTTCGCTAATGAATATTCATTTCATTAATTCACCTACTGCCATCAGACACAATATATCCGACCACAAAGCGCAACATCGAAAGGGAGTACAAAGTCCTTTTTTTTTTTGTTGTTGTTTGTATACGCTTAGTATGCAAACACTGTTGTGTGTGGTGGCGTATATGAGCGTTAGTCACGTTTGCCATAAAAATGTCACCCGCACAACGTCGAACCACCCTCACTGTGTTGATTCGATTTCGCCGTCATCATTGATCGTAGTCACGTCATTGACCCGTCATCGTCGCGGAACTATCGACTGTGACTCGCGTAATCCGATAGGAGTATCGAATGATCGTCCTTCCCTTCGTTTGCCCTCTATGGATACATGTTTCGAATACTGTCGATAGCGCATCTGTCATTCTGATGGATTCACTTATGTGCAAGCACCCGCAGGCGGGCAGTTTGTTACTCGACAGTCGACACACATGTCTGCATTTTTGATTCTCAATTAATTAGATGAGTTATTTTTTATTTTTTTATAAATGGGGGTCGTTAGTTTCTTTTATCAGAGCATCAGCAAAATTGTTCACACGTCCGTTTTGATGGTTGGGGGCCTTTTATACTTCAATTTGCATTGAACAATGCACTTCCCAGCTTTAATGTCAAACAACGCTGTGACATATACGACGTACAGTATGTGCGCATACATCGCATAATTGGGGGGTATGGAGGTCGAGCGAGTTTCACAATGAAAAGTGAAAATGTCTCATAATTTGATAACGCACGAACAATGACACCCTATTGAGACTTTAAGAAGAGGATACGACATGGCAAAAGACAGACTCAATTCCAGTCAGTGTCGTTGGGGGCCGGGAATGGCATTTGGTGTCTGGGGAGTTACTTGAAGTATCATTACACGTCAGTGGTTGGAATTCTTCACACGTTCACAATTAGAAGAGTGTTCACTGTGTTCGCTTTGGATGTTTAAAGTGCGCTCTTACTTTCAAACAGGAGCTAGAACAAGATGGGAGGTGTTGTAGGTATACTTGTAAGTAAACGCATCAGGAATATTAAAGTGATGGCTGGATGCGTTCATTAGACTGACGTGCGTGGACTCTTTAATAGTTTAATAAGTTTGAGCTGCAATAGTTGTAGGACTAGCCTAGAGCACATTTTTTTCTGAAATGTTTGTCTTCTGAGTTTTGCAAATTAAAAAAAAATTGCCAGTCTGGAAAACTAGGCGATAATATAGTGAATCTCGATAGATATTTAAAAAGCGGATGCTCACAAGTACCTATCCAACAAAAAAACTCGTTTTATATACCCTCCACAGGAAGTTATATTCACTTTGTCATTACATTTGTAATGCCAAGAAGGAGTCACCGGATACCCCATAAAGTATACATATATATTCTGTATCCGGATCACATCCTGAATCGATTTAGCCATGTCCGTCTGTCTGTCTGTCTGTCTGTCTGCTGAAAGCACGATAGCGTCCAAACGAATTGACCTATGCGAATGAAATTTTGTGAGAGGACTTGTTTTTACCATCGTCAGGTTGGCATTGATGGCCTATGTCGGTCAAATAGTTGTGGTATACCTCCAGAACATACAGTGGAGGGTATCAAAGCATCGGCCAGGCCGATGATACACTTTTACTTGTTTTCACTTTGTTCACTGCATTTTCAGCACGCAGTCTCTGGTATTCTTTTACACGATTGAGTATTTGATTAAGAAACGATTCAGACTCACAGATCTACTCATTTTAATAGTATTTCTCACTTAACCTCAATAACTTCGACACACTGACTATATAAACTCGATAAACAAAAAAATGTTGAACAACTGATGGATGATACGTGCAGGGATACTGTACAAGACTGTTAATTCCCATGCAAATTCTAATCAGAACGGACACGAGGTGGAGCGTCGTTATTTCCCACTCACGGCAACGGTTTTCACTTAACATTAACACCTCATGGCTCTTTCCGCCCGAGTTAGTGCTTTACCTCGCGCGTTACTTCCCTTATTTTTGATCCCTATACCAAGTGTTCCGCCTTTTCATTGATCTCTCATAACTCATTCAACCCGAGTTTCACGACACGACGTACACCTCCCCCATTTCATGTCGCTTTTTCGTTCCATCGAAGTTCGGTATTACTAAGAGTCATAAGAAGACTCACTTCTGATCTGCCGCTTTTTCGTGTTACCAGGGTTCGGAATTACTGCCCAACGATCCATAAGAAGTTCCACTTAAAAAACAAAAAAACGGAACTACCTACATATTCATTACTGGGCTCAAATTCTCTGCACAGTCTAAATACATTTTTTTAAGGATCGAAGGGCACCGCGACCTAAAAAATGTATTGTGCCACAGAGTAAGTAACGGAGGAGACCAGGAGACAATTCTTGTTCTAAATAAAGACCTTTTTGGTTATTTTCTAGGGGTTGGTGATGAAATCTTCTTTTCCAAAATCCATTTTCCGAAATTCCCTTTTCAAAATCACGAATACGAAATCCCTTACTCCATAACACCCCCAGAGAAAATCCTCAGGGACAAAATCCCCCATTCTTAGATTTGGTGTTATTAATTCTGTCGCCGCGACACCTAAAAATGGTGTTAAAATGTGAGATATGTATGGCGGCATGCTGCCTGCCCCCCTGCAATGCCCCTGCTTGGGGGGTCACTGTAGGTATATGCAAAGTTTAGTTTGCTTGTAGGAGATTTTGGCATAGGGGACTTCGTCCCGGGAGATTTTGGAAAAAGAGAGAAAAAAAAAAAAAAATTAGAGATTATTTCCAATAAAACTTTTTGGAAAAGGGGATAACGTAGGGATCCCATTTGATAGTTTGTCAAGAATGAAAGTTTCTCTGAAGAATAAGTGTCTTTTTATAGCTCAAGTGTCTTCTGGAATCAAAACTATCTATACAGTCTAGATCTAGACTGTCCTGGGATATTCCAAAACAACTTTGGACTAAATACCGCATCGTATATTCTTTAACGAAATATGGAATGACGAAGCGTTAACTTCAATTTTAGTTGACGGTTTGTTGACCTAGGAACCATCATATTCCGTACTTAATAAATATTGAGTCGAGGAAATTGTGTGCTCATAAGAGTAATGTTTTGCCTGCAAAAAGTCAGTTGTTATCCCCAAGTGCCAGTAGTTCGTCATCATTTAAATCGTCTTTCCTTAAAGCTTGTACCTTGCCAATGTCTCAAAAGATTTTGTCCTCAATGTCGGCAATTATTGCTGGCTTATTGGCATAGATTTAATGTTGCCCAAAACAATAAAGTCCAAGGGCGCCAAATCACTCGATCTTGGCGGCCAACGTTTGCTCTTCGTGAGCTTATGCGACCCGGAAATTTCACTTTAATGTCTGTAGATAATACCCAAACCATCAATTTAAGAACAAACTAACTTGCCCCCCTGCGACCCCTCTGCTTGGGGTCACTGTTGGATTTGAATGTTGGGAGTAAGTTTATTTGTGACTTAGTTCATAAAGAACAAAGTCCCACTAGTATGTTTTAATTGATTCTTATATTGGGACTATGTTCATTCTTAGTTGGGTCTTAGTTCCTAAAAATCATGGAAGTTAGTTCATATGAACTAAATCCCAAATTTTCTGGGACTTAGTTTCTTTTGGTTAGTGGGAGTTAGTTCCAGTTGGGACTTAGTTCGTAAGGCCTCCCTGAGAACGTTGCGAAATTAAGACGAGCAACTGAATTATTGTTTGAGAGAATTACATTAACAACATTAACATTAGACACAGTCACTTTGGTAGGAATGATAGCTATTTCGAACTACACCACTAATTCATCATCAGACTCCTTTGAAGTGATTGTTTGAATAGTTTTGAATTCTGACACTTGGGAAGACATTTCTGTTTTCCCCTATCAGGAAGTGAACTTGCACAAGCACTTCGATTGTTCTCAATTGACCAAGTGACTACCACTTGCGCTAATTGAGCGACGAGTACAAGCCTGCCAACTGGTGATTAGAACGGAGACGAGCAACCGCCAGCGATATTTTTGGTGGACCGCCACCGATGATTAAACCACTTTTCTCCTATCTCTTCATAATACCCGATTTTTTAACTCGAAAAGCCGCTAATGAGGAGTCTAAATCAGGCACAGGAAGAAATGGTGAAATCAAATCGGACATCTTTCCTCTACCCGAATAAGGATTGCTCCTGATGAATTAGAGCCGGCGGCGTAGCGACGGAAGATTGAGATCTTGAAGGGTTCACTTAAGCATCCTACACCAGCGAGCCTTGTAAGGAAAATACGGTTTGTGACGCGTATTATTCACCCCTATCGTGGAATCCGTCGGAATTGAGTTTCACTTCACCTATTCGATTCCCTTTCACCTTCTACTGCTATCGTGGAATCCGCCGGAAAAGTTTCCTTATCGACACGTTTTTGGGAAAGGTAGTCTCACTGTCAAACGGCTGTCTTTCATTTGTGAACACAAATCCGTGTAGCAGCATTCGTCGAAGGTTATAAAAAGTTTGTTTCAAAACTGATTTAAATAAAAAACAGTGTTTATTATGTAATAGTGTATACGTTAGCTCAATTCTTGGAAAAATAAGTGGAAGAACGAAATGAGCGCTGTTCTCAGAGAAGAATACGAGACAGGCTGAAATGAGCAATGAGTGGTTTCACGGAACTTCCAGACGAAATGTGTTTTTAGAATGTTTATTTTTTCATTTTAATAAAGTTCAATCTGTGCAATAGATTTATTACATGTCGGGCTTAATGAAGCAGCTGTTTTGTATGCAAATTTCTTATATTAAAATGCTCACGACATGCAGCAAGCAAGAAATCCTACGAAATCCGCAATGAATTTGATGCGGGCAAGAAATGTCATTTTGTTCGGGAAAAATTCGATTTGAACGTTTTCAACGATACAGTGAAACTCATTCACATTACCCACACGGGGAACTGTTCACTTTGCGGATTTGACGATACCAAAACATTTTTTTCCTGGAATGATTCCCCCCGGCGGATTCCACGATAGGGGTGATTTTCTTCAAATTTTTTAAACCCTTTGTAAGTAAAGTAGCAATTACCTACTTTTGGAGCTGAAATATAAGTCGCAAGTCGCACATACATAACAATACTATGTGTTGTTTTCTGACGATTAAAAATATGTCTTGTTGATGTGAATTTGATCTTGAACAAAAACCCTGACTTTTTAAAGACATCCGTAGGTGAGAAAATACATGTAACATATTTTTCATTACCTCCACCCCCTTGACAGCAAAAGATACAAATTGGCGAAGACTCACACCAAATATACTAGTTTATGCAATTTTATCGAATGCTTGCCTACTTTTAGGCTGATTGGGTCAGTAAAAAATTACTTGAAATGGTTTAATTGAACATTACTATATCTACGCTTTGCTGATTTGTAGGTTCATTAAAACAAACTGATGTCTAAATAAATTTACTAGCTTCACATTTTTTGTCGCATGCCTCTTTTTTCATCCAAGCGAAGACCCCCTCTCCCTCACACTGAGTGTTGATGCAATTCACATTCTCCAATATTGACTCTGCCACAAATCAATTCTCATAAATAAAATCAACATTGATAGTATGTTTATAGAAATAAATTAAACCCTTGACATGTCGGTGGTCGTGAATTAGGGCTTCGAAAATTCCTTAAATTACCACTTCCTTAACCCACGCTTTCAAATCGCCCACGATTGACTGACATAAAACTAAACTCTTTCCCTCGAACACTTAAACAACGATACGAACGTTCCCTTCCTTCTTCCTTGTATAGATTGTCGGAGTGCAGTCCCATAAAATGCATACTTAATGACACTGACAAGTGCGCCTCTGTATCTTTCACTCTCTCTCCAACTGTAGTCAAACTCAATGACACTAATGACTGTTAAGTGTTTGGATAGTGCACGACGACGACGACTCTATATGCCACCAATTGATGTGTGTTTTCATGCCGCCAATTGATTGTGACCATGAATTGTTACTTCCCTTGGGCAAACATAATTAGAGAAAGTTTAACAACCAACTATAGCTATCCCCAAAAAGAAAAAAAAAAAGAATAAGAGTAAACAAAACACATTATCGCTGTTGTGTCAACTATGAGTACGACGACGCGCATCTGATGAAAGACGGAACCTTCCGTAAGGGTTGTGTTCTTATACCCTTGTATGTAAACAAGTTTTGTTTATAAACATGACTCGATCGGAGATTTCATGAATTCGTTGAAAAGTGCCTACCTATAGATAAACACACAGGCACACAGTGTACGCTACCTTTTGCGGGAGGGCAACATCCTTTCCCCACACGTCATTAATTTGTTTTTCTATTTTTATTTGCCTCTATTTTTTGTTTATTTGGTTACAATTTTTCACCACAGGAAGACAGATTCAAGTTCCATCGAACTAACTCTTGTATCTATAATAAATTTGAAGATATAGCGCGGCACACCACTTGACCCACACAAGTATAGTGTTGGCTGCTTCGATGATGGAGATGGTAAATCTTTGACTTTCTTGTATACATCCGTTGAGTTTCCTTTAATGGGATACGTACGAGAAGACCTCTATCAATCTAACGAATTGTCTTAAGGGAAACTAACAGTAAACAAATCCCCTCATCGCGGTCCTTGTTTAGAGACACAGCAGCACCAAATGTGGCAGATGATTCATTTTATGACAAGGAAACCCAGTTTTGTGTTTTGTTTAGGATTCGTCGGAAAAAAAGGGCGGGAAATTTATTGCGTAATTCCCCTGCCTAAGTAGGGGCAAGGGGGTTGTTGGATTTTGAAATTCAAAGACTTGCGTAATTATGTGAAGGGATTTCCGAAAAAAATGAAATGAATGGGAAGCCAGTTGGCAAGTCTCTTTCGTCAGGAGTGTACCTATTCCGGACGGTTTGTTTTGGGGCGTTGTTCAGTTATTATTTTTTTTGTTATTCATAATTTACAAAAGAAATAAACAAATTATTAGATTGGGATATGTAGATTAGCAATCTGTGTTGTTCGGTGGAAATACTACATTTTTCTTTTATGGAACGGATGTTTTTTCGGGTATTTGAAAGGGCGGTTCACAAAACATCCCACCGTGTTGTGTCGAAATGTGATATATAAAAATTTTGGAAATAATTATAGAGAATTCAATGTATAATAATTCTTTTCAATGTAAAGAAAGATAGTGTTGGGAAAATTTTAGGAACGAATATTATATTTTGTGTAATTATTTTAGTTTCGACAAATTTTTATAGTGAATTAGTGTTCAAAATATGTCGTGGTTGTTGTTTTTCTGTAATCTTGTTGACATTTTAAATATTACTATCAACAGAACAAACTAATGATAAGAAGTGATTGGTTTTAAAAATTTAATAAATATATCGAGTGGAAACATTTGGATTAAATATTCAATCGAAATTTTCAATACAAGTGAGTAAAAAACGTAAAATATTTGACCATTTTATTGAAAATAAAAAGAATTAGCAATACAATTCAAGGTTGTGTTTAAAAGAAGAAAAAAATTGTAAAACCTGTCAAAATCAGTACCTATTTGTACAGTATGAAAAGAAGTTAAATATTATAAAACAGTGGGAAAGAGAATGTTTACTTTAATACACTAGCACACCCCTAAGGTCGGTTTTCTATCGCCCGCTAGTCCCAAACGAAGCATGCACAGATACCTTTTTTTTTTTTAAATAAAAGTTCATTTATTTGTTGTGATTTGACCAGAAGAAAAATTTAAAACTAAAGCTTTAGTCGGCTCTCACATTGAGGCAACATTCAATAAGCAACTGGCAATGGCAATAGGAAACACGTAATATTGTCGCTCACAATTATTTTACTTTGATTTAAATTAGAGGTCTCACATCAAAGCAACTAAATATCGCTCGAACGAAAAATGTTGCTGATTGCTTATTGGCAGTTGCTATAGTAACTATAGTTGCTTATTGCTTGTTGCCTCAATCTGAGAGCCGCCTTAAGTATTAAAAAAAATTGTTAACTAAAAACCGGAAAAATGTGGGCCAATAATTTTGCGCCACTTGAATAGAATACCTAAACGAAAAAATCATTTTAGAGAATTCTGCTTCTTTTTAACACAAACATTATACTTAAATTTTGAGATAATTGGAGTATTTTAGATTTAAAAAAAATTGTTCAATTGTGTTTTAAGCCACCTTCCTGCTCCAAAATTCACACATCGGGTTTGGAAGGGATGCATACACAAATTGGCCAAATAATTTAGCGAAATCGAGCTCCAAGCTAATTCGATGGCTTGGGCTAGTTTAGATACAGTCGAATATTATTGTCCCGATCCATAAAGTTGACGTGTAATCCATCCCCAAACTTTTTAGATGATATTTAAATCCGGCGAGTAGGCCGGTCAGCTTAATAGCTCCACATTTTAACTCTATATATACGTTTTAACAACCCGGGCTGTATGTATTAGCGTATTATCATGTTGGTAAATCTAAGAAAGATGTCTAAAAAGGTTATGAAAGTATGGAAAGGCCTGTTCCAATATGCCATTGTAAGACACCGCATCCATTGTGGTTAACAAAAATTGTAATTTGCAGGTGCCATAATACGAAATTGGCCCCCTACGTCATCACACCTTCAATTCTGCTAAGCAGCCGGTCCAAATGATGAGTTTCTTTGCAGAGGTTATAGAAGTAGTAGATATAGCCATCGAGGCCTTCCAAATTATTTTTTTTTATCGGAGAAGACCACATGATGCCACGTCGAAGTGCAGGCCACATATGCGCGACAAAAACGGAGGCCTTGCACTTTTCGAAGCGGGTTAAGGGGTGACTTCTTCTTCTTGATTTTTAATCTTTTTATATCCTTGGCATTCGAAATAATACGACGCGACGCATAGTTGTAAAACTTGCTTTGATACAACATTTTTTTCTGATTTTTGAAAAAGACTCGTGAACATTTGACGCCTTTTTAAATATAAGTCGCCTTTCCGCATTAGTAAGTAAACTGTGTATGCGGCAATTCATATTTTTGTCCATAGTTAGACTCATCACTTAAAAATATGGATATAACGTGTCGGCTCCTCTCGATTTTTTTAGCCAATTTGGCAATAAATAGGCTAGCGGCCTTTAAGCTTCGGTTTGTCCTTTTCCGCCTCGGTTAAGTCTTTTTCTCCACCCATTATATTTTTTCGTTTAACTAATTAGTCGAAATTAACAAAAAAATTCAATCAAAGAAAAATATGAGTCCATGCATGTTCTATTAAAGTGGCGCAAAATTAGGGCCCCACATTTTTCTGGGTTTTAGTTAACAAATTTTTGTTAATATGTACTTAAAGCACTTGGTTTTAAATCTTCCTTCTGATCAAATCACAACAATTAAATTAACTTTAATTAAAAAAAAAATAGATCTCTAGCATGCTTGGTTTGGGACCAGTGGGCGATAGAAAATCAACCTTAGGGGTGTACTATTTAAGTGGCGCGGAGTGTATTTTTAATATTGTCAACAAAAAAACATGAACATTTGAATGAACATTAGGGAACTTTTTTAATTTCAAAATTAGGAACCTCAAAATCGTCTTTTTCAAAGTGTTTACTTAATTTGGCTAAATCTTTGCCTGAGACACTGCAGCCTTCCATCCTCCATCCCGGCATCCGCGATGGCTTGGTCCTTGAAATGGAGGTTCGGTCTTCTTTGTCATGTCGAACCTGGGGCCTGGGATTCGAACACCCTATTAGCTGGAGCATTATTGTCCATGTAGTCGACGTATTTTGGCTTTTTGGACTACATCCACATCTTGGTACAGGTCATAGAGTTCGCGGTTGTATCTTCTCTTCCATTCGCCGTCCCCGCACACAGGACCAAAAAACCGCCAAAGTATTTTTCTTTCGAAGAAGCCCAGTATCAGCCCTCCCTTCTTGCTTATCGTCCAACACTCGGCGCCATAGAGCAGAACTGGCAGAATAAGGGTTTTGTAGAGCACACATTTCGTCCTTTGAGTTAGGAGTTTTGAACCCAATTGTTTGGCCAAACCGAAGTAGCAACGATTTTCTAGGGTAATTCTTCGCCGGATCTCCACTAGGGTGTCATTCGTGGAGTTCATGTTTACTCCGAGGTAGTTAAACTCCTTAACTTGAAACTCCTTTCGAGCTTGTTCTTAAGCTTTTTTATAGCTACGCCAAATGCTGATGTTCACGAATTTCTCTTCGATGCGGATTGTCACGAGACGTTCACTAACGTGCCGATAGCTCTAGACTTTTTGCATAAGTCTGCAGTATATGACAATAAACTCCGGCCGTTGCTTTTCTCTATAGGAATTACAGTAATATTGTCATAGTTTGGATGGCAGTAATGTCTGCCCTGTGGCAGTCTAGGGCCTCTGCCGTTGTTCGGCTGGACGTTTTCTGTACAAAGTACAAACCCTCAATGCATGCAGATCCGATGGTCATTGTCCTTATTTCGTTTTTCACAGTAAATCCGTCCTTATGCGAGGCTATTGGTTGCCTCAAAACTAATTTAGGTTTTCCGTTGTCAAGGAAGTTACTCCGACCCACCACTCTCAACCTAGTTCCAGTAACCTACTTCAGGATATTAACGCTGCCATTAGCCCATTTAAAGGTTCATGCGCCACCAACTCTTCTCCAAAACCCTGGGGTATTATTGAAGATCCCTGTAGACTAACTACCGACTAAGGCTACTGTTAAAGGGTTTCCAAGTTCCATTTAATTTAAAGATGCAAAAACCAACCTTGACGACAAATAATTGCTAGTGATCCATGCTAATGCTCTGTATCGAACTCGAGTTGCCTGCATCATGAGCAACTTTTACTCATTTCAAAGCAATTCGACCTCCACCCCACCGAAAATTATTAACACTTAACCAATTAGCTCTCAATTTTCCAGGATGAAAACTACGTCCATTGTGGAGCAAAAAACCGTTCTCCAATTATTTTTGATTGAACGTGAAATCTGTGTATGGTGCTCGCAACAATCAAACTCCTTACCACACCTCCATTAACCTACCTTCTTCTGACTGAATGAGTCATTGAGTTTCCACTGCATGCAGAGAACTTAATAGACAGCGGGGAAAAAAATCATGATAATAGCAAATCACGTGCCACGTTCACCCCTCCTCCGACGCGACACGGCCGTCTCCATCTTTCTCTAACTTTTAATGGCAACTTTCATCGCAGGCGTCAATTGGACTATGGAATGGAAAGGGGCCCACTTCCTCTTGGTCAAAGCACCTGCAACATATGCACAAGTACTGCACTCACTCCTGCGATTGCGGAGTTACTCGGATTTGTTATTGTGCCCTATCGCAGCACTAAATCTAACGACGGGAGGCACGAATGTGCCATATGCATCTGCAGTGAATGCAACCTCATGCCTGCGCGCCGTAATAACTTCAAAATAATAATTTCAACGTCGTCCACGTTTTTCGTTCTCCATTTATCGCTCGTCGTCGGTCGTCCAGTGGGTGGTGGTGGTAGTGGTGGTGGCAGTGTTCTAGTGCTCCTCATGCCCCACAATCTATATTGCTTCCAATTATATCTTCGTGAAGCATATACCTATACCATACTCTGCTGCACAGCTGTGCTTTGGTTCCTTCCATTTGCCTTCTACATTTCAAGTCCATAATCCAATTCGGGAGTAAACAACCAGCCATAGTGCACTTTGCAAGAGAGCAGAGTCGTGTTTGTTTCTTGTTTTTTTTTTTGCTGTTCAATTTGAATTCAGAGAATGGGAACGGTGCTAGGAATAGGCCACTTCGATGACTATGCAACAAACGAAGACAGAACATGGCCTCTCCTCACCTTTAGACTGCACAAACTCGTCGAGACAACGAGCAAACACTGTGCATAACGGATAGATACTTGATTCTGTGACCCGGTGAACGTTAACCTCTCTTCGGATTGTTTGCTGCTGTCTGATGTTTGTTGCTGTTTCGCTGTCTTCTTCCTGTGGCATTTGCGCTTGGTTAAGTTATCGATTTCACTATATCCCTAAAACGTCAAAGACATTTTGTTGCCGGGAGTGAATAACAAAAGAAACCTCTCAAAGTAAACTTCATTTCATGATCCGATTAAAATTTCATTCCTCGTTCATAATGTATGTTTTCTCCTCCTCATCAGAGCAGCAGTTTGCTGAGCTGTCATCGACGACGTTAGGGAGGGAACAGTTAAGGCTGAGTTGCAGGATTACAGACTTGCCAATGTGTGCGCGTTGTATTGGAATTTCAGTCGCACTTTCAAGACGCATAAATTGGTCAGCGAGTTTTGTATAGTGAATTAATGACGTCTACCACTGGCATCTGGGGCACTTAAGGTACGAAGTAATAGAACAGTTTCTTAATACGGAAATGTGTTTACACGGTATTTCACAAAATTTAGAAATTCGAGAAAGGAAATACGAAAAATGGGTTAGGGCTCGTATTTTAAACGACACGACTGCCAATAAACCGATTTGGTAATAGTGCACATGAATACAACCTGCCTAATCGGACGTAACTATATAATCCGAAAAGCGAGTTTGTTCTCCACTTACAGAACAGTTATACTCTTCATATAGGGAGTGAAAGTTATGTAATTACCAATTGGTAATGGATTGTGGTCTAATCGCGCGCTCATTTATGCGGTTTCTCGCAGTTAGTCTAAGTCTAGATATACCTACTGGTTCCCTTATTTTACCATCAATTACCATTTTTGTCGTTTGATATAAATATCTATCATTTCTCTTGTAAAAACACTTTATATAGATACTCTCATGCTACTTTTTGTGATTTCTCGCGGTGTCTCATTCTGATCCACTTCTTTTGCCATCATTGTTGCATTGCCTTTTGAAATGTATGTTCAGTCGTCGTTGGGTGTTTGGGCCTATATATCCTGACCTAGATATACCTACTCTCATGACACTTTTTGTGATAAGTCTCGCCAAAAACGACGCGCATTGCCTCACCCTGATCTGATTCATCTGCCATTATTAACTGTTGCATTGCCTTTTGAAATGTATGATCAGTCGCCACGCCACTCGCCACTTTCGTCGTTAGATGTTTGGGTCTATATATCCTGACCAGTTCTTTCATAAAAATGCTCGCTAGAAATACTCTCATGACACTTTTTGTAAATAAACCTTGCCAGTCCCGTGACTCTTCAAATTCAGCTTCTTCTGTCCTCTAGGATTTAATGATTGCATTGCCTTTTGAAATGTACGACCAATTGAAGTTTATGTCCTGACCAGTTTCTCTTGGCGACAACGCTCGCTAGAGTGGCGGGAACTGCGGGTTTCATTGAGTGGCGTTTGGACGCACTGTTTACAGACAAACCTCTTCCTCTATGAGGGAGAACGCTAATTTTGTCGATGATTAATTCACGGAAAAAGGCGCCCCTCTGAATGTGGCGCCATAGGCAATAGCCTATATTGCCCCACCCCAAAGTCGGTCCAGTGTTTTTTTGGTGACTATATGCTTTTACCCGAACTCATGCAAATCGCATTTCTCTCGTATATTTGTATTAAAAGATCTTAGGTCTTTCGTTCGTTTGCGGTTTACAAAAACCTCTATAGAAGAAATAAAGTAAATAAAATATAGTTGAAGAAATTTGTACCGCAGTTCGCTCACCTATGTTCTAATAATTTTAACTTTTCAAAAGTTCTTCCATAGCTAGCAACTTTGTGCTAAATTTATGACTGAGAACGGCATTCAGTTCAGTCTGCCTCTGAAATCTTCTAATAAACGAAAAGAAATCATTCAAAAACTAGCCTATAATGGTCGTTTAAATTTCGAAAACGATAGCATTCAGCCCGTTGTTTATCGATATTCAAACCTCTGGACACAATTTTCTTCGGCTCACCAAACATTTTTTGGGTAACTATTGTCGTCTTTTAAGCAGCAATACAATATAACTAACTGGCTCTATATATCGGTTATAAGACCGATACCTACGTATGAAGTGGTTGGCCCTAGATAAGGCCATAAACCTTAACTATCTAAGTAAAGTCCAATGATCAGCCTGGCATTTGCATCAGTGGTGCACTTCGCACAACATCCTCTGCAGCAAAGCGCATCTTGTTTCATCTGACACCTTTTGACATCTTTAGCAGACAAATTGCGGCTTTTTTAGCCGTTCGTTTGAAAGCATTATCGCAGTGGTCTAGTAAAAATTTTGGACACGCTTCTATACTGAATAATTTCGAAATCGTTTCTGTTAACACTGACTATACTACTCTCAAACTTAACCTTTGACAAAAACTTCAAGTTTACCAACTCCCCTTTTTTCTTTTTGGGAGGGAGAGGCTTTTCTTAAAGACAAGTCGTTTGACTTCTACACCTGCCGATCAAAAACTGACAAAGGGTGGGTGGTGGTGTTTTCTCTGATAGACTCACAGCTAGGTTCCAAAAAACGAGTGAACGAAATTACAAATCGAGTGAAATCGTTGTCAGTGTTCTGCATTTCGAGCGATTCGGAAACTCCGAAATTTTTTTGAAATCACAATTTCACTTTGTATTAATTCCGAAAATTTTGAAATCGAAATCAAATACAGTGAAATTCAGAACACAAAAATTCATTTCCGATTTCATTTCGAGTGAAAGTGAAATGTGGAACCTGGCAGTCAATCTCAGTCTCACCTTCCGTCTTCCTAATCATTGTAGCGTGTTCCAGGCGGAAATAATATCGATTAAAGAAGCCCTATCCTGGCTCAAGAAGAACGTGTTATATCTACTGAGGATATCCTTATCTTTACAGATAGTCAAGCAGCTATCCAATCATTTTTCCAATAAGTCGAAAGTGGCCCAAGACGGTCCTAGAGATGGCAGAGCAGTTCAATATTCACCTGTTCTGGGTGCAGGGGCATAGAGATATTCCAGGGAATTGTAGGGCCGATGAACTCACCAGACGTGAAATAATTGTCCCTTTGATACCTGACAAAGCTAACTTTGCTATACCAATGAATAAAGCTAGACGCCTTTGAGAAAAAAAATTTTAGATGGACAAACGGTATTGTAGTATCGGCACTGTGCGATGCCAACACTTGACTATATAAAATGTAAAACAATGAATATAAAGTCGCACTATATAAAATAAAATACGGAAAATAAATGTCAATTGATAGAAAACTATAGAGCGATCAGCTTGGGTCTCTACAGGTATAACATATCTAGCGACAAAGCAGATTTGGCCAAAAGCTTGATCTGAAACGCTCCTAAGTTTTTGATCTCGCTAAATATATGTACGTCATATTCGCGCTATTTAGGTGACATCACTGGACTGGACACTGTCTGATATATGTAGGCACGCAATTAGGCTTCCCTCAAATGATTTTTGAAGAAGCTACAGAGAAGAGGAGGAGGGGGAAACTGTCCCCCACCTTCTCTGCTCTTGCCCCGCTCTCTCTTAGAAAAGGAAATTTCTCTTAGTAGCTTTCATCTTTAACGATCCTGGGGACCTCATAAATAATGACACATATTAGGAGTTTACTACGCTTCATTAAAAGTTCATAATGGTTTTAACAAATAGGCGTGGAGTTATATATATGTAATTCGAATGGTATCACAACGGACCTAATATTTGTCTAAGTGTATGTAGCTTATGCCGGCAGCCACTTCAACCTAAGCAGTACACAAAATTTTCAAGTTCTAACTACAGCAGTAGTCCTTATAGAACCATCTGTTTTAAAATTTGTCTCAAACAACAATGACTGACTTGCTACGAATCTGCCTGAAAATATGCAAGCATTTGTGATAAACTGGTGATGTTGGTTTATGTCTCGACTCTTGGTTTGATTCAACGTTCTAGTACCCGCTTGCCGAAAGCGAATGGCGCTAAAAGCAGTTTACTAACTAGGAAGATGTCAACATGAACCATTACATTATAGATATCCTCCTCTAGACCTTAAAATTTAGTTGCTCTCAAGGGCACTTCTATTTTGGATAGAATATACCTTGCGTGAATCTCAGAAGTGTGAAGCAGAGTGTAGTTGTTTTAAAAACAGCTTTGAATTTGAACTAGCCAACAGAAATCCAAATATTGATAGTTACTGTACCAATGATTATCGACACTCGCTATGATATTCATCTGTCACAAACAAAAAAAAGTTCCTTCACTAGGTAAGGTATCATTGCCTTTGGATCCACATTCCCTTTTCCCTTTTGCGTTTTACTTTAAAAAAAATATATATTTTCACCTCGAAAGTGTGAATCCTTTAAAAACACTGCACATCGACGCGTTCGCCCATTTCCGTCTGAGACATTTGCAGACTGCTAGCAATATTCCCTCGGTCAGTTGACCTCTTCAATTGAATGCCTCAAGATGCGCTTTTGTCTTCTAGTTCTATTGCACTATCATCTCTCCCATGGAGAATGCTCATTGCATGCGCACAAATAAAAATCGTTCATCTGTCCTACATTTTTCAATTATTAACTCGAACGATAATTTTCTAAAAATACCATCCATTATCCACAAGACACCGAATAGCCAAACAAATTAAAATTAGAACGCAGCAATTTTTCTATACACACACACTAGTATTACTCGTAGCGTGCAATACGCAGCTGGCCGCATTAAGGGTCGTTTGGTCGTTTGGTGGTGTGATCGACCGGTCGGCGGCGGTCAAACCAATTAATAAAAACAGATGCAATAGCCAGGCACAACTCATTCAATACCTACACCCAACCGCTGCGAAGTGGGGGGGTTGCCATTGTCTAATTATGTTTCCGACACGGAAACACCTCCTCTGGCACACTCACACTGCAGAATATAATATTTATCGATCTATCACTGTCAACCGGTAAGTTGTGGTTAGCAATTTGTCCAACAGATAGAAAGGAGTACCCTTCCGGTACTCTACTATGACTTAATAGATTTAGAACCTAAAACCACTAACTGAGTGCTATGCCACTCATCTGCACATTGACCTGATGGCAATTAATGAGCGCGCGGAAAACTTGAAACCTGAACCGGGCGGGAACAGGATTTCCACTACGTTTCAGTATGAAGTAAAGTGCTTCTTCTGTTATGGGGGGGTTGGTTGATTTTTATCACTCTGACTCAATTAAAAATAAATTTCATGTCACAACGTGGAAGAATTAAGAATTCCCACCCTCACCTGTAAGGGAGGTAAAACCACGCTGCTAGGGAATAACTGAAACCATATCACACACCATCGTGAAAGAAACCAAACATTTTTTTTTTTTAGATGCAATGGAGTGGACTGGACATGGTAGTAGATGGTCACCAATTTATACAACCCTCTTTGGTCTGCTATAAGATCGAATTTAGTTGATAGTTCGTTTGGTTAAACAAAAACGTAATTTATTTAAATGCATCATCATGCATGCATCTAAATTTAGCCACCCTCAGCTGGTTTGAAACGTTGCGTGTTGCCTTCCCGTAGATATCTCTGATATCTGAGTGTAAATATTTTTGAGGGAATAATTGCGCACTTAATGCACCCTTGTATTGCGTTTATGAGAGCAATAAAAAAAAACAAACTTGTTTTTTGTCTGAATTAAAGTGCAATGGTGGATCGTTTCAGAAACGTGCCCAGACGAAGATTTATGCAAATGTATTGATGTTTTTATTTCATATTCAAAAATATTATTGCACCAAAGCGCTTAATGAGGTAGTAGCCTGCTTCCAATGGCAAGCAGTCCATTAGCTTGTAATAATAAATAGCCTTGTGCTTAATTATAGCCTCAAGAAGCATTTAATGGCAACTTGTAATTATTACAAGTGTTGCATTTCTAATGAATTGCTTTTGGCTTATCCTATTAATTGGACTTTTAAGGTGTCACTTTCCCACACCCTTAAAATGCCATCGCAAGGACATATTATTCATGTCAATTGAAGCCATATAGAGATGGTACACATTTAGTAAAGAAGTGCCCAGTTTTTAAAAGGCAAGGGAGTATGTCATCTCCTTTATAGGCTAAGTCGTCGCCTCCAGAATTGATGACCATTCGGGCTCGATTTATGACATATTTCATCACTTTTGCCACAACTTTCGGCGGTAAGTCCTCGCATTCTTAACGGATATTCACTTTGAGGGCTTCAAGAGTCTGACGCTTGTTGACATAGACTTGTGACCGAGCTTGTGACTTCCAAAAACCAGACAACAAGATAACTGGAATGGTTAAATCGTGCGTGGCACGTCATCTGGTCGATTCTACGACTTCTTCAGCCACAACTGTGATATTCTCAGCAGAAAGTCTGCTGCGGAGCAGGATAGACCTGGCAGCATCTCGTGTTGTCTCATATACTTCTAGACGAGGCGACAAAACGTGCGTCCCAGTTGGTGTCGGACAACTGCGCCGAAATTCACGCGGAGTAAGACGTCTCTCACTGAATACAACATGCAACACAAAAGGTAGAATGCTTCTAAAACTTTCTGCTTCGTTTGGTAACAACTTCAAGTGATAAATGTGGAAATTGTACTGTATATGGGTTACCGCTGATTTACTACTTACTGTGGATCATTGATGAGCAGGTCAAGCTACGTCCTTATTTCTATCATCTGCCAATTTTGGTTATCTTCAAACCAAATTTTAACCTTGGGTGAGAGGACAAAGGATGGTGCCGAAAGTGGTGTGAAGCTTCTTAGAGGCACCTTCATACAGAGTGTTTTTGGATTTTTTTTAAGGTTCCGTTTCCATAGGGAGGAACCTTATTGCTTTCGCTACGATGTCTGTCCGAATCAACTAAGCCAATTTTGTACCTAGTTCTAACTCTAAAACTAATTGACGTAGAAGGCTGAAATTTGTACACTCCACTCTAGTTAAACGGCAATGATAGCCATAAATTGACTCATTTTGAAGTACATAATTAGTAATTTGGTAAAAAAAATATTTTACTTCATACAAAAAAACTGAATCCGTACCATCGGGCTGGCGTCCTCTAGGTAGACCCTGGATGAGATGGTTAGATCGAATTCATAATCTCTCCTCTACCCGTATGGGGATTGCCCTTGATGATTTGGAGTCGATGGCGGAGGATTGAATGAAGTGGGCCATTGAAAATTAATGAATGAATGTATGGTCATGATATGAGCATTAGCTGCCTGTCTTGTGGGGCGCATAAAAATTGCATTTCGAGGGATAATCTGCTAGGTTCCACATTTCACTTTCACTCGAAATGAAATCGGAAATGGATTTTTGTGTTCTACATTTCACTGTATTCGATTTCGATTTCAAAATTTTCTGAATTGTGACAAAGTGAAATTGTGATTTCGAAAAAATGTCGGAGTTTCCGAATCGCTCGAAATGCAGCACATTGAAAACGAATTCACTCGATTTGCAATTTCGATTTCACTCGATTTCTGGAACCTAGCTGAATGTCTTTGAGTTCCTCAGAACATCTACCATGGAAGTACCTATCGAACAAGCAAAGGTCAGCGACTTGTCTTCTGTGCTCCTACGGTTGTAGGTTCGATATGAGTGTAGGGTCTCCAATAAGTCGAACTGCTGGTCTCTGTATGCTGTCAAGTAGGTTAAGTGAATGTTTTGAGGCCGAGCTCCATATATGGGAACAATATTCCAGGTTTGGTCTAACCTGTGCTTTGTAGAGAAGGAGAAGTTGCTTGGGGCTAAAGTACCTACCTCCTTGCTCTAAATAGGAAGCTCAACTAAGCGGACGCCGGCCGATCTTGCGATATTGGATATGTGGTCCTGCCATGTGATTCCTGAATTGACTGTTACTCCTAAATACTTGCACTCAGATACACTACTTTTTTGAATTGAAGCAAGTACTAAGCATTTCTATCCTACTTCTAAAATTAGTACTTTTTACAGATGCGAATAGGTACAACAAACATTGGTATGACGAGGAGTGTCAAAAAGACAGTGTCACTTTAAAAATGTAACGAATTTTTGAAAAGGAAGTAAAATTATGTTCAAATTTGTTTTTTTTAAACTTTTGTTAACAATTTTATTTTATTTTCTATATGTTCATCATAATTTCAATTCATTTGTTTCAACAATGTTAAAAACACTGACTAAAAAGCGAAGTGAAATACGAGTCGTATGCGACAAACGCCAACGGGAATAGGAGTGACCATGTATTCTTGAGAATAAAATCCTGGGGGCTCATACCCAAATGCGCCGCCGATCGCCTTTCATGGCGGATTTGTATTTTTGTATTTCCAAAAGCGATTCGATTCATTCCAAATCGATAGCTATTGAGGTGACGGATTGCTGGCGGATTGCAGATAAAAAATAAACTAAATTCTTGTGACGGAAAAAAGCTGTCAAACTTTTGGAAAAATAAATGGAAATTGGAAGAAACTGGAAAGCTCAGTTTACATTTGAGAATAAGCAAAAGCGAAGATGCTCGAAATCGAAGTATCGCTTTCAATACGATCCGTCGCGCATTTGGGAATAACCGCCAGTCAAAGGGAAACAAAACACAAAACCAGCGTTTTTTTTTTAGAATATACATTTAGAATTTTTAGCAACATCAAACGAGCAAGACTTAAGTAGACTCTGTCAAAAGTCTGTTGTTTCTAATCAGCCTGAAGCTATGCAAGCATTTATGATAAAGTGATAAAACTGTCATACATATTTGTTTTTTTTTTTTTTGCTTTTTTTTTTTGAACGTCCAATGATAGCTGCCGGATTCTAAAGGGCCGGTTGCTGATACAGAGATTTAAGTTCCACATAAACATTTATGTGACAGTTTATGCCTTACAAGAAAATAGCACATAATTTAAGTAGAACCTTGGTACGAGTCGTATCAGCAAATGGCCCTTAAAGCACCTCCCTTTTCGAAAAGCCCAATATTTGTCCCGCAGAACCTCTGCCGTGAGACATTAGTAAAAGTCAGAACAAAGCATTGTTTTATGTTGCTGCTCCAAACGCCTAAAATCGCAACGACAAGTTACTTAACGGTCTAATTTTCGTCATTCTAAAGTAATTGTCGACATTATCGGGAGTGGCCACTCCAAAAATTGGCAGCGAACCTCTCGACTTCGTATCGTTGTCTGTTTGGGAAGGTTTAATGTCTGCGCTTACAGGGATATTTTCTGCAACAGCTAAAAACTAATTCAGATAGAAATTAATTTCGCCATGAGTTCTTTTAACCTATATGCATCCATCACTGTCATGAGACTATGTGTCCATCGTCCTTTTAACGATTCGTTCCATTTTTGTTGGCAGTTTCCGTTGCTGTGACTTCTTTTCTATTTTCCCTTTAAAACGTTGTTAATCTGGTTGGAATTTGTGTTTATTTTCTACATATAAAGTCCACATGGTGCATGAAGCATGACACATTGCTTCCTTTGTAGATGCCTCAATTCGACTCCTGAGTAATACTGATTCGGTCAGTAAATTCTGTTTTGCAGACGATAGATTCTCATCTCACATCCATCTTGATGCTCCTAAAATTTAATCGAAATGTAGACCATTTTTCTTTGACTTCTTCTAGTCGAAGAACGAATGGAACACTAAATGGAATAATACAACCCAAGTCGATCAACACAATTCCGTCATAATCACTATACAGGATAACAGCTCTTGTCTAACCTTCTTGTCCGTTTTTATGACACCAATATCCACCAAATTATTGTTCACGATAAACCTGTCAAAGGAATAAATTGAAAGTTGTTTACCATGATAAGTATCCAGGAAATACCATCGTCGTTATTTTAAATTTGTCACGTAAACACCGTTAAACTACGCCTGGGAAATTTCTTATTCAAATACAAAAAAAAAAAAACTCTTCACTCACTTGAAAACCTATTAAAGCAACACAGAGTGTTATAAAAAAGAAATCCCAAAACCCGATCGTAAAAAAAAAGTTAATCTCCATTTTGCCACTTCACGCCTAATCTATTACATCCTTCCCATGTCGTCTTTGGGAATAGAATCCACTTAAAAATTAAATATTCGTCTCCGGAAAAGATTTAACACCACCCATCAGAACAGAATCAATATCATGCGGGACATCTCACCATGGTTAATCCTCACTTCTACTGCACACCAACTTCTGAGAATGCAATGAACTCTAAAACGGCAGCGCAGATCTATCCCTCGGCTAGGCTGTGAAATGCATTTTAATTCCAAGCGACTTTATAGGGTTTAAAAATGCACCCGCACCCACACACTTGCAAGATATATTCATCGGTGAAAATGTAATTGCGTTCCGAACAAAAGGTGATTTAAATCTCTTTCATCTCGCTGCTGCAGGCTGTCCTAATGATATTTTAAACATGAAGTAACGACGATTGCATTTGTCAGCAGGCGCCGCGCCGCGCCGTGCTACGCCAGATAGAATGTGCGAATGTGAATGCGAATCTATGTTCTCATTGAAAGTAGATTTCCTGTGCAATTAGTGCAGTTGTATCATGTAGTCCGTTGGATGGGTATAAAAATGACACACGGGGTTTTATTGTACACCTCTAGTCGTAACATCATAAAATTTATAGGTAGTAGGTATATGTGAGTGGAAATTACTATTGTCAGTCACGATGATTATGTAAGATGAGTTTCGAAGAATTCGCAAAAGTTGTGTGGCGACAGTGAATTGATGAAGGATTTAAAAGTTGCTTGCATCTTTCGACTGGAATCAACTGTTAAGGGACCATTTTTGAAAGGCCTCTCCCATTTATTGATTTTTTTGTTAGTCCGTTTTGCGTGATAGCAGTTTTTAAATTGACTAGACTTCCTTTGTTTTTGATATTTTTTAAACCTCTGAAGGTCTATCCAATGTATCTAATAGCAACAGACATCCTTCATCAACATGCATTTCAAAATTAATCCCAAATCTGACTGCAAAAACTACGCTAACGTCAAATATGTAGATACGTACATTTCCAGAGCCGTATTGCATACATTTTTGTCTAGTAAGTAAGTTTAAAAAATGAATTAATAAAAATGAATTTAAAAGTATTGCATACTAAATTGGGCTACTTACAGCTCTATAGGGCCGACTAACGCGTAAAACGATCAACTTCGTTTAGCCTATTGAGAAACAATCCCACAACTTAAACAATCTGAAAGGTTATTGAAGCCCTATTCCTCTACACAAAAATATTATGTTAGACAAGAAAGTTAGCAGAAAGCTACTGAGAAAATGATGAAACCGAACATATCTATTCTGGAACTACATTGCTTAAGAAAACCTACTTTTTGTGAAGAAAATACTTGCCACAGCGAAATACTCTCCTCAGCGGAGTCACACAACTCTGTAAAAGTGGGTACGTCTCTACCCACTGATACTGGGCCTAGACGATGCACGTTCCGACTGAAAGTGTCATCTAAAGACAAACGTCACAAAGTAAATCGTCTTGATTTCAAAGATGTAACTTAGCACCGTGCTATACGTACGCGACCTCCTTTTTCATATTAAGCTTTAGGAGAATTGTTTATGATTACTTTCCAGTTGAAGGCAAGGTCTGTGTTAGTTTGTAACCTAATTTTACTTCACAAACAATCAATGTTTATTGTAATTACCATAAGGCACAAAAATGATTTTTCCGAACCTTTAATTTCCCTTGAAAATCCCTACATGTGTTGAGGGCATGTCATCTGATTTCTCAGTCATCCTCAAAACGCATTAAACTTCCGAACAATTAAATACCTAACCCTCGTGATATGCGTTAACTGAAAATAGCCACACATCGACCCAAATCGAATTGAATGAAAATCCCACAGTCTTCTAGGTGTTCTCAAAGCAAAAGAAAAATGTTTTTCTCTTTCTTAATGTTTGCACAAACTATGCCATCTACGCCCTCCGCTACCTGAAGTATACAGTTTATTGTCCTCGCACACACATCAGGTAAAACCAAGGCGTAAACGATGTTTTTTTTTATTACCCTGACATGTCGCTCATTAGATAGAGACCACTACTCTATGCATATCCCTCAGCTGTTGTATATCCTATAAATACGTGTCCCTTAGTAAAGTCAGCAAGCAGAACTAGTTCATCCTGTGACAGTGATAGATCCTAGATCCCCATAGCTATTAAGGTATTTTCTACATCCAAAATACATCATATCGCATTGCTAAAATTTCATTTTTTTTTTCTCCCTCTCTCTTCCCTTTTGCAGAGTTTCTACCACAAAAATTATACTAAAATAAAATAGAAAATAAAATTCAGACTATGGGTGAACTGGAGGAAAAGGAAACACCCCCAACAGATTCACAATCTCATGACCATCATCCAGAAGCCGATGAACCAAAGGAAACAGACAAAATGCTCGATAGGAAAACTGACGCAAAAACTCCAGCAACCGCAGCAGTTATAGACGACTCGTCGAAGCGAAGAAGTCCAACACCAGAAAAGGAGAAGAAAACCCCCAACGGCGAGGAGATTATCAATATGCCCAATGAGGCGTCCGCTGGAGGAGGTGGTGACGATGGCACAAAGAATTCAGCTGATACCGAGGACAAACTGAATCCCGTCACAAAGGAGGGACGTGAAGTGAAACCAAAGAAAATTCCAATCGGTGGCATTAAAATGCCAGGATTCTTTACAAAGGCAAAACCACGCGGTGATGGAGATGGTGCTGAGGGTGAATTGTTGGAAAAGGAGCCAAAAGAAGCATTGCCAACGGCTGAGGAGAAGCCCACAAAGAAAGAGGAGAAACAACGACCATGCCTGGGTGACAGGATTAGAAGTTTCTTTGTGCGAAAACCGAAACCATCCGCCGATGATACGGCTAAGAGTGGTGAGTTTGATTTTTGGTTTATTTTTATGAGTTTGTCCTGGATTTTTCACAAATATGTTATTGTGTGGGTTGTGGTGATTTGTGGCAAGTTGCCATTTTTTATTTGGTTATAATAATACTTTGTGAACGTGGCTAAGTGGCGCCTATGGAAATGTTAAATTTGTAAACGTTTTTAAAAGGCTACTGACCTTTTTAGACATTCTATAAATTGCGTACTTGATTGTCGGAGAAATTTGTAGAAAGCAAGTTCTAATAATACGTGACAAACGAAAGACTGCAAAGTGGCTTAAAATTTATAGTTCTTTATTAAGTCTACACTGCACCAAGGAAATCGTCTTAAAAATGAAAGCAAATGGTTGCGAGAGGCTAGGCAGAAGGTTCAATGTCCTAAAACACAGAATGATTTGCTATAGAAGACTGCTACTTGGCACTACCTTAAGCCTCCAATCGACCAGCGGACGAATATATTTCAATATCTGTCTATATAGTTGGTGAAACGTGGCCTCTTATTATTACCATGTCCTGTACGGAACGCTACCAATCATTTCAATGTTCCTCGACTCATGGGTCGAATTTTTCTTTAAACGAAGCAGAGGGACAACTTTATTGCAATTTTAGCGAGCCTACATTGGTCATATTTTCAGGTGTTCTGCCTTCTTGATTCATTTGTCAATCACTTGTTCTTCCATTTCTCTACCAACTGAAGAAAATGGTGTCCTAGCAACTTAACAGTTGATACCTGTTTTGGAAGGGAGTCCGTTTTATCATTGTGAGTCCATAATCAAGACACCACCGCTCATCCATCTGCAGTGACATCTATGGGCTTGCCTCTTGACATTCTTCCTCAAGTCTGTCGAGAAGAGAGTCCTGAGTGATACTTCAACATCTACTTGTCGACAACGTCTTCTAACCATTCCTCTGAGTTTTGGGACTTTCGTCCGAATATGAACCCCTCTTGTGTTCAATATTCAATAACAACGCTTGATTCAGACTTTCAAAGCATATTTTATCGATGACACTTTCGATGATCATTATTGTTGTCATTGCAACACTTCTGGTACTTAGATCCTCATCTGCAACGCGTAGGATTTGATGCAGCGCTGTTTCTGTACCTCGTACTCGAGCAAAAAGGTCCCTTCACGACTCTGTTACGCCACGTCGTCGCAAAGTAACTTTCAACTTTATCGTTTTCACATATTTATCATTGAAGGCCTTTCTCATAAGTTGCAAGTTCTCGACACCACTAAAGCATAGTAGGGTCGTATTCTCGTTCTTCCGCTGAAGGTAGGGATGCCTGCCACACATTCAGTCTTTCATCTAACACTTCAAAGCATTTTATCCTATCCGTGTTCTATGAAATTTGGACGTATTTGTGACATTTCCCAGTTCCTGTATGCATGTACTAAACGCTAGATTTTGGAGACACTTAACCATCTGAATTAATGATAACATTTATTTTTGTCGTTGCAGATTTAACTGCTGAAGCAGCTGATGAAAGCGGACCACCGCAAAAACGCGGACTCTTGAATGCAATCAAACTCCCCATTGCCAATATGATTCCAAAGAAAAAGACTGATGACGATGTTGAACTAGGTAATGGTCCGGGCACCAAAGCCGGACTAGCTTCCATGGAAACGCTAGATGATTCGCTTAAGGATCAAGACACCGTCGATAGAGCACCCACAAAGAAGGACGACGATGTCAACAAAGTGAAAGGCAGCCAAGAGATCAAAGCTGAGGTAAGTCGACTAAATACCAAAACAGAATAGAGGACTGAAACTAACCAATATAATTTACTTGCAGAAAACGGAAGATGAAGTTGAAGCAATACCGTTCTTCGACAGAGTCCGCTCATATCGCTGTTCGGTGGACGATGTACTGATAGGTCTGGGAATCCTTCTCATTGTTGCAGTGCTGACCGTAATTGGTTTTGTATTGAGCAGTGAAGCACCGATAACACCAACAATTCGTGAGGGACGTTATGTTGATGCGGTGACTGGATGCGGCATGGTTGAAGGACTAAAGGAGGATGGTGCATTTGCTTTTCGAGGAATACCCTATGCCCTGCCGCCGGTTGACGAGAATCGCTTTAAAGCGGCTCAATTGATCGAAGGTATCGACGACTGCTGGAATGGAACACTGAAAGCGCACAATGCCACTGAGGTGTGCTCTCAAATGTTGAGCAATGGAACGATTGTTGGTGTTGAGGACTGCTTGACTTTGGACGTAATAACACCGCGTATTCGCTATAAGAACCCTCTGCCAGTTGTGCTTCTCATCGGAGCGGATACCTTTACAGGCGGTTCGCCAGGAATTTTGAGACCCTCGGCGAGGTATGCTCGCTTGCATGATGTCATATTTGTTCGGCCAAATTTCCGATTGGGTGTTTTTGGATTCCTGGCATTGGATATCCTAACCAAGGATACCTACCCAAGGACTTCGGGTAACTATGCTCTCACCGACATTGTTGCAGCACTGAATTGGATCAAACTGAATATTGCAAACTTTGGAGGTGATCCCAAGTCTGTGACTCTCTTCGGGCACAGGGCTGGAGCAACGTTGGTCTCTGCTTTGGTAACTTCTCGCAAGGTAAAGCATTTGTACGCACGCGCATGGGTGTCATCCAGTTCGGCAGTGTTCCCCGGTCGTGGCCTTCAAGAATACGAACGACGCAATCAGGAGTTTTTGAACCAAATGCAATGCTCGGACGTAAAACGCCTTCGTGAGGCTACCACCAGTGAAATTTGGCAATCTACCCCCGACACCTGGTTGCACTTCCCGGCCGATCTCCCCAGCAACGATGAAAACACCACTGCTCGCCATGAATGGCTTGTTCTCGATGGAAACATACTCCAGCAGCATCCGGCCGATTATTGGAAAGAAACCACGGACACTGGCAAACCCAAACTTGTCATCGGAACTACAGCCCATGAGAGTCATACGGAAAAACTACGCCTACGCCATACAAACTGGACCGAAGAGGAGGTACGCACGTACATTGACAACACCAAAATCGGCGCCAAGAACCTCACCGATAAAGCTATTCAGAAATACAATGCCACATACCAAGGTCTCGTCGCTATGATTACCGACATTCGAACCATCTGCCCTCTGCTCATTAATGCTCGCCTCCAGCCCACGGTGCCCTTCTATGTGGTGACACAGGGTGAAGGACCCGATGGTCTTGCTAAAGTTGACGACGATGTTCAGGCGATTTTGGGCCGCTACGAGCCTCACACTGTCGAACAGAGACGCTATGTGTCGTCTATGCAACAGATGTTCTACCACTACGTCTCACACGGTGAGGTTCGGCAATATGATCCACGACATCGAGTACTGAATGTGGGACAAGATCCCCTACCCCAAGAGGACTACCCCAACTGCAATTTCTGGATAGATCACGATATAGTGCCGCGATATGCGCGAATCGATTAGGAAATTCTTCTCTCTCCCTAATCACTCCATCTCTCTCTCTCTCTCTTTAGGCTCTCTTTTTAAACAAAAAAATCTAATTTTTAAAGTTATTATTAAATAATAAAATTAAAAATTAAAATACGGTCATAAAAAAGAAAATCAACAAAAAAAAAATACAATTTATATTATATTTAATATTTGAAACTGTATTTAAACTTTATAATGTATTTATATTTAATTAAGGTTCTTTTTTACTTTTGTAGTTTCCTGTTTTATTCTTTAGTTTTTTTTTATACCTGAAGTGTTTTTTTTTGCTTTTAAGTGATCGCTCTATTTAATAATTAAATAGCGATTTATTTAAACATTAA
The DNA here is from genome assembly GCA_949372485.1 of Cheilosia soror. NCBI lineage: Eukaryota > Metazoa > Arthropoda > Insecta > Diptera > Syrphidae > Cheilosia > Cheilosia soror. Next base: position 36,228,414 of record OX443561.1, read on the forward strand.
AAAAAAACACCAAAAAGTGAAATGAAATCAACAAAAAAAAAAAATATTGTTAGTTAAAAAAAGAAAAATATTTTTTTTTTGTAAAGTACATAATAATGAATTCGTAAGTCTTAGATGTACAACGGAGGCAAAACAGTGTTTTTTATATCTTATTTTAACATTAATGAAATTTGAGACTGGCTTCGTTAAAAAAAGAATAAAATTAAAAATATTGATAATAAATATTTAATATTTTAATACATATTCGTTTTATTTAAATAGACATTGAATATTAAAAGAACAAAAATTATACCCTCCGACAAGATTTATTGTCGATGGATTCTTTTTTTTTTATAATCCTATGCATACTTTAAATTATACGAAATGAAAACAATAAATAAACAGACCTAAATGCATTTCTTGAAAATAAAAAAAGAGACAGGTATAAACGAACAATTTACGATTAAAAACAAAGTAAATTATAAACAACTTTTTTATGTAAAATATTATCGCTGTAATAATTAATAAAAAAAAAATATGATAAAATTCCAGAAAAAAACAAATGAATGGTGGATAATCATATTAAAATATTTAAAACAAAAAAAAAAATAAATAATAAAAAGAACAAAAAAAATTACAAAACAAAAAGATATCTCGTTGGTTTCATTTAGAAGACATTCGTTTCAGCAAATTGATGTACCAAACGGTATTGCTTATAGTTATGGAGGAAACACTTGGCCGACAGTTATTACAACAACTTCCCAATCCTCAAGGTTTAATTTTTGTTTGGTGCTGAGAGTAAGCTTTCTTTAGTCCTTAAAAAATAAATAAATAATAATAGTTGGCGCAACAGGCGTGTAGACACCCAAGGCCTGGCCTAGCTTCTCACAACCATACGTTTGTGTGGGTTTTTTTCATTTTTGGGACGAGTGGATGGGACCTACAATTTTATGCCGATTTCGAACGGCTGAATTGTAGAGGTGTCGCAAATAGGCATACCTTTTTGTGCATATTTAGGTATAAATGTTTAAATATTTCTCTTTTAAGAGCATGTTTTTGGGATATTTCAGCATTTTAGGGCATATTTTATCATTTTAGACATACATATTTTTGAATTCTGTCCCCTTTTTTGTGAGGATAGAAAAAAAGAACCATAACAGCCGATTTCTTCACAGAGTACTAGCGCTAGTACCGGTATTGGACGAAAAGTTGATACACAAATAGGTATCAAGTCATTTCTTCACGAAGTACTAAGCTGAATTTGGTACCGAGTATTAGTTAGTACTCGGTATTAGCTGGACCCTCAAAATCGGCAGTCTAACGTCGTTAGTACCTGTGCCCAGATCACGTAAAATGAAAACGATTGAACGACATCGTTTCGATACTACTAGCACTCTCTGTCTATTGTCACAGATGTGATAGAGACAGCTTTAGTGAAAACGATGTCGTTCGATCGTTTTTATTTTACGTGATCTGGCCCCTGAATTAGATTGATTTTATTGCGTTAGCTCTTGCCTATATATCGTACGTACATAAAAATGTCACCGTTATGACATTTCACAGTCAAATTTGGGTACTAGACCAGTTTTAGACGTATTAGTCGTTAGTACGGTTGATAAACTTAGCTCCGGTACTAGCTATGTGAAGACATACACAAGTACTAACTTTTTGTTGGTACCTGCTTTTCTTTCTTTCAGTTTTTGTATAAGATGCAACTGGATATACAGTGGTGGGCATAAGTATTTAAACAACACTAGAGTTAATTCTACTCATATTTTGAACGTAAGTACTTCATGTAAATTTTGGCATCAATGGAAAGGTAATTTAAATTAAATTCCATTTGAATAATACAAAACTTTCCTTAACCCATTAATTTTCCAAAACTCCTTCTGTTACAGGACAAGCAAACTTTAAATATCGCTTCCTGTCGATATAGGCTGAATTCCAAAACGCAGTACTTCTGCATTACTGCTTAGACTGCAGTTATAGCTATCAGTAAAATGCATCCGTAAGAAAATTGTTTCACTTTTTTGGAGCACTTGAACTTAATCGTTGAACTCAATCTTGGTCTTAAATTATAAAACTAATTCGTGAAAAAAAAAATTAGCAATTGATCTTTAAATTTTCAAAAAAAAAATTTTTTCTTTATTTTTCTGTACGAAAAACTTTTTCTGTTCAACTTATCAACCAGTTTCACGAAGTATTCCACTGAATTCGTATGATATGCTATGGTTAAATGTTTCAGTTTTGTTCTGTTTCGTGTTTTTACGGATGCATTTTACTGATAGCTATAACTGATGCATAAATCAAGCGTTCCAAAACGCAAACGGGTTACTATGATGCAATGCATACTTTTCCAAAACGCATTGTGAACGCATCAACCGCGCAAACGAAAGCAAACAGAGTATCATGAATGATTATGATGCAAATGACACTTGACATTTACTTTTAAACCGCCAATTAAAATGGATTCATCGCCTAGAGTCGTAAGTAAAATAATATTTTGTAATAATCACCCTTATTCTACGTGGCGTTTATATTAAACGACAGCTGGCGTTTTTTGAGTCGAGTCGCTTTAGTGTCGTTTTAGTATCGGTATTCTATTCCTTGAACGCCTCCTCTCTCATTTATTTTACATTCCACATGAGTTCCACACCAACAACTGATAGTTGACAAGTAGGTAATTATGGCAGCAAAAGAGGGATTTTTTTTGGTAAATTGTTTAACACACGGAATTTAAAATCCAAACAAAACCAAACAAAAAAACTGTTGAACAGTCCTAATGGTCGCGATATTAAAACAGTTTAAATCAAGAAGTTGATGTTAATAAGCTGTTCGTCTTCTTCTAAACTGTTGTAGGTATTTATGTTTTTGTATTTTAAAGTTCAAGTCATTTTAAAACTGGCTTCGATATTGCGGTTTCTTGCGGTGTGGGGAATGATTTTAATTTGGGTTTTGCCCAACCAACCCTTAGTAAAATCCTAACAGAAATGTCTACCATTATCGAAGAATATGCCCAAAATGAATAAACATGCATTACACGGCAGAAAAATGCAATTGTGCAAAAATGATGTTTTATATCAACAGGCTGGAATTTCATTTGATCGGGGTTTGTTATTTTCACCCTTAATAATGAGACTAATGAAATCACTGTATAAATATAAACAATTACCAGATCTCACATGTTTTTTTCTTAAATTTGCATCCTAGTCGTTTAAGAATTTGTAATCGACAATAATCGGCGTTTTATGAGTCGTTTTGGACAACTAAAACGACAGTCAGAATGCGAAAAACTGCGTAGAACTTGTGTTCCACACTACTTAAAACGCCTAGAAACACGCCACATGTAATACCGATTTTAAAAACGCCATTTTTGTCGTTTAATATAAACGCCACCGCCACCTAGAATAAAGGACCATTCACATGGGAGCGAACGAACGAATTGATGAAATGCGAATAAACCACTTTTTATACATTTATAAACAGAAAATTCCACATTTTATTATTCCAAGATATCCTCCTGATGGAATAAGGTTAAGTTCGAACGAATTTTTTATTCGCTACTTTGTGGAACGCGATTTAAATGATGTGGATTGTGAATAGACTGACAATTCGCGCCAGGGTGTTTTCGTTCGCGGCAAAAAATTTGGATTTCGAAATTTCGTTATTTAAACTGTTAATAAACTTGTTTTCTTAATAAATTTTGATGGAATAATTAATTATCCTCATCTTGGAGTAGTAAAATGTTCAACTTTCTGTTTATAAATGCATAAAAAGTGGTTTGTTTGCATTTCATCAATTCGTTCGTTCGCTCCCATGTGAATGGTCCTTAAGGGAGAATTTGCCAATTTTACTTTGATTTGCAGTACCTAATAAAAAGTGAACGAATGAGTCCTTTAAATTATTGGTGAGTTGAGTATCCGAATTCAATTTGAACCCGATTTTCGAAACAGAAGAAGCAAGAAAAAGGTGCTATGGAGAGCCGTTTTGGAGGAGATCAAAACAATTAATTAATTGGTGTTTGAGACATTTTTAGCCCTATTGCGAAGATCAACTATCAATCGGTTGACGGTTGACACAATTTATCAATTGAAATTGATATTGGTATTGCGAAATATAATTGATAAAAATATAAGCTATTGTGAACATAACGCAAAAAATAAAGTTATTTTGAATGAAAACTCAATTTTGAGGAGTGAGTGTTACGACTTTCAAACAAGTTTGTGAGACGCATCTAATCCTTTGGAACTGGAAAACTGAATGTAACTAATTTAATTTCCAAGAAATGAAATTTGGCTAATTCTGAGCTCCTTTTTTTAGAAAAGTGTAATTCCAAATCTAAAAGGATGCTTGGATGGGAAACACATTAAAATCGTTGGTCCCAAAAAAGAGGTTTGCGACATTTATTATAATAGAAAATAATACGAATCACAGCCTCTTTCCCATATCATTAAACTGGTGACATCGGTTTGGGCCACCACCAGTCGCAGATATTTCGACTTTATTTTCAACCTTTTTCTTTTTTGTCTTGCAGTTTAGGTCGATCCACACCTATACATGGGCAGATATTTAAATTGATAATAAAGTTATTGGAAATATTGTACAATGTACCCTTTGCTATTTCTGTCAATCTTGTTCAGGTGGTCCTAAGATATTTAGCTCTATTGCAAATTGTTCCCACTTCGCCTGCGCACCAGTTTTGGAAATAAATCTTCACCCAATCTATTAAGTTGCCTTTTATTGCAAACTATTTTACCCCTTAAAAAATAACAATTAAAAATGTTGATCTTCAAAAATTTTAAAAATTCTTCCCTCTTAAGCATTCGTCCTTATCAACACCGAAATTCCGATTGATTAAAAATTTGACAGCTACCAATAAAATTGTTCGCGATTGACTTTCACAATACCGTTTTGTCAACCGACTATCGGTAATTGATGCACGTTCACAATCGGTCAACACTTCATTGACAATTGATCGTCGCAATACCATTTCGAAAAATTGATTGATAAGTATCAACTATCAATTGATAGTTGATCTTCGCAATAGGGCTGTTTATTATAGTTCGCATCAAAGTCGTTCTAAAACGTCAAACGCCAAAAATTGCAAAGCATTACAAATGCAAAGAAGCGAAAAAGCATTCATAATCTGCCATCAGAAAAGCAGTGTGCATTCACAATGCGCATTTTATTGACGTTTTGGAATTCAGCCTATTTCCAGAAGACTACAATTTGCAGCATTTTACCTGCAGAACAAACATACATCTGCGAGCATCTCGGGGCGCTGATGAAGCGTTATAGGTTTGCCTTTCCCGGGGAAGTATTTAAAAAGAGAAAAAGTACCCATTGAAAATTTAGAATTTTTGTGACTGATGACTTTTTTTTACTTTTTTCGTCGATCTCAAACAAAAAATGTTTTGATGCAAAAAGTTTCTCCAAACAATTCTAATAGTGACTGCAAAAAAAGTTTTTCAAAAATCTCTTTGCTAATATTTTTTATGATTTTTTGAATGATCTGAGAAAAATTTTGTAAGAAAAGGGGAAAAATATTAGCGAAGAGATTTTTTATTTTGCAGTCACTATTAGAATTTTTTGGCTAAACTTTTTGCATCAAAACATTACTTTTTGAGACAGAGGAAAAAAGTCATAAAGTAGACTTTCACAAAATTTCTAAATTTTCAATGGGTAGGTAAGTAAGTACCTACTTAATGGGTTAAGGAGAGTTTCGTATCATTCAAACGGAGTTTAAATGACCTTGCATTGATGCCAAAATTTACATGAAGTCAGTTCAAATTATGAGTAGAATTAACTTCAGTTTTGTCTACACTTATGCCCACCAGTGTCGGCCCTATCATGGTATCCGTTAGGAGAGTAATTTTCTCCGCAACGCAAATCCAGTCGGATACTGAATTTGAGTTCATAGTATCCGTTTTCCGAACATGCATCAACGCATTTTGTTAAACGTCATTTTGACGTCAGCGAATGGTCCCAATGGGTACATGCCGTGTACAAGCGCTCTTAGTGCACTCCCTGTTGACGTCAGAGCCACATATATTTGAGGCGTGTTACATATAGTGTACTGGCACCTTTACGTTTTGTTGGAGAAATGTTCCGAACAGTTTATAGGAACGATTACCATTTTAATTATTCTTTCCGAAGACGGATACATCGAATGTAATTTGAGTCTCCGACGGAGTATGAGTTGCGGAGAAAATTCCATTCCGATCGCATACCTCGATATGGCAGATTATTTAAATATTTCCACCAATGAAAGTGCATCCTCTCACGCTGGGCCAACTGTCAACGGATGTAACGGACAGAAAATTAGAAAATAAAAACCTATTTTATCCGTCGCATCCGGCACGTGCGCTGCTTATGGGTCACCTTCCATAAGCTGCTGCGTATTCTATCAAACTGTCAGTCGAAAACGATGCCACAACGGACGCGACGGATTCTATGGGTTGGGCCCTTAAGTCTTTTGTGAGTCGAAATATGCCCCTTATAATACCGGCCATGAGGATGACTCCAGGAATACTGTTTATGCATAAACAGCGACTGGGTATATAAAAAAATGGACAGCTGCGAATCTGCAAGTGCAAACCCTTCCCATTCTAAACAGGCAGGCGACATCGCAAACAATAGTTTTTATCTTTTTATTTAATAGTTTTTAGACTCGTTTTTAGAGCATAAACCACCTTTTTTAAGGTGCCTGTCCATTTGAGAGTAAAAATGCTGCGAGCAGCTCTCAAGCAGCTCTCGAGAGCAAACTCGTAAGTGGACATAGTCATAGTGGACAGCATTTTTACTTTCGAGTTTGCTCTCGAGAGCTGCTTGAGAGCAAACTCTCAAATGGACAGGCACCTTTAGAGCATATTTATAGCGCTAGCTATAGGTTCCACATTTCACTTCCACTCGAAATGAAATCGGAAATGAATTTTTGTGCTGTACATTTCACTGTATTCGATTTCGTTTTAAACATTTTCGGAATTGAGACAAAGGCCCCTATTGTGAGTGTCGATAGTTAATCGTTGATCGACAACTGTCAACTGATCAAGAACTATGTTTGTCGATTGCGATCGATATTTGTCGATTTGACAGTCGCTTGTAGTCGATTACAAATGTCTAATCGATGCTTTCTCTTGGAAGTGAACAAATTTTGTGCGTACGAATAGCTAACATCAATCGACGCAATCGACAATTGTCGTGACGATCGCTGATCGACAATCACAATAAGGGCCAAAGTGAAATTGTGATTTCGAAAAAATTTCGAGTTTTCGAATCGCTCGAAATGCAGAACTCTGAAAACGAATTCACTCGATCTGCAATTTCGAATTCACTCGATTTCTGGAACCTAGCTGATAAAATGTTTTTTAGAGCATATTTCCGGTTGCCCTACTTTACTAACTCTAATAGCTAACTATTTAGTAGAGCGGGCAGGACTGTTTATACACTCCATCATGAAAGTTGGATCCACCTCGGTTTTGTCGTTTTGTAATTGAGTTAGACTTGCACAATAATGAGATTGCCGAAATGAGATTCCTCTGCTGGTATTGCTGGTGTGACCCGTAGAGATAGCATTAAATACCAGAATGCTTCGGTGGTTTGGTCATATTAAACGTATGTCCACGACCAGGATCCCACGGCGTGCTATGGAATCCGTACCATCGGACAGGCGTCCTCTAGGTAGACCCAGGATGAGATGGTTAGATCAAGTCCATAATCTCTCCTTTGCCCGTATGGGGATTGTCCTTGATGTCCTTTCTAGTCGGTAATAAATCTTTAGCGTGATTTGATTCGCTGCGTTTTTCTTGATTTGACTTTGTTCTAGACAATTTCCAGTATCTATTGCTGAGACAAATCAAAATCGTCTGATTCAGGTGGTAGGTAATTCCGAAAATAATTACCACCATGTCAAGTCAGGTCAAGTAATCGATTTTCAATTAAAATTGACAATCAGCTATCCATTTGATGGGCTAATCTTATCAGTTGGATAAAAGAAAAGATTAAAAACTTGTTCAATCTAATTGTCTATGCGCCCTGGGGGGTATAAAAGCTGTGCAGACTTGCACTTTCCCTATCAATTGCGTTAACCATGAAATTATTCCTTCTGGTCGTCTTCGCCATTTCTGCAGCTTGTGCTGCTCAGCAGCAATCGTTTGTTCGCTACCTGAATCCCGGTCCAATTGAAGACAATACACCCATGTCTGAGCGGAAGTACAGGAACATGGATCCACGAGCCCCTTTCGGCATTGATTCAAGAATTACCGGTGGAAGCTTCGCCTATGACGGACAAATTCCATTCCAGGCTGCTGTGACCATGGGCTACGGCAATGGCTGGTACGGTATCTGTGGTGGAACTTTAATCTCAAACGAATGGATTCTGACCGCTGCTCACTGTGTTGATGGGTAAGAATGAATATACGGCTTAGATTGAATTTTTCTGATTGCTTCTGTTTTAGAAACGTTCAATACATTGAAATTGGATTGGGAAGCGTTCAAAGGAATAATGCGTTGACGACATCCTGGGCTTACGAGATCCACATCAACGGTAACTGGAATCCGAGTAATTTAGATGGTGATATTGCGCTGTTAAAAATCCTGTGGGTTGACTACCACGCGATGATAGCACCAGCTGTCCTCCCGTCTATGACTGGACCTTACTCAAGCTATGTGAACGACAACGTGACAGCCTCCGGATGGGGTGCAGTCAATGACAGTAAGTGTGGAACGGTTTGAATCTCTGGGTTAGCTAATATTTGGTTTCAACTCATTTATGACAGGTGGAGATTTGACTAACGACTTAAAGTACACCGATTTGATAGTTGTGGACAACACCGTTTGTGGAAGTACTTACGGACCGGCTTTAGCCAACCCAGCAATTATATGCGTTGCTACCAATTATAGTTCTACTTGCGGTGGAGACTCTGGTGGGCCTTTGGTTAAGGAAGGTACTAGCGACTTAATTGGAGTGGTTTCATTTGGAGCTGCTGCCGGCTGTACGTTGAGCTATCCAGTTGGATTCACTCGTGTGAACAGCTACGTGGCATGGATCTCTTTGATAACTGGAATGTCCTGGTAAATTTGAAGAATTGAAGGGAATAAATGTGACAGCTAACTGAATGAACAAGGGTTTTGGAATTTTAGAGGCAAACATACTTTTCAGCTAAAGCAGATTGATTTTTTAGCTTGGAAAATGTCTAAAAAGGAAATATTCGACAGCGGATATGGTTAAATCCTTTTTTACCATTATAGATCCTGTACTACATATATGAGTATGGCTATAGACTGGAACGCACATTATCTACTTTTTGAACAACTATTGGCGCCTGAACAGAATTTGGTCCTAAAGTGTGGAGTTGACCTGGACCAATATACCTCTACAGATAGCTCGATTTTTGGCCTCCAAATCGGCTGAGGTCCTAAGCCGAGGTCTTCTTCCTTTGCGTTGGCCCTTTAGGTTAAAGTTGAAGACTCTTCGGGCCGGATCCATTTACTCTATATGTCCTACCTTTCTTAAACGACTGATGCGTAATTTGTTGCAGATGCCGCGTACGCGTACTTATTTATTCTTTATTCTAGCTTTATTGTACCTAACCTGGCAAACACTTGCGTCCACCTACTCAGGGCATTTCAGAATAAGTTCGAAAAGATCTCTCTCTTCACGCATACCTATTCTAGCGCGAGATGTACAATCTTCTGCAGGCCATACGCAAAGAGTGGAGTCACATCTGACCAATCGGTGGACTCTATAATTTCCTTTGATACAGTTGCAACATTTACGCCATATTTCCCAACAGTTATTTTGTATATATTACCAACTCCCTTACATAATGTATGTATGTCTATGTATGTATGTAATAGAGACATTAGCACAGGCCTCGGCCCAGAGCCGTAACTAGGCTTTTATGCGCCCTGTGCGAGCTTCCATATTTGCGCTCTCGAAAAAATATACAGATTTTTCAGATATCTAAATTTTTGTTTAGTTTACTTGTTATAATTAAAGATATATTAACTTTAGGCAAACAAAACAAATATATTTGCCAAAATATGTACATACATAAAACACCAGTAAACGTAAACAAAATAAGACTATTATTTAGTTAAAGATTTAGCCGGCTCTCACATTGGGGCAACAATCAATAAGCAACAACTGACAATAGGAAACCACCAATATTATCGCTCACAGTGAATTTACTTTGAATTGAATCAGAGTCAGAGGTCTCACATGTCACATCAAAGCAACTCAATATCGCATTTACGAAAAATTTTGCTGATTGCGGCAATAATTATCGCTAGCGATACACAGCGCATATTGAAAAGCAACAAGCTTCCTAGTAGCAATATTTGTGATTATTCAAACTTTTGCGCTTACTACGTTCTACAAAGTTCTGGAAAATATGTCGGACGATTATGTTTTCAACATAAAATTCGTTGAAGTTGTAGAAAAATATTCCTGATAGGTAGAAATTTCAGGTAATCTTTTTGCTTCGATGTTGGAATAGGTTAAAACAAAATTGTGTATTGCTTATTGATAGTTGCTTAATTGCTTAGTTGCTTACTGCTTGTTGCCTCAATCTGAGAGCCGCGTTACTCTACGTTTACGGGCTCTTCTAATAGCGAAGTCCTTAATGACATATTCATACGACAGCAGTCGTGCTATGTCCAGTGGTGTCAGTTTAGCGCTTTCGGCGCTAGATCTAGCGCTTTTTTAATGTATTCAGCGCGCATTAAAAAGTTTTAGCTCTTGGCGGAATTTTTAGCGCTTTTTGTTTAAATAACTTTTATATGGAAGTCCACTCGGAAATATTAGTACGTACTAAACTTTAACATAATATCGCTCTACAGTTCATGTGAATTCCCGTTTTTTGGGAACGGGAAAAGTGCAATCTACCGAATCACATGCATCCGTACAAACTATACCCATAATTTAAAATTGCTTAAAAGTTCAATGTGCCTTTCGGCCTCTATAATCACCTATGTGTGAAAATAGAGATATGTCTGCAAAAATTTATCAATCTGATTTTTGAAATCCAAGTTTTGCTATATAATATTCCTATACCCTGTTGATAAAAATAAAATCTAGCGCAATTTAGCGCTTTTTGTGAATTGTTCTATCTCCGAGTGCTTAAAGTGACCTGGCAGGACTGGCTATGTCAGCTTCAATCGAAAACGCTCGATTGCTGAGCGCAAGTATGCCTTTATCAGATTGTGTTCACTGAATAAACTTTCTCAAGAAGCTACAGTCACTGGCATCGTTAAAAAATGCTGTGGCATTTATGTCACATCAACTTCTACTACTTAATAATCTCTGATTTCAGTTTAAGTTCGAACGATTTTTTTATTTGATAGTTTGTGGAACTGGTTTTAATGTCGTGAATTTTGAAAAAAACTTGTGACAATTCGCACCAAGGGTGTTTTCTTTCGAGGCAAACATTTTTAGATCGAAATTTTGTTGTTTAAACTCTTTCCAAACTTGTTTTTCCCATACTTTGATGGATTATTTTTAATTCTAGATACTCTTGCAATAGTAAAATGATCAAGGTCCCATTTGTTGTAAATCTTGAAATTACTTCGAGCTCTAAATCTCTTCCGTATAGCTCCTTCATCAGCTCTTTAATGACTGTAGCGAATTAAGGGACCATAATTTTTGAATAACTCCATAATTTTTAAACTTTTTGATTGTTGACGCTGAGTTTCATGTCTTTCTTTCTTGAAGATTGTTTCAACTACCGGAGCGAAGTCTTGAAATTGTCAATAATAACAAACAGAAAAATTAAATTAAAAAAAAAAAAAATAAAAAAAATAGAAAAATAAATTATCATATAAAAAATTGATTTTATTAAAATCGGCGAGTTGGTTAAAGTGGTTGTTTTACTTTTTAAAAAATGTTGAGCCTTTTTAGTTGAGCGGGAGTGTATGTCAGTCAGTGGTCCAAAGGAACTATGCTTTTTCAAACTCTTTTTTCTTCTCCATATCAATGACTGTATTACGGCAGGCTTTCGTACGTTGTTCGTCGACAGACAGAAAACTTTAGTTAACTTCATGTTAACACTTTATATTTCATTTAAAACACACTGATAATTCCTCATTCCTTGACCCAGAGTCCATCCACTGACTCCATCCCAAGTAGATTTCTTGTCCGTCCATACTAATGACAAGAAAGACAAAACTACAAACGTTGGTAACCCTACCATAGAAATATTTCTATTGGGCAATAGAGGGGGATAGAGATCGAAATAGAGGCAAGAAATAGGAAATAAACAGAAAATAGATAGAAAAAAGCAGAAATCAAATGGAGACGAATATTATTGCACGTAGAAGGAAAAACAATAGAGACTTCAATAATTATGCTAGATAAGGGCAGACAGCTGTTTAAACGTTAGTTAAATATTTATACCCACAAAAGTGGGTAAATGCGATCATAGCGATCATAACCAGACAGCTAGGTGTTTGATAGACTTTTTGTGCACAGTGGTATCTACAAAGCAAAAGACAATTTGGGACTTTTTTAGTTTTTACATAACACATTATTTTTGTTAAAATGTTGGGGTAGGTAAGTGCAATATTGAGAGAATAAAGATAAAATTAATCATTGGTCTGATTCTTTTGTTGGAAAAGTTGTCAACTATTTGAAGAATAGACTTTCAGTAATTTTTTATTGGGCCACTGAGTCGGTAATAAAAGAACGACAAAAAAAAACAAAGACAATAAAGATGAAGATAGCCATCGAAAATCCTGGGAGGGGGGGGGGGGCGCTCTATCTTACTTCGTTTAAGCGGGAGGGGTAATTTACAGAAAATGATACTTTAATTGGAAAAAATACATAAAAAACAATGACAAGACTTATAATAAAATACTATTTCATTTTTGAAAGCCCGGAATCTGTTCTTTCATATTATCTCTGTTAATAGTTTTTGAAAAAAAAAAAACAATTTCAAAGTTGCAATTTAAGGACAAAAATTGGGGTGAGTTCAATAATTTTGGCGATGAAAACTAATGACGTGTTTATGTAGAGGAGTAAAATAAATACAAGCATTTCTTTACTATGGGAAGGAGGGCCTATCTCGTTCCGGTTAGGCGGAAGGGGTAATTTAAAAAAAAAATAAAATTAATTTTTAACAACACAATGGCAACACTTACTAAAAAGTGCTTTATCATTTTTTAAAGCCAGGAATCGGTTCTGAATTTGCAGAATTTTGTCTACCAATGTGAAATTTTAGCTGTAGCTGAAGAAAGTTGTTGATATTGGGTAAACTAATATAATTTAAAGAAAGTTTGCATAACTCAGCCTTGCACCCATCCCAAAAACCAACAGTGACCCCAAGCAGGGGGGTTGCAGGGCGGCAGCATGACCCCCACTATACATTTCAAAGTACAAGGGTTTCAATTTGTACTCTAAGCGGAGCGACATAATAAAAGTAATTTTCAATTTTCTCAAAAATTAGGGGACATAAATCAATCCGGGTTAGAGTGTTCGATTAAGAATTGATTTCGGCAGCATAAACTACAAACAAATTAAGTATCTATTATCTCAATATTAAAAAATTTGCCCACAACTTTTATTTTTGAATTTTTTTCCTTAAATTTCAAGTTTGAAAGTATTTTTCAAAACTATTCATAGAAAAAACTTGATTTAAAAATAATATCAAAGAACAGATTCCTGGCTTCCGAAAATCCTAAAGTCCTTTATTGTAAGTGTTGCCATTGCTTTTCGTAAATTTGTATTACATTTTATATATATTTTTTTTTAATTACCCCTCCCACCTAAACGGAGCGAGATAGACCCCCTCGCATTTAATCAATTTTCGGCGCCTAAGTTATCGTACTCGACCCTTATAATGAGGCGACTTTGGCACTTTTTCACGCAACTTGGATGTCACCTGGCACTACTTTTCCCCAACCTGAACGCCTGGCAATGTTATTTTTGAATTAAATACATAATTAGCTATAATACCACACCAAATGCAGAGCTCTATAAACTGCAAACCTTAAATTTTTTTTCCAAACCCTTTGTTGCCCAACCACTCTCACCCCCACCGCTGAACAGCTGCCAGGTGCCCGTATCAATTAATAATGATAGTATGGCACACTAACTAGAGGGATTTGGTTGCTCTGCAGTTTATACTGCATAGAGCAATTTTAGTAATTTGGTAAAGAGCATGGGCCAACTTATCTGCAAAATTTGGTCGGAAGAAAGTATGCCCGATGAATGGAACCTCAGCATCGTGAGCCCCATCCACAAGAAGGCAGACACTCTGAACTGCGCCAATTACAGAGGAATAAGTCTCCTGAATGTTGCATACAAGATGCTGTCGGCTGTACTGTGTGAACGCCTAAAACCTTTCGCAATTAGCCTGATCGACCCATAACAGAGTGGTTTTAGGCCCAGAAAGTCAACCATTGACCAAATCTTCACCCTCCGGCAGATCTTAGAAAAAACGCAGGAATTTCAGATCGATACACACCACCTCTTTATCGACTTTAAGGTCGCCTATGAAAGCATATGTAGGGACGCATTATACAAAGCCATGTTAAATTTCGGCATCCCTGGAAAATTCGTCCGTCTATGCAGGATGACGATGGAGAAATCTCGCAGCTCCGTCAAAGTGGGAAAAAACACCACGTAATCCTTTGCTGTCGAAAAAAGTTTAAGACAAGGCGACACGCTATCATGTAACTTCTTTAACATCATTCTTGAAGCAATTGTACGGAACTCACAAGTCAACGTCTGCATATGCAGATGATATTGACATTATTGGGAGAACTCAGCGAGCTGTCAATGGCGCGTTTGCAAGCATTGAAACGGAGGCGTCGAAGATGGGTCTGGCTTTTAATGAGGACAAAACGAAGTATATACTGTCATCGAGAAAGGATTCTTAACATCGGCGACTCGGACAAAACGTCACAGTGGACAGATATAACTTCGAAGTAGTTAAAGACTTTGTCTGCCTTAGGCTCTACAATTACCTCGCAAAACGACATCGGCGTAGAAATCAAACGAAGAATCACTCTTGCCAATCGCTGTTTCTTCGGGCTAAGAAGGCATCTAAGAAGTAAAGCCCTCTCTCGCAGAGCCAAGGAGATATTGTACAAGACCTTAATCATCCCGGTCCTGTTGAATGGTGCAGAAACATGGACCTTATCGAGAGCTGATGAAAAGCCTCTTGGCACGCTTTGAGACAAAGATTCTTCCAGTGATTTTCGTTCCAGTTTGTATCGACGGAGTGTTGAGCAGAAGATTCAACGACGAACTTTACGGGCTATATAGCGACGTTGACCTAGTCAAAAAGCCCTCTCTACGAAAGCCCAAACATATGAGCGCAACAGACTGTATTTTATCTATCTATTTTCGGGACGAATGGAAAGGACCTACAATTTTATGCCGAGTCCGAACGGCTAAATTGAGAAGCTTTTCCATGACAGTCATACTCTCGGAGGTTTGTCAGACATTATCGAGAGTAGAAAAAAACTTCAAGATGTAATTTGTGTTTTTCCGGGGATCGAACCTGGGATCCCTCGCACAGTAATCCAGCACACTAACCACTGCGCTAATGCGCCCACTAGCCACACTCAAAGATGTTACAAAATCAACGGTTGATGACTTCTTCCATACCTTGGACAATGAATGAAATGAATTAATTTATGTTTTTTTTTTCTAAAGATTATAAACGTACTACATATTTCTTTATTAAATTGTTTAATAAATCATTTAAAAAACGTTTGCATTTCCTTTCCATTCAACCCAAGTTTCCCTTACATTTTTTCACGTTTAAAGCAAATTTCACCTAAAGGTCGTGTTCAGTTAAGTCAGAAAGATGGAGAAAAGGTCTGAATTAGTGTTGAAAAAAGTTTTTTTTTTTTAGTTTTGTGGTGTCGAAAAATTCTGTAAACTGAGAAATCCCAAAAAGAGTACAAATTGCATATATTTCCAAAAAGATACCGGAAATTTTTTTTTAGATCAAAAGAGGACATGTCCTCTTAAAAGAGGACGTCTGGTCAGTCTACCCATGTACGAACTGCGAATACCAGGATCCCCACTAAAGCCGACAAAACATTTCGTTCAATTTCAAATTTAACTAATTTTCTATTCATTTGCATATGTAATATCACTAGTTGTGTCAACATCAGTTCATAGCCGCCCGAATTTACCAAGAAATGCCGGTGATATCATTGATCCAATCCAAGAAGCTGGTGACACGAGTGAATCCAATTGGGTAACCCTTAGTGCAGCCAGCGGCAGCACCATATGAAACGATACCAATTTGACAACGTGTGTATGAGATGATCAATGGACCACCAGAGTCTCCACTGCAGGTTGAAACTCCATTGGTAGCAAGGCACATCTTTGAATCAATGCCAGCTTCCCATCCGTAGGTGTTAGCGCAAAGGCTGTTCTCCGCAACGACCAAATCGCCGTACTTCAAGTCATTTGTTCCGTCGCCATCTGTTGAAAAATACCGTTAATATTAGCTTCCTTATACTCACACAATTATATACACTTACTATCATTGATACCACCCCATCCGGACACAGTTACCTTCTCGTTCACGTACTTCGAGTAATGGCCGTTTCTGGCGGGAAGAGAAATTGGTGCCATCCTATCGTTGTAGCCAAACCAACCGACTTTCAATATCGCAATATCGTTATTCAGGTTGTTGGGGTTCCAGCCATTGAAGTAGATCACAGAGGCATACGTCTTGTGCATGGGGCTGTCCCTTTTGACACTTCCCATGCCAACTTCAATGTATTGCAAATTTCTATAAGTACACACGGAATGAATTACGATTTAGGAAACATCAATCGTTTCGTTCTTACCCATCGACGCAGTGAGCAGCAGTCAGAATCCATTCGTTGCCGAGAATAGATCCGCCGCACATACCGTACCAGCCATTGCCTAGGCCCATGGTCAATGAAACCTGGTATGGCAGGAGTGTGTCCCAAGAATAGTGTCCTCCATAGATCCTTGACTCGCTGCCAGAGGAGGCTGATGATCTATCCATGTTGATGTATTTGCGCTCAGACATTGGTGTATTGTCTACGGGTGGAGTAGGGTTCAGGAACCGAACCGTTTTCCCTAACTCCGCCTTCAGAGCACCGGCACATGCCGAGGAAATTGCAAAGGCGACTAGAATGAATAGTTTCATATTGTTGTCACAACTGATGATGAAAGTGCCAATGCGTGCGCTTTTTATACCATTCTTGAAGCGTGGGCAGTGCGGGTGGCCATGCTAATTGCCTATAGTTTCCAATTTTGTGATAGTGATTATGATTAGATTATCCCATCGCATCAGTTTGATTGTTCTTTTTTGTTTTTTATTGAAGAGGAATATCCACTGATCTTATCATTTGGCCTTGGTTTTGGAATATCATGGATGTCTAAAATTATACAAAAAATTCTTATCTGTGGTTCTCAAAGATTATCCATTTGCAATTTCCTAATTTCCAGTGCACTCACAACCACTGCTGGCGATAAAAGATTACCTACCGTTTATTTCAAAAAGTACCCGACTCACGGTATAATTTTATTTCATTTATTTGTGGGTGCTCATTGGGGGTACCGGTACATATTGATAAAAAGCATTTACGCTTCAAAATCGCACAATCAGTTCATCGCTTGGCGTTTAGTTCATAGGCAGATAGTAGATACGCCGCGCTGGCCATTGTATGAGAAAAGAACTACTTATGCAACTATCAACCAGTGATCCCAGACTTTGGAAGCAGGTTATCCCACAGTTATACCAAAAAAAATCCTTTTATCCCTCGCCAACATTTAAAAAATCCCACATTTATCCCATGAAATAATAGATAAAAAAAACATGTATTTTATTAAATTCAGTCTATTTTACTATATGAACAAATACAAGTTACATTAACACTAACTATGAAAGTTAACAAAAATAAGCATATTAAGATAGGTACGTTTGTATATAATACAAAAATAGAAATGTGGGTACATCTTACACATTGTCAAGACGTTAAAAAAGGGAACACAAAACTGCATTCAGCATTAAAATGAAAATAATATTCAACATAAGGTAGGCTAGTACCTAACCATTTCAGCGATGGCAGTCTTTTAAAAACTGAGACAGTTTTTCTTAACTTCCAATTTACCATCAGCATCTAACTCTGTCAAGGAGTCTTGACATTCTTCACCCAAAAATATACTATCTAAATTATTCATAAAATGTGTGCTGGAATCTCTAAAAATTTTAAGTTGGGCATCCCATGGGAGTTCAAAAAAGTCAGCTTGAACAAACAAGCGACACATTTTCAAAACCAATATTCTGCTCTCCCGCACAATGCAGTGAACTAAAACCTTTCTGTTTTGAAAAAGTGAGTTGAACTGATTAAATAAAGCAAGTACATGTTTTAAGAAATATAAATAAGTTCTATAATTTTATTGTTCTTAATGAAACTAGCAAATTAAGAGCAAAAATTGACCAAAGAGTAAAATCCCTTTTTTTTGTACTATGAGGCATAGTTGCAAAAAGGCTTACTATTGTACTGAATTCAGTACAATTTGACTTTCCCGAATACGCAAGTACCACTTCTCAATTTTCAGTACTATTTTTAATTTTTGAAAGTTTATTTTTATATCTTTCAAATCAGACATTATATAAGGATTAAACAAAAATAAACTGAACGCACTCTTTGTTTTAAAATTCTAAATGCATTCATTACTCACCGTATTTTGTTAAAAATAATTTTTTGAAATTTGATGCATTTCTCGAAGATGTGGAAAAACGATTTGATTTCGGTGACATTTTTTGAACTCATTACAAAATTTTTCACAAAGTGCCGTTTGGACGATCAAGTAAATTCAATCGTCCAATTTGTCTTAAGGTTATTTTCCTGGTGAACAAAAAAGTATTGAAATTATCAATCATGAATATCTGACTACGATAGAAATAGGTACACAGTTCTATTTCAGAGTTTTGGGCTGAAATAGGTCTTGTGCAAAATGAATGCAACGAGTTCATATTTTCAGATCCTACACCGCATTGTCCAGGATGCTTTTTGTATTTCTTCTTATTCTTCCGCAAACGTTTAAAGAATGTTTTCTTATCAAAATAGCTATTATCAAAAAAAAGCTAAAGAATCGAATGCAGGCGTAATGTCTGCACTATTAGAACCTAAACATCTTATTACAAATTAAGGCTACCACATACAGCTCTTTGAATAAAACAGATCTTTACTAAATAATCTTGAAAATGAAGAATTTGTATAGTAGATTGTTATCTGAATGTGGTACGGTCGTGTTCAAATCACTTGGACAATGGTAGATCTTCTGTACAAAGTCTACAGTTTGCAAGTGATTTTGAACAAGACTATACAAAGATTAGTCTTAATCTGTTAATATGTATGTACCTACATGGACTAAAGTTCCTATCCGGCGTCTATGAGACTTATTATTACCTTGAGCTTAGTACGCTTCTCGTGCTAAATTTTAGCTCACATACAAAATTGTCTCCAAAATTTAAGTAAATCCATTTAGCCGAACGGTGTGCTTCAGCTAAAAAATTAAATTTTCATTTCAGACTTTACTGCATGTATATGTCACAATTTACCGCGCCCATTAATGGTTCGGCACATTTTTTTTAGCTAAATTTTTACAGATCATGTTATTTTTTCTTCTGTTCTTTTGTGTTGCGGAAAAGTAAATAAGGATAAGGTTTTTCAATGAATACCTTCCTCCTACCTACCTACCTTCTTTCAAAGTGATAAATTTGATATCGAGGAATAGCAAAAAAGAAAGTGCAACGAAAATATAACACATTTTCGCGTCGATGAATTTTTGAAGGAAGTTATTTTCAACGGACAGCTGTTTTCTGTGACACTTATATTCACAGCGCACTCTATGTCAAAATTTAGCTTGGATTTTATTTAATGTTTGGAGAGAAAAATTGGAGCTTAAATTTATATTCGCTCGAACTGCGTACTAAGCTTTAGATTCAATTAAATGCGCCTTTATAACACCCTCCACTGGAAGGTATAAGTATTCACTTACATTTCTAACGCCAAGAAGAAATCACCTTATACCCTATAAGCCATAAATATTCTGAATCAGGATGCAATTCTGAAACGATTTAGCCATGTACGTATCCGCCCGTCGGTCTATCTGTCTTTTAAAAACACAACAGAGTCCAACTAAACGAATCGACCTAGGCGAATGAAATTTTCTGAAAGGACTTCTTTGTTCCGGTACCTATCCCTGCACGCACAAAATCATTATAATAATTCCCTAACATTTTGCAAGACTTCAATGCTGGGGAGGCTATAAAAACTGCCCGATGATAACACTGATAGGTACTCCTTTTTTTTTTTTTTTTTTTTTTTATAAATTTAAGAAATTTGAGTACTATTCAGTACAATTTTGTTTCAGTTTTCAGTACAATTGAGAAAAGTCGATTTTCATCACTGATTGAGGTGAAAAATCCCTTTGACCCTTTTAGCTTATTTCAAGTGATAAAATCCCTCAAAAAGGGATAAATCCCCCGATCTGGTATCACTGCTATCAACGCGTAATTTTGTTACAAAAAGGCTCAGTGGACGCTTGCAGCTAAAAGAACTCGTATGTATAAAAAAGAATTATTATAAAAACAAAGCTTTTGTCTGTCTGGTTGTCTTTAAAACGTTTTCAGAATCTTTATCCGAGCTGCTATTAAAGGGTCGTCGAAAATTGGCTGATCGTATGAAGGGTTTCGAAATAAGAGACGGGTCATCACCTCCCATTCAACAAATACATTTAAGATGCTAAAAAAATAAAAGGATATATTTTGACATCACTGTTGCAGATATAGTTGCAGAATTTGGAACATATTGATGTATTTTGTGGGCGGAAAATGTCGCGTCGGCGTTATTAAATGCATTGTTTAATTTCCTCTTCAACATTCTAGCAAAAGAAAACGTCCAAAAATTAGCCTATACCTACCTGCTCCCGAAGGAGAATTGCATGTATTATGTTGTAAGCGTTCCAATATTCGCAGTAAATTGGTTTCTGTTTGAACTTGGGAGCGTGTTCGTAATATATGGCAACGTTTTATTCAAATTACCCATAGAAATCTATCCTTATTTATAGTTAGTAGAACAATTTTATTTTTCCAGTCAAAAAAGCGTTTTCCGGTTAAAAACATTTTTCGTTCCGGTCAGAAAACGGTTAGACCGGATTTCAAAATTTTCTCCGGTCAGAATAAATAGATTTCGGTCAGATATGACCGGAATCCGGTCAGAATGGCATCACTGCATATGACAGCATTTATAGAGACGAGCTATACAGAGCCATGTCTAGTTTTGGCATCCCTGCAAAACTCGTCCGTTTATGCAGGATGACAATGGAGAATGCACGCTGCTCCATCAAGGTCGGTAAACAACTCACCGATACCTTCGATGTCAAAAAAGGATTTAGACAAGGCGATGCGCTGTCATGCGACTTCTTCAACATTGTTCTTGAGAAAATTGTGCGAAACTCGCAAGCTAACACCAGGGGCACAATTTTCCAAAAGTCTGTGCAAATAGTATCTACTTGCATACGCTGTCGACATCGACATCATTGGCAGAACACAACGAGCTGTCACTGGTGCGTTTGCAAGTATCAGTACAGAGGCGGCAAAAATGGGTTTAGTGGTGAATGAGGGCAAAACGAAATATATGCTGTCAACAAGAAGTGACACACAACATCGACGAATCGGACAGAACGTCACGATAGACAGCTATAACTTTGAGGTAGTTCGGGACTTTGTCTACCTCGGCTCCGCTATTAATTCTGAAAATGACATCACATCAGAAATCAAGCGAAGAATTACACTTGCCAACCGCTGTTACTTTGGCCTAAGAAGGCAATTGATTAGTAAGGCCTTGTCGAGAAACACCAAGGAGACTCTATATAAGACCCTCATCATCCCAGTCCTGCTTTATGGCGCAGAATCATGGACGTTGTCAAAAGCGGATGAAGATCTCCTTGGGCGCTTCGAACGCAAAATTCTTCGAGTGATTTTCGGTCCCGTTTGCGTTGACGGGCTTTGGAGGAGGAGATTTAACAGCGAACTCTACGAGCTGTACAGCGACATCGACTTGGTCAGAAAAGTACGTATGAGTCGACTAAGATGGCTAGGACATGTAGAGCGAATGGACACCAACGCTCCGGCCCGAAGAGTCTTCGATTCCAACCCGGAGGGACAACGCAGTAGAGGAAGACCTCGCCTTAGGTGGCGCGCACAAGTGGAAGGGGACCTCAACCAATTTGGAGTGCGCAACTGGAGGCAGTTAGCCAAAGATCGTGCTAACTGGAGAGGCGTGTTGGTTGAGGCCCAGGTCCACCCCGGAATGTAGCGCCATCTAAGTAAGTAAGCACGAGCATCGATTGTAATGGGAGATAACTCTCCGATAATGTACACGTTGCGTTTGGTGCAGTGGGTCTTGCTCTTATGATCGGTTGCGTTTCATGACACCCGGTGTTCACTCACTTTTGACGCTCACTGTATATTTAAGAAATTTCCATGCTGATGCTGCCATAACTGTCAAAATATATCGGAGGTATCGCGAATAAATTCCGATGGAATTTTTTCCCTTGTCAGCAATGTAAATCAAATTGCTGAATGGGAAACATTCCGGGGGAAATATTATTCGCGATAGGGGTGATAGTATTTTTTAATAACGCCGACGCGACATTTTCCACCCACAAAATACATCAATATGTTACAAATTCTGCAACTATATCTGCAACAGTGATGTCAAAATATATCCTTTTATTTTTTTAGCATCTTAAATGTATTTGTTGAATGGGAGGTGATGACCCGTCTCTTATTTCGAAACCCTTCGTTTAGCCCTAACGACAACCCTCATACGATCAGCCAATTTTCGACGACCCTTTAATAGCAGCTCGGATAAAGATTCTGGAAACGTTTTAAAGACAACCAGACAGACAAAAGCTTTGTTTTTATAATTCTTTTTTATACATACGAGTTGCTTTTAGCTGAAAGCGTCCACTGAGCCTCTTTGTAACAAAGTTACGCGTTGATAGTTGCATAAGTAGTTCTTTTCTCATACAATGGCCAGCGCGGCGTATCTACTATCTGCCTATGAACTAAACGCCAAGCGATGAACTGATTGTGCGATTTTGAAGCGTAAATGCTTTTTATCAATATGTACCGGTACCCCCAATGAGCACCCACAAATAAATGAAATAAAATTATACCGTGAGTCGGGTACTTTTTTAAATAAACGGTAGGTAATCTTTTATCGCCATCAGTGGTTGTGAGTGCACTGGAAATTAGGAAATTGCAAATGGGTAATCTTTGAGAACCACAGATAAGAATTTTTTGTATAATTTTGAACATCCATGATATTCCAAAACCAACTGGCCAAATGATAAGATCAGTGGATATTCCTCTTCAAAAAAAAACAAAAAAGAACAATCAAACTGATGCGATGGGATAATCTAATCATAATCACTATCACAAAATTGGAAACTATAGGCAATTAGCATGGCCACCCGCACTGCCCACGCTTCAAGAATGATATAAAAAGCGCACGCATTGGCACTTTCATCATCAGTTGTGACAACAATATGAAACTATTCATTCTAGTCGCCTTTGCAATTTCCTCGGCATGTGCCGGTGCTCTGAAGGCGGAGTTAGGGAAAACGGTTCGGTTCCTGAACCCTACTCCACCCGTAGACAATACACCAATGTCTGAGCGCAAATACATCAACATGGATAGATCATCACCCTCCTCTGGCAGCGAGTCAAGGATCTATGGAGGACACTATTCTTGGGACACACTCCTGCCATACCAGGTTTCATTGACCATGAACTTAGGCAATGGCTGGTACGGTATGTGCGGCGGATCTATTCTCGGCAACGAATGGATTCTGACTGCTGCTCACTGCGTCGATGGGTAAGAACGAAACAATTGATGTTTCCTAAATAGTAATTCATTCCGTGTGTACTTATAGAAATTTGCAATCCATTGAAGTTGGCATGGGAAGTGTCAAAAGGGACAGCCCCATGCACAAGACGTATGCCTCTGTGATCTACTTCAATGGCTGGAACCCCAACAACCTGAATAACGATATTGCGATATTGAAAGTCGGTTGGTTTGGCTACAACGATAGGATGGCACCAATTTCTCTTCCCGCCAGAAACGGCCATTACTCGAAGTACGTGAACGAGAAGGTAACTGTGTCCGGATGGGGTGGTATCAATGATAGTAAGTGTATATAATTGTGTGAGTATAAGGAAGCTAATATTAACGGTATTTTTCAACAGATGGCGACGGAACAAATGACTTGAAGTACGGCGATTTGGTCGTTGCGGAGAACAGCCTTTGCGCTAACACCTACGGATGGGAAGCTGGCATTGATTCAAAGATGTGCCTTGCTACCAATGGAGTTTCAACCTGCAGTGGAGACTCTGGTGGTCCATTGATCATCTCATACACACGTTGTCAAATTGGTATCGTTTCATATGGTGCTGCCGCTGGCTGCACTAAGGGTTACCCAATTGGATTCACTCGTGTCACCAGCTTCTTGGATTGGATCAATGATA
This sequence comes from Cheilosia soror, assembly GCA_949372485.1. Taxonomy (NCBI): domain Eukaryota; kingdom Metazoa; phylum Arthropoda; class Insecta; order Diptera; family Syrphidae; genus Cheilosia; species Cheilosia soror. The sequence goes on from OX443561.1 coordinate 36,252,935, forward strand.
TCACCGGCATTTCTTGGTAAATTCGGGCGGCTATGAACTGATGTTGACACAACTAGTGATATTACATATGCAAATGAATAGAAAATTAGTTAAATTTGAAATTGAACGAAATGTTTTGTCGGCTTTAGTGGGGATCCTGGTATTCGCAGTTCGTAAATGGGTACCTAATGCATTTTGCTATCACTTTTCTTAGACCTCTTGCCAATCGCGAAATATGCAAATTCATCACCATTTTCCTCCATCATATCGATCAATTTTGGCTAAAAGCAAAATAGCCATTCATCCAAAAATTGGTCCTCATCGAAACGCTCCAATAAGAGGTCCATCAGTCAGCATCAGTTGAGCTCCTGGGTCTGTTGGATCTTGTACGGGTGTAAGCCCAACTCCTGACACAAATTTTGCAAAGTTTAAGTCTTCGAAAGTCCGACTTCATGTGCACAGTAGGGTAGGGCTCCCCTGTACACTTTCACTGACCGAGGCAATGTTCTCAGCCGATCTCGAATTTGGCCACCAAACCCTGGAGAGCCGACTTTTGACTGTTGTAAAATGGGCGCAACGTTTGCACTGACACTGAGCACTCATTAACATGAATTAGGAAACTGCTAGAGTCTGCCGTCCTAGAACTAGCTGAGCACAAGACTGTCTCGATAACCAACCAAAAGACTGCAAATATGCAAATTGTTGCGGATTGGAAACCAAAACATTAGGTCTAAGGAGCCATTAATGTACTTACCTATGAATACTGCTGGACAAAAGTTAAAACACATCACAGGTGTAAGAAGTTCCTCCCCGGATGCTGCAAAATTTCGATAGCTCTGAATATGCGAGCAGGATTCAGCTATCCAGAATTGGTTTCTAAATACTTCTAGACTTTGCAGTGGTCTGGGCGGGGACTCTTACAACGCAGGAAACAAGAAGGAATCTCCCGTCAGCAGCTCTCGTTTGTTATTGGAATTTTGTTGGCATCGATACCACTGGCCTTCGGCACTTGATGCGTTGGATGCATTATTTAGGTCTTGTTGTAATTGAACCTAAGATCAGGCATCTCTCCATTCACTTGCAGTGATTGACACATCTCATTCATGGTTCATTCCGCGTTGGCCCTTGCCAGGAAACAGTTATCGTCGCCATAGTCCAGGTGCTTTCACCTCTCAAACGGTCCTAACGTATATCCTACCAGTCCTAGATACAATGTATCGCAGATATACCTATACGGTTACGGTGGCAGTCAGTACATCATCTATCTATCTATAAAAAGAGGATCGGCGACAGAATATCTGTTGTGTCGGGATCTGCTTTTCAGGAACTCGGCTCGCTGGTATGACATTAATTTTTAGGAGGTTTTTGTTTGTCGGGTTAGGAAACACTTCCCTGTAACACTCAGAGGCAACGTGGCTATTGTACTAGGAAGCAGATCCAGTATTATCCATTTTATTGGAATTTCTTCGACTTTCGGATGGCAGTATCAGCACTCAGCACATCAGCGCCAAACATCTACCACCTGATCCGAGCAAAGGCATAAAACAATAACAAAGAAAATGATCCAAAATATCGTTGTGCTCTCCACAAGCGTCGCAGACAGTAATATCAAGCCTAGGACACTAAGATGCTGAGCAAAAGCGAAGTGTCCCGTAAGAACGCCAATGAGTTTTCTACAGTCATTTCTACTGAGAGGCAGTAGAAATGCTGCAGACTCCTTACTGACTTTCGGGAGCATGCGTTTAGTCTGCCCACATCCTGTAGAGCCTTGCCATAAACAATTGTGTTCATTTAAAACCCAATCGTCAATGGACCTGACCATGGTCGCAGGAAGACCAACCACAGGTTCTCGTCCCGAGAAATTATACTCTGAGTCTTGCTTAGCAATCTTATCGGATATATCATTTACAGAAATCGCAGTGTGACCTGGGACCTAGATAAGAGTCAAACAGTTCAGCCTTGCGACCGAGTTCAAAGAGTTCTAACATTTCCGAACTATTTTGGAATGAGTAACAGGGCTGTCGCTACAGACGCAGATACTAGACGCCGCCACCTATTCTTAACAATATATTCAGCAGCCATTAAGACAGCATAGATCTCCGCTTGAAAAAAACAAAAACATGCTTGCCTAACGAGTAGTGAAGTCTAATGTTGGCGATTTCCACGAAGACACCAGTACTAATTTTGGAGCCATCCGTCTCCACGTCTTACCGAAAGCACCCTTATACTGCCAGAAAACTGAGAGCGCCTTGGATGTTTTCGACTTGACATGCTTTGCTCAAAGAAGTTTCTCATCCAGGATCACTCCCAGACATTTCGCTTCTTCGGAGATCTGGATAGTGACGCCTTTTAGCATTAGCCAGACCGGTTAAAATCCTCCGTCTCGCGAAGAGAAGAACCTCAGTTTTCAAAGGATTAACAGAAAGCTCTTTCCTAATGCACTATTCATCGACCATATCTAGAGCCATCTGCACTTTAGCACAGACAGTCTGTAAACATGATCCGACAGAAAGTATGTCAACATCATCCGCGTTTACCCCTGTCTTAACATGGCGTAAACAGTCCGCATCTACCACCAAAGTTTTATTCATCAGAAAAGCCCTGATCGACAATACCAATGTCTCATCTACACCGTGTTGTCCAGCAGAGTTGCACAATATGAAGTCAAAAGTCTCATTGTCGAAAGCGCCTTGTATGTCGATTAAAATACCGATGGCTTATTCTTTCCTATCGAGCGCTCATTCAATTCTAGCAACTAGATTTTGAAGCGAATTCTCACAGGATTTTACAGTGCAAACCTGCGCACGTGCACCGCGTTCAGTCTCTCCAAGTCTTTCAGCAAGAAGGAAGACAGATTTATAGGTCTGAAACTCCTAGCGAGGGAGTAGTCATCTTTCCCAATTTTTGGTATAAAAACTCCTCGAACCGTACGCCAAGGTATAGGAATTATGTCAGTGTCAGACACGCAGTGAAAATTCTCTTAAGAGTTGGAAGCAACTGGTTTATACCCTGTTGCAGCAGAGCTGGGTACACCAGGCGACTTGAAGCCACCAAAATATGCTACCAGCTATGACGACTATGCTACCAGCGGCTTAAATCATGCTCAACCTGCCCGAGTTTGATCGCAGTTTTGAAATCTACAGCTGTAGGGGGTTCAGTGTTAATACCTCCGTAGATCGCCGCATGTCTACCTATTGGGAGCTCATTGTTGTCTTCAACTCACCTGAGTCATTATTTAGCAGGACGTAAAAAATATCCATCCATCTTCGCAATTGATCCTCGATTGTTAACAATAGCGTGCCATATCCACATCCAAAATATGATGGTTGGTGTTGCTTTTTCGGCCAACAATAGGCATGTTTTTTTGAAACCTCGCCAGCTAGCCGTTTATTTGGACAGTTGCCAGCAAAATTGCCAGCAAGATGAAGCCAGCCGAATGGATTTAGGCAATAAGCCTAAAAGCATACCAGCATTTCGTATAAAATTATGCATTTGGTAGAAATATTAGATAAATTCTGACATTTTCCTCTGGAATGTTGTGTGCATGAGATAAGAACGCCATTATGATTTAAGCAAATTTAACGAAAATTCTAAGCCACTTGTTGCTTTCAGCGCCACCTGTTTGTTCTTTGTGAATTGAATTTAGCCAGCTGCCAGCCAGCAGCTGGGGAGAAAATCAAGAGTTGTTGCCAGCAGTTGCCAGCAGGTTGTTGTTTTAATTAGCACGTAAAATGTGCCTCAACTGCTAACTACTGCCAACTACTGGCTGGGGAGTTTTCATAAAAAGACAACTAATATCCTTGGCGATTTTATACAGCCCTCACATAGTTCCGCGATCGCATGTCTCTAAGTTTCATATGGTACCACCGATAGGTTTAGGGATACGCAATAGCCGATAGCTCTGATGGCTCTGATGGATGACAACTACTGCCCGACTTTTGCAATAAATTCTTAGATACGTGTCTTATCGGAACGGAAACATGAACGTTTATAAAACGAAGCTTTCATTATAACACCTTTCAGCATTAAATAAATAACTGTTATCTTATCTAATAAATTATAAAAACAAATAAGAGGCAAGTCTGTTAGTTTAGAAATTAATTAGACTTCCATAAAATATCACAGAGCACAAAGTAGTCTGATAAAATCAGTTCCCACGCACTTAATACCGTCTTCGATGAAAAGAAGCCGCTTTGGCATTGTCACATGTCACCACAGTCCCTGATTCCTCTTCAGGAATTGTATAAAAGGCGCTCGCTTTTGCACAGTTGTCATCAGTTCGTGTATAACAATGATCTCACTGCTCGTAGTCATCTTGGCCATTAGTGCGGCATGTGCCGCAAGGCTACCCGTATCTGTTGTCCACCAGTCCTGCTCAGTAGTAGATGACAAGTCAAAAGTTGCTGGTGGAAATTATGCTTCGGACGGACAGTTCCCGTATCAGGTTTCAGTGACAGTAGGTAAGGGTGGTCTCTGGCAGTTTGGTATCTGTGGTGGTACTTTGATTGGCCATGAATGGGTCCTTACTGCTGCTCACTGCGTTGACGGGTAAGACATAATATATGATCCTGTTGCAGGTGACTGTAATCTACACTATTCTCCATTAGAAAACCAGAATTCATTGAAATTGGCTTGGGAAGCGCTCAAAAGGACAAACCATTGCAGACAAGGTCTGCCTCCGAGGTGTACATCAACTCAAAATGGAACTCAACCAATTTGGATGGCGACATAGCTCTGGTGAAAATCGCGAGGGTAGACTTTAATAAGAGGATCTTGCCAGCTATTCTCCCCGTCGGTAATGGTAAGTTCTCGTCATATATCAGCAGCAATGTTACTGTCTCCGGATGGGGTTTCATCAATGAGGGTAAGTTTGTAATTATTTTACAGTGAGTACTATTATTTTTGATGAGTTCATCCGACACAGAGGGCGATTTGACAAACGATCTGCAATACACCGACTTGGAAGTTGTTAGCAACAACGTTTGTACGGAAAAATTCGGATTGGATGCTGGTGATCCATCAAAGATCTGCGCCGAAACTTGGGATAGTGCACCATGTGGAGGAGACACTGGTGGCCCATTGGTTCTCCAAAACACTCGCCTTTTGATTGGCGTGACATCGTATGGTGGTTGCTTACTTGGCTATCCAGTTGGATTCAGCCGAGTGACCAGCTACTTGGACTGGATTCATTCGATCTCTGGCCTTTATGGATAAATGTTGTGAATTGTAACGCAAATAAATAATCATGCAAACGTGAGATGTGGAGTTTATAACTGTTGAAATTTAGGTAGGCCTATGTTGACATATCAGCATAGTGCTTATATCAATCCCAAGCCAGGCGGACCTGCCAACGACCTACAAGCTGTTGAAGGTGCGGACGGCGGCACTGTTACGAGGTGCTAATGTGCTATATGGTCAGAGCTTAAGCAACGGTTTGATAACCCAAAGACCCCTGTCTCCCGAATTTTCAATATGCAGGCGACTATATGGAGAAGACGTCCAAGTCGTTGCTTAAAGTTGTGAAGAAAGTGCAAGAATTTCTCCCGCGTCGGAGTGGGAAACCTTGCCTGTCCCAATAGAAATATCCAAGCTACATATCGCCACTAAATAAGACTTTGTTGAAGATTCTCACTCTGATGGTGCGGCAACGGACATTATGTAATGTGCCATATCGCGATATACGATTTGAAGCCATCTGGACATCACTGTTCTGTTTCAACTGCCTTAAGCGAGGCTATAGCTTAGAATAGTGCCCGTCATATCTTGACGGCAGTTCGGCAGCAAGCACAACCCTTTGATGCTTGCCAATGCCAATGCATGCGCTGAACCTTCCAAGCTACACTATGCCCCTTCTCTGCAATCCTGAGCTAATGAACTTAACTTTACAGAACTCGACTCGAAGTAGCAGTGATCGGAATTTACGCGTCTGTACATGACCGGTTTTAAGGTACAAGCAGTCAAGACTACCATTAAGGTTTGTAAAAAAGTAAATAGATGGCCCAACAGTTCCGTATAGGCACCCTTAAGCCTGGTGATGTCCGAATTTCACAGAGCACGATTTTCTCTACGCTCGATTTGGTCCGTCCCTATCACCAAATTCCAGTTGAACCCCAAGATATTCCTAAGACTGCTATCTGCACGCCCTTTGGGCTTTTTGAATTCACTCGAATGGCGCTCGGGTTAAGGAACGCTTCGCAGTTATTCCATCATTTCATTCACTCAATCAAGCGGGAGATAGAGTGGACGCTTCAGACTCGACTATTGGAGCCGCAGTTCAAAAAAGACTGAATTCTAACTGGCAACTTTTAGGGTTCTTTTCTGTTAAACTTTCACAAGCGGAACGCAAATACAGTGCGTACGATAGGGAGCTGCTCGCGGCATATGCTTCAATCAAGCACTTTAAGCATTTTCTGGAGGGGAGAGAGAGTTCACATTAGGCTTGTGTTTTTGAAACCTCGCCAGCCAGCCGCTCATTTAGACAGTTGTCAGCACAATTGCCAGCAAGATGAAGCCAGCCGAATGAAATTAGGCAATACGCCTAAAAGCATACCAGCATTTCGTATAAAATTATGCATTTGGTAGAAATATTAGATAAATTCTGACATTTTCCTCTGGAATGTTGTGTGCATGAGATAAGAACGCTATTATGATTTAAGCAAATTTAACGAAAATTCTAAGCCACTTGTTGCCTTCAGCGCCACCTGTTTGGTCATTGTGAATTGAATTTAGCCAGATGCCAGGCAGCAGCTCTCCGGCTGGGGAGAAAATAAAGAGTTGTTGCCAGCAGTTGCCAGCAGGTTGTTGTTTTAATTTGCATGTGAAATGTGACTCAACCGGCAACTACTGGCTGGCGAGGTTTCATAAAAACACAACTATTATTGTATACTGATCAAAACCACTCATTTACGCCCTACTTCAGAATCCTGAAAGAGCAACCTACAGGCAGCGCACGCATTTAAATCTGATTTCTCAATTTACCACTGATATTCGACATCTACACACTCGATTCCTGAGAGTGTCGACTACGCAGCCATCGCGAAAGCTCAAAAGGAAGATCTCGAGCTAAGACGTTTGCTAGAGTCCGGCGGTTCTATTCGAATGAAGACTTTTTCAATTTGGCTCCGACACCCTTCTGCAATGCGATGTGCCTGCAGTTTGTTCGAGGAGCTATAGGCAAGTTGTTAGGGTTCAAAAGGAACCGCACTACAGCTTATCACCCACAGGCCAACGAAATGGTGGAAATATGACACAGGTCGCGAAAGGTGGCCATAATGTGTTATCAAAATCACCAATGGTCGAAAAGTCTTCCCTGGATTCTAAGGAGGGGGTACTGGTGGCGTCCGAATTTTCCATCGATTGAATCAGGCCAATGTAAGTCAACACAAAATCTTAACACTATAACCGTAAACGGCACTACTTTGAGCTACTCCAATGAAGTCAAATATCTCAGAATTATCCTTGATAAGAAGCTCAACTGGAACTCACAAATCAAGTCCGCCACAGAACGTGCCACTAGATCCATGTGGGGCAGTAGGCAACTGTATGGCAGAACTTGGGGTCTAAACCCCAAAATGATACACTGCCTGTATATCATGATGGTAAGGCCCATTATCACATACGCGGCAATTGTGTGGTGGCCGAAAGTTCTTCAACGGACAACGGCAAATAGACTACAAAAACTACAACGTACTGCCGATTTCGGCATCACGGGTGCGATGCGCACTTGGCCTACTACAGCACTAGAAGCTATTATAGGGCTTTCACCCCTACATTATATTTATTAGCAAAGTGGCACCTAGATGTGCTATTAAGCTACAGCTAGAATACAAGTTTAAACCAGATGACCATGTGGGACACCTGGAAATACTTAACTCAATCCCAAACATGGACATGTTCTGCTCCATCCCCGACATCATGGTTAGAGAATATAGTTTTGGGAAATTATTTGAGGTAGATATACTGGACCGCACGAAGTGGGCCAATGGTGTTCCATCACTGGATCCTAATAGTATGGTCTAGTATGGTCAATATCAAAGTCTCGATACCCATGGGAAAGAGTCCCACGGTTTTTCAGGCTGAAGTCCATGCCATTGAGATCTGCGCCGTTTTAAATGCGCCAAATTCAAATCTTCTCAGATAGTCAAGCGGCCTTACAAGCCCTATCGTCCAACACGATAGACTCAAAAACAGTAAAGTGCTGCTACGATGCCTTGCAAGTCCTATCCAAACAACACAACAAGGTCAAACTTGGTTGGATACCTGGTCATCAAGGTATTGAGGGCAACGAATCGGCGGACCAACTAGCTAGGGCTGGTTCTGAATCCGCGTTCTGTAGACCAGAACCTTATTGCAACGTCAATTGGACTACTGTTTTGGGTTTAATTAACAACTGGGAATACCAACTTCGTCTGCGCCACTGGAAAAATGTTCCGGGCTTAAGACAATCCAAATGTTTAATCAAACCTTATTCCTACAAGGAAATCCTCAACCTAAATAAGGATAGTATCAGAAGGCTGGCGGGCTTTCTCACAGGCCATTGTGGCTTGAGATATCATCTTAACAAAATGAATTTGTGCCCGGAGATAGAATGTCGGTTCAGTCTTGAGGATGAAGAATCCTCCGAACACATTCTCGGCGATTGTCCGGCACTTTATTGGTTAAGAAAACGTATCTTCAACAGGGAGACACGTACCCCAGCAAAGCAGAGTACTTTGTGGTTTTGCGCTTACAATGCTAAAGGCTCTTAGATATGCTCTTAAAATTTTTCATATCAGTTTTTTCTTCCGTCTGTTTAAAATTTTGGAATTAGTCTTGCTCACCATTTAGATGGAATTGTTTTTCCAATTTACATAAGTTTCAAACTTGCAGCCAAAATGAAAATTAATTTTTTCTACTTTTCACATTTTAATTTTTATTTTCTACAATTTATTTTTGCTTACTAGTTTTTTTTTATACATTGTTATTTTTGTACAGTTCTGAAAAGTATTAACATATTAATTTATGTCATTCCCTACACAATACATAAACTAATATAACAAATATTTAAACTTAAAATTTTTTTTAAATTTTATGATACTTCGTCGTAGTAGAATGTCAACGTTTCACTCTATATTTATATTTAATACTTAACTTATTATTAGATATTATTGGTTTTCAATTGATACAGTTAATTTATCTGCAACTATAATTTTTATATTACATAGTAAATTTTATCATGAATCGTATTTCTTTAATTTATATATATATATTTAATATTTATATGTATTTAAGTGAAGTTCTTAGAAAATAGTTTCATCCTCTGAGGATGTATCAATTACAAGTATATTTACTCTTTTAGCTAAATTATTTTTTGTTATCTTTTTTCTTGGATCTCCACTCGTCTGTCTAAATACGATTTCGAAGAGCTGTCCTTTTTTGAAGTCATCTTGACTGATAAAAGATATCAATGGACGTTGCTTGTGATATGATTGATTGATGACATGCTTGTATCGATAGTACAAGAAGTATTATAATAGCTAGATTCGATGGGATTGGTACGGTGCTACTCGTTTGCATTGCAGCTGGATGTTCACCTGCATAAAAAAGATATATATAATTATTAAGTTTTAATTCATTCAAAAGTGAATGTAAGTCAAGTTGGCATAGATATTAAGAAAAAATTGTTTATGTTATAAGAAGGCTTTCATATTATAAGAAAGGAGACAATCTGAACTGCGCCAACTACAGATGTATTAGTCTTCTTAACATTGCCTACAAGATCTTATCTGCCGTGTTGTGTGAACGCCTGAAGCTTTTCGTCAACAACCTGATTGGTCCCTATCAGTGTGGCTTCAGGCCAGGAAAGTCTACCATCGACCAAATATCCACACTGCGGCAGATCCTGGAGAAGTCCAAATCGATACCCAGTACCTTTACATCGATTTTAAGGCCGCCTATGACAGCATTTATAGAGACGAGCTATACAGAGCAATGTCTAGTTTTGACATCCCTACCAAACTCGTCCGTTTGTGCAGGATGATAATGGAGAATGCGCACTGCTCCATCGATGTCAAAAAAGGATTTAGACAATGCGATGCGCTGTCATGCGACTTTTTCAACATCGTTCTTGAAAGAATAGTGCAAAGCTCAAACGTTAACACCAGAGGCACTATCTTTCAAAAGTCCGTCCACATACTCGCCTACACCGACGAGATCGATATAATCGGAAGAACACAGCGTGATGTCACTGGCGCATCCGTGAGCATTGAGACGGAGGCGGCGAAGATGGGTTTGGCGGTCAATGAGAGCAAGACAAATATGCTGTCATCAAGAAAGGACAACCAACACCGACGTCTTGGACAGACTGTCACTTTAGACAGATATAACTTTGAGGTGGTAAAGGACTTTGTCTACCTAGGCTCCGCTATGAACTCAGACAATGACACCAGCGCTGAGATTAAGCGAAGAATAACTCTTGCCAATCGCTGTTTCTTTGGGCTAAGAAAGCAACCGAGTGGCAAAGCCCTATATCGAACAACTAATGTAAACCTTTATAAGACCTTAATCATCGCAGTCCTTCTTTATGGTGCAGAGGCATGGTCTCTATCAAAAGCGGATGAGGCTACTTTTCGATGTTTTGAGTGGAAAATTCTTCGATTTATTTTTGGTCCTGTCTGCATAGACGGTGGATGTAGGAGGAGATACAACGACGAACTGTACGGGGTGTACAGTGACATCGACCTAGCCAGAAGAGTGAAGATCCAACGACTGCGGTGGCTGGGTCATGTAGAGCGAATGGACGTGAATGCTCCGTCCCGGAAGATCTTCGAGTCCACACCCCCCGAGGGACGGCGCAGTAGAGGAAAACCGCGACTCAGGTGGCGCACGCAAGTGGAGACGCTTGTTGGTTGAGGTCCAGGTCCACCCTGGACTGTAGCGCCAACTTAAGTAAGTAAGTAAGGCTTTCATATTATACCAGTGGCTTGCAAAACTTTTCATCACGACACCTTTTGATCAGAAAGAAAGAGAAGCAAGTGAAGCAAATTCGTTGATAGATTTTTTCAAATTCAAAATGACAATCCTTGGAGCACGTAAACTTATTGAGGGAATCGAGATTTGGACATGGTGATTGGTGAAACTATTGACGTAGTACATATTTACAAACCCAAACTGCAATGATAAGCCTTTTCGCCGAAAATACCAAAAAACTGCTAGAAGCGAGAAAGATCAAAATTGGATTACTAGAGTTTGTCACATTCAGTTAGCAAATTTGAGTGAAATTTTAATTAGGGCCGATAAATCAATTCTTGCAATTTACTTTTTAAATATTATTTCGTGTAAATATTGGAAGGACAGTTCTTTGGTGGCTCGGAAAATCTAGCAACGATACCTTTATCAGATTTAAGAAGATTCATCAACAGATTCGAATGGTTTTTTTAGTTGCATGTCCTATCATGTACTATAAAAGGGTAATCACAATGGGCCGCAATGCCTTCTGGATGAAAATTGCATACATTACAATCTGCCCCTCTAACCTAACCTATACATGCTGCTCGATGTATCTAGGGTCTTGGGCACACATTTTAATTCTTTAGTTCTTCCTGTGGGTGCCCGCCTAAAAGTTGTCAACCAGGTTGTCTGATGGTAAGAGTCGTAGGTAAGGATTGCTAAATAGCTAGATAGATAAAAGCATATGCGTTTGCAGTGATAGCCAAGCTGCACTAAAAGCGCTGCTAAACCCTCGTACCTCGTCCAAGTTAGTAGTCGAACTTAAGCTTTGTATGAACTTGATTGGTAGGCTAAGCACGCTCAAACTTGTGTGGGTCTCACACACTGGTATCCAGGGAAATGAGATCGCTGATGAGCTTGCCAGGATGGGTTCAGAAGAAGCTCTCTCAGGACCTTAACCTGCGTTGGGTCTGCCTGCATCTGTGGTTAGGTCATCTATTGATACTTGGGTTTCTCATGAACACGAGTGTCGGTGGCGTGACATCTATGAAAGTTGCGCGTCTTAAACGTATTGGGCTTGAGCGCACCACTATCCGTCCTGCTTGTGGAGAGGACGACGATACAGCGGAACACTTTCTCTGCAGTTGTCCTGCCATTGTGCATTAGGTGGCGGAACTTTGGGGCTGACGTTGACGTGGTGACGGTGAGTGCCGAACACCTAAGCTCTTCATCACTGAAGCTCCTTCTCATCTTTCTTTGAAATACGGGAAAACTAAGTACAATAAAGTAAGGTGTTTGTTTGGCAGTACAATGGACTAGTTTGTGTCTGAGTGCTCCATTGGATAGTAGCAACCTCCGACAAAGAAGAATCATGCTGAAATTCGTCTAAATGAATCTCCAACACTCGAAATATTTGTTGTAGAATCTTACGGCCTTATTAAGAGAGAAATAAAAAGAGAACAGACCAAAGAAATTTGGTCAAGTTTTAAACTAAAAACTTTCTAAAACAGTCAAAATGAAAATAGACTCAGGTGAGAAAAATGGACAATAACACTTTGGCCTTAGAAAAGGCTATAGATACAGATTTTAAGGTATCGTGTCCGGTTAAATAGAAAATTTGTTCCTACGTTGTTAATGTATGATATAATCACCCTAAGGAGGTTGACTAGAGCATCTGAAATATCTTCTTCATGTATAATTTCTGCCAACCATACAAAGACTGCCTTATAAGTTTTTAAAGAAACCTATAAGATCAACTAAGACATTCCTAATCAATAGTCTAAAGTAGTCTGCTAGACTTAGAAAGCGTCTATCCAAAGTACACTCTATCCTAAAAAAAGGACCTAAATTCTTCGTAAATGACAGAGTTTGAAAGGAGTCCCAGCCCAGTGCAGCGCAGTGAGATTGAAAGAAACCGAACGCTGGCCCGCAAAGTCACATGGACATATCAACTTCGTAGAGGTATTAGGACCCATCTCCACTGACTACACAGGACCCAAAGTCAACTTCACAAAACATAAATCTCTGATTTTCTTACAAATCAGAACAAAGAACTCGATGTAATTAACTCCACCGATATGGTGTTAAAATTAACTCTGGAGTGGGACCGGACATCTTTCTAACAGAACCTTTTATATCCAAATATTTTTGTCTAGCCAATGCAGCCAGCGGCAGATATTCTGGCAATCAGGCTTGGAGACTGCTCCTGAATAAAGCGACAACCAGACAAAAAATAGCTTTATTGGTTGACACACAGGCTGCGATTGAAGCCCTACATTTGACCACGTATACGTCCAAGTTTGCTGTAGATTCTATAGAGACACTTGCCCGTAATAGCAATCGGTTAAATATTTTACCTTCATCTTGGCTCCCGGCAGTAAAAACATAGAGGGTCGAATGAAAGAGCCAATGAATTGGCCAGATATGGGTCCACTCTTTGCATATCATCAGAGGGAGCATATTTAAAATGAACAGAGAAATCTAACTGCACCTTCATTAAATGGCTGGGATTTATTGGAAGACTCTGACGAATTGTGTCATTTTGAGAATGATTTGACCAATCTACGACAGAGTTAGAATAAGGAATTTCTTAGCCAGAACGTGCGCAGATGTCGCTATAGACTAAAGGCTATTAGTGCGGGCCACAAGTTATTAATAGCCCACTCATCCAAGCTTATTAGTATGTATCGCCGTATCTTGTCAGACGTTAATGCAAGCCAAACAGTGCTGCCCTTTTTTTTTGTTGGTGTCCGACCGCAGGCAATAATAATCATTTTCTTTCTCAACTCCACAAGCTGGTTTTGACCTATGCTTCCATTTTCATAATTTTTATCAATAGGCCTCGTGAGTTGTGGTCTCACTAGGGCGCTAAGGCGCATAATTTTAAAATACTTACCATTCAATACATGAACTTGTACTGAGGCTGGAATTGCTGCTGCTGGGACGCATGTGTAATTGCCAGAATCACGAAACGAAGCTCTTGTTAACATAAGACGGCTAGTAGTCCCTACATCAGTTTTCTCTGTTTCTAAGCTTATACCACCGCGTACTGAATCGAAGTCAACAATTGAGGACCCATGATACCTATAATTAGAATAAATAGAACATTTAAGTATGTAAGTAATATAATTAAATTACAGTGTGTTGTTTGTGTGTGTATGTAAATTAAAAAGTTTATACATGAACATTCGGATATGCTTTTCGTCACTGGATGTGTGGGATGTACATTATAGCTGTACGAATAATATACATACTTCTAAAAATGATCGTTTGTCAAGTTAACAAGAAAGAAGACATCTTAGCTGATGCGACTATAGATGCATGAGTCTATTTAACATCGCATATGAGATCAACAGCTAGGTTCCAGAAATCGAGTGAAATCGAAATTGCAAATCGAGTGAATTCGTTTTCAGTGTTCTGCATTTCGAGCGATTCGGAAACTCCGAAATTTTTTAGAAATCATAATTTCACTTTGTCTCAATTCGGAAAATGTTGAAATCGAAATCGAATACAGTGAAATGTAGAACACAAAAATTCATTTCCGATTTCATTTCGAGTGAAAGTGATATGTGGAATCTAGCAGCAAATGTACCTACAGGTGTAAACGTCTGCGAAATCATTCGTCAATCAAATGAGTGGTCCCTACCAGTGTCCTTTTAGACCCGGCAAGGCCAAAATCGACCAAATATTCACAATATGATAGATAATTGAGAAAACCCTATAAAAGTTTAATTTGATACCCTCCGTTCATAGAATTTTAGGCCGCATATGACAATATTTTTAGAGACGAGCTATTTAGAGCCATGTTTAATTTTGGAATCCCTGTCAAACTCGCCAGGTTGTACAGAATGACGATAGAAAGCACTCGCTGCTCCATTATGGTCGGAAACAATCTCACCGAGACTTTTGAAGTCATAAAAGAATTTAGCCAAGATACAATTACATACTTGCATAAGCGGATGACATTAACATCATTGCCAGAACCCAGCGAGCAAGTTCATCAAGGAATCGGATGAACGGAAAGTCTTAATGGACAGGCAGTTAGGGACATTATCTATCCTGCCTTGACTTTAAACTCTGAAAATGGCATCACATCAGTAATCAGGCTTAAGAATTACCAATAGCCATTCGCAATAAATGACCATTCCACCCCTGCTGTATGGTGATCTGTATAGCTGTGATGTGTACGGTGTACCCCAACTCCCAAGTCCCCAACATACCTACTATTTCATAGACTGTACATCAAATGTTATTTTAAATGATGTACCATGTACGTACGTACTACGTAGCTATACATAATTTAATATAAAAATTTATTTAAAAAAAAATTAAAATAATTCCGTAATTTATATAGTGATGTAACTCTAAAATATATCAGTCTTCGACATTACAACAATTGAGTATTTAAAGAATGAATATATTTATGTATGTATAAGTATATCTGTATATTATAGTAAAAAAATTACCATGATACAGACGATGCATGAATATTAACTGAACACGCTAGCGAAATAGTACTATCGCGTTTCACATGGACTTCAGTAGATCCCAGAATTTTAGCACGAGCAGCTGCAATACAAAAAGATAAAAATTAAATTAAAAAGAAATGTATATACCTTATTAATAATATTCTAGTAATAAAAAGTAGAATACTTATTTTAAATTTATTAAAAAAAAAAAGGTTTTTGTCTTAGGTGAAATTATAAACATATCTAATTAAAAAATCATATCTTTGCTTAAATTTGTTCGGAGCATTCAATACTCAACTGGAGCCACCGCCATCTAATCCGAAGATGGAATCATCGATTACGGATGCCGAATTATGAGCATTTTTGGGCTATTTTTTATTTAATTCGCAGAAAACACAGCTTAGCACTTTTACTACCACAGATTAAAATGGACGACTGAATTGAATGAATTATATAACTCAAAAGGAATAAATGCACCTTAGAGTCACTGTCAATTCGGGGATAAAATGACAGGACCAACTATCCAATATTGCAAAATCAGAAATAATTGGGCCCACAAAGTAGGCCTAATGGCCTAATGGTCTCGCAACCATTTTTTGTGTTGGTTTTTATTTTTTGAGAAGAATGGGACAATTATACTCTCGGATGTTTGTCAGATGTTCCGCGACGCGAGAGATGGCGCAGTCGAAAAAAAACTTATTAACCCATATCGTGGAATCCGTCGGAATTGAGTTTCACTTCACCTATTCAATTCCCTTTCACCTTCTACTGCCATCGTGGAATCCGCCGGAAAAGTTTCCTTATCGACACGTTTTTGGGAAAGGTAGTTTCACTGTCAAACGGCTGTCTTTCATTTGTGAACACAAATCCGTATAGCTGCATTCGTCGGAGGTTATGAAAAGTTTGTTTCAAAAGTGATTTAAATAAAAACCAGTGTTTATTATGTAATAATGTATACGATAACTCTATTCTTGTAAAAATAAGAGGAAGAACGAAATGAGCGATGTTCTCAGAAAAGAATACGAGACAGGCTGAAATGAGCAATGAGTGGTTTCACGAAACTTCCAGATGAAATGTGTTTTTAGAATGTTTATTTTTTGATTTTAATAAAGTTCAATCTGTGCAATAGATTTACTACAAATGTTGGGCTTAATGAAGCAGCTGTTTTGTATGTAAATTTTTTATATTAAAATGCTCACGACATGCAGCAAGCGAGAAAACCTATGAAATCCGCAATGAATTTGATGCGGGCAAGAAATGTCATTTTGTTCGGGAAAAATTCGATTTGAACGTTTTCAACGATACAGTGAAACTCATTCACATTACCCACACGGGGAACTGTTCACTTTGCGGATTTGACGATACCAAAATATTTTTTTCCGTGAATGATTCCCCCTCGGCGGATTCCACGATAGGGGTGATTATGTAATTCTGTTTTTCCGGGGATCGAACCTGGGACAGCGGCACTGCGCGTATAAAGATATTGCAAGATCAGCGTCCTCAAAGTTAAATTAGGTCGGACGTATACTTCAGACAGAAACAACTTATCCTTCTCTACAAAGCACACGTTAGGGTTAGACCATCAGGTAAATACATACATATATGGATCTCGGCTCTTAAGGTAGGTTTCCACATGTCGGTTGATTGACAAAGTTTGACAGCCCTTGCGTTTATGTCATTGAACGACACCAACGTCAGTTCATTTCCACTTATGCCAATTATTGGCAAAAAATCGTTTGTCAGTTGATTGACCAACTTATGAACTCGATGCCAATTTAATTTTCTCTGTCAATTATAGATAAAGTGACATTTTGTTTGACAATTTAGCTATTTCCACTTGTCCAGTGGTTTCTTTGGCAGTTATTGACAAACGCTGTTAGTCAATTCATTGACAAGCAATTTTTCGCTATTTCCACTTGCAAATTTTTTAATTGGCATAAAAATACGTCAATTGTCAATTTCAAATCGACAAGTGGAAACCCAGCATTAATCTTAGCCATCTTGGCTGCATATAGGGACTAATAGGAGAATCTACACTAAAATCAAATATATGCAACTCGTGGCGCACAGAAAACTGACCTATATCTATTCTATAGGACTACCTATAGGCAGAGGTTCATAACTTAACGAAATTATTTTTCAAAATGGTTCTAATATTGATTTTGTATGGGAGGTACCAGATCTACTGGACCAACATAGCCCATTTTCAATACCAACTTGAAGACAGTAAAAAACAGTCTGTCGATCCGTTTGGACGCTATAGTGTTTTCAACAGGCAGTCTGACAGACGGACTGACATGACTGAATCGATTCAGAATTTGATTTTTATTTAGAATATGCAATCCATTATGACTCCCCTTTGGCAAATGTATTTGCAATTTTTCTGGTGGAAATGCAGATGGCATAAGAATGCAGGGAGGAGGGGTAAAGGTGTGGTATGGTAGCGGCTGTCTCTAGAACTGCTCAGGAAATTTAATAAAAGCGATACCTTTCTGATCATTATAATATTTATCTTATTGACGAAGAGGGGAGACTTAAAGGGGGAAGGAGGACGATTTTAAAAGTTATTTCTACGTTGTAAGGGTAATGCTGTAGCTTACTTAAGGTGTGAATTTGGAGGGTCCAGAATAGGTACCTAAATCTCAATATCTCACTATACCTCCAGAGTCCACATTTTTAACAATTTTAGCCTTGAAATACGGTAAAGGAATATGCGTTAATTGCAAATGGTATTATAATCTATCCCCTGATGATTTAGAGTCGGTAGCTGTAAATAGGGTGGGTAAATCTTAAGGGCCGATGTTGAATGTGAATCAAACCTAAACGTCAAGTTTTTCTCTGCATTTCATTTTCAGACTAACTCAATCTGAACCATGGCAAGATACACAATCGAGCAACGCGTTAAAGTTATTCATATCAAAATGCATATCATGCACTTCGTGATTTTTTCGGTCAATTTAATCGTCCAAATGTGCGTACAATCGGCAAAATCGTGCACAAATTTTAGCAAACCGGGTCTGTAGGAGATGTGAAAACACCAGTGCATGCTCGTACAGCTTGTACTGCAGGAATATTGCTACTGTTCGCGATAGTGTGGCTGAAGAGCCGTCCGCCTCAACTCGTCGTCGTGCCCAACAATTGCACCTCTCACGCTCGTCGTTGATGAACATTATGCATAAAGACTTGCATTTACGCGCTTACAAGGTGCAATTGACTCAAGAACTAAAGCCTCTTGACCATTTCAAGCATCGTCAATGGTCAGAATGGTGGCAAAAAATAGCAACAGTGGATGATCAATTTTCGAAGAAACTCATCTTCAGAATGATAATCCAAGAGTGATTGTCGAAAAACCAATGCACCCACAAAGAGTGACTGTTTGGTGCGGTTTAAGGGCATAGAACCTCAATTATGCCTCAGCGTCATCGAAAATTTGGACCATCGGATGGAGGTGTGCCGCCGAGGTCGCGGCAACCATTTGGCCGATATTTTGTTCCATACATAATTGAACCATACCAATATTATCATAATATAATATCATATCATATTTTTGCAGTTGCCCTGCCCTAGGCAATTTTGGAAAGGCTCACTTAGGAAATTATTTTCTCAATGATCTGAGTGGTCTAGGTAATACTAGTGCCGCTAACATTCTTGGCTTCATAACCGTCAGCAAATGGTTTACATGACTAGCCAGTAAATGAATAGCTCCCCAAATCCCAGTGGTCTGCCCAGTGTTGCCAACCCGGATCGAAGTTTTTATGCCTCATTCCGAAAAAAATTATGCCTTTTTCAAAAAAATTATGCCTTTTTGGTAAAAAAGATAAACAACGAAGAAAGTTTCAATTTCTGTGTTAAACTTTTATTAGTAGGCACATAGTTAAAAAAAAAATAATTAAAACATAAATATGTGTAGTATTTCTAACTAAAATTATAAAAACAAAAACTTACTTCTTTCGCAGATGCACCAAACTCATCGCGATCAGTTGAACTTGAACTCAATTTTAAAGAAACTATTATAAACAGTTTTTTAAAATTTATTTTTTTCTAAAGAAAATTTAAGGTCGGCTACACATTGGAGGCGTTTTCGTTCGAATTTGACTCGTGCAATCAGGTACGAAAACGGACGAACGATCCCGACTTTCTAAGTAAATACCCGCACCGCACATTGGATGCGAGTTAGTCGTACGTATACTTTACTTACGTGTAGTTCCGACGTCCGAAAACAATCAGAACTTGTTGGAATTCTGAAACACTTTCGTGCGTTGAAATGAAACATTAAAAATGGACGTAGAAAAATTTATTAACTTGGTTTACGGACACAAAAAGGGGGTATGGAACACGGGGTAGGGATAATATGGGGTCATAATAGGTATAGCAAGTTTTCCATTATATGATGAAATTTACTGAATTTATCTCTTTTTAAATATATTTCGCGCACCTATTCCGTTCTACGGTAGTCAGACCGCAGTCTTCGAGTTAGAAGAAAATTATCTTCAAAATACCTACAGTTTATTTATCAGGCAGCGAAGTAACTGGGACACTGAATATATTTAAAGGAAAAAAACGTATTCAGTGTTCGTACTCAATTCGTATATGTTTAGGTACGATACAAATTCGTATCTAATGTACGGCCGCCCTAATGTTTGCCTACTATCTCACACTTCTTGTTTGGGTTTAGTAAGTAATGCTGGATTTACATTACCACGCCACGCAATTTTGCATGACTTCAGAGAGAGAGATCCGTTTGCTACAGTCAAGGCTAATTATCTGTTAGAGTGAGACCACAAATCTCCATACAAAATAGGCTCGTGGGCTCACTCTTACATATTATTAGCCTTGACTGTGGAAAAACTGATCTCTCTCTCTCTGAAGTCGTGGCGTGGCGTGGCGTAGTATTGTAAATCCACCATAAGTCTAATAGAGAATTGGAAAATACATAAGCAGATGACGCACAGCGGTAAATTAAAATTAGTAAAGTGACTTGATTAAAAAAAAAACTTCACAAAAAATTATGTCTCTTTTCTCAAAATTATTCCTCAATGCCTCAAGCATGGGAATTATGCCTAAAAGGCATAATTATGCCTCAGTTGGCATCACTGGGTCTGCCTATGCACAATGGGCCGACGCCGAAGCCGAATGACGGCCTAAATATTTCTCTCACCGAGAGCCACTTTAAGCTAACTAACTAGAGTCAGTGGTGGAAGAGCAAGAGCGATGGATGGTCCACTTAAATATCCCTGACCGGCGGGCTTTATAATGTTTTAAAGGGACAACTGAAAATTAACGAAATGTTTATTGGGTAGTGTAGTATCCTAGCAACTTAGTGAAATACGTCAGTCAAATAAATAATAAAAAAAAAAAATATGTAAATTGCGATGCGACTTGATCGACGGAGACAGCAGAGAGCAGGCGGCATTGGGTAGGAAGTAACAGGTAGGTATTCCTATATCCGAAATAAGTTTTTTTTTTAATGCAGACAGTCGTTATTTGGACTAAAACTAATTACAAAAAAGAAAGCCGTGTAGAAAGGCAAATATGTTTTAGACTGGCGGGCGATACCGAGTAGGATCATATACGATCCGTAAGAGGGTCAAAGTCACTCACAAGCAAATCTAGTACAGTAGGTACAGCTAGTTTAAATAATAATAATATATAATTATGGTAAAATAAAAAAAATCATATCTACTATGCATTCTATCTGTCAAGAAAAATAAATAAATTCATGTTAGAAATTCTAGAAATTAAAAGCAAATAAAAAAAGTATAATTCTGACCTTTGGCATCGTAGTACTGGGGCTCAGAATATTTATCTCTAAGATCGGCCTCAGCTGAAATTAAATAAAGAAAACAAGAATTCATAAATTTCATCAATACTAAACACATGTGTTGTTAGTCTTTATTTTGTTTTAGCTTAGATTAAATATTTTGAGCCAAAGTATCTACATACATAGTTGGGAGCACACTTTTATACCAATAAATTGTGTCACCTTCTTCATAATTTGTTGGATTACAAGGTACCCCCTTTTAAATATTTCGGAGCACAAGAGATCAGTGGTAGTATTCTATCATCGGAGAAATTTGATTATCTGACGCCACTTTGCAAAACAAATTTCGGATTACTACGGTTCTACTGTATTTTTCCCCTACATAGGTATGCTAAAAGGTTAACATAAATAAATAAATAGGTGGCGCAACAGGCGGTTAGACACCCTAGGGCTAGCTTTAGCTTCTCGCAACCATTCGTTTTGTGTGAGTTTCTATTTTTGGGACGAATGGAAGGGACCTGCAATTTTATGCCAAGTCCGAACGGCTGAATTGAGAAGCTTTTTATGACAGTCATACTCTCGGATGTTTGTCAGACGTTCGCGACAGGTGGCGCAGTAGAAAAAACTTCAAGATGTAAATTGTGTTTTTCGGGGGATCGAACCTGGGATCCCTCGCACAGTAGTCCAGCACACTAACCACTGCGCTACTGCGCCCACAAAGGTTAACCTGCATTTTTTTATTAGTTGAAAACTTAAAACATTTAAGAAATAGAATCGGTTTTAATTTTAAATGTTTGCATCAGTGTAGAAAGATCGCATTAATTTTTCAAGTAATTTTTATGGTAAAAAGTTACATTTAGGTACATTGTGCTTGCTTCAAACAAAAAGTCTTGTAAAAAGGGTTAATAAGTGCAAAATAAACAACAAATAAAAATGATGACACTTAATCAAAAGCGTCAATTATTGAAAAAAAAAATAAAAATCGAAAAACCATGGCGGCTTGTTCATAGGAATCTTCAATTTTAAAGGTTAATAAATTAAATATTAAGAAGAATAAAAAAAATCACACAAAGAATTGCAAACACTTTTGCTGGACCACATAAAGCGTTCAACATTAAAAAAATCTGATAGTCCCAAAAAAGAGACAGCCTTTTCTGAATTAAAGCTTAAGAAATATATTAATAACGGGATATATTGAAGCTAAAAAGGCTGAGGAATTGTATATTAAATAATGAGGACCATCAGGTGGCCTCCTCTAACACTAGCTCTGGGTGGCTTTAAAAATGAAGAAACATATATTTGGTTTACGTTTTTTTGACTATAAGTGGACAAAAACTAGTGTCAGAGAATGGGGCTATCGAGCCTTGAATCAAAATTCCCATGGTTCAACTAACAACTCAAAAGATCTATAATGTCGTTGAAACTGCATGGTTTTATATTTGACATACACATTTCTGGTTATATTTACATGTGCAAATGACAGCTACGTTTGACAGCAAAATCCAGAACAAAACTCTTGCGTCTTGCCCTGATTTAAATACCTAACTTAGCTCAGTGCTCAACTAGAGCGTCCCGGTGCTCAACCTGAATCCATCAATTATTATCCATGAATTCTTCAATTATTATCTTCACCGTTGTTGGTGAAGTTCGGAAGAGGCACTGTAAAAAGGTATGGGATGATTTTTACCTACCTCAGTACCTCACCTTTCGGGCAGTGCAAATTGTAGTTCTTAATGATCTTAGCCTTAATCAGTGCACCATGGCTTTACGTCGCTTCCTTATTAATCGCGTTGTTATTTAATTCGTATACAGTGACAACGGGCTCAACTTTGTCGGTTCAAAAATTCAACTAGAAAAGGACACGTCAGAGAAATGGAGACGGCGCTTAGTGAACATACAGCGAAGGTCGAAGGTATCCAGTGGAAGTTCATACCAACTTATTCATGGATGGGTGGGGCATGGGCAAGCCTCATTCAATCCATAAAGAAAAGTATTGCGTTTGTTCTCATGGAGTGCGGTTCCGCGTGAGGATGTGTTGAGGAATGCACTTATAGAGGCTCGCCGCCCTCTCACACACGTTCCGGTTGACCCAAAAGACTCAAAGCCATTGACACCTAACTTGATGCTTTTCGGCGAGGACGATAGAGAAGTGACGGCCCCCGGAGTTTTTCTGATAAGGATATGTTCAGTAAACTCTATAGTCGCCGGGCTCAGCATCTGATGAGTGAATTTACCAGACTGTAGTACTTGGAATATCTTCCCGAAATCACGAGACGTTCCAAGTGGCACAAGAATTCAAAGGCGTTCGAAGTAGGCAACATAGTCCTTCTTTTTGATCCAAATGAAATACGTTCAGCTTGGCAGTTGGGACGCGTTGTAAAAGTTTATCCGGGTTCCGATGGAGTGGTGCAAACTGTGGACGTTCAATTACCAAATGGTTCTACAAAGATGAAGAGAGCTGTGGGAAGGCTCGCTGTTTTAGGCTTAGAGTCTTCACCCCCAGAAGTTCCCCAGAACTTCCTTTCTTTGAAGTAGCGAGTCGCAAAAGGCTTATAAGTTCATGAAGACCTCGGGTTTTATTTTCAGGCAGTTGCCATTTCTCCACTACATTCGGCCCGATGCGAATGAAGTGCAGCAGAAATTTAATTGCCGTCCTTCTCGCTCTGCCGTCGCCTTCAAGGTGTTTTGTTTCTCGCCGCTTCAAGAAAAATTGAATTGCCATTTTTCGTGTCAATTGTCACTGAGAACACGTTTTTTTCTTTATAAATTAAATTCTCAGAGTCTTGAAAAATGCTGGAACTTAATTTTGAATGATTAAAGAAGTGAGGATGATTCCCTCCGATCGTCCATTCTCAGGGAACGCTGGAGAGAAAACCTTAATAGTTTATTTACCACTAATAGATCGTAAAGAAGAGGGAATATCACACTATCAAAAACCACACTACCCTGTGGTGTTACCCTACCGACCAAACGAAGACTTCGCCCAGTTTTGGGTCAATGAACCTGTTACAGTAAGCAACTGGTTCACCAGTATCATAGTCAAATTCAAGGTTCATCAATACGCCTTAAATGCACTTTGAGAGGCTGACAGAAGATTTGGATCAACAGAGTTGATCGTATTTGGGTGTCCATCAATTTCTGTATGGTTTTCAGAATAAATAATAACAAAATATGGGTCTTTGGCTCATTTCGATAAGATAGGCGACGCTGCTTAACGCCGACCTTGCGAAGGTCTTAAAGGGCTCGCAACGGCATTGCAACTACTTGGAAAGCGAGAATCCAGTAACAAATCTAGGGATTCTTTAACAAAGGTGGTCCACGATTTATCTAAAAAAAAAAATAAAAAGGTGGCGGGTAGACACCAGAGGCTCCTCTCGCCATTCGTTTGTGCGAGTTTCTAGTTTTGGGACGAATGGAAAGGACCTACAATTTAATGCCGAGTCCGAACTGCTGAGAAGCTTTTTCAGGACAGTCATACTCTCGGATGTACATTTCTTGGGCGGTAATATATCTTGTTAAGCCAATTTGTCTATACGGTTATACAAGTCTTGGAGAATCGAAAATTCACACACATCACGGGTCCCATTCCCATATATGCATATTTAACTCAAAGGTATTTTTTCTATAATACAAAATGCAGTACCTATTTGCGACCTGCAATGAAACTCACCTGTAACTTCCAATAACATGGCCAA
This sequence comes from Cheilosia soror, assembly GCA_949372485.1. NCBI lineage: Eukaryota > Metazoa > Arthropoda > Insecta > Diptera > Syrphidae > Cheilosia > Cheilosia soror. The sequence goes on from OX443561.1 coordinate 36,277,765, forward strand.
GTTAATTTTCGGTTCTGTATTCACTTGACATTCGTAAATTCCACTGTCTCGTTGTTGAGCATATTCGATTTTTAGGTCCCAGTCATCTGTGCCAGGAGTATGTACTACGGAAAACCGTTGATCTCCCGTATACGTATATATGTTTGTGGTAAGAATATGTAGATCACGTTTTCGCATCCAAGAGACCTAGCAATGAATTTACAATTTTCAAAATAATTCTGTGTTTTATCTTTATATATAGTTACTTACAGTGCGGTTGCCCTTATTTTTCACTCGACACTTAAGAACAGCTGTCTCATCAACCACTGTGGATACATTTCTTGGACTTATATCATCAAAATATGGCCGCTCCGCATCTAGGAAACCTAAATAAAGATTTATAAAAAATACATTTAAAAGTTGAATTTAAATATAAATTAAATACGTTACGTATGTATATACAAAATTAACAAAAACAAAAAATCTAATAGGTATTATACGCTCTTGTTTAATGCTGACAATAAAAGTCGATTTTAAAAAAAATATTGACTATACCATTGTTGGAAATTATAGGTACCTAGTATTTTTAAAAACGCTGAAAAGTGCACTTCTACTAAGCAAATTCCAGTGGGAAATCTGGCTAAAAGTACGAATAATGCTCCCGTTAAAATATTTAGGTTGTTAGAAAAGTCACGACGCATGTTTCTATGTTTTTCAAAGCTCATTTATTTGAAAATTGATTTTTTTTGTAAATTACTTTTCATAAGCGATTATGAATCCCAATCAAACTTCTAACTCCAGTTAATTGAAATGAGCAATATTGGCCGCATTGTATACAGTTTAAGTTTTGTTTGGAGATGAAATGAAACTCGTTCGTAGTTCCAATTTATTCACGCCACTTTGCCTAATTTTGACAAAACTTCACAAAAACACCTTTTTGTGGTTTTTGTTTGGGGTTTTTCGAATTTTCTTTTTTGCTAAAACACCCCTGATTCATGACGAACAAAACAAGTGAAGAATAACCAAAATTGGTTTAGCCGTTCTCGTGTTTTTTAAGAGACACACACCAATATTGATTTTAAATAAATTAGATTTTTTTAAGACTTTTGAAATATGGCTAAAAAAAACAAATAATCTGCAAAAGGTTTGGTATCGAAATAACATCAACAAAACATATTTCGTGTGCGAAACTCACAAGCCAATACCAGAAATAAAACGTAATCAAACTTGTAAACGTGAATGCCATTGACATCATTGACAATATTGACATCAACTGAGCGAGCTGTCATGGACAGAACGACCATAAGTAATTATTTTCTTAAATCTGCTAAATGCTAGATTCTAGAATTTTTTTTCAAGCCAAATCCTGCTAGAAAAAGTGCTAAACATTTTTTAGCTTTTGAATTCTGCTATAATGCCTGCTCAATCAAAAAAAAATTCTAAAATTAAATAAATAATGATCGGAATTAATTTTATTTTATATTTATTTCACTAAAAAAAACTCATAATTATGTAGTTCTGTAAAACAGACATTTTTATCATAGTACGTTTGTTCACTGTTCACCTTTAAAATGCGACATCCGACATCATTAAGAACTTTTTCACTTTCACGATTATTTTCATAATTGTTTTCGTTATAAATCTGTTCTTATCCCACTTGTCTTACAGTTACAGTAGGCGTATTTTATTGAACGTCTATCTCAGCAAAGTAAAGTAAAGTAGAACCTTTAGCGTGCAATAACAACAACTATACTCTGCTTGGCACATTCGAGACTATTTATGTAGTTGTTGTAATTGTGTGCTGAAGATTCTACTTTACTTTGCTTTACTTTGCTGAGAATATTGAGAAAGATGTTCAACAAAACACGCCTAAAGAAGGAGACTGTAATTTATCACAACATTTTTTTAGTGGATATCTTTTATTTTGAGATTGAGAAAAATTCGTTTCGTCGCGTCGATCTATTAGCTAACATCCTTTTCTGTTATTTATGGAAAATGAACGTTTCAGTACGTATTCAAATTGAGTTATTCAGAATCACGACACAGACGACTTGGATTTGAATATGACAGAACATGGTGGGGAAAATTTTTTTGTTATTAATTTCGTTCGCCGTGGTTAGCCCTAGGGCGCACTCAGTTAGTATGAGAAGTGTCAGCGAATTTTCGTGCCTGCCAAAAAACCCAAGGAAACTCCAGAAATTTAGTTTCATGTCGAACACGAAATGTAACCCAGAGACCTGTCCCTGAAAATATTTTGTAATATAAAGATTTTAATGTTGAAAACCAAATTTCTTTTAACATTTAGTAGTGCAGCACAAGTCAATTCACAAAAATATGGTTCCATCCAAAAGACAGCTACGATTGACAGAAAAATACAGCACTGAACTCTCCCCTGTCTGAATGCACAGTGCTCAACTATGGCGCTCCAGTGCTCACCTCGAACACAGATCTTTATTGTCATTGCGAACTCAGTACTTTATCGAACGCGACAGGGCTATTGCGAGAAACAGATTACCACAGCACCAGCAACAGCAACTTTGACAGCAGCAGCAACTTCAACAGCAGAAGTCGCATGAAACACATTGGAAACATCGACAGCAACTTTGTCAAGGGAGGAAAACAAAATTTGTTGTGAGTTGATTGCAACGCAGCATTACCAGATTACCTTTTATATCTTCAAAAATAAATGGTAAAAGCGAAAAAATGATATTAGGTAGGTACATGACGTCCTGTAAAATGTTAGAGCAAATCACGTACTTAGTACCAGCAGGTAAATACCAGTATAGATACTTGGTGGTAGCTAAAGTATAAAATTCGAAAAACATATCTGATGTCATTTTCGACAGTGTTTTTCAGATGTTTGCTGCCCAATCAAACATCAAATCAAAATTCGTATGCACTTTTCTTTTAATAGCTCGTCAAACATTAATTTTTACACAACTCACGACGATTGAATTAGTAGATAACTCGTTTCCACATTGCAAAACTAGAATTCAAAATCACGTCCAACCGACAGTAAATAATTTGACGCCTGCAAATCAAAAAAAAGAATTGATTTGTAAGAATAAAAAAAGATGAGATTAATTTGTAGACTGCTGAAATTTTTTTTGTCTATATCTGGTAATGATGCTGCACCTTCAGTATGTCAGCATTCGAAAGTTGAGAGAACTGAAAAAGTCACCGTGGTGTTGGTAGCCGTTGCACAGCAACATTGAATTTAGGACTTAGCTCTAACGTCGATGTCGATGTCGATGTTGCTGTGGTAATGTAACTTCAGCCATTAAAAAGCAGGGGCTCTAAAAAGTGCGCTGTGGCTGTCAAAGTTGCTGTTGCTGTTGCTGTGCCAATCTGTTTCTCGCATATCCCAGTGCGCTATAGGGTTCACGTTAAACAAACGTATTGTTCATTGAGTTCTTTCCAGCTTCGTTTGCTTAATGGATGAGTTCAGCTCTATTTTCAAAATAATTTAGTTTGGGTTTGTTCGATGTGAAAGTGTTATTCATTGCATGCGAAATTAAAAAAAATATTAAGAATTCGGCTAGATTTCCTGCCAGATTAGAAAAATCTGCTATAAATTATGCCGGCAGATTTTTTTTTTATTTTTTTTTTTCAGCTAAAAAATATCTTTTCCTGCTAGATTTGACAGGAAAAATGCCAAATTGGTCACTCTGGTCATGGAGCTTCCACACCGAATTGAACAAAACGCCCAAACAAAACTGATTTTTTGTGTTTTTTGTCTTCAATTTAACTACTTTCACACAACTCAAACTAGCTAACAACTTATAGAAAACCACCGCCATATTTGTTGTGTTTTGACAGACAACTTTTCTCTTAAGGTTGTGTATGACAATACGGACAATACCGAATTTTGTCTGACATAGAACCAAGAGACAACTCAACTGTAGTTGTAGTTGTCTTACACAATAGGAGCATTTAATTTAAATACTACACACATTTAAATACGCTTGCTCAGTGTGGGCAAAAGGCAAAATAAAGCAAGAAATAAAAAACATTTTGTTCTTACGTCAAACATTACACGTGTGGGTGTGCTTATTGAGCAATAAATCATTTTAAGCAAAACAAACGAGTTACGCAAAAACACTATCAAACACTTAAGGTATGTTTACGACGAGAAACACGTGTAATCAAATGAGAGCGCCCACACCAAACTACTCAAACAGACAAGACCAAATAAAACGCTTAAAGCATCCGAGCGACGACTATCGGTATTTATTATTTATTCATTCAATCATATTCTGTGAAGTGCAGCATTTTAATTGTGTGTGACGTCGAAAAATTAGTATTATTGATTAAAAATCGGCCGGCAATCGCAATATATTTTTATCAAATTCATCGAGACTCATTCTTATGTACTTTTTAAAATGTTCTTCATTCTGGCGAAGTTCATTTATAATTTTAATGATTAAATTTACATTTGCCTTTCTTTGGTTTACAGCTAAACAATATTGTTTAACTTTTTCACTTATACCTTATTCACACCAAGCCGAAAACTGGGTTTTCGCGAAAACAGTCGAAAACTTCATCGAAAACAGAAGTTTTCCCATACATATTGCAGTTTTCAAAACGAGTTTGAGGTCGTTTTCCATGAAAACGCCACGAAAACGAATACGATCGTTGGGTTGTTGAAGCAGACACACCCTTTGCAACATTCAGCGAGCCCAGCAAAACTGCTGACAGGATGTGAGAGACTGAGTGAGAGTGAGAGTGAGAGTTTTTTTTGTTATCTTTGCTTGCACCATAAAGAGCAAACTACCTGCCAGCCTGCCACAACTAAATGGTATTTTCAGATGTTTTGATTTTGAATGTCGGTTATGTTAATTATTTAACCATAAGTTAACGATTATCAAGTAGCTTAAATAATTTTGTTTGTATATTATGTCAATACGTGCCAAGTTTAGTAACTAAAATAAAAGTCTAGTCGCCACAAACATTTCATAGCTAGTTTCACAGCTAATTGAAACGTCAAACGAAAACGAGTTGGTGTTCGGTGTGAATGCATCTACGAGTTTTCTAAACTTTTTTGACGAAAACTCGGTTTTTGGCTTGGTGTGAATAGGGTATTAGCACAAATTATTTTGCTGCCACAATAGCCATATTGTCCGCCCCAGTGTAAAGCCATCTTAAGTGCAATTGACCAGTAAGAATAGACCGTCGACTCCTCCCACATAACGGACTTTGCCTACAAGCTGCCGGCGAGACCAGGATTTTTCATGTATTGGTGCTGTACAAAATCAAAGGGGCGCCATTAACGCACGCATACTTGAAAAATCCTGGTCGCATGGTATTGCATAGAAAAACATTGCCGCCATTAATTTTGACATTTACACGTATTCACAGACAGGGAAATTCTTTCCGGGGGGAATCGGGTAGGTGTACGGGAAGTCGGCGGTCTATTCTTACTGGTTTGTGGCAATTGGTATGGATGACTGTCAATAACCCACACCAAATTAAGCAAGTAAAAAAAAAACGTTTTTGTTTTGCCTTATCTGGTGTGGTTGCTAGCAACAGTCGTTTTTGCTTTGTTTGTTTCTCCTTTATTTGGTGTGGGTTCAGCCTTAAGCGGCCCATAGACACACACTTGTGTCTGCACCGGTGTCGGTATACGGAAATGTGCACTGTGTGTGGGCCAGCGATGCCAACTCAAAAATGTGATTTAGAGCCAAAAATGTGATTTCAGGGCTAGTTCAGGGCCAAAGGGCCCAGACCAAACGACTTTAGTATTATCTACACTGTTTTGACGTTTTTGACATACAGAATACTGAAACAAAATGTCAGTTTTAAATAATTAACTAAATTTTTACAGAAAAACAGTTTTACAGCAATAATTAAATGTGTAATGCTTGAAAATATAAATTAAACACAGTGCTAAAAGGTCAAGATCAAAAGGAATAAGACAGTGCTAGAATTTCACAATTGGGCTAGGTTTGGCATCTCTGAATTATTTTTTAAGAGAATTACATTAACAGCAACTCGTGGACACAGTCACTTTGGTAGGAATGATAGCTATTTCGAACTACACCACTAATTCATCATCAGACTCCTTTAAGTGATTGTTTGAATAGTTTTTGAATTCTGACAGTCAAATCCGTATATATCCACTTGGGAAGACATTTCTGTTTTGCCCTGGCATCATGGTGTGGGCGTGCGCACACCGATTTTGGTGTCGGACACGGAGCGAGTAAAATCAAAAGTTTTTGATTTTTAATGCCGATGTCTCGATCGGTGTGATGTGTATGGCGGAATGCCACATTGGTGTCAAGTCAATACACCGGTGCAGACACAAGTGTAGTTAGTGTCTATGGGCCGCTTTAGAGAGCGCCCACACCAAAGCCAAACTAGTCAAACAGGCAAAACAAAATAAAACGCTTGAAGCATGCGAGCGACGCACAGGCGGCACAGGCACGACTATCGATACGGTATTTATGTTTCATTCAATCAGTTTCTTCTGTGAAGTGCAGTGGGGAGTATAGTATCTGTATCACTATCAACTGCTGATCAACATGTGCGACATCGAAAAATTATTATTTTTGATAGAAAATCGGCCGGCAATTTATAATTTTAAATTAAAAGACCACAGTGATAAACGAATTGTAGACAAATTGTGGTTAGAAATTGCTGAAGAAATGCAAACTACAGGTAAGTTTTCTTATGATTATTATGACTATGTGTAGGTATAGTAATAGTAACAATAACAATATTTATTTTGTCATGAAACAGATCCCTCTGTTGAACTAAATTACTTGACAATTTTTTTTCGAATTTAAAGTGCAATATTTGTAGGGCGATTTGAAAACTCAGTACCAATAACTTGATCAAATTAACTCTGAATTACATTTTTCAATGAACCATATCAAGGCATATACCTACAATATTGTTATGTTATTATTTCATAGCCAAACATCGTTTATATAAGCCGTGTTTTATTATGCCCGTGATCTGAACCGGATCAGATCAGCATAATAAAACAAACCATGATCAATTGTAATTTTTCTCTTGACGTGTGGCATTACTGAAAGAACATGACGTTAATTCATTCAAAATTTGACGTTTCTAATGTAAACAAATCCGAAATGTGTTAAAAAAACCTCAAGCTGTTAAGAAAAAATACTTTGGTTGGCAATTGTAAGAATTTTTGTTTAAATATATTTTTATTTGAAAATTAAATTTGCCTTTTTCTGTGGCGTATTTCGCGAAGTTATCCCTTTCACAAGTGCGCGTTCTCTTCAGTTTATGGACTTATGGAGTAAGATTGTGTTGCCAGTTTGACTGTTTTCCAGTCAAATTTGACTGGATTTTTTCGGTTTTGACTGGAAAAAAAATCAAATCCAGCCGACTGTTTTTTTGACTGGAGTTTTTTCCTAAAAAAAAATATAAAAAAATTTGCACCTCCAATGTAAACCTAGTGTATATGAGATTCGCGCAGTGCAATGAAATGAACACACCCATTTTCCGCAAGCCACTGAAAGTCAAATTGAATCTAGTATTTCTTGCAGTTTGCGCAGCGTTTCTTGAGAATTTTGAATGATTGCCTTTGCATTTAATTCGGTTTGTTGTATGTTGCTTATGTTTTGAGTTATGACTGCTGTTTGCTCCAGATTTTAGAAACAAAAAATAAACACAACTCTATTTTACCATTAGAAATACCTAATTTGATTAAAAAAAATTGTACAAATTTTGAAATACTTAAAGAAGTTATACAAAAAGTTGGAAAGACTACTATTTATCAAAATATAAAGCGAGTGGGCCAAATACAAGTTTCTTTTTAAAAATGCAATAAAATGAACAAAATAAAATTGTTCCCATGTATTATGGCTTTATTAGTAAGAGCAAACATTCCCATTAATTACGGAATACAACGTCGTTCAAGTTGCTGCCTCGGCTGGCTTCGCAGTAGCGTATTCTGTCACTTCAATTGCCCAAGACATTGTTGGTGGTTTCGGGCTGTAGCTCACGGATTGCTTGGATGATATTGGCCTTAAGTGCTTAAAGCGTTTCCGGATTGTCCGAAGTCCAAAGTCCAAAGGAGTCAAATCGCAGCTCCGAGGAGGCCAATTGACATCGCCAAGATGGCCTATAACACGTTTTGGGAAGTTGGTGCAAAAGATCGATTGTGGCGTGGGCTGTGTTGCATGGCGTGCAATCCTGCATGAACCAGAGGATGTCCAAATCCATGTCTTCAATTCCAGTAAAAAAAAGTCGGTTAACATGGCTCTGTAAAGCCCACCGTTGACCAAAACGTTGTTCCCAGCCTCATTATCGGAGAAAAATTGTCCAAACTGTCAATCTCTGTGACATTGTCGTCTGTGCGCACCGTACGATGACGGGGACCAAGAGTTTTGTCCACTCCCATACAAGTCACAAACTTGCGTACAGCAGGCGCGGTGGTGCTTCATTTCGGCGGAAACTTCTAAAAAAACGCACTGTTTGGGCTACAGAGCACTCACTTTGGAAATATTTTTTCAATATTTCCCAACGTTGCTCAAGCGTACTGACTTTTTGTAAAGATTTCGAGCTGGAAGCAGCTGTCAGTGTTGAAATAACCTATGATTTAAAAAGAAACCACGATGACCCACCTATTTTTGTTTTCGAAAAAATAGCTGTTTACATTTTCGACTGTTTTTTTGACTGGAATTTTTTGTTTTTAATGTTTGACTGTTTCTTTTGACTGGATTCGGAGAGAAAAAATCCAGTCAAACAGTCAAATTTGACTGGATTTTAACATTTTCGCCTGGCAACACTAAGTAAGAATAAGAACAAATAAGTTTTGGTTTAAATCGAAAAGAACGCGAAGGGAGAACTTCGGAATATGTACAGAGAAAGGCGAATGTTTCTTTGTTTGTCTAGTTCTTCCTTGGTCTGAAAATATATGTATGCAGTATGCACACAACGTTTTAAAATACAAAATACAATTTTCGGCCGTTTTACATTGTTTACTTCTATTATTTTTTTGACATTTGACAGTGACTTACAAATTTTTTGCCAGAAATGGAGTGGTTTGATTGGTTATTGGGTTGTCAACATTTTGTAAGCCACTTTATTTGTATTTTGTTAGTTTGCTTAAATCATCATGTCGTTCTTCCAGAGAAAAATGTTGGAATTTATCTAATATTTCTACTAAATGCATACTTTTATATGAAATTCCGGTATACTTTTAGGCTCATTGCCTTAATTCATTGATTAGCAGCTGGTATACGAGCAAAAATTCTTTATGAATGAACATTTTTTAATCCTTAATTAAAATGGCCGTTTAGAATTTGGCGTGAGTTAGCTGAGACACTGATAATTAACAGATTAAATGAATCTAATGAATACAGATGATGTTTTTGATGAGTTGCGCTAAAATAAAATATGATTCCGCTCGATTTATAACAAGACTTTATTATAATACTAGCTGGACCCGTGCTCGCCTTGCCCGCTCGCACAAAATTATATTTGGTTCATTTAAAATTACACTTTTGAGTGTTTCATTGAAATCTGTCCAGTAGTTTTCGCGCTTTTAGGAGAAAAAGAAAATTCCTCCCTCTCCTAGATCTTGCTACTTATTTGTAATACTGAATTTCCTTTCGTTTGTTTCCCTCTTCCTATATGGAATCCAAGGAACTACCTACCCCAAACCTACCCTGTTACCATACCACATATCGAATGAAATTCTGAAATAAAACCTGTTACATACAATTATAATATACATACCTACATAATATACAACTGACCATAGCACTCACTGCGAAAACAAATCAACCCTTATCGAATGTGTAGTATACGTATGCTAGTCTTGTTTTGTTTTTGTTTGACGATCGCAAAAGTACAAACATCCATTCGTAGCAAGGTATATGTGTATGTATATATTTTCACTTCAAAAAATGCATACGTCATATCAGAATGAAATTCCTACTGCGTTGTGTGGCGATATCGATAATGGATGTAATGCATTGGATATTATAATGTGCACCCTCTGCATCGCCCTCCCTCTCATTGATCTTGCTACTTGTTTAATATACTGCATTTCCTTTCCTTTCCTTTGCTTCCCTCTTCCTATAGAATCCAAACAACTAACTACCCCAACCCAACACAATTACCATACCACATATCGAATGAAATTCTGAAATGAAACCTGTTTTGTATTATACGTCTCTTCTCTTATGAAGATTATTAATATACCCCATGCCATTCTGCAGCACGCACCCTCACCCCATCCCCATCCTTCATCGGACATACAATCATAATATACATACCTACATAATATACAACTGACCATAGCACTCACTGCGAAAACAAATCAACCCTTATCGAATGTGTTTGTTTGACGATCGCAAAAGAGTTTTTAACGGCTAAAGAAAATTCCTACAGTTTTATTATATGTATAGATATAGATTTCACAAACTGGCTGGACAGAAGTAAGTCACTCATACACAGTAGGTACCTATCTGTTCAAGAAAAATTGCTTTCGATGTGCGACAACAACCCCAAAGTATAACTATGGAATCCAAACAACTACCCCAACCCTACCCTGTTACGTCATATCAGAATAAAGTTCCTACTGCGTTGCGTGGCGATATGCGATAATGGATGTAATGCATTGGATATATAATGTGCACCCTCTGCATCGCCCTCCCTCTCATTGATCTTGCTACTTGTTTAATATACTGCATTTCCTTTCCTTTCCTTTGCTTCCCTCTTCCTATAGAATCCAAACAACTAACTACCCCAACCCAACACAATTACCATACCACATATCGAATGAAATTCTGAAATGAAACCTGTTTTGTATTATACGTCTCTTCTCTTATGAAGATTATTAATATACCCCATGCCATTCTGCAGCACGCACGACTCACCCCATCCCCATCCTTCATCGGACATACAATCATAATATACATACCTACATAATATACAACTGACCATAGCACTCACTGCGAAAACAAATCAACCCTTATCGAATGTGTTTGTTTGACGATCGCAAAAGTAAAAACATCCATTCGTAGCAAGGTATATGTGTATGTATATATTTTCACTTCAAAAAATACATTTTGGCTAAAAACTGTTCCTAAGGACGTGGCTATAAACGACATAGCCTATAGCAGTCTCACAGTCTTAAGGAACATTTAAAAAAAGTTTCATCGAAATCTGTCCAGTAGTTTTCGAGTTTTTAGCTGACAAAGAAAATGCCTACAGTTTTATTATATGTAAGGATGTAATTCAGTGAAAAAGGGAAAAGTCAAAGTGACAGACGGAAAAAGATTACAGCCATCTTGTTGTGGACTGTAGGCATGAAATGTGGATTGTGGAACTGGATGTGTGTTCAGTGAAACTGCTTCACATTACTCACCCAACAGTTTTTCTACATTAATAATGAATGAGTATGCCCGCTATTTTTCGATATGACCTTGGTTTGGAGTAGAATCAGTTTTTTTTTTTTTTAATAATTAAGAGATATTTTGACCCAGGCATCACGAATAGCTTCGATTAAAGTGTCCTTGTCTTCAAATTGTCTGCGCCGCTTTCATACACTTTACGAGATAACCATGCCCAAACATTTTCGATTATGTTTAAGTCCGGTGAATAGGGCGGCCATGGCAAAAGTTTCAGGTCTTCTGATTGGTTGGATAGGGGCATTCGAGCAAACATTTGTAGCTCTTTCCGTTCATCGTTGTGGACAAAAACTCCAACTCGATTGTGCCATAGTAGGTAATAGCTCCCCACACCACACACCATTATGATGGGTTTCCACTTGTCGATTTGAAATTGACAATTGACGTATTTTTATGCCAATTAAACAATTGGCAAGTGGAAATAGCGAAAAATTGCTTGTCAATGAATTGACTAACAGCGTTTGCCAATAACTGACAAAGAAACCACTGGACAAGTGGAAACAGCTGAATTGTCAAACAAAATGTCACTTTGTCTATAATTGACAGAGAAAATTTAATTGGCATCGAGTTCATAAGTTGGTCAATCAACTGACAAACGATTTTTTGCCAATAATTGGCATAAGTGGAAATGAACTGACTATCATGTCGTTCAATGACATAAACGCGAGAGCTGTCAAACTTTGTCAATCAACCGACATGTGAAAACCCACCTTTACACCTAATGTACGGCTGTTATGTCGTGCCGAAATAAGCTCCTCCTTTCTTAGATCATGGAAATAAAAGTTGTAACCATCGGGGCCGTCAAGGTTAAACTTTTATTCATCCGAAAAGACAGCGCGTTTCCATTCATTGCTTCAAGCGACCTGTTCTCTTGCAAAATTCATTCGATGCTCCTTGTCTACTTGCCTCAAAACAGGTTTCTTTTAAAGTTTTCTTCTCTGTATAGTATGTACCATGAATCATGTTACTCCTTATTTTAGTAGCTGGTAGGATAAAATTTAAGGCAAGATGTAGAATTAACCACTTTTCTCGCAATGTTGTTGCTTCTGCCGTGCGTCCTTTTTGATTTTCCCATAGTGTCGTGGATCCGCAAGATAACAGCGTTTACGATAGTCTTACTTCTATTTAGCCCCCTTGCAATTTCTCGGCCTGAGACTCCTAACTCATTAAAAGCTGTCTTTCTGTCGCTGTCAAAGTCTTTCTGGAACCCATTTTTTTTAACTACATAAAAACAGTTTTTTTCAACGCTTTTTTTTAACATTTTTAATAAAACTTTGAAAACCAACTAAACTTTGTTGTTAATATAATTCTCTCAAACAATAATTCAGAGACTGAAATTCGACAAAATTTCCCAACAGAAATTGTTATGGTCAATCCCAAATAAGCGAGAATCGTTGTTACACCTCGCTTCCCCACTCAGCAGTGAAAAAAATCGCTGATGTGCGTGCACTCCTGCAACGAAATAGCAGCAATGGGCTAATTCTAGTGGCGCATCTTTTTATACGCTTTACAGGTAGTTCGTTGTTTGATCTTGGGAAATTCCAGCCGTAGTTTTTTATTTACCCTATAACTTTATGACTTACTGTTGGAAAAATATGCACCTATTCACAGGTAGTAAACGTTTACGGGTAAAACAATTCCAACATGTATTAAGAGTGATTGTGGCAATGCTATTCAAGTAACGGTTCCATTCCGTGGTGTTTCACACCGTTTTGCATTTGTGCATTTTTCATTTACTTCGTCTTTCGTTGTTTTTTAGGTACATACGTACATGTACTACATATTAGAATAATTATTTTTTCTTCATCATCACTTCGTATTTATTGGGGCTTCCGCTTAATTGGGACTAAACAATCTAGACCGATGTGTCCCAAATAAGCGGGATCAACTATGCTTCAGGCAAATTATCTTTCTTTTGACACATCATTTGCTAAAAAAAAATATAGAGGGGATTGAAATAATTTTATTTCATTAAATATTTTCAGCTAAAGAGTGCAAAGCAAAATATACATCTCTACGCAATTCATATGCAAGGTTCCTCAGAGAGCAGCCACCATCAGGATCTGAAGCCAGTAAAAAGAAAAAAACATGGTACCTTGCGACTGCCATGTCATTTTTGAAAGACCATATGAAGATTCACAGAGGCACTAGCAGCAGTATAGAGCCAATGGCAGATATTACGGATGACAGTATGTCGTCCATTTCAACCATTGCTGAGGAAAAATATTGCCACGAATTAGTTGATAGCACCCCTTCCTCCTCCAGTAGTAAGAAGAGAAAACTAACGCCAGCCGGAAAAATAGCTGAAACAATGGCTGAATATTTTAGATTAAAACTCAGCAAAAATGAAGATGAGGATCCAAATTTAACATTTTTTAAAAGTGTGTTGCCCGACATGAGAAAATTATCAGACCAAAACCAACGCAAAGTCAAGCTGGACTTTCTAAATAATTTAAACAAATTACTAGAAGAACAAGAAAGGGAGTCTTCCACATTATAACATTTAGTTAAATTTAAAATTTGTAAAACATTGTGAACACATTTAGATAAAATAATAAAATAAAACAAAAATACTTCATATACCTCATTGTAAAGCTACAATTACAAGGTCATTTTTTTTGTAGTCATTTAAATGGCGCTGTAACGTCAGGAAAAAATGTCGCATTAGAGCAACATTCAAGCTACGATTCGTCATTGGCGTCATTGGAAAAATGGCGATCACACGAAATGACTATCATCGTCATTTGTGTCCCAAAATCAAATGACGGACACAGCGAGTCATTTAGAATTTTCCGTTGGGATGCCATTTAAATGACGAGCGAAAAAATGACGATCACATGACAATGACTTGCCTCATCAAAATGGCAAATGTCACCTTTATTTCGATTTCCCGTCATTTATCTGTTTTGCGATCAGACGGTAATGTCCTATGAGAAAAATATGTCATTTAGTGTTTTTCTCTCGGCGAAGACGCATTCGTGCAACTTATTTTAATTAAATTAAATAGGAAATAGCAGTGAAGAGAAAAAAAATATTATAATCAGTAAAAAATGTCGAAAATAACTTTTGGGATGATGGTGGAAATTGCGGAGACGGCCGGCGCGCGTATTTAGCGACGTGTGTGCTGGAAGAAGACGATCTTGATTACGAGCCAACGCAACGAAAGCGGAGTATTTGGCAAAAGAAGTGGTTGAGCCGTCGCGACATGTGTCGATTTTGTGCTGGATTACTGCTCGAATTGCGCGAAGAAGAACCTGAACTATATCGCAACGTCCTTCGTATGTCAGCCAATCAATTTGATTATTATTATTTTTTTTTAAATACTTCTCTAGGGAAAGGCAAACCTATAACGCTTCATCAGCGCCCCGAGATGCTTGCAGATGTATGTTAGTTCTGAAGGCGTCCTCTCGCCTCTCTTGTGGTTCCTAGTCATTGACGACCTATTCCAATACTTGTGTAATCAAGGGATCTCTATTGCATTCGAAAATCATCGACCCCCATTCCTACCATGGAGGTCACCTTTCCCTAATATAATATGGCTTCCATAAAAACTTCTCTATCATCATCCCTCCAAGGTAAGAAAAAAAAACCTACTCCATCGCAACTTGATCTAGTTTGGTATACAGACGGGTCCAAGATGGATACAGGGACTGGATCTGGCATTAATGGAGCCAGAACGCCTCAAGCGAACTTTTAAGTCAGCCTTAAAATACAAATACTCGTCAATATTCCCCACATTTAGACTATGTCTGGAGAGCGAAGTGTAATCGTAGCTTAACGAAGAGTTTTTCTACTGAAGTAATACTTTGTCGATAAATTCGTATCCATTTCTGTTATAAAAATGGTTTTATCAATTCCAACAACTCATCAAAAGCTTCGAAGTTCATTTTTGTGTAGTTTTTGAATTTTCCTTCATCCTGTCGTTCATTAATAAATTTAATGATTTAATTTTCGTATGTCCTTCTTTGGTTTAGAAGATGCACCCAAACCCAAACCCAATATTGTTTCTTTATTCACTTAGCACAATATGTGCTGCCACAATAGCCAAGCCATATCGTCGTCCGACTCGGAGCTGAAGCCATCTCAAGCACAATCGACAGCCATAACGTTGAGGTAGTAGGTATAAGGGACATTGTCTACATTGACTTTGCTCTGTTAATAAGATATCAACAGAAATTAAACAAAAAAAAACTCTAGCCAGATGCTGTTTCTTTGGGGACAGAAAGCAATTGAATAGTTGACTTGACTTATCCGAGCAGTACTAGTAGACTATCCCGAAGAACTAAGCAGACTCCATATATAAGACCTGCTTGAAGCTAGGACTCTATTATATAAAGGGTGTCCCATAATTTTGAATTTTGCGCCATTTAATATATAGTCATGTGAAAAATAATAGGGACACATTGCTGTATTTCGTGAGAATACAAAGAAGAAGAATATTTTCATTAAGTTTGGAGTAGTGTTTTTATTTTCAAATAGGCTTATGTTATGTTATGATAGCGGTATTTACTTTATCGACATCCCAAAAAAATAATTTAATGTGTCGTTTCTAACCAATTTATGGCAATTGAAACAGAGTTGTCTTTTGAACAATTTTTACGAAGTGTCCCTATTATTTTTCACATGACTGTAGTACATAGTGATGCCAACGGAATGTGACAGCTGACACTTCGGGGTTCGGGATTCGGGGTTAGTAAAAATGGAGCGCTAGCTATACGAAAGAACAACGCATTTTCATCTCTAAATTTTGACAAGAACTTTCTCGTCACTATCCCCTCCAGAGCAACCTGGGATGAGGATACTTTCCCGGAAGATGAATTAGTTCACTTTTACACTGACGGTTCAAAAACCAAAGCCGGAGTTGGTGGGGGTGTTTTCTCCGAAAGTCTTAATTTTAAGCTCTCCTTCCGTCTACCGCAATAGCGTGTTCCAGGCAGAAATAATGGCGATTAAAGAAGTCTTACCTTGGTTCAAGAAAAACGTCATATCCGCCAAGGATATCTGCATATTTTCGGACAGCCAAGCAGCCATCAAATCCTTGTATTCGATCTCTATAACCTCATTAGTAGCCCTCGACTGCCGATCGTCTCTTACGGAGATGGCCGAACAGTTCAGCATTCACCCAATCTGGGTGGGAGGGAGGGATTCTAATGTGTCATAACTTCCAAGAAACCATACAGTGGAACTAAATCTCAAAGATGACGATTATAATATGTATAGAGGCTGCATAAGAACACACCTCACTTCCTCTGTCACTGCTCGAGTCCCTGTCACTTGAGCAACAAAAACACTTGAAAGTCATTAACTACTTCCACGACTTATAAGAACTATCTTCTGTCTCACTTTCTGATCTTCACAGGTTCTTGAGGATATCAGAATGGCTGGATGGAATTGGGTAATAACAGGAAGAAGGGACACGATGCTAATCATCTCTAACACCAACTATTAATAAATAAATAAATAGTTGGCGCAACAGGCATGTAGACACTCTAGGACTAGCTTTCACAACCATTCGTTTGTGTGAGTTTTTATTTTTAGGACGAATGGAAGGGACCTACAATTTTATGCCGAGTCCGAACGGCTGAATTGACAAGCTTTTTCAGGACAGTTATATGTACTCTCGGATGATTGTTAGACGATCGCGAGAGATGGCGCAGTGGAAAAAACCTTAAGATGTAATTTGTGTTCTTCCGGGGATCGAACTGTGCCAACGTTTAAAAAAAAAAAATAAATAAATAAATAGGTGGCGCAACAGGCGGGTGACACCCAAGGCCTAGCTTCTCGCAACCATTCGTTTTGTGTGAGTTTCTATTTTTGGGACGAATGGAAGGGACCTACAATTTTATGCCGAGTCCGAACGGCTCAATTGAGAAGCTTTTTCATGACAGGCATACTCTCGGATGTTTGTCAGACGTTCGCGAGAGGTGGCGCAGTAGAAAAAACTTTAAGATGTAATTTGTGTTTTTCCGGGGATCGAACCTGGGATCCCTCGCACAGTAGTCCAACACACTAACCACTGCGCTACTGCGCCGACGTCAACGATCAACGATGCCAACGTTTAATCCCCCATAAAAGGCATCACAATGGATCCACAAGGACCTAAGTGTGGTAGTACAGTAGGGTTCACCCTGCTCTACCAACCCGTAAACCTAACCTAACCCAGCTGAAAAAAATAGAAGGGAACCTCAACCATCTGAAGACAGTTGGGTAAAGACCGAGCTAATTGCTGATGCCTACCTATATATTTGTTGAGGGCCAGGCCCATAACCGGACTGTACCTAAGTATGTAAGAAAGTAGTTCAGGAAGGGTACTTTTCTTCAGCGGGTGTTTAAATAAGAACTGAGGACAATTTGTTATTGCGGATGTAAACATTGACTAGGCTTTACATTTTGATTGAAATAGGAAATTAGGTTTTCGAGATACAAGCTATTTTTAAAAACCCCTCCCCACATTAGCAATTCGAGTTTAGTTTAGAGTTTTGCGATCTCCAGATGTTGTCTAGTTGACAGGTTTGTCTCTTGAACTTAAAAATAAAAATAGATACCAACCTATGAAAGAAGGAAAAAATAGTCTTGGGGTAAAGAGTGCGGGTCCCATCAATAATTCGAAACTTATCGGTAGAAGATTTTTCAAGACGCCTGACTGAAACGAACTTTATAATTATTAGAAAATATTTTTCCTAACCTACATCTGTATGTAGCAATTGATTTTATGTCAAAATGTTGATATCAACTGACACAATTTTATTCATAAGGTTTAACCTTTCAAGCTGTCTTTAAACCGAATGTAAAGGTGAAAATTTAGTCCGAAATATGTAGAGCACTTTTTTTTTAAATTACCTTGTCTTCTATGACAATGACAATGTATACAATTTGTCATTAATCAATATTTCACCTAAATAAAAAAACAAAGAAAAAAAAAAAACTTACCATTAACGGCAGATAACGTTGAAGCGTCAGCATAATGATGAAAGCATAACGTCAGATGTAATAGAAAATACACAATTCTCC
Organism: Cheilosia soror; assembly: GCA_949372485.1. NCBI lineage: Eukaryota > Metazoa > Arthropoda > Insecta > Diptera > Syrphidae > Cheilosia > Cheilosia soror. The sequence goes on from OX443561.1 coordinate 36,296,145, forward strand.
GTAATTTGATTGACGTTCCCACTTCTTTGAAATCTGCTCTTATTGCTCTTCTGCTCTTCTTGTTTATCTTTAACTCAGTCATTTTTCTGTCTTTAGCTGTTGACACTTTCTTTTTAGAAAATTATATGTAGATATATTCGCCCCTCTTTTCTATTATACAAGCTCCATTTTATTGGTGTATGTTTAACTTAGCATTGTATGAGAATTCTTTTTGTATAATTACTGTTTTTTATCCCATTGTGAATTATAGTTGATGTCTTGATTAATTATTATCGGAAGGAACATTATATTTTTTATAGAGATCTGATGGATAAAATAATTGTAGGTGATTGTAATATGATAGTCGATGAATGTTGATTAGAATAATTGCCGAAACAACGAGTTCAATGTGTTGCCTGAAAAGGAGAAAGTGCAAAATTTAAAATAGCCAGACAACTGTAGATTTGTATTAATAAGCCTAGATAAGTCATCCAGTTCATTAAACAAATTTCAACTAAATTTTTCTTACATACAGTGCGGTTCACTTGTGTAGACGCACAAGAGTTACGTTTTTTTTCTCGTTTTTTTTTTGTATTATGTGGAACAAAGAAAAAAAAAAAAAACTATTTGGCAGAAATGAAAATTCATACACTATAAAACAGACATAATTTCAAACTTGATGATAGACCTATAACGGTAGTTTTACTCATTTTTTCCTATACCATGCATAAACGTATGCATTTGTTTGGTTCACTTGATTAGACGCACCGGTTAAATTGGTTAGTTAACAACAAGTGCTTAGACAAAGAGCAGTGAAAAGTTAATTTTGAAATAAGACAACTATTATTTTATATTAATTTTATTAAAATAGCCAGAAAAAAAGTGTTGAATTTGGCGAAAAGGCAAAAGTTAAAGTTTACCTCCCGCAAAGCTTTTCAAATCTTGAAATTACTCAAAAAATTGCTCGATGTAAACACATGATATGAAACTTTGTATGTTTTATGTTATTTTAATAATGTGTAAGGCAGTACCATTGGATATAATCTCACTAATTGTATTCTTTAAAGAGCCCTTTACACCCTAGCCTCTCACTGTCGATGCCTTCTCTGACTCCCATGTAGGTAAAGCAGGGTGTCTAGGACTAGGACCTAGACTGGAGAAGATTGGGTATCCATATCCAACTTGTTTTGAAGGTAGGTATTGGTGGGAGCAAGGGGTAGAGTGTCCCTCATTAAGCACATCCTTTTGTTCCAGGTAGCAGCGAACAAACCCTTAAGGTGCTAGTACACGATATGTAGCACGCCACATATATATGTGGCTCTGACATCAACAGAGAGTGCACAGAGAGAGTTTGTACACGGCATGTACCCATTGGGACCATTCGCTGACGTCAAAATGACAGTTACATTCAGGCCGAATTATTTATTGTCGTCCCTATAATAAGAGCTACTTCAGAATATTCGGATTCCAGGTCTATAGGATATTGGAAAAAAGTTGATGGCGGATGAACCTTAAAGGGCTAATACTCCGAAGCTTGTTACTGCAGCCCTTCCTTATGCAGCTACCGCAAGTCTTGAAAATTTACGTAAAGACCTTGACCGATTTGGCTCAAATTTTTTTCCAGTTGTTTGCAATTGCCAGGAGAAGGTTCTTTAGAAAGAAAATTTTGGGAAAAACCCTCCGGAAAAGTCGGGAAATTGGAAAAATCGAAAATTTATTTTTTGTTTGGAATTTTGTGTCTCGATTGGATTAGGTAGTGAACGGGCAATACTAGCAGCGAAAAATAAGGACGTCGAAAGCTTGAATTTCATTATTCAAAGTTAAATCGCTGGAGAACTGCATTCGTAAAAACTACAAATTCGTTGAGAGCGTGGCCGACGAGGATGAAGCGACCAACTATATCCGACGGAATTTTTGAACTCGTTTGATGTGCCAGGAACTCCACCGCATAATTTACAGCTGAGGGTGGGATCGATCATAATCATAATCACATTGTTTATTACATCGCTCTCTACTGATTTCGATTCCATTCAAATAAATCACATTGAAATTTGAACTACATAGGTATCTGTGTTTTATTATCACTCTGGAGTTTATCTGAAGGAGTTAAATTGGGGGATACGAAGTTCGCCGGGTCCGCTAGTAGCGTATAAAAGGCTTGTGTTAAATAGAGCAAGAAAACATTCCCCTGTTGATGGAACAAGGAACTCTCTAAGTTAAGGAAGTTCACCATGGAGACCTATATCTGAGGTTTCTTCTTAAGGTGGCGCTACAGTCGGGGACGGACCTGGGCCTTAACCAACAAGGCTCTTCAGTCAGCACGATCTTTTTGGCCAGCTGTCTACAGTTTCGCACGCTAAGGTGGTTAATGTCCCCTACCACTTGCGTGCGCCACCTGAGTCGCAGTCTTTCTCTACTGCGCCGTCCCTCGAGTGTGGATTCGAAGATCTTCCGGGCCGGAGCATCACGTTCGTTCGTTCTACATGACCCAGAGCTGCCTCAATCGTTGGACCTTCACTCTTCTGGTTAGGTCGATATCGCTGTAGAGCCCGTAAAGTTCATCGTTGTATATCCTCCTCCATTCACCGTCTATGGAGAAGGGACCAACAATTATTCGAAGAATTACATCGATTCAATCATTTTATAAGTTTGTTAAGAGCGTATTGTTAGAGTTCCTTTAAGGTGTTTAGGTACTTTTATGATACGATAATAGCATACACCATCTCCGTATGCAACTTAAAGTGTCTTACCTCTATCCTTAATATCCGTACTTCCCCATATGGCCATACCGAATGACGAGCACTAGCATCACATCCAATGATGAGGCGTTGGTGGTGGTGGGCCCGTTTGCATAGACATTTGACTTAAAAAAAAAAAACCCAAAGAAAAAAGTCTAATGGCGTTAAATCGTAAGATCTGGATAGCCAATTCTGAATGCAAAAACGGCCGATTACACGATTAGGAAATGACTCATGCAGTAATTGAATTCTTTCTCTGGCTGTATGGCATGTGGTACCATCTTGTTGAAACCAGATGCTTTTCACATCCATATCTTGTAATTTTGGCACTAAAAATGGTCCGATAACGCCTCCAGCCCAAAATCAGCACTTGCATTTGCTTGTCAACAATTACTCGGGTTTTCTGAAGCCCAAATACGACGATTAACGAAGCTATCAAAATGAAAATGAGCTTCATCACTCAAGATGATTTTGTTCGAAAAATCAGCATCCACTTGTTGTTGTTCCAAAATCCATTCAACGAACTCTCTTCGCGCTGCATGGTCAGTAATCTTCAGTTCTTGAGTCAATTGAACTTTGTAAGCATAAAGTTTCAAGTCTTTCGTGAGAATTCGCTGTATAGAGAGATTCTCGAAACTATGGTGCCGAATTGATGTTCCTGGACTGTCAGCAATACTCTCGCGAACTGCTTCGATGTTTTCTGTTGAACGACTTGTGGCAGGACACCCAGAGTGTTTAAGATCACTAATTGATCCAGTCTACCTGAATATCTCAATTATTTTCTTCATAGTTGATGGTTTTAAATTACTATAACTGCCATATTTTGCTCGAAAATTGCGGACTGTAGCTGACAAACCGTAATTTTTATTAAAATATTGCTCAATAATGAAAATGCGTTGTTCTTTCGTATAGCGCTTCATTTTTACTAATCCCGAAATGTCAGCTGTCATATTTTTACCTTTTTTTCGTTGGCATCTTTGTACCTACTATTAAATGGCGCAAAATTAAAATTTGCGTGAATTATTAGACACCCTTTATTTACTATTCACGATGAGATTCTAATCTGACTGCACGTTGAATGTTTCGACATTAATAGAACGCGTGCAGCTGAACTAATTAGCGGAGACACTAGACTGCTACAAAGCAGACATGACTACTATTCATGGATTGGGCGGGTTTGTCATCCGAATCAAAGCTAACTTTACGAACATCTTATCCCTCCAGAGAAGAAAAAGACGACACGACGCTACCATAGACAGAGTTTAGGAACTCCTCGAACACGCTTACGAGCACTGTTTGGAACACGACCGACGTTAAAATCGAACTAGTAAATTTTTACGGATTAAGAGACAAAGAGAAATTCTTTGGAAGAACAGTTGGCAAGCCCAGCCGACAAGATACTATGTCTGGCAAGGGACTGAGACTTATTGGCTTCGAAGCGAATTTAAACTACAGCAATAGCATCAAGCACAAGGTTTCCACATCTCAATATTCATAAGGGGACATGACTGTCACCGGATCAACAAGAGACGCCGTTAGTATTCTGGATGTTTGAATTTTCCGAGCCTCATTTTTTGTTTGGATCGCTTTACCATATTGCAGCCAAGGTTAAAATGCGTATGGCCAACAGAAGGATGCTGCTTTGCTGTCAATAATCAATTCCCCTACCAAGTCGGTTTATTTTTGGAAATCGGCGAACGCAGGTAGTGTGGATGGAACCTTGGTGTCAAGCTAAAGCCTTCGACATCACATACACCAGTGAACAACGACAACTGCGCTAAAACTACGATGGTTCCACAATTGGCGTTATTCAATAACGCCTGGGGAAATAACGTCCAATTCAATTTGGAAATAACGCCAGTACAATTTGTTGTTGCAAAATTGTTCGTCATTTTGAGTGTTATTTTCTCTCCAGGGTTCGTTTTTATGACAAGCAATGAAGCCCAAATTACTTACTTACTTAACGGGCTCCCGACCCGTGAAGAGTCTCTGCCTGAGACACTGCAGCCTTCCATCCTCTACGATCCCGGCCACGCTGCTTCCAATTGTACAGACCAAGTGCTCTGGCATCCGCGATGACTTGGTCTTTAAAGCGGAGGTTTTACTCCGAGGTAGGTGAACTCCTTAACTACCTCGAAATTATTGCTATTAATAGTGACTTTTTGTCATAGGCGGTGGACAGATGCTTGTTTTTTTATTGATAGCATGTACTTAGTCTTGTCCTCATTTACTTCAAGACCAACGGATTTCGCCTGTACTTCAAAAGACGTGAGAGCTTCTATCATGGCACTCTGGGAGCGACCAATTATGTCAATATCGGCCGCATACCCCAGCAGCTGAACGGACCTGCTTAAGATAGTACCTTCCATGTTGACACCTGCCGTGCGCACTATCTGCTCCAGTACAAGATTGAAGAAGTCGCATGATAGCGCGTCTGCTTGCCGAAATCCGGTGCAAGTTTGAAATAGATCGGAGGAGCTACTTCCAAACTGCATGTTGCAGCGCGAGTTTTCCAGCGTCACGCGACACATCTGAATCAGTTTTGACGGGATTCCGAATTCGGCCATCGCCATATAGAGCTCATGACGATGTATGCTATCATACGCGGCTTTGAAGTCGATGAATAGGTGTTGAGTTTCGACTTAAAATTCGTTGGTTTTTTCCAGGATTTGCCTCTGTGTGAAAATTTGGTCTATAGTCGATCTGCCGGGCCGAAAGCCACACTGGTAGGTACGTTCCGATTAGTGTGTTGCTAAACGGTTTAAGACGTTCACACAGTACGTTGGATTTTATAGGATTTTGTATGCGACATTAAGCAGGGATATGCCTCGATAATTCTTGCTTAAGAACAACAAGGCCGCAGGCTCTGATGGTTCACCATACGGTGGTGATGTTTTGGTAGGGAGCATGCACCGAATCATCAACCAAGTATGGGTGGAAGAAAACATGCCTGATGACTGGACTATCAGCTACATATGCCCCATAAAAAAAAGGCGATCCTAGGATTTAAAGAGCTCCGCTGGTAAACCATCATAGCCTGCGGCCTTGTTGTTCATAAGCTTTTTTATAGCTACTCCAACTTCTTCTATACTAGGTGGTGGAACTAGTTCTTCATTGACTGGACGGGGGTTCTGTACACGCATTCATCATCATACCACGGGCTCTTTCTCTGGGGTAGCTGGTACCCTAAAGTGGTTTCGGCTACCTCCTTGATTATGTCGCGATACTGGCACCACTGATTGTTGGCGTTTGTGGTGAGTGCACAGAGGAGAGTCTCATACTCAAGCGGTCGCTGTAGGCTCTGGCTACTCCAGGTGTGCTAAGGCGTCCAAAGTCGAATTTTGTATTCTGGGCGGTTCGCAGCTTCTTCTCGTTGGACAGTCGAGCTCTGAATTTAGCCCCGACAAGAAAATGGTCAGAATCGACGTTTGCCCTTCGGAATGTGTACACGTCGAGGATGTTGGATGCGTGCCTCGCATCAATTAACACATGATTGATTTGGTTTTCGGTTCGACCTCTCCAATGCGCCAGCATTTATAGAGACGAATTTTATAGAGCCATTTGTAGTGTCGGCATCAGTGCCAATCGCCACTTCATTTAGGTCGGAAACGATTTTAAACAGACCTAAGATGTCAAAAAATGATTTAGACAAGATGGCGTGCTTGAGAAAATTGTGTAAAACACAAGTCTATAATTGCTTGCCTACGCTGATGATATTGACATCATTGACAGAACTCATATAAGCGAACTGTCAGTGGCGCGTCTGTAAATTTTGTTACAGAAGCGGCAACTAAGACTCTGAACAAAGGCAAAACCAAATGAATGCTGCCAACAAGAAGGGACATAAAATCATCAACGAATTGGACATGACGTCATAATAGACTCGGCTCCACTATATAAACTCTGAAAATGCTTGTCTATTTATGTCTGCTTGACCTACAATGACCTGATCATCCCATTGGGAGCGGGTCGAAATTCTGCTTTGCAAAATTCTGACTTTTAACACAAAAATTCTGCTTTTCAAAATTCTGTTTTTTTCTGTTCTGTCTTACAAAATTCTGCTTTTCAAAATTCTGGTTTTTAAAATTCTGACAGGCAATATTTTAAACAAATAAATTCTGCTAATTCTGTAAAAGCGCGCTTTTTAACATTTTCCAAACCTTTTTTTATTATTTGTAGAATTTTGTAAAGTAGAATTTTGAAAAAAATAATGTTGACCTTGCCAGAATTTCGACCCCAACCCCATCCCAGTCCTACTTGATTGCGCTTAAGCTTGGACTTTATCGAAATAGGATGCAGATATCCCTCACTCGGTTCGGTCGAGTAGGAGATTCAACGACGAACTATACAGCGACATCGACCATGGTCTGAAGATTGGGTCACAAATCCTTCGGCTCGTTAATTCTCCGAGTCTAAATACGGAGGAACAATGCATTAGAATCTACTCTTCTGAGTAGATGAAGATCTTCTTAACTTAAGTGGAGCGCATCAGTAGAATTAGACCTTAGCCGACTTAAAGCGCCAACTGCAGACCGGACTAACTGCTGATTCATATTTATTGAGGCTCACCGGGTCCACCCAGGACTGTAGCGCAACCTAACTATAAGAAGGTATATAACTGACAGGGTGACATAAACAAAACCACATACACTAAGACACACATTTACCTGCCAACGACGAACCCACTAAAATTATTCTTAAGGTTTATCAAAGTAACTCAAGCATAACTGCGGATGCTAAAAAAAAATTGAATCAATTTATAGCTCGGATGATGAGATACACCGATAACAGGTCAGGGGTGGAATAAACAACACCCTCTCAGAATAATACTATAATGCGCTTCGGAGCAAGTGTGAGGGGGGGGGGGGGGGGATTTCAAAGACATTTTGGCGGCAACAATAGAAATTACCAAGAAAAACTTTATAACTTTAGTGACAGGAGCATAGAGCACAGCTTCACAATAGAGTCAACCGATACAACCAACAACAGATTGACAGGTCGGAAAACACCGGTATCCCCGGTCGACAGAATCGGGGAATAGCCAATAAAAAGAACGTATTAAACCTGAGTAGGTAGAGAGAGAGAATGATTTCCCAATTTTTTTTCTGAGTATAGAATTAAAAAAAAATTGAGCAATAATCACCTTTCGGTGGAGGTGATGGTGGTGGTGGTGGTGGAGAGGCAGAGGCGCGCACATGTAATATCCATCTTAAACATAAATATAAAAATATACATCTCTATATAAACATTGTACATACCCAGAATATTATTAACAAAAACGCTTTGAGAAAACAGCCAACTTCACAGCTACGTAGATAGATAATCCGCTCTATACTGTTTGTTCAAAGGATTCCATTGTACCTACTGTTCATTTCAAGTTATACCACAGAACCACACCGTGCCAAATGTTCCAATGTGAATTTGTCAACGGTTGCGATATTAAACAAGTTCATTATAGTTGGAAGTACCCAAAATAAATGCAAATAACTTGTCAAACGGGCAGCATTTAAGGATAACCGTATCGTGCTACATTTAAGAAAATTTTGTTCGTATCTGTCATACTATGCGACTGCGTATATAAACCTACATAGATATATAAAGGATTATGAAGGATGTATTTATCTATTAGTATTTTTCTCAAATATTTGTATAGATTCGAATTCACATTTCATCGATCAACCCGACAATCAAACGGTTCACTTTCAACACCATCGCATCGTCTTCCATGTAGCAATAATGAAACCATAAAATTTAAATCACATAAAAGGATATTTTTCTTTTTGTGTAACTGGGGGTAACTCCGTTAGCTGATATTGAAACTTCGTAGAGATACATTTTGGAAAATCAATTATTATTCGCACAGTGTTCTTATTTTAATACACGATTTTTTTTTTAGAGACTTGTTTTTCTTTTTGGATTTAGAAACACCAGTCACGCAAATAGGTAGTCAAAGGACGAGAATAATATTTTTTGCATTCGATATGCAGATACACAATTCACATTTAAATAATTTACATAGAGAAGTAACATTTTCTTTTCTTTTCTATTTTTCGTTTTAATGGACAATCCGGAACCTTACTCAGTAATTTTTTCTCTAAAGTCTAAAGGCTCTGCCTCAAATCGGCACTGTATGTATACACGTTCCTGAAAGATGAGAATTTCTGGCAGGGAGAAAATCAGGAGCTGTTAATCAATTCCTTTTGGTGGTTGATGCCTTGCCTGGCTGTCTGCCTGGGACTAATGATTTCGGTTTTCGTAGGTCATAGCAGTGATGCCACTTTCTTTCGAATAATGCAATGGAATAACTAATACAATTTGATTAAATGCGTAAGATTTTTTGTGTTTTAAATATTAAGCTTAAAAATTACTTAGCTGTTAGACACAGCTGTTAAAATGTTTATTTTTGTTTAAAAAAAAGTATTGGAAAAATAAATCTATGAGCAAGCAATCTAATCGTAGATGTCACTCATGTTTTGCAGTAAGCTTGTTTGTACCAAACTAGATTTTTCAGCCGACTAAATTTTATTGTATTTTCATTGACCAATATTGAAGTCATAGACTCGAAGGACCAATTTTATTTAAAGCTTTCTGTTCTTTGTTAATTGTAACAACTTTTATTCAGAAGTACGGATAGCATTTATCTCAAGAAACCTTTCAACAAAATTTATAAAAAAAAGTCTTGCTCCTTCTTCTTTGAACAAATTAGAAAAATATGACATAACAAATATTTAGCTTGATCGGTTTCATTCAACCTTCTTAAACTAAGAACTTGGCGTACATCTAGATCTTATTACATTTCGTGGCTGATTAGTTACACACTTATTTTTGTTTTCTATATAAAAGAGCTTGGCTGTTTTTTTACATTTATGTTTTTGGTGTGATTTTATTTAACGAATAGAATGCAGAATGCAGAACGGGTGCAAATAGAGCTTGGTGTACCGCAAGGGTCTATACTAGGAACATTATTATTTACACTAAAATTACAAATAAGAAAGTAACTCTGTCTTTTTTAGCTTTTCAGAACCAAATCTCTGAACCAATAGTAACGTAATTTGACAAAGACATTATATTCTGAAACCTGAGGTAGGACTTAAGGACCATTCACATGAGAGCGAACGAACGAATTGATGAAATTCGAACGAACCACTTTTGATGCATTTATGAGCAGCAAATTCCACATTTTACTATTCCAAGAGTTAGAATAATCAATTAATTCATTCAAATATGTATAGGAAAAACAAGTTTAAAAACAGTTTAAACAACGAAATTTCGAATTCCAAACTTTTTGCCACGAACGAAAACACCAGTGGTGCGATCCACAGCAACAAAACGCGTTCTACAAACTAGCGAATAAAATATTCGTTCTAACTTAACCTCAAACTAGAGATTGTCAGTAGGTAAAAAGTGATGGCTGTACCTCGCGATGTGTGGCGACGAAGGAAATTGTAATCGTATTGTATACATGTGAATGGACTGTCAGAACTAGCGAATATTCGCTCGTTCGTAAATTCACTCTCATGTGAATAGCTAGTCCTTTAGGCGGCTTTTATCATATTGCATATTTTTCGAGGAAGGAGATTGGTGAATGGTTTATATCATTGAAATACAAAAAACTTATTTCTAAAAAAAAAATACATTTAAAATGCAATTTCTCGACAATTATTCATTATTAATGTGCATTTTCTGAGCAAAGCACCTCATGAAATGGGATTGCAGAACCTGGCGTGGCACATCCCAAAATAAATTCAAACACTCGGTATTTATTATATTGATACTAGCGGACCCGGCGAACTTTGTCTCGCCCCAATTTAACGCCTTTAGATAAACTCTAGATTGATAATAAAACACAGATAGTTCAAATTTTGAATGGAATCGAAATCAGTAGATAGCGATAGGTATGATAAACAATGTTTTTCGATTTGTTTTCCGGCCCAAAAACAAACAACGAAGACGGTTTGCCAACACGCTAAAAAAATAAAAACAGCACATTTGCTCAATAGAAAATGGCAATGCGAAAAGGACGCCTATTAAATTGCGCACAGCCTAAGTAAACGCCATCTATTATTTATCTCGTTAACTTCTCCACCCAAAATGCAGGCAAAACGTCTTTTATCACAATGAATTTGACAATTATCCGAAGCTTTTCAAGCTTCACAACGAATTTTCCACCTTTACATCGTCCAAAATCATCAAATCATGCGATAAAATGGAAAATTTCATCTAAAACAGAAAAAAATGTTTCGCTTTTTTCTGGAATTTCCTATTTTTCCATTCGAAAGGCCATTCTGAAACAATTGCACACAAAATTCGGTACAAAAAAATTAATATTCAATTTTTCCAATTTCCCGACTTTTCCGGAGGATTTTCCCAAATTTTTCTTTCAGAAGAACCTTCACCTGGCAATTACGAACAACTGAAAAAAAATGTTTATCCAAATCGGCCCAGCTGTTCTCAATTGATGAATTACTATACATATTTCACACCATTTTTAAATAGCTGCTATATAATAAGATTTATGAAATTTGGTAAATGGACGTTATAGTGCTTGTTGTAAGCATTTTGCAAAATATGAACAAGATTACAAACGCTATTTCTCAACACTAATTGGAACTAAAGTTGTAAAATTTTAAACGTTGATGTGCATTGTTCTGATAAAAAAAAGTATATTCAAGTAATACAATTCCTAGGCATGGACGAAGACAGATTATGTACATCTAGTAATTCATATCATAAGCTATAGGTATTACAAATGGGAAAGTAACATATTTTCTAAATGACATCACAGAGCGAAGATCTCTAAGGCCTGAGTTATAGCTATCAGTAAAATACATCCGTAAAAACACGAAACAGAACAAAACTGAAACATTTAACCATTTCATATCATAGGAATTCAATGGAATACTTCGTGAAACTAGTTGAGAAGTTGAACAGAAAAAGTTTTTCGTACGGAAAAATAAAGAAATTTCTTTTTTTTAAGAAATTTTAAAGATCAATTGCTTATTTTTTTTAACGAATTAGTTTTACAATTCAAAAGCAACATTTTAAGACCAAGATTGAGTTCAACGATTAAGTTTAAGAGCTCCAAAAAAGTGAAACATTTTCTGACGGATGCATTTTACTGGTAGCTATAACAGACGCCTAAGTAAGCAAGCAAGTTTTTGCCTCACAGCTCTGTCTGCGAAGATAGAAATAATTTGTAACATTGCGTTTCATTGTTTGAGTGCAGAGGATTTGTACAGTATACCTAAATATAATTATGTATTAATAATTCGACAACAGCGCCACCTATTGATTTCAGGGCTTACTTTTTATTTCTGGCGCTAATCCAACACATATGTATAATGAATATGAGTTCATTTGGTCAATAAATAACTTTTTAATAACTTCACTCTAGCGCCACCTATCGGATCCTAGCATAAACACGAACCATCATGGTCGCGATAAAACAAAATACATTGTGTGAAAATGACCTCAATTGGTAAAGTCGTTCAGAAGTTCCACGATGTTTGACAAACGGCAAGCAATTTTCGCTTGCGCCTGGCAGTTGTAAATAATTACATAGGGAGATCCCAATGATTAGAAAAAAAAACGTTTTTCTCAAATATTTATGTGAAAACAATAAAAAAAAAAATGCAAGAAACTAAATTGTTATGTTAGATCTTCTAGGGCTTCCGGTTTCAACCCCCCGGAGTTTTGGTTTGGCTTTGAGGAAATAGTATTGTGATAATGTAACATAATATTAAAAAATATCAAAAATTTTACTTGTGACTAAAATTTTGCCTTTTTATTACACTTTTAAGGACGTCTGGCGCAAGGGAGCGGGTTGAAATTTTGCTTTCAAAATTCTGCTTTGCAAAATTCTGACTTTTAACACAAAAATTCTGCTTTTCAAAATTCTGTTTTTCTTCTGTTCTGTCTTACAAAATTCTGCTTTTCAAAATTCTGGCAGGCAATATTTTAAACAAATAAATTCTGCTAATTCTGTTTTTTTTCCAATTTACGAATTTAAAGAAAAGAAATATTTTTTCAACTTTGTCAACAAATTACAATATATTTCATATAAAGAAGGTACACAGGTGGGTACCAGGAACACAAAAAAAAAACGGCCAAAAACTCCTTTTACCTCTTTTTCTATAATAAAAAAAGGTTTGGAAAATGTTAAAAAGCGGGCGCAGAATTGCAGAATTTTGAAAAAATAATTTTGACCTCGCCAGAATTTCGACCCCAACCACTGGCGCAACTTTAAAACCGGCAAAATTTTCTGGCAATTGCATTTTCTGTCTTTATCGTCATAAATAATTAACATATACCAAAATCTTAATTTTGCTAAAATGAGTTAAATTTCTTAAATTTTTTGCACTTTTCAGGTTATAGCATTGCTTTATAAACCAACGCAGCGCTGCCAGAAATATATTTTTTTGTTCAGTAGTCACCTTGAACCAAACTCACAAAGTTACAGCCTTGCTAAAATGACTTGAGAAAAAACTCTTAGTATATGTTTTCATTTGTCTTTAGAATTTCGAAAAAAAATTTTTTTTTTAAATATCCCCAGAGTAGCTATTTAGTACTGTAAAATGAAATTGATTTTGTTATTGTTATTTTTTTGTTAAATCTTTTACAGATTGCTAGTTTTTAAGACCAGTTTTGAGACAATAAAGAAAAGAGCATAGATTTTCATTCACTTTTGACGCTCACTATACCTAATTTAAGTTTGACAGTTTGCGTCTCAATAATTGAATTTATTATACAATTATGTAGCTAGTTCCTTTACATGATTATAGTCTGTTGCGTTACTGCATTTTGCAAAAAGTACTTTAGATTATTCAAAGTTTTAATTTTAAAAATAAAAACAAAATTTGCGGTTTTAGAAAAAAAAATCGCTTCTGATCCGAATAGTGTTCTTTCACACGAATTTTTCATTGGACACTAACACAAGTTTTTTTACGAGTGGCATCACTGACAAATAACAATAACAGTAGATGCGCACAACGCCTTTTTATATTGACTACATACCCGGTTGTCTTTGATGCTCTAAGAAAAAAAAAAAACTGTTAGGGTATTTTAAAAAGAGGCGCAAATAAAAAAAAGGTTGATGCAAAATAAAAGCCATTTATATTTGGGCGATTTTTCTACAGAGCATACTAGTACGTACGTATCTACATCGTGTGTAATTTCATAAGAAAAATATGGAATTTAATTAATGACTGACATTTTTTTAAACATGCATCCTCAACTATGAATTTCAATAAAACTCAGTTAGGGACTGTTGCCACAAGAAAAAACAAAAAGAATTGAGAAACTGTCATAAAAATAAAAAAAACTACTACTATTGTACTATTTTTATAAGTCTGCTGGTTATAGGTTTCAAATAAATTTGTAGGTAAATAATGCCAAAACATTTTAAAATAAACTATTTAAAGAAATGAAACGGAAAAACCAAATCAAAATTAAAAATTTTACGATTACTTTTTTTTATTTTAAAATCATAAAACTAGGAAAAATAAATAATTTACAATTTTTACTGGAACGTTATGCTGCGTAATGCTGCTTTTACAAAAAGCACTCTTGAGATATGCGTTGCTTATTTTGTGGTGCAATTTATGAGTGCATGCAATAATGCCCATGGGCGTTATTGTAATTCCAAAAGTGCAATAACGCCCGCGGGCTTTACAACACTTTTTTAACGCAAATCTGACAGTAAACCCAAGCAGAAGGTTGGCTCGTGGGCTTTATTGCACTGAATAGTGTAATAAATCCCACGAGTCTTAATTCACACTTGTCGTGGGCGTTATTGTATTTTGGAAAGTTTCACTGGGCGTTATTGCATGCAGCCGCAATTTAAATTTTGCTCTCAAACATGAGTGGTATCTTATTTTCCCCATTTTTTTACGAAGCCTACCCCCTAAGCTGTGTAAACCCATCAAAATCTTCTTACCTTACCTCGGGCCCAACGCAATATTTTTAAAATCAAAGAAACTGATTTTATTTATTTCTTATAAATAGAGTACACAAATCGAGTTTGGAATCGATCGGATAAAAACTAAGAATTTTGCCACACAAAAGTTGACCCCCCATCAACCTTTTCGTGTTCGAATTTTCTCAAAAACGTTTCTTCCTCTTCCATACAAATTTTGAACCCCGTGTTCCCCCTTTTGGAGTATGAATTTTAACTCCTCACTTTGTTCAAAGAGGGAAATTTATCTCAAAATATTAGCTTCCTAGGTCTTACCGTTTTGGGCTGGGCGTTGATCACCAATCAGACAGGATAAACTGTTTTACATATTAGATAACTCTTCCCAACCGCTGTTTCTATGGACTGAGAAGGCATTAATATTTATTACTAAAGCCCTATCCCAAACGCAGATTATGTATATATTTATAAGACCTTGGTCATCCCAGTTTATCTTGATGGCTCTGAGATTTGACTCTATTTATTTATGTAAAGCGAATAAAGATAGCTATTATCGATTGCTTTGAGAAAAAAATTCTTCGAAAATGTTCAGTACCGTTTGAGGTTGACGGGCTTTGGAGTAGGAGATTCAACGACCAACTATACGAGCTGTACAATAGCAACATCGACATGGTCAACAAATTGGGCATAAGTCTCCTAAAACCGACCGACTTGGAGTGAGCAACTATAGCCTTTTTAACATTTTGCAAACTTTTTTTTTTATTTTCAAAACACTGTAGATAATGTCCTAGCATGAGTTCGAGGTGTAAAGAAAAATATTTTTTGTATGGTTTAAATATTGCTTTGAAATTCCAGACACTCAGTGGAAGTCACTTATAAAGACGGTGAATCGACATAGCAAATTCTATCGGCTAACAAGCGTGGTCGTTGTATCTGACTGATATCCACAAGTAGTGAGAAACAATAGAATCTATTGTTAATAAAATAATAATAATTTATTGAAATATGTATTTCTAAAAAGCATTTAGATAGGTACACGTCTTGTTTTTATAAGTGGCATCACTTATAGATTACAATGACAGTACATGCGCAGCGCACACAGCGTCTCTCTGTTTCTATACATTCTACATTCTCAGTTGTGTTAGATGCTCTTAGATAAAGGGTGTACCTACCATAATTCAAAAGGTTTAAATTTGTCGCTATTTGTGCGGTAAGTTTTAGTAACCAAAAATAGATAACAGTTTGACTGCTGACAGTTTTAAAAATTTAGCAATACGCGAAAGAACAATATATCAAAAATTACGAGAGTTTAACTTTCAAGTTTAACAAAACAAAATTTTCCAGGAAAAATGCATCAACAGTTCCTCAGATCAAAATGGATGATCATCCAATCCATCCAAAGGACTCAATGCACCTTCTAGGAGTCACAATCAATTCAGGAATCATATGGCAGGAGCACTATACTATATCGCAAGATCGGCGTCCACTAAGTTGAGCTACCTATGTATTTGGAGCAAAGAGGTACTTTAGCCTAAAGCAACTTATCCTTCTTTACAAGGCACAGGTTAGACCATTCCCTGGAGTATTATTCCCATATATGGAACTCGGCCCCAAAACATTCACTTAACCTACTTGACAGCATACACCCAGAGAAAAAACAACGTAAAATCAAAGAAAACCACTTTGATATAAAGATTTTTCGGAATGATTTTGCTTCGAAGACGAAAATTGTAAAATCAATGTGTTATAACATGAATTCAAATCGTTTACGTCAAATTTATCCATCTTTAAAACAATATTAATCAATATAAATCCAACCATAAAGGACCATTCACATGGGAGCGAACGAACGAATTGATAAAATGCGAACAAACCACTTTTTATGAATTTATAAACAAAAAATTGCACATTTTTTTATTCCAAGATATCCTCCTCTTGGAATAAGGTTAAGTTCGAACGAATTTTTTATTCGCTACTTTGTGGAACGCGATTTAAATGATGTGGATTGCGAATAGACTGACAATTCGCGCCAGTGTGTTTTCGTTCGCGGCAAAAAGTTTGGAATTCGAAATTTCGTTATTTAAACTGTTTATAAACTTGTTTTCTTAACACATTTTGATTGGATAATTAATTATCCTACGCTTAGAATAGTAAAATGTGGAATTTTCAGTTCATAAATGCATAAAAAGTGGTTTATTCGCATTTCATCAATTCGTTCGTTCGCTCCCATGTGAATGGTCCTTAAGGCATCGTAGATTCAAATGCATTCAACTTTGAAATTATTATGCCTTGATTTTCATTTGACAATGATTCGTACAATCAAATGCACCTGACTTTAAAAATACTACAAATACATTTTGATACAATCATTATGTAATGTAGTATCCAATATATCCAATTTTGGAAATAGCATGTTTCAACTTTGGAGTATTGATTTAAAGTTAACCCATTTAGGATAAGCATTTTTTTAACTTTAATCTTACCATGATGCATCATAGATCTTACTGCTTTCGATTTTGGAAATATTACATTTAATATTTGATTCAATCATACCTACGCTGTAAAACCAAACGCTTTAAGCTTTAAACAATTTTTACAAACTCCCGAAACTTTTTAAATAAAAAAAAATACTTCAATACAGAATTCATAAATTTTATTTCCAACAAACACAATTACACACAATTTTTAAATCGTCTTCTTCTCTTCAAAAGGTATATATTTTGGCTAAATAAAATTAATTTAATGTTGTTATCAGCTGAAATAAAATTCTGTTAAATTAAGTCAAAAGCTTTGTAAATCAAAAAATTGTATTTCAAATACTTACCAAAGAATTTAATTCAATTACCCCCTTGGCACTTTTAAACGAGAAACACAAATGAACTTGCTATCGCGACACATAAAGGCTATGAACAAACACAGTCTACTTTATTCTACATCCCTGTCACTTTAAACTGAAAAAGCAACTCCTTAAATTAACGTTGATCTAAACTTGAAGTTAAATTGTGGGAAAAAAATGTATGTTAGTATTTTAAAATAACTTTTTAAAATAACGTTCAATTAACTATACAATACTTTGAAAGTACGTAAATGACACTTTGAAATTTAATTTTGGACAAATATTAGCATGTTCCACTTTAAAATTACGTTAAAAATACTTTAAATATTACAAAATATGGTTTAAATGTAAAATTGACCACGTTTCAATTTGAAACTCGGTTGCGTTTATTAAAAATTACATTGCGTATTTAAATCAAATATTTATCAATGTTAAATTAAATATACTTCACGGCATTTTATTCAATTTAAAATCAAATGCGTCATATTAAATTTTACGTTGCATTTTTTCCCTCAGTGATACAGAGACGAGCAGTTCGACTTATTGGAGACCCTAAACTCACATCGAATCTGCAACCGTTGGTGCACAGAAGACAAGGCGCTGACCTCTTCCTGTTCTATAGGTATATAGAACAGGAACATCTTCCATGGTAGATGTTTCGAGGAACTCAAGGACATTATCCCTCGAAATGCAACTTTTGGGCGTCCCACAAGACAGTATGCTAATGCTCATGACCATACAGTACACTTACTTGACAACAGCGAGGACATCAATTTTCCAAAACTCCTTCTGTTACAGGACAGGCAAACTTTGGAACTCGCTTCCTGGGGATATATTTCCAGAAGACTACAATTTGCAGCAATTTAAGTGCAGAACTAACATACATCTGGAAGCATCTCGGCCCACCACGGGTTTCGAATGCTTCGTTACAAGATGAGTTTTTTACAATAGTCTCAGTAAAGGTTATCCAGTTAAGGCAACGGCTGACATATTGTCATAGGTATGGTATATATACAACGCCGCTTTAAAGCTAGGATTATTTATATCTAATAAGCGATCGAAAGTTTTCATGCTGGGCAATACCCAACAAACACTTAAACTGTACATCTACGAGAGGTGTCATAGACTTTGATTGATACCATTATCAACAAAACGGGTTAAGTGCTTGCATACAATAAAATTCCGAATGATACACGTACTGCTGCTGCTTATAATCAAACCGATATCATATCATTTAAGAAATCCACAGAACTCAAAATTCAAAATAGGTACCGATATGCATCTAATCAGTGGCTGCATTGGCTAATCTAACTAATATTTTCCTATAAAAACCAACAGCAATTCCATACTAGACATAAGTTTTACTTTGCAAACACATCGTGACACTAACCATGAAGGTACTCTTCGTTTTGTTCTTGGCCATTGCATCGGCATGCGCCTTCATCGACATGGAACCCGAAATTCCTGGCTTCAACCCAGACGAACGTATCACCAATGGCAAGCCAGCTGCTATTGCTGAATACCCATACCAAGTGGGTTTGAACTGCAATGGAGGTTGGTGCGGCGGATCTTTGATCTCCAACAAATGGATCCTTACCGCTGCTCACTGTGTCGATAAGTAAGTTCGTGAGGTTGGATGTTCTTAATGAGTTAAATTATAAAAAAATTTTGTACAGAGTCGCTGCTGGCAACGTAAGGGCCTACATGGGAAGCGCTAGCAGGCAAGGTGGCACCGTCAGGATTCCCAAACGCATTATTGTTCACTCCGGATGGAACTCAAGAACTTTGTTGAACGATATTGCTCTGTTGGAAATTGATTCCGTCAGCTACACGAGCAACATTAGAAACGTCGTTCTGCCAGCCATCTCAAGCTCCTACTCCACTTATGATGGAAGCGAAGCCATCGCCTCAGGATGGGGAAAGACCAGTGACAGTAAGTTTGACTGACTGTATAGCTTTTATCCATTGGATGTAATTTAAATGTGCGTTTCCAAATAATAGCCAGCAGCGTTGCCAGCACTCTTCAATATGCCATAATGAAGGTCATCTCCAACTCAGTTTGCGCCAACACTTACGGTACAACCATCAAGTCATCCAACATTTGTGTCTCTACTCCCGGTGGAACCTCCACCTGCAACGGTGACTCTGGTGGCCCACTTGTCCTCAGGAGCAACAAGGTCCAGATTGGTCTTACCTCATTCGGTTCATCTGCCGGTTGTACCAAGGGATATCCAGCTGCCTTCACCCGTATTACCACCTACAGGCAATGGATCAAGGACAACACTGGCGTGTAAACCTTCCTTTGCGCCTGATCAGTGATTTTACTCCGAAAATTTAATAAATTTAAATGCATTATTAAAAATTAGTTTGTCTCGCTTGTTGTTTCTCAACTTTTCACATTTTTAGGCTTTCATGCTGTCTTCAGTTACGCACCATCAAGTTGGGTCTTCTTCTGCTACGCTCCAAGTGACCAAGCCATCTCAGTTGCTGTAACTTTAGCTTTTTGACTAAGTCAACGTCCCTATATAGCCCGTAAAGTTTGTCGTTGAATCTCCTCCTCTACACTACGTCGATACAAACTGGACCGAAAATCACTCGAAAAATCTTTCTCTCAAAGCGTGCCAAGGGGTTTTCATCAGCTTTCGACAGCAGGACCGGGATGACTAAGGTCGTGTGCAATATGTCCGTGGTTGTGTGAGAGACTGCTTAACTCCTTAGATGCCTTCGTAGCCCGAAGAAACAGCGATTGGCAAGAATGATCCTCCGTCTACGCCGGCCGATGTCGTTTTGCAAGGTAATTGTAGAGCCTATAGGTAGACAAAGTCTATAACTACTTCGAAGTTATATCTGTCCACTGTGACTTTTTTTTCCAAGTCGCCGATGTTTGAGAGTCCTTTCTCGATGACAGCATATACTTCGTTTCGTCCTCATTAACAGCCAGACCCATCTTCGCCGCCTCCGTTTCAAGGTTTGCGCACGCTCCATAGACAGCTCGTTGAGTTCTCCCAATAATGTCAATATCATCTGCATAGCTATGCAGCAAGTATTTGAACGAATTTTTAAAAAATTATATACCTCTGACGTTGGCTAGTTATAGAAACAAAACTCAAAAGCGCGCGTGTGGTCTCGATTTGTTTACAAAAAAAATCGTCAGTTGAGTGCCACTTAGCAACTTATCAGTAATAAATCTATCTGAAGTGTGGTATTTGAGTTGACAAACCTACTCTCGCACTAATAGACAATTTTCAAGTTGTTTTCAAAGTAATAGACTCGAGAGTCTTCAAATACCTACATAATTTAAGCATCGCCGCCGGCGCCAGTTAGACATCTTGGCAATATTTACAGAAAAAGATAAAATGGTGACATGATCTCAACGAACTGAAAGCTTCAGTTGCAGATCAAGATACGCGACTAAGGGGTCAGCCACAATACAAATTGTGAAGCTTGTGTCAAAAACTGTCGACAATTCACTTAAGTTCAGGCGAATGCTTAAAATGCGCCAATGATCCTTAATTTATCACAAACCACAATAATTTAATCGCACATTGACTGACGTTAGGTAGGCAGGTGTGGAGGTTAAGTAAAATCCAAGAAGGTAGCACTATGTCCCATTTTGTTTCCACACATACTCATTCAACAGGCGGAAGACACCCTAGGCCTAGCTTTTCGCAACCATTCGTTTGTGTGAGTTTCTATTTTTGGGACGAATGGAAGGGACCTACATTTTATGCCGAGTCCGAACGGCTGAATTGATAAGCTTTTTCAGGACAGTCATACTCTTGGATGTTTGTCAGACGTTCGCGAGAGGTGGTGCAGTAGAAAAAACCTTGAGATGTAATTTGTGTGTTTCCGGGGATCGAACCTGGGATCCCTCGCACAGTAGCCCAGCACACTAGCCACTGCGCTACTGCGCCCACATTCAGAAAGGTTATTAGTTCTTTAATGCTACCCTTCAAGATTGGAGACCACCAAAAGGAAGGACGCTGTCTGGCCCTAGTTAGCGCCGGTCAGGCGCATGGGTAATGAAGTGAGTGAGAGTTGCTTTTTCGTCTGCGTGATTGCAACTGCGGCGGTGTATCTTATGCGGAGTGCCTAACCAGTGGCCTGTCGCCTGTGGTGATCGCTATTATTCCTTTGCAACATTCTCCTAGATATGTTACTCTTCGGCAATCTACTCCATTTGAATTTGGCCTTGGCCTTCTGAGGGGCCTTGGATCTCTGAGGGGATTTTTGCTTTTACTGCTTCGAGTGAAATGTCAACTGATTTCACAAGTAGGTATAAGAAGTCGGGAGCTGCACCTATCCAGGCCAGCTTGTCGGCTTATGGTTCGTTTCCATAAGCGTTGCTGTGACCTGGAACTACATGCACTGAGGCGATTGCCTTGATGCCAGCTTGACTGCCAATGAAACAAGGCATCAACTAACAAGCCGCATTAGTTAGCCCGGTCCTTAGCTAACTGCCTCACTCCAAGTCGGGTACTCTGATTCTGGGTGTTGTATATAGAAATATTTCAAAGACTAAGATGGTTTTGTTTTCTTTCCCTAGTTCTGTTAAGGGCTCGAGAATTGCTTCAGTTTGTGCATTATTAAAGGCTCCTTCTAGAAAGCTGGCTAGGGTGTATTCTTTAAAGTGTATTGAATTTTCGACTGTATGCACTACTTTGTGCTAGAGTGTCTATGTCGATCTTCCTTTGAGGTATTCGTGGTGTAACTTGGAAATTGATATTTCTATTCGACAGATAGTTGTCTAGGAGTCGCTCTTTATATTCAGCAACTGTGTATTGTTGGCTGCATAGGGCGTCTCGATAGCCAAAGGTTCTGGCGTTTTATTGCGATTGCAAATGTTCAACGTTAAGTCTCTTCACAGCCTACATCAAGGTAGTGCTCCGAATCTGTTCTGGCAACTCTGAAAGTATGGACTAGAGGTTAGGGAGTACCCTACTTCGATCGTAGCGTGGTCAATTTGATTGACGGCTTGAAGATCTGATCACTGCCATGTGCCTTCGCGAATATAAGGTGAAAGGCTTTGTGGTATCTAAAAGCAACGTTGCGTTACGCAGTGAAATCAATTAGCATAGCTTCGTAAGAAGAAATAGTGTCGTTTAGGGTATGCTTTCCGATTATAATGCAATATATAGGCCCCCCTGTCCTTGCCTATTCTGGCAATGAACTCATTAAGGAAGACAGTGATGGTAACATAAGCATTTTTTTCTGTAAAGGCGTAAGCGCTTATCAAGTTGATATTATTAGACAATTTAGCAGATCATCATAAGATGTTAACCATACATACATATACATACATACATACATTTTCAATAGCCCGCTTATCTCAAGTGGAACCTCCATAGCTCTCGATCCTCCGCCATCGGCTCCAAATCATCAAGGGCAATCCCCATACGGTTAGAGGAGAGATTATGAATTTGATCTAACCATCTCATTCTGAGTCTACCTAGAGGACGCCTGCCTGATGGTACGGATTCCATAGCACTTCGTGGGATCCTGACCGGGCACATGCGTTTAACATGACCAAACCACCGAAGCATGGACCGTATGTCCATGCAGTATTGCAGTGTAATCTCAATTTATAAATGTAAAGTAAGCACCACCACCACCATTATACTGTAGGCATTGTACACAGAGTTATTACTCTTTCTTTCTCTCTCTAGTAGTTTCCTTAGTATGGTTAATATTAATATTAGTATTAGTTAATGTTAGTTCTTCTGTAGCGCTTGAATCGAATAAAGCTATTGATGCAACTCCGGACTATATTCGTTTTATTACATGGTGTCAGAAGTAAAAAAATAATAATAGCAATAATAAAAAAAAAAAAAATAAATAAATAAAAAAGTAAACTTCTTTTTCAATAAAGAAACAGAATCAAAACGGAAAACGTGAGAAAAAAAACGAACCAGCAAAACAGTACGAATAGTGGATAGTGGATAACAACAGTGCATACAAAAGAAACAAAACGGAAAACGTGAAACAAAAAAAAAAAAAAAAAAAACTGTAAGAATAGTGGATATTAACATGAGCGTTCATGCATACAAAGAAGTGTAATCGGAAAATTATTTAAACAAAAAATTATTTTTTTGTAAGACTTTAACATAATTTAATAAAATAAGAGGAAAGGAAATGTCAAACGATCGTCTACCATGTGAGCTGGACTGCAGCAACCTCGCGTCCGAATGGGGCAATTGGAAAAGGAATTTTTTAATGTACATGATAGCCACCAACAAAATCAAGGAGTCCGAAGCACGGAAAATAGCTACATTCTTGTGGCTTGTTGGTCCAAAAGCAGCGGATATTTATAACACATTGTTTCCCAATGATAAAATTCTGGAATCAGTATTTTCCAATGAACCGCCAACTGTACCAACAGGCGAAACAGCGGACAATAGCGGACAATGCACATTAGAACGCGTGTTAAAAAAGTTTGATGAATACTGCTTACCCCGAAAGAACACCACAATGGAAACTTTCAAGTTCAACACAATCGTGCAAAAAGACAAACAGAGTTTCTCGGAATTCGAAACCGAACTCCGTAAGCAGGTCAGTCACTGCGAATTCAGTTGTGTGTGCGGGGTTTCATATGAAGACCGCATGCTCAGAGACCGTATTATCATCGGTGTTTGTGATAAGAACTTGCAACTCAAGCTGTTGGATGGCAAAAATGATCCGTTAAAAGATGTCGTTGAAAAGTGCAAAACATACGAGGCTGCAAATACGAACAAGAGTATTCTTGATAAAGGTGCAAAGACAATCAATGAAGTCAAGACAGAAAAATCTGAAGCTGATGGTCAAGCATGTGCAGTTTATCGCGCATGTTTCAACTGTGGTGGAGCATATAGATACGGACATATGGAGGAATGTCGTGCAAAGCGAGTAACTTGCAATAAATGCTCCAAAGTCGGGCATTTCTCCAAATTCTGTAGAGGAAATCGTAGAATACCTTCCGGTAAAAAGGATGAGTTTAACCAAACAGGACAAAGCGTATTCAATGGACATCAAGAAAAAAGCGGAGTCAATGTGAAGAAAAATGGGAATAACAAAGAAGTAAATACTTTAAGATGGGATAGCTCAGGTAATTTAGGTCAATATAATGGTGGAATGGTTGGTTTATTTAGTTCTTTCACTTCTTTTAGAATAAACACTGTTGAAAAGTCAAACCAGTGGACCAAAACATACTTAATTGGCAAAGAATTTATTAACTTTAAAATAGACACTGGATCTGATGTGAACTGCATTCCTATCAATATTATCAAGAAAATCAAAAAACAGATTAACAATACGAACATCAATTTTTCTATTTTCGATTATAGCAATAACAAAATTAAAATTTATGGAAGTATTTTACTAACTTGTATTGACTCAATTTCTGGAATTAAAAATAAAACTGAGTTTCTAGTAGTAGATAATTGTTTTACACCACTGCTTGGTTTAAAGACCTGTGTTGATTTTAAGCTCATAAAGCGACTGGACGTTCATAATATCAAAAAGCTTCCTAGCACTGAATGTGAATTTTTAAGTATATTTAATGACATATTTGAGGGTCTAGGGCGTTTCTCTACTGTAACTATTAATTTGAAAGATGACGCTAAGCCTGTGTTGCATTACAAAAAACGAATTCCTCATAGTTTAGTTGATCGACTCAAAATAGAACTTGACAAAATGGAATCTGAGGGTATAATTTCACCAGTAGAGTATCCTACTAATTGGGTTAATAATATACAAATAGTGGAAAAGAGTAATAATAAATTACGAATATGTTTGGATCCAAAGCCTCTTAACGAGTGCATAAAAAGGGAACACTTTCTAATCCCTACCGCCGAAGATTTATTCTCCAAAATAGCTAATAAACGAATATTTACGGTTCTCGATCTTAAAAGCGGATTTTGGCAAATGGAGCTCGATAAAGTTAGCTCTGATTTGACCACATTCATGACCCCTTTCGGTCGGTACAAATTCAATCGTGTCCCTTTTGGACAGAATTGCGCACCTGAAATGTTTCAGAGGGAAATGGTGAAACACTTTGGTGATATACCCGGAACAATAATTTATTTTGATGATATTTGCATAGTTGCTAACGATGAAAAGGAACATGATGAAATACTATTGACTGTCATAAATCGTGCGCGAGCACATAATGTCCGGTTTAACGCTGAAAAAATACAGTATCGAAAGAAGCAGGTTAGTTTTATGGGTCATCTTATATCTGCCAATCAAATTAAACCGTGTCACAAGCATTGTGAAGCAATTCTTAAAATGCCTAAGCCACAAAATAAAGGAGATGTAATGAGACTTCTTGGTCTTTTCAAATATCTTGCAAGATTCATACCCAACTTATCTCAAATGACAGCCGATCTGAGAAATTTAACAAAGAATGAAACCGTCTTCAGTTGGAATGAAAATCACGACAGGGAATTGTCCGCATTACTTAATATAATTGCATCTGAGCCAGTTTTGAGGCCCTATGATCCAAAGGAAACAATATTAATTCAAACTGATGCGTCTAAAGATGGCTTAGGCTGTGTATTATTACAGGATGGACACCCGGTAGCTTACGCTTCACGTACGTTGGCTTCCAATGAACAAAAATGGGCACAGATAGAAAAAGAATTATTGGCTATCGTTTTTGCGTGTACCCGTTTTCATTTATTTTTATACGGTCGTGATTTCACCGTACATAGTGATCATAAACCTTTAGAAAGTCTAGTTAAGAGGGATATTGATGATGTCACCCCTAGGCTTCAGAGAATGTTTATGTTTTTACTTAAATATCCTCATATGAAAATTATCTACAAACCCGGCAAAGAGATGTTAGTTGCTGATTGCCTTTCCCGTGCACAGCTTCCGGAAGAAGAAGAAATAGTCAATCTCTCTGCTATCATTCACATGGTCTCTAGAAATGTTTGTTTATCAAAAGAAAATTTTGATTTGTACAAAGAAACTATAGAAAAAGATAACGTGTTAAAAAAAATTTGTCATTATGTGGATAAGGAATGGCCACAATATCAACGGCTAAATGAATTGGAAAAAAAATTTCACAAATATAAATCCGAACTACATTTTGAAAATGGACTCCTTTTTAAAAATCACAAACTTGTCATCCCTATGGATTTACAAAAAATTATTATCAATTGGTTACATGCACCCCACCTAGGTATAGAAAAAACATTATCGAGAGCACGAATGCTCTATTTTTGGCCAAAAATGACAGAACAAATTAAGAATGTCATTGAGCAATGCACTACTTGTGAAAAATTTAAAAGAAATAATCCTAAGGAAACCTTAAGACAAGATGAATCACCCAAGTACCCGTTTCAAAAAATTGCTATTGACCTATTTGAATATGCCGGGAAAAATTTCCTATCTGCCATTGATTCTTATTCTGGTTATTTGATTGTTGAACCCTTAAGATCCAAAACCACAGACCACATAGTTGAGCGTTTGAGGCAATTATTTGATCGCCTGGGATATCCAACAACTATCAGATGTGACAACAGCCCATTTGGTTCAATGATATTCGAAAAATTCGCGGAGGAATGCAACACAAGAATTAGCTTCTCAAGTCCAAGATACCCACAGAGTAATGGCCTTGCCGAGAAAGGTGTGGCAATTGCCAAAAATTTACTTAAGAAATGCTTTGAAGAAGGTAAAGTTAATGAATATCAATACAAGTTACTTGAATACAACACAACTCCAGTCGCATCTATGGGTTTAACGCCAGCGCATTTGTTTTTTGGACGATTAATTAAATCAAAATTACCTATAACAGAACAACTCTTATATAGAATGAACATAGATGAAGATACTATTCAAGAGAAAATTGATGAAAAAAGAGAAAAACAAAAGTACTACTTTGATAGGAATGCAAGAAATTTGTGGGAATTAGAGATCGGGGATAAGGTTATTTTTAAAAAAACAAGGGATGAGTGGAATTATGGAATTATAATGGGAAATGTTAATGGGAGATCATATATTATCAAGGATAACTATGAGAACTATTTTAGAAGAAATAGAAGATTTATAGCAAAAACTAAAAATAATGAGCATAATCCAAGTGAAATACTTTATGAAGATAACATTAAGACATCTGGACGATATGACTCTAATCGGTTAGAACCTGTCAGCATCACTCCATCCACTAACGTGACAGAGCCAACACCACACGTTCATTTGGGCTTAGAAAACCAGTCCTCTAGTAATAATTTATCTACAACGACTAATAGTAGTGTTTTGCGTGATGCTGGTAGTGCTAACAATGAGGAACCTCTAGGGGTGAATATGCCTGAAAATATTATAACAAGTCCATATCGCACAAGAAGTGGTCGCGTAATTGTCCCGCCTAGGCGACTTGGTTTTGACTAAAATATTTATAAAAAAAAAGCGTGTAATAATGTATGCAGTATTGCAGTGTAATCTCAATTTATAAATGTAAAGTAAGCACCACCACCACCATTATACTGTAGGCATTGTACACAGAGTTATTACTCTTTCTTTCTCTCTCTAGTAGTTTCCTTAGTATGGTTAATATTAATATTAGTATTAGTTAATGTTAGTTCTTCTGTAGCGCTTGAATCGAATAAAGCTATTGATGCAACTCCGGACTATATTCGTTTTATTACACCGTTTGGAGAAGAATCTGCTCGACATTGAGTTCCTCACGTATTCTGGTATTTCTAATGCGATCTCTACGGGTCACACCAACAATACCACGGAGAAATCTCATTTCGGCAGCTTGTATCCGCGATCTTATTCTTTTGGTCATTACCCAAACCTCATGACCATAGGTAAGAGTTGGAACAAACACCGAATTAAAGACTGACAACTTAGCTTTGACACCAAGTTCAGTCCTCCTGATAACAGAATGACCAAGGTGTCTCAAAATTGACCCAGCCTGACCAATCCTACAGGAAAACTCGGCATTGCTCCTTCCATCACTCGTGAATAAGACCCCGAGATACTTAAACTTCTCAACCTGTTTCAATGGGACTCCACTAACATGCAGAGTGCATTGAACAGGCGTTCTGGAGACGACCATCACTTCAGATTTGTTCACGTTTACCTTCATCTCAGCTTCAACACAAACGGTTACAAGCCGATCGAGTGCGCGCAGAAGTTCAGTCTGAGAGGATCCAAGGATGACCAAGTCATCAGCGAAGAGAAAATGACTTATCCTCAGATCTCCCAATTCGAAACGTTCCTCGCCAAGACTGCGCTGTAACATCCAGTCCATATAAGTAATAAAAAGGAGAGGAGACAAGACGCACCCCTGACGAAGTCCAACGCCCACGGTGAAAGGTATTGATTTAACGCCGTTTACCCGAACACAGCTTTTACAGTTTGTGTAAAGAGATTGAATGGCTCTCAAGAGAGAACCATCAATTCCATACTGCTGTAATACACTCCAGAGTTTCCCTCGAGGGACTCGGTCGTATGCTTTCTCCAAATCTACGAAGCAAGCGTAAACAGGTGTAGCATACTCCCAAGCCTTCTCAAGTACCATTCTGAGAGTGAATAACTGGTCGGTTGTGCTTCTGCCGGGACGAAAGCCGCACTGCTCATCTCCTAATCGTGCCTCGACCACAGCTCTGCAACGCGTTTCCAGCACCTTGGCAAAGATAAATATTTCATAAAAAAATTATAAAGTAAAAAATTTGAGAAAAAACATTTTAAGTAAAAAAATTAAACAACAAATTTTCATAAATTTGATTTTAAGAAGACATAACTTTTCTGTATCTACACAGATTTACCCGAAGTGCTTAAGACGTGTATGCGCAACTAAATTCTCTTTTCAAAATGTACGAAATGTTTGTACCTATAGATAGTAGTTTAAAAGTTATAGCCATTTAATATCAGGAATCTCCCCTTTAAGGATTATACCGCTTAACTGAAATACCCTGTATAGATTCTAAGAAAAAGGATATTCTTATAAAAAAGATATTACCTAACTAACAATTTTTTTTTTTTTTGATAAATGTATAAATTTGGGTAGGGAAAACTTGAAAATTGGTCAGGGGAAATCAGGGAAAGTCAGGGAAATTTATTTTGAAAAATAGTGGCAACTCTGTTTTGGTCCTTCGAGCCGGATTCCATTAAAATTTTGACCATCATCAGTGCACGGATTTTAGTTTTTCTAAATTTTATCTAATTTTTGGCATTTTTTAAGGTTTATAATCGAATTCAAGGCAATGATTGTGCATAATCACGCTACGTGATTAGTACGATCTTGATTTCTACTTAATATATCTTGTCTGAGAAATTTTCCCAACATTTTTTTATTTCGATCACAGTTTTGCTAATTTCTTGGTTATCTTTCAGCGATAATATTTGCATGGGAAAGTTCTTTATGTTTGTTTTTTAAAGTCTGACCAAATTTAGATTTAGATTAACTTTTTGCAATTACTTCGTGATTTGATTACAATTTCACACATTTAAAGTTGCTTGCTTGCATTTGCTGATCAAAACCACTAGAGCGGAACTAATTTTAACCCGCTTTGATCGGGTCTATACTGATGTGACCAGTATTTATAGAGTTTGTCGCAGAGCCAAGGCAAACAATATCCTAAAAATATCCTTAGATCTACGAGTACACATAATAAAAATATGTCAGAGGCATTGTGTTGAATGTTCTTCCTTGCGGAAAGCAGAAAGCAGGATGCTTACTTTTCTGAAATTAAGATTTTAATGAAACTCAATTCTAATTATCATGCAGCAGTCAGGGAGCAAAGTCATATCTGAGGAAGTATCTGGACCCACTTAAAATAATCTGCAACTCGGCCTCCGGGAACTAGTGTACTGAATCGGCAGCTGTGGTCTTAGTATCAACCTGTCAGAAACTGAGGAAGTTGCTTTGTTTTATTCCAGCTTTCTAGCTCTACTAAAGTTGCCTTGCTTTACAGGTCTCAATATGAATGCCATTGGGCCTCCGCACACGAGATTAATTCTGCCGGCAGAAAAACTATATATATGAACCCCTTTTCATTGTGTAGTATTATTTTCACAATTAAAATATTTTGAAAGTTGTGTATGTATTAGTTTAGTGCGGAGGCCCATTCAACTTAGATCAGTCGACATCTAGAACTGAGCCCAGATATTGACGAATGAGCTAGGAACTCCCTGTTCTGTTAGCTCCAAATGGCCTTACCCAGCCAGTTCCAACATAAGAACCATGGAAAGACTCAACTTTTGACACTGAGATAACCTCTCCCGCTGTTTTACTAAAAATAATTTACCGTCTTTCGCTAGCCATCGGCCAGCAGACCGATTTCCAAAGACGTTGTGGCATTATGCGAAGCAAGAGTTATACCTTTTGAACGATGTCGTCGAAAGGATCCATTGACTTTTGTATAGACGACATCTTCTTTCGATTATCGCCTTACCCGATGTGGCACCAGTATTGATGAATATTTCGATTTCTCTGTGACGTGAGGAAGGACACAAAAATATTCCTGGGTAAGAAAAGGAAATGTAAGGTAGGTAGGTAGGTAGGTGTGGCGGCTTGTGAAAACCCAAGTAGCACAAAGTGCTGTTTTGTTACCACAACTCATTTAACCTGGTTGTTAAGATTTATCGAAGTGGAGAGTTTAGATCCAGCCTGTGGAGTTCAAAAAGGTTAACAGTTCTTTAATACTACGCTTCGAGACTTCTTCCAGGGATGTGAAGAAGGGTTTTGCAAGAGATCGCTGTCTAGTGCCGGACAAGCACATATGTAGTGAGTGATGGTTTCTTTTCCGGTTGCGTCGTTACAACTGCCACAGTGTGCATTATGTGGGATGTCTAATCTGGCTGCATGGTCCCCTACAGGCCAGTGGCCTGTGTTTTACTCAGGAGGTGAGGCTGTTTTTCCCACTATAATTTGGCCACATCCTTCTGGATAAGGTAGAGTTTGTTAGCCTCCTCCTAACCTAAGTTTGACTATCGACAGGGATTTTGAGGAAATGTTTGCTTTGACTGTTCCTATTGGAATGTTGACCGATTCCGCAAGTGAGCAGTGGAGGATTGAACCTTACCTGGCCAGGGGCCTGTACCACGAAACAACAAGTATTGTGGAATGGGAGCATTTTAACATATTGCTCCGATAAATTGCTACTGTTTAACAATACTTGCTGTTTCGTGGTGCAGGCCCCAGCTCGTCGGCCTGTTCGTTTTTATAAACGTTACTATGACCTGAAACACAGATCAGTGTAATCCTGAACTGATCCATCAGCGAGGCCAGCTCCTCTCGACATTCTAATACTAATTTTGAGGCTATATTGACTGAGGCGATAGCGTTGATCGCAGCTTGACTGCCAATGAAGAGACTACCTTTTGCCTCGGGACTATGTTCGTGTGTAGTTTGATTATGGCATTGATTTCGGCTTGAAACATACTGGCTGTATCCGGAAGCCTGAATGATTCTGTGATGCTCAGAAACTCAGAAAAAAAAATACGCCCATTTTTGAACCGTCCGTGTAGATTTTTAAATTCGATTTAGAGACCTTGTTCAGTCGTCCATCTTGCAACTCTAATCTTGAAGAAAATTCTACTTCAAAGTGTTTTGTGAAAAGCGGTTTAGGGGTGATGTAATCCGTTGTGAGGGTGGTCCTAATTTTCTTGAATTGTTGTAGCAGAATATTGCTATGTTCATAGGGTCTCGTATACCAGCACCCCGACTCTCTGAGTCTGATCGCGCCGTGTGCTGTGATGTTTGTGAAGAGTGAAAGTGAAGGTCTAAAGCTAAAAGATGCAGAAGGACTGTGAGGGCGTTTGACCGCAGAGCGCCTGAGGTGCCTATGCATGCCATTCTTTGGACTCTATTGAGCTTGGTTATTATAGACTTTTTTAAGAGCCGGCCACCGAACTATTGACCCGTATGTGAGGATTGGTCGTATATACTACTGCAGTGTACATCCAAAGGGTCAGTTTTAGTTACAGGCCCTATCTTTTGCCGAAAGCTACGCACGCTTTCTTTACCAATTGTTCGATGTTGAGTTTCCAGTTGAGTTTGAGATCCTGGATCACTCCCAGATAGTTAAATCTTTTCGCGCCTTCGTGACCGGCCTTTGGTATGAAAATCACTCTCACTCGTCTCCATCAGAGAAGTAGGTACGTGTTTATTGGATATACAGCTCCTAAAAATCGACGAGAGCCACGAAAGTGTCATGTCTTGACAATTTGACATCTCTGTAGCGTAATAGGTAGGCCCGACGATTTGTATGGAGCAAAACTGTTGATGGCCCAGGAGATTTTCACCTCAGTGATAATGGATGGAAATGTAAACCTCAAATAGATGTGGTGAGCCTGATTAAATAAACGGTGCAGATAACTAAACTCAAATCATTAAAGTAAAGAGGTAGGTAGGTAGGTAGGCACATACTTATAAAAAGTAAACAGTTCAAAATTTTATATCATTTTGCGAATTTGTTTACAAATAATAAATATCGTGATAAAAGAACTTGGAAAACCCCACTTAATGAAACTAAATATCATGGCAATCAATCGCAGGAAGCTTATCTTATGAGATAATTAGTTCATAATTTGACATTTTTATACTGGGCACGTACTTATCATTTCTGCTATGTAGCCTATTCGACTTATTGATTGATGATAAGGATGTTAAAAAACCAGTTCTTTGACATTAGATTGTGATTTTTTTTTAATTATACATTTAAAAAGCCAGTAGGTATATTTTAAAATTGATAAGAAGGTAAGAGTAAGTTCAGGCGAGTTGGTTACTTGTAATTGGTATAGATAAGATCATGTAAGCGTGTTCTTTCCTTATCTTGGATATAAAATTTCTGTTCATGACTTGATATTCTGCTTTTAGGTAGATAGGTAAACATTTTTTTTTAAAATAGATAGCGCTTTTGAATCTCCAACGAAGAGAACTAGTGCCCTGGACTGGACAGGCAGCTAAAATACTTAAAACATATGCTTACAAAGCATGACAACCTTTTTTTAAGTTTTTAGATTGCTTGGTTTTTGATTGATCCAGGAGCTCATCATCTATCTACATTTATATAAAAATAAGTTGTATTGTGTTTGTCGCCAATGTTCTCTTAATGCGTGAAACGATTTTGATTCTGGAAATTTTCCATAAAAGGTTACGTTAATACCATGGTTTGTAAGTATATACGGTCTTTGTAGGTGTATTGGCTCATGAGTTATAAGGGCGTGGCACCTCCCATACAAAAAATGCATTCAAAATATTATATTTCGAAAACCACTTAATCGATTGAATTCAAATTTACACACAATCTTAGGTATTGGCCCAGGAGTATTCCTGTGAAGATTGGTTAAAATTGGACAAGAGGGCGTGGCACTTCCAATACAAAAAGTACATTTAAAATCGTATATCTCCAAAACTACCCAATCGATTGAACTTAAACTTATAGATAATCTTAATTCTTGGCCCTGGAGAGCTCCTCTGAAGATTGGTCAAAATTGGACAAAGGGGCGTGGCACTGCCCATACAAAAATACATTGAAAATCGTATATTTCGAAAACCACCGAATCGATTGAGCTCAAATTGACAGATAATCTTAGGTATATAAAGGTGTGTGGCGCTATTTTTCGACAGTCATGGGACCCAAAGTTTGTAAAACGTGTAACATTGATAGCTATGCATGTCCTGATAGACAAGAATACTTTCTACGTAATACGATTCTTGGAAAAATCAAAAATGTGTACCACGGAGCAATTAATAATAATTAACAATAAAAACTGTTTATCATTGATTTAAATGAATTTGAAACTGATTTTTTTATTTTTATATTTTGCACTACGAAGTGTGCAGGGGTTCGCTAGTGTCCTTATAGATGGAACGTTTGATATTCTTTAACTTCCTAAGAAAAGAGTAAAGGACAAGCAGGCACAAATTAAAGTTACTTTGAAAGAATTAGACCGAAAAATCGGTCCGGCGAACTAAGGCCCCAGGTAAATAATGTCCAAAAGTAAAAATGAAAAAAGGCCCAATAATGCGCATAAAATACAGCAATAACAGAAATTGTAAAAATTTGGAGTGTAATTTCACTTTTTGGGACTTTATTTCATTTATGAAATTAATAATGAAATAAAGCCGCAATGAAATAATACCCCAACATTATTTTTGATCCTAATTTCATTTTTATTTATACAAAGTGGGGCGTTCTTTACTTTTTCTAAATTTACTTAAAAATTTCTTGAGCATCATAATCATAAATCAACTAATTGAAGTCAGTTTGGACTGGAAAAAGGCCAATTTTCGTATTGTTTGTATGCGTCACAGAAAACACTCAAAACACAACAAATTTAAGCCTCGCGTTGAAAACCTTCTGCGAATAAGGAAATAGCTGAAAAAAAAATCGCCTCAGCAACTGGAGGCGGTTAGTCTAAGATCAGGCTAACTTGGAGTGGTACAAGTCCACTCCGGACTATAGCGCCATCTAAGGCTTTAGAAAATTTGAGAAAATTCGCGTGAATTTTGAACTTTTATTTTCTCAAATTTTGTAAAGCTAAAATTAAAAGTTATTTCAAAAACTGGGCTGATTGCTGAAGGATACGAACACTATAGGTGTCCTTGTTGTAGACACATCATACAGGGCTCAATGCAAGTACTATTTGTATCACGGTTCGGTGTGCATTATCATTTTTGAAAATAAAGAATAAATAAAAAACAAAAAAGTTTGGAGTTTTATTTCATAAAAATTTACCCCAATCTTGGGGTCTAATTTCATTTATTTTTGGGGCTTATTTGATTTCATTGGGACCTAATTGTGCGTTAAAGTGTGTAACTAGTTAGCCACGAAAAGACCAGCTTCCCTGGTCAAGTTTTTAAATTGTAATAAATATTGTACAATATAAATAAGTTGTAAATGAAAAACCTGCCAAGTAAAACTACTAATTTTTTGGGAGGACTTGCAATAGTCGTACCGCTCTACTAAATGTCAACATGCTACGGTAATGGGTAGTGGCCCAAAGTAGGTAAATAATAACCGATTTTCAAAAGTGTGCGGATACAACGTCTCCTGAATGAAAAATCTCAAGTTTTGGTTTTTTCATAGTGAATGCATCACAGGATCTAGCATTCAGCCAAATTTCACGCTTCTAAGATGGATGGACTGTTTTCCCAGCAGGGACGATTGGTATGAAGATCAACCAGCATCCATTTGATCAACCATACCTATATATACACGGATGGATCAAAGATGGAAATTGGCGTTGGCGCGGGTTTCTACTCGGAACGTCTCGGACTGTCCAGTTCAATCAGGCTTCCTGATTACAGCAGCGTATTCCAAGCTGAGGTACTGGCAGTGACAACAGCTGCTAAATAGGTTGCAATGATGGCAATACCTCATGTGGATATTACCTTTTTCATTGACAGTCAAGCGGCAATAAAAGCGATCTCTGCCGTTGAGTTAAAATCAAAGCTTGTAAGTCGCTGTCGCGAAGAGCTACGGGTTCTTGGCGCGTAGCACAACGTAAGACTATGCTGGGTTCCCGGGCACAGAGGTGTGCCTGAATATGAAATAGCAGATGAGCTGGCAAGAAAAGGGTCCTCCCTTGAACTAAACCAGGCTGACACCACAGTAACACAGTAACAGAAGATATGGGAACAAAATACTATAATGGAAACAAACGAAAGATGAAACAGGCTCGACTCCTGTGGCATAACCAGGAAAATGTGGCCAATCTACAACAAACAGAAAACTGAAAAAATCTTACAATTGAACAAGAAATCATTGTCCTCGATTGTAGGTATTATCACCGGACACAACATGCTAAAATACCATACCAAGAAAATGAGAATTAGTACAGATTACCTGTGCAGAGGATGCGGCGATGAGGAGGTGCATGAGGACACCCCACACTTCCTTTGTCACTGCCCTGCGACATAAGAAACAAAATCCTTGGCAGTTACTTCTTCGAGGATTTAGAAGAACTTTCAGACAGGTCCATTAGCAACCTACTTAAATTTGTAAATAAAACCGGGTTGGTTTACCAATCCGTAGGTTTTTCATAGGTTTCCAGAGTATGGGGGTCATAAACCCCTAGGGCACCACAACGGATCTACATTGATCTAAGTGTGGCATGTACAGGTTTCTCCTGTCCTGCCTACCCACTAACCTAACCCAACATAAGATGGATGGAAGTGCTTCATAATTTTGATGATCATCATCTAAGTGAGTGAGTGAGTGAGTCAGTTACGGTTTTTGCGATTTTTGAAGTTCTGTATGTCGAGAACCACTATCGCTTTAAAGATGAAATTTGTTGAGGTGGACCTTTTTAATAAGCTGGGTAATTTTTTCAAGTTTGAAGTTTTTGTCTTTATTGGTTCCAAAGTTAGAGGGGGCCAAAAACATCTTGAGTTTGTTCCTGTAATAAGGGGAAGGGCCTTTACTAATAGGTACAGAACTTGGCTGGGGCACTACTGTGCCCTTTTAGTGTAAGAGCCCGCTGCAAATTTTGGGTGTGAATGTCCACGAATGACACCCTTGTGGAGATCCGGCGAAGAATTACCCTAGGAAACCGTTGCTACTTCGGTTTAGCAAACTAACTGGGTTCAAAACTCCTAGAAGGACGAAATGTATGCTCTACAAAACCCTTATCCTGCCAGTTCTGCTTTACGGCGCCGACTGCTGGACGATAAGCAAGAAGGAAGAGCTGATACTGGGCTCCTTCGAAAGAAAAATACTTCGGCGGATTTTTGGTCCTGTGTGCGAGGAGGGCGAATGGAGAAGAAGATACAACCGCGAACTCTATGAGCTGTACCAAGATGTGGATGTAGTCCAAAAATCCAAAACACGTCGACTACATTGGCTCGGCCACATCGAGCGAATGGACTATTTTAATGCTCCAGCCAAGAGGATCTTCGAATCCCGAGAAAACAAGGAAGACCGAACCTCCGTTTCAAAGACCACACCATCGCGAATGCCGGAGCGCTTGGCCTGAAAGTACCTCAATGTATAAGCCGATCTGAGAAGGAAATTGATTTTCTACAGCAAGCTCGCCACCAGCTATCCGGCTATCAAGGCTATCTAATAAAAGATTTGACGAAATGTGTGACGGTTCAAAAGCGCTCCCGATGACGACCACTAAGAAAATTGCAATAAGACGAATTTTAGTCATTGTTCCCACTATCACGATCCTCGAGCCTTAATTTAACACTCCTCTGGAACTTGTTTACGTTCCATTAACTGAACTTATTTGCGACAGCTCCATGGCGTTGATATCGAAATCATATTGTGATTGTGATCACAGCTTGTCTAACATGATCTAAGTGTTTCGCTTACAAGCG
This sequence comes from Cheilosia soror, assembly GCA_949372485.1. Classification (NCBI taxonomy): domain Eukaryota; kingdom Metazoa; phylum Arthropoda; class Insecta; order Diptera; family Syrphidae; genus Cheilosia; species Cheilosia soror. Next base: position 36,333,866 of record OX443561.1, read on the forward strand.
ATTAAAATAATTGAAAAAGGTGTTATCGGAACGACCGACGCACTAAATGGACGTTCATACGTAATTGCCGAAATGAAATGGCTCTATGAGCGATAGCTAACCGCCTTAGGCAGGTTGTAATGTGACTGTGAAGTGTGATGAATGGGTTGTTATTAGTATGGTTTACGTTTTATATTGGTTGCATCAATGTACGCTTCATGCAAGCTCTTACTTTTGCATGGTACATACCACCTAGGTAGCCAATGGACCATTATGAAAGTCATCATAGAACATATACTGTTCAACCTTTAACCGAACTGAGTCTGACATTACAAATGGGAAGCTTAACACAAATCAGCGCAGTTCAGCTGAATGAGCCTTGCAAACCATGTAGCATATCAGATGAGATATTGCTTGTAGTCCTCTAGATGTAGCCTTGCCTGTGCGAATGAAGACAAAGAGTAGGTAGGTAGTAGGGCTTTTGAGAAGCCCGATGGACAGAAGAAATGGTACTGCCAGGAGCCATGAGAGCCAGGACCGCTTTCCTAAGATCCTATAAGTCGATGTGATAGAACAGCCTCAGCTCAGATAAGATTGGGTCAACTTTTAACGACGAATGCAAATGAAGAAGAGGCATTGGAGGACTAAAGCTACCCAAGAGTAATGGACCGAAATGAATCGGAAAAAGTAGTAATTACGGCAAATGTTTGTAACTAATTTGTTATGTAAGCATTGACGAAAAGTCTTTAGCTTTAGGCATGTAAACCAGAAATTTCGATCTCATATGGCAATTCTTTGGAAGAGACTGCCAGAGCCTTTGGCGACTTAATTTCTTACAATTTCTCAAGTAAACCCATGCCGCCAGATTCCAGTGCAGAAGACCAATAGTAGCTCTATCAGGTAGCTATCTAAAGTGTCGCCTCTAATGTGGTATAGAAAGAAAAATAAAATACGAAGTCGAATGCCGTTCTGGCGAGCTTATGCACCTAGACATACCCCTTATTGCTGTAGGCAAAGACCCTAGCCGTGAGAAAATTTGCGCAGACGAGAAAAGACGGCCGCAAACTTTAAGTAGTCAAAGATTTTGTTTAACTTAGATCTCCGGTGAGCTTCAGCAATAACATCAGCTCTGAGATCAAGCAAAGCGAATTACTCTTGCTAATCGCTACTTCTAAAGCCTAAGAAAATATTTGAGTAGCAGCGCCCTCTCACGACGAACTAAGCAGCACAAACCACATAGAACTACCCGATTCTCCGCGGAATCAAAATCAATGGCGGCGATGATTTTCCATGCTATACCATGGGTATAGCATTTTTCAAGTATGCGTGCGTTAATAGCGCTCCTTTGATTTTGTACAGCACCAATACATGAAAAATCTTGGGACCGCAGGCAGCTTGTAGGCAAAGTTCGTTATTTGGGAGGAGTCGACGGTCTAGTTATATGTGGTTTGTGCTAAGCAGTCGCTTTTATATGGCATAGACACATGACCTTAAATTGGCGCTCCCAGTTGGAAGGGTATATTTTAACCATATCCTGAGCGCAATTAAAGGGAGCTACATCGATAGATAGTTGAGAGACCTAGATTCGCCGCGTAAGCTATCAAAAGTAAAGTAATAGTACTCATTTGCAATAAAAGCAACAGACCTTTAGAGGAGAAAGGTTCTTACTTACTTACTTTACTTATCGGGCTCCCGACCCGTGAAGAGTCTCTGCCTGAGACACTGCAGCCTTCCATCCTCTACGATCCCGGGCACGCTGCTTCCAATTGTCCAGACCAAGCGCTCTGGCATCCGCGATGGTGTGGTCTTTGAAACGGAGGTTCGGTCTTCCTTGTCTTCTCGAACCTGGGGGCTGGGATTCGAAGACCCTCTTGGCTGGAGCATTATTGTCCATTCGCTCGATGTGGCCGAGCCAATGTAGTCGACGTGTTTTGGCTTTTTGGACTACATCCACATCATGGTACAGCTCATAGAGTTCGCGGTTGTATCTTCTCCTCCATTCGCCCTCCTCGCACACAGGACCAAAAATCCGCCGAAGTATTTTTCTTTCGAAGGAGCCCAGTATCAGCTCTCCCTTCTTGCTTATCGTCCAGCACTCGGCGCCATAGAGCAGAACTGGCAGGATAAGGGTTTTGTAGAGCACACATTTCGTCCTTCGAGTTAGGAGTTTTGAACCCAGTTGTTTTGCCAAACCGAAGTAGCAACGGTTTCCTAGGGTAATTCTTCGCCGGATCTCCACTAGGGTGTCATTCGTGGAGTTTACGTTTACTCCGAGGTAGGTGAACTCCTTAACTACCTCGAAATTGTTGCTATCAATAGTGACGTTTTGTCCTAGGCGGTGGACAGATGCTTGTTTGTTTGTTGATAGCATGTACTTAGTCTTGTCCTCATTTACTTCAAGCCCAACGGATTTCGCCTGTTCTTCAATCGCCGTGAATGCTTCTATCACGGCACGCTGGAAGCGACCGATGATGTCAATATCGTCCGCATAGCCAAGCAGCTGGACGGACCTGTTGAAGATAGTGCCTTCCGTGTTGACACCTGCCCTGCGCACTATCTGCTCCAGTACGAGATTGAAGAAGTCGCATGATAGAGCGTCTCCTTGCCGAAATCCGGTGCATGTTTGAAAAAGTTGGGAAGAGCTGCTTCCAAACTGCACGTTGCAGCGCGTGTTTTCCAGCGTCACGCGACACAGCTGAATCAGTTTTGCCGGGATTCCAAATTCGGCCATCGCCATATAGAGCTCCTGACGATGTATGCTATCATACGCGGCTTTGAAGTCGATGAATAGGTGGTGAGTTTCGACTTGAAATTCGTTGGTCTTTTCCAAGATTTGCCTCAGTGTGAAAATTTGGTCTATAGTCGATCTGCCGGGCCGGAAGCCGCACTGGTACGTGCCGATTAGTGTGTTGCAGAACGGTTTTAGACGTTCACACAGTACGTTGGATAGGATCTTGTATGCGACATTTAGCAGGGATATGCCTCGATAGTTCTTGCAAGACATAGGATCGCCTTTTTTGAAGATGGGGCATATGGAGCTGATAGTCCAGTCATCGGGCATGTTTTCTTCCACCCATACTTGGTTGATGATTCGGTGCATGCTCCCTACCAAAACATCACCACCGTATTTAAAGAGCTCCGCTGGTAGACCATCAGAGCCTGCGGCCTTGTTGTTCTTAAGCTTTTTTATAGCTAAGCCAACTTCTTCTATACTAGGTGGTGGAACTAGTTCTTCATTGACTGGACGTGGGTTCTCTTCTTGCCCTATCACTCTCTCTACATGATGCCCATTAAGCAGCTGCTGGAAATGCTGCTTAAACACATCTACTATTCCCTGCGCTTCGGTGACTAGGTTCCTTTCGCTACCTCGAAGAGCCTGCGTTCCGGTTTTGTAGCCAGCAGCCAGTTGCTTAGCTTTTTTATAAAACCTCCGGATGTTATTACGATCGCGCGACTCTTCGATCTCCTTGAGCTGGGAAGCTGCGTAAGCCCTCTTCTTTCTACGCAGGATCTTCTTTTCCTCCCTTCTCCTGGCTCGATACTCTTCTCTCGCTGCCCTTGTTTTGCGCTGCAGCGCTTTCTTGTGTGCATCTTCTGTCACCTTTTTCCTGTACACGCATTCATCATCATACCACGGGCTCTTTCTCTGGGGTGGCTGGTACCCTACTGTGGTTTCGGCTACCTCCTTGATGATGTCGCGATACTGGCACCACTGATTGTTGGCGTTTGTGGTAGGTGAGTGCACAGAGGAGAGTTTCATACTCAGGCGCTCGCTGTAGGCTCTGGCTACTCCAGGTGTGCTAAGGCGTCCAACGTCGAATTTCTTCTTCTGGGCAGTTCGCAGCTTCTTCTCGTTGGACAGTCGAGCTCTGAATTTAGCCGCGACAAGAAAATGGTCAGAGTCGACGTTTGCCCCTCGGAATGTGTGCACGTCGAGGATGTTGGATGCGTGCCTCGCATCGATTAGCACATGGTCGATTTGGTTGGCGGTTCGACCGTGGAGAAAGGTTCTTCGGGTGATATTCGGTCCAGTTTATATTGATGGATTGTAGAGAATAAGTTTGAAGGATGAACTTTTTTGGCTGACATATCTACGACTTTTAACCTCCACCCCTGAGTGACACCATAGCAGCAAAAGACCCCATCTGGCTGGCAAAAGGGGCTTGTAAAAACTGAAGTAAGACTGAGATCGCGTGTTTCGAAAAGTAAATACAACAATGAAAAAATCCATTCATTTCGGACGATGCATGATAGCCAAAATTTCCGTCCACCCGACCGAAATGAGGTAGGTAAGGATATAGCGATATCCAAACTTAAGTCCTAATGGCCGAGCTATTTAAAGCGGCGGGAGATGACTCGGTAAGGAGCATGCTGCATGCACCAACTTATCTGAAAATTTGGTCGGAAGAAAGTATGCCCGATGAATGGAACCTCACCATCGATCGTGAGCCCTATCCACAAGAAGGGAGACACTCTGAACTGCGCCAATTACAGAAGAATAAACCTCCTTAATGTTGCGTATAAGATCCCGTCGGCTATATTGTGTTAACGCCTAAAACTCTCTCAAATAACTCGGAAAGTCAACCATCGACCAAATCTTCACACTCCGGCAACAGATCTTACAAAAAACGCAGGAATTCCAGATCGATACACACTACCTCTTTATCGACTTCAAGGTCTCGTATGTAGGGACCCATTATACAAAGCCATGTTGAATTTCGGCATCCCTGGAAAACTCGTCCGTCTGCGCAGGATGACGATGGAAAACTCGCCAGCCAACATCAGAGGTACAATTTTTCAAAAGCTCGTTCAAATACTTGCAGATGATATTGACATTATTGAGAGAACTAAACGAACTGCATATGGCGCGTTCGCAAGCATTGAAACGGAGGCGGCGTGTTAATGAGGACAAAACGAAGTATATGCTGTCATCGAGAAAGGACACTCAAACATCGGCGACTCGGACAAAATGTCACAGTGCACAGACAAAACTTCGAAGTAGTTAAATAATTTGTCTACCTACAGGCTCTACAATTACTTTGCAAAACGACATCGGTGTAGAAATCAAACTTGCCAATGGCTGTTTCTTCAGATGCATGAACCTTATCGAAAGCTGATGAAAACCTCTTGGCCCGCTTTGAGAGAACAATTTTTCGAGTGATTTTCGGTCCAGTTTGTATTGACGGAGTGTGGAGGATTTTGTAGCGACGTTGACCTCATCAAAACGCTCAAGATACAGAGACTGAGATGGCTGGCTCACGAGGACAACGCACCAGCCCGACGAGTCTTTGAGTCCACTCCTGACCTGAGGGACAACAAAGCAGAGGAAGACCCACACCTCAGGTAGCGCGCACAAATTGGAGAGCGACCTCAACCAACGTAAATGGAAGAAGCTAGCTAGGGAGATGGCAGGAGGGGTTTGTGATCCACCCCGGACTGTAAGCGCCATCTAAAACAAAAAAAACAAAATCCAACAATTTGAAGAAAGCGCTTTGGTAGATGACATCGTTAGAAGAATACACCAACTCTTTAGTAAAATTTGGTCGGATGACACTATTCTGGATGAACAAAATTTCAGCATCGTTTGCCTAAATCTATAGATGCTTCTATTTTGTATAGGAAACACTAAAGTATTAGAGGGGTTATTACCAAATGCGCGGCGGATCGTAATGAGAGTGATACTTCGATTCCGTTTCAAAGTATCTTCGCTTTTGCTTATTCTAAAATGCGAACTGTGCTTTCCAGTTTTTTTCCAATTAGACTTCCATTATTCCATTTATTTTCCCAAAAGTTTGACAGCTTTTTCCCGACACAAGAATTTAGTTTATTTGTTATCCTCAGTAAATCCGCCAGCAATCCGTCACCTAAATAGCTTTCGCTTTTGAAAATACAAAAATACCAATCTGCCTCCGCCATGAAAAGCGATCCGCCGCGCATTTTGGAATAAGCGTCTAGGTTTTGGAGGTTTTTGTTCCATATGACACATTCAGACAGCTGATACTTAATCTGACAGTTGACTCCATTTTTTTATTTAGTGCTTCTGCGGTCGGAAACGGAAATAGTTGTTCACCGTTAAATATTCTTCAGTAATGAGTCTCAACTCTCTCTCTCTTGGTGTTTTTGATAGTAACCCAAATTGCCACATTTTGGAGTGATTCAAAAGTGATCCATTAGCTGCAGATGCACCCCGTGGCTTCTTCTTTATTTCTTCAAAAATGAAAAAAATATAAATATCATGGTCAATGATAGACAGAGAGGCATTTTTTGTTCCCAAAACTGATTTCAGATTGTCTGCAGGCTATAGTGACACCTGCCATACTTCCGAAAAGGAAGGAATGGACCTGTGATTTTGCCTTCAAGCTAGTCCAGTAGTTTTCGAGCTTTTAGGAGACAAAGAAAATTGCTACAGTTTGTAGCAAGGTACATGTGTATGTATGACGTGGCTATAAACGACATAGCCTATAGCAGTCTCACAGTTCTAAGGAACATTTTAAAAAAGTTTCAGCGAAATCTGTCCAGTAGTTTTCGAGTTTTTAACGGCCAAAGAAAATTCCTACAGTTTCATTATATGTATAGATAAGAATGATCAACTTGCTTAAGTTTTGTTTAGCTTAAAAACCGCCTTTCTTTTGCCCGACTGATCCCAATACACTTCCAAAATGGCGGTGCTTTGTAAATGGATCTGTTCTCTTACGAGATAAAATGTCGGTCGCTTCCATCGTTAAAGGCTGCCAGAAGTAATGCCGTATATGTGCCCGCGAAATCAACTTTTCTATCTATCACGCAAACCTTAAAAATCCAAAACCGACCCAAACACAATACGTGATTGACAATTCTATATTTTCTTTCACCGGTCTTATCAATTCCCACTGTTATTGATACTGAAGGTCGATAGCTTAAATTAGATATAGATTGCAATCGAAAAATATTCGTGGCGCTTCATTGAAAACCAAATTGCTGACGTCCGTAGATTTATGAAAAAATATTCGTGTCAATGAAAAAAAAGGCCGATTGTGTTTTTTGTTTACTCTAGGCCGATAAACTCTATCCAATTTGAATACGGTATCACCTTATAAGCTATGAGATAGTCAAATTAGCTCTTCAGTGTATAAAGTTCGTTCTTTCAAAATGTGGATGCACAAAATTCTGCTCCTTTGGGTTGCATATTTGGCTGTGGCGCTGGCCGCTCCAAGGTCATCGGGAAGCAAAGTTGCTGCAGAAAAACAGTTTCCCCATCAAGTGGCTCTGATTACGGCATCGAATCGTTGTGGTGGAGCCTTAATTTCAAAGGACTGGATTTTGACCAGCGCACTATGTATCCAAGGGTATATAATGTTGGTGTGACTAATCGAGACGTCTGTCTCTGATATTTGTGTATTTTTAGGACATCAACTTTAACGGCAATTCTTGGAGCACATGACATTTCTGGTTATGAAGCAACTCAGGTCAGATTCGAGATCCCCTTGGAAAATTTGCATTTTCATAAGGATACACAGTTGAATGATATTGCAGCTGTCATGCTGCCGCAGTCAGTTCAATTTACAGGTATACTTTTTGAGTCCATGAGCGTTGGCAACATTTTTAGCAATCTTCCTCATAGATTACATAAAACCGGTGATATTGCCACGAGCAACATACGCAGAAATGACTTTCGAAGGCTTCGATGCAACAACCTCTGGTTGGTCCTATCGTAAGTAGAAATACAGGTCCGTATATATTTTTATCCAATACAACATCCTTGCATTACAGAAAAAAATGGTGTACTTCGTTACGGTTTAGTGAACATCGCTAAGCAAAGTGATTGTTCGTCATATTTCCAAGATGGCGAAATCGATTCGTCTATTGTATGTGTGAACACGGTGGACGACACTTGCCATGGTGATTTGGGTAATCCATTAGTGCTGCAGCTATCTTCGGCTACACTCATTGGACTGGCGTCGCTTGGATGGTCGGCGGAGTGCACTGTGGGTGAGCCAGCTTTGTTTACACGTATCACCAGCTATGTCAGATGGATCTACGAAACTACTGGTGTGATCAATAATCGTTTCTAATCAATAAAAAGTTATCGCAAAAAACTTATTGCATTGAAGTCTTATTTGAAGAGCTTTAGGGTGTTAAGAAAATGGCTAGGAATCTATCTATTCAAGTTGGCAGATAAAATATTTTCCAAGTTTTAAATTAACTGTTTGATACCTGTGCTGAAAAAGAAGAGGCTCCACGTCAAACAAAATTTGCCAAAACTTTGGAAATTCAAAAGAATTGCCTTAAGGAAAAAGCGGAATAAAAATAGATAAATATATGACGCAACAGGTCCGTATAGGAACTCTAGGCCTAACTTCTTACAACCATTCGTTTGTGTTTTTTTTTTTGGGCCTACAATTTTATGCCGCGTCCGAACGGTTTAAATGAGAAGCTTTTCCATGATATTTACATATATACTCTTTTTAGCCTGCTTAAATTACCTTAAAAATGTTTGCGCTAGACCTTGTCAAACAGAGCTGTCGGAACGCTACCAATACCTTGCGTTGGCCGCTGTCAAGTAAGACCAACCGGAGCGCTTATTGGACCCTAGAAAGCTAGAGGGAACTAGTCTTCGGATGATATTCTATAGATATAGAGTATCTATGAAATGGCTAGTTTATGTTGTCTAGTTTCTCAGAACAAAATCTTCTTGGCACCAAAAATATATGTATTATAGTTACTTGGCGTAAATGATGCTCTAACACCTACTCCTGACGTCCACTCGGAGGCTGCGACGAGAAGGCAGTCGGACTTCTATGCACGAATGCGAAAATCTGTGACCACTTGTGGGCTCCCGGAAAAAAATTGGAGTGTGACGGGGGTTGCCATGAAATTTTTTTTTTGCCATAAGTTTTACCTATGCAAAAAGGTCCAAAACGTAATTTTTGACTTTTTTTGGACTTTATTGCACTTTTGAAATTGCAATAAAATCCAAAACGAATTTTGGACTTGATTTCATTTTTGAAAGTGCAATAAAGTCATTGGATATATTTTTGCAGAAGACTTTATTTCATGGTAGGTACCGTGACGGGGGCCCATGACCATCAGGTCGAAGGAAGGGAGCTACGAAGTGTCGACTATTTTCCAGAGTGGTATGACTGCAAAAGTAGGAACATACTTTGCCACCATGTATACATATGACAGATGGCTTTGCACTGATGAAACATGGAAAACAAAGATCAGAGTGGAGACCTCTATGCTGCCACCATCTATACAACCCCTATTCTCATTGACTTACACTGTGGGTAGTCATTAACTGTATCAAACGATGCGTTACGAAACAAATAAGATGGTAGCCAGACACTGAGTGATTGTAAAGGGTAAGCCAAATACAAGTTTCTTTTTAAAAATGCAATAAAATAATTTTTTCCATGTATTATGACTTTATTATTAAGACCAAGTATTCCCATTAATTACGGAAGACAACGTCGTTCAAGTGGCTGCCTCGGCTGGCTTCGCTGTAGCGCATTCTGCCACTCCAATTTTTCAAGACCTTGTTGATTATTTCGGGCTGTAGCTCACGGATTGCTTGGATGATATTGGCCTTAAGTGCTTGAATCGTTTCCGGATTATTGCCATAACATTGATCCTTCACGATTCCCCACAAAAAAAAAAGTCCAAAGGGTTTTGATGCGTAAAAGATCGATTGTGGCATGGGCTGTGTGGCATATGGCGCGCCATTCTCCGAGGTCATCCAAATCCATGTCTTCAATTTCAGTAAAAAAAACGTCGTTTAACATGGCTCTGTAACGCCCACCGTTGACCGAAACAATGTTCCCAGCCTCATTTTCCAAGATGAGTGTTTTCCACTAGCATACCAGTCATACGATCTTTTTGCACAAACTTGCGTACAGCAGGCGCAGCCGGCGGGTGCTTCATTTCGGTCAAAACTTCTTACCAAAAAAACGCACTGTTTGGGCTGCGCAGCACTCGGCGTTAGGTCTTATCGCCCAAAACCATAACGCGCAAATTAAAAAATGTCATAACGCCCAAAGCATTGCTAGGCAATTTGTTGTTGTAAAATTTACGTAAATTTGGGTGATGTCACATTGATTTTGGGCGTAATGGCATTATTTCTGCTAACGCTCAAAAAATGCATAACGCCCAAAAACAGACAACAAAATGGAAATAAAGGCCAAAAAGAATTTGCAGTTTTATATGCATGGGTAGGGGCATGCTGCCTCCCTGCAACCCCCTTGCTGGGGTTTACTGTCAGATTTGGGATGTATGCGTTACTTTGGGCGATATGTCATTCTATTTGGGCTTTGCGACGCTTAATTATGGGCGATGTGCTGGTTTTTGGGCGTTATGACATTTTTCAATTTGATTTTGGACGATAAGACCTAACGACCAGCACTCACTTTGGAAATAAGTTTTCAATATTTCCCAAAGTTGTTCAACCATAAAGCGACTCATTTCGTTTCGCGGAGGTTAAAATAACCTATGATTTAAAAAGAAACCACTAGATTGCCCACCCTGTATATGTATTTTAATATTGCAAGTAAACTATGGTTATCCTTCAACGAAGTCAGGCAGGACCGAGAGACTCGTGCGGAAATATAGAAGCTCTTCGTAGGAATTATAACTTTCTACAATACACTGCGGTTCCATATATGAAGGAAATGTACTACTACTGAACTTCTTTCCTAAAGGTGAATTGTTCCTTTTCAGACTCGGTTGGGACAGCAGGTCTTTAAAATATTTTGCATCATGGAAGAACAGTTTAGGGACCAATGAATAAGATTACAACTTAAGGGAATGAATAAGATAACAACTTAACAATGAAAATGGAGGTAGATCGCGCACTTGAATAGCTAACCACGCGATGCTAAACACAATCACCAGTACTGACCCTATATGCTCAAGAATTAGGGACTGGACATATACAAAAAATTATCCCCGTATTAAACACACACCGAATCATATATTTCACGCTCCTATTCATTTACAATTCCAGTCTTGGCCTCGATCCAACTCAAATATGAGGTTATACGCGTGAAGACAGCCGGCCAGCCGATCTCACACCCTAAAGCAATACCAAACGAAGTAGCGCCAATGAGAATATTTTCTTTACCCTCCTTATGCACCAATGGACCACCAGAATCGCCATTACAAGTCGAACGTCCATTCGCGCCAGTAATGCAAATGTTCGAGTCCTGAATCAAGCCAAAGTAGCGAGTATTGCATTTAGACTTTGTAATGACCTCCGATTCAATATAACGTAACACAGGCGATACGGTAGTAGCAGCTGCAAGTAGAAACCCTCATAAGAAATATTTTCCATCACCAGTATAATAATAGACTCACCGTCACTATCCTTTCCCCATCCGGACGCTACAGCAATATCGCCCACGTAGGTGGAATAGGAGTCTGATTTTTTGGGCAATTTCGCCGGTTGCACGTATTCCGTAAATGGGACCTCAGCAGGCAGCTTTATCAGTGCAATATCGCCACGTAGTAGCTCCGGTTCCCAGTGCTCATAAACAAATATTCCAGATTTTGCGACAAAAATCGTTTGTTCACCCGGCTCCTTTTCATTCAGTTTGGTTGTTCCAAGAATCACAGTGACATTGTAGGCGCCATCAGTACAATGAGCCGCTGTAACGATCCAGCGGTTGGAGATCAGAGTGCCACCACAAAAGGCGGATCCACCATCAAAGGCCAACCTTAGACCGACCTGATAGGGGAACTGCTTCTCACGAGCAACCTCTCCATTGGTGATTCGTTGATTCAATCGCTGCACTGGTAGGTGAGGAATGTTTGGATTGATATGTCGAGGCTTGAGGTCATGACCAGTGGCCATTGCCACAAACAAGGCTGTAGCCAGTAGAAGTTTCATTGCGGGTTTGGATTAAAACTACAAAAGCCTGCGGCGACTATCCAACAATATATAGACAGTTCGATAGTGGATTAAAGTCATTGTGTATAGTTGCCCTCGATAACAGTGTTATCGGGCAATTTGCAGAAACTGCGTTATTTCGCAAACGTGTGCCTTGCCTACTGACATCGCAATCTAATCAATGCGATGATCGAAATCAAATCCGAATGGCAAAGCCAGTTGCTGAAAATATCTTCGATAACACTAAATCCTAATATGTGACGTGACGGGCATGTCCTATTACGTAAGCGAAATTCTAGAATCGCTATCGAATACTAGACTTAGATTGGATTGATTCTATCTCTAGACTAGATTAAGATACGAGTCTGAAGTGCGCGATCGTAAAATAGTACTCATAAATGTTTTGATTGTTTATTATTTATTTATTTAAAATTCAGTAAGGGTGTCCATTTGTCCTATAGAGGGTTAACTAATTCCGTTAATCGTTTTCGAGCGCAGTAAATATGTCTATGCAAACAAGTTGTTAGATAAGATACACTCTGGGCCTTAGAAAGCCTTTTAGCTACGATTAGTGATATTCTGAGGAAACAAAAATGGTGTCATCAGGTGGTCATGTTTGTGTCTTTAGGGAGCGTGTCAGTGTCAGACACCCGATCACAGAGTGTCATTTTATTTCAAACTCCATAATATGCTCTGAGAGAGGTGACAGAGATAAATCAAAAGGCGGTAGTTCTGCACATGACACCCGATTACATAGTATAATAGGGTGAGACGATTGACACTACCTTAGTGTCGCTGGGTTTTTGCAATATCTGGACATTTGTTTCCAATAACTCTGCGCAAAAACGTATCTATCATGACGTGACATGCACTGTAGAAAATCGTACAGTGTAACTAGTGAAACATTGTCAATCTGTGACATGCTGTCAATAAAAATATCGGTCATTCATTTCCAACATTATTGACAAGATGATCACACAATCATTCAAATAATGCAACACGCCGCATGACACAGAATGACCACTTTAGAATAAAATCCGGACGTCATAGTGATATCTGCATGTCACGGAATGACACGATTTGTATAATCGTCCAACACGAGATCGCCTACACAAACAGAGCCGACAATTTTACAGCGCCATAAATCGGGACTGCTCGCCAATCAAACTAGGTTTTAGGCAGCTGAAGGGGTCTCCTTCTCCTTTCGTGTGGGCTAGGCAAACGATTCTGAGATTTCATTCATCAGCCTGACCAATTATAGGAAATGAGTTGGCTTTCTACAAGTTGCTCTGAAAAACTCGGCAGGGAAACCGTCAGGCGCAGCAGCTTTGTAACTTTGTAAGTCTTTAGATTGGATATTGCTGTTTTTGGTCAGGTGGACGAAAGTTTTGTCTAGGTATCGTCGTCTTTATTAAATGATACGTTCTAACTAACTGCGGGATTTTGGTGCAGACAGCCGTTGATCCGTTTGTTCAATGCACTCTGCATGTTAGTATGGAGTCCCATTGAAACAGGCGGAGAAGTTTAAGTACCTTCGGGCATTTCTTGTAGTTCCATTCGAGAAGCTCATATCTTTGGTAACTTCGTCTTTAGCTTTTTTGTTAATTCATGACGAAAAACAAATGCCCAATACAACATTAGGCTTAAATCACGAGGAATAAAAGACAGAAAACACCAGTCATTACGATAGGATGCAATTTATTTACTTTGAAGAAACGCGCCTTATTTGCCAACAACACCGGATTTATCTTCGATCCAATCCACGTATGAGGTGACACGGGTGAATACACCTGGCCAACCCTTTTCACAGCCCAAAGAAATACCAAAGGAGGTGGCCCCAATCACATATTTGACTCCATTTTCTTCGTATACTAATGGACCACCAGAATCACCATTGCAAGTGGAACGACCATCCTTACCAGAAATGCAAATTTGTTTGTCTGTGATCATACCGAAAAATCTGGTATTGCAACTTTTGTGGCTAATGACTTCGGTATCAATGTAGTTTAAGATTGGTGATACAGAGGTGGCAGCTATTCAAACATAAAAGATTTAGCAGTTAAATTACAGTCAGCTAATGGCAGGACCCCTAAAGACACTTACAATCGCTGTCCTTTCCCCATCCAGAAGCGACGACTTTGTCATTAACATAAGTGGAGTATGAGTTGCTCTTCTTTGGCAAAGCAGCGGGCTTAATGTATTCTGAAAGAAACCACACATTAAACTGAATATTTCCAGCGCAAGAGAGCTACTCAGTTCACACTTACCATTGAATTTAATGGCAGCGGGCAACTTGATCAAAGCAATGTCATTGGTGATTGTGGAGGCATCGTATTTCTCGTGGGTGAAGATACCATCCTTGGAAACAGAAATACGTTGTTGACCAACTTCCTTTTCGTTTTTGATGTCGAAGGCGCCCAAATAGACGACAACACTATCAGCACCATCAGTACAATGAGCAGCAGTTAAAACCCAACGGTCAGAAATCAAGGTACCACCGCACCATCCTCCGCTATTTCCGAATGCCAAAGATAGACCGGCTTGGTATGGGAACTGAGTTCTTTTGGCAACTTCACCATTGGTGATACGATTTTCGAGTTCAGCCAAAGGCATAAGACGAAGTCCTGGGTGGATGGGCACGGTGCCAGCGGCCACGCAAGCCACAAAGAAACTCAAAGCGATTACCAATTTCATTTTCTTCAAACTATTGCTTCATCGATATGCACGTCTTCTTTTATACTCTCCAGCATGGCCTGAATAGGCAGCTAACTGATAGAGCTAATCACGTCGGATGTATCTCACAAAATATGATAAGATTTTGATTGTTTATTTTTTGGGTTTTTTTCTTCAATTTAGGAAGACAAAAAAATATGTGCTGACTGTTATTGGTACTAAAGTAATAGAAATGACTCGATGGAAGTTGGACTCAAATTTAATGAATTGGTATATTTTCAGATAGTCATGTGACCGATCCCATTGGGGTGACTCATCTGGGGTCTGACAATCTGACTTGAGACTTCAATTGACTCAAGAACTAAAGACTACTGACCATGCAGCGAGAAGAGAGTTCGTTGAATGGATTTTGGAACAATAACAAGTGGATGCTGATTTTTCCAAAAAAATTATCTTCAGTGATGAAGCTTATTTTCATCTTGATGGCTTCGTTAATCGTCAAAATTGTCGCATTTGGAGTTCAGAAAACCCACGAGAAAGTAATTGAAAGCAGCAAATGCATCCACAACGGGTGCGCTGTCCCTCGGGTGTGGCTGTGGATTCGATGATCTTCCGGGCCGGAGCATTCACGTCCATTCGCTCTACAGCCCCAGACCCAGCCACCGCAGTCATTGGACCTTCACTGTTTTGGTTAGGTCGAGGTCGCCGTATAGTTCGTCGTTGTATCTCTTCCTCCATTCACCGTTTATGTAGACAGGACCAAGAATAACTCGAAGAATTTTCCTCTCAAAACATGAAAAAGTGACCTCATCCATGCCTCTGCACCATAAAGATGGACAGTGATGTTTAAGGTCTTATAGAGGGTCACTATAGTTGTTCGAGAGAGGGCTTTTCTACTCAGTTGCTATCTTAGCCTAAAGAAACAGCGATTGGCAAGAGTTATTCTTCGCTTAATCTAAGCGCTGGTGTCATTGTCTGAGTTCATAGCGGAGCCCAGGTAGACAAAGTCCTTTACCACCTCAAAGTTATATCTGTCTATAGTGACATTCTGTCCAAGACGTCCTTGTTGGTTGTCCTTTCTTGATGACAGCATATTTGTCTTGCATTCATTGACCGCCAAACCCATCTTCGCTGCCTCCGTCTCAATGCTCACGGAGTTCATCGACTGGCAACTAGAATTTATATATTTACTAGCAATGCCCGCGGCTCCGCCCGCCGGTTTCATTTCTTTTAAATAAAACTAAATTTATTCGACTTATCATTGTACGTTTGTCTATATTTTTTCCTCTTATTTAGCTAACAAAATATGTTAACGCAATGTTTTTGTGTAAACTATATCTACACGTTATTTTTTTAGTGGGAGCAAGTACATTTATAAACAAATTACCACTGCAGCTCACACGCGACCATGTAGAATAATATGGCTGTCGGAGGTAAACTTCCAAACATAACCCCTGTACCTCCGTTTCCCCTTCCTCAATCTTCTCCCTAAGTAACTTATACTGGAACCGAAAAATGTAGCCAGTACAATGTTGTAAGAAGTTTTAAAATAGCCAAATAGTTCCAGTGTTAGTCCCTACCACCGCTTTACCTATCCCTCCCCTGTCCCAACATATTCACCATGACAACGGTAAAAGAATTTTTAAAACCGGCCTAGTTGTTCGAGAGATACCCTTTAGCAACCCCCCCCCCCCCTTGTTTTTAGGCACTCCTCTACCACTACAATAAAACCTAAACGGGCATCAAATCTATAGATGGGAGAAATAAAATACATTGTACCAATCGTTTAAAAAAAACTAATAAAATATGGCTTACATTATACTAACACCCTCACGGGATAAACATCGAAAACAGGTTAATTGTATTTTTTGCGTTGTGCTATTACTTTATTGTAATATCTATTGTGATTAGAAATTAACCCACATGCAAAATTTCAAAGTCCTTAGTGTAGTCAATGGACATAATATTTCACATAAATGAAAACTCGTCACAGGTATGATTTGATTAATAACGCGATCATATCGTTATACTTTCCATAGCTGCAGATCTCAAATATGGGTGAGTTCATAATTGCAAACAATGTTGCCCAAACCATGCAACAAATATTCATGAACACATTTATGAACGCAAACGCAGCTGCATGAATGCGGTCATCATGCATTGACAAAAGTGAGTTCATAATTGCATATGTAAACAAAGTCATAAATGACAATTAAAAACCATTTTGTCAATGACAACTCGTACATCAAATAGTTTTAAGTAAGTTTTAGATACACCATCGCTCAACATGGCTGATAAAAAAATGATATTAAGACTCATTTTAAATCTCTTGGATGGCATAAACTTGGAAAGCATCCAAAAAAAAACTGGCGGAAAGAAAAATCCGCAAAAAAAAGAAGATATATTTGTTGTCTACTAAGAATTGGAGAGTGATGTCCAGACATATTCCAAAAAACAGGACCTTTTACAAAACAATTTATGAATTTCCCGATGATGTTTTTCGACATCATTTCCGTATGTACAGGTCAAAATTTAAGGTACCTTTTCAGTTAATTAAATATTTAATTTTTAAGTTTCAAAATTAATTCTATTAGGTTGTGGAGAATAAACTAAATCCATTTTGGAAAAAAGTAATTTCGGCCGGCCTAAAACGGGTTTGAGGCTAGCACTATACCTAACTATTTGGAAACTTGCCAATAACTGTTCGTTTAGGGAAATCAGTAATTTGTTTAATATTGCTAAAGGAGCAGCTTTCAAATATTTCATTGAAATAACGAAATTGCTTTTCAAGTTAAGAAAGAGACATATAAAATGGCCTGATTCAACCAATGAGCAAAAACAAATAATGGACAAATTCGCAAGCTTAAGAAATAATCCGTTTCCAAACGTTCTTGGATGTGTAGATGGTACACAAATTCCCATAATAGCACCCAAAATAGACCCCACGAGCTACTATAATCGTAAGGGTACATTTTCTATTAATATGCAGGTAGATGTCCTACATTTTATAAGTATACAAATTTTATACATATTAAATTCTTTGCTTTTTCCTAGGCTATATGTGACCATAGTCAAAAGTTTATTGACATATGTTTTGGCTATCCTGGTAGTTGTCACGATGCTTCTGTTTGGGAGCGCAGTTCAATTGGAAAAGCATTCAAGAACGGTTCCAAAAGAGTAATCCAGGATGGTCATATCTTAGGCGATTCTGCTTATCCATTGAATGGTTATCTTATGGTGCCATATCGGGACCACGGACATCTCACCACCACTCAAAAAAATTACAATTACATACACAGTTCAACGAGAGTTTGTATAGAACAATCTTTTGGAAGATTAAAATCTATGTTTCGAATTCTGAAATTGATTGACATCAAAAATTTGGTTTACGCAAAATACATAACATTTGCTTGTGTTGTTCTTCACAATGTCATCATAGAACAGGAGAAGGATCTTGAACCTCACTCGGCTGTTCAGTTTGGAAGGAACATCAACAAGTTCATGCTGCTAATGAAGCTAAAGAGAAGAGAAATCGAATCGCAATGTTGTTTTCGTCTTAATAAGTCAGTAGCTTACCTTTCGATGTTCAAACCTGAAATGCAAAGCAATAAAATATGAGTTACTTTTGACAATTTGGTATTTTAATGATATGCACATTTTATTTTATTTCATTATTTGTACTATTACGTATATTACAGCTCATTTAGTACAATTTAAGAAGGATTAAAACATAAAAAAAAATCACTTAATGGGTAATAAATCACAAACTAAAAATCACAATCCATTTTTTGAAGAAACTGGCAGCTCAATTAGACATTTTTTCCAAAGCATCTTTTAGAGATAAGAGAACCTCTAAACGCTGTTTCTCAACCTTAATTTTTTCGCGTTCAGCTTCCTTTTCCAAAAATGTCATTATATCGCTGTTCGACATTTTGGATTTTTTTTTATTTTCTTCGTAGGAGTCTCTTGCACGTCCTCACCGTCGTTGTCACTTTCATCACTCTGTCCAAAGACTTCTGCCACAAGCTCGTCTGGTGGTTCGATGTTATGACGAGTTCCATAAACCCGGTCAAATTCGTCAAAATAATCCCACGAAGAGACGTCCCTCCCGCTCTGTTTGTTTCTCTTCTTAATTCGCTGATAGGAAACCTTTAAATTTTGAAATTTGCAGGACAATTTCATTCTTGTCATACGGAAATAATGGAAAAAGCGTCTTTATCTCCGATAAAAGTTTTCCCCAGAGCACCGACTTCTTCCTTCGCCCAGATATAAATTCGGCTTCCATTGCAAGTCGAAATGATACAAGCAATTTTGTATCCTCATCCGACCAGATTTTTTGCTCTTGTGTATTCCTATATAAGAAAAATGATTCATTAATGTTTTAAATGCGAAATAAATAGTTATTTATACATATATCTGAGTGAAAAATTAAATAATTAGCAAAAAAATTACTTACTCGTTCTCTCCCGCCATTTCTCTGAGCTCGGCAACAAAACAAAAACACATGCACAATTGACAGCATGCTGACTGTCAATTTTCTTTTATGAACGCAGGTGCTACCAAACTCCTGCAATGATAATGCAGTACTTTTACAATAATGAACGCGGAATTTGCAGGCATGCAGCATTTTTACATTTATGAACTCACACTATGTTATGTAGATTATGTACAGTTGTGCATATATCTACATACCTACGCATCACAAACTCCTTATAGCTACGTAGTTTGTTTTATGCATATCCATTCCCTACATCAAATTCAACTACGCATTTTATGAGCATTTACAATTATGCATTCTGATTGCCCGTCGTGAGAGTAATCATTCTATTTTTAGAACGCAAATCAAAACTACCCTTCCTAAGCACAACTCCAATCGATAAAGCGATTTTCTCGCACTTGGCCAAATAAGATCTAATTTCAATTTATTATATCTCAACCTCTGGATGGAGCAGAAAGATGAATGTTAGCTCAAAATACTCGGTAAAGTATTGCCTAACAATTAAAAGCATATCTTGATTTGACATAAATCCATTTATGAGTGTAATGGGAAATTGAGGTAGTAAAGTCGAAATAGAAAAGTTGGTTTGAAAAGTTTTTCAACCCTTATAGGACGAATTTTGAAAAACTATGAATGAGGCATGTAATTATTTTGACTTATCTATCAACACACAAACTTTCAAGTTCATACGACTAACGGTTGGTGAGGCCCCCCCTATTCCCCGCGACTCCTTTACTCCAGAGCAATTCTCACCCACCCTACGGACTAAGTTGGCCGCACATCTATAAATCAGAAAAAAAATCATGAAAATCGGACAAATGGTTCTCGAGTTATGAAGAAACGAACAGACGGACGTTGCATTTTATAAGTAGTATGGATATGGATGGATGGATATGGATTTATAAAACCCAATTTTATAATATCAATGTTCTTCTTCTATACAGTCAAAGGATTCACGAGGACGTGAAAAATGGTAGCAATGCCGAACTGTAAGCAATTTACTTTGAGAAAGATACTTGACGAAAGGGGAATTTGATATAATCAAGTAGGATCAAACCGGAAATAATGAAAAATTAAGAATAAAAGGGCATTCGAGAAAATAGAATCAAGGAATACGAAGCTGAATTTATTAAAGAAAATAAAACTACCTAAATTAAAAGGAGATTCGTCTTTTATGCCTTTTTTTAATGTCGATAATTACGGTGATCAATTAATATGATATAATTTCGACTTTTGACAAATTTTTATTTTCTATCAATTTATTTTACAAACTAATTTGTATACAGTAAAATTTTGTAAAGTTCTGAAATATTTTGAAATGATTTGGATGCCTAAAATGATCAATGGATTTATGCCGTTGCCCACATTGTTCGATGGCGCATAGGTACGTAACATTTTTGTTGGTATAGTTTTCACTACATTTAAGGCACACGTTTTCTTACACATTATTATCTAATTTTCGTAGTTTCCAGAATATATCTACAGGTAGACAGTTAAAACACTGTGATTTTTTTTTCTGGCGGAAATAAAGCTTATCGCTGACGTCCACGCTTGTACTCAAAACTATGAAACCACTAAAACTAACAAGATAACCCTAATCAGGCACTTAAACCGTCTGCTATCGATCGTCAATCTTGCAAGTTTTTTACTATAAAACTCACCGTAATGCCGTGGTTATAGCACGTTCAATTTTCTAACACTGACCATGAAAGTTCTCGTTGTTTTGTTCTTGGCCATTGCTTCGGCATGCGCATTCTCCGTGGAGCCACAGGAGTTCCGCGATATAGAGCCAGTGATTCCTGGTTTCAACCCAGATACACGTATTACCAATGGCAAACCAGCTGCCATCGCTAATTTCCCATACCAGGTCGGTTTGAGTGTTGGTGGAGCTTGGTGCGGTGGATCATTGATCTCCAACACATGGGTCCTTACCGCTGCTCACTGCGTCGATGGGTAAGTTCGTACAAAGTTAGATGTTCTTTATGAATTAAATGATCAACAATTTTGTACAGTGTCGCTACTGGCAACATCAAGGTATTCATGGGAAGCGCTAGCAGACAAGGAGGTACCAGCCGGGTCGCCAAGTCCAAAATCATTCACTCTGGATGGAACTCAAGGACTTTGCTGAACGATATTGCTGTGCTAAAGATCGATGCCGTCAGCTACACCAGCAACATTAAGAATGCTATTTTGCCAGCTATCGGTTCATATTCCAGCTACGATGGAAACGCAGTCATCGCCTCAGGATGGGGAAAAACTAGTGACAGTAAGTTTTGAATTCAAATATCCTCGTTCTAAACATTTTTTAATGTATATACCTTCAAAATAATAGACAGCGGCGTTGCCAGCACCCTCCAATACGCCGAACTGAAGGTCATTTCGAACTCGGTCTGCTCCAATACTTATGGTTCAACCATCAAGGCATCCAACATTTGTGTCGCTACTCCCAGTGGAACCTCCACCTGCAACGGTGACTCTGGTGGCCCACTTGTCCTCAAGAGCAACAAGGTCCAGATTGGTCTTACCTCATTCGGTTCATCTGCCGGTTGTACCAAGGGATATCCAGCTGCCTTCACCCGTATTACCAGCTACAGGCAATGGATCAAGGACAACACTGGCGTGTAAGCACATCGTTGAGTGCAAACATTGACTTTGTTCTTAAAATGAATAAAGTTTTAATTCGTTCGTAAAGTTTTTTTGTTTTTTGTTCATTCATAAAGTAGTAATGGGAAAGATATTGTTTTCATACAAAATTTCAAACTCGAGATGGTAATTATATCTGACATTACGGGTGATAAGGGGACTCAAAAAGGGGTATGACCTGATGCCAACAAGAGCCTAAAAAGTTGAATGGATTTGTTTCAAAAATCGTGTTTATAGTTTCGGGGTTTTTAGTACAGGAGCGCCAGATAGCTCATAATCTCTCCAGAACTTGGGTACTTCGGAGATACATCTTTATGAATTATTCAGAGTATTAGCTGAGCATTATTCGAACGCTGTTGAAGCCGGTACTGTGCAAATGAGTATTAAACGTTTTTATGTTCTTCCGAACCTCAAAACTTTTAACGATATTCTAGGATCTAGGGCTCACTCCAGAGCAAGATATCTACTCCTACTCCCAAATGCGCGGCGGATCGCTTTTCATGGCGGATTGTGACGGAAAATAGCTGTCAAACTTTTGGGAAAATTCGAAGTCTAATTGAAAAAAACTGGAAAGTAAAATTCGCATTTGAGAATAAGCAAAAGCGAAGACGATCGAAATCGAAGAAATATTTCAATATAGAAATAAAGAAATTCGCACCTGTTGCGGAGATTCGTATAGGATCGTGTGGGGTGTAGAAAACGACCATATCCCTGATCATGACATCAGCGTACGATGTATTGCAATTTTTCTTCGAGCTTACGAAAGAACAGTCTCTCGCCAGGCCTCTTAGATCTGCAATCCATTCGGCGTATGTTTGGTTTGAAAGCATTTTTTGCTTCAGAAATTTGCACCTCAATGCGAGTACATGCATTTTCTGATTGGAAGTGCTTTGTTAGTTTCGCAGAAAAGTCTTTGAAAGTGTGGATACTTACATCCTCGGTTCCCAGCAACTTCGTGAGCAGATCGTTGATGCGGTTTCCGCAGGTTGAAAGGAAGTGTGCCTTTCGACAATTGTCATCTTTCAAGGAAAAGCGTTGGTGCAATTGGAAAAGGTAACTGTCCTAAGTCTCCCCCTATATCTCAAACGGGTGGAATTGTGGAATTGTTGTGTTCTGTTCTTGAGATTGTGGTGCCGATGAATATTCCTTAAAAAAGTCTTTCCATGGTGGCTGTATTGGACCGCATCAAACTTTTTATTCAATATTGCTTGCTTGCTTGATTTTTATTCATATCACCCAATATCTCTGTTTTCATGAAAATCAATCAATTCATTCACATTGCGCCTGGGTCCATTTTTACTTCCTCGTCGAACGGGAGCAATTTATGTTAAATATCGGAAAAGCAAAATCTATGAATTGATTGATTTTCATGAAAACAGAGATATTGGGTCATATGAATAAAAATGAGCATGTAGTTTATACTCGAAAATTTGGTGCAAATACTCCATGTGATATGAATAAAAACCAGGAGCAGATGCTCCGCTAGAGTAGGTACACTTATTTACAATTTTTTGTGAGTATATTCTCGCTTTTGATATGAATAAAACATTGTTCGTCCGTTTGTGCAGGATGATAATGGAGAATGCACGCTGCTCCATCAAGGTCGGTAAAGAACTCACCGAGACCTTTGATATCAAAAAAGGATTTATACAAGGCGATGCGCTGTCATGCGACTTCTTCAACATCGTTCTTGAAAGAATAGTGCAAAACTCAAACGCTAACACCAGAGGTAATATCTTTCAACAGTCCGTCCACCTATTCGCCTACGCCGACGACGTCGATTCCAATATAAGATAAAGAAATTCGCACCCAATCTTGTTACTGAGAGTAACAACGAATTCAACAACTTTAAAAACAAGGAAACTAGGGGGTTATTCTCAAATGCGCGGCGGATCGGAAGCGATACTTCGATTTCGACCGTCTTCGCTTTTGCTTTTTCTCAAATGCGAATTTTTCCAGTTTTTTTCAATTAGACTTCCAATTTTCCCAAAAGTTTGACAGCTATTTTCCGTCACAATCCGCCATGAAAAGCGGTCCGCCGCGCATTTGGGAATAAGCCCCAGTAGAAGTAGATATCTTCCTCTGGAGTGAGCCCTAGATCCTAGAATATCGTTAAAAGTTTTGAGGTTCGGAAGAACATAAAAACGTTTAATACTCATTTGTACAGTACCGGCTTCAACAGCGTTCGAATAATGCTCAGCTAATACTCTGAACTAAAAAAGATAATTCATAAAGATGTATCTCCGAAGTACCCAAGTTCTGGAGAGGTTATGAGCTATCTGGCGCTCCTGTACTAAAAACCCCGAAACTGTAAACACGAAATTGGAAACAAATCCATTCAGCTGTTTAGGCTCTTGTTGGCCTCAGGTCATACCCCTTTTTGAGTCGCTTTATCAGATATAATTACCATCTTGAGTTTGAAATTTTGTATGAAAACAATATCTTTTCCTTTACTACTTTATGAATGAACAAAAAACAAAAAAACTTTACGAACGAATTAAAACTTTATTTATTCAAAGAACAAAGTCAATGTTTGCACTCAACGATGTGCTTACACGCCAGTGTTGTCCTTGATCCATTGCCTGTAGCTGGTAATACGGGTGAAGGCAGCTGGGTATCCCTTGGTACAACCGGCAGATGAACCGAATGAGGTAAGACCAATCTGGACCTTGTTGCTCTTGAGGACAAGTGGGCCACCAGAGTCACCGTTGCAGGTGGAGGTTCCACTGGGAGTAGCGACACAAATGTTGGATGCCTTGATGGTTGAACCATAAGTATTGGAGCAGACCGAGTTCGAGATGACCTTCAGTTCGGCGTATTGGAGGGTGCTGGCAACGCCGCTGTCTATTATTTTGAAGGTATGTACATTAAAAAAATGCTTCGAACGAGGATATTTGAATTCAAAACTTACTGTCACTAGTTTTTCCCCATCCTGAGGCGATGACTGCGTTTCCATCGTAGCTGGAATATGAACCGATAGCTGGCAAAATAGCATTCTTAATGTTGCTGGTGTAGCTGACGGCATCGATCTTTAGCACAGCAATATCGTTCAGCAAAGTCCTTGAGTTCCATCCAGAGTGAATGATTTTGGACTTGGCGACCCGGCTGGTACCTCCTTGTCTGCTAGCGCTTCCCATGAATACCTTGATGTTGCCAGTAGCGACACTGTACAAAATTGTTGATCATTTAATTCATAAAGAACATCTAACTTTGTACGAACTTACCCATCGACGCAGTGAGCAGCGGTAAGGACCCATGTGTTGGAGATCAATGATCCACCGCACCAAGCTCCACCAACACTCAAACCGACCTGGTATGGGAAATTAGCGATGGCAGCTGGTTTGCCATTGGTAATACGTGTATCTGGGTTGAAACCAGGAATCACTGGCTCTATATCGCGGAACTCCTGTGGCTCCACGGAGAATGCGCATGCCGAAGCAATGGCCAAGAACAAAACAACGAGAACTTTCATGGTCAGTGTTAGAAAATTGAACGTGCTATAACCACGGCATTACGGTGAGTTTTATAGTAAAAAACTTGCAAGATTGACGATCGATAGCAGACGGTTTAAGTGCATGATTAGGGTTATCTTGTTAGTTTTAGCTTAATTAAAGTGGTTTCATAGTTTTGAGTACAAGCGTGGACGTCAGCGATAAAAAATCACAGTGTTCTAACTTTCTATCTGTAGATAGCTATATTCTGGAAACTACGAAAATTAGATAATAATGTGTAAGAACACGTGTGCCTGGCAGTGAAATCTATACCAACAAATGTTACGTATACGCCACAGAACAACGTTCAGAAAATTTGTGGGCAACGGAATAAATCCATTGATAATTTTAGGCATCTAAATCATTTAAAAATACTTCCGAACTTTACAAAATTATATTGTATACAAATTAGTTTGTAAAATAAATTGATAGAAAATAAAAACAATTTGTCAAAAGTCGAAATTATATCATACCATCCATAATCGCGGCTCAATTCCCTACATCAAATTCAACTACGACATACATGATGAGTAGGTACGAACAATGTGCATTCTGAATGCCCGTCGTGCGAGTATAATAATATTCAATTTTTGGAACGCAATATAAAACTATCCCTAAGCAGAACTACAGTCGGGAAAACAATTTTTTTCTCACTTGGCCAAATAAGATCGATTTTTAATTTATTATATCTCACCCTTTGGATGGAGGAGAAAGATGAATGTTAGCTTAAAATAATCGGTGAAGTATTGCCTGATAATAAAAAGCATTTCCTGAATTGATTTACATAGATTTATGTGTATAATGGCAAACTGAGCGTAGCGAGTTCGAAATAGAAAAGTTTGCACCTCCTTTTTTCAGTTCTTATGGGACGAATTTTGAAAAACGTAATATTAGGTAATAATTTTGACTTATCAATCAAAATACAAATTTTCAAATTCATACGGTTAACGGTTCGTAAGACCCCTGTTACTCCCCGCGACCCCTTTACTCCTGAACAATTCTCACCTACCCTACGGCCTAATTTGGCCACACATCTATAAATCAGAAAAAAAAATCATGAAAATCGGACAAATGGATCTTGATAGAGATGAGCTAAGTTGATATTTTGCATTGCGATTTCTCATTGCGAATGCGATTTCGAAATGGAGTCATATTATAGACTGTGTGCAATAGGTTAGGTACTTAATATGTATTTTATTTCATACATAGTGCGCATTTTTTTTTATAATTCACACGCGCTAAAGAGTTTATGACTACTCTTATGGTGTAGTGTGATTTACACAGCGCGGGCGTTAAGGAAAATGGGATAGAGAAGATAGGAGATTCCGATGCACATTGGTTTTAAATGTCTGTAAATTATACTGAGGAGGAAAGACAGAGCCGGGCAAGGCATTCCACATTCGTGTTGTACGGCTTATGAAAGAATCTCTATATTTCAAAGTACGGCCGAAGATAGGCTGGATGGTAAACTGATGGGCATTCCTAGCAAGGCGAGTATTGCGGTTGAATTTCTGAAGGGGCGGAATGCAGCTGGCAATTTCGTTTGAGCACTGTTTGTTAAAAAAGCGATAAAACAGCATTGGCCTTCTATAAATGATAACATATGTCTACTCTTCAATATGTATGACGGAATCATGGAGAAACTTATTTCTTTAAATTCTTTGTAGGTAAATGATCAAAAATTTCGATCGGCATAAATTATCATCCATTCTGATGATAATTTTTCTTCGGCTGGCATCTTTGTTCTACATTTTTTTTTATTTTATATAAATTTATAGACACAAAAACGAGCTATATTTTTCTGTAACTAGTTATACAATGTATATTTGTATTTGAACTATCTAAAGCTACGATAACACGGCCATTTTTTCGAGTCATTTAAATGGCGGTCTGACGTAAAAATCCCGTCACAAAGCAGTCATTTAAATGTCGCTCTGTGTGATCGCCATTTTTGGCAGTGTCATTTAAATGACTAGGAAAATGGCGCACCAAATGACAAGAATTAAATGCCATTTAAATGGCGGAAAAAAATGGCCGTGTGATCGCTCTTCAATGACGCCTAGGACAATGGCATCCCAACGGAAAATTCTAAATGACAGTGTCCGTCATTTGATTTTGGGACACAAATGACGATGATAGTCATTTCGTGTGATCGCCATTTTCGTAGCTTAAATGTTGCTCTAATGCGATGTTTGTTTGTCTGAAGCATGGCTATGGAATAATCCTAAGAAGAAAGTTGAAGATTGGGAGTTGAAGAAACCAACCAACCCACCCACCACATCGGGGCGAAACGCATTGCTGGAGTCGAGGCCAACACAAATTTTGATGACAATCGTACATTCCAACGTTATTCATCTCATAAATATATTTATGATTGAAATTAAAATTAGTTTGATTAAAAAATAAAGTTTTGTTTTTCAATCAAACCCATGGTGTTGCTGAGGATGACTAATACCCGATTTCATTCTGCGAGCTTAAGTGTCGATCCAAGGATAAACTCAGGATTAACACAAATTTTGTTTTCACAGTGCAGGTTTAACGATAAACTTCACTTAAATAGTGCCATAAGTTAAGCCACCGACTTCCGTGGCTTAAGTATCAATCCAGAGAATATATAGTTGCCAAGCGCAATAATAAAATATTTATCGCAAAATACTCTGAGAAAACCTAAATAATCAACAATATAATTGTGTTTGGCAATGATGTTCAAGAGAAATGCCAAATTATCTCTTCGTTATTGGCGGAAATACTCTCTAGCAATGAACATGCAACAACATCGACTGCTTCGCTTCCACGCACACTCGTAATTTTCGATGGCACACACATTCGCATACAGTCACCAGGTTTGTATATTCATGATAAATGGTTCACAATGACACTCATTTGGTGGTTTTACTAAATCAAGCTTAAATATGGACTGTGAAAACGAAAAATACTTAAGCGAAGTTTATGTTCAATCCTACACTAAACTAAGCCTAGGATTAAGCTGCCACTGTGAAATTGGGTATTAACGTATTTCATTTACGATGTTGAGATTGAAAATTCTAATCAGAGCAACATAATTTTTTTACAGAGATTTTAAAAACATCAATATGGAGCAGCTCTCTTTGGAAGTCTCCCATATCGACTGGTACAATTTCAGAAATTCCATTTCAACCGACTTCAAGGTTGATTTCTTAACAAACTTATTAAATTACTTATATGACAAGTATGTTCCGATTAAGAGAAGAATTTCTTCAAAAACACCAGTCCGTGGTTCACGATAACTATTATCAATTTAATCTGTGAAAGAAATTGTTTATATAGGGTATATAAAATAACAAGGGATCTCGGTGATTTTGAACATTATGCAGCTTGTAAAGGGTCCGCCATCTAACGTTTTTTTTTCCAACTAGTGCTTATTTTGCGAATGGTAACACTTAGCTCATGTCTGATTTGACAGATAATTAGTTTTATCCTTCCGCTGAACGAATATGGTTGTGTATACGCTTGAACAACGCTGGGAAATATTGCGACATTACTTTGAAAATCATGGTAATGTTGCAGAATGTGTGCGAAAATTGCGTACGGATTTTGGAAGAAGAGAAGCACCGTCAGCTCCGTATGTTCGTTATCTTGTGAAAAAAGTGAAAGAAACTGGCATCCTCATCGATAAGCCAAAGCGTGAAAAGCCAATAACAGTGCGTACACCCGAGAAAATTGCTGCTGTGGCAGAAAGTGTGCGTGAAGCGCCATCAACATCAATTTTCTTGGAAAATGAGCAAGGAGTGGCCGTTACAGTCAATGGCGATCGTTAACGGGCCATGTTGAACGAATTTTTGTTCACAAAAATTTATGAGGAGGATATTGGCAACATTTGGTTTCAACAGGACGGCGCTACGTGCCACACAGCCGAAGCTACACTCGATGTTTTGCGCCCTGTTTTTGAAGTTCGCATTATCAGCCGCAGAGCTGATGTCGTTTGGCCACCGCGGAGCTGCGATTTGACACCGTTGGACTATTATTTGTGGGGTGCCGTAAAAGATAAGTTTTACGCCGACATGCCAGAGACAATTGACGCTTTAACGGACAATATTCGTGAAGCCATTGGTGAAATACAGCTGCACACAATCGATAATGTGCTTAAAAATTGGTAGGCTACTGCATGGCCAGCCGTGGAATCCATTTGAATGAAATTATTTTCCATTATTAACCGGAAGGATTCTACTTTCAAATAAAAAAAGAAATTTGAGAAAATATTCAGCAGGTTTTTTTTATAGCATTTAAAAAAAAAAGTTATTTGGCGGACCCTTTAGAAACAAAGAGGTTAAAGGGATGCAAAAAAAAAACATACTATTTTAACCAACTAGAAACCAATTCAAGAAACTCCACTAACATTTTGTGGAATAATCTAAAAAGGCTGCGTGCAATTATTGGGAAATCAAGTTTTGAGTCCGGTGAAGATCTCGATTTCGCGAACAATCTGAATAATTTCTTCTCTTTGCCTGTTGACAATCCACGAGTGAACTTGGTTTCTTCCTCGAACATTCCTGACGGCAGTGTTGTTATATCGTGGGATTTATCCCTTTTTGTGGGATTTTCGATGTCCGAAAGGCCTTCCGTGGGATAAAGGGAAAAAGCACCAAAATCGTGGTAATTTCAGGAAACTGACAAAACAAGTGCTAGTGTAGAGCCATAAACTCATACATGTTCAGTTTCAGTTAACTCATCTTACTCTCCCTAACTTCACACTCCTCCATTTAACTCTTCTCCTTTGATGCTACTTCTTCTTGTTCTCTTCTTTTTAAACTACTCATTTTCCATTCTAACTCAACCACATTCTTATCCTCCCACTCATTACTTCTTTCTATCTATCCCTCTTTATACTTTTAGCATTAAGGAAAACATACTTAATTATTGTAAACTAGGCTAAGGATCAGTCTTTGTTAACAAGCCATCAAATAAAGACGTGTCAATGAATTACAAATTATTTATTCATATTTGAACTCGGTTTCACCACACTAGAATCAAATTTTTGGGAAATTTCATCAAAACTATTCCAATTCACAACAATTATCAGTACAAATAAAAAAATTCTAGTACAAAAACAATCTGATGGCAGCGCATGTAATTAGACCTCTAGGCTCTAGCGCCAGCGACAAAGTGACATTGGGATTGGAATAGAACCAGTTTGAATTTTTATTACTTTATCTTCATGAGCATCAAAAGTGAAGTAGGTATGTGAGGAGCTAGAAAAAGGATATTTCACAATTATGTGCTGTAGATCTAGTGCAAATGCTGAAATGTCAGTTTTTGTATATGAAGTGCGGCATGCCGCTAGTCATCTATGTAGCGATCAATGCAACGCGGCCATTTTTTTAAACATAATAAATATGAATTAAACTATTTTTTTTTGTCATTTTATTTTATCGTGGGATTTTGGTGGGAATTTGAGTTCGGTAAAAAAGGGAAAAAAGGAAGAAATGACAACGTTTCGTGGGAAAAATGAAGAGAGAGTCCTAACAACACTGCCTGACGGATCCTTTTCATTTAATTGTGAGTCACTTGAAGAATGTTTTGGCTCTCTTATTTAAGTTAAATCGAATGCAATTGCCCTGGGTGATGTTTCGCCCAAATTTTTTCGATTGTTGTTGCCTGCAATCCTTCCCAGCATTGACAATATTTACAACGACCGAGCTCTTGAAAAATTGCGAAAGTAATTCTTCTTCAAAAGAAGGCGGGATGTAATGATGTATCGAATTATCGACCGATTAGTATTTTGCCATTTCTTTCTAAGGGCTTGGAAAAACTGATCTTCTATCACCTCTATAATCTGGCTTTCGAAAAAAACACAGCTGCGTCTCTGCTATTTTAAAGGTACAGGACGACATTCGGATTGCAATGAATGCGGACAAAGTATCGATTTTAAGTCTGCTTGATTTTTCTAATGCTTTTGGTTCCGTGAACCACTCAATATTGCTGCATAAATTGAAGCATCAATTTGATTTTTCCTCTTGGGCTCTCAAACTGATTAAAAGTTTTTTGACTAACCAAAGACAAGCTGTTTCCATTGGCTCTTTGGTCTCTGACTTCGCGGACCTTAAAATGGGTATCCCTCAAGGGTCATTGTTAGGGCCTCTAATTTTTAGCATATTCATTAATGATGTCGTTACTGCTATTAATTATTCATGCTTCCATCTTTATGCTGATGATTTGCAAATTAATTTATCTTTTCCATTGGAACTGCTGGAAAACGTAGTCTGTAACATAAATGAAGATTTAAACAGCATATATGAGTGGACAGTTTTAAATGATTTAGTTTTGAATCCCGCTAAGTCGCAAAGTATAATTATTTACAAAAATAGTTTTAGATGAATCCTACTTTCCTGAATTAGTTTCAAATGGCCACATTATCTCGTACAGTTCCACTGTAAATAATTTAGGCTTCATTTTCAACAAAACTCTTTCTTGGAACGATCATGTTAAAAAAGTAATAGGTAGCATCTGTGGAGGACTAAGGCGATTGTGGAGAGTTTCGTTCTACGTTCCGTAGGCAACCAGATTAATGCTGGTTAAAACTTTATTGGCTCCTATTATAACATATGGTTCTCCTTTATATTGTGGGATGGACTCAATAAGCAAACAAAAGTTAAATGTTGCTTTTAACTCCTGTGTTCGTTAAGTATATTCTTTAAGAAAGTTTGACCATGTATCGCATTTGACCAATTGCATTTTCGGTGTACCATTGATGTCCCATTTTGTTATTAAAATTTGTAAATTCTTGCTTAAATTGATACATTTTCAAAGGCCGCATATTTATACGATAAACTTGAATTTTCAACTTCTACGCATACAATCAACATCAATATTCCTAGAAGCTCAACATTGCAGACTTGCAGATCTTTCTTTGCGATAGATGCCAGAATCTGGAACAGTTTACCTGCTAGATTTAAATCTACAAACAATATAAAAATTTTTATCCGCTCGATTACAGAACATCTCCAGAACCCAGACGTAACCTTGCTTTTTCACTCTTTATTTTATTCAATAATTCACTTCACTTTTGTTTTTTTATAATTTATATTTATTTTTCTTATAATTATATAATAATGTATATAATTTTCTTAATTATGTTTCTTAAGAATTCGATTTTTTTCTTTCATCATTATATCTCTTAATTCTAAATGTATATTTTTAAAGCCATGAATGAGATTTTATCTCAAGGCTTTTGCTAACTAATAAAATGAAATGAAGTGAAATGAAAAATTAGTACTTCTTAAGCAAAACATCGTTCTAACCAACCTTGGATTTACCCTTAGGCTGGTAAGGTTTGGTAATCCATAGATCATGTCGTTGGTAACACTGCAGATAGAAGAGCGAATGAAGAATCCGTGGGTTACAAAAATCGAGGGTGTTAAAAAGGAAATAAGTTCTCTTATATTTTATGTTTTGTCAGTTTCAAATTCATTTAAATCAGTGATAAATAGTTTTTCTTTTTATTGTAATGCTCCGTGGTACATATTTTTGGGTTTTCCAGGAATCGTATTGCGTACAAAGTATTCTTGTCTATCAGGACAATGCATAGCTATCAATGTTTCAAATTTTACAAATTTTAGCTCCCATGACTGACGACAAATACCGCCACACCTCACCTAAAATTTGAGCTCAATCGTTTCGGTGGTTTTCGAAATATACGATTTTGAATGTTTTTTTTGATTGGGCAGTGCCACGCCCCTTTGTCCAATTTTGACAAATCTTCGCAAGAATAGTCCTGGCTGATACCTAAGAATGTGTGTAAATTGGAACGCAATCGATTCGGTGGTGTTCGAGACATACGATTTTGAATGTACTTTTTGTATGGGAGGTGCCACGCCCCTATAACTCATGAACGAATACACCTATAAAGACCGTATATACTTACAAACCATGGTATTAACGTCACCTTTCATGGGAAATTTCCAGAATCAAAATCGGTTCACGCATTACAGAGAACATTGGCGACAAACACAATACAACTTATTTTTATATAATGTGTGCAGGTCTGGCCAGACCTTATATGGTTGACGGGAAAGTATAAAAAGCTATAATTGACAGAAGGGTTAAAACAAAACTTCACCAAATTCGTATAAATATTTGAATACAGATTAATGTCTTAGGCATTCATAATAATACCTATACATTTTTACATAGTTTGCTGTTCGTTGCTTGCAGTTTTCGTTTGGTTTTTTTTATAAATTGACATAAACTATGCGACTATGCGCCTATGTGTGTAACTTCTGCCGCAATGTGCTGGATCTACCCCAATTTCTGAATATATTTTTTTGTATCTATCACTGTACCCCGAAATGCTACAGTTCGCATTTCGTTCGCTTCGAATTCCCCGGAAGAAGATTGCGTTCGCCGGCGAGTTCATCAGAGAATCCCAAGCGACACCTCACATATATGTACATATCGTGTGAAATGCTTGGCTTAGGTGCGAATGTCAATCTAGGAATCGTCAGGGAATAAAATTAGAAGAAAATGCGAACATCTATAAAAAGTTTCTGTGAATTCGAAAACGGTTTGCAAATTTACGGGGATCCATTGGTGGTAAAGAAGAATATGTGAGATATTCGTCACTAGTTTATACACTGCTGAACTCTTTGTGTTATCTTGGGTCAAGATGTCTACACCAAAGTAATCCTTTTCTTAAATTCTTAGCAAATTATATTCACATTGGAAATAGGCGCTAACTGCAGAACCATTTTCCTTATATTACACCCACGAATCATTTCCCAAAGTATTGAGATTGATTCTTTTTATAAAAATGCTTGTATACATATTATGAAAACTTAAAATGAACTCAATAATAAAAATAAAACAAAACAATTTTGTGGATTTCGGGAACTATTTTTTTTTAATTCCAACGCTCAAAAAAAAAAAATTTGGTATTTCTGAACGACGTGTCGTTGTCCAGCAATGTGAATTCGAACTTGTGTCAATATCAATAATGTTTGATCTTCAGTCGCATCGTTGGTTTCTATTAAATGATTGTTTGAATCAATAAATTCTTCTTCGTTTAAATATTTTGCGAAGTTATGCAATATGAAACAAACGATTATTAAATTCGGAATTGTTTCTAGCTTCACCCGAATTTTACACTGTAAAATAGGAAAACGTTTCTTTTATTGTTCGAAACACCTTTCTATCACTAGTCTTTCCATTGTCAAAACAGAATTAAAATGACGTTCAGCATCAGTAGTAATTTGTTTAAATGGTGTCATTAACCAAGGAGTAATCCCATATCCTTCGTCGCCTAACAATATTGCTGATGAGTTATTATTCATGTGATTAAATAAGAAGGATTTTTTTTTTAAATACGGGAGTCGTGAACGGATCCAGCCAACAAACTTCAATACTGGTGAATTTTTCGTCTGCGTTGCACGTAGCTTGCACATTTATTGAAAAGAATCCTTTGCGATTGACGTACTTATCATGGTGATTTGACGGGGTTGGGTACGAAAACCCCAAAATTAAAATCCCAAAACTGAAATCTCCAAGTCAATATCCCCAAACCCAAAATCCCCAAATCCACAAAACCAAAATACCCAAATAGATTTCGAGTGTATTCACAATGCATTAACAGTAAAATAGGTATGGGGGGCATGCTGCCCCCCCCCGCAACCCCCCTGCTTGGGGTCACTGTTGGATTTGGAGTAGGCGCATGATTAGATCGACAATTTCTTTAAATATTTTGAATTAACATTTTGGGGATTTTGCATTTGGGGATTTTGTACTTGGGGATAGTCAATTCGGATATTTTTCAAAAGGTGTGGATTTTGGGGTTTGGGGATTTTGCACTTGGGTATTATGTAGGTATCCCTTAATTACCATGTCGAGTTTGAAATTTTGTATGAAAACAGTATCTTTCTCTTTGCTACTTTATAAATGAACAAAAAAAAAAAAACTTTACGAACAGATTAAAACTTTATTCATTCAAAGAACAAAATCAATATCTACACTCAACGATATGCGCTTAGACGCCAGTGTTGTCCTTGATCCATTGCCTGTAGCTGCTAATACGGATGAAGGCAACTGGATATCCACTGGTACAACTAAGTTTTGAAGCGAATGAGGCAAAACCAATCTGGACCTTGTTGCTCTTGAGGACAAGTGGGCCACCAGAGTCACCATTACAGGGGGAGGTACCACCGGGAGTAGCGATACAAATGTTGGATGCCGTGGTCATTGGACCAAAAGCATTGAAGCAGACCGAGTTAGGGATGACTTTCAGTTCGGCATATTGGAGGGAGTTGGCATTGTCCCAGTTTACTATTTTGGAGGTATTAGATTAAAAATGCTTCCAAAGAGGATAATTTAATTCAAAACTTACGGTCAGTAGTTCTTCCCCATCCTGAGGCGATGACTGTGTTTCCACTGTAGTTGGAATATGAACCGATAGGTGGCAAAATAGCTTTCTTAATGTTTCTATTATAGCTGACAGGATCGATCTTCAGCACAGCAATATCGTTTAGCAAAGTCGTTGAGTTAAATCCAGAGTGAATAATTTTGTACTTGGCGACCCGGCTAGTGCCTCCTTGTCTTATAGCGCTTCCCATGTAGGCCGTGATGTAGCACGTAGGGACACTGTAAAAAATGTTTGATAATTTAATTCATTGAGAACATTCAACTTAACGAACTTACCCATCGACGCAATGAGCAGCCGTAAGGACCCATGTGTTGGAGATCAACGATCCACCGCACCAACCCCCATCAACTTTCAAACCGACTTGATATGGGAAATTAGCGATGGCACCTGGTTTGCCATTGGTAATACGTGCATCTGGGTTGAAACCAGGAATCACCGGCTCTATATCGCGGTACTCCCGTGGCTCCACGGAGAATGCGCATGCCGAAGCAATTGTCAAGAACAGGACTAAGAGAACTTTCATGGTCAGTGTTAGAAAATTGAACGTGCTATTACCATGGCATTGCGGTGGGTTTTATAGTGGAAATCTTACAAGATTGACGATCGGTAGCTGACAGTTTAAGTGCCTCTTAGTTTTCTTGTTAGTTTTAATTAATTAAATTAAAAGTTATAAAAGTTTTATTTATTTATTAATTAGTTAATTGATTTCACAGTTTTGAGTACAAGCATGGACAGCGATAAGGTGCATTTCCGCCAGAAAAAAAAAATCACAGTGTTCTAATTGTAGATATATTCTCGAAACTTCGCCGCGTGAACGTCGGCGGGCGGGTTCTAACGGAACGAGCTCTACGGCAAGCGTGAGCGTCGGAGTACGGGTTGAGATTGCGTGCTCTACGGCAAAGCGTGAGCGTCGGAGTACGGGTCGAGATTGCGCGCTCTACGGCAAAGCGTGAGCGTCTAACAAGGGGGGGGGGGGGGGCGCTGGCTATTAGGTTACTTCCTCTGGCGGAGCAGGGTTGTCAGATGTGGCGATTTATCGCCAAACAGGCGATTTGAAATTTAATTTGGCGACACGAAAAATGGTTTGGCGACACACCCCAAAAAAGGCGATATTTTTAGCCTTTTGCGATATAATTTTTTTTTACCAAAATCCTTATACCTATTTTTTCTTTTTTTATAATTTTCACTCAAATCTTACATCGGTGATGACTGTGACGAAATATTAAAGTTAGAATGAAAGAATGAAGACAACTTTAAGACTTGGAAATATATTGATTTAGGGTCGGATTTTGAAAGAATCGCGAAAACAGTGGTAGCACACAGAGCATGTGAATGAAGTTAAGGAGCACGAGCAAGTAAACGATTTAATTCTTGTTTTACTAAGAAAAATGCGAAAAAGATTGTCTGACTGCAACACACCGTTTGTTTCTTTGGGATATTTTTAGCCAGGCGTTTGCTTAAGCTAACTGCGAACCTGTTTTAAAAGTCTGTTTGTTAGCTTGATTCCACCCAAAAGCTTATAACTTACTGAGGCTCAGTGGGAAAAATTAATTACTGTCAATTGGTCAAATGAA
Organism: Cheilosia soror; assembly: GCA_949372485.1. Taxonomy (NCBI): domain Eukaryota; kingdom Metazoa; phylum Arthropoda; class Insecta; order Diptera; family Syrphidae; genus Cheilosia; species Cheilosia soror. The sequence goes on from OX443561.1 coordinate 36,370,971, forward strand.
TTTTATCTATCTAGAAAGTGTACCCGAAGAAGACGTTTTGAAGTTTTGGAACAAGGTGTACAAAATGACAATAGGACAGCCAGAGTTTCAGGAGCTTGGGGAATTTGCATTAAGTTTTTTTTTTACGTACAAATTACGAGTTGCATGCTTTTTTATCGTTATTGAATTTGGAGAGTTGGAAAGTTTGAAATTTGGCGATTTTTTGGCGTTTTATATTTTACGTTTGGCGACTACGGTTTTTAAAACCTGACAACCCTGTGGCGGAGTGTTCATCTTCAAAAATTCACTGATAATTGATCAGAATCAATTTAATGCAGTGAGAGTATTTGCCTGCACACACGATTGGTACCTTTTCTACTGACAAGATTCTCGCCGACTTCCATTTGTACCTGGCTACTAGTATATTTTCCAACAGAAACTCAGTGTGACTTCTAATAACGAAGTGAAAAACTGTATGATCGTTGTTGTTTTATATCAGCCCAGTATTATCGTGAATCTGATTGTTGTTTCGGTGGGCTGATGGTGTTCCCAAGTTGGAGTATGCAGTGGCGGCGTCGATTCTAGTTCTGGGGGAGGGGGGGGGGGTACAGTGGCGTCGGGACTATTTCTTTATTTGGGCGGTGGCGGGTGCAATATATATGGTGGACATGTAATGAAGGGGGTGTTTCATTACAGTGTAACAAAGACGTAAGTGTTCATTATGTCAGTGATAAAATATATTTTTAGGTTTTTTCGTTTCGTTTTCAGTGGAACAACTGAGCCTATTTTTTTAATATGTATATATTTTTTAAGTGAATTACTACACCAGAAAGTGTGTCAAATTTTCTTTATGTTATGAGATGACTAACTTTAATCATTTTAAGAATTGTGTTCCTTATTTTTTTTTTAATAAAAACGATTTAAGAAATTTCAAATGCGTTTTTTTAGAATTAACATTTTTGCACTTAGGTCGTTGTTAGGTCGTTACAAAATTTCCAACAAAATTTAATTTAACAAAATCAGCAACATAATTTATTTTTACAACATTGTCACCCTCTTTCTTCAGCATATAAACAATGCCCTTCCTGGACTGCATTGCAGTTGCAGTGTTCAATAAAATTGTCTTGTTTTTATATGTTAAGCATTCGTTTATAAACATCTTTTCCGATCTAGCTTGTGCGTTGAGTAAGTTGGTGTTCAGCTGCTCTCATTTTTCTCGCATTGCTTTCATGATTTCCTCCTTGCATTAGATGAGAGACAAAATTTACACGGAGAATATTTTTTGTCCTCGCTTAATTTCTTTCATGTAGCATTTTTGTCTATATCTCTTTGACATGCTGGCGGCATGCCTCAGCTAAACTTGCCGGATAATAGGGTGGTCCTTTGCCCTTCAAACCAAATACAGCAACCGAAGATAACCTGTACTTCGAAGATAACCTGTACTAGGTGAAGGTTTTATCAACTAAATTTTTGTAACGATTGACTTGATTTTGCTCTTTCCGTCCGTCCGAATGTTCATATTCATACCCACTTGCGAAATTATACTGTCTCTAAATTATTTCAGTTAGTTTTGTTTTGAGAAAAAAAATAAAATTATTTGTCATACAAACTTTAAAAAGCAAACGTTCATCAAAAAAATAAAAATTATAACCCCCTTCATTAAACGAATAACCATCCACCACGCATTAACTATTGACTTAAGGAAAAGCTATGTAAGGAAAGGTAAAGACCTTAATTTTGTTTTGGTTTATTGTAGTAGTTTTTTTTTGTTTATCTCATATCTGTGGATCGTAATGGTTTGGTTATCCAAATCAAAAAAAAAAATAAAAAATAAATCCCTTAAACAAATAAGAATAGATAAGGGGATCAAAAATGAAAAACAGGGAACAATAATAAAACCTCAAGCAGGAAGAAGGGAAAAATAAAAAGAAATTGACGACACAATACAATAATTTGTGCGCTTGAAGACAAAAAATAAAAAATATTGTCAGGGTTTACATTTTTAATTATTATTTTTGTTGTTATTTTCATTTTTATTTCTTTCAAGTTTGTGTTGTTATTGAGTGTTAATTTGTGTTCCGTATTTATTATTTAATTATTTCAATTCTTAGGGCCAGTTTCAAATGTTCCGGATAAAGTTTCGGATAGTTAGCCGACACATAACGCTTTCCACCAGATAAAAGTAGCTGATATTTTTTTTCTGTTTCATCGTCAAAGTCTCTGATAAACTATCCGGTAGAAAAATTTATCAGGCACTAATTGTTTGACAGGAATGGAAATGATGTTTTTTATCGTTTATCACATTTTTAAGTGAATTGTGTTGTTCTAGTTTGTTTAATTTAGCATGGATAAATTCATTCCTTCACTCATTTTCGATACCACGCTTATCCCTTAAGTGGGTCGCGGGTGTAGGTTGCGCAAGTCCAAGTGCACCGTCCATAGTCTCGATTCTAGGCCATCGACTGTAAATCATAAAGGGCAATCCCCATACGGGTAGGGGAGATATTATGGACTTGGTCTAACCATCTCATCCTGGGTCTACCTAGAGGACGTCTACCGATTGTACAGATTGCATAGCACGTCGCGTCGTAAGATCATGGTTGGGGACATGCGTTTTAAAATGACTAATCCACCGCTACGTCCGGAGCAGTAGCTGCTCGACATTGAGTCCCTCACGTATTCTGGTGTTTCCACCATCTCTACGGGTCACACCAGTAATACAACTGAGGAATCTCATTTCGGCAGCTTGTATCCAGGATCTTATTCTTTCGGTCATTACCCAAATAGGTAAGAGTTGGAACAAACTCCGAATTAACGACTGACAACTTGACAATTTAGCTTTGACACCAAGTTCAGTCCTCTTATAATAACAGAATAACCGGGCTGTTTCAAAATTGACCAACCTGACCAATCATACAGATAAACTTAGCATTGCTCTTGGTCCTTCCATCACTTGTGAGTATAAGTTAACATCAACACGAGCAACGGAAATGCTGACAAAGCGTCTGCCTCGATACAGCGAATTTCCACAGAAATTCATGTTGCAATTCAATTCAATACCTTAGGAATGCAAAGTACCGAGGTAAAATCGAATATAAAATTATTGATTGTAGTTAGTTAAGAAGTAAACTCAATAAAGGTCAGAGCAAACTGCTCTAGAAAAGATTTTTTTTATTAATTATTTCGGTGTAGTGATTAACTGGCGCCCATTGTGTGGCTTTCGAACTTACACGTTCAACATTAATTCGCAACTTCAGGAAAAGAGTTCCATCAGTAGTCCAATAACCAAGGATAAAAAGGAACAGAAAAGAGGTCCCCCAGTAGCCCGATAACCAAGGACAAAAAGGAGCAACTATAAAGCTGCAGCCGCCTGAATAGGAATAGAAGAACCACCAAAACAAAAAATATCGTTAATCAACACATGGAGCAACACTTCATACTATTATTGTAAGTCTAGCTCTAAGAAGTGAATCAATTTTTGAAATAATAAGAGAAATAATAAGAGTAAACAAGTGAAGTTAAATCCTAAAAGCACAACTTAAAAACCGTGTAAAGAAACCTATTGATTAATTAATTGATTTTATTTAACAAAACATTATTCAAACAAGTTTATTACATTAGAACTAAGATAACATCTGAAAAAATCGTTCCTCTTTCTTTGCCGTTATCTATTTCCATCCGTGCTCTTGCTTTTATTTCAAATTAGATACTTTGAAACGTTTCAGCCAATATGGCAAATCAAAATAACCTTATTAGGCCAGCACGCCTGGAACACGTCGCAGATCCACCTATCCCTGGCCCTGCTCCCCAACCTGCCCCCCAACTTGCTCAAGGTATTAATCCTAACGATTTAGTTCAACTAATCACCAGATTAGTAGCAGAAACGCTACAAATACAAGGAAGACAAATATTTAATTCGATAATGAATCCCGCGGCCGACATCAATAACGAAGTCGACCAACCCATCAACTTAGTTGATAATAATTTAGCCGACCTTGACAAAATACCAGACGTAGTTAAAAGTCTACGAGAATTCTCTGGGCAAGCTCATGAATTCAATTCATGGAAGAAGAGTGTTGAGAGAATAATCCAAATTTATGATCACGTTAGGGGTACTCCCAAGTACTATGGCATTTTGTCTGTAATTCGCAACAAAATCGTAGGACATGCCGACGTCGTGCTAGAGTCGTACAACACGCCTCTTAACTGGGAGAAAATCTCGAAATGCCTTACTCTTCACTATGCGGATAAAAGGGACTTAGGAACCCTTGAATATCAAATGACAACGCTAGTGCAAGGCAATAGCACGATTTCTGAATTCTATCAGATCGTCTATCACCACTTGTCATTAATCCTAAACAAACTGGGATCAATGGAAATGAGTCAAGATGCTATGAACAACATGACTCAATGCTACCGTGACAAGGCCCTCGATACCTTCGTCAGGGGTTTGAAAGGAGATCTGCCTCGCCTGCTTAGCATACGTGAACCAGCAGACCTTCCACAGGCCCTGCATTTGTGTTTGAAACTACAAAACGTAGACTTTCGCGCCCAGTACGCAAACAATTCCCACAGTTCTCCCAGATCGTCTCAACAAGCACCTCCAGTTCCCGCTAAAAGGAACAGTCCTCCAGGACCTGCACCAGCCCCAGCTCCTAGACACAATTTCTATCCCCACTTACTGCACAACCCTCGTGCTCCACAACAACCTCAACTCTATAGAGATGTCCAATACCAACCTAGGTACCAACAACAAAGAATACCACCAAATCAACGACCTCTCCCACCGAAACCAATGTCCATTGACTACTCCCTGAGGACTCAGAAAGTAGACTATCAAAATAGACCAAGGAATCAACAATTCATACAAAAACGACAACATTCGCAGCAAATACACCAACCACAAAAGATGCAGCGAATCCATCACACAGCTCAACTCGGTGACGAAGAAAAATCCATGGAAGACTACGAGACAGAAATTGCAGAGGAAGACCAAAATTATGACGAATCACTAGAAGAATACACTGAACAGAGTGGAGGAGAAAACTTTGACCAACACGAAGAACTGGATGACATCTATTTTTTAGACTAACGCCCTCTTCACTTCCTTATTTCGAACACATTTCTAGAAGTGGAGAGACCCTGAAGTTTCTTGTTGACACAGGTTCCAACAAGAATTACGTTCAACCACGTCACATAAAGAATCCCCTACTAAATGCTAAACCCTTCTACGCTCACTCCGTGGGGGGAAATATTAAAATAACCCATCATGCACTTATTCAACTTTTTGGCCCCCAAACTGACAAAATTACATTTTTTATTCTCCCTAGTCTTATTTCATTTGATGGTATCATAGGACATGACACACTAAAACATTTGAATGCTATCATTAACACAAGTAGAAACCATATGTCTATTCACCCTGGTTTCTCTCATCCAAGAATTTCCATTCCGCTCAAACAACATCAATCACAATTTGTCAATAACATAAATATTAGAACCGACCACATGACTAAAGAACAACATTCCGAACTTATTAAAATTATTCATAAATGCCCCAATCTCTTTTCGGAACCAAACGAAAAGTTAACCTATACCACCATGGTCAAAGGAGAAATTCGAACCACAACTCGAGACCCCGTGTACTCGAAATCATATCCTTACCCCATGGCACTTAAAAATGAAGTCGAAAAAGAAATACGGAAACTATTAGAAGACGGTATCATAAGACCATCAAGATCTCCCTACAATTCTCCTGTTTGGGTTGTCCCCAAAAAAATGGATGCTTCAGGAGAAAAGAAGTTTCGAATGGTAATTGATTACCGTAAGCTAAACGCTATAACTATCGCCGACAAGTATCCAATCCCTGAAATATACGAAATCCTTGCAAACCTTAGTAAAAATCAATGGTTTTCCATAGTGGACCTAAAAAGTGGTTTCCATCAGATCCCACTTAAGGATTCTGATATAGAAAAAACTGCCTTTTCGGTAAATAATGGCAAGTTCGAATTTACTCGTCTTCCATTTGGGCTAAAGAACGCCCCCTCCATTTTCCAGAGAACGCTAGATGACATTCTAAGAGACCTCATTGGAAAATGTTGCTATGTTTACATTGATGACATTGTCATCTTTGGGAAAGACGAAACCGAACATTTCTCAAATCTGGAAAAAGTATTTCACACCTTAGAAAAAGCAAATATGAAAATTCAGCTCGATAAATGCGAATTTTTCCAGAAAGAAGTAGAATTTTTAGGGTTTATTATTGGAAGATTCGGAATAAAAACCAATCCAAAAAAGGTACAAGCTATAGTTGATCGACCTATTCCTGAAAACCTAAAAGAACTTCGATCCTTTCTCGGAATGTCAGGGTATTACCGCCGCTTTATACGAGATTACTCAAAGTTGGCAAAACCACTGACATCCCTTTTAAGAGGGGAAGATGGACATGTGTCCGCAAATATGTCAAAGAAAAAACTTATTCAGTTGAATCAAGATGCCATCGAAGCATTCCACAAATTAAAAAACTCTCTCGCCTCCGAAGAAGTTATTCTTCAATATCCAGACTTTGACAAAAGCTTTCAATTAACAACTGACGCTTCCGACTACGCCATTGGAGCAGTCCTCTCACAGGATGATAAGCCAATCACATTTCTCTCCAGAACCTTAAGCAAAACAGAAGAAGGTTATGCCACGAACGAAAAAGAAATGCTGGCGATTATTTGGTCCCTCAATTCTTTGAGAAACTTCCTTTACGGATCCCGGAAAGTCAACATTTTCACAGACCACCAACCACTTACCTATGCTCTAAGTAACAAAAATACAAACTCCAAAATGAAAAGGTGGAAAGCCATATTGGAGGAGTATAATTATGAGCTAAAATATAAACCAGGTAAGGAAAATGTGGTTGCTGACTCTCTCTCGAGACCCCCAAAAACTGAAATACACTCAATGACCCCTACAGAACACAGTGCTGACAGTTCAGCGCAAAACCTAATTCCATCTGTAGAAATCCCTATAAACGTTTTTCGAAATCAACTTTTACTCAAGATAGGAAATGAAAATAGCTATCAAATCCAGAACCCCTTTGACAACTATACAAGACATATTCTGATACGCCAAGACTACTCAACAAACGACATCATTAACATTTTCAAGAGATACCTTAATCCAAATACTATTAACGGACTTCTAACAGACGAAATGACGATGGGACGAGTACAAGAAATTTATCCGTTACATTTTAAAGATTATCGTATTCGATTCACCCAAAAATTTGTTGAAGACATAACCGGCCAAATAGAGCAAGAAGAAAAAATTCTGAAGATACATCGAAGAGCACATCGTAACGCCGAAGAAAACAGGATTCAACTGTTGGAAAACTATTACTTCCCTAAAATGTCCTCAAAAATTAGAACACTAGTTAACCGATGCGTAACATGCAAGGAGAATAAATATGACAGGCATCCTAACAAACCACATTTGAATCACACACCGATCCCTAGCTATCCTGGTAACATCCTCCATATAGACATATTTTCTACGGAAAAATACCTCGTGTTGACCGCCGTCGATAAGTTCACGAAATTCGCACAGGCTAAAATAATATCATCCCGTTCAATCGAAGATATCAAGGAACCTTTACGTGATATCTTGTTCTACTTTTGTGTCCCCGAAGTCGTTGTTATAGACAACGAAAAGGCTCTTAACTCAGCCTCGATAACCTCAATGTTAGAAGATGACCTCCAAATCAAAATTTTCAAAACACCACCATACAAAAGTGAAGTGAACGGCCAAGTCGAACGCTTTCACTCCACCCTATCTGAGATTATGAGATGTCTCAAATCGGAAGGACCTTCACGGTCTTTCAAAGAACTGTTACAGCGAGCCGTTAACGAGTACAATTTTACTATCCATTCAACTACAGGTAAAAAGCCCATAGAACTTTACTATGGGCGAATACCCAGACTAAACCCGGAACAATTTGAAAAGACACGTTTAATTAACATCGAGAAAATTAAAGCAAAACAGGAAAAAGATATTAAATATCATAATAAAAAAAGAAAACCGCAGAAGGACTATCAGATAGGACAGGTCATTTATGTAAAAAACAACAAACGGTTAGGTTCAAAATTAACAAATAGGTATAGACAAGAAATCATTAAGGAAAATAGAAACTCTACAATAGTAACAGAATCCGGAAAAATAGTCCATAAAAGTAATATAAGAAACTAATTCTCTTTCAGATGCACCATCTATTTTGGTCGAGCGGAGATCCAGATCATGGATTTCTCAAACTCCCAAATTGTCTCCCTACATACAGGGCAAACAAAAATTCAAGATGGACATTTCAAGTTAATACATAGCATTAATCTTAAACAATATGAGCAATTCCTTTCCGACATATCACCAGTCCTTAATCTCGAAACAACCCAAAGTCAAATCCTTTTTCCCTTAATATCACATGAAATTCAACAAATCCGTAATCTTTTACATAACTTACAACCCAGAATAGCGAAACGTTCTCTAGACTTTATAGGCAAAGGTTGGAAATGGATTGCTGGCAACCCAGACCACGATGACTTTGTTACAATAAAAGAAAAAATTACAGATGTTCTAAAAAACAACAATAAACAGGTTATTATTAATGAATTGTATAACGAACGAATAAACAATATTACGAGAATCCAGAATGAAATCCAAAACTTACTTAAAAATAATAATAAAATAAATTATGAAATTATATCAAATCTCAAATATAAAATCAAAATTGTAAAAGAAGAACTAGAGAATATTAACTATGCCATTCATTGGGCTAAACTAGGTACAATAAACTCTTTTATATTGTCAAAAAATGAAATAGAATTAGCCACCAAAGTATTTAATGAACAAAAATTACCCTACACAACAATAGAAGAAGCCCTAGACTTTGCAGATATAAAAGTTTTAAGCAATAGTACGTCAATCCTCTACATAATAAACATTCCCTTAACAACGAATGAAATTTACGAAAATTTGTTAATAAAGCCAATTAAAAAGAAAAACATTGTAACAGAAACATTGTACGAGGTAATTTTAAGAAATAATGAAAAATTATATGGAACAACAAACAAATGTAAAACTTTTAACAATCTATCCATTTGTAACTCAAAAAATATTGTCAATATTACAAACGATACTTGCATTCCTAATTTATTAAAAAGTCTACCAGCTACTTGCAACAAAATAAATAATCATCATATTCCGACCATAGATGAAATATCAACGGGCATAATGCTATTGAACCAATTCATCGGCACCCTTGAATTTGATAACACAACACACAACCTAAATGGAACATTCTTGGTAAAATTCCATAACATGACCATCACTTTGAACGGAATCCAATACATCTCCAAAGAAGCCTCAATGATTAAACCACTTCCGGCAATATTGCAAACCAGTCCCAAGGAAAACGAATACCGTGAATTACTCTCACTAGAAATGATGAAGGATCTCCATATTAACAATACCAATAAGATCCACCTTCTACAAACAGAAAACGATAATCAACGAGTAACAACATATTCCCTCATCTCCGTACTAGGACTACTTATTACAATAGCGATCATATGCAAAATCTTGCCAAGAAGAAACAACACAGAAATCATAATTGAACAACCGACAACAAAGACGAATGGACCAGTAACAATCATCGATAGACTTTCCGTTCCTGAGGTCAACTATCTCCAATATCCAAGCAGCCCAAAGTTCAACAACCTACCATACTTCTGACGACCGATGACGATCGTTTTTTAGAGGGGAAGAGTTAACATCAACACGAGCAACGGAAATGCTGACAAAGCGTCTGCCTCGATACAGCGAATTTCCACAGAAATTCATGTTGCAATTCAATTCAATACCTTAGGAATGCAAAGTACCGAGGTAAAATCGAATATAAAATTATTGATTGTAGTTAGTTAAGAAGTAAACTCAATAAAGGTCAGAGCAAACTGCTCTAGAAAAGATTTTTTTTATTAATTATTTCGGTGTAGTGATTAACTTATACATTAAACAGGCGTTTAATATTATTTCGAGCCACATCAAATAAATATTTTGTTTAAATCTTCCGGATAGAGGCTTTAACAGCCGGTTGAACTGGCTGATAAACTATCCGAGACTTTATCTGTCAGCTATTACTATCCGAAACCTTTGAAACCGAAATATTACGTTTATCTGACATATAAATTCCGGATAGGCTATCCGAGACTTTATCAGCTAGTCTTGAAACTGGCCCTTAATATACTTTTAAAACATCAAGAATTCGTGTGCACGGATATCAAAAAAATTTAAGGTACAATTTTGATTCATTTTTTTATAATTTTCGTAACACAAATTTAGTTAACACACACACACACATTAAAATTCTCAATTCTTAGTTTTAGTTTTTATTTTTGTTTGTATAAATCAATACTTAGTTTATTTTTTTTTTTTTGTTTAATGATTTACAATTAAGCCATGTTTATTTTTATAATTAAAATTTGAAATTTAAGTGAATAAGAATTGGCTTAAATTTTCTTGAACAACCCGTAGGTCGCGGAGGAGATGCACGCGACTAATTTAGGGTAGATACTAGTGTAAACTATTGGCCATAGTATCTACTCTACATGGATGGGGTGGGTGGCCAAGGAGTCCTTTCGTCAACATTTTGGACTCCCAATCCAGACAGTTTTCCTTCGGCCTTAGACCGGGATTTTGTTAAAATTTAGAGTTTGAAATTATTTATTTAGATTTTTAAATTTAAACTATGCCGTATGCCGTCGCGTGAACTAGCCCTTAGCCGGGATTGCTTTACCAGCAAGATTTGCGACCCTTCTAAAAAGCCACAGATTACTGATGACATTCTTGTTGATATTCTGGTAATTTGATAGACCTTATGGTTTTAACATAGTTGAAACATATGCATCAATTTATCAAAATATTTTTAATTTTTTTGTTTTATTTTAATTTTGGATTAGTTTTGGTCTTTGGAGGAGGGAATTTGTCTGGATTGTTTGTGTCATGCACTTACGCCAAAATAGCTATGGGTTATTATTTAATTGATTGATTTATTAACGAAAAGAACAACAAATTACTCTTGTTAATTTTTTTGTTCTCCCTTTCTCTGTTTCTTGTTTGCCCTGTTCTTTTGAGTTTTATTTAACGATGTTTGTCACCGCTATTGATCCCAAATATCTTTCTGAAGACATGCTCAAGTTCGAGTTTGTGATCAGAAAGATAGACTCTTCCTCGCCTGATGCTGTTGTTGTTTTAAGGAATATGTATATTTAGAGAAAAATAGTAGTAAATTTCCTGACCCTTATCCTAAAATTGAAAATACAATTACCGCGGAGTTAGCAGTAATTACTACGGAATTGAGAGAAGCCATTAAAATTTCAAAAGGTTTATTATAGATAATGCTGAAGATGTGTTGCAAGTAATGTCAACACTTAAGTTCTTTTTAAATAGTTTAAAGCTTTTAGAAAATAGTTGTCCAAATTTTTCAAATAAAACCGATTATTTAATTTTCATTTGTTCTAAAGAAATTGAGAGGTTTTAAGCTTGAAGCTAATATATTATCTGACACCGAAGATAAAAATAAAGAGGCTGAGTTAGAGGAGTCTTTTCGTAATCTTCAAATATTAGTGGGAAATGATTTAAATGTGAAGAAACCAGATTTTTCAAATTCAAAGAGTAACTTGAAAACTGATTTTGAGCCCATTATTTCAAGATTAAGACGCGGTATTCCAGTTTCTAGTGATGACGAATTTGAAATTTCTAGTCCACGAAAACACAAAATTAAAAATGAAGTCGAATCATTTAAAGGCCTCATTACTAAGTGGGATTTCAAGTTTGATGGTGAAGCTAAAGGACTTTCCATTGATGAGTTTCTGTTTAGGGTGAAAGTGTTGATGAAGAGAGGAGGATACTCTGTTAATTATCTTCTGGAGTCTTTCCATAGACTTCTTTCTGCGAGTACCTGGTATTGGCACTTTTACCGGAGAAACGCGAATTTTACTTAGGGTGATATTTGCGATGCCATGCGCGATGAGTTCAACCATTCTCTTGATGACGATGAGTTATACCGTCAAATCATTGACCGTAATCAAAGACCACGGGAAGGTTAGGTTAGGTAAGGTGGCTGTCCCAGAAAGAAATGGGGACACACTTAGACCGACCAAATTTGATTGGTCCATTGTGATACCACAGAGGGGGATTTAATAGATTTAATAGAAGTAGCAGCTTTTAACAAAACTCTGCAAAAGACTCCCATTTAATCTGTCGGAATTGTGATCAATAATAGTGATTGCAAATCCGAAAAGTGGGTGAAATTTTGTTGGGGTTGCGGTAAAAAGTGAGTTATTAAGCCTCAAGCAAGTAGGGCATACTTGCCGATCGGGAAACAGGCAGATGAATGCAAAGTAAGCATTCTCGATCCTCCGCCATCGACTCCAAATCATCAAGAGCAATCCCCATACGGGTAGAGGGGAGATTATGAATTTGATCTAACCATCTCATTCTGGGTCTACCTAGAGGACGCCTGCCTGATGGTACGGATTCCATAGCACTTCGTGGGATCCTGACCTGCTCGACATTGAGTTCCTCACGTATTCTGGTATTTCTAATGCGATCTCTACGGGTCACACCAGCAATACAACGGAGAAATCTCATTTCGGCAGCTTGTATTCGCGATCTTATTCTTTCGGTCATTACCCAAACCTCATGACCATAGGTAAGAGTTGGAACAAACACCGAATTAAAGACTGACAACTTAGCTTTGACACCAAGTTCAGTCCTCCTGATAACAGAATGACCAAGCTGTATCAAAATCGATCAAGCTAGACCAATAATACAAGACAACTCGGCATTGCTCCTTCCATCACTCGTAAATAAGACCCCGAGATACTTAAACTTCTGCCACAAACCGATCGAGTGCACGCTGAAGTTCAGTCTGAGAGGACCCATGGATGACCAAGTCATCAGAGCAAATGACTTATCCTCAGATCTCCCAATTCGAAACGTTCTTCGCCAAGACTGCGCTGTAACATCCAGTCCATATAAGTAATGAAAAGGAGAGGGGACAAGACGCACCCCTGACGAAGTCCAACGCCCACGGTGAAAGGTATTGATTTAACGCCGTTTACACGAACACAGCTTTTACAGTTTGTGTAAAGAGATTGAATTGCTCTCATGAGAGAACCGTCAACTCCATACTCCTGTAATACACTCCAGAGTTTACCTGGAGGGACTCGGTCATATGCTTTCTCCAAATCTACGAAGCATGCGTAAACAGGTGTAGCCTTCTCAAGTACCATTCTGAGAGTGAATAACTGGTCGGTTGTGCTTCTGTCGGGACGAAAGCCGCTCTGCTCATCTCCTAATCGTGCCTCGACCACAGCTCCTGCAACGCGTTTCCAGCACTTTGGCAAAAACTTTTCCGGCCGGACTTTTGGTAGCAGTCCCATTTATCAAAAGGGGCACAATCACCCCAATCTGCCAATCGCTAGGTATTTTGCTGCATTCACAGGCCACTTTAATGACACGAGAGAGCCATTTGACTCCCTTTTCACCTAAGGCCTTCTGATTTCATCCACTCCGGCAGATTTGCCAGGTTTTAGCGATTTGATCGCAAGAGCGACTTCCTCAACCGTGGAACTATTTTCCGCCCTAGTTAAGGCGATGGATGTGTCTTCTTCTTTTCTCTGATGGCTTCTTGAAGTCCGGGCGTTTTAAACCACGCAGTTCTTTTCTCACCACCAGCCGCCACACCGAGCCGCTTCACTCCGCAAGCATGTCCTGCACAGGCAATACCTGCTGTTGAAAACAACCTCCATTCTTCCTCTACATTCAATGGAACATTTGGAATTTGTTCAAACCTTTTAGATACCTGCCGTGCAAATTCCTCCCGTATTTCATCGTTCTGCAGCCCCTCCCACCGTTTACGCTGTGGCAAGATAAGTATTTGATCGTTGAGATACAATTTGCACAACACCAGGTGGTGATCAGTTGACAGTTCAGTCCCTCTCAACACAGGAACATCACAAACCATCCTTTTAATACACGACGGTACCACAAAGAAATCTATCAACGATTTCTGCTGAAGACTTCGACGGTACCATGTGTATTTATGGGTATCTTTGTGTGGAAAGAAACTGTTCATAATGGACATTCCATTTGAACAGCAAAAGTCAAGCAACTTCTCTCCATTCGCGTTTTGATCGGGGTCACCGTATTTCCCAATCACGCTGCCCCATGTCGTTGAATCCACACCCACGTGAGCATTGAAATCCCCAATTAGGATGTAAGAATCCATATCTGCAACCTTTTCAAGGGCTGCATCAACTTCATTTAAGAAAGCAGCGTACCCCGACTCCAGATTCGGTGCATTCACCTGCACTAGAGCTAGAGTTGATATTTCAAGCTTAAGCTTTTAAGATCGCAACTCTCCCTTCTGATGGTATCCACTACAATACTCTGCCTGCCAGCCTGGGACTTGTGAGTATCCCCACTCCCGCCTGAGCAGACATTGAAGGTGCTACTCCCGACATGAAGAGTTTCCACCCATCTGCAAGGTCCACAGTTCCAGAACCCCTTTGCTTTGTTGAGAAAACACCAACTATATCTAGTCGATATTTGACAGCCTCCCCAACAACCTCCAGGTCTTTTCCCACGTGCCTATCCTAAGTCGATGCCGTTGTCGAGTAACCAAAAGTCCACTATTGCTGCGTAGCGCATCCACCCTCTGACCACCATAATTGTTTGCGAGACCATTGATGGGAAGCTCGTAGCCGTTTCGGGTCAAATCCGGCCGACTGCCGAGCGTGACAAAACGACCACCAGACGCTCGCAAACTGCCACCCTTCAGGCCTGGCTCCAAAGGGCGCCCTATTTTGACAGGCTTGGCAATATCCGAGGCTCGCTTTCGTCGCTTTGTCATCATTGGGTGTGTCTTACGTCATCTTTCAAAAATTGTACTTCGATTTATTGAACGGGAGCAATTTTATTAAATATCGGAAAAGTAAATTCAACGAATTGATTGAATTTCATGAAAACAGAGATATTGTCTTGTTACCGAGAGTAGTAGTTGCCTTGCTCTGAAGGGAGTCCAAGAATATCACCAAAGGTTTTAAGCTTCAACAGAGTTTGAATAATGCTCAGCAAATACACTAAACTAAAAGGGCTAATTCATAAAGATGTACCTTCAAGGTACCCAAGGTAAGGAGAGGTTATGAGCTATCTGGCGCCCCTGTACTAAAAACCCCAAAACTATAAACACGAAATTTAAAATAAATCCAATCAGCTGTTCAGGCTGTTGTAGGTCTCAAGTCGTACAGATGTACGGAACTACGAGACTCACTTGTGTCAGTCCCCTTATCAACGTAATGTCAGAATTAATTACCATGTCAAGTTTGAAATTTTGTATGAAAACAGCATCTTTCTCTTTGCTACTTTATAAATGAACAAAAAACAAACAACTTTACGAACAGATTAAAACTTTATTCATTCAAAGAACAATATCAATGTTTACACTCAACGATGTGCTTACACGCCAGTGTTGTCCTTGATCCATTGCCTGTAGCTGCTAATACGGGTAAAGGCAGCTGGATATCCACTGGTACAACTATGTTTTGAACCGAATGAGGTAAAACCAATCTGGACCTTGTTGCTCTTGAGGACAAGTGGGCCACCAGAGTCACCATTACAGGTGGAGGTTCCACCGGGAGTAGCGATACAAATGTTGGATGCCGTGGTCATTGGACCAAAAGCATTGAAGCAGACCGAGTTAGGGATGACTTTCAGTTCGGCATATTGGAGGGAGTTGGCATTGTCCCAGTTTACTATTTTGGAGGTATTAGATTAAAAATGCTTCCAAAGAGGATAATTTAATTCAAAACTTACGGTCAGTAGTTCTTCCCCATCCTGAGGCGATGACTGTGTTTCCACTGTAGTTGGAATATGAACCGATAGGTGGCAAAATAGCTTTCTTAATGTTTCTATTATAGCTGACGGGATCGATCTTCAGCACAGCAATATCGTTCAGCAAAGTCGTTGAGTTAAATCCAGAGTGAATAATCTTGTACTTGGCGACGCGGCTAGTGCCTCCTTCTCTTATAGCGCTTCCCATGTAGGCCGTGATGTAGCACGTAGGGACACTGTAAAAAATGTTTGATAATTTAATTCATTGAGAACATTCAACTTCACGAACTTACCCATCGACGCAATGAGCAGCCGTAAGGATCCATGTGTTGGAGATCAACGATCCACCGCACCAACCTCCATCAACATTCAAACCGACTTGATATGGGAAATCAGCGATGGCACCTGGTTTGCCATTGGTAATACGTGCATCTGGGTTGAAACCAGGAATCACTGGCTCTATATCGCGGTACTCACGTGGCTCCACGGAGAATGCGCATGCCGAAGCAATTGTCAAGAACAGGACTAAGAGAACTTTCATGGTCAGTGTTAGAAAATTGAACGTGCTATTACCACGGCATACGGTGGGTTTTATAGTGGAAATCTTACAAGATTGACGATCGATAGCTGACAGTTTAAGTGCCTCTTAGTTTTCTTGTTAGTTTTAATTAATTAAATTAATGGTTATAAAAGATTTATTTATTTATTAATTAGTTAATTGATTATTTCAGAGTTTTGAGTGCAAGCGTGGACAGCGCGATAAGGTTCATTTGCAGCAGAAAAAAAATCACAGTGTTCTAACTGTAGATATATTCTCGAAACTTCGAAAATTAGAAAATATGTTTCAGAACACGTGTGCCTCTTAAATGTAGTGAAAACTGTACCAATGAATGTTACGTATACGCCGAACAATTTTCAAGCGATTTACTCGACTATTTGAAGTTAATGAAAAACCTTCTGTGGATAAGGCGATAGTTTTGTCGTATCGCGCCTAAAAGTAGTGAACGTATTAAGCCCAATTTATGGTTGCCTTGCAGAGGTCCTCATATTATAAGTGGAAAATTAGTGAACTTACTTGTTTCAGTTGGTGATATTTGCCAGGAAGACTTCCTCATGGATTAGAGGCTGTTGTGTCCTAGAAAAGGCTTTATGTAAGATATGATCCCATTTAGGGGAATTAGGCAGCTACAACTTTTGGGTACACTAAGATTTTAGGTCCAAACTATTTGTAGATGAATAATCGTTTTCCTATGATGGTGGGGGTGGACTTTACTTTCTTGTTTTTTTTTTTTTTTTGCTTCATAGCATGTGAGAGGCTAACCTAAGATGACCACAAGTGAAAGCTCTTTGAATGAGTCTTTGAAAAATGTGATTTGTATTTGTATGATAGCTCTGCTTCAAATCCTAATCGAGATGTTACCACAAAAAACAATTCGAAGAAGCTCTTCGAGAAAACATGAAAGAGGTCTTTTAAAACAGAATTTTAAAGAACTCATGAACATCAGTCTTCTGGGGACGATATTTACTCAGGTCTTACCCGGTAGTAGTAAGTTCCAACATCTTAACACTTACCAAATTGATCACGTTGTAAGCTCCTACCCCAATTGAACTCCTAACTTGAACGAATGCCGCTTCAAGGACAGAATTGATTGAGGCTGCAATAAGTCGAGGATTCCTAGATCTGCAGTAGATAAAGGAAGTGCAGAACAACAATGGAAATAATAGTAGCCAAGCTGTCAGCAATACCAAGAAGAAAATAAGAGGAAACAAGAATCTACGAAAACGAAGGGTCACTATATATGATTTAGATAAAATTCGTAAGTTCAGAGGTGGTTTCAGCAGGGCATTCAGTGTCGCAGGTGGGTATTTATGGCAAATGTATGTGTACGTAGATCTGTAGACGCTGTCAACCGGGGTTCGGTGATATCGTCGGCGTAATAATCTGCGCGTAGAGTTGATGCTGATGATGACATCGTTTAGCTTTTAAAAAAAAATGGTGACGTGGCGAGACGTGCAGCTGAGGATGTTGTTGGTGGCTGCTGTTGATGTTGGTGGTGACGTAGAGATGCGGACGGCGGAGAATTATGTCGTTGCCCCGTTGTCGATGTTGGTGGTGACGTATGCGGAGTGGGCAGCGGACGATGATGTTGGTGGCTGCTGATGATGATGGTGGTGACGTAGAGATGCGGACGGCGGAGAATTATGTCGTTGCCCCGCTGTCGATGTTGGTGGTGACGTATGCGATGGAAACCTACAGTAGCGGACAATTATAATTTCTCACAGGTGATGGTGGTGAGATTATGGTGGCGGGGTTGCCGAAGCGTTTGGTTTGTGGTCGTGATATAGGAGCGAGTGATGACCATGTGCGGCACCTGGGTCAATTCGTTATAGGAACCAGGACGTGGTTCTGACCTATCATCCGAATGTATATCCACTGTTGTTCGTAGATACTCCTGGTACTGATGTGGCGAATGGGCGGGGCGATAATGCCCTTGTGGCGAAGATGTCCTGCGCTGGTGTGGATTTGCGATGGTTCTCGTGATCGTCTTTGTTTGGGCTACGAGGATGATGGCACTTCTCTGGGCAGTTCGGTTTTTGTTCGCACTTTGCACAAATCTAGGGATCGTTTATCACTCACGCTTAGCTTTACTTTTTTTATAGGTAGGTATAGCGTCTTTTTTTGTCTAATTCTTTTTTTTTCCGCGTGTGTACCAATTATTGCCTGATGCGGAGCCGCACAAAAGAAAAAAACAAAAAAAACTGCCGACAGGGCGTCGAATCGGATCCTTATATGCCTTTTCGTGGTCTCTCTCGATACCGGTACGGACAGCTTTATCCCCCGTTTCCTATTCGATTTTCTTAATATATTTTTTTTTTGCAGTCTCCAATTTGTCATCCCATTGTGCTTTTTTTTGGTATACATACATAGGTATATGTTCTTTCAATGCACGGTAGTGTATGTGCATTTTGCGGCGATATCCAAAAATCTTAGCATGGATCTCACTCACTGCTGGACCAATTTAAGCTCCCCGACTGTACCCCATACAACCACCTCTGAACTACATTACCCACCAATGGTCTAACATGTTATACTAAGTTTAATCTAAATTTCCATTCCTGATGGGTTGTTGCCATAGCTCTGGTTTTTTCTCTTTTCTCTTTTGGGTGCGAGTTCGAACTGAATAAAGGTTACTAGGGTTACCATCCTAATCGTTTAAGACGATTAGTCTATAATATATTATTTTTTGTAAAGACCTAATTAATTATTTTTGACATATCTATTTTCTTTATACTACCGACTCTTTCCCTACAATCGTTAACGTTAATCGATAGCCAACAGTTGAATAATTTCTTTTGGCCGATGCTTGAAATGTTTGAAATGTTTTCTTCCCACTTATGCATCATTCTTAGGTTAGCCTCTCACATGCTATGAAGCAAAAAAAAAAAATCAAGAAATTAAAGTCCACCCCCACCATTAGAGGAAAACGATTTTTCATCTACAAATAGTTTGGACATCTAATCTTAGTGTACCCAAAAGTTGCCTAATTCCCCTAAATGGGATCATATCTTACATAAAGCCTTTTCTAGGACACAACAGCCTCTAATCCATGAGGAAGTCTTCCTGGCAAATATCACCAACTGAAACAAGTAAGTTCACTAATTTTCCACTTATACAATGAGGACCTCTGCAAGGCAACCATAAATTGGGCTTAATTTTACGTTCACTACTTTTAGGCGCGATACGACAAAACTATCGCCTTATCCACAGAAGGTTTTTCATTAACTTCAAATAGTCGAGTAAATTGCTTGAAAATTGTTCGGTGGCGTATACGTAACATTCATTGGTACAGTTTTCACTACATTTAAGAGGCACACGTGTTCTGAAACATATTTTCTAATTTTCGAAGTTTCGAGAATATATCTACAGTTAGAACACTGTGATTTTTTTTCTGCTGCAAATGAACCTTATCGCGCTGTCCACGCTTGCACTCAAAACTCTGAAATAATCAATTAACTAATTAATAAATAAATAAATCTTTTATAACCATTAATTTAATTAATTAAAACTAACAAGAAAACTAAGAGGCACTTAAACTGTCAGCTATCGATCGTCAATCTTGTAAGATTTCCACTATAAAACCCACCGTATGCCGTGGTAATAGCACGTTCAATTTTCTAACACTGACCATGAAAGTTCTCTTAGTCCTGTTCTTGACAATTGCTTCGGCATGCGCATTCTCCGTGGAGCCACGTGAGTACCGCGATATAGAGCCAGTGATTCCTGGTTTCAACCCAGATGCACGTATTACCAATGGCAAACCAGGTGCCATCGCTGATTTCCCATATCAAGTCGGTTTGAATGTTGATGGAGGTTGGTGCGGTGGATCGTTGATCTCCAACACATGGATCCTTACGGCTGCTCATTGCGTCGATGGGTAAGTTCGTGAAGTTGAATGTTCTCAATGAATTAAATTATCAAACATTTTTTACAGTGTCCCTACGTGCTACATCACGGCCTACATGGGAAGCGCTATAAGAGAAGGAGGCACTAGCCGCGTCGCCAAGTACAAGATTATTCACTCTGGATTTAACTCAACGACTTTGCTGAACGATATTGCTGTGCTGAAGATCGATCCCGTCAGCTATAATAGAAACATTAAGAAAGCTATTTTGCCACCTATCGGTTCATATTCCAACTACAGTGGAAACACAGTCATCGCCTCAGGATGGGGAAGAACTACTGACCGTAAGTTTTGAATTAAATTATCCTCTTTGGAAGCATTTTTAATCTAATACCTCCAAAATAGTAAACTGGGACAATGCCAACTCCCTCCAATATGCCGAACTGAAAGTCATCCCTAACTCGGTCTGCTTCAATGCTTTTGGTCCAATGACCACGGCATCCAACATTTGTATCGCTACTCCCGGTGGAACCTCCACCTGTAATGGTGACTCTGGTGGCCCACTTGTCCTCAAGAGCAACAAGGTCCAGATTGGTTTTACCTCATTCGGTTCAAAACATAGTTGTACCAGTGGATATCCAGCTGCCTTTACCCGTATTAGCAGCTACAGGCAATGGATCAAGGACAACACTGGCGTGTAAGCACATCGTTGAGTGTAAACATTGATATTGTTCTTTGAATGAATAAAGTTTTAATCTGTTCGTAAAGTTGTTTGTTTTTTGTTCATTTATAAAGTAGCAAAGAGAAAGATGCTGTTTTCATACAAAATTTCAAACTTGACATGGTAATTAATTCTGACATTACGTTGATAAGGGGACTGAAACAAGTGAGTCTCGTAGTTCCGTACATCTGTACGACTTGAGACCTACAACAGCCTGAACAGCTGATTGGATTTATTTTAAATTTTGTGTTTATAGTTTTGGGGTTTTTAGTACAGGGGCGCCAGATAGCTCATAACCTCTCCTTACCTTGGGTACCTTGAAGGTACATCTTTATGAATTAGCCCTTTTAGTTCAGTGTATTTGCTGAGCATTATTCAAACTCTGTTGAAGCTTAAAACCTTTGGTGATATTCTTGGACTCCCTTCAGAGCAAGGCAACTACTACTCTCGGTAACAAGACAATATCTCTGTTTTCATGAAATTCAATCAATTCGTTGAATTTACTTTTCCGATATTTAATAAAATTGCTCCCGTTCAATAAATCGAAGTACAATTTTTGAAAGATGACGAAACACACACCCAATGATGACAAAGCGACGAAAGCGAGCCTCGGATATTGCCAAGCCTGTCAAAATAGGGCGCCCTTTGGAGCCAGGCCTGAAGGGTGGCAGTTTGCGAGCGTCTGGTGGTCGTTTTGTCACGCTCGGCAGTCGGCCGGATTTGACCCGAAACGGCTACGAGCTTCCCATCAATGGTCTCGCAAACAATTATGGTGGTCAGAGGGTGGATGCGCTATGCAGCAATAGTGGACTTTTGGTTACTCGATAACGGCATCGACTTAGGATAGGCACGTGGAGCATCTCTTCGCTCAGGGGAAAAGACCTGGAGATTGTTGGGGAGGCTGTCAAATATCGACTAGATATAATTGGTGTTTCCTCAACAAAGCAAAGGGGTTCTGCAACTGTGGACCTTGCGGATGGGTGGAAAATCTTCATGTCGGGAGTAGCACCTTCAATGTCTGCTCAGGCGGGAGTGGGGATACTCACAAATCCCAGGCTGGCAGGCAGAGTATTGGAGTGGATACCATCAGAAGGGAGAGTTGCGATCTTAAAGCTTAAGCTTGAAATATCAACTCTAGATCTAGTGCAGGTGAATGCACCGAATCTGTAGTCGGGGTACGCTGCTTTCTTAAATGAAGTTGATGTAGCCCTTGAAAATGTTGCAGATATGGATTCTTATATCATAATTGGAGATTTCAATGCTCACGTGGGTGTGGATTTCACGACATGGGGCAGCGTGATTGGGAAATACCGTGACCCCGATCAATACGCGAATGGAGAGAAGTTGCTTGACTTTTGCTGTTCAAATGGAATGTCCATTATGAACACTTTCTTCCCACACAAAGACATCCATAAATACAAATGGTACCGTCGAAGTCTTCAGCAGAAATCACTGATAGATTTGTGGTACCGTCGTGTATTAAAATGTTGTTCGTGTGTTGAGCTGTCAACTGATCACCACCTGGTGTTGTGCAAATTGTATCTCAATGATCAAATACCTAGGGGCTGCAGAACGATGAGATACGGGAAGAATTTGCACGGCAGGTATCTAAAAGGTTTGAAGAAATTCCAAATGTTCCATTGAATGTAGAGGAAGAATGGCAGTTGTTTTCAACAGCAGGCATTGCCTCTGCAGGACATGTTTGCGGAGTGAAGCGGCTCGGCGTGGCGGCTGGTGGTGAGAAAAGAACCGCATGGTTTAAAACGGCTTTCAAGGTATGGATTCACTTGGGAGACTCTCCTTCTCGAAACCGGTACATTGAGGCGCGAAGAACTTTCAAATTGGCTGTTAAACAGCCAAAGAACAATCTTGAAAGGAGTTCGGCGAGAAATTAGACAGTGACCACCGATCTTCAATCAAGGTGTTCTGGCAGACCATCCGCCGTCTTAGAGGAAGAAAGTGTAACATTATTCAAGGAGTCAAATCCAAAGATGGTACACTTCTTTCTAATGAGGAGGACATCTTGCGCAGATGGAGCGAGCACTTTTCTGAATTGCTCAATCCAATCCAGGACATTGAGGATGACAGATCTATTGCCTGGAGCAGGTCGGAAAATAGTTCCACGGTAGAGGAAGTCGCTTTTGCGATCAAATCGCTAAAAGCTGGCAAATCTGCCGGAGTGGATGAAATCAGAAATGCTCAAGGCCTTAGGTGAAGAGGGAGTCAAATGGCTCTCTCGTGTCATTAAAGTCCCCTGTGAATGCAGCAAAACAGCTAGCGATTGGCAGATTGGGGTGATTGTGCCCCTTTTCAAGAAAGGGGATAAATGGGATTGCTACCACAAGTCCGGCCGGAAAAGTTTTTACCAAAGTGCTGGAAACGCGTTGCAGAGCTGTGGTCGAGGCACGATTAGGAGATGAGCAGAGCGGCTTTCGTCCCGACAGAAGCACAACCGACCAGTTATTCACTCTCAGAAGGGTACTTTAGAAGGCTTGGGAGTATGCTACACCTGTTTACGCATGCTTCGTAGATTTGGAGAAAGCATATGACCGAGTCCCTCGAGGTAAACTCTGGAGTGTATTACAGGAGTATGGAGTTGACGGTTCTCTCTTGAGAGCCATTCAATCTCTTTACACAAACTGTAAAAGCTGTGTTCGTGTAAACGGCGTTAAATCAATACCTTTCACCGTGGGCGTTGGACTTCGTCAGGGGTGCGTCTTGTCCCCTCTCCTTTTCATTACTTGTATGTTTTGGATCTTTGTCCTGTTGGGAATGCCATTGGAGGGGCATGTTTTCCTTGGAAAATGGAAGCATGGAATTTTCCAAGATGTCCCTATATCCATATTTTGTCATTATGTTATTGACACGAAATATAGGACCGACACCATACCAGGAAAAACAAACAATTCGATATCTGTCAAACTATGACAAGCTAACACGAATTTGCTAAGCGCAATTTAGTTTGAGTTTAATTGAAGTTCGAATAATTATTCAAGTAAAAGTGTTATTTCTATCGCTCCATAAACAACAAAGTTACGCGTTTGCATTTGTTTCTCATCCGATACTGTGCTACCAGTTCATTTATTTGTGTTTTCATTTCTCGATATAATTTGCTTTGCCATTTGCCAATCATGTCGGCTTCGCAACAACAACATCCACTGCGACCTGAGACCCGCGCTGCTGCTGTCAAAAATCAGCAAAATAATTCACCCGCGCAAAAACTGATTGCCACAAAAACAAATGACAACAAATCCAAAAATTGCTTTGAGGAGAGAATAACAAGGCAGATCGAGGATCTAAAAATACTAATTGTCGGCGAAAACAATAAGCTGACACTGAAACTAGATAAGATTGAGGAAGATTTTAAGCGGCGGTTTGCAGAAGTCAACAAAGCCGTTGCCGATCTAGAAGTACGAGTCCAACAACTTGAAGCGACCACCGTGCCCACTGCTGCTCCCACGGTATCTGACACAATCTTACTGGCCCAACGCATAGATGAACTCGAGCGGGAAAAAATGTGTGCGGATGCTATTATTTATGGAATACCTAAGGTTATTCTCCAAACTTTGTTTCAAAATTTTTCGTAGTGACGTAATGATTTTGCCGAACTAAAGCAAAATCGTAGTGAAACATTACGATCGTAGTGAAAGTGGGAACGCTGGCCGATACCACTGAAAAAGACCAGGAAGATACCGCGATTCTAATTACTCTAACCTAGGCTATACCTAACTAAACTAGACTTAAAATAACCCCTAATCTAAACCTAATCTACCTTAAAACTAACCTAACAATACCCTACACGCGATGATAAAATTACCTTCCCGATGTCTCTCAGCGGTAAAGTTTCGTCAAGAACCCGAAATATGCCGGATGACGATGGCAAAGAATGGCCTACCCTCCCTTTGTATCATGTGACACAACCAAATCCTATCACTCTGGCCGAAATTGTAAGTGATAGCCCCGTAAAAATCTCTCCCAGCCACAACAGTGTTAACGTACTACGCAAAAGTCTGTCCAAAGTCACATCCCGTCTGTTTACTCGTTATTTGGCAGTTGTGATTTGAACTAGTTAATCTATTTCTAACTAAGGAACTATCAAAACCTAACTTAAATCTACAAATAAATAAATAAAAATAATAACATCTGTCACATAAAATAACATAATTACCTAACACAAATAACCAATATAAAAGCAAAATTAAATTTTAGTAAAGCCCGTAGTAACGAGCTGCATTAACTGCTGACACTAATTTTAAACCCTACTTTGCCAACACAATATGTTTTCATCGTTCAGTGTGCTTTGTGAGCGAAAACAAGAAGAAGAGCAAAACAGAATTGAATACAAAAAAAATGTCAACAAAATTGGAAAGTGCATCGCGCATGGTTCGCCGGTGAGTACTTTTGGCTTTAACATTAATTTTAGTGCATTATTTGAAAATATTTCTTCTTTTCAGGTGTGTAATTAATTAATATTACCAGGTGGGTCGATTATTTTGGTCATTGGGAAGTCCCAACAAAAGATTTTTGCATTTTTCAAATTTCTCCAATAGAAATGTTGGAATGGTAGGGTTACCACTGTATATTTTTTTTTCTTTTTTTTTCAGGTAGGTTAATAATTAGTATGGAAGGACGAGGAATCTACTTGGGATGGTGTCAATGGATGGATTTCGGCAAGGAATGCAAAAGAATTATTAGTGTTTTAAAAGTAAGGTATAAAGTATTAATAAAAGTGTTAGTATGTGACCTAAACAAATGAAATCTTTTTTTTTTTTTTTTTCTGTCGACGTACAACGTACGAATGCCTGCCGTAACAAGCACTCACTGCGAAAACAAATCAACCTTGTTTTGGTTTTGTTTGTCCTGTTGCTTGATCGCAAAAGTATAAACATCCATTTGTATGTGTATGTATTTTTACTTCAAAAAAATACATTTTGGCTAAAAACTGTTCCTAAGGACGTGGCTATAAACGACTTAGCCTATAGCAATCTCACAGTCTTAAGGACCATTTAAAAAAAGTTTCATCGAAATCTGCCCTCTAGTTTTCGAGTTTTTAACAGCCAAAGAAAATTCCTACAGTTTTATTATACCTACTAGCTGGACCCGTGCTCGCACAAAATTATATTTGGTTCATTTAAAATTACACTTTTGAGTGTTTCATTGAAATCTGTCCAGTAGTTTTCGCGCTTTTAGGAGAAAAAGAAAATTCCTCCCTCTCCTAGATCTTGCTACTTATTTGTAATAATGAATTTCCTTTCGTTTGTTTCCCTCTTTCTATATGGAATCCAAGGAACTACCTACCCCAAACCTAACCTGTTTTGTATTATACGTATCTCTTCTTATAAAGATTATTAATATACCCCATGCCATACTGTAGCACGCACCCCATCCCCATCCGGCATCGGGCATACGATCATAATATACATATGTACCTACATATACAACTGACCATAGCACTTACTGCGAAAACAAATCAACCCTCGAATGTATATATTTTCACTTCAAAAAATACATTTTGGCTAAAAACTGTTCCTAAGGACATGGCTATAAACGACATAGCCTATAGCAGTCGCACAGTCTTAAGGAACATTTAAAAAAAGTTTCATCGAAATCTGTCCAGTAGTTTTCGAGTTTTTAAGGGCTAAAGAAAATTCCTACAGTTTTATTATATGTATAGATATAGATTTCACAAACTGGCTGGACAGAAGTAAGTCACTCATACACAGTAGGTACCTATCTGTTCAAGAAAAATTGCTTTCGATGTGCGACAACAACCCCAAAGTAGAACTACGGAATCCAAACAACTACCCCAACCCTACCCTGTTACGTCATATCAGAATAAAATTCACATACTGCGTTGTGTGGCGATATGCGATAATGGATGTAATGCATTGGATATTATAATGCATTATAGTGCACCCTCTGCATCGCCCTCCCTCTCATTGATCTTGCTACTTGTTTAATATACTGCATTTCCTTTCCTTTCCTTTGCTTCCCTCTTCCTATAGAATCCAAACAACTACCTACCCCAACCCAACACAGTTACCATACCACATATCGAATGAAATTCTGAAATGAAACCTGTTTTGTATTATACGTCTCTTCTCTTATGAAGATTATTAATATACCTACCCCATGCCATTCTGCAGCACGCACGCCTCACCCCATCCCCATCCTTCTTCGGACATACAATCATAATATACATACCTACATAATATACAACTGACCATAGCACTCACTGCGAAAACAAATCAACCATTATCGAATGTGTAGTATACGTATGCTAGTCTTGTTTTGTTTTTGTTTGACGATCGCAAAAGTACAAACATCCATTCGTAGCAAGGTATATGTGTATGTATATATTTTCACTTCAAAAAATACATTTTGGCTAAAAACTGTTCCTAAGGACGTGGCTATAAACGACATAGCCTATAGCAGTCGCACAGTCTTAAGGAACATTTAAAAAAAGTTTCATCGAAATCTGTCCAGTAGTTTTCGAGTTTTTAGCTGACAAAGAAAATGCCTACAGTTTTATTATATGTAAGGATATGTATGTAGATTTAATTATATTGAAATTTTGCAAATTTAGAAAAAAAAAAATCAAAGCAGACCATATGTGGGTACTGCACTTGCAATAGCTGATGATGATGAATCACTGTGAGTGGGTACTTTGGCTATCTCTCAGGGTCGTCTCGCACTTGACGATCGTTGCGGATCTTTTCTACTACTTGCGGCCTGCGGTGCGGTTATGCTTATGTTGTCGAAAGATCGGTGATTAACTCAATAATCTCTGTTGAAAGCAATTTTGCCGTGCTCTCTCGTCTGGATCAACGGTGACGATGGTGATATCAGGTAGATTTTCTGCAGTAAAGGGGGACAGGGCAGCGGTTTCAATAAGACTTTTGATAAGAGACTTCGCTGGACTTCCAAAAAACCGCTTCTAGTTTCAACTGCTGATGATTTGTGCGATCCACTAATATATGTTACGGGGGCATACCTGTAATGAGAAAAAAAATATACTACACTAAAAATATTTAAACAAGACACTGGGGGGTTGCCCGTTAGATTTGCAACAGAGTGCAACCACGGTAGGTACTCACCTGGAATTAACATGAAAAGTAGTACCTGAAACAAAACAAACAAATCGAAATGTGGAAAAATTAATATTTAAAGCCAATTCTACTTACCAAAGTGAATTGTGTTGTCCCCATGCACGTCCATTGCTCCATTCAATTTATTCTGTTGCAGTCTGACATTTCGTTTTGCATGCTTTTTTTTTTTGTTATTGTTTTTGTTTTCAGCAAAGATCAGTTTGTTACCTGCATTGACTGCCTTACCGACGAGGTGTTCATTTTATGCACTTTCGATAACTCGATATCAAAATGACTTTTATTATTATTCGGTGTTAGGGTTAATTTTATTTTATATTAAGGTTTAGCTTATAATGTGATAATTTTAAGTGCAATATTTATATTTTAGGAAGTTATGTAGTATAGTTTATGTCATTATTTAATATTAAAATAAAATAATAATAAAATACGTGAATTTTATTGTCTTGTATCGATTAATCGAAGAGTTTGGAGAGTTATAAATTGAGCTCCACCCCTTAAGAGAATAGGACAATGGTAGTGAGAGTTGGTAATGAGGAAATGATGAAAGATGGGAAATAGAAAATAGAAAATTCGTCAAATAAGAACAAAAACTGGCAAAAAATACAGGAGGGGAGGAGTGTGCAATAATAAACAAATGTGAAATGTTTCACACTAATACATAGAATTAGACAATTATGACAAAATAAAATAGAAATAACTCACCCACCCTCAATCTTTTTTTTTTGCCTGATTAGCTAGAAAACAGTCGAGTTAGCATTAGCAAATTGGAAAGAAATTTTCTGTTTTAATATACAGTGGCGTGCAAAGTTAAGGCGCAGTAATTTTTTTTTTTTTTTTTAATTTTTGTGACAATTCTGTTAAGGTGAGTTAATCTTCCCAGTATTTCCAAGGTAGTTTTTTTCACAAATTTAAATAAATCACAGGATATGTTCAGGAAATCGAAGAGGTGGACGGGGAAAGACGAAATTGGGTCAAATTTAAAGCCTCCTAAGCGCATTAAGTGCACTGTAGAGGTAGGTGATCGTGTAGTATCCTGAATAAATGACATCCGTCTGGTTCTGTAGTCTCGTATAAAGTAAGTTTTATTTTATTAAATCTGACATTTTATACAGTGTGAGCATACACTAAAATTCTGACAATTTATACAGTATTTCAGGATACTACAGATCGTATTGATTTGTTGGTACTAACTATTTTAACCCATTTATAGAGAGTGAAAAATCGAATCGTCGTTCTTTCGCCTGTAAAGTCAAGGTACTTTGACCTCTGCACTGACCCGTAGGTCACTCTGTCTGGTTAAGGGCGTTTGAACCGGTACTCAGTACAGTCTGTATTTGAGATAAGAGCGGGCCATCTTTATATCGCCAATCCAAAGGCAGCTAAAACCCAAAAAGCGATTCCCCATCTCAGAAGCAAAGGAAAACGGTGTTCCGCATTCAAAAAGCACTTCCTGTCAAAGGTGTGAGGAAATCGCTGTCACAATCTCGTGTGAGATCGGTCAAACGTGCCATTATAAATACTACGACATACTAATATTTACATATACCTCATCTTCCACAACCCAAAAGCAACAAGAAACAGCAGCAAAAAATACAAGGAATTGTGAAACAGTAAATTGTGTTTTTAAAGTGCCACAAGAAAATTCCACTTTGAACTGGAATATGTTTTATTTTGAATTTTTAATTTTTAATTTTATGATTAAGTTTAACGTAAGGTTAGGGTATAGTTCTTATTTTAATATTGAATTTTGTGTTATCCGTGGAATTATTTTTAAAGCAAAAACCATAGCCTTCTTTTTGTGCTGCCGGCTGAACATCGGGGACAAGAACCGTGAGTAATTTTAAGCTTTTTATTGAATTTTTTTAATTGAACTATTTAGTATTGTAAGCATAGTGTTAAGATCAGAATCATATATGTAGTATTTTTTTAGTTCATATTTTAGTTTTAGTTTTTTTCCATATTTTCTTTTGCTTTTTATTGGTATTACGATTTGGTGTAGGGTATAGTTAAATTTAAGTCAAAGTGGCACGTTTTATAACGATTTTTAATGTATTTTGAGCTCGGTAGTATAACCAAACAATATGTGCGTTTAATTTCGCTTCGCAATCGGCCGTCCTTCTATAGGTAAACAATGATCGTACTGGACAGTCACTAACGAGACGATAGGATGTGACTTTTACGTGATTCGGTGATGACCACAGCTAGAAATAGATTTAGTTTGGGCTATAGTTAGGTTCAGTTTCGCGAATCCTTTCCGGTCTTCCTCAAGGGTGGCCCAAGTTCTTCAGTTTTCTTCTCTTCCGCTTTATTTCTCTTTCTTTCCTTCATTCGTCTTACAAGTGTCCTTTTATCCGTCTGAGGTCTGCGAAACGTAACTTTCTCCCCTCTTCTTTTTTTTGTTTGATTTAATATGGTATGAAAAAAAATGTTTGTTGAGCAGGTGGCATAATGGTGAATGGAGAAGAACTACTCCATCCGACGAGCTTTAGCCGAGCGACCGCGAGCATGCCGCGCCCCCCTCGCCTGTGCCAAAGCTGCCCCTGTGGCTCGACCCTGGCTCACAACATATAATATAAAATTGGTTGGGCGATAGAGTGAATGATTTTGGTTAGGAATACATATTTCATTTTCGTGGTGTATTTGAGGAAAATGTTTTATCGGCACGTTGCAAGAAAATAATTATCTGCTTATCGTGTGTTCCTTTATGCAACTTTAATTGCGAGAGTATAGTTCAGTGTGAAGTAGTAAACAGGGATGGTTTTGCGATGTTTTTATTGCAGTCTAAATTTTAACAAGCCCTTTCAGGAAGACGATAAGGTATAATTCGCAAGTATCGTATTTAATAGGCAACATCCGTAACACAGTGTTTGACAAAGGCTGCATTGTTGTTAGGAACGTTGAAAATTTCTATACTGTTTGTGATTAGTTGTTGCTCTAGTATCTAGTTTATTGACCTTTTCCTTTTCTTTGTTGGATAGTACATGATGGGCATCTACAAATCGATCTGCTCTTTTTAAAATAATCCTGCTCGTTGGCAGTGAGGTTGACACAATTACCATGAAACAGACCATTGCAACTACTGCATTCCACTTTAAGGTCCGATCTTTCGACTTTTGATTTACAGATTCTGCACACAACGTCCGCACAAGAACTCCAATTATATTACTCCAATATAGCTACCATTTTCGAGTTTAAAATTTTGTATGAAATCAATATCCTTCTCTTTGCGACTTTAAAAAACTTACGAGCGGATTTAGACTTTATTCGCATTCAAAGAACAAGGTCAATGCTTGCACTCAACGATGTGCTTACACGCCAGTGTTGTCCTTGATCCATTGCCTGTAGCTGGTAATACGGGTGAAGGCAGCTGGATATCCCTTGGTACAACCGGCAGATGAACCGAATGATGTAAGACCAATCTGGACCTTGTTGCTCTTGAGGACAAGTGGGCCACCAGAGTCACTGCTGCAGGTGGAAGTTCCACCGGGAGTAGCGACACAAATGGTGGATGCCTTGATGATTGAAACAAAAGTATTGGAACAGACCGAGTTCGAGATGACCTTCATTTCGGCATATTGGAGGGTGCTGGCAATGCCGCTGGCTATTATTTTGGAGGTATATACATTAAAAAATGCTTAGAATGAGGATATTTGAATTCAAGACTTACTGTCACTAGTTTTTCCCCATCCTGAGGCGATGACTGCGTTTCCATCGTAGCTGGAAAATGAACCGATAGCTGGCAAAATAGCATTCTTAATGTTGATGTTATAGCTGACGGCATCGATCTTCAGCACAGCAATATCATTCTGCAATGTCGTTGAGTTCCATCCAGAGTGAATGATCTTAGACTTGGCGACACGGCTCGTGCCTCCTTGTCTGTTAGCGCTTCCCATGTAGACCTTAATGTTGCCAGTACTGACACTGTACAAAATGTTTAATAATTTAATTCATTAAGAACATCAAACTTCACGAACTTACCCATCGACGCAGTGAGCAGCGGTAAGGACCCATGTGTTGGAGATCAACGATCCACCGCACCAAATTCCACTAACATTCAAACCGACTTGATATGGGAAATTAACGATGGCAGCTGGTTTGCCATTGGTAATACGTGCATCTGGGCTGAAACCAGGAATCACCGGCTCTATATCGATAAACTTCTGTGGCTCCACGGAGAATGCGCATGCCGAAGCAATTGTCAAGAACAGGACTAAGAGAACTTTCATGGTCAGTTTTAGAAAATTGAACGTGCTATTACCACGGCGTTCCGGTGAGTTTTATAGTAGAAAACTTCCAAGATTGACGATCGATAGCTGATAGTTTAAGTGTCTGTTAGTTATATTGTTAGTTTTAATTAATTAAATTAAAACTAACAAGTTTTATTTATTAATTAATTACTTAATTGATTTCATATAGTTTTTAAGTGGACGCCAGCGATAAGATTCATTTCCACCAGAAAAAAATCAAAGTGTTCTAACTGTCTACCTGTAGATATATTCTCAAAACTTTGAAAATTAGATAATATGTTTCAGAACACGTGTGCCTCTTAAATGTAGTCAAAACTATACCAATGAATGTTACGTATACGCCACCGAACAATTTTCAAACAATTTACTCGAATATTTGAAGTTAATGAAAATTCTTCGACATAAGAGCGGCTGTTCTGTGGATAAGGCGATAGTTTTGTCGTAACGCGCCTAAAAGTATTGAACGTAAAATTAAGCCCAATTTATGGTTGCCTTGCAGAGGTCCTCACTCTATAAGTGGAAAATTAGTGGACTTACTTGTTTCAGTTGGTGATATTTGCCACGAAGACTTCCTTATGGATTGGTTACAAAAGACACAACAACCTCATGGATTAGAGAAATACATAAACTAGAAAAGCCTTTATGCAGGGTATGATCCCATTTAGGGGAATTAGGCTGCTACAACTCTTGGGTACACTAAGATTTTAGGTCCAAATTATTTGGGGATGAAAAATCGTTTTCCTATGATGGTGGGGGTGGACTTTAATTTCTTGATTTTTTTTTTGCTTCATAGCATGTGGGAGGCTAACCTAAGAACGCCAATGAAAAACTGGATAAATGGTTAAGACACATTTCAAACAAATCAACCTTCGGCCAAATGAAATTATTCAATTATTGGCGATCCTAGCAAAAGCTAGGAATAGCAGTTTCTGCATAAATTAACGTTCAAAAACGACCACAAGTGAGAGCTATTTTGAAGTTGGAAGCAAATTTAGGAAAATTAATTTGAGTTTACAAGTTTACTAAGGAGCTCTCGAGAAAACATGAAAGGGTCTCCAAAATAAGTCTTTTAAGGAACGCATGAACATTACATTACGGAAAAGGATTTTATATTGTTCCCCAATCAGTATTCTGGACACAATATTTACTCACGTCTTAGCCTAACAAATCTCGCTTCTAGTGTACATCCGGTAGTAGTAAGTTCCATTATCTTAACTCTCACCAAATTGATCACGTTGTAAACTCCTATACCTCGCTTGAACTCAAGCGAGGTATAGGAGTTGAGTCAACATCAACGAATGTCACGTCAAGGACATTAATTGTGGATGGTTAGAATTGATTTAGGCTGCAATGGGTCGGGGATCCCTAGAGCTTCAGTAGAAAGTACGGAAGAACAATGGAAACAATAGTAGCCAAACCGTCAGCAATACCAAGAAGAAAATAAGAGGAAATAAGAACCTACGAAAACGAAGCTAGCGGCCCTTGAATTCTATGAAGAAGGAGGAAACTACTAGCACAAAGGGGAGATGCAGAACCATGGATGATGCCAATTGCAGATTAATCGATTCAGCGAGGAAGAGTTGCAGAAAATTATTTTTAAACAAACACAACTTTTGCGGACTACTAACCTTCGATGGAAGCCGCAATTCTGATTGTCAGTATAATAATTTCATCAATATAGTCATAAAAGCCACAGACCCTGTCTTTTGTCTTTTGTCTTGTGAGCCCGAGAAAGTTGTACATGTAAATAAACCAAAGGCGTAGCCAAAAAACGATGCAAAGGGGAAGATCGATTTTCAATAATTAACCTAAATGCGTAGCCGACAAAATTTTGAGCAAGAGAGGATCGATTTGGGGTGTGAAAATTAAAAATTCTAGCGAATTGTGCTCCTATTTGAAATATTCCGCTTGCTTGAATGAGTTTTCTTTTAGCACCGTATATCTTTCTTAAGCATGTCCGCAGCCGCAGTTTCAAATCAAAGTTTAAAATTCCAGACAAATTTAGCCCTGGGCGAAAAACAAATCCTTTCGACGATAGTCAATAAACCAAAAATTGGTCTTGAGGTATGAATTATCGTGAAAATCGAGCAGATGTGGTGGTCGTCTACTAATGAGCCCACCCCCCACATATCGGGGCGAAACGCATTTTTGCCATTAGAGGCCATTCGAATTGACAATTTGTGATGAGTTGATGACTATCATACACTCCACATAAGTACATATATAAAAATTGTTTTGATTTGCAAATAGTTTAACTACTCTTTATTATAGAAAGCACATTATTTAACAAGACCGGTCTTGGCATCGATCCAATCCAAGAATGCGGTGA
The DNA here is from genome assembly GCA_949372485.1 of Cheilosia soror. NCBI lineage: Eukaryota > Metazoa > Arthropoda > Insecta > Diptera > Syrphidae > Cheilosia > Cheilosia soror. The sequence continues at coordinate 36,405,692 of OX443561.1, forward strand.
TGCGGGTGAATACACCTGGCCAACCCTTCTCACAGCCCAAAGAAATACCAAAGGAGGTGGCACCAATCAATAGATTCTGTCCCTGATCCTTGTACACCAATGGACCGCCAGAGTCACCGCTGCAGATGGAGCGTCCCTCCTTTCCGGTGATGCAAATGTTACTAGACTTAATTAGTCCGAAGTAATACCTGTTGCAGGTGCTCTGACTGATAACTGTCGTATCGATGTAGTTCAGAATGTCCGAAACCGATGTTGATGCTGGTGAATCGGAAAAAACATAATTCAGTCAAACGTATTTAAGGGTGAACCTCAAGACTTACAATCACTGTCCAAACCCCACCCGGAAGCGACAACTGCGTCGCCAACATATGTTGAGTAAGAATCGCTCCTCTTTGGCAAAACTGCTGGCTGAATGTACTCTGAGAGAACCAATATCGTTAGCATCTCAGTTTGAAGAAGTAAGGAAAACAAACTCACCGTTGAATGCAATGACAACTGGCAACTTAATTACGGCAATGTCGTTGGAAATGGTAGTCTCATCGTATCCCTCATGAGTGTGTATTCCAGATTTTGACACGAATATCCTTTGCTGGCCAACTTCCTTGTCATTCTTGATATTGAACGCACCCAAATAGACGACAACGCTGTCGGCGTCATTGGTGCAATGGGCAGCAGTTACGATCCAACGATCAGACACCAAGGTACCACCGCACCATGCTCCCGAATTACCGAATTTCAATGATAGACCAACTTGATAGGGGAATTGCGTCCTCGAAGCTACCTCACCATTGGTGATGCGTTCTTCAAGTTCGGCCATAGGCATCCGCTGGATTAAGCCAGCAGTTGCGCAGGCAACTAACAGAGTTAAAACGAATGCCACTTTCATTCTTGCTCGACTGATTGCCGATAGGCGGTTGTGCCTATATTTATATACCGGACGACTGAGGTCTTATCGCCGAGGATATCTTTGGTGATTACATTTTGGCAAAAGGTTAATTTGGAGGCATGGCCAAAGGGTGGTCTTATCTGTATATCTGGGGGACGAACGTTTTTATTTAGAAGTTCTTTTCAGAATCATATCTGGCGATTGTCGCTTTGATTGGGCGATTCTTATTATTTAGCAATTAGTGTTGATTGGTTTTTCTCAACCTTTTTCGATAGCATAGAAGTTATCTTTTTTCTGTTATGGGATAAGGCCATTATCTAAAGACGGAAGCTTGTCCGTTTATTACAATGAATTTTGTTATCTCTGACAATTAGAGGGGCCAACAAATTGGCCAGGCGCATGTTAGGTTAGGATAAAAATTCCAACAAATAGTGGTAGCTATAGCTCTGAACTGTGTAAGAGCGGGATCGTTTACCTCGAGAAAAAAAAGGCTCTCAAAGTGCGGCATAGCAGAAAAAATTGGAAACGCGCAGTTTTTCGGTTTTCTGTCGCGGCGATTAAAAAATCGTAGGGAATGGCCATTGGCCATACACGCATAAGCGATATGAATGCCAAAATGTCTTAATCCCAAAAAAAAAATTGGCTTCTAATTATACGACTTGGCGGATTTGTAACTAAACAATCGGCGCGCTCTAATTTTTAAGACTGAAACACAGAGAGAAGCCATAATCTCCCAGGACCAATGTTTTCGGTGAAATTTAAAATTGTTGAATATTTAAGTTCATTAAAGACTAAATGTCTCCATTTAGTCTTTAATGAACTTAAATCCTACCGTCACCGAAGACTAGTTTAGTAGAATTAGATATAACTTGTGGGAGAGCACACACCAACTCGTCTCCAAGATTTGTTCAGAGGAAAGGATGCCTAATGAATTGAACCTCGTTTCCTCGATCCACAAGAAAGGAGACCCTCTGAACTCACAGTACACATATATTAAAGGTAATATATTCTGAGCACTCATTTTCGTTTCGGTCTGCGCATCTGTCAAAAAGGCATGCTTTTCCATAGAGATACGAATGGGGAATGGGGTGACATTGTCAGCCATTAAAACTCATGCGCGCGCATTTTATTTCTAAGCCTGCGCGGTGCCGCAGCGTCATCGCTTTTGCATCTTGCAGTACTCACAAATAAATTGCGTCAAAAATCGCAAGCGTTCACCAAGTCTTGTTGTTCACATAGGCCGCCATTGCAGAAAATATTACCTTTAATATGTGCACTGTGCTCTAAACTCTCCCAACTATAATAGTTCCATCAGTCTCCTCAGCATTTAAAATCGTATCTATTGTACTGTTTGAATGCCTAAAACCATTCGTCAACGAACTAATTGATCCCTATACCAGTTTGGTTTCAGGTCCGGCAAGTCCACAACCGACCAAATATGTGTCCACACTATGGCAGATTTTGGAAAATGTGTAAATCGATACTCATTATTAGGGCCAGGATTTTTATGCAAATGCATATCATACCTCATTGCTTGTTTTTAGAATGGCGGAAAAGGGAGAATCATCACAGCGATCGTATAAGATGAAATTTTGTTGGAGTTGGACGACTGCCGACAAATATAAGGATTGGATAGCGAGGGTTCCAGAAAACTCGAAAAAGGCCAAGTGCAAAAATGAAGTCATTAAACGTAATTTTTGTTTGAAATGCGTCTCTTTTATTTTCTTTGTTTTTTTTTTTTTTTTTTTTGTTAGTATTATAGTACATATTCTAACAAAAAGGGATAAAGTCCATCGAAAAGGGATATTTTAACGGTTGATCAGGGATATTCCATCCGAACATTCTGGCAACACTGTACGTGAGTATGAAAATGAGTATTTCTTGGAGTTCCAATTCTATTGGAAAGGAAACGTACAAGATAACACGCTTATGAATGACGTATTGGACATATTTTTGTAAATATATAGTAAGATATTAACTTTTCGGCAAAACAGTCTTCAGCACATATATAGCTACGAATATGATCTACAAAATAGGAAAACATTTTTTGTTGTAAATCAAGAAAAAACCCGTTTTTTGTGCAAATGAAAATATTTTTTTCGCTAAATTACTTATTACTCCAAAACTAACTACCTAACTAACGTCGATATCATTGCTATCTGTCGTTTAACTAGAGGTTATACCAGATGTTGTGTGCAAATTTCAGCCTTCTATGTCTATCATTTTTTGAGATAGACCTAGGTACAAAATTGGCTTAGTTTATTCGGACAGATATCGTAGCGAAAGCAATAAGGTTCCTCCATTATGAAAACGGAACCTTAAAAAGGTATTATAAGATCCTATCCAACGTATACTGTGTGAACGTCCTAAACAGCTCTACAACACACTAATCGGCACGTACCAGTGTGACGCTGGAAAACACGCGCTCCAACGTGCAGTTTGAAAGTAGCTTCTCCGAACTATTTCAAACATACACCGGATTTCTACAAGGAGACGCGCTATCATGCGACTTCTTGAATCTCGTACCGGAGCAGGTAGTGCGCAGGGCAGGTGTCAACACGGGAGCCACTATCTTCAACAGGTCCGTCCAGCTGCTGGGCTATGCGAACCAGTATGCCGTGATAGAAGCGTTCACGGCGATTGAAGAACAGGCGAAATCCATTGGCCTTGAGGACAAGACTAAATACATGCGCTATCAAGAAACAAACAAGCATCTGTCCACCGCCTAGGACAAAACGTCACTATTGATAGAAACAATTTCGAGGTAGTTCAACATGAACTCCACGAATGACACTCTAGTGGAGGTCCGACGAAGAATTAACCTAGAAAGCCGTTGCTACTTCGGTTTAGCAAATCAATTGGGTTCAAAACTCCTAACTTGAAAGACGAAATGTGTGCTCACATATCCTGCCAGTTCTGCCCTATGGCGTCGAGTGCTGGACGATAAGCAAGAACGTAGAGCTGATACTGGGCTCCCTTGAACGAAAAATACTTCGGCGGAATGGAGGAGAACTTACAACCGCGAACTCTATGTGCTGTACCAAGATGTGTATAGATGTGTCTTTAAAAACTTACCTTACCAGCCTTACAAATGATGCTAGTACTGACTACTCGCTCTGGAAGGCAACAAATAGGATGAACAGGCCAATAGCTCATATTCCCCCAGTAAAAACTAGAGAAGCTAACTGGGCGAAAAGCAACCAAGAAAAGGCAAACACTTTTGCAGAGTATCTTGAAGACGTATTTAAACCTTATGAAGATAAAGGTTATCAAGGACTCGAAATAAGGTGCGAAGAAGATAGACCTATACGGTCGGTAACAGCTAAAGAACTTGCCAAAGAAATTAAAGAAGGCATATGATTTGATTACAGGAGACATTTTGAAACAATTTCCACGAAAATGTCTGGAAAAACTAGCGCAGATTATAAATGCTGCATTTAAGTTGAGATATGTCCCAAGCATGTGGAAAGTCGCTGAGGTAATAATGATACCAAAACCAGGCAAGCCACCTAACGAGGTAACCTCATATCGCCCCTACCATTGTTGTCAAAGTTATTCGAAAAAATGCTGGTTAAACGCCTGCAAAAAATAATTGACGAAAAATCTCTAGTCCCAAATCACCAATTTGGATTTAGAAATAAGCACTCTACAATCGATCAGGTGCATAGAATCACAGATAAAATCGAAAAAGCATTCGAAGAGAAAAAATTGAGCTCTACAATATTTCTTGATATAGCACAAGCTTTCGATAAAGTCTGGCACAAAGGTTTGATCTACAAACTACAAAGGCAACTGCCAAAAAAATATTCGACAATTCTGGAGTCATATATATCAGATCGATTCTTCAGAATTAAACAAGAGACAGAGTACTCAACATTAAGAGAAATTAAAGCTGGTGTACCACAAGGCAGCGTGCTATGTCCAGTTTTATACCTTATATTCACTAGCGATTTGCCTGAAAGGGGGGGAACCACTATAGCTACTTTTGCAGATGACACAGCTGTCCTTGCTGTGGGATCAACTCTCGAAGTAGCAACAAAAAAGCTTCAAAGGGCAATAGACAATATTTCTGATTGGACAAAAAAATGGCAGATTAGATTAAATAACCTTAAGTCAGTCCATATTAATTTTACGTATAAAAACGTACCATATATTCCAGTATACATAAACAACAATGTAGTGGAATACTCAAATACAGCCAAATATCTAGGCATGACTCTAGACGCTAAACTGTGTTGGAAAGCGCATGTAAAGAAAAAAAGAGACGAGTTGAACATGCGATACAGTAAAATGTATTGGCTTATTGGGAGATATTCATCTCTGTCAAATTATAATAAGTTATTGCTATACAAGCAAGTCCTAAAACCAGTATAGACCTACGGGATCCAGTTGTGGGCATGTACATGCCAAACAAATTTGCTAAAAATTCAGGTTTTCCAAAATAAAGTACTAAGGAACATAGTCAATGCACCTTGGTACATACGCAACGCTGATCTACATAGAGATCTTAACATTGAAATGGTTGAGGAAGAGGTTAAAAAAGTTGCCCGAAGGCATAGAAGTAGACTTCTTAACCATGTTAACATAGAAATAACAGAACTTTTAAAATGCTGACAATGTAATCAGGAGATTAAGACGGGTAAAACCTCTTGATCTTAGCCAAGACCAAGAAAGTAGGTAATACTTTCAACTAAAAAAGTATAAAAATTCGTCAAACGTCGGATTTATCCTCAATATTTTTTAAAATGAATCAAAAATAAATTGCCGATTAGTCGAACGACTAGGTGCAATCAATTCGGGATGACGAAAGTCAGTCCCCTTGGGAGTTTTTTTTAGATCGGGTTAAAGTCCTTCACTATTGCAGAAGCATCCCTCGCGTAATAGCTCTTTCGATGATTTTTCCTTCCAGCGAATTCCCATTACAAAAAAAAAAAAAAAAAAAATGTGTGGTTTGCTCACATCGAGCGAATGCACAAGGTTCGAGATTACAAGCAAGACTGAACCTCCTTTTCAAAAGACCAAGCCATAGGGGATGCCAGAACGCTTTGTCTGCACAACTAGAAGCACCGTGCCCGGGATCGATTGTGAAGGATGGAAGGTTGCAGTGTCTCAATCAGAGACTATTCATGGCTCGGGAGCCCGATAAGTAAGTATATTTTTATTGTATACCTTCTTCTTCTTTCTTTGTCGGAGGTTGTTACTATCCGATGGAGCACTCAGACACAACTACTGGTCCATTGTACTGCCAAACAGACACCTTACATTGCTGTACTTAGTTTTCCCGTCTTTCGAAGAAAGATGAGAAGGAGCTTCAGTGATGAAGAGCTTAGATGTTCGGCACTCACCACGTCAGCCCCAAAGATCCGCCACCTGATGCGAGCAAAGGCAGGACAACTACAGAGGAAGTGCTCCGCTGTATCGTCATCCTCTCCACAAGCAGGACAGATGGTGGTGTTGCTCAAGCCCAACACATTTAAGTGTTTGGCAAAAGCTTGGTGGCCCGAAAGAACGCCCACAAGAAGTCTGCAGTCGATTCTCCTGAGAGACAGAAGGAAAGACGAGGACCTCTTGCAGATGTCCGGACGCAGTCGTTTGGTCTGTCTACACCCAGCACAGTCACGCCAACGACGCTCGTGTTCACGAGAAACCCAAGTATCAATGGATGACCTAACCACAGATGCAGGCAAACCCAACGCAGGTTCAGGTCCTAAGAAATCTTCTTCTGAACCCAACCTGGCCAGCTCGTCAGCGATCTCATTTCCCTGGATACCAGTGTGACCTGGAACCCAAACAAGTTTGACCGTGTTTAGCCTACCGACCAAGTTCAGAGAAAGCTTGAGTTCGAGCACTAACTTGGACGAGGTAAGAGGGTTGAGCAGCGCTTTTAATGCAGCTTGGCTATCACTGCAAACGCATATGCTTCTAGCCCTCCACCTGTTTGTCACAATATAGCGCATAGCCATAAGGATAGCGAAAATCTCCGCCTGGAAGACAGTCGCATGGTTACCCAAGGGGTAGTGTAGTCTAATGTTCTCGCTTTCCACGAAGACTCCAGAACCAGACCCCTGTCCGGTTTTAGAGCCATCCGTGAATACACGATGGCATTCCTTCCCTGGCTCCGAGTCTGGCCGAAGCCATTCTGTTGCCTGAGGAAAGTTGACGTGGTAGTTTTGTCGCAGTAGGATTTCTGGTGTCATTGCGTCAGACGGCATATCCATAACACAGGGGTCAAAGGATAATTCTCGCACAAGTTCTTCAAAATTCCAATGCGCGTGGTACCAAAAGCCACCTCTCTTTAACCGAGAGATGGTTGTCAGCGTACACCCCATGATAAAAATATCAAGGGGGGGGAGGTTCATCAAAGCATCTAGAGCGGAGCCCGGAGTGCTGGGGAAGGCCCCTGTGCACCCAAGGCAAACCGTTCTTGTATACCTACTAGCTGTGCCCGTAACTTCGTTCCCGTCGTAAAATAAAAGTTTCTTGGTTTATTTACCTATAATAATTATAATAATCATAGTTCCTAATTAAACTTATCACACCTTATCATACGCCACCTCCTCAGATAAACATTGCTGCCATTCATTGCATTGGCATAACGTTATAGTTATGTTGCTCCTTCTAATCTTTTTCTAAGAGACAGTAACAGAGGGGAATCACTTAAATGAAGAAAAATATTATAGTTTAAATACCTGGGGAAACGCACTCAATTTGTATTCACACCACAAAGCAAAACTACAATTGATAACATCCCTTAAGTATTTTTAACTTTCTCGTATACGTAGTATGTAAGAGAAAGATATTGTTTTCGTACAAAATTTCGAACTCGAGATTTTGATCAATTCTTATATTACGATGATAGGGGAACTCAAAAAAGTGGGTCTCGCAATTCTGTCCGTCCGTCCCACCCCTGGGGAATCTAAACGCTTATGAAGAAATATGCCTAAATTTAGATTTTTTCGAAAACGGCTCTAACGATTTGAACCAAAATTGATAGTTGAGTTAATGTAGGCATGTTTAACATGACTGCATACCCAGTTTTTTGCTAAAAAGTCCAGCAACGGCAGTTTTGAAAATTGGCTTTTTCTCGAAAACGGTAAAAACGATTTAAAAAAAAAAAAAACTTATTTTTAAGGTACTACTGTCATTCTTAACTTGATATTAAACTCAGTTTTTCCCTAGAAAGACTGCGTCCTTTGATATCCACCCAAATCCCTAATAATAGTACTTTAAAAAACTGCTCATATCTCAAAAACGCCATTTTCGATTTGGATGAAAATATATCTGCTAGGTAATGTTTATATCCTGAAGAATATGTCGTACTCAGTTTTCAGCTAAACAGTTTAATAACAGTGCTTTTCGAATCCAAATTGTAACATTTGTCAGCATAATTTTACAAAAAACCGCTCTAACGATTTTGATCAAAATAAATATTTAAGATAACATAAGCATTCTAAACATGATCACGTACTTAGTTTTTCTCAAAAAACTCGAATTACTACCCAAATCCCGATCTATATTCAGTTTTGCAAAGCCCAAAACTTCAGTGGCAATTAAATTCAAAATTCATCCCCTACTTGTCACCTTCAAGTGTCAGTTTGAAATTTGAAAGTAATAAAGTGTTGTAGTCAATACGTATGTTTATGTGGTATGGTATGTATTACGTTATTAATTACACCTTGAGTGGGCTGGGTATGATTTTATTTAAACGTAAAAATTGCTGAAATGACTCTGAGATTCTGCGAGATTCGCAATAAACGAGAAAGTTACGTGCGACCCTGTCGTGCACATTTTTTTGTATTGAATATGCAGATGTATTTGAGAATAGGCAGACAAAATTACATTTTGGCTACAAGCCGTTCTAAAGGATATGGCTATGAATAACATAGCCAAAAACTATCTGATATTTTTAAGAAACATTAAAAAAAAAGGTTCATTGAAATCTGTCTAGTAGCTCTCGCGCTTTGAGGTAACAGAGCAAATTTTTACTCTATGTACGGTACACTGGTTTAGACGCACGAGAGTTACGTTTTTTTTTTTTTTTTTTTGTACAAAGTTAATTTTAGAGTGAGACTACTATTATTTAACCGATTAAAAACAACGCTTACAACTGTATCAGCTGATGGTTCAGCTAAATACACATAAAGGAATTTCATTGATTTTTAATAAAATATTCAGTGATTGTCTAGGGTAAAACCCCCAGTACTGAGCCCCCTTAAGGATAGTTTTGAGTTTGCTGCTTTTGCAAAATTAATTGTTTGCATGTATTGGAACAATTATTTCATTAAATTATAATGTGATTAATTCTAATTTGATAAATCTATTTACTTTTTTGTTAGTTTTGGTAAGATTTAAATAAAAGGAAAATAATTACAAAAAGCGAAGTAGTCCAGTAATGAGCCCCCCTGTTCCTAATTTGAGCTCTTACCGTTCCAATAACGAGCCCCCATATAAAACCAATTTTTTGTTGCTTTTTTTATAAAGTTATCGTTACTTTTAAAATTGTTCAAATATTTATTGCCAGTTTTATTTAAGAACATTTAATTTTATAAACTAAATAAATAAGTAAGTAGGAACTTCATAGGTAAATGTTATAAAACACAAATTATGTAGTATTAGACAAACAAATTAAAGTATTAAAAAAAAGCATAAACTAGACTATTTTGCACCTTTTGCAGCTAAAAAATTCAATATTGTTCGATATCTTTTCAGCGCATTTAACATGATACTGTTTTGAGCATATGAAACATGATGTTCCCTTTTCAGCTTTTGAAATATTGCCCCGCAATGAAAACAAAGCCCAGTTTCAATGTAGGTATTCTTTACATATATTTTCTTCTTTTTCAGGAATAGGTTCATAGTCTCGTTTACGTTCCTTCTCTTTAGGTTCTTAGGCGGAGGGGGATGCTCAGATAAAGATGCAACGTCTTGGAAAGCCTCTTGCATGATTTTCAAAAATCCAGTTTACAATTTAAGAATTGTCAACGGTCCTTTTTGGTTTTTAAAGGAACGTTTATGCAACCGATTTTGAAGAGTGGGTCTTGGAATATTATAACATCTTGAAGCAGCATGTATTGAGAGACCATTTTTAATATCTTCTAGATTATTTTCTTTTTACATCCATTTTAAAGATTTGAAAGTTGGTAAATCTACGAGTTGGTGTAAATAAGCGATGTAACATCTTAATACCTATGGGAAAAAGCCCCAGGGTATTTCAAGCAGAGCTCCATGCCATTAAAGAATGCGCAAACCTTATATATAATTCAGGCATTAAAGGCGCCAACATCCATATATTCACGGATAGTCAAGCAGCTATAAAAGCACTTAGCTCACACATTATTGACTCCAAATCAGTACTACACTGCTTCGATTCCCTCCAAACACTTAGTTACAGGAACAAAACCAGTCTATGGTGGGACCCGGATATAAGGGAATTGAAGGAAACGATTGGTATTGGGAGAACATCCCATCAGGCCTATAAGACAGGCCAAAAGAGCTATTCAGCCCTTCAAAGCAGATGCCAGAAAGATACTAAATCTTCGCAGGCATGATATTGAAAATATAGTATACCTACTAACGGGTCACCACGGTCTGCGATATCACCTAAATAAAATGCATTTAGTCGACTCACCGGAGTGCAGACTATGTCTAGAAGAAGACGAAACAGCCGAACACATAATATGTGAATGCCCGGCCCTTTACGGTATAAGAAGGAAATCATTTTTCAGGGAAGTAATAAGTACCGAAGAACTAAGAAATTCCTCTGCTGAATGTAGGTCGACGTGCATCCTAATATAAAAAATAAAATAAAAATGTATTTCCCAATTAATAATAAGATATGTAGTATATAACATACCTACATGTTACATAATACACCCATAAAATAGGCATTATAATACATAGTGTTGTAGGTATGGTATAGGTACCTATATATGAATAATTTTATATTTACTAGCATTTACTCGAAGCTGCGCTTCCGTTGGAGAAGTAGCTAGTTACCTTTAGTGTTGCCAGGCGAAAATGTTAAAATCCAGTCAAATTTGACTGTTTGACTGGATTTTTTCTCTCCGAATCCAGTCAAAAGAAACAGTCAAACATTAAAAACAAAAAATTCCAGTCAAAAAAACAGTCGAAAATGTAAACAGCTATTTTTTCGAAAACAAAAATAGGTGGGCCATCGTGGTTTCTTTTTAAATCATAGGTTATTTCAACACTGACAGCTGCTTCCAGCTCGAAATCTTTACAAAAAGCCAGTATCATACCTGCGCGGAACGAAGTGAGTCGCTTTACGCTTGAGCAACGTTGGGAAATATTGAAAAAATATTTCCAAAGTGAGTGCTGTGTAGCCCAAACAGTGCGTTTTTTTAGAAGTTTCGGCCGAAATGAAGCACTCACCGCGCCTGCTGTACGCAAGTTTGTGCAAAAAGACTTTGTATGGGAGTGGACAAAACTCTTGGTCCCCGTCATCGTACGGTGCGCACAGACGACAATGTCACAGAGATTGACAGTATGGACCATTTTCCTCCGACAATGAGGCTGGGAACAACGTTTTGGTCAACGGTGGGCGTTACAGAGCCATGTTAACTTTTTTTTACTGGAATTGAAGACATGGATTTGGACGTCCTCTGGTTCATGCAGCATTGCACGCCATGCCACACAGCCCACGTCACAATCGATCTTTTGCACCAACTTCCCAAAACGTGTTATCAGCCGTCTTGGCGATGTCAATTGGACTCCTCGGAGCTGCGATTTGACTCCTTTGGACTTCGGAAAATTCGGAAACGATTCAAACACTTAAGGCCAATATCATCCAAGCAATCCGTGAGCTACAGCCCGAAACCACCAACAATGTCTTGGACAATTGGAGTGACAGAATACGCAAGTGCGAAGCCAGCCGAGGCAGCAACTTGAACGACGTTGTATTCCGTAATTAATGGGAATGTTTGCTCTTACTAATAAAGCCATAATACATGGGAACAATTTTATTTTGTTCATTTTATTGCATTTTTAAAAAGAAACTTGTATTTGGCCTACCCTTTATATTTTGATATATAGGTAGTAGTCTTTCCAACTTTTTGTATAACTTCTTCAAGTATTTCAAAATTTATACAACTTTTTTTTTATCTCGCAAATTAGGTATTTCTAATGGTCAAAATAGAGTTGTTTATTTTTGATTTCAAAAATCTGGAATACACAGCAGTCATAACTCAAAACATAAACAACATACAACAAACCGAATTAAATGCAAAGGCAATCATTCAAAATTCTCAAGAAACGCTGCGCAAACTGCAAGAAATACTAGATTCAATTTGACTTTCAGCGGCTTGCGGAAAATGGGTGCGTTCATTTCATTGCACTGCGCGAATCTCATATACACTAGGTTTACATTGGAGGTGCAATTTTTTTTTTATTTTTTTTTTTAGGAAAAAACTCCAGTCAAAAAAACAGTCGACTGGATTTGATTTTTTTTTCCAGTCAAAACCGAAAAAATCCAGTCAAATTTGACTGGAAAACAGTCAAACTGGCAACACTGGTTACCTTGTGTGCTTTGATATGCGCTCGATAGATGAAAGAATATGTTCCCCATAGATATTGAATCCCCTTTCCCGCCGCTAATTACTCGAATTTTAAGTTAGACTTTCTCTAAATCGGTCCTAAATGTTCAACTTGACCATAAAAAGATATTTTTGTTTCAAAATATCAGATTCCTGGGCGTTGATCACTAATGGCCATTCAGTCATCAGGACAAACTGTTTTTACCTACGTTATATGAGATAACTAAGTTTGCTGCGAAATTGATTTGATATAAAAATTGGCCTGGCTCATAAATGGAACAAGGGTTTTTGGTGTTTGCCCAATAGTGAGCCCCCCCCGGGCTCATTTTTGGATTTGCTTGTTTCAGATTCCCAATTGTGAGCCCCCACTATATTTTAATAAATAAGCATTTTTTTTTAACTTTTAATATGAAAATAAGTACAATGGAGTCTAATTGTTAATACAAACATATATTAGTTAATATAAAATATAAAGAAAATACTTAATCACTTGCTTTATGTAAAGAGTTTGTTAAGAAAACTGTTTATAAACACAATCGCACAACACACGAAGGATATGTCCGCAATTACCGATTTTTTTTCACCAATTGAAGTGACATTTTATAGGAAAACAATTAACAGAATACAAGTAAAGAAGTAACGGAAGACTTTGATTAAAACAAAAATGTATTTTTAATAACAGGGGCTTAGCTTTGGAGCGAAGTGCAGACAGGGGGCTCATTACTGGTGGGGGGCTCAGATTAGGGGCCTTTACCCTATATAGTAACCCAAACCTTGATTGCTTTTGATAGTTTTAGTTAAGCATTTGCGCAACCCTTACGTACCTTTTCTGAAGCAACGTTCCTTTTGTTTATAAATCTCGTTTTTTGTTAAGTTAAGCAGACTGTACTCTACAATGCGTTTATAAATAAGGCTGTAGGTATTTGTAAAAGCGTAACGGTAATCCGTGTGGAATGCCCCAGTCTGTGATAATGTGCACTGATAGGCATGTTTTTGTGACAGTCCATAAGAACAATATGGGAAAATACGTCAAACTAATTGGGAATCAAGATCAAAGTAATCGCTCAGGTGACTTATATACGCAAGCGAAGATACTGGCCAATCGTCAGCCCGTTTTGTTTTTTGTATATAAGCCCATTGAGAATAGAAATTTGTATAACTTTCTTTTCGTGAGTAACACCATGAAGGTCTTTATTGTTTTGTGCTTGGCTGTCGCCTCAACGTGTGCCTTTGAGTTCAGGGGCTCGAAATACGTCGACATTTCACCGGTAGTGCCATTCTTCGAACCGGAGTCACGTATCACCAATGGTCAGCCCGCCAAAGCTAACCAATTTCCCTATCAAGTCGGTCTAAGCCTTAGGATTAGCATTGTGAGTTCTGCCTGGTGTGGTGGATCCTTGATCGCACCAAACTGGGTCTTGACCGCTGCTCACTGCGTTGACGGGTGAGATAAACAGACATCTCTGATATAATTGAAGCTAAAATTGCTAATGAGAATCTTTATAGAGTTTCAGCCGTTACTGCTTATGTGGGAAGTACCGCCCGTCAAGGTGGACAAGCCGTTTCTGTTTCCGAAATCAAAATACACAGTGGATGGAACTCAAACACATTGGCCAATGATATTGCCTTGTTGCGAATTCCAACTGTTTCTCTTAGCAGCAGCGTGAATATCATTAGGTTACCAGCAATGTCGGGCTCCTACTCAACATACGTTAACGAGGTTGCCATTGCCTCCGGTTGGGGCAAGACCTCAGATTGTAAGTGGTTTTAGTCCTTCATTATTGTGCGCCATATATTTAATTACATTTCTGCTTGGATATTACAGCTGGAAGCGTTTCCAGTACACTTCAATGGGCTTACTTGACCATTGTCAATAACTCTGTCTGCTCCAATGTCTATGGAACTTCCATCGTTAAGCCATCCAATGTTTGTGTCGCGACTCCCAGTGGAACTTCTACATGCAACGGTGATTCCGGTGGCCCACTTGTAATTGAGAAATTGGGTGTCCAAGTTGGTCTTACTTCCTTTGGAGCTGCTGCCGGTTGCACTAAGGGATACCCAGCTGCCTTCACCCGTGTCACCAGCTACCTGGACTGGATCCAACAGCATACTGGAATTAAATATTGATTATACCAATAAAAAGGATAAATAAAATGTTATAGCAAATTGAATGTTGTATTCCATTAAAAACAGCTTTGTTGTTCGGTAACAACTTGAGTTTGATGCACAGCACGGGCAAAAACAAATTAATAAAATAAAATACTTTACCTTGCGCTGAATGCATTGATCTGAACAAGAACCACCGCAACAGCACATATTGCTACTGCTACTGCTATTACATGGCATTGCAACCAGAGTATATCCATTTGGATATTTGGAAAACAAGAAATAAATTTTTGTTCAAGATTCTCTAACGAGTCCAAAAATTCTTGATTGGGCCGTGTCAATTTCGCATCTTCAAATTCTTTAAAATCTGTAAAAAGGGAGAAAACGTTAAGTTGCGGACTCAATTTTAACTCACACTTGTGGTTTAGGCGGTATTTTTTTAAAATATAACCTGCGAAATAGTAGAATGCATTATCAATACCAAAGTCCACAGTTTTATAGTCAGGTTCAGTTTTGAAAGCGTAAACCAAATTGTCCTTATTTTGTTTTTGTGGTTCCATCTGCACTTCAATGTCTGGAAGTTCCAGGTTAGCAGTTGGCTCACAGTTTTCACGTGTAATATCTTCCATATACTTTGCCGAAAAAGATCTTTTAAATGAACAGATGAATTGAAATGGAGTCAGCAACTTGTTATTTCCCCCTCGGTTACGTAAAACAGCAAAAGTGTTTTCCAAGCAATCTTGATTAAGATTTCTTGTTAAAAGAAACTTAATACCGTCTTCTTTTATTTCTGTAAAAATGCCAATTAAGGCATTTATATTCTGTTGCCATCCTTTTATAAAACGCATTTTTTTAGTTACATTTCTAGAATTTTCATGAAAAGTCATATTTTCAAAAAATAAATTCATTTCATGCAAAAAAGTAATTTGTTCCGGGTTTGCGAAAAATGGCCTTCTGAATTTTTTGGATTCTCGAAATTTAGATGAATTGAAAATATCAAATAACTTATCTATTTTGTCAATAATTTCAGCGGTATTAATAGCTGTTGAAGATACAGCACCGTGACTAGCTAGAGTATAAATACCAGCTGCAACTGTTGCACTTATCGTTTGAGCAGCAAGCCTCACCCTCATCTTTTGGAAATTGTTGGGAAAAATGTGCTCATCTGTCAATTTGGGAGCCATTCGAAATGAATTATTTTTCTCCCATAAATAAAAGTGCACAACGTCTTTCCAATTTGCTTTTTTGTTGTCAACAGCAATATCGTACTTCATGAAATTTCGCCAGAATGATTTTAAAAGATGAGGGCTATTTTTAATTGTTTGCCACACGCACTGACACTGAACACCCTTTACTTCGTCAATTGATGGTAATGAACGACTGATAACAATCCAACTCCAGATCGCCTTTAAAAATACGTGCGAAAAAAATGTAAACAATCCCCTCTACAACCAACCTAAGTAATTAGTATGACCATCTGCTGTGAATTATATTACCTAAAAAGTGCTGGCAATAAAACTTAAAATCGTAAAATATGGTAATTAACGAAGTCGTAGCAAGGCAAAAGGGTTGAATTTCGTGATAGAGAATGAAACATTTCTTTTTCATGTCCATAACAAAGACCATTTAATCAATAACCAATGGGAAAAACTACAAAATTTGTTTTTTTATTAGCAATTCTACGAAAGCAAAGCTGGTTACCTGATCATCCTGAATGGTTGAGAGAAAATACTAATATACTGACATCACTTCAGCTCGCCTTTAAAAATGCTTTATGAAAAAACCCACAATCGTTTGTCGTACGCAGCAAGCCCCATGTAGTGGTACAGGCAAAATGTGTTGTGTACCCTTTTTTTCTCAAGCAGTCGTTGTATGCAGGTAAAAAGTATTCTTTCGACCTGCTTCCACTTATTGTACGATTTTTTCTGCATTTTGCTTTGTGGTAGTAGGAAATGCATATGTGGAGAGAGTGTCCCTACTCATTAATGGATATACTCTGATTGCAACTTGCATGTAGTTCCAAAACGAAAATTGCATAGATAATAACATTGTATATGAAACTTATAGTAGTATCATCACGGCTATTTTTTTATTTCTGTCTCCAGCCGCCTAGGGGGTGATCGATCGTTTCTCCCGAGAGAAGAAACATTTGTTCACTCCTATTGAATAGAGTAAATAATAGTGTAATGAGTGAGTTTATGAGTGACTTGAAGAGTGCAATAAAACACAAACCGGTTTTGTCGTACTCGCACTAAACTAAATAAGATAATTAAATTAGCAATATATATACAATGGTAGAGGTGATCGTTTTCTTTATGATGTAACTTATGTGTCGTTTTCCATTGGGACAATCAGATTTTTATTTCAAATTTTAGATTTTTCGTGGCGAATGGAACACGATAGCAGATTGATCTGCTTTTGTGAATGTATTAGTGCGTTATTAGACAGTACATCAGCTGTGCAAAATTTTTTTCGTTTGTAGATGAAAACATACGAATTTAATGTGGGTTATCATATCGACGCAGAATCGAAATCCACAGATGACGAGGAAGAAGAGAAGATGACGAAGATGATAGTATTATACTTCTTATCATATTTTAATCTTTTCGGTGTATCGAAAATGTAACGCGGTACAGAATTTGTTATTCCAACTTCAGATTTCTGAACGAAACGTGAACCGGGAGATGGAAACTGTGAGTGAGAAATTTCGGAGCTTTTGTTAAGAGGTGGTAAAGAGAAATCTCTTACATATGTTACGGGGTTAGCAACCCTTTTAACAGAACTGATAGGTGAACACATTGCAACATTTTCAGTTTCGCCGGCGCCGGTTTCTTGAGTAACGTTTGGATTATGGCATGTTCTGGAGTTACGTGAAATGAACACAATTAAAAATTCACAGTAAAATTCACCACTTGTCTGTAACCAACTGCCACTGCACTTCACCAAAACAATGGTTGAAAATGAGCGATGAGTATCAATAAAGCACACACACAAAAAAAATAATCAAAAACCGGTTATTGAGTTGAAGCAGAATGCATGCAGTACTTGGAAGACGAAGATGATAGGGGGATGGGGAACATCATACATTAACATGGAGTTAAACACCTTGCTTCATTATTCACTCAGGCTCAAATTTTAGTACATTGAGTAAATTAACAAAAAAAAATACGAAAATAAAATTTTAATCTGAGTGAAATACGAAACAAGACATGTACAACCTCCCTTAGCAAATGGCTTTGCGGCACTGAGATTGTGATATGAAATGCGATTGTTCAGATCAGTGGTTGGAGTTGGACTTGGTTTTTTTTTCTTGGTAGAGCCGTAGAGGTAGTACATGTACAGTACACTCGCATTGCAACAAAGTAACTCACTTCGCTTTCGTATTTGGCAAAATGAGGGAGAAAAAAATAGCATATTGGCAATTGGCATGCGATTGGTTTAATTTTAGAGTAGAACTGTGTAAATTATGTGAGTGGATCTCCATTAAATTTAATAAAGAGAGCGTAATATTTTCAACCCTCTTTGCCCTAGTTGTATCTCGCGCCGTTAGAAGCATCACCATCGATTTGCCAAAGTGATAGTACTATTAGTTTCATATACAATGATAATAGGCACACGTTATCACAGGTACCATGAAATAAAGTCTTATGCAAAAATGTCCAAAATGTAATTTTGAACTTTTTTCGACTTTATTGTAGTTTCGAAAAATCGTTTTGGACTTTATTGCAATTTCAGAAGTGCAATAAAGTCCAAAATTACGTTTTGGACCTTTTTGCATAAGACTTTATTTCATGGCACCTCATCACACATACTGGCCATTCATCGTCTTCAAAACAATGGCGCGACTATTTGTGCCTACAAAAAAATTGACAAACTTTTTAGTTTACATAAGAATTAAAGTGGCATATTTGCACCCTCTTACTTCGTAAAATATTATGTCACAGTCACAACTAACCAGATCCTAAAAGTGCCCACATTTTATCTACCCTTCCCTTGTGGCAAAAAAGGGTGAATTGCAAGAGCTGGTGGACGTCAGCTGATGAAAGTTGTTCTGCATTTGACTGCACTTTGGATACAGCCGAAAGCTTAGACTTAAATTTCGCTTATGTACCAACACCTATAGAAAGACTTACACGGACCTCTTTTTTTTCAAGAGTGTCTAAACTACCAAAATCTTTGCATTTAGGTGCCTCCATGCGATACTGAGACGTTTTATGGTGATTATTTGTCATGTAATGGCCTTTCTTCTGTGACATGTTAGGTGGATAATGTTTAAAAGCTCTTTCATCTCCGAGTTAAAACAGGCACATGCGGTGAGGTCCACAATATGATTGTTTCCATATACAAATTAAATTTTTTAACTTGAGCAAATATGTCAACACATAGCTATCTGGCCAAATTCAATGTATTTTCATGTCAGCTTTGCGGTGTGCAGCTAAAGCTTCTATGTATGTAGCTAGATCTGTTTCTTAACTCTTAGGATCTTACGAATTTTTGCAAATTTGTACAATGTCGTTCCTTAACTTGAAAAATTCGTAACAGAGAGCGGCTTCGAAAGAGTAATATATTATTACCCCTCCACTAAGAATCTCACTAATTTTTACTCAACAAATTTCTTTGAGTAAGAATTGAAAAAATGTGCACGACCGGATCGCACGTAACTTTAACATTTATTGCGAATCTCGCAGAATCTCATGTCCCATTGCACAGTGCAGAGTTCAGTGTAACTTAAGTTTGAATAGAGACGAACAGATAAGTGTCACTCTTGTATATTTTGCGTTTCACAGTCAATTCACAATACTCACCTCAAATAATACAAAAAACTTGGCAGCACTTACAAAATTGTTGTTTTTCAATATCTTATCTCTATTATATAAAACAAAGTGGAAAAAACTTGTGTTGATTTTTTTTGATTTAAATGTCGGTAATTACGGTGATTGGGTGATAGGCTAAATAAATTTAAAATTGGACAAAGGGGCGTGTCACCGCCCATACAAAAAAAAAACATTCAAAATCGTATATTTCGAAAACCACCGAATCGATTGAGATCAAACTTACAGATAATTTTAGGAATTAGCCGTAGAGTGCTGCTGATAGGTCAAAATCAGACAAAGGGGCGTGGCACCGTTCATAAAAAAACATTCAAAGTCGTATATCTCGAAAACTACCAAATTGATTGAGCTCAAACTTACAGGTAATCTTGCGTATTGGCCGTAGGGTGCTCCTGTGAAGATTGGTCAAAATCGAACAAAGGGGCGTGGCACCGCTCATAAAAAAAACGCTCAAAATCGTATATTTCGATAACCACCGAATCGATTGAGATCAAACTTACAGATAATCTTAGGTATTGCCCCAGAGTGCTTCTGTGAAGATAAAAAAAATTAAAACATTGTCGCCCGAAAATAAATAAAATAAAATGAAAAATAAAAAAAAATTTAAAAAGCAACAAAAGGCCTGGCGAAGCTGGCGGGGGTTCAGCTAGTTTAATACATATTTTTTTCGATTTTCCAAATGGGTTGTTAATGACAAAAAACCCCTAACTTTAGCAAGAAAAATATTTATTTTGTTTAATTGACCTCGTAAAGCGAAGAAAAAACTAAACAAAATGAACTTGTCAAATCGTTGACAGCTGAATAGCTTGCCACCTGTCTCGTGTGACACTTAAGTGTCCGATATTGGGCAATTAAGTTTTATAATCAAATATGGCTCTATGAAACAGAAATCGAATCTTGAGTAGAATTTGAGGGAGAATCGATACTTAAGTGGGCACTGCGCAACTGGGCATCAGAGTCATTTCAGCAATTTTTACGTTTAAATAAAATCATACCCAGCACACTCAAGATGTAATTAATAACGTAATACATACCATACCACATAAACATACGTATTGACTACAACACTTTATTACTTTCAAATTTCAAACTGACACTTGAAGGTGACAAGTAGGCGATGAATTTTGAATTTAATTGCCACTGAAGTTTTGGGCTTTGCAAAACTGAATATAGATCGGGATTTGGGTAGTAATTCGAGTTTTTTGAGAAAAACTAAGTACGTGATCATGTTTAGAATGCTTATGTTGTCTTAAATATGTAATTTGATCAAATTCGTTAGAGCGGTTTTTTGTAAAATTATGCTGACAAATGTTACAATTTTGGATTCGAAATGCACTGTTATTAAACTGTGTAGTTGAAAACTGAGTACAACATATTCTTCAGAATATAAACATTACCTATCAGTTACATTTTTATACAAATCGAAAATGGAGCTTTCGAGATATGAGCAGTTTTCTAAAGTACTATTGTTAGGGATTTGGGTGGATATCAAAGGACGGAGTCTTTTTGGAGAAAAACTGAGTTTGCTATCAAGTTAAGAATGACAATAATGCCTTAAAAATGATGATAGTACCTTTTTTTAAATCATTTTTACCGTTTTCGGGAAAAAGTCAATTTTCAAAACATCCGTTGCTGGACTTTTTAGCGAAAAACTGGGTATGCAGTCATGTTCCCCTTACTATAAAACAAGATGACTTCCGGAAGTTGTGTACAGATAATATTTTTGGTTATATGGTTCGATAAGAGTAAACGTATTTCACTGGAAATCCGTATGGAATATCTCGGTCTGCGATTAAAAAATCACTGATAAGAGCTAAATGGGAAACTAGGTATATAGACATACGTCTAACTAATTTATAAATCAAAGATAAACTAGTTAAACTAAATTGTAACCAGTTTTTTTGGTATAAAGCCTACTGAGAATCGCAGTTTGTATGTCTTTCTTTTTGCGAGTGACACCATGAAGGTCTTTATTGTTTTGTGCTTGGCTGTTGCCTCAACGTGTGCCTTTGACCTTAGGGGATCGAAAAATGTCGATATCTCACCGGTAGTGCCATTCTTCGAACCGGAGTCACGTATCGCCAATGGTAAGCCCGCTAAAGATAACCAATTTCCCTATCAAGTCGGTCTAAGCCGTATGATTAGCCCTTTCCAATCTGGCTGGTGTGGTGGATCCTTAATCGGAACAAACTGGGTATTGACCGCTGCTCACTGCGTTGAAGGGTGAGATAAACATTCATTTCTGATACAATTAAAGCTAAAATTGCTAATGAGAATCTTTATAGAGTTTTCTCCATTACTGCTTATGTGGGAAGCACCACCCGTCATTGTGGTCAAGCCATTCCTGTTACCGAAATGATCAAACACAGTGGATGGAACTCAAACACGTTGGCCAATGACATTGCATTGTTGCGAATTCCAACTGTTTCTCTTAGCAGCAGCGTCAATATCATTGCGTTACCAGCTATATCGGGCTCCTACTCAACATACGTTAACGAGGTTGCCATTGCCTCCGGCTGGGGCATGACCTCAGATTGTAAGTGTTTTTTGTCCTTCACAATTGCGCGCCATATATTTAATTACATTTTCGATTGGCTATTACAGCTGGAACCCTTTCCAGTACACTTCAATGGGCTTCCCTGACCATTGTCAATAACGATGTCTGCTCCAATGTCTATGGAACTTCAATTGTTCAGCCATCCAATCTTTGTGTCGCGACTCCCAGTGCAACTTCTACCTGCAACGGTGATTCCGGTGGCCCACTTGCAATTACTGATAAATCGGGTAAAAAGATCCAGGTTGGTCTTACTTACATCAGAGCTGCTGCCGGTTGCACTCTGGGATATCCAGCTGTCTTCGCCCGTGTCACCAGCTACCTGGGCTGGATCCAGGAGAATACTGGAATTAAATATTGATTATAATATTATACCAATAAAAAAGATAAATAAAATATTTTAGCAAATTCAATGTTGTATTCCATAATAAGCAACTGGCCTATTTTACCAATTACAAGTTACAACCACAAATTTGCTACTGTATATTGCAACTACAAATTTGTAATGCCAATTTTTATTTTAGAAATTGTTGAATAACAACTTGTATATCACAAATCCTACAAATTACCATTTCATCACAAAAAAAACCTAATTTATGAACGAAAGTTCAAAAACGTATGGCTTGTAAAATACAAGTAATTTACTGTAATGGTAAAATAAAAAGTTAACTGCTTTCACAAATTTATATTTTGTTAAAACAACGAAAAATGTCTAATACCCAAAGTTTGGTGAAATAAAAAAAAAATAAAAAAAACCCACAAATTTTGTTAAGAAATACTTTTAAAATACAAATTTGTAAGTTGGTGAAATAGGCCACAGGTCATCTATGAACAAGACGATATCTGTGCAAGAACCACCGCAGCAGAAAAAATTGCTACTGCCATTACATGACATTGCAGCCTGCATGTCGTTCCAAAACGAAAACTGCATAACAGACACACACGTCATTACACATATTGGCCATTTATCGTTTTTCAAAACAACGGCACTACTACGCACACTCGTACACTCGTTTTGATCAGCTACATAACAAACCACCATAAAGATCAACAGTGCAGTTACAGAGTACCTACTTTACTTATCTACGGTACGGATAGTCAAACTGTTTATTAAAAACCAGTACAGGGGCGTTGGGCGTATAGTATAAATTCAGTAAAAAATTACATTTTGTGATTGAAAAAGAGTTGCCAACAGTCGTGATGTGTCTAGAAAAAACTTGCCAAACTTTATAGTTTACTTAAGAATTAAAGTAGCATGTTTGCACCCTCTTGCTTCGTCAAATATTATGTCACGGTCACAGCTAAAGAGATATTAAAAGTGCCCAGACTTTATCTACCCTTCCCTTATGGCAAGAAAGGGTGAATTGCAAGAGCTGGTGGACGTCAGCTGATGAAAGTTGTTCTGCATCTGACTGCACTTTGAATACAGCAGAAAGTTAAGACTTAAATTTCGCTTATGTACCAACCCCTATAGGAATATTTCCACGGACCTCTTTTTTTCAAGAGTGTCTAAACTGCCGAAATCTAATATAGAATCGACATCGCTTTATATTTAGGTGCTTCCATGCGATACTGAAACGTTTCATGGTGATTATTTGTCATGTCATGGCCTTACTTCCGTGACATTTTAGGTAGATACTGTAATGGTCAGACTCGGCGAACATCTTTGCGTCACGTAAATTTCTAAGTGTAGACGACAAGTGCATTGTACCAGGCTAATCTTACATAAAATATTTTTTCTGACTTTGCACCATCTGCATATACTTAGGTATATCTAGTCGCTCCGTTGGAAATAGTTCATATTCCCCTTTTTTTTATGTACCTACCACATTCCCATGCAGAACAACCTGCACATATTTTTTTTCTTGGCAATTGGTCGCATGATAAGCCCGCAATACTATCTCTCGCGTGGTCGCTCTGGTACGGTGTTTCGGGATGTTGACACAGGAGGGGGACAATCATACGACAGGGTACGGGATGCTAGGAGACCAATGCTTTGCTCGCGAGAGATCCGCTAAGCCACTGTGCGTTATGCTAGTATCAGCGCCCAAAAAAAAAAAAAACCAAAACCTCCGTACTCCAGACGCGATACAAAAATATCTCACGCACGTGTGAAAAGCCCTAACGTCTACTAATATCATTGGTCGAAATTTGGTCAATTAAAGTGCCTTGCAATCACACTAATCCGTCGAAAGCGAATTCCCCTGCCCGCCCCGCCGTACTCCACCAAGCAGCATAGGAAAAATCCCGCCTGAGATTCCAAGACTAGCCGATTGCCAGAGATTCCTCGGCATCAAATCATCCCCTGATCTACCCAGCAGAAGGAGTACCCCGAGATGCCGCAGCAATCCTCATTGCAGTTTTGTGTTATCTGTGTGTTACGTCAGTTTGTCCCCCAAAAGAATTTAAATATTTTCGTATTGCCTAAAAGAATTATTTATAAATTAAAAGAAATTAAGAGAAACTATCACTTCATGCAAAAAAAAAAAAATAAATTTGAAGAAAAATCAGTAAAACGAAAATCCCAAAGAAAAAAAATTGAAATAATAAAGAATTTAAATACATATAAATTGAAATTACGTATAGCCTTTATTGATTAGGAGTAAAGTGCATCGTTTGGTCAGAGTAGGAAAATTGATAATTTGTTGAATTACATAACTTTTTTTAACTGTGTGTGAGTGTGTGTGCGCGCGTTGGTAAAGAGCGTGTGGGTATTACCCTCCCTCCCCATTTTATTAATTTACAGCATCATCGAATGGACTCCTCATCGACAGGCCTGACGACGCGGATGCCATGGTAAGTTTTTTTTTGTAAAACATTTTCTTGTTCGAAGTTGTTTCGCGTTCACATGCAGTTCCTTTTTTAAGTAGCTTAGTATTAAATTTTGATTTCTAGCGACAAGGCCAAACCGCGTACTTAACTTCCCACCTTAGGGTTTCTTTTTTTTGATTTCGAAGAACTTTGTGAATAAAACTATATAATTGAGTAAATACTTTGAGTCCAACAGTAAAACTGCACTATCTACCTACCTTATCTAAATTTAAATCATAAAAAAAAGGCTAAAGAATTGTTAACACAATGTATCTAAATATCTGAAATTGCTTTAATTGGGATGTTACCTACCTGTTATTTTTATCACTTCTAAGTTCTTAAAATAAATGAAGTAATGTGTTTGCCTAAAATTGAAACTCTTGTCTCATTTCGATGGAAGTGCTTGGTGGTCCGAAATAAAGGAAGAGTAAGACTTCCTCTTGGGTGCAAGTTTTATTTTATTTTAGCGGTATCTTGCACATGGGTAGGGTAGGGTACAGACCCGCTTCGAGGACGACCATCAGTTCCTCATATGTGGCACAAACCAGTAAGAATAGACCGTCGACTCCTCCCACATAACGGACTTTGCCTACAAGCTGCCGGCGAGACCAGGATTTTTCATGTATTGGTGCTGTACAAAATCAAAGGGGCGCCATTAACGCACGCATACTTGAAAAATCCTGGTCGCATGGTATTGCATAGAAAAACATTGCCGCCATTAATTTTGACATTTACACGTATTCACAGACAGGGAAATTCTTTCCGGGGGGAATCGGGTAGGTGTACGGGAAGTCGGCGGTCTATTCTTACTGGTTTGTGATATGTGGTAGGTAATGGGCTTTCCTTTACGAGTTTTTTTTTTCTTCTGTCTTCCTTTCTGAATGCATGCTAAATCTTTGTGTAGTGGTGATTTGTTTGGTGCACGGGGGCAAGAACCCACCCTCCGTTGAGCTCCAGCCGCGACCAATAAGGCATGCGCCCGCGCCTGTGTTGCCAAACCTCCTCTCTTTTTCTTGTCCTTCCTTATTCCCATCCTAGTCCAACTTCCTACAAATTTCATCGTCTCTCAGAGACAACAACCCACACCCACCCCTTCTATTTACACCACCTCCATTACAATACGAGAGTAACACCTAAAATAGAGAAATGTGTGACACCTGACACGCATTTTGGTCGGCCATCTCGTTTATGGCGAATTATGGCTATGGGAAGAATCAGCTCAGCATGCTGATATTTTTATAACAACGACCTACACAACTTCCCCTTACTATAAAAGGATGACCTCCGGAAGTAGAAAACAGATAATATTTTTTTTTCACCCTTGATTCGATAAATTGTATAGTTCGATTAGACTATTAGCATTTCACTGGAAATCCGTATGGAATATCTCCGCCTCCGATTAAAAAATTACTGATAAAAGCTAAATGGGAAACTACGTCTAACTAATTTATAAATCAAAGATAAACTAAATTTTAACCTGGTTTTGTTGGTATAAAGCCTACTGAGAATAGCAGCTTGTATGTCTTTCTTTTCGCGAGTGACACCATGAAGGTCTTTATTGTTTTGTGCGTGGCTGTTGCCTCAACGTGTGCCTTCGACCTCAGGGGCTCGAAAAACGTCGATATCTCACCGGTAGTGCCATTCTTCGAACCGGAGTCACGCATCACCAATGGCGAGCTCGCTGAAGCTAACCAATTCCCCTATCAAGTTGGTCTAAAACTTATGAAAAACGAGCTGCAATATGCCTGGTGTGGTGGATCCTTGATCCATCAAAACTGGGTCTTGACCGCTGCTCACTGCACTGACGGGTGAGATAAACGCATACATCTCTGATATAATTGAGGCTAAAATTGCTATTCAAATAATTTATAGAATTCAGTCCATTACTGCTTATTTTGGAAGCACCACTCGTGAAGGCGGTAAATTCGCTCCTGTTACCAGAATCATTATTCATAGTGGATGGGAGAGGAAAACGGTGGCCAACGATATTTCCTTGTTGCGCATCGCAGCTATTCCTTTAAGTAGCAGCATCAATATCATTGCATTACCAGCTGAATCAGGCTCCTACTCAACATACGTTAACGAGGTTGCCGTTGCTTCCGGTTGGGGTAGGACCAAGGATTGTAAGTGATTTTTGGTCCCTCATTATTATGGGCGCCATATATTTAAGTGTATTTTTGCTTGGAAATTACAGCGGGAAGCGTTGTCGATGATCTTCAATTCGCTTACCTTACCATTGTGGAAAACTCTGTCTGCACGGGAGTATTTGGAACTTCAGTTGTCAGGCCATCCAACATTTGTGTCGCGACTCCCGGTGGAACTTCTACCTGCAATGGTGATTCTGGTGGCCCACTTGTGACTCAAAACACTTTGGTTGGCATTACTTCCTACGGATCTGCTTCCGGTTGCACTAAGGGATATCCAGCTGTCTTCACCCGTGTCAGCTCGTACAGGTCATGGATCAAGGAGATGGCTGGATTTTAAAATTGGATTATACCACTAAAGGAGAGACATAAGATATTATAGCAAATTAAATGTTGTATTCCATAATAAACAGCTTTGTTCTTCAAGAGTTTTATGCACACCTTGACAGTGAATGCACTAAACTTTACAAACGTACCTACTTTACTTATCTATACTGACAGTAAAAATATTTATTGAAATCACAGTGCGTATACTAAATTCAGTGACAAAAATAAATTTTGTGATTGAAAAAGGTCTGCCAAAGTGCCAGCAGTTGTGTAGTTGACGTGCACCTGGACAAAGATTGTCAAAAATTTTAATTTACTTAAGAATTAAAGCAGCATGTTTGCTCCCTTGCTTCGTCAAGTATTAATCGATCAGAATCGACTTCGCATTGCTTTCGGGCCATTTTAATATACACAATTCCGATTGGCTTCATCATTCTGGACAGACAATACCCAACGGAAGGTATGTGAGGATTTTTGCTGAGATTAACAGCTTAACTAAGCTTGTAAACGGGTCTAAACGGATTCCGGTAGCTGCAGATCTTGTCGCTAAAACATTGGACTTGTTCCTCACCTCTTATCCAGATAAATAATCTATTGACGCAACGGCGGTCGCATCTATAGGTTCGTTGGACCATTGTCATTATGAGAAAACCAATTGGAACAGCCTTAACTTTTTTTAAGGAGCTTTAACTGTTCACTATGCTTCCTCGAAAATTGCGTGGATGACGGCGCTGAAATGACAACAAACACCATTCTCCTGGGTATGAGATCTTTTATTGCCAACAGAAAAAGAGTAGATCTTATAGCTAAGCTCACTCGAGCTGCAAAGAGGCTATCAGGTTGACAGAGTTGAGTTTTCGGACTTATAAAGCAAACCCAACCGAAGAAAACCGAAACCGGAAATCGACGAGTCCGTAATGACTGCAACTCCGTGATCTGTAATACGAAGTGCAAAATTTGCTCATGACCAAAAGCTACGGTAAAAAATACTTCACTGTCCCAGTGGTAGTAAACAGTTTTGGTCTTTCGTGAAAAATATTAAGAACTCCACCACGTCGTCAATTCATAAAATCCTTTACATGACACTCCAGCTGTCAGCTCTTTCGACAAAGGAAATCTGCAAACATCATGTCTCCACCTTTGCTCAAGGGGGTCGAGTACTTCATGGGACAAATACATTTTCGCACTAGCACAATAGCAAGAGTATTAAAAGATCTTAAAAGCTTCACAAATCCGCTGGTCTAGATGGTATATCCCCCATAATTCTGTAGAGGTGTTCTACAAGGCTGGCAAAACCACTGCCTTATCTTTTCCACTTGTCCTACACTTTTGGACTCTTTCCGAGTAGATGGAAAATTGCATTTGTTCAGCCCGTTGCTAAAAAAAGGCGATTCTTGTCCACCCACCAACTACCGACCCATTGGACTTACGTCCATTCTTTCCAAGGTCATGGAAACGCTGATAAATCGTTAGCTTTTAAAATGAATCACGAAAACTTCTCAATGACCGACAATACGGTTTTCGTGGCCGCAGGTCCACTGGTGTTTTGATGACTTATCGCACCGAAAAGTGAAACCAATTTCTCCACCACTCTGATGAAACGAAGATTGTTGCGCTTGATATTTCGAAAGCATTTGACAGACTTTGGCACCAAGCTCTTTTGTCGAAAATGCGTGCCTATGGGATCGACGCGTCTCTTGAAATGTGTATAGAGAAAACCAAAATAAACAAAACAAAGTCAAACTGGTATGCCTCTTCTCTTTCTTCATTCATATCGCCATTTCCATCCATCAGTAGGTATAAAATTATTTCTGATGTGATGTAACAGGGTAGCGGTAGAGAACTGCAAGAGCAAGTGCAACTGTTTTGGTTTTTCTTAGTGATAGGAGAGGAGAATAGAGGAAAGGAGGTGCAATATTATGAGCAAGAGCAAATATAATTCAACAGCATGGTGGTGTAGGATAGGATGATGGTGGTGGAGGATTTTTGTGTTTGGAGAGGGGTGCACGATGCAAGGGGTGATCAGTTGGGAAAGACAAATTGAATAAAAACTGAATTTGGCTTCCTTTCTGTCATTGCAGAAGATTTGAGGATTGGACATAAAATAATGTATGCTAGACTCTCACTATTTTGCCTATGTTTTTGTCAAATATGCATCGATGTAAGGGATTCTTCTTTTAATTGATTCTAAAATATTATAGGCATGTCGCATGTGTATACTTTATGAGTTTTATAATGTAGAAGCATTTTATGTCGGTAAAACGAGCAGCTAACTATTATAGGAGTCTACATCTCTCTCTATATAAAAATCAATTGTTTGCAAAACTCGAGAAAGGATGTATGCTAAACCGAACTGGATGATTTTTTTATTTTTTGTTTTGTTCGTCTTAAATCAGGGTTTGGTAAAAAAAGAAAATTAGGAAAATGGAAAGCCGAAAAATTGCAAAAAATCTGAATTTCCATTTTGTAGGTATGAGAAAATAAGTACCTACCTACACCACTAATGATCGCAAAACTCGAAAACCACCGAACCAAACCCAAAGGTAGGTATTTCTATTAAGTGTGTGTATAGATACAATTCCTAGGCACGTGCAAAGCCGGTTATCTTAATATGTAATGTAGTGCAATTATTGTTCCTTTCCCATAACCACTAATACATATTACATAATCATTTCGATAAAACAAATACAGGGAATTAAATCTAAAGAGTAGATACATATGTACATAGATAGGTAAATATTCAGGGGATTTATGCGGAACTATTTAAATAAAAGTATGTTTTTCTAACAATGTAGGCACAACTATGTATTTAGAAAAAGTTCAAAGATTATCATGCACTTCGTAGTGTAAAATAGAAAAATAAAAATATCAGTTTCAAATTCATTTAAATAAGTGATAAACAGCTTTTATTCTAATGCTCCATGGTACACATTTTTGGGTTTTCCAGGAATCGTATTGCATAGATAGTATTTTTGTCTACCAGGACAATGCATACCAATGGTACAAATTTTACAAACTTTGGCTCCAGTGATTGTCGAAGAATATCGCCATATCCCTTTGTCCAATTTTGACCAAACTTCACAGAATAGCCTTCGTACAAAGATTTTATCATTTTATTAAAATGTGAGTTCATATACCACGATTTTTAAATGGACGGTGCCACGCCCCTTTGTCCAATTTTTTTTTACATACAAACCTGCTACAGAAGAATATAGGTACCTTTATAGAAAAAAAAGAATCATCAAATTCGGTGTTGCCAAACTCGAGTTATAAACAGAATATAAAAAATAGATTTCTAGCAGTCCTGCGATGGTTTTGCTTGTGTTATTTGGGGTTACCCACCTGATGCTGTCATTTCTGGTCTGGAGATAATTGTGAGCTATTCACTCGTTACCAACTGATTGGTTTAGTGCGTCTATATGTTAAAGTCGTTAACAAATTCTCCTACATATTTTTATTCTTTTCCTTTTTGATTTTCATTTTCCCTCACTTTCATGTGATCATTGATCAATGGTTAGAAAACGGGCTTAGATTATCCGTTTTGGGCTGTGCGTTGACGACTTAGTTATTTAAAACAAACAATATAGCTTACTTAATTTCATAGTAAGAATCTAATCTGAACTAAAAGTTTCTAAATACATACATACCTATTCATCAATTTCCTACATACTACAATAATCCATATTTTAAATGTATAGGGATGATTGCTGCAATAACATTCAGCGTAGCACTGCGACCTGCGTATACCTAGCTGCTCCTAAAATAATTGTATCCAAATATGTAAAGAAGGTTAATTTTGGGTTTAAAATTAAAATAAACAAATGAACTCAAACTGTCAGCCTACAAATCGCATACCTACTAATGCATAGTTTGAAACAAACTACTAGAGGTACAAACGAATCCGTCCTGTCGTTAAGAATACAGCGACCAATCTTAAGTTAATGACAAAAATACAAAGACTAGCATGTATAGGGACAACCAGTGCGATGAGAACCACACCTACGGCTGGACTGGAGGCAATTCTAAATCTGACTCCTCTAGACCTGTACATGGAGGAATCTGCTACCAAAAGTGCCTTAAGAATTAGCCAAACCGGCACTTGGAACCCGGGCAACTTTGGTCACGCACAGATTCTAGGGAAATACATTGGGAATGATGTCACTTCTGACTATACAATCCCACATCTAAACTTTGATAGACCATTCACCTGCTCGTTTCCGAGTAGAGATGAATGGAACACAAATGAACCCACAAAAAGGAAATCGATATCCATCTACACAGATGGATCGAAGATGGACTGTGGAACCGGTGCAGGTATATTCTCGGAGGAATTAAATATACAATGCTCAATCAGGCTTCCTGACAGCAGCAGTGTCTTCCAAGCCGAAGTCCTGGCAATCGCGGAGGCAGCCCGTAAGGTGTCATTGATGGCAATACCAAGAAATGATATTACCATTTTCATTGACAGCCAGGCGGCTATCAAAGCAGTCTCTGCTACTGAGATAAAATCCAGATTAGTTCACCGCTGTCGCGAAGAGCTTAAGGTTCTTTGCTCGCAGCACACCACGGTCCTATGCTGGGTCCCTGGGCACAGTGACAAAGCCGGCAATGAAAGGGCCGACGAACTAGCGAGAAAAGGGTCCGCAATGGATCATGATCAAGCACTACAGTCGATCAAGCCACCACTCTGCAGCCTTAGAGAGCGAGTGGAGAACAAGATTCGCATGAAAACAAATAACAGGTGGAAGGGACTAACTACCTGCGAGGTATCACGGAAGCTTTGGCCAAAATATGACAGCGGCCGGACCATCAAACTCTTACAGTTTGACAGGTCATCGCTGTCTAAATTGGTAGCAGCTCTAACGGGTCATAACTTCCTAAGGAACCATACAATGAAACTAAATCTCAAGGATGACGATATATGTAGAGACTGCGGTGACGAAGAGGTTCATGAGGATACACCTCACTTCCTCTGTCACTGCCCGAGTCTCTGTCACTTGAGGAACAGAACACTTGGAAGTCACTACTTCCATGACCTACAAGAACTTTCTGATGTCTCACTTTCTGATCTTTACAGGTTTTTGAGGATGTCAGGATGGCTGGACTGCGTCGAGTGAACACCATAAGAAGGGACATGAAGCTGACCATAACAACATCAACGGCTAACCCCCTGGGTATCACAATGGGTCCACAAGGACCTGAGTGTGGCACGGCAGGACTACCCTGCTCTGCCAACCCGTAAACCTAACCTAACCTAAGAATACAGCTACCTACCACCACGCAGACAAACAGGCAGACAGAATTGCGAGACTCAGTTTTTGAGCTGTACCTACTATCATCGTAATATCATAATTATTTAATCTACAAATTTGGACTTAAAACAATATCTTTCTCACACTACCTACAATTTGAGAAAATTGAAAATTTGAATCGATCTAGGTACGTGATTTTATTTGCTAAGATCCAACCAAACTTCCCCACTAGTGCACCGCGAATGCTCACCCACCCCATAATTTTCAAATCATCATAACCTACCCAAGTCCAAAAGCTATGAACGTGACACCACTGCTGCCCATAAATCCAAAAAATACAAAATATGTATTGTTAAAAATCCGACCTATGATTTCATATTTCTCCTTTCCACATTGTTATCCTCTTAAATATCAATTGGAATCGTCATCAGCATCAGACTCATCATCATGCTAAAAGGCACAAACCAGTAAGAATAGACCGTCAACTCCTCCCACATAACGGACTTTGCCTACAAGCTGCCGGCGAGACCAGGATTTTTCATGTATTGGTGCTGTACAAAATCAAAGGGGCGCCATTAACGCACGCATACTTGAAAAATCCTGGTCGCATGGTATTGCATAGAAAAACATTGCCGCCATTAATTTTAACATTTACACGTATTCACAGACAGGGAAATTCTTTCCGGGGGGAATCGGGTAGGTGTACGGGAAGTCGGCGGTCTATTATTACTGGTTTGTGCTAAAAGTACTCTCCCCACACACCACCACTATATGCGAAAAGTATAAATCGATCCGATCTTCCTATTGTTATTCTTATAAATGCTAAAAGTACACTTCGCCTAACCTACACACCACCACTACTAACTACCTACGAGTATAGGTATATATCGTATATGCGAAAAGTACCCGATCATTCATTTCATTCCACTTCCACTCCTTACAATGCAATCGCTGGAGAATAAAAGACATCAAAAATACTAATTGTTCTTTCTCTTTCATCTGCATGGTGTCAATGAGACGAAAAAGAAAAGAAGAAGGTATCATTTAATTTCGTTTCAAATAATCCAATACAACTACCATGTTCGATGTGAGTTTAGTTGGCTAAGAATAAGAAGTACAGGAAAGAGTGTATATCACATATACAGTGTACGTGAGTGAGGCCGCAAGATATGAAACAAAATCAGAGAAATTGAAACTCATCTGTCATTTTGCTGGGAAAATTTGCCGTGTTTGAAATTTCAAATTGTTAAAATAGTGAAATTACGTTTTTGACTTAATAAAACAGTGAATACAGTGAATAAATACAATTCTTTACCGAAAGAAATTTAAAACAACATGCGGTGCTGTGTTAAATTCTGCAAAAACGAGCATAATAAGGAGAGAAACAATTTTTAATTTCACAGGTAAATTTTATCTCATATTCCACATAAAATAATGTTGTTAAGTGTTTTTTAGGTAAATATATTATTGTAGAACACTTTTAAATTAGTATTTCATGACATTTTGTTGCAAAAAAAGGAATTTGGTTGAAAACAAAAATATACTTTATTTATCTGATAGAATTTGATTTAACTGAAACACATCTGTCAAATCGGAAACTCTCGTTCAGGGACGAACTATTTTTTTGTTGGTGAGGGCAAGGCGCTTAAATTGGTTGAGCGCCCTAGCGCAGTTTTCTTGTAATAAATAGAAAATATGTTTAAAGGTATTTCTTCTGTTGTCCTGTTATCGTGACGTTTGGTATCGTCATCAACATGTTGAAGACAGAGAAACAGCTTAGAATCCAATCAAAACTAATGGACAAAAAAAAAAACACAATTTTAAGGCAACGATCGAACGACGTCGTCGATGCTGCTACTTCGTGTAACAAACAAAAAACGACGATCGTCGAAACGAGTGAACGATCATCGTTTCTTGTTGCTTCACGTAAACAATTTAACTGTCAAATGCTGGCGTCGAAATGATTCGATTGAACGATGGCTCTTTGGCAATCGTTTCATCGTTTTTGGTATATTTTCTTTCCATAAAAGCAAAACAAATGTTAAAAGAATATTATGCATTGTGAAATGTGAAAATTTAGGAAAAATATCCATTTCCTTCATTTTAGTTAAACGAAATATGTACACTAGAAAGTTCACATAACACTCTTGTTATGTTCTCTTTGGAGTAGGCAATGATACAATTGCATTTAAATTGGCTTTAAAGAATGCATTCACTAATTTTGTCTTATATTACGACCCCTTATCAATACAAATTTTCCTGCACCAAAAAATGTTTACCTTTTTACCTATTTCCACATAAAAGACAACAACACACACAAATTGTATAAATATACATTTTTTATTAGTTTTTAATTGTCACAGTTTCTTTACAGCCCTGCTCAGACTGTTAGTGTTCAACATCGCTATTGTGATGTTACATGAAGCAAACTTAAAACGACGTCGTTTTGTTCAATCGTCGAGATCGAGAAAATGATCGTCTGAAAAGTTACGCGAAGACCCCAGAAGTATGACCGAATTATTATCAGATGGATGTAGATAAAATGTACCTAACTAAAATTTATTTAACTAAGGAAAATATCTGTGATAGTGTTTTTGGATTAAAATTAAACCTAAAACTAAAAACTGAATTTTATTTATACCTACGTTTCCTGTAAAAGGTACGTTTTATTTATTAAGGATTAATAATAGCTGTGATTCTTTGAAGGTGCCTAAGTACTTCTGAGAAGATAAAAACCATAACCTAGTGCTACCTTAAAGCGCAGCTACATATTTTCCTACTTTATCACTTTTAAAGAAACGGGTAAGAGTTACATTGTGCGCCCCAGCATTTTGGCGTCCTAACTCTACGCTGGTCCCTTAGGCCGGCCCTGTGTCAATGCATTTGTGTTAGTGTAACTCACACTATTTTGAAAAAAGCCTCACTGTTTCCTCGATATGCCCCTTCCTGTACTTCTTATTCTTAGGTAGTTGGTCTCAGAGGTAGTTGGTGGCGCTAGTGCATAAATGCGAAGTGATAGTATTATAGTGTCTATATACAATTGTATAACAAAACCAAAAGTGAGTATACAAGTTTTGCATGTAAAAGTAAAAGTGAGCTAGCTATAGATTTTCAAAAAAATACGCCTAATAATAATTGTTCCACGTCTTCCACGTCGACTAGTGTCGATCTCTCTTCCCATATGAATTGAGTGCAACTCAATGACCGATTGAGTGCAACTCAATTCATGTATATGCCCTGCGGGCTGCGCTGCGAAATATCTAGGTATCTTAAATCGATGTAAGAAGTACTTTACACCCTCCGACTTAGCTTAAATATACAAGGCCTTTAGGCGGCCTAAGCTTGAGTACAACGCTCATATCTGGTCAGGTGCACCAAAAACTTCATTGCACCTACTAGATAGAATTCAGAAGCGCGCGATATCACCTATAAGTTTTAGGTGATAGAAATATAGCGAGTCTATTGACCCGCTGAAACATCGAAGAAATGCTTCTTGCCTTTCCTTATTTTAGCGATATTTTCACCACCGA
Organism: Cheilosia soror; assembly: GCA_949372485.1. Taxonomy (NCBI): domain Eukaryota; kingdom Metazoa; phylum Arthropoda; class Insecta; order Diptera; family Syrphidae; genus Cheilosia; species Cheilosia soror. The sequence continues at coordinate 36,441,686 of OX443561.1, forward strand.
TAATCTGATGAAATAGCTAACTGCATTCCGCCCCTTCCAAAATTCTCTTGCAACACCCGTCACACATCCAATGCGCATCAGTTCACCGTTACACCGCGTCTCCACGAGCAATTCTTCATAGAATGCCATCTGTCATTTCTCATAGAAAGAAATAATGATAGTTTGCAATAAAATGTAGGGTGGGCATTTCATAGCTTACTGTTTCCATAGCCATCCCACGAAAACACATGCGTCACAACGAAAAAGTACACCTCATAGAATACTATCGATAGCAAGCTATGAGCTGAGCTATAGATAGAATACCATTTTTCATAGAATATTATTTGTGCCATATAGATAGCATTTGTGCAATATAGCATTCTATGAGAATTGCTCGTGGAGACGCCGGGTTAAGCCTAGCTTCGGCGGTACTGTAAAATATGTAGATTATTTTGTAAGTCGTGTTGCTTGCATGTGGAATGCATTGCCTTACACGGTTTTCCTCTCTCATTACAACCCACAATTGTTTAAAAGCAAAGTGCACCAATACCTCTTCTCTATCCTCTCTATTAACCCTTTCACTCGTGCTGTGCATTGGAATTTTAAGGGAACAAAAACCACTTGAGAACTAGTGAATTATAAAAAAAGTCGGCTGAAGGTAAAAGACAGCTAAACCTAAAATGTGTGACACGCGTAAAAAGCGACGGCCCATAGAACTTTGCTTTACTATAAAACAAAAAGACCTCCGGAAGTAGTGAAGTTGCTTCACCCTTCATTGATTTTGATAGTTCTATAATGTATAGTTCGATTAGACTATAGAGGTATTTGCAAAAGCATGCTGGTAATCTGTTTGGAATACCCCGGTCTATGATAAAAAAATAACTGATAGGAACGCTAGAGGTAAATGGGAAACTACGTCAAACTAATTACGAATCAAAGTAATCCCTAAGCTGACTATATTATGAAAGGCAAGATACTGGCCAATCGTAAAACTGTTGACCAATACTTCTTTAGTATATAAGCCAACTGAGTATCGCAGTTTGTATAACTTTCTTTTCGCGAGTGACACCATGAAGGTCTTTATTGTTTTGTGCTTGGCTGTTGCCTCAACGTGTGCCTTTGAGTTCAGGGGCTCGAAATACGTCGACATTTCACCTGTAGTGCCATTCTTCGAACCGGAGTCACGTATCACGAACGGTCAGCCCGCTAAAGCTAACCAATTCCCCTATCAAGTCGGTCTAAGTCTTAGGATTAACGCTTTACAATCTGCCTGGTGTGGTGGATCCTTGATTAGTCCAAGCTGGGTCTTGACAGCTGCTCACTGCACTGCCGGGTGAGATAAACATACATCTCTGATATTGCATTGAAGCTAAAATTGCTAATGAGAATCTTTATAGAGTTTCCTCCATTACTGCTTATGTGGGAAGCACCACCCGTCAAGGTGGTCAATCCGTTCCTGTTATCCAAATTATCGTCCACAGTGAATGGGACCCAGAAACCGTGGCCAACGATATTTCCGTGTTGCAAATCCCAACTCTTTCCATGAGCATCAGCATCAATACTATACCACTACCAGCTGAATCCAGTTCCTACTCAACCTACGTTAACCAGGTTACGGTTGCTTCCGGTTGGGGCAAGACCTCAGATTGTAAGTGATTTTAGTCCTTCATTATTGGTCGGCATAATATTTTTGCTTGGAAATTACAGCTGGAAGCGTTGCCAGTGAACTTCAGTTCGCTTACTTGACCATTGTTGATAATTCTGTATGCACCAATGTCTATGGAACTTCAATTGTTAAGCCATCCAATGTTTGTGTAGCGACTCCCAGTGGAACTTCTACCTGCAACGGTGATTCCGGTGGCCCACTTGTACTTAACAAATTGGGTCTCCAGATTGGTATTACTTCCTTCGGAGCTGCTGCCGGTTGCACTAAGGGGTATCCAGCTGCCTTCACCCGTGTCACCTCATACAGGGGTTGGATTAAGGAAAATACTGGGGTTTAAATTTAATTTTACCAATAAATGACAGAAATATAAATATTATATAGGTATCGTATACATATAGCAAATTGATTGGCGCAAAAAATACTCTTCTGATTTATTGAAGTCCATAAAAATTAGGGAGATTGTTGCTCCTAAGCTCCATCAAGAACTCACGGCCAGTGCATCTTCTTCGTGAATGCACTTTCCACAAAAAAAAAAAACACATAATGTCAGCAAAAACCTAAGGAAGAGCCGGAATTCCGCAAAACTCCATTTACAAAAACCATTGCAATTTTGGAAAAAAGTTCCAGCGTCTTCCAAAGAAAGAATTGCAGCCAAAGTACACGCTTCAGACCATAACACAGGGAGGAGAGAAAGTACTGGTCTCCGGTGTATTCTCTTGGTTTGATGTTGGTCCATTACTTTTATGAGTCGATCGAAGCATTGAAGAAAATCCCTTTTTTTCATACCTACATAAGTAACAACGAACCTTAGCATACTCTACGGAGAGTATAAAGCAATATCTTAGAGATAACAAAATTATGTTTTGGATTAGTCCACGCAAACTCCTGACCTGAACCCAATTATTTAAGACTTGTGGGCCGACATGGAATGAGCATTAAAAGCCAAAAAATGCTGAGGAGCTTTTCCAAAACTTTAAGGAAGTCTGGAACTACATACCACCATATTAGGATGCCAGATGGGCGCAGTGGCTCAGTGTGATGGACTAATGTGCGCGGGGTCCCAGGTTCGATCCCCGGAAAACACAAATTAAATCTTAAGGTCTTTTCCACTGCGCCACCTATCGCGATCGTCTGACAAACATCCGTGACTCTAAATGTCCTGAAAAAGCTTTTCAAATCAGTCGTTCGGGTTCGGACTCAGCATAAAATTGTAAAGGACCATTCACATGGGAGCGAACGAACGAATTGATGAAATGCGTATAAACCACTTTTTATGCATTTATAAATAGAAAATTCCACATTTTATTATTCCAAGATATCCTCCTATTGAAATAAGGTTAAGTTCGAACGAATTTTTTATTCGCTACTTTGTAAATAAAAAATAAAAAAATAAATAGGTGGCGCAACAGGCGGGTAGACACCCAAGGCCTAGCTTCTCGCAACCATTCGTTTTGTGTGAGTTTCTATTTTTTGGGACGAATGGAAGGGACCTACAATTTTATGCCGAGTCCGAATGGCTGAATTGAGAAGCTTTTTTCATGACAACAGTCATACTCTCGGATGTTTGTCAGACGTTCGCGAGAGGTGGCGCAGTAGAAAAAACTTTAAGATGTAATTTGTGTTTTTCCGGGGATCGAACCTGGGATCCCTCGCACAGTAGTCCAGCACACTATGACACTAACCACTGCGCTACTGCGCCCACTTCGTTCCACTTCGCTACTTTGTGGAACGCGATTTAAATGATGTCAACTGTGAATAGACTGACAATTCGCGCCACGGTGTTTTCGTTCGCGGCAAAAAATTTGGATTTCGAAATTTCGTTATTTAAACTGTTAATAAACTTGTTTTCTTAATAAATTTTGATGGAATAATTAATTATCCTCAAAGGCACCAAGTGACAAAGAACAGAAACAGGAACAGAAACTTAAATAGAACGTAACCTTTTTTCATTCTGTAGTAAATTCTGATAATGTTTACGTTGCTCGCACAGCTATACACAAAACTGAAAGTGTGAAAAAGATCCACGAAAACATGGCTGCCGTCTAGTCTGTGCAAAGAATACGATAAATTGGCATTTCTGTCGATAGCAGCAACAGAAACAAGCAATAGGTATAGACTTGTTTACGTTCTGTCGTCAAACAGCCATTTTCTGTCGCTAAATTCTGTTGCTGAAAGAAAAATTGTCTGTTCCTAATTCTGTTTCTGTTGCAAATGTATGGGATTCAGTTTCTGTTCCTGTTTCTGTTATTGTCACTTGGTGCCTCTAGTCTGTAGCCAACTCGAAAATGAGTTAAAAATGTTTTTAATTTTTTTTACTATACCCACATGTTTTTTTCACATACATGTATGTATGACTTCTTCAATTTAATAAAATTTAAAAATTAAATCGAAAGATAGTTACCTATTGCTATTTCCTACGAAAAGCACAAGGAAGTGCTCCGCGAAGATATTCTCTCCAGAAAAGTGCCCCGCGCAATGTTGCCATATTCACAGTTTTAACTGTAAATTACAGTTTTTTAGACAAGCTTACAGTTTTTAAAATTACCTCCTAGTACAAATTACAGTTTTTTTAAATTTCAGATTTGAAAGAATAAATTAAAATGTTTTCGGTTTTTTTTTTAATTACAATAAAAGTTTAATTTTTTCCAGCTTTAAAAAAATCTCACGGTATCCCTGTAATTACGTTGCAGTTGCTGCTTCGATACGGCAATTTACTTGTCATTTATGTTTAATAAAATTAAAACAAAAACCGTAATTTAAAAAAAAAAATTTCGTTTTCGTAGGTTACAGTTTTTTGCTTGGAAATACAGTTTTTTCTTTGGGAATTCACAGTTTTTTGAAAAAAAAATCTGGCAACATTGCCCGCGACCAAAAAAGATTAAGAACCGCTGCAATAGTGTACATATTATAATCTACCCGCAAAACAATTTTTAGCTAATCAATGAAGAGCCAATCATCCCTATTCCCGTTGGCGTTTGTCATAAACGACTCGTATTTCACTTCATTTTTTAGTCAATTTTGTAACATTTTTTAAACAAATGAATTGAAATAATGGTGAACACATAGAAAACAAAACAAAACTGTTAACAAAAGTTAAAACAAAAATCTGCACATCGTTTTACAACGACACGAAACATGAGTCGTATACGACAAACGCCAACGGGAATAGGGGTGAATAACTGAGTACCTACCTAAATAGGTACCTTTGTCAAATGAAACGATAGGTATCTACCTAATACAATAGGCGTGTTTTTTTTTACAATCCTATATAGGCTTAGCAAGTTTTCCATACGAATCGTTAGCCCGGATAATCATCGGGGCTTATGCTTTAAAAGCCCAGATAAAAACTGTGCTACCAATCTACGATTGCTATAAATGTTATCGAAAGAGCTATCGAAAGTGCTATCGATTGTGTCATAAATGACGTTAGTTTGACAACCAAAATTATTAGGGGAGACTGGGGCACATTTAATCCTGAGGCACATTTGAACATTAGTAATAAGACAACATTTAAAAAATATTTAAAATTACATATTAAACAAAATTTAAACTTTTTAGGTAGGTAATACTTGGAAGCGTGGAATTGCATATTTTAATTTTTCTATTTGTAAAGAATCATTCACATGGAAGTGAACGAACGAATTTATAAAATGCGAACAATCAACTTTTTATGGATTTATAAACAGAAAATTGCACATTTTATTACTCCAAGAGGAGGATAATTAATTATCCCACCAACAAATATTAATAAAACAAATTTATAAACATTTTAGATAACGAAATTTCGAATTCCAAACTTTTTGTCGCGAACGAAAACACCTTTGCCCCGAATTTTCCAAGCTTATTCGCAATCCACATCATTTAATTCGCATTCCCCAAACTAGCGAATAAAACATTCGTTCGAGCTTAACCTTAATTCGCGAACTAGAAAAGTGTTCATGTGAACCGACTGTCAAAACTTGCGAATATTCGTTCGCAGGTAAATAGTTTGTCGCTCTCTTGTGAATGGTCCTGAAGAGTGTAAACATTTTGTGGCGAGTTTTTCTTTTTATGTATTTAAAATACATATATCTTTCAGACACAACTTCATTTGAAACCACTTTTTTTTTGTCGCTTAACCTATTGGGGCAGGTTTGAACAAAACGCTACGGTACACGTTTGAACAAGTGGTCTTTAGTGGCATTGAAATAAAGGCTAAGCTACCACCACCCATAAACACTCCGGGAACATCGAGAACACCCAAATTCCTGAACAGCTAACCCATTTTTGTTTTTATAGAGTTTTTTTTAGTGATTTGTAAAATATTTGTGAATTTCAGTTGGCTTCTGTTAAGTCGTTTTTGTTTTTTTTTTTATTGAAAAAATTAAGTTAATTTTTTTTATTAACAAATTACAAAGCTTGTAGTAGCTTATTAGCTGCCAAAAGCAATTTCAAATACTGCCGTTCAAAAGTGTCCGAGGCCCACCAGATCAAGGTTCCCCAGTCTCCCCTAAAAAAAAGGGAAAACAAACATCAGATATCAAAATATGGACAAGAAAAATTGCAACTCAAAATTTGGACTTAGGAAGAAACACTAGGACCAGACTGGGACTGCTGAAATGCTATAGTGCACGTAAGCAGTTGTGCACTGCCACTGATTCGCCGCTGGAACTTGAATCATCCTGAATCATTCGTTAAAAGTGCAGGCACATCCAATACGTCTTGCAATTCACTCTTACACCTGGAACTTGCTGTTGCTGCAGAGCTTGCCAACAATAAATAAACCATCTGAAACTAAATGTATTTCTCCTTATTTGTAAACTATTTTAATATGCCTACAGCTAACTTGTTCTCGTCATTTTTAATTTTAAAAACTAATTGACTCTGCAAATTTTTTTTTTGTAAAAAAAAAAAAACAGCTTAAAAGTCAAATGTCAACTAGCATAGTGATGCCAAGTCACAGTAAAGCGTTTTTGTTTGTGTGTTTATCTAAGCCTATATAGGATTGCAAAAAAAAAAACACGCCTAATGTTTCCCAAACAATTTCCACACAATTTCTAAGCAATGTTTTTCATATTATAGAATTTGTTAAATATGTATTTTAAAGACACAACACCAATCGTTCCATAAAGGCTAATGTAAAATGGCAAATATTTAAATGTTCACTCAGCTTCTATGACATAAATGGGCAATCAAAAATTAAAAGTTCATTCCGATTATATGATTGTGTTTGTCATGATACAACTAAAAAAAACCGCCCATCAGTAGCGCTGCTTAGAAGCGAGCAATAACAACAATTTCAATTCGCCGCAATCGCAGCGCCACCTTCAGCTGCGTCAGGCACAACACAACAACGTAATTCATTTTATCTTGTCTTGTCTGACTGCAGCGATTTGATTTTATTTTAACTTTTGCTTAATGTCGGTTCGTCTCGGATGAAAATTTGCACGCGAAGTGCAACAGAAAAAAGGAGACATCATTCTTCAACGAATTTTGTGTTTTGCCCACCGAGCAAAATTAATCTCCATCAAAGTCAACAATTCCAATATAAATCCACCATTATGGCAACAAGTAATGAAAATGTGATTGTTGTAAGTGACGATAGTGAAGAGGAATCCAATAGTGATATTCCATGTCCATCCACTGCCAATACGTCTGAGACTCATCCTCCAACTAAACCCACTGACAATGGTATACATTTATTTTAAATGCGCTTAATATTTTATTTGCAATTATTTTTTCGTTTTCTAGATGCTACCATCGAATGTCCCATTTGCCTACAGACATGCATACATCCAGCGAGACTCCCGTGCGGACATATATTTTGTTTCCTTTGCGTGAAGGTCAGTACATTGTTTAAGATTTCATTTTAGAGTTCAGTGTAATGTGAGCCCTTTTTATCAAATTTGTATTCTTATAATCTGCTAACATCTGGCATGATATCTGCAGAGTAACGAAATCTCAATTTGCATAAATTAACTCATCATTGTCAGTGCGGAAGTCGATCGTGGAGCAGTGGCGATTAATGCATTGACCTTCAATTTATAACCGCGTCAAAAGTGCTGTTCAATTCTGAATTGGTTCGGCATCTTCGGCTTTTGGCATCCATTACCGAATGTGAGGAGTGGACGTGCACCAGTTGACATTGACATATAAAATGGGCTCTGTGAGCTATAATACTGACAGCTAAAACTTTTTTTTCTGATTTGTTTTATATTTTTGGTTGTTTTAGTAGGTTTTACTTTGTTATTGTCGTGATGAGATATCAGGGTTATTAAATCGCACACAGCGCTACGCCCTGGTGAGGTCCCTTCTGTTCTTGTGTGCATTTTAATTTTACTCAATCACGTGCATGACGCACGTTGTGTCGTCGTGGTCCTTCATTTTTTCCCTTTACTCAAATCGACTTCCACGTGTTTGTGTTGTACGAAAAACAACCCAACCAGTTCTGAATCCACATCTCATTTTCATGATAACAAGTAACAACACTGTTTCATTTTATATTTATTCAACATTAAAAATTGTGCGTTTTATGGCATAGTAAACAACAAAATTGCTTTCGGGATTCAGTTTCGGTATTCGGATAAATCTGATGGAATTGTGTTGTTACCCCTGCATTTTTCATCTCTGCCTTTGAAAACCATGATGTAAAAGACGGTTCAAGATGGCCGATTAACTTTAGTCGCATTTGTCGGTCGCAAAGTATTTTTTTTTCGCTAAATCCGTCGCGTCATTCACTAAAAACCAGCAATTGCAGACGGTGCGTACTTTCGTGTCTGCCGATTGCAGCACTGTGTCGGGTAAGTGAAACTCAGAAATACAATTTCTCTTTATCTACTCTTTCGTCACCTAAGATGTGAAGATTATCACTAATACCATACGACTTTAGGTGGTAAGGAGGGCTATGGGGGTTAACATTGCGAGCTCAAAATTGGGTGACATCCGCTAGGATAACGATGGGTGTCACTCTAGCCACGAATTGAAAGGCTGGTTCCGACACTGTTCGATAGAAGCTTGCCACTCGGAGAGAACCTAAGCAGCAGTTTCCTTCTGTGCAGCTCAAATCTGACCAGTATACAGGAGAAGGGTGACTGACATGACCAGCCTTCTTTTATTTGCCGTTGGACCACCTACGTTCACTTATCTCGTTTTCCATTGGTTTCACTCGGGGATTCACTCATTCCGAAATCCAATGGAACAAGAAAACTGCTTCTGGGTGACTACACTCACGTATTGGTGAAACGTCAAAAATTATGGCTGCTGCCAACTGGCTTGTATAAAATACATAAAGTGCACTTCTGTAAGTGCTTCTTGAGTGGATTCTTACTTGAAATCGAGAAGCGAAATTCTCTCCTTAGAATCAACAGAAGAGTATTTTTTGCGCCAATGGAACGGTTTCAGAAGTGATTCTTGATTCCGGACGCTCCCGGACGCTTCTTTTTGCCCAATGGAAAACGACATAAGCTCGCTGATAATGATAATAATTTAACAGCTCACTCAGATGAAGACTATTTGCTGCCAAAACGTGAGTTTGTTTGTCTGGGGCTATTCCTAGGTACACATTTTACTGCCGTCTTGATTTCAGTTCCAATATGAAACTCGGCAATCGTTGGGAATTGTCTCCTAGTGAAGTTTGCATCGTGTTGTCCGTTACTACCGATTTTTTTATTTTATTTTTTGTAAGCCTTCCCACATCTTGTTGAGCAGAGAGGTGAAGGTTTTATTGTGCTTAACAGAATGAGTGTTGTTGTATTATAGTGTGTCCACTAGTATACCGTTGTTATGCATTAACTCGAGTTGCTTGGTCGGGCCATTCAAGCGTCGCACGCAAACCGTGTTGGAGCTTCTGCCTTTGACTCGTCAGTACCCGTCATATCCATGTTATTGTCTTTTCTTACCTTGATTACGCGCGTAAGGCGTTGCCTGTTGACACTATATCTTACATCTTGGTTTCTATATAAAACATTGGAAGTACCAGCGAGAATTTGACATGTCAGCACTCAGCAACAGTCTCCTATGCGCTAGCTGTTTTTAATACATAATTCGATTGGGGAAAAGCCAATCTATAACTTGTAAAAAGCTCCTCTTCTGTCAATAGATCGGTTTATCTTTTTATAAACGAACCGAAAACAAGGAAGCGACAAGATCTGGTCTAACATGTGCTTTCTAGAGAAGAATACGTTGCTTTATACCTCCTTGCAGGAAATAGACAATTATAAGGACGTTGATCTCTCGTTGTTGGACTTGGGGTGCTGTTGACAGTGACTCCAATAAGGTGTCTCCTTTTCTTTGAGTGGATGGGTTAGTTCTTCATTCTCATTTGTGCGACAGTTGACAGTTATTTGTTTCTAGAGAAACTAGTTTGCTGTAGGTTGCTTTGCGTATCTTCTTTGTTATATCTCCATCTTAAGATGGATCTGCAATTAGAGGACTTATTTGCTCTCAACTTGCATTCGCAGAATTCGCGGCGTGTCGTCGGCAAAGTATGATTACTGATTAGATTACCATTTAAAAAATACCTAGTTGAAAATGTCAAATCAGAGTACCTCACACAGAAAACTTGTTAGCAAACGGGATGGAAAGAGGACTATGAAGAACAGGCAGTTAGTAGATTTTTCATAGAACCCAGAGGCGGCATACGAGCTTTTCAATGTGTCATATACAAACTTCTGTCTCCCAACCAACAAACATTGAATCTTCCATTACCATTGTTGATTGCATATGAAGTAGCGTTCTCTGCTTCGGAGGTTTAATTATTTTTTGTTTGTTGGTAGTTCCTTCAGATATCGAGAGATTGAACCACTTCAGCTTATTTGTCAACCATTGCAGCCTTTGTCTTACATATTGGTCTTGCTCCTTCTATGTTGCATTATCGGACAATTTCTTGAAGTTCGTTTTTGTCGTGTTTCCTTAGGTGTCGGTTATAGCCATCAGAAAAGTCCATCCGTAAAAATAGGAAACAGAACAATACGAAACCATTTAAATCGAGTTTCATAGAAATACAGTGCGACCTGTCGTGAAATTGACTGAGAAGTTGAACATAAAAAGTTTTACGAACGGAAAACTGAATAAATTCATTTTCTAGAAAATTTAAATACCAATTGCTTTTGTGAACTACATTTATAATTCATAAGCCACATTTTAAGGTCAAGATTGAGTTCAACTATTAAGTTTGAGCTCCAAAAAAGCAAAAAAAAAAATTTGTTTCTTTTGCATTTTACTGATAGCTATAACCGAGGCCTTGTACGAAATTGTTCCCACGTATTCGCTAACAAATCTGTATTAAAAAACTAAAAGCGACATTTTGAGGTAGATTACAGACATTGCGATAAGCCGAACAAAATACAACCGACTACTAAAAGTTGCGTTATCTTTAGATTTTTATAAAAGAATCGTTAACTCAGCCTCGATGTGAATCGTCAAATCATAGCCAAGCATTGCATTACACAAGCGTCGGAACAGAGCGACGCCAATGATTTTTTGCATGCAGAAGGCAGATTTTACAATCAGTCATATTAGTGATGCAATGAAACCCTTATATTTCATTGATTTTTGCCTATGTTTTGACAGAGTTTGATGTCTTCTTTAGGGGATCTTTAAAGTTACTTTAAAAAGGAAATTGAAAATGAACCACTTTTGAAGTTTAGTCTGTAATCGCGGATACAAGCTGCCGAAATGAGATTTCTCTGTAGTATTGCCCCGTAGAGATCGCATTAGAAGTACCATAATACGTGAGGAACTCAATGTCGAGCAGCTACTTCTCCGGACGGAGCGATCCATGCTTCGGTGGTTTCATGTTTAACGCATGCCCCCGACCAGGATTTCACGACATGCTATGGAATCCGTACCATTAGACAGGCGTCCTCTGGGTAGACCAAGGATAAGATGGTTAGATCAAGTCCATAATCTCTCCTATACCCGTATGGGGATTTCCCTTGATGATCTAGAGTCGATAGCAGAGAATCGAGAGCTATGGAGGGTCCGCTTGAGCAACCTACACCAGCGACGCACTTTATGGACAAGCGGACCATTGAAAATTAATGAATGAATTGGTCTGTAATACAGACATGAATATGAATAACGGATGCAATTTACAAAGTTCTCAATGTATAATTCTTCGAAATAGATGCAACCTAATTATTGAATCGGCGAAGACAACTTACAACGAAAGGGTCACTAACAAAGTAATTAGATGTCTTAACGGCTCATGGCAATCAGTAATAACTTTAGTTGCTCTTCCTCCTCTAGTTAAAGAAAACGCCACGCTAGCAACAACACCTAAAGAAACGGCAGATCTTTTCGCTAGCTTGTTTTCAGAGAATTTCACCCTAGATTCTGCACAACTAGAGCCACCAAATATACCGAGGGTGCAAACATCGATGGCAGAAGTGAAATTTCGGCCTTATCTAATTTAATTCATCCTTAAAGAGCTAGAATGCAATAAGGCAACGGGACCCGACGGAATTTCGGCTATAGTACTCAAGAGCTGTGCTCCAGAACTTGCACCTGTACTATGTAAGCTGTTTAGCATGTCGTACTCCCAGAAGACGTTTCCTTCTTGCTGGAGACCGCTCGCATTCAACCTATTCCAAAGAAAGGGAGGAAATGTCTGCCACAAAACTATCGTCCAATAGCGTTACTTTCAATGCTCTCAAAAGTAATGGAAAAAGCAATAAATGTCGAAATAATCAAATATCTAGAAGGCCACCGATTAACAAGTGACAGTCAATACGGATTTCGGAGCCGTCGTTCCACTGGAGACCTGTTAAGCTACGTAACGCACCTATGGACGCAAGCAATTGAACAACACGGCGAATCCAGAGCCGTAGCCTAGGACATATCAAAGGCATTTGACCGAGTCTGTCATAGAGCCCTATTAGGCATGTTGGCGTCTTATGGATTACCACAACAACTCTGCGGATGGATTCAAAATTTTCTTCTGGGAAGATCGATCCAAGTTGTGGTAGATGGTGTATCATCTAATTCGTTTGCTATAAATGCAGGAGTGCCCCAAGGATCTATTCTTTCCCCAACTCTATTTCTTCTGCACATCAACGATTTTCTTGTATTGACAAATAATAATATCTACAGCTTTGCTGATGACAGCACTCTATCTCGAACAGTGGGCCTGTAAATGCGGCTACATCACAAAGTCAGAGATATGAACAAATTATAGTTCTCTAAATGATGATCTGGACAAAATCTTGAAGTGGGGGAAAGACAACTTGGTTGTATTTAATGCAAACAAGACACAGCTCACAACATTTTCCAGGAAAAATGCATCAACAGTTCCTCAGATCCAAATGGATGACCATCCAATCCATCCCAAGGACTCAATGCACCTTCTAGGAGTCACAGTCAATTCAGGAATCACATGGCAGGACCACATATCCTATATCGCAAGATCGGCGTCCGCTAAGTTGAGCTACCTATTTAGAGCAAAGATGTACTTTAGCCCCAAGCAACTTCTCCTTTTCTACAAAGCACAGGTTAAACCGGGCCTGAACTCCTTATATGGAGCTCGGCCCCAAAACATTCACTTAACCTACTTGACAGCTTACAGAGACGAGCAGTTCCACTTATTGGAGACCCTACACTCACATCGAATCTACAACCGTCGGTGCACAAAAGACAAGTCGCTGATCTTTGCTTGTTCTATAGCTACTTCCATGGTAGATGTTCCGAACTCAAGGCCATTATCCCTCGAAATGCAACTTTTGGGCGCCCCATAAGACAGGCAGCTAATGCTCATGACCATACGGCATACTACATACAGTACACTTGACAACCGCGAGGACATCAATTTTCCAAAACTCCTTCTGTTACAGGACATGCAAACTTTGGAACTCGCTTCCTGGGGATATATTTCCAAAAGACTACAATTTAAGTGCAGAACAAACATACATCTGCGAGCATCTTGGGGCGCTGATGAAGCGTTATAGGTTCGCCTTTCCCGGGAGAAGTATTTAAAAAAAAAATCGCCAATATGTTTTAGGTGCCCTGCTTTCTATTCACCTTCTTTGATATATACTTTTCTGTTTCCATGGATTCGGACTTTAGCAAAGTCTGGCTGGTGGCCCATCTCAACTACATATACGACAGGCAAGTGCTCTATTCTTTGGCCCCAAGAATTGTTTGGTTGTTTCAATGTACATAGCACACTTCACATGTTACACCATATCGATGCCCAGACAGTCAATTTTGTAGACGACCGACGCACGTCTGTGCGCTTCAATTTCGATTTCAGTTGCGATATATGCCAGGTTGGAGATTGCCTCCTTGATATTTTCAGCCAACTTTGGGGTGTAGACGATGCTTTTGTATACTCCCTTCGTTTCCTTTCCATCCTTGTCTGTAGGAATCTTATCTTTTTGACGTTTAATTAGGCTCCTAATGACATGGATGGGATAGCCGATATTTGTGAGGATCCCAGTGACCTTTTCTTCATTGGCAGATTGGAATTTCCCATCCCATGGACCGCAAATTGACAGTTAAACGATAGGCCGTATTTTTCGCAATGGGTTTTGGCATCAAACAACGCTGTCGCTCTATTTCTTTCTGTCTTCACTGTGAATTGGATTTTGGAATTGAATTCATTAAGGCTCCTGTGAGCGTAATGTCAATTTTCTTCAGCAACTGTGTCACTCACGTACTTGACAACGAATTTAGGTCTCTCCAAAGTTTTAAAACATTCGTCAGGAAGAGGATCAACGGGTTACCCTTAGGCATGTCATGAACTTGTTTGTAAATACATATCACCCTTGAACTGTAGAAAATTGTTTCCTTTCAGGCAGAATTCCAAATCTTCTAGGAACTTGCTTTGGTTAAGTTTCGTATTTCCAGTGATGACATGTCGCAGAGATTGTCAATCGTGTCGAAAGATCCGTAGAGATTTTCAACGGACCTAGCAATGTGAATTGGACCCCTTTAACGTTTTTCAACATGATCGCTCTATTTCTCATTCACAGATTCGTACCAATAGTTTCAATCTCATCCCTTGAACGTTATACTGGGTGACTATTGGAAGATCCATTTTGACGTTATGTTCCTTCTTTCAAACAACAGATACTTCTCTGTATGCGTTACGAATGAGTTTAACAAGATAAAAAGAAACAGAATAAAATAACAAAAGAAAATAAAAAGACCACTAGTGTAGAGTAGATAACGCTCAGCTCAGACCAGTAGTTGTGATATAACTGTCGCGTTGTGTAGGTCGTTGTAGTACTCGTTCAAAGTAATACAAGTTTTGATAAATGTGAAAAATGTGTGTTTTTTTTTCGGTTAATTGTACAATGTACATCCCTATCGCGGTTAATATTTTGCCCGATTTACATTTTTGACAAGGGAAACATTTCCATCGGTATTTATTCACGATACAGATATTCCTGATAATGTGCGGTTATACTTGATTCTGCGTATATTTCCTGGTTGGTTAATATTTTCAAGTGTTTTAGTTCTTTTTCTCGGAAACGATTGTTTGTCGTACATTTTTTTCTATGGATCTGTGCTGTATTCTTGGTAAGTCTGTCGTTCTAATTTTGTTATGCCTTAAAAACGTGTGCAGTGCAGGATATTTGGACGCTTCACTACAAGTGGTACTCCAGATGAAACAAATGTGCATAATATAATTTGATAGGTATATGTCATCGCTTGCTGTCAATGTGAGAAAAAAAAAGCAAACAAATATTCCCGCCTTTTTTAGTTCATTATGTATCAGTAGAAATGCATTTCGATCTATTTATAGATACATACTTGCAGTGCAGTGCTACAGTACTTGCTTCAAAACCACATTTGACTTGGTGTATTGAATTCAGTGTGTTCAATATCCATATAAATCTGCAGCTGCAATATCTAAAACATGTGTTTTAGGCATTAGCATTAGTTCTGTTTTTGTGCGTTTATCAAAATTCGTTTTCTCCTAATTCTTATCGGCCTGGGAATGGTTTTTTTCTACTGCAATCGTGGAATCCGTCGGAAACATCGAGCGATTCCTTATCGACACGTTTTTGTGAAAGGTACTTTCACTGTCAAACGGCTGTCTTTCATTTGTCAATACAAATCTGTGTAGCTGCATTCTTCGGGGGCTTATAAAAAGTTTGTTTTAAAACTGATTTAAATAAAAAATTAAGTGTTTAATATAATAATGAATACGAAAGCTCAATTTTTGGAACCATAAGAGGAAGAACGAAATGAGCGGTGTTCTTAGAGAAGAATGCGAGACAGGCTAAGGACCATTCACATGGGAGCGAACGAACGAATAGATGAAATGCGAACAAACCACTTTTTATGCATTTATAAACAGAAAATTGCACATTTTACTACTCCAAGATGAGAATAATTAATTATTCCATCAAAATTTGTTAAGAAAACAAGTGTATTAACAGTTTAAATAACGAAATTTCGAAATCCAAATTTTTTGCCGCGAACGAAAACACCCTGGCGCGAATTGTCAGTCTATTCACAATCCACATCATTTAAATCGCGTTCCACAAATTAGCGAATAAAAAATTCGTTCGAACTTAACCTTATTCTAAGAGGAGGATATCTTGCAATAATAAAATGTGTAATTTTCTGTTTATAAATGCATAAAAAGTGGTTTATTCGCATTTCATCAATACGTTCGTTCGCTTCCATGTGAATGGTCCTTAAGAGGAGCAGTGAATGATTTCATTGAAAATCCGGATGAAATGTGTTTTTAGACGAATTCAATATTGCACAAATTTCCTACACATAAAGCAGTTTTTTTATATGTCCATTTTCTTAAAAAAATTCTCACGACATTTGAACGTTTTCAACGGTACAGTGAAACTCATTTAATACCCACTTGGGGAAATGTTCACTTTGCGGATTTGACGATACCGAAATTATTTTTCAATGAATGATTCCCCACGGCAGATTCCACGAGAGGGGTGATTGTAAAGGGTGTTTTTGTTTAGGTGTCGTATCGCCCCTATTATGGAACATCTAACTCAACTTAGTTGTGAGTTGAGTTGTCTTTTCAACCCAACCTTCACACAACCCAAACTAACTAACAACTAATAGACAACCACCGCCATATTTGTTGTGTTTTGACAGACAACTTTTCTATCAAGGTTGTGTATAACAATACGGACAATACCGGAAAACCATCCTGCACATCAACTGTAGTTGTAGTTGTCTTAAATAATAGGGGCAATAATTTAAATATGATTTATGGCATATGACCGGCACGGCTGGTTCGGACGTAGTCTAATCTGGAGGTCCAATTTTCGATGGCTTTTTCCAACATTTGTGGCCGTATATTGGCAATAACGCGGCGAATGTTATCCTCCAAGTGGTCAATCGTTTCGGGCTTATCGGCGTAGACTAGCGACTTCACATATCCCCTCAAAAAATAGTCAAGCATCGTTAAATTGCACGAGTCCAATTCACGGGTCCACAACGTGAAACTATGCGGTTACCAAACGTTTCCTTCAATAAATCAATTGTGGCACGAGCTGTGTGACATGTTGCGCCGTCTCGTTGAAACCACAGCTCCTGCACATCATGGTTGTTCAATTGATGAACGAAGAAGTCCGTAATCATGACTATAGCGGTCACCATTGTAACGTAACGCATTGTTTTTAAAGAAGTACGGACCAATTCTTCCATCAACCATAAAGCACACCAAACAGTCAGTTTTTGTGAATATAACGGTGTCTCAACATACACTTGAGGATCATATCATCAATCCAAATACGGCAGTTTTGTTTATTGACGTATCCATTCAACCAAAAGTGAGACGATTATGTTGACCGTAAAATGGACGTAGTGCGCGATACGTATTTTGAACAGAACCATGATTAAAAATAAATCACTTGACAGCTGAAAAAATGGCTGCCAGTTCAAATAGTGTTGTCAACTTAAAGTT
Organism: Cheilosia soror; assembly: GCA_949372485.1. Classification (NCBI taxonomy): domain Eukaryota; kingdom Metazoa; phylum Arthropoda; class Insecta; order Diptera; family Syrphidae; genus Cheilosia; species Cheilosia soror. The sequence goes on from OX443561.1 coordinate 36,459,199, forward strand.
CTATACCTCTAAAAAAACACCCTCTATTAAAAAAGTAATAAAGTTTACAAAATTAATTGCTTTATTATTCGTTTACGAGAGAAGAGGTCGTTTTTACATTACAAATAACTAATGGGTGATTTTTTGAGGTTTGCTTTTTAAAATAAAAAAAAATTGAAAATTTGTAAAATTGAGTGCAAATTGGGTTGATAAATCTTTCCATTTTCATTGTGAATATTATTTCGTCTAAAGATTAACCGCGAATACGCTTCAAGTGGTCCATCCGTATAGATGAGAGACTTCACATAACCCCACCAAAAATAGTCAAGCGGTGTCAAATCGCACGATCTAAGCGGCAAACATTTGCCTCACAATATTATGACCATGGATTCGCGACACACTTTTTACTGAGTTCAATAATTTGCAAACGTTTTTTGGGGCGCAAAGCAGGGAATACACGCATACAACGATCGTACCGACTTGAGTTGTAGCGATATCGTTACAACGTGTTGTATAAAGCACACACAGCTGACAGCATGCAATTTGTATGCGATTTTGTTTCATTCTCATTGTGAAAAAGCGAAAAATGCAATTGATTGAGGATAATAATAAGTGCCGGTGTAATGGAACACAATTGGAATGGATTAAATCTGAAGAAATCCATGGACGAGTTCGAAGTTCAGCAGATTGTCATTCGAAAGACACCAAAGTTTCCCACACGGAAACGTCACATGGCGTTTCGAAGGAAAAAGTCAACAAATATACTGCGGTGCATGTGTTGGCCAAAGTCATGTTGTGATCGCGAGTGTTAGAGTGCGAATGAAAAAACGTGTCAAACATGCAAGTGCCCGCGAAGCGCATGCCATTTACTAGGAACAGGTCACATCGGTTCGCGAACGCCTCAACATCAAGAGTATTTCGCCAACACACTGGGAATCAGATCCACAACAATTGGGTTACACCTGGGTGCCAACAGGTATAATGACATCGTCCAAAATCGACAAAAGTCCAGCGCTACTTTGATAAGATCCCTCAGGAGAAAGTTGCTAAACTAAATTCAAGCGGTAATATGTAAGAACCTTGAATGTCTCTTTTTTTTCAATTAGCTTATTTACGGGTTTAGTTTGTCCATTTGCATTGGCGCTATTCTACGATACCCGGAGGCCCAGAGCTTAGCTTCAATGAGGGCCGAGGCCTGTGCTAATGTCTCTATTACATACATACATACATACATACATACATTTTGTTTCATTCTCATTGTTAATTTATGCTTTCATGACTTAACAACTTATCACTTATAGACACCATTGTCATATATTTTCACTATGAATATCAGAAAAGATTAAAAGAAATGAAATCGGTATAATAATTGCACGGACGCAAACAAACGGTACGATTTTCATACAATCTGTCGTCGACAGCGTTCGACCATGCGATGTCGGCACAACCGCAAATTTCATGCACACACACGATACAATTATCGCATACTACCGCATGTTTGTACGATAATTGTATCGTGTATTCCCTCTTTAAGTCTATCCATGGTGAAATGGCAATGCTAACTGAGCAATTACACATGAACTGTGAAAAAACAGGCTGAAAAACCAAACGGGAAAAAAATCATCAGTTACAATCTGTTTGACATCGTTGAGTAGTCTTAACGACTTCTACTGAAGACAGCACGTTTACCTCATAGATTTGTCGCCTTATTTATTTGAGCATTGGGCAACGTCCAGTGTCTTCCCTCTCCTTCAGGTTAGACAAGTTAGACAGATTGCAAAGCACATAAATATTTCCTTAAAAAAAGTATCGTAAAAGTTTTTCAATCTCTTCGTACACCGAATACCCCCCAAACCTGTGCAGCATAGTAGAGTTGGGCGAAACAGTTCCAGTGATGGAACGATCCTTTCTTTAAGCGGAGCTAGTTCCTGGAAGCATGTCCAAGGAATTGTTATAGTTCCGTAGACATTTTTTGCCTTGAAGGAACTATGGGATAAGGTAGATACTGAAAGAAATAATGGCAACATTTTTGGGCTTTCACTGCTGAAGGCATTAATTGTAGGATGTTTCCTTTTCAAATGTTAACATAGTAATCCCAAGCTTTCAGCAGTAAATTCTATATTCTGAGAGCAGTACTTACATTTCCCTCTCTGGAGTTTGCTTTCGGAAAAATGATCCCATAAAAGGGTCGTTTTTCTCCGCATCGCGGCAATATCCCTACATTTCAACCCAGCAAAGAAACAACACAACAATAAAAATATGCCACAGTCCAAAAATGTACAATGTACATACTGTTTTCGTTTTGAATCGAACGAACTGGAACTGGGAACGAAGGTGATATTATGACACTATAAAAACGAGAGAACTGTGAACATAATCACCCTATTCCCGCTGGCGTTTGTCGTAAACGCCTAATATTTCATTTCGGTTTTAAGTCAGTGTTTGTAACTTTTTTAAGAAAAACTTTTTGAAATTACGGTGAACACATAGAAAATTAAACAAAATCGTACAAAATTTCGAGAAAAATCTGAATATTGTTTTTACAACGACACGACACATGAGTCGTATACGACGACAAACGCCAATGGGAATAAGGGTGAATTTGATATGGACCTGAACATGGATGTAGAGTTCCAATTTCGATACGCTACGTAATACGTATAAGGTTTTTGCACATTAAGGCGCGAATTGACTTTCGTTCATGCTTATTTGTCTCTTCTCTGTGTCGAAACTATATGGTATATGAGGGGACATGTTTAAATGAACTTTGCGGAAAGATAGAAAATGTTTCCGTCAGAGGACAAGGACACTATACATATCCGGAACGACACAACTCTACAGTCGTGAAGAAAATTTTAAATTTGCAGCTCGATCTGTTGCCTTATTCACCTGCTCTTATTTCTCTCTCAGGTGGGGCTTAATTGATAATTGGGATTAAAGTAAAACTCCGAGTTATTTATACTCTTTAACCACTTCAAGTTCCTTTTTCTCCCACGTCCATCTTTTATTCCTTGAGTATCGTCCAAAACCATTTCTCAATACGAATATTTTCGACTTTACCGTATTTACGTTCAGGTTCCATACATTGCTGTCCCATTTCAGAATTAAACCAGTTAAACAGGGTGTGTCCAGCAAGCTGCTTTATTATCTTCTTAAAGACTTTGTATGACCTTTAGCACTTTTGAAGACACACTTTAGTTGCTTAGTTGTATCAAAAGATGCTTTAAAATCAACAAAGAACTTACAGATTTTTTTTCTTTGTCCAGGTATGACTGAGCAATACTTGTCAAATGTTGTCTACTGTAAAGTAGCATTTTCTGCATCCCGCTTGGAACTCGTTTAGCAGATCGTTTTCCTGGGAAAAAACAGTTTCCCTCTGTCGCCCGTAATTTTCAACCGATTTTGTTGATTTTTTTTTTTAATATCGGTAAATACGGTGATTGGGTGATAGGCTAAACAAATTCAAAATCGGACAAAGGGGCGTGGCACCGCCCATACAAAAAGACATTCAAAATCGTATATTTCGAAAACCACAGAAGCGATTGAGATCAAACTTACAGGTAATCTTAGGTATTGGTCTTGGAGTGTTCCTGTGAAGATAGGTCAATATCGGACAAAGGGGCGTGGCACCTCCCATACAAAAAAAAAAAAAACATTCGAAATCGTTAAAAAAGCAACAAAAGGCAACAAAAGTCGATCAGCGATTGTCACGACAATTGTCAATTGCGTCGATTGGTTTTAGCTATTTGTACGCACACATTTTTTTCACTTCAAAGAGAAAGCATCGAACATACATTTGCAATCGACTACAAGCGACTGTCAAATCGACAAATATCAATCACAATCGACAATCACAAGTGTCGATCAACGATCAACTATCGACACTCACAATAGGGGCCTTTGTGTAGTACTCGTCCAAACCTCGTCGACATACCCGTGCAATGCAGCTTATACATGAGGGCTTTACGACCAACCCTATCAAAGGTGGCATAAAAGTCCAGAATGTACGAATCAGCTAGGTTAGGTTAGAGTGTGACTGTGAGTTCATCACAGAAGACTAGGCACCAAAACATTAACAACTCAATGAGGTGTTTTTCGTTTAGAATACCTAAAATTTCACTTAGAGAGTTGATTGTTTGAATGGGTGATAAGTATAAGTCCGCCAACTTGTGATAAGAACGGAGGAGAAGACCAACCTTTGTGCGTTGTTGTTGCTACGAGGTGTTTTTTTTTTTTTGTTCATTCCTATCAAAGTGACTGTGTCTACGAACTACGAGTTGTTGTTAATGTTATTTCTCAAATTTCCCAACAGAAATTGTCAGGGTTAATCCCAACTACAGAGAGTCGTTGTTACTCCTCGGGTTACTCGGGTAGAACATAAAACCAATCGTCTGTTTTATAGCACATCGCTGCTTTTAAAGGTCGCTGCCATAATTCTATTAACCCGTTGACCTGTGGATGATAAGGAGTGTATATTATACGACCTTGTTTAAGAGAATAAATTTGATTTGAATTCCCTGACGAGATCGGTTGTTATACGCAATGGAGTTCCAAACCGACTAATCCATCTAAGAATTTAATGCCGAGCTTTTGTTTCGGCGGTTATAATCTTCCATTGGGATCACTTCCGGCCATCGATGATAGTGAAAAATTATCGATGTCCGTTCGAAGTTGGCAGTGGCCCGACTATATCAACATTTAATGTATGGGTAAATCGTTGATCCGTGATGAAGTAGGTTGATACCGGCGTCCTGTTGTGGCGACTTTCTTTCGCTCGCTGACAATCTGTGCATGCTTCAACGAATTTAACACAATCAGCTACCATTCCAGGCCACACAAACCAATCCTGGATGAGCTTAAAGGTGCTAATACACGGTATTTAGCTGGCTCTGACGTCAACAGTAAGTGCACAAAGAGAGCACCTTCAGAGTTGATTTTCGCCAGAATATCTTGTCTAGATGTTATGGGAATAAAGGGTCGCACATGCTCCGTACATACGTACACAATATAGTCAGATTTTGGTACCTGGAATTGACAGACATTTTAATTTTTAAAATGTTTATCAGCTCTTCAGCCAATTGACATCGTCAAAGACGGCTGATAACACGATTTGGGAAAAGATCGATTGTGGCATAGGCTGTGTGGCATGGCACGCCATCCTGCATGAACCATAGGTCATCCAAATCTATGTCTTTAATTTCAGTAAAAAAAAATCGGTTAACAAGGCTCTGTAACGCCCACCGTTCACCGAAACGTTGTTACCAGCCTCATTTTCGAAAAAAAAATGGTCCAATGATTCCACCACTCTACTCACGGCTACAGCAGCCACATTTTCGTGTGTGCACACCGTACGACGACGGGGACCATGAGTGTTGTCCGCTAGCATACCAGTCTCACGAACTTTTTGCACAAACTTGCGTATGAACAGCAGGCGCGGTGGGTGCTTCATTTCGGCCAAAACTTCTTTTCAAAAAACGCACTGTTTGGGCTACACAGCACTCACTTTGGAAATAAGTTTTCAATATTTCCCAAAGGCTGCAGGAAATAAGGCCCCAAATTTGACAGCAAACCCAAGCAGGGGGGGTTTTCGTTTGGGGTCTTATATCATTTCTTCTTTTGGGGTCTTTTTTCATAATGAAGTAAGCCCCAATTTTCATTAGGAAATAAGGCTCCAAAAAAAGGAAATAATACCCCAAATTTTATTAAAAATCGTTGTTGTTGTTTCCTGTATAATTTTTTGGGGACTTATTTCGCAGAGCCTTTCCCAACGTTGTTCAAGCGTAAAGCTACACTTTCGTTCCGCGGAGGTGTGATACTGACTTTCTGTTTCGAGCGATAAACAGCTGTCATTGTCAAAATAACCTATGATTTAAAAAGAAACCACTAGATGGCGCACCGTGTATAAGAAAACCATTTGGGACGACCTCAACTTCTTTTCTTGGGGCGTTAGGTTGTGACCATGCTTCTTCGATAGTGACGTGGTTGCTGCCGCTGAAATGATAACAAAAACAATAATTCTCAAGGGAGGAATGTCTATAAAAACAACAGCGTTAGTTCTCCAGCGTCATCGTGCACAAACAGACTAGTTTGGGGGTCCCAGAAATAGACAGTGCTCTATATATGAAATCCCTGGGTCTTTTCCGAGATCTGCCAAAGTGTGAACATTTTTTCAACTGTGGTTTTTCTTGGCTTAAGACTGCAGTGATCAAAATCCTCTTAGGTTGTTGACTGTCGGCTTTAGGCGTTTACAGATTTCCCAGACAGAACATTGTGTACGATGTTAAGGAGATTTATGCCTTTGTATTTGTAGTTAGCGCAGATTAAAATTTCTATTTTCTTCAAGATCGGACAAACAATGGTAAAATTGAATTCATATCATTTCATTGAGCATACTTTCATCGGACCATTATCAATGTTGAATTGCTCTCACAGCTCTGCACAAATGGGCCTTCAAAACTCTCAGCACCGACTGTGACCTTACAACAATGTTCCATTGTTCGTTTTTACTGGCTTCGGTTCGAGCTTTTAGAGCCTTAACATACGTGATTCCTTTTTCGGAGAAGTTTGTACCTTTCTTGTCTGCTCTGCTTAAAGAACTAGTTTTTCTCTTGTTTCTTGTTTGCAGCGTTGCTAGATATGCCACTTGCTTAGCCGTCTGTGCTCGCCTGGTGAAACTTATCACATCAGAGGCGACACTTTGGTACTGTGGACTTGAATCCGGTTGCACGAGACTTATTGAAAGATGAAGGAAATGGCAAAGACTTCAGCAGTCTTTCGACGTTGAACTTTCCCATTGTATGTTTTCGTTGCTGGACTGTACGAGCTATCCGCAAGCGTACCTTACCACCTACTAGGAGTCGATGTTGACACCTCTATGTAAATGTGCAGACCTCTGAAAAAATACTGGAGGCATGCCATCCGCCGCAAGTTTCCATGGTATACAATTAGCGTGTTGTTCATGAGAATGCAACCAATACTTTTGGAAGCTAAGTAGATGCATCTGCATTATTTGCAACATTGAAATCATAAACCAGAAACACTATGGTTCGAAAAAAATTGTAAACCAAGTTTCCAAACCTTTGAATCTATAGATATTTCTGTCATCCTTTGGAAATGTTGAACTATATTTGTCCGTGCAAAGCTCGTTGCAAGTTGTTGTTAAATCGGAAATAGGTAGACCTTTAACATCCAAAGTTTTGCATTCACTATCGGTTCGATTTCTTAATCTTGAGTTCAAAGTTGCCTCAGCTTATACGATGTGAGGGTATCCTTCCTTGGTTGGAAAATCCTCTCTCATTAGATGTTAGCATTTTTTTAATTTGTATTTTTTATTTTTAAATATGTACGTCTTTATGAATATAATTTACAATTGTGTTCCTTTGACATCTTTTCAGGGTGTTGCATACAAAAATCGGCGCTGCGCTATGTGTAGGCGCGAAATTCCACCAGAATTTCTAGATCATCCACAACTCGTGAACGGCATACAGGATATTTGTAAAACAAAAACCACCGAAGACGGCTATCAGTGGTTCTATGAAGGACGCAACGGTGAGTCTAGATAGTGATTCAATTTTTTTATTGTCTCTAAAACTCAATCACCCTATCACTATCCCCGACCTCAATCGAAACAAACAGGAGGATGGTGGGCCTATGATTGCCGTTCGTCAGTTGAATTAGAGGAAGCATTTCAATTGTCTTCGACCACCAACTATGAAATACTGATTTGTGGTTCACTATATACAATTGACTTTACTGATATGATACAGTATCCGAAAAATTCACCACATCGTAAGAGAAAAATTCACCGTGACAAACATTTTCCATCCAAAGGCGTTGCTGGAATTTCGACACGTTTTTAATCTTAAAGCTTAACAAGCGACCATTGTGATAAGATTTTGCATACATTTTAAGAATTGTTTTTCATTGTTGGTCACCACTTCATGCATGTATATCAAATATTGTTGGCAAGAGATAAATGACTATAAATTTAATAAAAACAAAAAAAAAATATTTCAAAATTTTGAATCTTTTTTTTTTTTTTTCATTTACAAAGCGATGCGTTGTTGTTACTTGTTTATGTCGATTTTTATGTGTCCACAGGCAACGTTTGCTGAAGATGTTAATGTTTGTGATGGTGTCTTTTCTTTCATTGAATTTTCTTTCATCATGTAAGTAGTTGTGTGTAATTAAATTGCTATATAGTCTTCAAAACTATTGCTAAAGTCTGTTTTTGCGCAAGGTATAAGCGTATTTGTCGTTATTTGGGGCGTTTCATCTTACAAGACTTATTCCATAACTTCGACGAGAGGGTACGAGTACGACGTACTCGCTAAGTAGTTCACATTCCACATACACTCCCATGCGCATGAATAGGGACACGATTTTTTAATCATTTCATGTTTTGTTTCTCTTTATCATTCTTAAATATCGGTATTTATTTAGTACATAGTAATAGACAACTTTTCTTAAAAATTTGTGCAGCTATGGAAACAAAACAAAGCAGCTACTACATCTACTGAAAATAGACGGATTGTTAGAGAAGCATCAATTTCTCATTGTTTCGCCTCGCAGATCCGATTAAATTTGGGAATCATTGCTAGGGACGTCTAAAAAGATTAAAATTAAAACGAAAACAAAAACCGCCTCTAAAAGACCATTCACCAGAGAGCAGACCTAGGCACTTCAGCCCTAATAGCATTGATTTTGCAATCCCAAAAAAATTTCAATGCTACTGAAACTTCGTTTCCACTACCATTAAAAATTTCAATGCTAATGATGAAAGTTCATTTGCACTAGCAGCGAACATTTCAATGCTACTGAAGTTTCACTTTCATTAGCAGTGGAAATTTCAATGCTACTGAAGTTTCACTTTCATTAGTTCAGTGCTACTTAAATTTTAATTGCATTACCTACTGAAGCTGGTATTAGACGATATGTTGATGACTCATCATTCGCATGCTGACTATCATATGCATAATGTTCGTTTGGCGTATGATGCCAAATTAACAGATCGGATCGGATCGGATTTTGGCATACGGACAATGTATTTATCGATTTTCTGCGATTCTGGTGAAATATACTATACGTGTTCGACGTACAACGAAACGAAAAGACAACAGAATCAGAGTAGGGCACTAACTCCTATACGTTTTTGGGCATGCACTGTAAAGCGGGCGTCGGTGGGGGGTGCTTGTTCTACACTCCACAGAAAGGTATATTCAGTTACCCATTACATTTGTATCACCAAGAAGAAGATACCGCCCATAAAGTAGGTATATGTATTCTGCTGAATTGCTTTAGCTATGTCCATCTGTCTGTCTTTCTGTTGAAAACACGAAAGCGTCCAAACGAATCGACCTAGGCGAATGCCATTTTCTGGGAGGACTTGTTTTTACGTTGATCAGGTTGGTTTTGAAAATGGGGTACATCGGTAGAGTAATTATGGTACCTCCCATACAAAACCAATATTAGAACCATTGTGTTGTGGACGTAGCTACTCACAATTCACATGCCTCACATTTTGCATGACTTGCCGATGATAAAACTTCCTACCAAAGTGACTGTGTCTACGAGTTGTTGTTAATGTAATTCTCTCAAACAATAATTCAGAGACTGAAAATTCGACATAATTTCTCAACAGAAATTGTCAGGGTCAATCCAAAACAAGCGAGAATCGCTGTTACTCCTCGCCTCCCCACTCAGCGATAAAACTTTTACTTGTTTTCTCGACGACGGAAAGAAACGTATGCATTTTTTATTGAAGAAAAATGATATCAGCAATATCATGTAGTTTTTTTTGACGATTTTTATTAATTTTACGATGTCTTCGTGCGGCCAATGTCTCTTCGACTTAGCTCTTCTTTGCTTGTGTCTTTTTTCTCTTTTTTCAGAATCGGATTCCTGTGTATCATCAGGATGCCTTGGATCGTTATTATTTTTATCGTCGTCCTCGATAAAAAGCGAACAGAACAACTCAGACATTTTTAACAGCAAAAATTAAGACAATATAAACATAAAACCACAAAAAAAAAAACATTCAGAATTTATCGAAACTTCACAAATATCAAAACTGTATGCTAAAAAATCTGGCGTATGCTGATGAGCCTACTTTAGCTCGTCAGCATATATCAAACGAGTCAGCCATACGCCGTAAAATTGTCCGAATGTGAGCATACGGTCCCAAAAGGGGTATTACACGATATGTTTAGTTCGCCAACATACATATGCTAACTAGCCAACAAATTTGCCAACAAACACCTTCCAGCATACATATGATGTCAGAAATTTGGCCATTACACGATATGTTGCGATTGGGACACAATTTTCAGCATACGTCTAATACCAGCTGCAGTAGGTAATGCAATTGAAATTATGTAAGACAACTACAACTACAGTTGAGTTGTCTCTTGGTTTTATGTCATTCAAAATTCGGTATTGTCCGTATTTGTATACACAACCTTGATGGAAAAGTTGTCTATTAAAACACAACAGGAATGGCGATGGTTGTCTGTAAGTTGTTAGTTAGTTTGGGTTGTGTGAAAGTTGGGGTTGAATTGAAGACAACTCAACTCAACTAAGTTGAGTTGTGTTCCATAATAGGGGCATTAAGTAGCATTGAACTAATGAAAATTAAATTTCAGTAGCATTAGTAGTGCAAACGAACTATCATTAGCATTGAAATTTTCACTGCTAGTGCAAACGAACTTTCATTAGCACTAAAATTTTCGCTGCTAGTGCAAACGAACTTTCATTAGCACTGGATTTGATTTTTCTAGTATCTAGTGCATTAAATAATGCACTATCCACCATTACCAAGTATGCCAGAGAGCGACCAACTACCTACAAACGAACGAATATTCGCAAGTTTTGATAGTCCGTTCACATGAACACTTTTTTGATAGCGGCCGGCTCGCTCGCGAATTTCAGTGTGGCATCAACGAAAAACGATTTAATTTAGATGGCCCTAATGGTTACAATTACTATTTTCATGACATGCTCAAAGAAAAACACTATCTGTCTCGATACCATAGCCGCGCAGGGGGTGTAATGGTATGGTGCGATTTCTTATTATGTATGTCCAATGTAAATTTCTGTTTTTGTCATCAACAATTAGCGCGAACAACTACAACCGCGTACAGCACATGTCTTTTCCTTACTACGATAATGTATTTGGTTTGGACCTGTGCAATGGACTTCCAATGTCCATTCAATATTTTTGATGAAGACGAGGTCATAGGAAAAACTGATCTCATTCGCATCCGGAAACAGATTACAATAAAATCCATTTCAGATTTAAAATGTTTTTTTAACTTTCTCGTATACGTAGTAAGAGAAAGATATTGTTTTCGTACACAATTTCGAACTCGAGATTTTGATCAATTCTGAAATTACGATGATACAGACAGACATACGGACGGACAGAATTGCGAGACCCACTTTCTGAGTGTTTGTATTTAGAGTTTGTGGGCTTCGTTTTTTTTTTAATGCTAACCCTAATATTAACGGTACCTCCCATATACAAAATTTTACGAAATATGTCTAAATTTAGATTTTTTCGAAAACGGCTCTAACGATTTGAACCAAAATTGATAGTTGAGTTAATGTAGGCATGCTTGACATGACTGCATACCCAGTTTTTCGCTAAAAAGTCTAGCAACGGCAGTTTTGAAAATTGGCTTTTTCTCGAAAACGGTAAAAACGATTTAAAAAAAATGTATTTTTAAGGTACAATTGTCATTCTTAACTTAATAGTAAACTCAGTTTTTGTCTAAAAGGACTGCGTCCTTTGATATCCACTCAAATCCCTAATAAAAGTACTTTAAAAAACTGCTCATATCTCAAAAACGCCATTTTCGATTATGATAAAAATGTTACTTTCAGGTAATGCTTAAATCCGTTGTTATACCATTTGCTCAGTTTTGAGCTAAACTGTTTAAAAACAGTGTTTTTTGAACCATGAATGCGTCCTTCGATTTCCACCCCAATCGCTAAAAACGGTACTTTAAAAACTACACATATCTCGAAAACGCCATTTTCGATTTGGTTAAAAATGTAACTGCTAGGTAATGTTTATATCCTGAAGAATACGTCGTACACAGTTTCCAGTTAAACAGTTTAACAAACAGTGCTTTTCGAATCCAAATTGTAACATTTGTCAGCATAATTTTACAAAAAACCGCTCTAACGATTTTGATCAAAATACATATTTAAGACAACATAAGCATTCTAAACATGACCATGTACTTAGTTTTTCTCAGAAAACTCGAATATTGCCGTTTTATGAATATTTCTCAAAAATGACTACCCAAATTCCGATCTTTATTCACACACGGTATATTTTTTACAAAGCCCAAAACTTCAGCGGCAATATAATTCGAAATTTATCGCCTCCTTGCCTCCTTCAAGTGTCATTTTGGGTTGAAATTTAAGTAATAAAGTGTTGTAGTTAATACGTACATAATCCGCGGTACTAATAATAATTTCTAGTGTCCAGGCTAACTTTTACGAAGTCACAATGGCGAAAATTTCCATATAAAATTATCCACTGTGACCGTCAAAATATTTAAGCTGAAGATTAAAAATGATTATTGGTAAGGCCCAATGTCCATGTAGTATGTATTACGTGTTTAGTTAACAAAGGTTCAGTTACTAAACCTACGTAAGATGTACGTAAGTGGAAATAATTTTAAACGTAAAATATGCTATTCTGCTAGATTCGCAATAAACGAGAAAGTTACGTGCGACCCAGTCGTGCACATTTTTTTAAAATGTCTGATGAAATCTCCATTAGAGAAAAGCTCGTGGAAAGTACACTGTCGCCATCAGGGTCAGAGGACGAGCACAGCGCACACTACTAATTTGTTAACGACTAAAATCGTAATTTTTCTTGTCGTTCAATGGCTTAAAGAATCACTGTGAAATTTCTCACATAACGTTCGTCGTACACTATTAGGATCCAAACAGGATTTAACGACAACTGACGTTCAACGACGAAAAAACGCTATTCGTAATTCTACATTCAAATTGGCGTGTTTTAAATCGTCGTAAACACCACTCGGAATAAGGGTTAATATAAGGTTGGGTCGAAATTTGTTTTGTTTTTATTTTTAAATTATGAATGCTGATAAAAAGTGGTCAATTGGGGTGTATAGAACATATGTAGGTACCTAAAATTCGGATTACCATCAAAATTTGCATCTTTTTATTTTTTTAAGTACATACTTTTGTATTTTATTTTGTACTTTTACTGCTAGGTTCCACATTTCACTTTCACTCGAAATGAAATCGGAAATGAATTTTTGTGTTCTACATTTCACTGTATTCGATTTCGATTTCAAAATTTTCGGAATTGAGACAAAGTGTAATTGCGATTGCGAACAAATTTTGGAGTTTCCGAATCGCTCGAAATGCAGAACATTGAAAACGAATTCACTCGATTTGCAATTTCGATTTCACTTGATTTCTGGAACCTAGCTGTTAGCCTTTAGTGGCCAGATACATAAAGTAGTAAGTATTGTAACATATAGGTTAAAAGGGTTTCTTTCCTCTAGCAAAGTTTTGTTTGACATTTCATCCTGTAAGTGATTGTATCTGCCCAAAGGATAGAAAAGACTCGTCGATTGAACAAGAGTTGCTTGCTATTCAAAGAAATATGATAATAGGCAACACAGACGTAGGAACATTTATAAATAAAAAGCTGAAAAGAAAACTTAACAATGACAAATTAAAAAAGTTTTTCCAAGGAAGTGGGCACAAAAATGTCATCGACTTCTGTTTCTTTCCTTAGCATATCATCTTCGTCCTCCAAATCTGTGGTATTTGAAAATGCAGTCCTTCAACCAATAGTTGCTGGATGCAAGGAGATGAAAAACCACAACCATCCTCTGCAATTAATTACTGCTCCTTGTGTCAAACCTATGACAGATACGTGGTGTCAGACAGAGCAGCGCAGCTATTGCCTCCGTTTTCTTACAGGAGTCTAAATTGCCCAAACCTATAACGAAAGAGAGCTAGAGATAGTATTATAAAGAGACTGGTTAAACGTAAACAAAAAATTTAAAATATCATTGAGAAGTAGAAGTAGAAGAATACATTTCATTAATTATTGAACCAGGCTCTAAGTATTTGGGTTATATTGCTCCAGTTTGAAGGCGCTTTTGGAAACGACTTGGAAAATTGCGAAAAAAAGTCTATAATCAAATTCAACATATTTCTTGGGGACTAGCTGCCTGAGTTGGAGACTATAACTCTCAGTTCGGATCAATATTTTATTTGCATAGAATTATGACTGGCATTTGATCCAAAGACCTAAATTCATCTGGGAAAATGTCACCTGCCAGGTGGATTACTCGAGCTAGTCGGATTCTTCGCCAGGTATATTGCAACAGCAGTTCTTGGGGACAAACTAATAACTTGGTTGGCAACCAAGTGCATGCTCCAATTGGGCTCGGTATTAAAAGTCACAGTCAGTCTTCAGCACATATATAGCTACGAATATGGTCTACAAAATAGGATTTTTTTTTTGTTGTAAATCAAGAAAAAAACAGTTTTTTGTGCAAATGAAAATATTTTTTTCGCTAAATTACTTATTACTCCAACTAATCAATATGTCGCTATCATTGGTATTAACTAGAGGTTATACCTGATGTTGTGTGCAAATTTCAGCCTTCTACGTCTATCAATTCTTCAGATAGACCTAGGTACAAAATTGGCTTAGTTTATTCGGACAGACATCGTAGCGAAAGCAATAAGGTTCCTCCATATGGAAACGAAACCTTAAAAATGGCCGTCGAAATTGATAGCAATTAATCTTAACATCTCGTTACCTTTCTCCCGAATTTTAGGCTGTTATTGGTCGCGTGATAAAACGGAACTGTTTCTTTGCGCATCCGGAAAATCTATTCCTAGTAATGTTATATGACTCCAATAAACATATCAGAAAATTGGCGCTGGTTCGTGTTTTGAAAATTCTAATCCGCTAAGAGTCTTTCAGGTTAAAAAAAATGCAACATTTATTACGAATTTAGTTACAACTTCCAATATATGAAAGTATTTCCAATGTAGAACTTCAACCTTTAAGGAAATTATATCAATTTCTGGCGATTATACCTTGCCATGTTCAATAGGAAAAACAGAAATAACATCTTAAGGTTTTCACAGCGCCACCTCTCGCAAACTTCTGACAAACATCCGAGAGTATAACGGTAACGGTTCTGGAAAAGATTCTCAATTCAGTCGTTCGGACTTGGCGTAAAAAAAAAACTCGGACAAGCTAGGCCTAGCCGCTTAGGGTGTCTACCTATACGATCCTTTTGCGCTAATGATATTATTTTTTTATAACCGGACACTGCGATAGGTACGCATACCCAAAGGCTGAGCAATAATTTTTGCATCAAATTCAAAGATGGTTCACAATAATATTGAGCGTCTAGGGGCCGCTTAACACTGTATGGGAAAGCAGCTGTCCAAATAGACCTTAAAATGCTAAACGAAAGTTTAAACGACAGAATGTAGGTTTAACTTAAAACACGAGCACGAACACTGTGTAACCGAAAAATTTATAAGACGAACGTTTAAATCTAAGTGAGACTTTAGAAGTGTCACTATGAAACTGGGCTTTAGAGAATTAGACTTAGGTTCATTGAGCTACTACTGTGAATAACAGGTGAAGGATGCTGTCGGTTGCTATTGCTTTCTTCAGATGTTGATGTTTGCCATACTGGCATATTTTAGACCATGCAGAAGGTACTGAATTAGTGTAGCCGTCTTTAGGATGCTGGCTAGAGCGGGGCAGCTTGCCTCGGTACTTTGTCCATCTTTGAATTTGATGCAGAAATTAGTGCTCAACCTTTGGGTATGCATAACTATCGCAGTGTCCAGTTATAAAAAAAAAATAAAATAATTAGCGCAAAAGGATCATATAGGTAGACACCCTAGGGACGAATGGTATTTACCTACAATTTTACGTCAAGTCCGAACGGCTGAATTGAGAAGCTTTTTTAGAACCGTTACCGTTATACTCTCGGATGTTTGTCAGACGTTTGCGAGAGGTGGCGCTGTGGAAAAACACCTTAAGATGTTATTTCTGTTTTTCCTATCGAACATGACAAGGTATAATCGCCAGAAATTGTTATAATTTCCTTATTGGACAATAAAAGGTTAAAGTTCTGAATTGGAAATATGTATGTACTTTCTTGTATTGGAAGTTGTAACTAAATTCGTAACAAACGTTGCATTTTTTTTTTTAAACCTGAAAGACTCTTAGCGGATTCGAATTTTCAAAACACGAACCAGCGCCAATTTTCTTATATGTTTCTTGGAGTCATATAACATTACTAGGAATAGATTTTCTGGATGCGCAAAGAAATAGTTGCGTTTTATCACGCGACCAATAACAGCCTAAAATTCGGGAGAAAGGTAACGAGATGTTAAGATTAATTGCTACCAATTTCGACCGCCATTTTTACAATTCGGGTGACTTTATACAGAGCCAAATTGGAACATACACTTGGTTGGCTACCACGTTATTAGTTTGTCCGCATGAGCTGCTTTTGCAATACACCAGGCGAAGAATCCGATTAGCTCGCGTAAGCCACCTGACAGGTGACATTTTCCCAGATGAATTTAGGTCCTTGGATCAAATGCCAGTCATACAGCTAGGTTCCAGAAATCGAGTGAAATCGAAATTGCAAATCGAGTGAATTCGTTTTCAGTGTTCTGCACTTCGAGCCATTCGGAAACTCCGAAATTTTTTCGAAATCCCAATTTCACTTTGTCTCAATTCCGAAAATTTTGAAATCGAAATCGAATACAGTAAAATGTAGAACACAAAAATTCATTTTCGATTTCATTTCGAGTGAAAGTGAAATGTAGAACCTAGCAGATAATTCTATGCAAATATATAAAATATTGGTCAGAACTGAGACTCTTAGTGTGCAACTCAGGCAGCAAGTCCCCAAAACAGGACGGCTGCCTATCGAAACAAACAAACGTCATAAAAGACCCTTCACATGAGAGCGACCAACCTACGAACGAACGAATATTCGCAAGTTTTGACAGTCTATTCACATGAACACTTCTAAGCCATCATTTTCTACCCGCAATGTCTAGTTTAAGGTTAAGCTCGAACGAATGTTTTATTCGCTAGTTTGTGGAACGCAAATTAAACCATGTGAATTGCGAGCAAACTTTGACGATTCGAGCCAAGGGTGTATTCGTGGCAAAAGATTTGGTATTCGAAATTTAGTTAGTTTTCTTAATACATTTTGATGAAGTAATAATATTTTATTTATAAATGCATAAAAAGTGGTTGGTTCGCATTTCATCAATT
Organism: Cheilosia soror; assembly: GCA_949372485.1. NCBI lineage: Eukaryota > Metazoa > Arthropoda > Insecta > Diptera > Syrphidae > Cheilosia > Cheilosia soror. The sequence goes on from OX443561.1 coordinate 36,476,507, forward strand.
CGTTCGTTCGCTCCCATGTGAATGGACTGAACACTCTGCTCTGCGATCGGTAAGCAGGCGCAGGGGTCTCAGGCCTAAACCTCAGAAGAACAGAAACTTCATTTGGGTTCAGTCTAAAATTTTAGGTCCCTCTTATTCGTCCGAAAAAGCTAGGCCTATGGTCCTATATGAACCTGTTGCGTGAACTATTTATTTATCTTTAGGGGCTAGATCTTTATGGAAAATGTATGAAATAGCACTATTCGTTGTTCGAAGAAGAACAGTGCAGCCTACAACTGTGTTTTTAGGAGTAAATTGCGATCGAATTTAATGCCGATTTCCCTAATGGAACATGAGATGAGTTTACTTTTTTTTTGCATTTGTGTTGGTGTATTTTGACAGTCAGCTATTTTTGTATTGCAATTTGTGTTTACAAATGTCTCTTGTTTTAGTCAAAGTATGTGTGAATCTCCCTCGCGAATCGAGATTCGCAAGTGATCTGAATCTTAAAAAAAGTGTCTAGTTGATTGCTAGAGCAGAAAAACTGGTCTGAATCTTGCCCAATGAAAATCAACATAAATTAAGAAAAATCATGAATTTTCCTAATATAAGTGCAACTCTCTTTGTACAACAAATCCCATTCAAATCCCAAACAACAATTAAAGTGACATAATATGCAACATACTTTCAAATTACTAAATCCTTCTCTATGGCTTCTTTGCAGGTTGGTGGCAATATGACGATCGTACCAGTCAAGACATTGAAGAAGCCTACAAAAAGGGCGAAAAATCCTGTACAATTCTCGTTGCCGGTTACGTGTACGTAGTCGATTTTGAAGGTATGCTGCAGCAACGTCAAAACGAACCATCACGCCGACGTCATGTTAAACGTGATCTCGCCTCAGTACCGAAGAAAGGTGTAGCGGGTCTGCGCATCGAAGGCAACACCGTAGCCACAGATTCAAATTTCGCCTCACAAGTCTACCATAGCCGTCAGTTGGGTTTCAATTCAATAGACGATGCGAATCGTGCTATGGCCGCTGTACCAAGCGGTGGTGGCGATTACGATGATCTTCATCCAAATTTACAACCCCATCGTCCTATCAATCAAATACCTACAAACAGCAGCGGCACCAGTAGCAGTAGTGCAAGTGATTTCATATCTACAGTAGCAGCCACAGATGCTGCTATTCGGATAGCAAGTGATATAATTGGATCAACATTGGCACATGCCGACGAGTTGTCACGTCAAGACTTCAACAGGCAACACAACAGCCTTAGCAACTCGAACAGCAGCAACAATGGAAGTGGACACAATGCCATCGGTGAGACCTCAACACAACATGCACAAGGTAATCGTGAACTTTTAGATGTAGCCGAAGAGCTATTGGATGTCAGTTCCAATACGCTCTCCAATGCAGATCAACATACAATTGATCTGTTTGAGCAAACGTTAAATGATTTCCACTTGTTGACCCTGAGGAATATCATTGATTCCAGTGAAAGTGATGATGATGACAACGAACAGCTTATATTGTAGATAGGTTTAGGTATCAAAATAATTTGCTTTATCTTTTGTCCCTCATTTAAAAATCGCGTTGTTTATATTTTTTTTAAAATGTGGTTTTTATTTTTCGTGTGCCAATGTATTTAAATGCAAGCAAATGTATCTAATGGGAAAAATACGCCCCAAAGGGGGTGTCGTCTGAACACAAGCAAAAAAGATTCGGTGTTCTAACTAATAAATTAGTAGTGGTCGATTTTACTAAAGACAGAAAGTTTCTGGAACATGTCTTGCTTGTTAAAAGAACAGTGGAGTGCAACTAATATCATCGTTTTCGATGATTGTGATCTTAATTAATTAATTTATATTTATTTATTTGTAGAGTATACATTTTTTTGTTATTTTAATTTTTCTCAATTTTCAGCGAGTCTTTTTTAAAAAAAACTTCTAGGTATGTACATATATGTAGTAGGTATATATCTGGTAAATTCGTAGAATCAGTACCTAACCTAACTAAATTTGAATCAAATTTGGGAAGATATTTCTAAACAATTTGTGCTTTTGTGGGTAACAAAAATTTTATAAACCTATACAAGAGATTAAATCAAAATTTGGCAGCAATGTAAACAGATTTTAAGTAAAAATTAGTACATTCGACATAAGTCTTCATCTCATAGATACTGTTAAATATAGCATTGACACATTGAGTTAAACCTTTTACAAATAAGTTTAACACTTTTGCAGATAGGTTTAACCTATTCACAAATAGGTTTAGCATATTTACAAATAGGTTTAACACTTTAACATTTCAATTTAACCTTTTCACATTTCTAGTTAACCAAATAACATTTCAATTTAAACCCTTTTCAATTCAATTTAACACGCGTTCGTCGAGACTCTGCTATTATAAAATAGAATAATAATTTGACCCACTAGTACTCATTATTACAATAATATATTTATTTCAAAGTAATATTTATAGTACATAGTACATTTTAGTGAAGTGCCTGCCCATTTGCAGCGCTAGGAATTAGCAGCACCATAATTTGATAATTTACATAATTTGAGCAGTCATGTTGTGTTATCACTCCGACGCTTTCCTCAATAACTTCTGTTATATTAATATGGTCCTGGTTTATAGCACCTAATATCTGCCGTGCATGGGCTTTCATTTTTGAAAAACATTTTTCAATAGGATTCAGCATTGGACTGTACGGCGGCAAGAATTTTAATGTCAGATTCGTATTTCTGATTATTTCTCGAACCTGCTCAGTTTTGTGTATTCGAGCGTTGTCAAGTATTAAATACCCGTCGTGTATAGGGGTATTTTGCACCTTTTCAACCAGACCTCGAAGGAATATGCAGAATCTAGAAAGACAAATTTTATGTATTACCTTTCAAATGTATGTATTTCAAATAATATATAGGGTGTCCCAGTTAAGAAAGATAATCCTTTAAGGGAAGATTCCTGAAGTTATGCCGAACAAAAATTTTTATGGCAGGGGTGGTCTATTTTCATCGTATTTCCCGTTATAGCCCATAAAAGTAGGTGACCTCTAATTTGGAGGTGTTACCACTTAAAACGCTATAACTTCTAAACTATTATAGGTACAAAAATTGTTTTGGGCATTTTGAAAAGACAATTAAGTAGAGCATAAAAGTCTTAAGCTTTTCGGTTACATCTGAGCAGCTATAAAAAAGTTATGGCTTCTTAAACTCAAAATTTTAAAAATTAGATGTTACATTTTTTTACTTAAAATGCCTTTTTCTCAAAATTTGTACTTAATAAATTTTTATTTTTTTTATGAAATTTTTATCCTTGAGAAATTTACTAAAAGTTATGTTAAGCAACTTTTTTACGTACGATCGACAGAAGTTGTAGTAACTTCTTAACTGGGACACCCTGTATATATGTATATTAATTACCGATCAGAATTGCACGATGAATTTGCAAGGATTTGTGTGTGCAGTATTCCTTGGTTCGTCATTGAAGCAATGAGTGTGACATTTCGGCCACGAATAGACGGCACAACCACGCGAGACCGCCCGTATAGTGATCGCGCTTGCGATCGCCGTAGATGGAGGTTGAACCCACACTCATCAACAAAAATTAACTTGTCACGCGATTGTGCTGCCCACGTCGGAAATTGTAGCGCGTAATCTTTGCGCAGCATAATTGTTCGCTCAGAGTTCATCTGAGCGACTTCGATCGAGGCCATTTTTAGTGTAATTTTTAATTCGCGCATCCCGTTTTGTATTGTGGTTGGCGATACGATGATGTTGTGGTCGTTCCTCAATTTTTGTTTAATATTTTTTATAGTGATTCCCGGATTGTCCTCAATGTACAGCTCGATATAATCTAGTACCTATAAACATAATATAAATAATAATAATTCATGTTCTTGTTAATTATCTGCTAACAGAAACACTCCGCGCCACTTGAATAGCACACCCTCTAAGGTTATGATGGAAAAGAACCATTATTGCACAAAATTGCAATCTTTTTAAATAAAAGGAGGAAACTGCGTTTGTGTGTGAGCTTGCACTTTTTCACTTTTGACTTTTTGCCGAATGTAGTTAAGCTTTTAGTTTTAAATTTTCTTTCTGGTCATATCACAACAATTAAATGAACTTTAATTAAAAAAAAAATTAAGTCTCTAGCATGCTTGGTTTGGGACCAGTGTGTGCTATTCAAGTGGCGCGGAGTGTATCACTTCACAGCTAAACATGTAAATGGGTACGGTTTGCAATAATATTATATATATACTAGCGAACCCCCTCTGCACACTTCGTAGTGCAAAATAGAAAAATAAAAAAATCAATTTCAAATTCATTTAAATCAGTGACAAAAAGTTTTTATTGTAATGCTCTGTACACTACATTTTCATGTCTATGTACAATGCATATCAATGTTACAAATTTTAAAAACTTTGGCTCCCATGACCGTCGAAAAAAAGTGAACACTCCCAGGCCAACACCTAAGATTGTCCAACAATTTTAACTCAATCGATTCGGTTGTTTTCGAAATAAAGGATATTTAATGTTTTTGTTGTATGGGTGGTGCCACGCCCCTATAACTCATGAAGCAATACACCTACAAAGACCGTATAAACTTACAAACCATGGTATTAACGTCACCTTTCATGGGAAATTTCCAGAATCAAAATCGGTTCACACATAAAGGCTAAACTAAATGTTTTTTCCCTTTCCACACCATTTCAAATCTGTATTTTTCTCTCAACTTTTTGCAAAGTGTGTTACTTGAAAGTTAGCTATACCTCCTCTAACTTTCAAGTGCACACTTTGTGAAAGCGCCGAAAAAAACTAAGAGTACTACATGAAAAAAAAAAAAAAATTTTGCGCCAATTACTGATATCGCCAATAGAGGTCCCTGATGCGACTAGAATGTCGCCATTGACTTATTATATTCCAACATAACCACTAGCCCTCTTGGTTCGGAGCGGAATAATTTCGAAATTCACACTTTTTTGAAGTGGGATCTATTGTTAACAATGACGCAACAATTTGAATTTCAACCGTTTTACTTGCAAAATTCACTAACGCCCAATAGGTGTCCCTAGCATTCTATGGAGAAATCAAAGATGGTTGTCGCATTGTCTCCGTTTTTTCAATGCCATGTTTAAAGTGCTGATCTGGCTGCCCTTGGTTGGTCATTGCGCTCAGCATCATTTTCGTCGTTGTCCATGTCCATGTCCTGGGAATTGTTATGCTCTGCACATTGTATGTTAGATAATGTGATGTTTATATAATATATATGGTATTGTATTTACCATCTGAAGATACGTCTGGTGGTGGAACCCAATTGTCGGAGCTGCTACTGCTGAAATCCTCATCACTAGACATTTTGAGTTTCACTTGCACTTTACTTCACTTGCACGATTGCCAAAACTAATACCGATCAGTACTCACGTCAAATGCAGAATGTAACGCTCCTTACTTTTCATATATTTTTCTTATATTAAATAAAAGAGGCGGTGGGTATTTGAATTAATTTCCAAAATTTGAATTTTCTCATTATTCAAATACGCATCGCCTACTTTTCATATATATATATATAATTTACATTTTCTTCATGGTTCAAACTCAATGAAACTGATGCTCCGCAAGTGTTTTCAAAAGGAAATATTCAAATAAAACCAACCCTTTGCCCTAGAAACCTGAAATTTCGCACAGAGGTTTCCTCTAAAACTATTTCGAAATTCAACCCTTAAAGGGGCAAAATTGGGAGTCAAAGTTTGTATGGGAACATTTTTATTTTTCATCTGATCGGCTTCAAACTCGGTTTGCTTTGGGCCCGAGTTGTTGGAAATTATCCCAATGAGGCCTCACGAACCGTTCGCCGTATCAATTTGATAAAGAAGTAATACATTGATAAAGCAGTAAAATATATGTATTGTATAATCATAAATCTAAATCAATAAAAAAAATGGAAACCATTATTCAATTTTATAATAGCAGAGTCTCGACGAACGCGTGTTAAATTGAATTGAGGTTGAGATTTTGAGTGCTCTCGGTGGAGAATTGCGTGATTGGCAAGGAGGAATATGAGTATAGGTATATATGTATAAAAGAATACAATTTTACGAATGTAGGTTATATGTGTCGCAATGATTTATGAGAGCAGAACGAATGAAATTGATTTAACTGCAACAGAAATAAGAGGGAAATCCAAGATGCAATATAAGAGACATTTCAAAGATCGAGCGATAATGTTCAAGTTGACATTGAGACCGATAGGAAGATTTTTCCAGAGTTTGTTGACCTTCTGTAGGAGGAAAAATTGATGAAATAAAATACTTTTTTTTTCTTTCTATATCAATTGTGTTCTATTTATCCAAGAATTATGGGTATTGGGAAAACCAAGCCACTTAACATTAACTTTTTCGCCTTTTATTTGTAACACTTTCTCCACAAGGAATGTAGTGGGAAATTTAGATTTTTGTAATTCTTCGTAAAAGCTGCCGCTTACAGGTTGACCTTGATAGTCTTCTAATAAATACGTGGTTGGTCTTGTTGGACTTACTTTTCGTACTTTGAATATTTCTGTTGTCCAATTTGGGGTGTAGCCTTTTTCAAAGACATGTTTAAACTTGCTGATGCGAACATTATTGCCAACTTTAAATTTTCCTTTCAGAGCAACTTTTATATGGTTAAAGACGGTTGATAGTAATTCTTTTTCATTTGTCTTATTCACATCAACAGGGCGTCTTTTTATTGTTCTATGCGTAGAGTGATTGTATGCCTTTACTATATCACTCAAAATAGGTATCCATTTGTAATTACCATTAAAGCTGAATTCTTTCCACATCTTCTCCTTGAGGGTGCGATTAAAACGTTCAACAATTGATGCTTTTAATATACTATAGGTTGAGTAGTGGTTAATTTTGTATTGTGTCATTAAATCCTTAAAGTTTCGGTTGAAAAACTCTGTACCATCATCGGTTTGTAGATTTCTTGGTTTTCGATGCGAGCTGTCAAAAATTGATTTCATAGCTTGCATAATAGAAGACGAGGTCTTATTTTGTAGGGGAATTGCCCATGCGTATTTTGAAAATGTATGAATTACAGTCATGATATAGATATAACCGTTGCTCTGATTACTATGAGGTAACATCTCAACGAGATCTGCTTGCCATAAATCATCAAATCCTTTAATGATAACCCGCCGACGATTGAAATTTCTCCGCGCAGGTTTGTGTAGTTCCTCAACAACATTTCTCTTACTCATATTGTAACAGAATGAATAAAAAACGAAAGAAAGTCACATTAAAATAGTATTTTATTTTACTAACTTTTTATATAATGACATTAATTTCTTAATTCTAATCAATTTGCTTTCAACCATATAACATGCGCAAGTATCTGGTCCTTCTTGACATAGATTTGTAGACTAAGGACAATTGATAAAATGACATCCATGAACAGAAGTGGTGGAAGATACGTTGTCAAAGTTCCTTAGAAAAATAATACAATCTATCATTGCGCTGTAATGCTCATTGCTCATCCAGAAGAATGCGTTGATTTGTTTTTAGAAACTTTAAAATCTCATCGAAGATTGTAGAAGTATTTATTGCAGACATGATTTCAAGTCGAATTTTCAGTACGTACTAAACAGGCGGGTGCTTGACATTAGATACCGTGGTATATTTATACCTCTCGAGCATATCCGTCATATACGTTCCATTCTTATTGACCAGTTCAATAGTCTTCAAATTTTGTTCATCAGTGTATGATCGTAAAGTTTTATCCATTTTTTTCAGTTTGTCTTCGATGTTGCTCAGTTTTAAAAACTCATCATTTATGGTCGCCATGATAGCATTAAAACTGTTACCTACGTACTGGCGATGATTGTTTAAGACTTTATCTTGAACGGATACTTTGTTATCCACGTATTCCTTATTGGTAGCCTGATGAGGTAAAGTAGGAACACCTACATTGCTTAGTCATTTTCCATCAATGTTAAAATCTCCATTTGGTAATAGTTTGAAACCTCCACCTGGAGGTCCTTGAGGACCAATTGCTGATCTTGGGAAACGACGGGAACTCCTTCCGAACTTGTCAACACTCATTTTGTTATTAATAGTATATTGTAGGGGAGAGGCATTAATAAATGATGTTTGATTCACGCAGCTCTTCCACTATAGAGTTTATTTCATTCTGAAGATTATTATTGCCAGCTTCTTGGGATGCAATTAAAAGTCTTAGTCTATCAACTAGTTCATTGGCATTATCCCAATAGACATAATCGACTGGATTATTAGAGTACACAGAGTATGATTTTCCAACATTCTTTGTTAGACGCTTTAGTAGAGGTTGAATAACATGCTTGTACTTGTATCCTTTATTACCATTGACTTGTAGAGTACTATCATGGTTTCTTAAGTGGGCTTTTGTTTTTTGCAATATCCTAAGATATTCGTTCAAGTCTGAATCGGTATACCCATCTTTTTTAGGTTTCTGTCGAAAAATTAGTTCCTTAAGTCCATCGGTTCCAGAGAAAATTTCATCATCGATAACGAAATCCGCTTGTTCGTTTATTGAAAAGTTTGCAGTACCCAATTTCACAGAGTTTGACTGTATATATGGGCCATAGATTTTGTCACGATTTGAATCCGAGTATGACGATTGGTTGAATGGAGTACTTTGGTTGGTTGGTGTGCTAAATGAAACATCTTCTTCTTCTGGTAGAGTTGATTCTGGAGATGAAAATTCCAAACTCTTCTTTACACTATGAAGTTTGCTAGAGGGACTTTGAAACTGTAATTGGCGTTTGACAGTCCCTTTTACATCTTCCACTGTATCATTATTTTTATTATTGACTGCCTCAGTCTTAATGTTTCCAGCAAATGATTTTAGTGGATCAATTAAGGGCTTAAAAGTATCTTCAAATTCGGTTTTTCTCATAATTTTCCCCGTCTTTAGTAACATGTACTTTCTCTTTAAGGCCTTCTTTGTTTTTATAAGATTCTTCAATAATTTTTCATCTATATTCATATTTGAGCGTAGATTCTGTTTCACTTTCAAACGGGGCTGTTGCAGTTTAGGTTCTATTCGCTTAGACGGATGCTTGACGACTGAGCAGTGCAATTGCTTCAAATGATTTCTTATACCCTCCTTTATCAATACTTGAATCCTTATCAATAACCAGGAATCCATATGTATCTTTCCAGCATGTTGAGCACAAGTTTCGGAATTGATTAAATGTCATATCAGAATTTACATGGTCATTATATATATGTTTTAGATTAAGTTCGTCTTGCTTGAAAAGAATCAAATAATTCGTATTATCTCGAATCAGATGTTTCGGAATATGGGTATATGACTGACACAGGTAGAAGCTATCCACCTCGTTATGGCGGCCCATACAAAAATAGTCCCGTATATTATTTTGCTTATCGCATGCTACATCATCAAATATAAATATGGAATTTGGCTTTGCTTCAGAGGGTGGTATAATTTCGCTATTATTTGAAAACTCGTTATATTCCATGCCACTGATGGACTTTATTAGTCTTCTCAAATATGAATATTTCGGTTGATGTAGAGACTTTGAATAAATATAAACGTTTTCAAATTTTAATCCATTCGGGTCGAGGAGAATGCTTAACATGACATTTGTTTTTCCACAGTTTGATGGGCCCACAATTATCCCCCGAATACTATTGGGAAATAATGAGCCATGTTTCCTTTTCTCTTTGGTTTTATTATCGAAATTCTGTACCTTTATGGTGCCTGCTTGCTTTATAAACTTCATGTTACTAAGTGAAGACATTTAGTATAAAACGGCTTGTTTTATAGATAATCATTTCATAACCACTCAGCACACGGTGATATAAAAATGATAGATTATCAGGTGCATCCTCTCAGTCGAAAACATACATTCCAAGGGTACGGACTAGTAAATTCCGTAATCAATAAACTACCTTTTGAACTGCATCTACCTTCATATAATTTTTGTGGTCCTGGAACTGAATTAAAAGAACGTCTTGCCAGTGGAGACCGTGGAATTAACCAATTGGATGAAGCTTGCCGTGAGCACGATATTGCATACTCAAATAATAAAAACTTGAGCGATCGGCATATTGCTGACAAAATTTTAGCTGAGAAAGCCTGGCAAAGAGTAAAGGCTAAAGATTCATCACTATCTGAAAGAGTAAATAGTCTATTGGTCACGGGTACGATGAAGGCTAAAACTAAGCTCGGTATGGGTTTACGCACGAAAAAAGCAAAGCGAAATAAAAAAGTTGATTTATTCAAGAAGGCAGTTAAGGAAGCAAAAATTGCTATACGTGAGCCGAAAACCGGAGATCCAAATGAGATTGTACTAGTCGCCTTAAAAGCTGCGAAAAATGTCTTAAGAAATAAACAGAGGAAAAATATTCTAGAACCTCGAGTAATACCATTACCAAAAATTGGGGGTTTCCTACCCCTTTTACCCATCTTTGCCGGATTGTCAGCGCTTGGATCTCTATCAGGAGGGGCTGCTGAAATAGCAAAATCAATAAGAGATACAAAAATTGCCAGGGAACAATTGGAAGAAAATAAGCGACACAATCAGTCCATGGAGGCTGTGAAAATTAATCATGGCAAGGGGCTTTACCTACAAGCATATAAAAAAGGCTTTGGTCTTTTCCTTAAACCTCAAGATTCAAAAAACTATTAAAATCGCTACCTAATCATCCTCTCACCAATGTCGATATAGGAGCTTTCGGAAAAATGAATATACCCCATTTTCGCGGTGTTTATATGAGAGATGCATTACCAGCAAAACCTTTTAGTAGAGAATGTGGAATAATTAATTTGGATAATGAAAGCGGTCCAGGTACTCATTGGGTAGCATACTTCAAAAATCGAGAAAATATCAGTTATTTTGATAGCTTTGGTAATCTGAGGCCACCTTTAGAAGTTGTCAAATATTTGGGTGGAAACATGGTTTATAATTACAATAACTGTCAAAATTTTAATACGTATATATGTGGCCATTTATGTTTAAAGTTTTTATTATATCAAATAAATAACTGAACAAAATCAAATTGTGTTTCATTTCCTTTCAACAGTATTGTCGTTAACACTCACGCTAAGCGGTAACCAGTCAACTCTCACTGCAGAGTATTTCCCTCCCATCATCCTAAATTTTGATTACGTATGTGGGTTGGTTGACTTCCAGACCTACAATTATATACCTAATGTAGATCAGTTTAATAATTTATTTCATTTTGGTACTGATGTTATAACTCTGCCTACTGGTTCCTACGAAATTGAAGATATAAATAATTGGATACAGGAGAATGTTAAAATACATAATAAGGAGCACCCTGATAAAATATCAATTCAAGTTAAACCAAATAATAATACGTTGAAATGTGAAATTTATAGCAACATAGAGCTGGATTTCTCTCAGCCACACTCTATTAGAACACTTTTGGGTTTCAGTAGGAGAAAACTAGAGGCAAATAAACTTCACGAATCGGATCTTTATGTTGACATCAATAGAGTGAACATTATCCGGATAGAATGTAATTTAATCAATGGAACATATATCAATAATCAATCAGCACATATACTACATGAGTTCTCGGTGAATGTTAGCCCAGGCTATAAAATAATTGAAGTTCCCCAAAACGTCATCTATTTGCCGGTGAACGCCAAGAGGATAAGTTCTATAACCTTGAATCTCTTTGATCAGGACGGCAATCTTATAAATTTTCGAGGTGAAACTATAACAGTTCGATTGCATCTCAAACCTGAATAATGATAATATACGACTCTTATAAAAGAATCGAAAGTCCTATTAAACCAGTCAATATACCTTCGACATCTGGACGGAGAACACCACAACATCTTACCACACAAAATCAACAATTTCTATTGTCACAGGGGTACAGATTGAAGAAGAAGTAAGACATGCTGAATATTTTTGAAGAACCAAGACTTGAGGAGAGTATCTCAAGGTACGAATATCACACCTACTCACCATACTTGAACAATTTCGACAAAAATGATATTATTCAAATTTGCGTACAACATCAAAATCTTAATATACTACCTTCAGAAAGTTATATTTATATTGAAGGAATTCTATCAAAAAGTGATGGAAAATCGTTCAGCAAAACAAAACTCGTAAATAATGCCATTGCATTCTTATTTGATGAGATTCGCTATGAACTGAATGGAATAGAAGTCGATAGCAATAGAAATGTTGGCATCACATCCACAATAAAAAACTACATTTCTTTAAATAAAAACGAAAGTGAAATGCTGTATAACGGAGGCTGGTCTCCTAATTCCCACATAAATGTTAATGGGTTCCATTTTAATTTCTGTCTGCCGTTAAATGGAATGCTTTTGGTTGGATACAACCAAACAAACTTGGAGAACGCATCTACTACAACCAGTATGTGGTTGTATTGTTTATGTGTAGCCTCCATAGGCCCGACGTGATCGATGTGAAAAGTACTCAACAGTCTATCTTCTTTGTCGATCGGGTTTAGGTATCTTTCTCTTTTCCCCACCTTCGCATCTGCTATTATGCATTTCAGACAGCTCTTCACTGCAGTTACCACCTTTGTCGCCTTATTTGGTATGTAGAATGTTCTTTCTAGTAGGACTTGGGTTTTCTTGGCTAAAAAATGCCCCTGCTGATGCGCCACACCTATTATCTCTCGCTCCATTTCCACCGGTATCAACACTAGTTCCTTGACGGGATCCTTGTGTAATACTCCGGCTCTCATGTAGAAGTCTTCATATTCGTCTTTTTCCAGCATTTTGACCACCGCTCTAATCCAATCATCTTTCCTCTGTGCCTCTCTGATCCTATGATTCAAGGACTCCTCTACTAGTAGACACGAGACTCGGCTTAGGGCGTCCACATGTTTCATCTTGGTTCCAGCTCGATGCTCGATCTCGTAATCAAACTCCTGCAAGAACATTGCCCACCGTGACACTCTTAACGGAACGTCCTGCTTTTTCATGGTCATCGAAAAAGCGTTGCAGTCGGTGACAATCTTAATCCGAATCCCCATTACGTAGATTCTCCACCTCTTCAAGGCCTCTATGATCGCAAGCACTTCCAACTCATAGGAATGATACTTCTCCTCCACTGGGGTAGTCTTGCGGCTCATGTATTGAACTGGGTGCCAGAGCTGATCATCTGCATCCTTCTGCAACAACACAGCTCCATAACCGAACTTGCTTGCGTCTGCATGGATCTCCGTTGGCGCCCTCGGGTTGAACAGCTTAAGGATCGGCCGCTTGACTAGGCCGCCTTAAGTTGCTGAAAAGCGAGTACCTGTTCATCTTCCACCTTGAACGCTCTATCCTTGAAATACTGGTATGTTGTCCGTCAGTATGATCTTCATCTCCACAGGCGAATCCTTAACGGAGTATAACCTATTATCATATCCAGCACTTTCTCTCGATGTTCACTTTCCAGGTGATTGACGTCCACCCCTTCCCTCTGGAACTCTCCCTTTTCTGCCGACAAACAGATTGTGTTTAAGTCATCTGCCAACTGCCATAACACCTTATCATCTTCAGCCTTAACGCTTTCTTGACGGATTGTGTTCGGCTTTCCGAGGTCACTGCCTCCTGCACCGATCACTTCTGATCTACCGAGGCCGCTGCCTCCTGCTCCGGTCGCTTCTGGTCTTCCGAGGTCGCTGCCTCCTGCTCGGATCACTATTGATCTACCGAGGTCACTGCCTCCTGCAGTGATCGCTTTCGATCTACCGAGGTCGCTGCCTCCTGCTAAGATCAACGTTGATCCTTCACCAGTACCACTTTGTCCATGGCTACTCTGCTTGTGCCTAAAGTTAGTACCCCCTTCCGTTATTACCATATCGACCGTGTCGAGAACATCGTTCCCAATTACCGCAGCATATTGAATGTCCCGTTCCCTGACTACATGGAAAGTTACCTTTACCTATAAACTATCCACCTCAATAGCTGCCTCAAAACTACCTAGCGTCAATACTCTGCCCTGCCCAATACCACACAGACTCCGCTTCGTCTGCTTGAGCTCCACATCGCTCATCATCATCAAATAGTCGTAACGTAAAATACTCAGATCGCTACCGGTGTCGAGTAACGCTGAGAGTGTGCACCCCTTAACACAGATGTTTTTGAAGATGCGGTTGGATCCGACTGCTAAGGCTACTCGAGCCTCCGGTGTTGGGCTAACTTCATCATCCGTTGACGCTGTGTTGACATTGCTGCTACTAGGTCTTCCACGCTGCTGTTGGCTTTGAGCTCGACCTCCACATTCGAACGACCTGTGTCCCTCTTACCCACAGCTGAAGCACTTGAAGATTCTCTTGACTGGGCAATCTTTTGTTAAATGCGATGTCCTTCCACACCCAAAACATTTCCTCTCCTTACCCTCCGACTTAACTGCTGCCGTACTACCTGTTGGGCGCTGGCTACCCCCTGAGTTTGACGACTGCAGGTTCGAACCTTTAACCCTCTCATATACTTTCAGCTGTGCTTTCAGCTCGCTCACTGTTCTTGACTGATACAGCACTAACTTGTTTAGTTTAAAGTCCGGGTATCCCATCCGCAAAATACGTTATCAGGCTCTCGTCGTCCAACGCAATCGGCTTTCACATTTCCATCAGGCTGTAAAGGTACTCGGTTAGCGTTTCCGTGGGCTTCTTGCGACGACTCTGCAATCTTCGATGGACTTTGACGGATGAGGCTTGACTGCCAAATTCCTCTACAAGTGCATCCTTCAGTGAATTCCAATTTCGCACACCCGTTTGACTCCGGATGAACAACTTTGCTGCTCCTCTTAGCAGTTGTTTGCCGTATACAAACTTTTGCAAACTGTTCCACTGGATAGTGCCAGCATTTGTCTCGAACTCCTCCACCCACTGCTCTACGCTTGGATATCCGACTCCATCGAACGACAACATTGAATCCTCTACATCGCGGAGCGTAAACATGCCTCTTCCGCCTACCGCGCCCTCAGCTACGTCTTCATAATTCGACCCTTCATCTGATTCTAAAGTGCAATGAGCCTGTCCTGTAGTATAGTTTTCAGTCCTATCGTCGGTAAGTTTAATAGTCCTAATTGGTCTTTTAACCCCTCTACCGTCAGTGCCAGTATCGCATCTAATTCCATTTTAAAATTTAGTTCAAATTTAATCAACCCCAATGCAATAAATATTTAAACGAAATATAATGTAGGAATACAAATATAAGAATCAAAAAGAATAATACAGAAAAAATGTTACTTGCGCCAAATATAATTATATATGTACATCTACTTCTACAAATTTTTCTCCGCTTCGGCTTGGGTTCTTCTCTGCCTTCGCTGCCAACCGTTGAAAGGTTCTTCACCGCTGCTTCGTATCTGGACACGATACACTGCTGTCTTGTCTGGACACGACACACACACACTCGTTG
This sequence comes from Cheilosia soror, assembly GCA_949372485.1. Taxonomy (NCBI): domain Eukaryota; kingdom Metazoa; phylum Arthropoda; class Insecta; order Diptera; family Syrphidae; genus Cheilosia; species Cheilosia soror. Next base: position 36,491,912 of record OX443561.1, read on the forward strand.
GGACATACAACAGCGAAAGGGTTGAAAATGATTTTCTTTTTCGTGTCGACAATTTGGCGACTGCGACCACGAGTTTTTTTTTTCTTTTCGCACAATGTTGAATGTTCTGCGCACTTCACTTTGTCTGTTCAATTTTCTTTATTTTAGGTTTTCGGGTAATTCCCGGACGAGTCCACACTTTGTAGGGTTTTTCTTACCAGGATCCTACTATCCTCTTCTTCTTCGGCTCGTTAAATGAAACACCAATTTAACCACGTTATAAGATTTATTAAATTCACTTAAATCTACTTAAGTTTGGCGACTTTCTACTTGGACTTTAAAATTACTACAACTTTAGCTTGACGGCTTTACGTGCGAACACTGTGAACCAAGCACACTCGCCTGGCATATAGCCTCTTTGTTCATTTCCTACAAACATGTTTTCTCGTAGCATTACTTTTGGTGATACCAAACCACCACCTTCTACTACAATAAAATTCTACTACAATTCAATAACTTTTTAACATACATGTAGGGTTCGTTCCTTCTTAATAAAAACACAAGGCTAACGTTATAAAACTGTTTATTAATTCAATTTACTTTGATTAATTGCGAAGCGCACTGCAAAATTAGGTACTCTACTACACTTCGTGGTGGTTGACGACCCGAATGAAGGAATCCATATTTTCATATTTTCTGCCACGGTATTGGTTCTCATAGGGCCCTCGTGGTCACCAATTTTATGCACGTCGTACCGGCCGTGGTTTAGTCGTTTCATGACCTTGTACGGACCCAAATATTTCGGTCGCAGTTTCATCCCTGTTCCGAACTGAGTGCGCTTGATGGCGACAAACTCGTTCACGGCATACACGCGCTCCGGCTTCCGCTTTTTATCGAACGTTCTTCGGTTCTCACGTTGTATCGCTGCAATGTTCTCTCGGGCTTCTTCTCGTAGGTTGTCACGTTCCGCATCCAGCTCCTGGACTTCGGTATCTTCTAGCCATTCGCGAAGATCGGGGTAGTCGTGTGAACGCATCTCCAATCTAGTTAGTATTCGGAATGGACTGAACCTCGTGCTCCTGGTCGGCGAATTGTTTATCAGCTGCTGTACTCGTCCCACGTGCTGATACCAATTTTTGGGACTTCCAAGACATGCCTTTGCCAACAGCGGCACTACGATCTTGTGGATCCTCTCCACCTGGCCATTACCCCGCGGAACTCCTGTCGCAATCAACAAATGCTGGATGTTCTCTTCCTTGCAGTATTCCTCGAAAACAGTCGAAGTGAACGCTGTGCCCCGGTCTGATATGATTCGCCTTGGATTGCCAAACGTCTCGGCTTGCCTCTTCAATCGATCCAACACCTGCGGTTCCCGTACTCTTCCTTGGATAGAGCCACACGAATTCGGAGAACGCGTCTACTACGACCAGAAGGTGGTTGTACTGTTTGTGAGTCTGCTCCATCGGTCCTACGTGATCGATATGGTACGTCCCCAACGGCTTATCATCTTTGTCAATGGGCTTCAGGTATCCTTCCTTCTTGCCCGCTTTTGCTTCCGTGATGATGCACTTGACACATCCTTTGACGACCTCGCTGACTTTGGCTGTTAGTTCCGGGATGAAGAATGTTTTCTCCACCAAATCCTGGGTTTTCTTAATGGAAAAATGCCCTTGCTGATGAGCAATCCCAATGATCTCCTTTTCCATGGCGGTCGGAACTACCACCAACTCGTTGACCGGATCTTTACATAAGACACCTGCCTTCATGAAGAAGTCCTCATAGTCGCCTTTCTCTAATATCTTCCGCACTGCTCTTATCCAGTCGTCTCTCAACTGTGCTTCCCTCAGACGATGATTGAGTGCATCCTCTATCATGAGACAAGATACTCTGCTTAGAGCATCCACGTGCTTCATCTTGGTCCCTGAGCGATGTTCGATTTCATAATGGAAATCTTGGAGGAACATGGCCCATCGCGCTACCCTTACTGGTAAATCCTGTTTCCTCATCGTCATCGCGAATGCGTTACAGTCGGTGACGATTTTCAACTTCACTCCCAAAACGTAAACCCTCCATTTCTTCAAGGCTTCGATGATCGCCAACACTTCGAGCTCATATGAGTGGTACCTTTGCTCGACTGCCGAGGTTTTCCTACTCATGTACTGCACCGGATGCAGTTGTTGGTCTTCTGAATCCTTTTGCAGCAAAACAGCACCATACCCGTACTTGCTGGCATCTGCATGGATCTCGGTTGTCGCCTTTGGATTGAGCAACTTCAAAACGGGTGCCCTAGTCAAAACTACTTTAAGTTGTTGAAAAGCGGCTGCTTGTTCGGCTCCCCACTCGAATTTGGCGTTTTTGCGCAATAAGTCGGACAACGGTTTGGCTACGGTCGCGAACCCTTCGACGAATTTCCTGAAGTACGAGGTCAAGCCTAAGAAACGTTGAAGCGCTTTCTTATCTTGAGGTGCTCGAAATTCCTCTATTGCCCTCGACTTTTCTCTGGACGGAAGTATGCCCCCCTCTCCGATGACATACCCCAGAAACTCAACTTTTCTCTTCAGGAACTGGCACTTGTTCCACCGGATCTTCAGGCCGTGTTCAGCTGCTACCTTCAGGACCCTTCGTAGTTTCTCAATTCCCTCCTCGTTGTTGCCGGACGGGATCACTATATCGTCCATGTACAGAACCATGACACCGGACTGTATCAAATCTCGAAATATGGCCGAGATGTACTTCCGAGAGCTTGGTGCCACCGGAACGTGGAAGAACCCGTTGGCCAAATCCAGTGTGGTAAACACCTTCGCACCCTGCAACCTCTCCAAGACATCTTCTATCAAAACCATGGGGAAATTGTCCCTCACGATTTTCTCGTCAACCTACGGTAATCGCAACACAACCTCTTGGTACCGTCCCTCTTAGACACAAGTACGATCGGTGACGCATACTCAGACGTACTTGGTTGTATAATCTTTTCGTTTGACTTGCTCTCGTACCAGTTCTTGATCTGCATACGGCATGCGTCTGGGTCTTTGAAAAACTGGGATCTCATCCGTCAATACTAGCTTCATCTCGATAGGTGAGTTGCTGCTCTTTCCCGTGGTGTAGCTCGATATCAACTCTTCTAGTATTTTTTCCTCCTCTGCTCCCAAGTCGCTTGCGCCGATTCTTCTCTCAGTCTCGAACACTCCTTCGTTCACGGCCATGCAGATGGATTGAAATTCCTCGACCAACTCGGCTACTTGCGACTCTCGACTCTCCTTTGCGTAATCGGCGGTGTAGTCCTCTCTTTCGCTCGACCGAACACTGGCTGCACGTTCAGCAACGATGTTCTCCTTTAGTACTTCTGGTTCAGGGTCTCTTCCGCAACCAGCGACGCTATGGTCCAGTACTTCTGCTTCACGGTTACCTCTCCCGCAACCAGCAGTGTACTCTGTCGACTCGATCACTCCTCGCTTGCCCCTAAATTCCACTCCCTCGTTGGTAATTGACAGGTCTACCTCAGCTAGGATGTCGTTCCCGATCACCGCGGCATACTGCATGTCGCTCTCCTTCACTACGTGGAACCTCAGTTTCAACTCCACCCCATCTACCTGTAAGTCTACCCAGAAACTACCTACTGTCGTGACTTTACCCGACCCTATACCTCGCAGATTTCTTTTGGTTCTGTCCAGCTCTACGAACTGCATCGACGTTAGGCTGTCGTATCGGAGCAGACATGGGTCGCTTCCCGTGTCCAACAGCGCTGACAGAATAATACCCCCTATCTTTACGTCTTTAAATACCCGGTTTGTGCCCACCGCTAGGTTTACTCGAGCTTCGGGCCAAGAATTAGCTTCGTCATCCGATGATGCATCATGGACGTTGCTATCCTCCTTCTTCACTGCCTCTTCCACTTTGCATTCTCGTGCTCGGTGGCCTGGTTGTCCGCACTTAAAGCACTTAAAGGTGTTCGACGTACATTCTCGGGCGAGGTGGTTTGGCTTTCCGCACTTGAAGCATTTCCTTTCCTTCGGCTCCGGTTTCACTGTTGTCGACGGCCGTTGACTCGACGGAACTCTGCTTCCTTCGACTACCTAACCGTCGATGTATCTCTGCCGACGACGACTTGGCTCCGAACTCCAGTCCTTGACCCTCGACTGACTTCGTACGAACAGTTTCGCAGCACCCTTCAACAACTGCTTCGCATACACGAATCTCTGCAACGCGTTCCAGCTTACCGTAACCGCGTTTGCTTCGAAGTCCTCTATCCACCTCCTGACGTCGGGGTTGCTAGTGCCATCAAATGCAAGAAAGCGCGTCCTCAATGTCACGAAGCGGAAACAAACTACATGCGCCTTCGGCCCCTGCCGATACGTAGGATTCATCGTCGTCCTCTTCTTCCTCCGCTTCTTCGCTGCGAGTCAGACCGTAGTGGTCAAGGAGCCTGTCCTGTAGTACCTGTTTCAGTTCGTTTGTCGAAAGTTCTAATTCTGTCAATTTCTCCCTCAATCTTTCGACCGTCAACCCCAAAATTTCTTCCAAATTCATTTTAATTTAATATAATAAATTACTCAATATTACTTGTATGATACGATGCAAAAAGGTATTGAAAATCTATTAAAAAAATACTATTACTAAAACTACTGCAGTGGCAACGCTTAATTTATAACAAACCAAAATGTATATATTTTTTCTCTGCAACAGCTGCGCACACTCTTCTTGTGTCTCGTTGTCGGTTGTCTTTTCCTTCTTCTGGTACGGCACAACTGGTTGGTTTCGTTGGAGCGAACAACAGCGATGTGGTTGTGTTTTGCAGCACTACGGTTTTAGTTTACCGTTTCCGATTTTTACTGGCTACTTAACACACGCACTGTCGCCTTCTTGAGTTGTCGCTCTTTCTTTGTCCTTTTTTGTCACTGTTTTTTTTTGTTTTTTTTGTTTTTTTTTTTAGTCACTTTGTTCTGCGCACGGGCAAATTTTCTGTTGCACACACGGGATTAATGTCGCCGTATCACAAATTGTACTCTTTTCTTTTCTTATTCTTTGATGAGAATATTTTTTATTGAATTTAATTTCCCGGACGTGCCGCCACTTGTAGGGTTCGTTCCTTATTAATAAAAACACAAGGCTAACGTTATAAAACTGTTTATTAACTCAATTTACTTTGATTAATTGCGAAGCGCACTGCAAAATTAGGTACTCTACTACACTTCGTGGTGGTTGACGACTGACTGACTGATTGATCGTTGTCTAGGGTTTTTTTTTGTCGTCGTCATTGCCTGTTTGTCTTGTTCTGTCTTTCGTTCTCTCGTGTCTCGTGTGTTCGCTGTATGGGTGTGTGTGTGTTGTAAGTCGTTAGCGTTCGTCTGTCGGTCCTGTCTCTGTATGCTCCCATCCCACATACTCATACATAATACATTTTTACTATCGGGAAAAGTCTTTTCTTGACCACACAAAAACTCCAAATTCATAAGTTCCAGAATGAAGTTAGTCAGAAGAATTATCGGATGGCTCGCTGGTTCTACGATCACAATGCGGTGATCGTCCTCGTCATTGACTTTGGGTTGTTCCAAACGACGACGCCTTAAGAGCATGTTCCGAATATATTGTTCGTATTGACAACTTTTAGCTAGTAGGGCATTTTCAAGATTGGGTATCGCTTGGCCTTGATTGTCGCAGTTGCCGATTTTGCCTGTTCATCAAAACAATAAATCTTACATGACATGAAATGAGCAACAACAAAACTTACAATAATCGATATACCTATTAAACGAAGAACCGAGCAATATGACATAAGCTCTGGCAACTTTTTATATTCAGCTATACGTAGACACAGTTTATAAGCGATCTGGGCCCATAACCTGTTGGATTTCGTTTTTTAACGAATCGTCGTCGCGTCGGATCCCATATCAGTGAGACGATATGTATGTTATTGCTGATAACAAATGTGGGTCATGCGGCTGATGACCGTTGCCAAGGTGCTTGATGCGTGTGGTGCAGTGCGTCCTGCCACACTGGATTGCAGGTAAGTTCCGTTGCAATGCAATCAATGAAAAGATTGCACTTTTGCATAACTCGACTCGAAGTAAACGTTCACGGCGTGGTGGATTCGGTGGGGAACCGAACACCGTCAAAATATAGAAAGAAGTCCATAATGTTTAAAATGTTTTCACCCTCAGCCAAACGCATTTAGTTCAGAGTGTTTCGAAAAAAATTTATTTGATGAAAAGGGGTTCATTGATTCCAACTCAATTTTAATCTATTTCATTTGAAATACATTGTTCTTCTTTATAATGAAAATTTAATGTTTTATTAAATTAAAGAAATTTGTACAATTTACAATTAGTTTGCATTCTTTTGCTGCGCACGAGACCTTACTTATTGAAAGATAAAAATGAAGTAGTTAGAAGAACAAAAAAATTCACACATAGCACACCTAATCAGCTCAACAGCCAGCAAAACTTCCAGATAAACTGGAAGTTGACTGGAATTCAAAGAGAGTCGGCTGGAAGTTGTCTGGTAGTGTTCAGTGCGAATTAAACATACATAGTTCGATAAATTAAATGAATATTAAAATACTAAAATGAAATTTACCAATGTAAATGAATCAGCATGTTTATATAGAGGCTATTCGTTAAGGATTTGCAAACTGTTTTTGTTGCTATTTTGTTTTATCTCGTTGAGTATTTACTAAGTTGTTTTTCCCATTTATCGGTGTATAATTTTGTAATTTTGAAACACTTACACTTGAGAATTTTTCTACTCAACAGAAGTAATTAAAAAACGCACAGATTCGTTATAAATTCTTCGATTTATTGATTTATAAATTTAAAAAATTGTTTTATATCATTGTATTTTTATGTTGATCAATCAATGAAATTTTAACGCACTTAACACGAAACACTAACAACGCTGACCCTGTAACAAATAGCGAATTCACTCCGTGAATCGTGGAATGGCGAAGTTTGCCGCTTGTGGGAACGAATGATCTTTAGATTTGCCGTCGTTGCAGCAAAAGATGATTTTCAGGTTCGCCGTCGTTGCAGCAGAATTCCACAAGGCTGATGTTGAACGCGTGGTCAACTTTTCCCTTTTTAGGCAAGACAGCTGTCGGTGCGGGTCAATCTGGCAACTTTTTATATTCAGCTGCATGTAGATACGGTTTCGATTTTGTGCAATGGCAGGAGAATGTGCGGCTTCTGACTTTTTACTTTGGTGTTTCGTGTTCAACTAGTCGTTTCTCGTTTCTGCTACGTAGACGTAGAGTGACAGGTCGGCCATGTTTGTACAGTGTACACTATGAAACGAAACTTTTTTATATTTGCAGTGACCTAAATAGAGAAGATTTTCTGATGATTGCGCTTCCTTAGTCTAGTAAGCACTCTAAAAATACACTAACGCTAGTATCACTCTTTACATAAAGATTGTAATATCTTACATAATCTTGTCGTTGAAGTATTCAACAAATGTTTCGTGGCTGTTAAAGATAGAAGAATAAAAAAGAAACAATACCGCACAATAATTGGTTAAGAATTATTTTTATTTTCCTCAAAAAAAAGCGTGAACTGTATGGCTCGCATTCTGCACTTAGAATGAAAAACGTTGCGCTCTCGTTCTCTATAAGTTAATAATTCAACGCGACGTTTAATTAAAAAAAAGTTATTTTATGAGGAGCTACCTCTTTATTGATATCAAACTTAGAACTAAATTCACATCGATACTGGCCATTTATTTATTAATTATTTTTGCCTATTAAGCTACTTGCATCATTCGATTGTATTCAGGTCAATTTCCTGGAAATTTGTCTGGAGTGTGTAAATTGCAGTGCAGTCGAGATTCTTGGAATTCGACTGTGGGAGCTCGTGTATTGACTATTGCAGTGCAATTGGGATTCTTGGAATTCGACTGTGGGAACTCGTGTGTTAATTTATATATGTAGCTGCCGTGTGCCTACATACATCACCGATCTCGGTCGCAGGCCCCGTTGCATCGTCTCGCATGATGATAGGGTCATCGGCTGCTCTCTGCTCCTTCGCTGCTCTGAGTTTTTTTTTTTTGTTGCGATTTTATTACGGACCATCTGGCTCGTACGGAACGATCGCTCGTGTTGTTGTTGTTGGATGGATGGCTTGGCCTTGTGCGCTGGTTGTCGGTCGCAACCACCGCTACTCGTACGATGACTGTTGCTAATGTGTTTTCCTTGTGGCGTTGCACTTGTGCTCACGTTGAACTTATGTTTTTGAACAGTGGCTTTTCCACTTTCAGTCTTCAAAATTGTGGCGCATGATTAATTTATCCTCTCTACCGCCGAAAAACTCCCTCAATTGTATAATCGAATCGGCAACGCCCTCTGTCAGAAAATTTGGCTTAGGAAGCAGCCAACTCAGCGCTTTTCGCTTTAGTGTACACGTTAGTAAAGATAACATTGTCATCCAACATATTCAATGCTTTGCTTTTGTAACTGCGCCACCCACATATCGAAGTTCATTCCCTCATCGTATTTTAGCAACAAGTCTTTATACATAGTGGATGATCGATTTGCACTGCTGCGGCTTCGTCGTAGTCATCGTCCGGCAATCTTGTTTTTATATTCAGCTGTACGTAGATACAGTTTATAAGCGATCTGGGCCCATAACCTGTTGGATTTCGTTTTTAAGAATAAAATTGAGCAAACGACACATTTAACTGTAACCTTTAATTTATTTTTTGAACGAAGAGCCGAGCAATATGACATAAGTTCCGGCAACTTTTTATATTCACCTATACGTAGATACAGTTTATAAGCGATCTGGGCCCATAACCTGTTGGAATTCGTTTTTTTAAGAATAAAATTGAGCAAACGACACATCTAACTGTAACCTTTAATTTATTTTTTGAACGAAGAGCCGAGCAATATGACATAAGTTCCGGCAACTTTGTATACTCAGCTGTACGTAGATACAGTTTATAAGCGATCTGGGCCCATAACCTGTTGGAAAGCGTTTTTTAAGAATAAAATTGAGCAAACGACACATCCAACTATAATCTCTAATTGATTTATTGAACGAAGAGCCGACCAATATGACATAAGTTCCGGCAACTTTGTATATTCAGCTATACGTAGATACAGTTTATAAGCGATCTGGGCCCATAACCTGTTGGATAGCGTTTTTTAAGAATAAAATTGAGCAAACTACACATCTAACTGTAACCTTTAATTTATTTTTTGAACGAAGAGCCGAGCAATATGACATAAGTTCCGGCAACTTTGTATACTCAGCTGTACGTAGATACAGTTTATAAGCGATCTGGGCCCATAACCTGTTGGGTAACGTTTTTTAAGAATAAAATTAAGCAAACGGCACATCTAACTATAATCTATAATTGATTTATTGAACGAAGAGCCGACCAATATGACATAAGTTCCGGCAACTTTTTATATTCAGCTATACGTAGATACAGTTTATAAGCGATCTGGGCCCATAACCTGTTGGATAGCGTTTTTTAAGAATAAAATTGAGCAAACGACACATCTAACTGTAACCTTTAATTTATTTTTTGAACGAAGAGCCGAGCAATATGACATAAGTTCCGGCAACTTTGTATACTCAGCTGTACGTAGATACAGTTTATAAGCGATCTGGGCCCATAACCTGTTGGAAAGCGTTTTTTAAGAATAAAATTGAGCAAACGACACATTAACTATAATCTATAATTGATTTATTGAACGAAGAGCCGACCAATATGACATAAGTTCCGGCAACTTTGTATATTCAGCTATATGTAGATACAGTTTATAAGCGATCTGGGCCCATAACCTGTTGGATAGCGTTTTTTAAGAATAAAATTGAGCAAACTACACATCTAACTATAATCTATAATTGATTTTTTGAACGAAGAGCCGAGCAATATGACATAAGTTCCGGCAACTTTGTGTACTCAGCTGTACGTAGATACAGTTTATAAGCGATCTGGGCCCATAACCTGTTGGAAAGCGTTTTTTAAGAATAAAATTGAGCAAACGACACATCTAACTATAATCTATAATTGATTTATTGAACGAAGAGCCGACCAATATGACTGTATAAGGCGGAAATAAAACACGGCGACTTTTGTTTAAAGTCGGGAAAATATATAAAAACCCGACTATTGATAATTCTTTATTCTGTACTAAAACGACTGTACTATTAACTATACGATTTACTATACGATTATTAGTCTCTACTTTACTGGTCTTTACGACTATACGGCCTGTACTACTGTACTGTCAGATTGTGACTGAGACCGCCTGACGACATCTTGTTTGGAGATGAGAGTCGCCAGCTGGCTCTATGTCATATTTAAAGTAAAAGACTCATACACAAGTACAATAATAACCCATGTATGAGTGATTCGATACAGTGCCAGCAAAATTCATAATTTTCTTTACAATTTTTTACATGAGTAAACTCGAATTACTATACTACACATTCTACTGATTACTGCAGCTTTCCACCGGAACTATGCAGATCTTCTGTACTGGACGTTTCAGCCTTCCTGTCTCGGTCTGTACAACTACGGATCGTACCAGCCCATCCTTGCTGGTGATGAGCTCACATACTCTACCAAGCGCCCAGTGTGCTGGTGGGAAACCTTCGTTAGCCAATGTGACCAGCTGGCCAACCTTCAACGGCTCCTTGTCTCTACGCCACTTCTTCCTTTGCTGAAGAGTGGTCAAATAGTCTGTACTCCACCTTTCCCAAAAGTGGCCTAACATTTTCTGACGGTCTTTCCAAAGCCTCACGCCGACTGTAATTGGTTGCTGACTGGTATCGAACGGAATTGGAAGAATCATCGGTTCGCCCACTAGGAAATGCCAAGGTGTAAGTGCCTGTACGTCATCTGGATCATCACTCAAGGGATGGATTGGCCTCGAGTTCAGTATCGCTTCTACCTGTACCAGTAGTGTTAAGAGCTGCTCATATGGGAGCACCTTTAACCCTACTATCCTTTTTAGATGATATTTCATCGACTTTACTGCGGCTTCATAGATTCCTCCTTGATGGGGTGCTGCTGGAATCATGAAGCGCCATTCTGTACCTTTACTGCCAAGATGAGCCATTGCTCTCTTGTCCGACCATTTTTCTATAGCTCTCTTTAACTCCTTGTATGCTCCGACAAACGAAGTCCCGTTATCACTGTACATGCGTTCGCATCTGCCTCTACTAGGGTGCGCCTTATTGTAAGCAAAAAAAAAGAAAGTTGAATTTTGACCGTCCCAACCCGTCATTTGGTTCCTTTTTATAAAAAAATAATTTTTCTGAAAATTTTATAAAAATCGGATAATATTTAGAGGTCGCTACCGCCCGAAATATTACAGGGTGGTCCATTAAATGATGAATTATGGAAATAATTATAAAAAATTACAATTAAAGTTTGGTTATTTATTATAAAACATAAATACGAGTGCAAGATATACAAGAGTATTAAATTAATAGACAAATTACATTTATATTATTCCTTCACTTCAGCAATGTTGATTTCTTCCTGTCAGGATATTTCTTTCTGTAGTCTTTAACTACCAATAAAAGAAACTGCTTCTGTTCTTCGTCATTAGTGTGTAGCTTGTTGTATTCATCCATAAGCTTTACTCCTCGCTCAGCGATGTCGTTAACCACTCTCATGTTGCGTACTCCATGCTTGACTTCATTGTAGGCCTTGTCCTCGGACCAGTCATCCACATCTTTAGCCAAAAATTCCGACGAAAATCCAGAGATATTAAAGAACCGGCGGGTATTTGTGCTAACGAAATCCTCCAACCGTTTTGACTGAATATTGGCAATGTCGACAGTTATTCGCTTTAAGGGATTCTCTACTCCCTCAGTTTCAAGGGCGCAAACCATCTTCCTTTTTGTTTCTTTGGAGACTCCATCATCGAAAAATGCAAACGCTACGAGTTCTTCCGATAGGTACCAAAGGTGCCCAAGGAACTTTTGAAGAGCAACCTTTGAAATAATTTCATTTATTTTCGTATAGTTCTCAAGGTCTTTAAGTAGCTGAAGATCGTTTCGTGGAGCTGAAGTAGAATCGGGAGCAGTCATCCAGGCCCTAACATAGAGTCTCACAACAAATAGGCAAATGTCAAGAATTCCCCGTTCTTCTCTCTTCGTCAACTTGAACTGACTCCGGAACATCCATATCTTAAGGGAGTACACAGCTTTCGACATCCATCTAGCACGGTGTAGTCCAGCCGGAGCTTTAAATGATATCTGTTTTTGAGGAACTCCTCCTAAGAAAACAATTGTAAGTTCCAGAAGTTCCTTGTAGTCATCCCGTGGTTGGAACTCTTGCAGCTGAGATTTGGAAAAGCATATCATTTCGTCACAGATATCAACAACTGCAGCTGTGGCAAGTTCATTGGACAAGGCCGTTTGATAGTTTTTGCGATCTATGTTGGACCAACATTTTTTGAATCGTTTAAAAATAAGAATGTCCGGCCCTGTTGTTGGTCCCAGTGATGTCGTGACCACTGCTTCCAACATAATTTCGTATATGTGGTGACGGCATGCCAGCCACAGCATGTCTTTGTCCATTTTCTGTTCTAAAAGAATGCATGCCCCATTTCTTCTGCCCGTATTCACTGATGTAGTGTCAAATCCTAGACACTTCACTTTATCGCAGATTCTCCATTCAACTGCTGCCTCATAAACTGCGGTTGCAGCAGACTCACCTGTGCCAGAACTTAACTTCGGGACTCCGAGAAGTTGATCTATTCCTCTTCCAGAAACTAAAATAGGAAGGCGATCAACGATGTCACTTCCAACTATATCCTCCAGTAGCTTACCGTCCCAGTGAATTGTCAATGGAACTTCTGGGGTAAATTCCACTTTTAAATTTGCAGCAATCCTTAGACGGTTCTTCGCACGTTCTCTGCGAATAGAATTCGGATTCACATTGTACTCTGCTGGATCATGTCCGAGAAGTTTAAGTGCAGGAGTCAATACCAATGCTGCATTCCGATCACTTAGTTTAGCAACGTCAAGACTAGCCGCCAAATTTTGATCTAATATATTCTTTCGTCCTCTCTTTGGTGGCGGTACTCCAGATGTTGACAGAACTGGTCGTTCACTGACCCCGTGATGTTCAGTATCAACTTCTGATTCAGATGATGATGAGGCAAAAATTACTTTCTCTTCGCGCGACTTTATCTCCTTATCTTCTAACTGCCTCCTTCTCTTTAAATCTTCTTTTTTTTTCTCAAAACGTAATTCTTTTTTCGCCAGAACTAAATCAACAGTACCCATCTTTCCCCGACGTCCCTTTTCTCGTTGAGCAATTAGGAATTTCTTGTCCTCTTCTATATCGATCACTTCTAATGCGTTAGCATGGGCAATATCGAATAGATTATCTAGTTCTTTCGTCCAGTCATTCTCTTTCTTTTGTAATCCCTCTGAACGCTTCGCCTTGTTTTCTTTATTTTTTTTTAATTTCTCCCATTCTCTGAAAATACCTTCCACTTTTTCAGCAATATGATCATTCCGTTTTGTTGGAATACGGGCCTTATTCCAAATGTCTATAACATTTTTCGCAGTAGAACGAGATGCTTCTTTAATACCTTGTTTTAAAATTTGTTTGTAATGGAAGAACAATGAAATAACTTCCTTCCTCGAAGGTAACATTCGTTCACTAAGACATGATGATATTTGTCCAATCAACCAAATTTCGGTTTTCTTTCTAGTGGTTACGTTAACTGATTTTAAAAATTCTCCTCGATCAGAACTACAACTAGATGTGGCCATGTTCGCCGTTCAATTCACTTTTTCACACTTTTATTTAAGCACAAGAACAGACAACTGATAGAACCGACAAAAAATATTTCCAGAAAAAAGCTAATACCAACCGCCCTATCGCAGTAGGCTTTGAAATTATATTCAATACTGTTACCAATCAGCCTGCAGAACGTGATAAACATGTCTGTCTAGTCGTTTACAACAACTCAATACGCCAACTTAGACCAAATGTGAAATTTATTTTAAATCGACGGGCATTCAAAACTGAAATAAATTTTTTTTTTTTTGCCTTTTGAACCAAAAGCTTTTTGACTGATTCGGTTTATTTTTAAGGCCGGTAGCGACCCCTAAATCTGATCCGATTTGGATAATTTTTTTTGTCAATTTTTTATTCATCAGATGAAACCAATTGAACGGTTGGGAGAAGGTAATTTGAAAAGTTTGAAAATAAGGCGCACCCTAGCCTCTACGTGCTATAAAGCGTTCATAGCAAGCTATGAAAGCTAACGATGTCAAATCTGTCACTAGGTCGATGTGCACTGCTCTAGTCTTCAAGCACACGAAGATTGCGACCCAGCATTTGGACTTAGCGACTTGATCTCCTTGCCTGTTGATGACTTTCATCTCTAACGGGCCTGCATAATCCACACCGCAGTGTAGAAACGGCTTCCCTGTCTGTACTCTGTCAGCTGGCAACTCTGACATCAGCTGATATTCTAACTTGTAGTTATATCTGGCGCAAATGACGCATTTGTGCAAATATTTCCTTGCCTCGCTACGAAGTTTTGGAATCCAATACTTCTGCCTCACGAACTGCATCATAACCTGTACTGCACCATGCTTTGTTGTGCGGTGTGCATGATCTATGATCAGCCATGCTAATCTGGATCCATCTGGAACTATGGCTGGATGCTTCATTTCATACGAATTGTTGCTTCTGTCCAGCCTTCCACCTACTCTCAGCAAGCCTCTAACATCTAACAATGGTTTAAGTGGTTCCAGCTTGCTTCTCTCGGGTAGATCTGTACTGTTCTTTAATGCTGCTATCTCTCTACTGTACACCTCTTCCTGTGATTTACGCAGGATGTATGTCATTGCATACGCCTTTTCCTCTAATGTTGGCTCCTTTACACCTGTCCCTCCTCTACTCGCCCTTATCTTAAAGGTCGGCCTGACTGCCCAGTTGTTTATAAACCGGACCATATAGCTGACTATGTTTACTAGCTTTTCCAATTTATTTGTGTACTCGAACAACGATACTCTACTGGTTGAATGCCTTGCACCTATACACAACGGTGGTTGAACTTTCATAACAGCAAACACTTTCATCTCACTCTGCACCTCTACTGACGTGCCCTTTACTACGTTTCTTATTGGCCACTCCGCCTGTGGTGATCGAAGCCATGTTGGGCCTTCCAACCATAATCTATTGTTTATTAGCGCTGACGGCTTTACACCTCTACTCAGCAAATCGGCTGGATTCTCTTTCGTGTTGACATAGTGCCAGCATCTCACCTCTGTGTTTGACTGAATCGACGAGACCCGATTTGCTACGTATGTTTTTAAATCACATGGGAGTCTCCTTAACCAATACCATACGACCATGGAATCGGTCCATAGAAAGTAGGATGCATCTTGCAACCCCATTGATTCTCTCACCTGTACTAGTAGTCTGGACAGCAGCTCCGCAGCCGTCAATTTCAACCTCGGAATGGATACTGTCTTCAACGGCGCCACACGTGTCTTTGACACTAATAATTTGCATGTAACTGTACCATCTGTATGCACTGTACGAATGTAAATGGCTGCTCCATAAGCTGTGCTTGAAGCATCACAAAAACCATGTATCTGTACGTCTGACTCTCTTGAAGTACCTAACTATCTGTCTATACGGAATTTTTCTAAAAGAGTTATCTCTTCCCATAACTCTTTCCACCTGTACTCTATTTCTATGGGTACGCGATCATCCCATCCTGTACTCAATCTCCAAATGTCTTGGATCATGATCTTGCCTATGATCGTGACTGGGGATATATACCCATTAGGATCATAAAGCTGAGCTATGCAGCTAACAATCTTTCTCTTGGTGAGAATGCCGTCTAACTTTGGTGTTTTCACTTCATACGTGAATTGATCCGAACTAATTAGCCATTTTAGTCCTAGAATGGATGATTTCTCCTCCCCCGAAAACACCATTGACGCCCCACCAGTGCCAGCATTCATCTCTTCCATGAATCTAGAGGAGTTTGACTTCCATTTGCATAACTCGAAACCGGCACCTTCTAATATCCTGTACATCTCTTTGGCTAATTTTATTGCCTTAGTCTCGTCTGACTCGCCTGTGGTGCAATCGTCCATGTAATAGTCATTTTCGATTGCATTGGCTGCTTCTGGAAATTCTGACTGTGCCTCTCTTGCCGCCTGTACCAATGATCTGACTGCTAGATGCGCTGACGACGTCAAACCAAATGTGACGACGGTCAACCAATATTCTCGTAATGGATCCTGCCTGCTCTCTCTCCAAAAGATGCGTTGCAGGTCCCATTGATCTGTACTGAGCCTAACTTGATTAAACATTTTCTTTATGTCTCCGCATATTGCAATGCGATGCCTCCTAAAACGCATTATTACCTCATGCAGATCTCTTTGCAGCTTTTCACCTAACATCTGTACATCGTTTAAGGATATACCTTTATCTGTACGACAACTTGCATCATAGACTATACGAAACTTCTTTTCTATACAGTGGTGGGGTATGTGATATACTACAGCGCCTGTGTTTGCTTTTCTGTTCACAACCTGTACATGACCTAACTGAATGCTCTCACGCATTTTCTGGATATAGTTTTCTTTCAACTGTACGCGCTTCTCTAACTTGTTTTCCAGCTACATAAATCTGCGCAATGCGATTTCTCTTGAACTACCCATTTTCTCGAACCCTTTCAGTGGCATCTTCACCACAAATACACCATCTTCGTCACGCTGATGCGTCTGTACAAAATGTTGCTCTACAAGTTCTTCTTCCTCTGTACGACTGGAACACGTATCTACCTGATCCATTTGCCACAACCTTTTCAGCAGTTGGTCCAATTGCTCAGCCTTTGCTAAACTGATAGCTGTGCAAGTATTGGCTTCACTGTCACCACTTCCAGTATCGGTGCCTAGAACAACTGTACCGAGAGATGTCTCCAGCAGGGCAATACCATCGGAATCTCTTGGTGATACCGATATAACTGACTTCGCAAAGAAATCTACTCCCAACAAAAGACTCACCGGACCCGGCTTATAATAGTCTGGATCGGCATACCTGACCAGAGAAGACTTCATGCTTCTATTTACCTGTACTGTGCCGGTTGGCAGGATTGGTTGCCATTGGCTTTCTTCTGGCATGAACCAAACAGGCACTACTGTATGCGGTTCCGTAGCGCTTGAAGCAAACCATGGAAAGACCTTACCATGGCCTTGCGTGTAATTGCAAAGGGAGCGCCATCAATGCCAACTAGTTTCCCAGTTGCATTCTTAGTAGGAATCCTTAGCTCCTTTCTCAGCTTGTCCACCATCAGGTTTAGATGGGACCCTGTATCTAACATTGCACGAAAGGGACCATGCATCAGGCCATCAAATGCAACCTTTACCATAGCAGTTGGGATCAAGGAACCCTCCTGCTTCGAGAAATCAATAGACTGTACATATGCTTCATTATTTATTTTACGCAATTTTCTTGGCACTACATTTTGGACTCTTTCTCCTATACCTTCCTGTACATTTCTTTTCCTTGATAATTTCTGCAACTGCTGGTTTAACGTTGCTTCCTCTACTTTCAGCTCGCCAATTTTGCTGTTCAGCGTCTGCAGCTTGGCTGCAAACAAAATCTCGGCTGCCTCTTCATCTTTATCGTCTGTCTGTACGTCTATATAACTGCTCCTCTGTACGTGCCTATACTGTTGCCTGTCTAGTCAATCCTGTTTCAACCTGTTGGTTGCTCGCCTTGCCCTACCCCTGGTAGGAGCCTGAGCTGGAGCCGGTGCTGGAGCTGGTGCCGGAGCCCTGTACTGGTTTTCGCCCTCTTCCTTTGCCTGTACTCGTATGGCTGGTAGCACCTGTTTATTGACTTCCCTTGATGGGCACAAATAGATGTTGTGCTTTGGAGCCCCTGGACAGCGGGCACAACCTCTCTGGAAGCAATTGTTATCTTTATGCCCATGTTTTAGGCAATTTGGGCAAATTGCTCGCCTCTCTACGAAGTCCTTTCTGCCTCTGAACGAGAGAGCGGCAAAGTCCGGACAGTCCCAGATCTGGTGGTTCTCTCCACATACCTCACATGGAGGACGACCGGAGCTCCTAGAAGCACCTTTGGAGGTGGTCGCCCTGTCCTGTACTTTGCCTCTGGGTGCTGGACCTGCTCTGGCTGCAGCTTGTCTAGCAGCCTCCTCTACGTCTGTACGACCTGTACTTCCTTTACGAGCGCCTGTCACGTTGGTTAAGGCAGCCGCCTGTTTGTCAATGAACCGCAGCATCGTTGACAACTTTGGCTGGTCGGAGTCGCGCTGGAGCTCCCATTGACGAGCCATCTCCTGGTCCAGCTTCTCACACAAAATGTGTACAACGAAGAAGTCCCAGTTCTCTACTGGCAGTCCTAATGCCTTCAACTGACGCATAGCCTCGTGCGTCGTATTTGCCATCCTTCGGAGGTCACTGGCTGACGGCAGACCACTGAGCTTAGGAAGATGTAGCAACTGGCGCAGATGGTCGCGCCCGATCAGATATTTCTGATCGTAGATCTCATTGAGCCTCTCCCAAGCCTCGTTGTAGTTGTTGGCAGTCAGCTGCCACTCCCCCTTGTTCCTGGCGGCGCTTCCAGTGAGCGACTTCTGGAGGTACGCGAATTTATAGGCTGGTGCGACCTTGTCGTTGTCGTGAATGGCCGCAGTAAACTTATCGTGGAATCCTAACCACTTGGTGTAAGTCCCATCGAACTCACCCCAAGTGTTCTTTAGATCATGCTGTTGGAATGGCATGTCCACCTGTACTCTTATTCCTGTACTCTGTACCTCCTGTACTCCTGTACCCTGTACGTTGTCCTGTACCTTAGGACGCAGCTCCTCCATTCTGTCCTCTAACGCTGCTCTTCCGCCTCGGCTAGCAGAACTTCATGTAGCTTGCAAAAGCTCTGCCAGTCATCCTGTACCGTCTTGAGGCGCAGTTCCGCATTTTTATAGGAAATTGCGGCTGCTCCCTCCTCCGCAAACTTGCGCGCCATGCTGATGGTATGGGCCGTCGCTTTGGCTTGAATAGCTTCCATCTCGATTCGTCGAAATAGCTTGGGAAGAAAGAAAAGATAATTCTATTATAACCTGTACTTGTATGAGAGAACACCCCTCATTGGAGCGTGTACTGTACGATCTGTACTTTAATATCTGATTCGTTCTAGTGGGTGCAAATTATTGTTTTACTCTTTACAATTATTTTCTGTACACTTGCGAATTTCGACTTGCTGTGGACATCTTGATTGAGTCCGCATGTGCAGTCTGCACAATTCTTTAATGTGAATATATTCATTGCTCTGACTCTGTGCGTTTGTTTTTCCTGTACACCTATACGTATACCTATACTGACATGTCATATCCTGTACCCTATTCCTATCACTCAGCATTTTGGCATCTTGTGCTAGCTGTATTGAGCGTGGAATTCTAACATCCTATACTAGCCACTTTAATTTAATGACTACCTGACAAGCATGCTTTTTAATTCCTCTACAAACCTATAACTTTCACTGTACACTACACTATACACTGTACACTCCTCTACTACCTCATAGTGATCACTATATTATTTCTTCTATGTGCCTATACAAATTCTTTGAGCTCACTGTACACATATTCCTATACAAATTCTATGAATTCACTGTACACTTTATCTATACATGCCAATATTTTTCTGTGTCACACTGCCTCAGCAGTTGTGCACGTAATTGACATTAAACGTCATCGACGCTCACTGACTGCACTGAACAATATGTTCTTGCATTTTCACTAAAAGATGTGTTCTTGTATTTTCACTTGAACAACATGTTTTTATTTTGACTCTCTATACTAAAACAATTTGCACCACTTTCTAGAACTATTTCCTGTACAATCTATACAATTCATTTAATGAAACACTCTGTACATTCTGTACTTACCAGTTGTTTGCACAAAAGATATTTTCAAGCTAAAATAATTAATTTTTGATATTGATATTTATTTTTTAACACCGCTCACGTTGAGTTCACAACTAATAATGCCTTGCCTATACGATGATGTCATATCACTTACCCTGTACTTTTTGCTTGTTTTTTTGTTCCTTTTCGTATTCTCTTTCGCCACCTGGCTGCCGTCGACGCGGCGACCAGTGGAAAATGTTCGTATACCTTCTGTACTGTACCTTTTTGTTTTTACCCCTTTTTTTTTTGTTTTTGCAAGTAAACCTATACGATGCCTTTTTCTTTTCTTCATTCTTCTTTTTTGTGTGTGAGGCTAAAAATAGATTCACTCACTGCCTGTTCTGTTTTCTTTCGTTATTTTGTGTGTTGTTTTTGCTGATGTGTCAACTTGCGGCCTGCTCAAACTCGCACAAAAATATCGGCAACGTCGCACTTTGCAAATTCGTGTTCGTCGTCTTTTGGACATATGTATTATTGTTCAAAAGGGAATACACATATATATGTATAATTTATGGTTTTTTACTGATGTATGATGGGAGCCTGTACTTTGCACTATTTTCTGTACCACTTTTTTATAACCTGTACTAACACTGTACACGAACACAGAATTGCAGGTTTTATTTCTTTTTACACTTTTTAATAGGATATATCTATTTTTTTTTACTGCACTGATTCTAAGATCCGGCTCGACGTGGACCAATGTATAAGGCGGAAATAAAACACGGCGACTTTTGTTTAAAGTCGGGAAAATATATAAAAACCCGACTATTGATAATTCTTTATTCTGTACTAAAACGACTGTACTATTAACTATACGATTTACTATACGATTATTAGTCTCTACTTTACTGGTCTTTACGACTATACGGCCTGTACTACTGTACTGTCAGATTGTGACTGAGACCGCCTGACGACCTCTTGTTTGGAGATGAGAGTCGCCAGCTGGCTCATATGTCATATTTAAAGTAAAAGACTCATACACAAGTACAATAATAGCCCATGTATGAGTGATTCGATACAATGACATAAGTTCCGGCAACTTTTTATATTCAGCTATACGTAGATACAGTTTATAAGCGATCTGGGCCCATAACCTGTTGGATAGCGTTTTTTAAGAATAAAATTGAGCAAACGACACATCTAACTATAATCTATAATTGATTTATTGAACGAAGAGCCGACCAATACGACATAAGTTCCGGCAACTTTGTATATTCAGCTATACGTAGATACAGTTTATAAGCGATCTGGGCCCATAACCTGTTGGAATTCGTTTTTTTAAGATTAAAATTAAGCAAACGGCACATCTAACTATAATCTATAATTGATTTATTGAACGAAGAGCCGACCAATATGACATAAGTTCCGGCAACTTTGTATATTCAGCTATACGTAGATACAGTTTATACGCGATCTGGGCCCATAACCTGTTGGGATTCGTTTTTTTAAGATTAAAATTAAGCAAACGGCACATCTAACTATAATCTATAATTGATTTATTGAACGAAGAGCCGACCAATATGACATAAGCTCCGGCAACTTTGTATATTCAGCTATACGTAGATACAGTTTATAAGCGATCTGGGCCCATAACCTGTTGGATAGCGTTTTTTAAGAATAAAATTGAGCAAACGACACATCTAACTATAATCTATAATTGATTTATTGAACGAAGAGCCGACCAATATGACATAAGTTCCGGCAAATTTGTATATTCAGCTATACGTAGATACAGTTTATAAGCGATCTGGGCCCATAACCTGTTGGATAGCGTTTCTTAAGAATAAAATTGAGCAAACGACACATCTAACTATAATCTATAATTGATTTATTGAACGAAGAGCCGACCAATATGACATAAGTTCCGGCAACTTTGTATATTCAGCTATACGTAGATACAGTTTATACGCGATCTGGGCCCATAACCTGTTGGGATTCGTTTTTTTAAGATTAAAATTAAGCAAACGGCACATCTAACTATAATCTATAATTGATTTATTGAACGAAGAGCCGACCAATATGACATAAGCTCCGGCAACTTTGTATATTCAGCTATACGTAGATACAGTTTATAAGCGATCTGGGCCCATAACCTGTTGGATAGCGTTTTTTAAGAATAAAATTGAGCAAACGACACATCTAACTATAATCTATAATTGATTTATTGAACGAAGAGCCGACCAATATGACATAAGTTCCGGCAAATTTGTATATTCAGCTATACGTAGATACAGTTTATAAGCGATCTGGGCCCATAACCTGTTGGATAGCGTTTCTTAAGAATAAAATTGAGCAAACGACACATCTAACTATAATCTATAATTGATTTATTGAACGAAGAGCCGACCAATATGACATAAGTTCCGGCAACTTTGTATATTCAGCTATACGTAGATACAGTTTATAAGCGATCTGGGCCCATAACCTGTTGGATAGCGTTTTTTAAGAATAAAATTTAGCAAACGACACATCTAACTATAATCTATAATTGATTTATTGAACGAAGAGCCGACCAATATGACATAAGTTCCGGCAACTTTTTATATTCAGCTATACGTAGATACAGTTTATAAGCGATCTGGGCCCATAACCTGTTGGAATTCGTTTTTTTAAGAATAAAATTAAGCAAACGGCACATCTAACTATAATCTAATATTTGATATATTGAACGAAGAGCCGAGGAGGTCTAAATAAATCTGATATTCTTCAAAGTCCAGCACAATTCACACCATATCGTTAAGGACGTATCCCGGACCCAAAACAAAATGTATATCTTTCGCAACTCAGCCATAACTTCGATGCTCCTGGGGGAGTATTAACTTTGGTTGCTTTTAAATGGATTAGTAAATAAAGACATTTAATTGGATAACTGTTTGTAATTCACTCTTGCAAATCGCTATAATTGGTGGCCCCGACGTGATCTTGTATTGACTTTTGTAGCTTGCCTACTTTCCTCGTATATCCATACTCATTTATAAATGTAGAGAAAATGGTAACTAAAAAAGAGTTAAAACAGCTGGCGAGCCTATGGCCAGTCACGGATGTCCCGTGATCTGTTTGCACTTCTTCCAATGCTCGGAATGTAAGGCCGTTTAAATGGATGTCCACGATGCTCTGAGGATTGTGGTAGACCTCGTTGAGGTCCTCTGTGTAGTTGGCCTCGGTAACTTGCCAGCGTTTGATGAGTCTGGGTCGATGAGTCTTCCTCTAGCGCTTGCTTCAGCTCTTTTAGTTGTGTGACGTTTGCCATGTGTTCGTTATGGGTTATGGGATGGGTATGGGTTCTTGCCACAAGTTCTGGACTGGTTTCACAATATATTTAAATGCCTGAAAGTTTGCGTAATAAAAAAAAGTCTATCCCGAACACGCAACCGTAACCAAATATATTAAAAAGATTGCGAGGCCCGAATTCCGTCCTATTATGTTACCCGTAAATTCATCCAAAGCGGGGATGAGCCGGGGAGTTAGATGTTATTTACCCCTTTGAGCTGACCCACCCTCGACAACAAAATATTTAGCAACCGTGGCTACCACGTCGCTCTACTGCGATAGCCCCTTATCGATAGAGGTATTCAACCTATACAAAGTTACATACCCCTGATAACACGTCCAGGCATCCCATCAAGCCCCTCGTTCACAACGCAGCAAATCCTCTCCAACTACTTACTTACGGCTCATGACTGTATAACTAATTAGTACCAGCTGAAAAATAAGGAAAACTTTCGTCCTACACCGAATATCTCGGCAATGAAAGAAAAATAGTTCTCTTATTTATAAGAAAAAATCTTATTACTACATAAAGGCTGGAACAAAGCCTCATCTTATGGATGGGCCTAATATTGAATGCAACCTCACCCTTATCCGGTGGAGTGCTAACGATTCTTAAGGAATCCGTTGGAGTCGTTCAGAAACGAGGCGTCAAATTACAATATATATGTAAGATCAATCGTCTAGTAGGATTAATTTCAATTTGGAATGACCTATATAGGTGAGCGTAAATGATGAATTATTTATGGTGGAAATTGCATCATCCGACATGCTATTGTAGCGGTCCGGAAGAAGTACCTATTATAAAGAAGAAAAGGGTTATTATATTACTTTTAATTTTTGGTTTGTACTTACTTGAAATTCCTTGAAGATGCATACCACCTTCTTGCCGAATTTTGTTGTTACAACCTTTATGTGCACTATATCATAGGGTTGTCCCTTGACAATGCTATTTAGCTTCCTCGTTATCTTAAAATTGTGCTTCTCTATATCGTTTAATTGCCTTTCGATGTCCATGGCTTGTACTTGTAATAAGCAAATGTATACTCGTAATGCGTACTATGAATATGAATTAACGCTATTTTTATTATTTCAAAGCTATAATCAAATAGTAATGCTATCATAGCATAAACCACATATCAGCTATCTTTTTCATAAATAAAATACCCTAAAAAGGTAACCTAATTTTCGATTGACCTAAAACAACAAACCACAACTCATTTTAGTTTCTTTTTTATAATGTATTTTATTTTTAGATAGTAGATATATAATTCTAAACATTTATTATGTGTGTATGATCTTCATGCAAGTGCACAAAGCCACACACAGTACTATTTATAGAACAGAATGAAAAGTTGGCTACTTTTGGCCAATCACTGCTCCTTTGATTGGACCACTTTATGTTTGGAAACACAAGTTTTAATGACCTCTTCATCTTGCGTATCCATTCATAGAGGAGACGTGCTTTTGATTCTTCCAAAAGTAAATCCATGTTATTTGATAGTTTCTTACTGGTTTACTATCATGCATTGAACTTTTATTTAAACAATTTCATACGCAATGTATATGTTGTTATCATAGTGGTAATTTTCTTGTGGTAACATACTATCGTTATAAAATGTTCTTTGATAAACTTTATGGTTTAGGAAAAGACAAAAGAATTTTTTTATTATTTCATTTTATTTAATTAAATTCAACACGAACTTGATTAATGTAATCATTATAATCGAGTACAAGAGTCCTGCAGAGCAGTGGGTTTTCTGATTGATGAAACAAGTCAACAGCCCTCTCATCTCTTGCATCTGCTTCTCTTCTTCCTCGGTAAATGGTTGTCTGCACCACTTTCTCATGAAATCTTCGATATTTAATATATAAAACAGCATTTTGTTACTTGCAACTGATTACTAGTATACCCGCACAGAAACAGCCAACAATTATCGGTAGAATTGAATGGTGGCTTGGTTTTATAGGGTACATTTTAATAGTAAAAATGATAAAAATTCATTGGGGAGCGTGGTGGCACCCATTGTTTGTGTTTGTTGTAAATCATTGAGCGTAGATTTCCGTAGTTACGGCTGTATTTATCATTCACCCCTGAGTAGATTGAATAGGTGGACAAGTACTGACGGGTAACAAAATACTCGCAAAGTCTGCATATATCACGAAAGGTAAACTGACTGAATTGTCCATACATATGTGACACTTCGTTAGCATCGCAATATAACAATGTTAATATGAAGGAGTTTCTCATTTTTAGTTAAGTAGTATTGGACCCTCAATACATATTGTTTACTGATGTCATCATTCGAATATCCAAACACATTACACTTATATCATTTGTTAACACAGAAATTCTGTTCTCTTCTTAACTATCCACTTGCACCAACTTTCGTACTCACTTTTTCTTGCTCATTATTGATTGTTTGATTTACTTTAAATTAAATTACTTTTCCCTAACTTTGTTAACACAGAAATTCTGTTTTCTGACTGAATAAAAAGATTATTATGCCACTTACCACTTTTATAGCGCGTGGGCACATTGGCTTTCCACTGCTTTCCAGTGTCTTTCCACTATCTGCTGGCTTACCTGCTCGAATTACGAGTTTATAGTAGTGAAACTCAATGTTAAATAATAATATTTATTTATTTGAAAATTAAAATCACTTTGACTTAAACACTAATTTCCACACATGTGGTTATTGAGGAATACAAATTATAACTAACTAGTTTAGTTTTACGTTCGTCTATTTATAGTTGGTAGTAAACAAAGTTGGTACTCTTGATGACGTGTGCAAAAGTTGGTCCGTTCTTTGATGTTGTTGATGCTGCTGCTCTTTGTTCGTAAGTAGGCCATTTGCCAGATCTTGTTTACGTGGCAAATGTTGGTCCGTTCTTTGCACTTGGTGTTGTTAATGCTGTAGGTCTTTGTTTGCAAAGTAGGTCATTTGCCAGATCTTGTTTACGTGGCAAATGTTGGTCCGTTCTTTGCACTTGAGGATGTCGTTGGTGCTGCAGGTTTTTGCTGGTAAGTGGGTCATTTGCCAGATCTTGATTATGTGGCAAATGTTGGTCCGTTATGTTATGTAACTCTCGCTCATTTACTCGCTCTTCTCTGGATTGCTGGCTCTTATTTGGGGTCGCACCAACTCTATGCATGTGTGCGTAAGTTTCGAATGCTGGCTTTTCGCTTGCGTATATTTATTACCGTCTTCTGGCTGCGCAATTGCGTTGTTGCGTCGTGACGTCATCGACCACGCCTTAACGTTTTTATGCGTTTGAAAATATCAGACTTTTTCTTCATTTGCACTTACCACTTTTATAGCGCGTGGGCACATTGTCTTTCCACCGCTTTCCAGTGACTTTCCACTATCTGTTGGCTTACCTGCTCGCTCATTACGCCGACACAATGTATTATATTTTAATTCAAGTTTATTTCAGTTCTTTCTTATAAATTTATTACAAAATAAATTACAATATAAATTAGTTAGTAAACGATCCAAACGCGGGATAAATCAACTACTTAGTAATTTTTAAAACGATCCAACGCGGGACAAAAACCACTTAACTCTGTCGCGGTCCGTATTCAACTCCTTTGTCGTTCGCTTTTCTTTTGCCACGTAGGCAGCAACAATTTAGTTCAGTGTACGGTCGGCGTAGTGGCAATCGTGTGTACAGTATGGACTGAAACTTTATTTTGAATTCCATACTGTGCACAGGGTGCACACTCATTTACTCGCTCTTCTCTGGATTGCTGGGTCTTATTTGGGGTCGCACCAACTCTATGCATGTGTGCGTGAGTTTCGAATGCTGGCTTTTCGCTTGCGTACATTTATTACTGTCTTCTGGCTGCGCCTTAGCGTTTGTATGCGTTTGAAAATATCAGACTTTTTCTTAATTTGCTTCACTTGCATAATTATGTTTCGTTCTACTTGCTCTTTCTTAACTTTCGCGTACTTTTTACTTTTATGACTTGCTATCCATAGGTCGCTGGCAAATATCCGCGCTCGACATGGACCAAATGTTATAAATAAATAAAACACCGATTTTTTTGATGGGTAAAAAAGACTCGCTCTGAAAAAACCCAGTAATTTAGAACTAAAGAACCGGTGCGTTGCAAAAATTGTAGTGCGTGTAACGATGATTGTTGGTACAAGCGTTGGCTAACGGAGACTAATGCCGTTACGTTTAACTGTCGTTTCGTAAGATGCGGTTTTTCAAAATTACCGATGCGCAATATGCGTCGTCAGGCTTGTGGCGGCGCACTGCATCTTGTGGTCGATAATTGTTTGAGAACGGCGGCTCTAAACAAAAATAGGCTAGGGGACGCCTGGTCCGTAAATGTTTTTCTTTGTTCTTGTTGAGGTAGGGATATGTACGTGCCCCTGCACACTAGAGGCGGCCGATAACCCGGCCGAAAATTGTTGCCTAGCTTGTATTATCCCTTGATCGGCTATATTTAAGGTATTTTGGGGGATATTAGAATAAAATAAAATAAAATGTGAAGATATTACCCAAAACGCGTGCGGCTGCGAAAAAGAAAAATAGTTCTGTTTGTGACATTTGACAAATGTCAACCATATGAGGGCCATTCACAATGGGCGAATTCAGGGTGGGAACACTCACATGTAGATGGAGTAGAAGTAGGTGCCAAGAGTCGAAACAGTGGTTGTAAAATAGAATAGGATGGGGGTGGTTTATTCGGCACTTGAAAATTAGTACCTATGCCCTTCAAATACAACTTGTAGTAGAATGGGATCATTAGAAAATGGATAGATGGACAACATAGGAAAGAACGACAGAATGGGGAAGGAAGAATAACTGCCTTCGATGGATGGTTCGATCTTTGTGTTTTTTTTGTGTCAAGCCATTCTTGGATAGACCTTCATAGACCACAGTGGTCGTTAATGACATACAGTCACTGTGTCCGTTTAAAACGATAGTGCGGAGTTTTTTTTTTGAAAATCCTCAAAGTGAGGCAGTGGGCGAACCAAATTTCTTAGCTTAAAAGTTTAGTTAGTGGAAAACCCGTGATTATAATCACTTAGTCGAAAATAATACAGATCATAAGTGCCGAAACAAAAAAATATATTAGAGCACGCTATAGAAAATTGCTGCAACGTGGAAGAAATCGAATAACCTGGAAAAGGGTACAATAGTTTGTACAAGTGGTATACCACCTGCGGAAGGGGTAAGTGAGAATTTTATTTAAAGCTAGGAATATATATAATTAGTTGCTTTAAATTAGGTATCGTGAAGTGTGGCGGTCATTGACAAGGTCAAAAGTCGTGGCCGCCCAATTTTTTTACGAGGGTGCCTCACGTTTAATCTCCTCAACATTATTCGTCGTACCGTTGAACTTCAACCTACCGCAACGTAAATCCCAAAAAGGTATCTGCAGCCGGAATACGTACAGAGATTCCCGGGCAGTGCTTTCTCGGGGTCAAAGACAAGACCAAAGAAAAAGCAAATTCGCACCATTTGAGCATTCTAATATAAACCAACGCATCGCTGCCAGAAATGTATTTTCGTATTCAGTAGTCACACCGAACTAAGCTCATAAAGTTACAGCCTTGCTAAAATGACTTGAGAAAAACGTTGCTAGCTCTCACTCTATAAAACAGATTGTAAAACTATTTCCATGTCTATGTTGTGTACCTTTTTCTTTTTGACTGAGATGTACTAATCTCAGTTGGGTCTTACCTGTTTATGCGTTATTGTCTGTAAGTCCAAAAAGTAACAACGAACACTGACACTTCATTTTGTATAGGTTTGTATTTATTAAAATTATCTTAATTCTATTAACATTTATTTTAAACTTTATAAACTATTTAATTTTAGGACTTAGATGTAGAATTAGGAAATAGGAAACGATATAGAATGCACGGTATAGAATGTGACGATATGGAATAGGAAACGATATAGAATATGACCGAGTCGATGCAGAGGCGTGAACAAGAGTGTCGCGTCTTTGCCCAGTGACCAATTACCAATATCACTTAGTCGAAAAGATTCGATTGAATCATTCAATTCGAGGTTCGACGGACGAAGAAGAAAGGCAAAAAGATTTGGGAAATCGGGAAGGGATTGTTTATTTAGGTCGGAAGTGTTGGGCATTGACGCTGGAAGTGGCAAGCTGAAATAGCAATTTAGGAGGATGTTTATTTGGGACTATCAATATATTGTTACAAAGTTGCAACACTGATCGTAGGGTTAAACATCTGCATACAAAGTAAGAAGTAGTAAAGAGGTAGTAAAGTGCTTGGTATGCGTCAAGTTGTACACTTTAAAAGTTAAAACTATCAAGTCCAATTTTTACGGGTTTTTTTAACACTCTTAAAATATTTTTAACTGACATTTCTGTCACTTTTCTAAATGATGTTGATTTTATTACAATTTCGTTCGGACCTGCGTTCTTAAAAAGTACAACAGAGCCGAACTTTTAACTTCAATCAAAAATTATTTCTATACAATTTTATAAATTCGATTCTACAAATTCCTTTAGACGGTTCAAGAGGATTCAAATATATTGCCATAATGTCTGGATTGTCAAATAAATGTGTAAATGCATTGTCCCACAATTGTGCTTTTATCTTGCATAGCTCACAATTGGCATCTCTAGAGAGAACACGGACCTCTTTTTGGATTTGATATAATCCAAATTGATTTTCCGCTCTTGAGTAGGTCCTTCGTAAAGATTCAAAAGGCCTACAATGAGAGGCTGTGTATCTCTTGATAGCTTTTCCCAGCATGACAAATTTTGTCAAAAATGTCCTGGAGCAGATTCCTATCATTTATCCATCTGTAGTTTCTCTTACCTGAATTCCGTCCTACACCGAATATCTCGGCAATGAAAGAAAAATAGTTCTCTTACTTGCTATCATTTATCATACCACGTTTTATTTAAAAGAAAAAATCTTATTACTACATAAAGGCAGGAACAAAGCCTCATCTTATGGATGGGCCTAATATTGAATGCCACCTCACCCTTATCCGGTGGAGTGCTACCGATTCTTAAGGAATTCGTTGGAGTCGTTCAGAAACGAGGCGTCAAATTACAATATATATGTAAGATCAATTGTCTAGTAGGATTAATTTTAATTTGGAATGACCTATATAGGTGAGCGTAAATGATGAATTATTTATGGTGGAAATTGCATCATCCGACATGCTATTGTAGCGGTCCGGAAGAAGTACCTATTATAAAGAAGAAAAGGGTTATTATATTACTTTTAATTTTTGGTTTGTACTTACTTGAAATTCCTTGAAGATGCATACCACCTTCTTGCCGAATTTTGTTGTTACAACCTTTATGTGCACTATATCATAGGGTTGTCCCTTGACAATGCTATTTAGCTTCCTCGTTATCTTAAAATTGTGCTTCTCTATATCGTTTAATTGCCTTTCGATGTCCATGGCTTGTACTTGTAATAAGCAAATGTATACTCGTAATGCGTACTATGAATATGAATTAACGCTATTTTTATTATTTCAAAGCTATAATCAAATAGTAATGCTATCATAGCATAAACCACATATCAGCTATCTTTTTCATAAATAAAATACCCTAAAAAGGTAACCTAATTTTCGATTGACCTAAAACAACAAACCACAACTCATTTTAGTTTCTTTTTTATAATGTATTTTATTTTTAGATAGTAGATATATAATTCTAAACATTTATTATGTGTGTATGATCTTCATGCAAGTGCACAAAGCCACACACAGTACTATTTATAGAACAGAATGAATGCTCCTTTGATTGGACCACTTTATGTTTGGAAACACAAGTTTTAATGACCTCTTCATCTTGCGTATCCATTCATAGAGGAGACGTGCTTTTGATTCTTCCAAAAGTAAATCCATGTTATTTGATAGTTTCTTTCTGGTTTACTATCATGCATTGAACTTTTATTTAAACAATTTCATACGCAATGTATATGTTGTTATCATAGTGGTAATTTTCTTGTGGTAACATACTATCGTTACAAAATGTTCTTTGATAAACTTTATGGTTTAGGAAAAGACAAAAGAATTTTTTTATTATTTCATTTTATTTAATTAAATTCAACACGAACTTGATTAATGTAATCATTATAATCAAGTACAAGAGTCCTGCAGAGCAGTGGGTTTTCTGATTGATGAAACAAGTCAACAGCCCTCTCATCTCTTGCATCTACTTCTCTTCTTCCTCGGTAAATGGTTGTCTGCACCACTTTCTCATGAAATCTTCGATATTTAATATATAAAACAGCATTTTGTTACTTGCAACTGATTACTAGTATACCCGCACAGAAACAGCCAACAATTATCGGTAGAATTGAATGGTGGCTTGGTTTTATAGGGTACATTTTAATAGTAAAAATGATAAAAATTCATTGGGGAGCGTGGTGGCACCCATTGTTTGTGTTTGTTGTAAATCATTGAGTGTAGATTTCCGTAGTTACGGCTGTATTTATCATTCACCCCTGAGTAGATTGAATAGGTGGACAAGTACTGACGGGTAACAAAATACTCGCAAAGTCTGCATATATCACGAAAGGTAAACTGACTGAATTGTCCATACATATGTGACACTTCGTTAGCATCGCAATATAACAATGTTAATATGAAGGAGTTTCTCATTTTTAGTTAAGTAGTATTGGACCCTCAATACATATTGTTTACTGATGTCATCATTCGAATATCCAAACACATTACACTTATATCATTTGTTAACACAGAAATTCTGTTCTCTTCTTAACTATCCACTTGCACCAAATTTCGTACTCACTTTTTCTTGCTCATTATTGATTGTTGATTGTTTGATTTACTTTGAATTAAATTACTTTTCGCTAACTTTGTAAACACAGAAATTCTGTTTTCTGACTGAATAAAAAGAGGTACCTTTCTCCGCCAGAATTTTCGCTGAAATCTGCACCGTAGTTAGCCCGGTCTCATCCTGATTGTAAATCCGGGTTCCAGATGAAAAGCGGTTGGTTGACCGCGAAAGAACTTCAAATAAGTTATCATAAAAAAGGCCAACATTGTGTCTGTTGAATGAGGTTGCTCTTGACAAACTACAACCCTCTGGTGTCCCGAGTGATAGCGACGAATTTCGCTTGCGAAAACGCTTTAACCAACCATCAGGAGCTCTTCTATGTTCTATCCAGTATTGCGGAACAGTTTTCGAGTTTTTTATGGCTGTCTGATATGCTAAACGTTTTACGTCGTCTAAGGACAATCCATAGAACATTTGCGAGCATTTTTTTATATACGTTACAAGGGTATCTTCTTCTTCGGCAGTAAAAATAGCATTCACGGCATAAATACCACTCATTCTGGACAGGGGTGAATCATTATTTTTTTTACATAGCGCGCAAGAGTTTGGTACGCCACTCCAGTTTTTGCTGCAACTTTTCGCAAAGAACAGCCTTGTTTAACCATTTCCACTGCCTTTTGCATGACATCTGGAGGCGTTTTCCCAAATTTGAACCTATTATCAGACATAATTTAATGTCTCAAGTTGTCCGACAGAGGCTATAAATATTAATAAAAACTTAACAAAAATAAAAAATCCTTAAGGCCGAACAGTGAGACATGTCTCACTGTTCGCCCTTTGAATCTGTCTCACTGTTCGATTTTCCTCATTTCAAAGAAAAAATTATTTATGTAAAAAACTGACAAGGCTATCGTAATTTTTTTTTGCATACTTAAAGAACATTTATAATAGCAAGAAAACAAAAAAAATGGTTCACTTACCTGAATATTTGCGGTTTCTATAGAAAAACACATAAAAAAATACTTTTGCCCTTTTTTTGTAGGTCCATACACCATGAAAGCAAACGCGCAACTGGTTGTTGTTCGGAATAGAAACAAAAAGTGCAGAATGAGAAATAATCGATACTGTCTATATCGACATGTCTGTGCGTGTTTCTGGAAAGGAAAAAAATGGAATGTCTCACTGTTCGGACTGTCTCACTGTTCCGACCTTTCCCCTACTCCTTTCTGGCCGCTTCGATTTCTACGATCAGACCTGGGAATTCCCAGCACTGCCTCTTAAAGTCCTCTAGGTAGGTGTTGATCAGGAATAATTTTTTTTTGAATGAAATGCTATGCACTTCTAAAGTAAATCTTGGACTAATTTCATGCCTACTCATTAACATGCTTTTATACTCTCGAAACCCTAAAATATATTTTTACATTTTGATATTAGACATGTTATGTGGTTGCTTATCACCAGATCAGGTACAGGACATTTCCCTAAAATTAACAACTATCTATCTTTCACACCAAAACATTTATTTATTCTCCGAATGAAGTATAAAGAAAAGGAACACGAGTTTATAAAATAAAGTTAGGATTCTTGGCCTCTGAGCAAGACGTGTGTTCGCGTCGATGATGTGCGACTGAGTGTCTAGTAGCGATGATGAGGCGATTGATGACCAATGCAAAAGCTCTTTCTGTATTTGTCGACGGTCAGTTTTTTGTGTTTTTATGCTGCAGCGCAAGTGGTGGTCTGACGCTAGGCTCACCACATATACATTTTTTATATTATCCTCTGACGGAATTGAAAGTAGGTTAGTAAAAAATTGATTGTATAATTTCTCAAAAAGTTGTTTGATTTTGCTGCACTCAGAAGTTAGGTGTTTGATGAGAATGGTATTGTTCGTCTGACAGATGTGAGAGGTAACTGGAGGTTGTAGCGAGGGTACTATTACCTTCTGTTATTGTGGGGGACGGACTACGTTAGATGGTGACACGTAGCAACACTCCTCAGGCTCATCACCTTCCATACGCCAAGAGCAGCTAATTCCGCAGCTTTGTTTGTCTCTCTGTCTGTGCTTATGCTGTCCGAAGACCCAAGTAAACGTTGGAGAGGCAGACGAACAAAGGAAAACACGACGAAGTGAAATGACAACAACAACAACAAGCGGAGAAAATGAAATGAATTCTGACACGTTATATGTAGTTTAGACACAAACGGTTTTTTATTCAATATAAAAACAATTAAATCTGATTAACAGAGTTTTGGAATAAAAGAATTAATTATGGCAACCCTGACAGGCAGTGATTTACATCTTTTGGGCACTTATTCAGTCTGCGGATGCGGACCGATGTAAGTATTTAAAAGAAATAAATAAAACTATGAAAGGGGCAAAGGCAAGCTCAATAATGTCAAATCTCAAATGTGGTATTTTTCAGGATGTCAGTACATAACCGAACGATCGGGCGAAATATCAAATGTGAGTGGCTTTGCTTGTAATTTGCTCCGTCTTTTATACATGCTCGATAGAGCTTTATTCTGATCAGCTGGAAAAGCTTTTTTGACAGTGCGTTTGGAAAATGAATGTTTAAATGGAAATGCCATGCGCAGTCAGTGGTGCCAAGTTACAATGTTTTGTGTATAATACAATGGTGTTATAAAAGTGTTATAAAGTTATATAAACGAAATGAAAAAGAAATACAAACTAATTGCAAATGAAATAAAATGAAATTAAATGCTATACATACTACTGAATTCAAAAAAGTTATACAAAAGGTTATTATTATTATAGATAATAAAATGGTGGCGTTACAATGTTCTTTTTTTTTTATTTAATAAGTGTTAGTTACCTGGATAACCTAGGTCTAAGTCTCAAACCTACGAAGCACCTGTTCGCTGTGGGTGTTGTATTTGTGGCATAATATGGTTCGATCCCTTCTGGATTGATTGAGGTAGTCGAGTTTTTTTTTGTTTATTTTTGATGCCTGTTTATGATTTTATCTAGGTCTTTTTTGAGAGGACGATGTATAAACTCAAATTAAGATTTAATACATATCAGGTATTAATCTGTTATTTTGTAACGAAACGCGCGCTGTGCGTCACAGCGTTAGCTGGTTACGAAGTTTCAGATGGAAAGGCCATCTGTGGGTGAGAGCTAAAAGACGTAGGAACAGGGGTATTTTTCCGACCCCTGGGTGATCGATACCGAAACAGACAGAAAAAAAAGACTTGCACTGAAAGGTCTCAAGTAAGTTTCCAACGGTCGAAGAATTCGGGCCCCACACGTTGAACGCCACCTGTAACGAACGCGCTACTGATGGAACCGCACAATCGTGGGAAAAAGCTATTCTAAAAGTTAAGCTCTCTCTTCGTGCCCCACACGTTGAACGCCACCTGTAACGAACGTACAGAAGGAACGACCCATCGTGGATAAGGGTAAATTAATAATGCCTGCTAGTATAGCATAACCTGTTCATGCCCCATGCCTCAGCTTGTCTATGAAGCGGAACGGAACGTTACCAATGAGCCCCACATTGGGATCCCCCGTAACTTCCGTTGTTCCGTCGGAGTGCCACTATCACCCATACTCGTACCAGCTTATTTTCAGAAAATATAATACGATTTCGCTTAACTGAACACAGCCGCACCCTCTCACCACCTCTATCCACCCTTATGGCACAAGGTCACAGGACCATTGGGTCAGTCCAGGCGGACTGGTAAAAGGGGTGTCCAGGCCTCCTGTGGCTCAGACATGATCTCTCTCCACGCGCTAGCTCAACGGCGGTCGGGGATCTTGCCACAGGCCCTAGACTGGGGTTACATTATGATTTTACATGCCTGAGAAAAAGATCTAAAAACGACGCGTAACCTTACATCCCTAACAATAATAATTGCGAGGCCCGAGTTTCGTCTAATTTACTTTCAATTCAATTATTAATCATCCACGCGATAAAGAGGCGGAGAGTCCGATGTAATATCTCCTCGCGAGCTGACCCACCCCTAGCTATATCATATCTATATATATATAAAGCAACCGTGGCTACCGTACCGCTCTGTTGCGATAGCCCCTTAATTGGACGGGGGGTATCTACCCTACCAAAAGGTTATACCCCTGTTTCCACTTCTCTACCATTACCTACTTGTGTTCATTTCCATTTCAGCATATCACATCCCCTCTAACTTATCCTTCACCACGACGACATGGTCTTATCTCTGAAATCCACATACTTACTATCGACGATGTATACTTCGGTAATCTTCCTATTCTGAAATAAAGATCGACGTCTATACACACAAATGTAAATCCAACTTTTCAAGATGTCAACAAGACATATTTCGAAATATTTATTGTATTACTATAAAACGAATTACAACGTCTGAGTGTTCTTACGGATCTAACGAATATAAGCCTACTATACACTTATAGCTGTCCAAAAGGGATCTAGCGTCTAACAATTCAAGAACTTTCACTGAAGGAAATATTCAGGCCTTCAGGCTTTCCTAAAATTAAAAAACGAACACTTACGTCCGCGCTCGCAAAGAGAAATATCAACCATATGAAAAAACAAGTTTACACTAGGATTAATTCAAAATCGACTAGACCACTATCGATACGAAACCTGTAACGAACGTCCCTTGCACTTTATTATAATGGTGATGACAGACAGCCCCACATTGGGCCGACATTTGTAACGAATGTTACAACCACTTTGTCCCTTGATGATGAACAACCACAGCACATGACCAAGAGCAGATGATGACTATCAGCGGGAACGTCAAAGGATAACAACACAGACTCGACCCTATACCTGGCCATAGGTGGTCGGACCCCTCGTTGGTGCACTTACGCCTTGACAGAATCTAGCGCCCCACGCTGGAGAACAGTAATAAAGTTGCCCCACGTTGGTTGCCATCTGTAAAAAGCGTTATGCCAACCTCCCATCGTACATCCAAGGTTATCCACGCTATCATAGTCAAAGATGCTCCAGTTATCTCTCCCCCCCTTGCAGGTCATGGAAGCTCCAATTTCCCTTTCTATGTACTTTGATGTTGTTTCTCCCCTATGAGCTGGCCCTCCCCTAGCTAAATCATAATTTAGCAACCATGGTCTTCGCGCCGCTCTATTGCGAAGACCCCTTAGTTGGTGGATATATACCCCAACCTATGGGCAATATATAACCATCCTAACCCTTAACCTACGTTCTAATGCTGTCCAGTTCCCTATGAACTACACATCCTCTCAATGCTTGCTTACCAAACCATAATAATAAACCTACAAATACTTTCAATGAGAATGAATACACTGCTTATCATACTTAACAGTGGATTCTCTTAATCCAATGACAAAGTGTTTTTGACCCGTCCGGCCAGACATCTGTATCTTCTATTGAAATCTTGACCTATTCCAACAAAAAGATTAATAATTCCAGACACGTCAAGTTTATCGTTTACAAACGAGAACACTTACTTTATTGAATATCAAAAGTAAACTTACTAATTAAATAACATATAATTCATATGACTAACTTCAATTGGTCTTAAGTTATTTCGCTATAACAACAAGGTGTAAATTCTCAATGAATGCACCAGCACTATAAGCGGTGCTTGTGTTTCCTAACTAACAAATTCAGCAAAATTTTATTTAAACAGCTGACTATCTCAATTCATGTATTGTCTAGTGATCAAATTCAAGTTATAATCGGTCAGGCCAATCGTTTTAGCGAAAGGTTTGACCTCGTTTTATGCTTACTAGAAACCTTGAAAAGTTACCAGTTGAACGTTGCAATAAACAAAAACAAAACTATCACTACACGTTAAAAATATCTTGATGAACCCTACTCTATATACTTTCGTTCGAAACAATGCAAAAACAAGAGAAATATTTCCAATACTCAAAATGACTTACCCCTTTCAAAAATCTGGGTTTACTTTACCGACGCGATGATCCTTAGGTGATGGGATGAAGTGCACTGCATTCCGCCTAGGTGATTTATCTATCGACGAAGAGATATAAAAGATTCTCTTTCCGAACACTGAAATAAATTAGAAAAAAAACGAGCCACAAAAACAAAAGAAAAAGTTTGCACAAAAGGAAATATTTGTTTTCCGAACACCAGTTTACACTTTTTATTGGACCCTGAGCTAAACCTATCGAATTGAATTAAAATTCAGACTACAAGAACAAAATAACAATCCTAATAATAATTCCTTCGGTCGTTGAAATATCTTCCTTCAGTAACATAGTATTTCGCCCTCGGTTGGTGTCGTGGATGCGATGTACTAAATCTGCTTTCCGATATCAAGGTGGTTGGTGTACTGGGTGTACTAACTGAATCGGTTTTGTTGGTGTCTATGTCAAGTTATATCTTGACCAAGAGATGGCGTAGCCTATATGTATATACATATATATGCGGCACATCTAATTTTCACTTTTGAGAATTACTTTTTGTAATTTTATGTTTTTCGGGTCTTTTAGGAATGTTTTATCACTTTTTCTTTCAGGTGCGAGTGTTATAAAGGTGAGTATGTTAATCCCTTTTGCTTTTGGGGCGTGAAAGCGCAATATATTGCCCACGAGGGTGGTAAAAGTTTCACACACGTGGATGCACAAATTCACGGCGTAGATTAAATTTCTCGAATTTCTTCACGGAATCTCACGATGTTCTTTTCCTTTTTCTTTATAGATGTTGGGTGGAAAATTATTAAAGTATCCCGAACTATATTTTGTCGAATGCACGAGGAAAGTTTTTTTTTTTCTTTTGCGACGAACTGCTGCGCTTCGCGAAATATATAAGTAATTTTATTACCGCGATTACTTGCGTTGTAATTTTACGATTTCACAAATGGAAATTTTATTTTTCAGCGTTTTACTTTCGCACACGTGGATTTTGCTTAAAACGTGCAAAATTTTAGGTTTACTTCTTACTCGCGACTTTACAAAACACGTCCGAGTGCTTTCGTGGTTCAAACAAGACTCTCTGATTGGAATTCAATTCGCTGTGCACATCGGCTTTTCGCCGAGCGTGACATCAGCTCGATTGTATTGCTGTCTTGCTTACTCTCATAGGAAATTTCGAATAGGAAAAACTAAATCGATCCCGTACTTTAATTTATGTTTGGAAAATTCTGATTTTAACAATAACTATTGTTATGATTTTTTAAATGGTTTTAACCGATGTTTCAGGTAATTTTGAACAATAATTAATGCACCAGGTCGAATCAAAATTCTTGCTATTAACTAGGCGAAAAATGATGGCGGTTCGAAGAGGTATATGGGGACTGGAAATAAATAACAGGCCTTCTAAAACTTCGTGCCCTAACTTCTACGCCATGTCTAAACTAAAATTCAAAAAGTTCGTTATGCGGTCGAAGTTTATTACAAACCAAACCCTAACAAAATGATAATAGAACTTTATGGGGTTCAGTTGTCGTTACCCACGTAGATTTAAACGCAATACTTTGTTTAGTATTCAACTATTTTTATTGTTACAAAAATCCAATCTTAAATCTATATTAATTTTTACTTTAAAACGTAAAAGATGCGGCAGACAAGATGGCCGGGAAAAAGCAATCAACGAAGTAAAAAGTATTTTTTTAAACATCTATCTGCATTCTGCATCTGCATCTACTCAGAAGGAGTGAGAAGAATATATCTGCCGTTTCGCTTTACTTCGAACACGTTCAGCGGGTTCAGGGTACACCACAACTTGTGGCGACACACCTAATCTATTACCATCAAGATGTCGCTGCAATCATCTGGAATGAAATGATTGAAAAACGCGCCCAAGAAAACTACGCATTCGATTCGTGGATTCACTTGCGACAAGCAACATCAATTTTAACATCAATTTTATAACTTTTTAATTATTATTTTTGTAATAAAAGATTTAATTTATTTGTGAATTGTCGTGTTCTTATTTCTCATAAGCAACGACAATCGCCACAAACTTTATGTTGCCTACGCCCTCTATGGAGCGTTAGGATTATACTCCGGGTATGGTGTATCAACTGCGATGTTCTGGATGGTGGTGAACTTGGATATTGCTGTTTGATGGTTGTACCGGCTATGCTGTTATGGCGATTATAGCGCTGGTGAATGTCTAGGAGCGATGTATCGACTAGGTTGAGTTCGCCGACACAGAATTCGCTGTCACTTCACTATTAGTGGCACTGATATTATATATTTATATGTTAATGTTCACGAGTATTACGGGTAGTTTTGGCTGATGATTTTTATGTCAATTTCAGCTTTTCTAGGATCTCGCGGTTTGATTAGGCGATATCCAAACGACAACCTGGATTTACTCGCTGGTCAAAAGGGATGGCTCAATTAAAGGAATTCCTTTAGGCGTGGAATTTTCTCGAACGACGTACGGCTTTTTGCGGCGAATTTGGGCGGGGTAGTGGAATTGCGATTGCGATTGATGAGTGATTTTGTTTTATACTTTTTATATGTTCTTTTCAAGTTTGTTTATGGTTTTTATATAAACGCACACGAATTAAACATGTTTTTAGGTAATGGCTACTCAAAAACTCTCCGAAGTTCGACCAGGCATTTTAAAACTGTCGCTATGACACGTAAGCGCCATGATGAACCAAATTTAAATTTTGGACGTTGGAAGGCAGTTTCCTACAATTTAGGGAAGAGTGGAAAATTAACATTTGTAAATTTGAAACATTATAGGCTTATTAAAATTCACTGCTCTTGCTAAGTTTGTTGCTTCCGGTTTTCGAATGGCAAGAGTATAGTTGCGACTCATAAAGGACTTGAGCCAGCCATTCATTATAATTATTCATTATATTATTATTATAATAATTCGTACGCAGTGGTTTGTTAGGCCATAGTACAGATCGGCACAGTGGTGTATGTAAGCATCCAACTTTTGCAAATTACATAAAGTTAAGGTGAAGCTGAAAACAAGAAAATTTTCTGAAAAAGATATATTCAAACAAAAACAAACCGCAAAATATTTTATAAAATTGTTTTTTTTTATATTAATTGTTTTACAATTTCCGGTATAGGCCCGGAAGGTTATCAAAATAGTTGCACCCCGCTGTATAGTTGTTGTGGCTTTTGGGAATGACTGGTTGCGAATTCGAATGAGCTGCCTCCGTAGTTTACCAAATTGAACCTAATAGGACAAATGCATTTTTAAAAATGTCATCTAAACACGGCTACCTTGAAATCCTAAGTCTGATAACGAAACAAGCAAATATTTTTCAAAACAGTAGTTACTTACCTGAGGAGGATTTTCATTGTCTTTTGAACACACTTCATCAAACACTTCTCGAATGCCACTTCTTTTAAGTGAGGCATTGGCGCATTCGTTTTTAATTTTGTTTACATCTTTCATTTTTTTCCTTAGGTCTTCATTGCTGGAATGGTTATGTGCAGCACTTAATTTTGGTATACGGACAAGAGTTTGATTTTGGAAGTCTACAACGGCACTAGCATTACACGTTTTGTTGTAACATATGTAATGCTTTTTCACTTTCGAATTACATATATTTAAACCGATACAGATGTTTTATATCAGGAATATATAGGAGATTACTTCCTTTCCTAAGGCCTTCACAAAACTCAAAATTAAAAATCAAATCACCAAAATTGTCCATTATGCACACCGAACAACACGTTGCACTTGAAGCCACGCTTAAGAATGAAAAGTGCGCAA
Organism: Cheilosia soror; assembly: GCA_949372485.1. NCBI lineage: Eukaryota > Metazoa > Arthropoda > Insecta > Diptera > Syrphidae > Cheilosia > Cheilosia soror. Next base: position 36,533,504 of record OX443561.1, read on the forward strand.
ATTTATTGGCTCTAACTAACTACCTACCAATGGTCATCTCTTATTAGTGTTCTAACGGTAAATACAGGTTTTTGTTATTGACAACATAAACATGTGCCATAGTTTCTTGAAATATGGCCCTATGTCGCAAAAAAATATGGCCTTATAACGCTTTTGCAAAGCGACATAAGGCCATACGTTCGAATATGGCCTTATGTCGCTTTGTGAAAGTGTCATAAGGCCATATTTCGAAATATGGCCTTATGTCGCATGGCCTTATGTCACGGCACCAGTGTAAACTATTCAACAATAAAGCCTTAACAGCTATAGGTAATTTTGTTCTCTCGAAGTCAGTCGAGGGATTTTTCACCTCCTCGATTATTCCACAAATATATGGCTCAGTAATTTTACTCACCACTCGTCACTAGTCTATTAGGTATTTATTTTCTTCGTGGATTGTTTTTTTTAAAGTTTAACTGCGAACACTACACCACTACACTATAACACTATTTAAAAAGTTGCCTGCTTGGAAGTCACTCACCAACTAACTACTTCTACTTCTGCTTTCTGTCTGACAAGGACAACGCATTCAACTCACTCACAACTGGCAAGTAATGACGTTGCCAGCAGCACTACTTTTTACTACGTACATTTTGTTATTTTAAAGGCTATCAGATATATGATATCTAAACTGCTTACCGAATTTCTTAACACTAGTAACTGTGTGAAATAAATTAAACAAATACAATTTGTTTAAAAAATATATTTATTTAATTTTGAGCCGATCTGCTCATTTACGTTGACAAATTCTGACTGACTTCTAATTGACAAATCTACTCTTATATATACTTAGATTTAGGCGGCGTCCATAATAAATCTTATATTTTAGTGTTTCCAGATGATAACCAAGGCGTTGAAACTCACAGAGTTTATCGTTTGCAGCTGTGGATGAAAGTGGACACTTGCCCTTTCTATGATTACAAAAATAGTTGTCCCTCTGCTGGTGTCTTATCACTTGTGTGATTGTCGACAGGGTTGTGTGTTCCTAACATAACTTGTGCGTGCCACGAGGCACTGCTCGATGTTACTTTGTGGCATTCTTAGCTGGTCGTCTGTTAATTTTTGCTGATTTTGTTTTTTCACAGTTCACTGATTATTACTTATATTTTCCTTAATCGAAAATGGTTGATTTTTGCTTCGCTTGGTTGGGATTTGTTCGTTTAACAAATATTATTTATTTTATTATATTTTTGTGAGATAATTTTAAGATGTTATTTTGTTATACATTTTCTAACTACTTTCGGACAGTTGGTCATCTTAGAAAGGTCTTTCATCAGACAGCTGCTCTGTAAACCTCTTTGGTAGGTAGATGATGCAGTCCTCCAGTTCCACCATTATTTGCTCCCCAAATTGCGAGCTACATTTCATAGCTTTAATCATTTTGTATTTCTGCTTAGCAGTTTCAGAATTTTAAAACGAATATGAAGAATATTTAAAAACGACATAAAATACATTCTTCTGCGATTGCAGGAAACCATATTCTTGTACCTCTTCATTAACATCTTCTTCAGGGTTTTTGTCATAAAAGCCAATAGCAAATGATTGCCCTAGCGGTTCCAACACCTCCATCGAGCAGTCGGTCATCTCAGTTAGTTCATCTTCAGCCAGCTTCTCCCCAAACCGTTTTGGTAGATAGGTGATGCAGTCCTCTAGTTCCACCATTATTTGATCCCCAAACTGCGAGTCACATTTCGTAGCCTTAACAATTCTATACTTTTGCTTAAGGTTTAGCAGTTTGAGGCTTTTAATAGTGTAGTGTACCCACAATTAGAACAGTCAAAGTAACACAAAATAAATCATAATATGAATAAAAATGATTATTATTATAATTTTTGTTGTAGTTGCAGCAACTGATGTCGTTGAAGCCTGTTCGTCTTTGGTGTTAATCACAACGTCTTCTTTGACATTATTATTTCCCATTCTTGTATTTTCTAATTGTTGGCTCGATCTGGTCAATTTCGTTAAATATTTTGTTCGCAGCGTCCCACGGTAGTGGTGTCTCTTCGTTGATTAGGCTTCTTAGGTAAGCCAATCTTTTCCTGTTTCTATATTAAATACCTCCTCTTCTTCGTTTTTGTTTCGTGGCGACTGTTGGAATTTCAGTCAATTTGGCTTCTTTGTTTTTTAATTGACGTTTTTTGTACTCCTCTATGGTAAGAGGTTTAGGGGCTGGTGTGTATACTGGGCCGTTTGTTCCACCCTGTGGAACGTATTCTTCGGTCATTTATCTAATTTCTCTTGTATTGGTCCTTGGTTCGAGTGGCAGGATCGCCATGTAAGTGTACTTTGTCGGTGATCTTAAAGTCCTGTAACAAACTCAAAGGAATACAGAAAATAAGGCAGGCTCAAATGTGCCATATTATTTGCCATAAACGAGAATCAAATTGTAAGTCAAAATGAATCTAATTTATTTTCTCAAAATGTTTTACTTCTATACTAGTTGACCCTCCTTAGCATTCCCAAATCTATTTCAATAATTGACCCGAATTGAAAGAGTCCGATTACTCCTTTAGTCACATCTGGCACTTGCGACGCTATAAGTGCATAACACTTGTGTATCGTAAATTATCGTTTTGTTTACAGAACATGAACCCGACGCTTATTGTTTTGGTATTTTGTACCAATTGAATTTAACTTCTTCATAAACGACATTTTTATAATGTGTATGTACTTTTCTACTTTAAAAGCAAAATGTAAACTAATTTCATGTCTACTGCTTTTATACTCCTGAAACTTTAGAGGATATTTTTACGAATTTTTCCATTGGCCTTGATCTGAAAGTTCACACACATTGTGATAACGCCGCAGTAAAACAATATTCTCTGAAATTAGCACAAGTTCAGTCGGGGGGGGGCTTAAATCTATTCTTAAACTATCAAACTGATAACTTCACAAGCGCAAAATATTTCCCCTTTCTCTCTATCTTTCACAGCAAAACCAAAACATTTTGCTTTTTCAATTGGTCTTGACCCGAAAGTTCAAACATAAAACATTTTAGTTGAATTTTACTTTATTTAAAATCACCGCAAATGCATTCCTATGAGCATACATCGTAGTCGTGTCGACTACAAACTGAAAAGTTGTCATAGGGGCCAGAACCCCTATAAAACATCTGAAAGTAAATAACCCCAAAATAAAAAGTAAGGAAAAAGAAAACAATTTTAGAGGCGAATTTTGATTTATTTAAAATCTTAACATAAATGCCGGGATATCCGATAATTCATCAAAGTGGTTTGCCCCGGCTAGCAAGTGTAGACCTATGAGCATACATCTTATGCTCGTTAGCAGGTCTTCTACCTTGTTCCTTCTATACTGTTTGTTGTCCTCCTCGATCTCGTCCACCAGTCCCTGGAACTCCCAGCACTGAATTTTAAATTCATTCAAGTATGCGACCATTTGATCTGCAATCATTTTTTGGGGATTGTAAAACTAATTTCATGTCCTCTCAAATGCTTCTATAAATTAATTTTATTTATGGACTATGTCCAAATTGAAACACACACTCGACGTCGATAATAAAAAAAAAAATAGATGCATGGGAACCGTAATTCCCAAACATTTACACGGACTATGAGGAAAATGAGAAGGAAAAAATGAAAAGGGTGTTTCCTGTGTTAACTTATAATCCTGAAACCCCAAATATATTTTAACATTTTGCTATCAAGACATGTTTTGTATTTGGTTATCACTCATGATCCGAAAGTTCAAAACACAGAACATTTCCTGAAATTAACTCTAGTTCGGTCGGTCTTTTTGATTTTTTTTTCTTTCTAGCTTTCACACCAAAAACATTTCTTCTCGTAATCTCATAACAACACAAATGACCTTCAACCTCAATCAAAATTGTTTATAGACAATAGTAACACTAAGCTGATTGACCCATATTACATATGCCTTTGCACAACGCAACCGACACACAACAAGAAAGTTGATTCCGTGACGGTTGATGACGGTTATCTTGACACATGCTATACTTGTCGCACAAAAAGTTCCAACGAAAAACCCACGCTATTCCTACTATACCGGTACCAAGTCAGTAGGTATTGGGGCGACTTGGCATGAGAATTCCGTATTTATATATGATTTTGAATGCAAGAAGGCAAAAGCTGTCGCAATGAAACAATGTTTTTTCTTATAACGTTATAAAGTTCCTTTTATTTAACTGCGAGATAAGATGTGTCTTCGTTGGCGGTCAAAGAAAAAAGAGGCAGATAACTGCATGAGCTTAAGTTTCGTCGCAGTCAAGGCAACGGATTTTTAAGAGTACATAATAAAAAAAGTTTGAGTACATAGAATTCAAAATATTATACAGAAAAGATAGGGTATTATATGTGGTATATTCTTTTGGTAACACATTTAACAACATTCAGCCCCCCCTGAAAGCTCCAGCCTTTCAGCAATAGGAAGTGGGGCGATCTTAGCAATGGGTCTCACGTAGTTGCCATATTGTGTACGAATTGTGACAACCCTGACGTTACCGTCCTTTCCAGGATGTATTTCCGCGACACGTCCCAGAATCCATTTTGAGGGTGGCAAGTTAGGCTCCTTTAGAATAACGACGTCACCAACTCTGAGATTGGGCTGAGTGTTCTGCCATTTCGGTCGATGCTGAAGAGAAGTGAGGTACTCCTGGCTCCACCGCTTCCAAAAGCCTTGTAAAAGTATCTGTAAAGCATACCAATTATTTTTTATTGAAAATTTAGGATTAGATACAATTGGTTGGGGAACCGAAGTATACGCCTCCCCGATCATAAAATGTGATGGAGTTAAAGCGCATGGCTCTCCGTCCGAAGTCTGCCACATTGGACGCGAATTTGGCAGCCCTTCAATGTTAGAAAGAAGGGTATACATTTCCTCATAGGTCAGTTTATTTTCGCCAATGACGCGTTTGAGATGCAGCTTGACGGATTTTACACCTGCCTCCCACAAACCTCCGAAATGAGGTGCGGAAGGGGGTATAAACTTCCAGGTTATGTTGTCCCTTGCGAGATGATCTGAAACGATGTTGTTGTGCTGCTGACTACGAAGAAGATCAAACATTTCTCCAAGCTTTCGCTTGGCACCATGGAAATTGGTGCCGTTGTCGGTCCAAATTTCAAATGGCTTGCCGCGACGTGCTACAAATCGCTCCAGAGCTAATAAAAAGGCATCCGATGATAAATCACCGACCAACTCCAGGTGAATTCCCTTCGTTACGAAGCAGATAAAAAGCGCTATATAGGCCTTAACGAATCTTGGGTTTCTACCGCGATGCAACCGCAAGGTAATAGGTCCTGCATAATCACAACCGACCTTGCTAAATGGTCGAGAAAATCTGACTCTTTCGGAAGGAAGGTTGCCCATCAGTTGCGTTGATGTAGTTGCGCGTTGTCGAAAACACTTGATGCAATTGTGAATTAGCTTACGAAGAAGGTTTCGACAACCGAGAATGTAGAAATTTTGTTTAATCAATGAAAATGTTAATGTGACACCAGCGTGGAGGTATTGTTTATGAATATGGAGGGCTATCAGATTGGATATTGGATGTGATTTGCATAAAATTATGGGGTGCTTTTCGTTATAAGACAGTTCTGATTCCGATAACCGACCACCGACGCGAACCACTCCAAAATAATCAAGAAATGGGCTTAAGGACACAAGTTTATTTCGTTTTGGCAAATTATTTCCTTTTTTGAGGCACTCAATTTCAGATGAAAATAACGAATATTGCGCGATTTTAATTAGCATTGTCTTTGAATTTGAAAGTTCTTGAGTGGTTAACGTTACCGATGTATCAGAGGACAACCGACGAGATCTTGAAATAAAACGCAACACATAAGCAGTTATTCGAATGCACCTTGACCAACTAGATACATTATACAGAAGTGCTTCTAATACGTTGCTTGACTCAATATTTGATACAAATACCTTTACTTTGGATGTGTTTCTTATCTCCAACTGCTCCTCCGGAAGATCTTCAGCAACGAAACTTGATTCGGGCCATTGACTTCTTTCTAGTCTGAGCCACTGTGGTCCCTTCCACCATATCTCATGCGATGCCAGCTTTGATGGGCAAATGCCCCGTGATGCAATATCAGCCGGATTGCTAGCTGAGCGTACATGGTTCCAACACTTACGAGGTATTGATGACAATATTTCCGAAGTCCTGTTGCCGACAAAAACCGACCATTTCTTCGGAGGTGCCGAAAACCAATGGAGATTGATGAAGGAATCCGTCCACGCGAAGACCTTTATGTCGTCAACCTGCAATGAAAGCTTGATTTTGTTTATTAGCCGGGTTGCAAGAAGAGCAGCGCATAGTTCCAAACGTGGAAGTGATACAATTTTAATTGGTGCAACCTTACTTTTGGCTGCTACCAGTGTTACCGTTATGGAGTTATCCGGGTTGATACTTCTGCAATACACCGCTGCTGCATATGCATCCAATGATGCATCACAGAATGCATGAAATTCCCAATTATGTTTATTGGACCACATTAATCTTGGAATACACAGCGATTCTAGGCAGGGAAGTTCTTGATGAATTGAGCTCCAACGTTCTGCAAGTTGTTTCGGTATTTGATCGTCCCAATTTAGCCTTTCTTTCCAAAGTTCTTGTAAGATTATCTTAACTGATACAACCACAGGCGCTAAGAAACCGATAGGATCGAATATTCGTGATGCTTCCGATAATATTTTACGTTTTGTAATAATGGTTGGTGAATCCAAATGAACTTTATACGAAAAACAATCCTTTGACGGACACCATAGTAACCCGAGTACCTTGACTGGATTGGATTCCTCAAAGTCAATCGGAGACATCTCTCGTTGGTCATCAGGCAAGGATAATAACAAAGGCCAGCAATTAGTATTCCATTTTCTTAGGTTAAACCCAGCCGATTTTAGCAAATGCACCAGCTCCGATTGGAGTTTGCATACCTCATCGATGGTATCCGCTCCAGTTATAACGTCGTCGACGTAAAAGTCATTTAAGAGAACTGATGATGCAGTGGGATGAGTTTGGATCGAGTCAAGAGCTATTTGTTTCAATGCGCGTACAGCTAAAAAAGGGGCAGATGCGGTGCCGTAGGTCACTGTTAGTAGCCGGTAGTGTTTTAGGATGTCCTTTGGATTTTCTCGCCAAACTATTCTTTGAAAATCAGTGTGTTTGGGAGACATCCAGATCTGCCTGTACATCTTCTCGATGTCTCCCGAGATTGTGTATACATGTCGCCGAAATCTCAGGCAGATCGAAAAAATGTCGCGTTGTATTGTAGGGCCGACGAGAAGACACTCATTTAAGGATTTTGATGTATTTCCCTTTGCTGAAGCATCGAAAACCACTCTAATATTAGTAGTGCTACTACCGGCCTTAAAAATGGCGTGGTGAGGCAAGTAACAGCAGTTCGTGTTCGAAACTTCACTGGCGGGTATTTCCTCCATATGGCCTAGTGATAGGTACTCTTGAATAAATTGAGAGTATTGGGTTTGAAACTCTGGTTTTGAAGCGAATCTTCTTTCGATAGATTCCATTCGATTAAGAGCCATGTGAAATGTGTTTCCAAAGCATAAGGATTGATTCTGTTTAAATGGCAGTTCAACCATAAATCTACCATCAGAATGGCGCGTGAATGTGCTAGCAAAGTGGTCTTCAGCTTGTTGTTCTTCAACAGACAAGATAGGTTGATAAGATACTTCTTCCAAGCGCCAAAATCGCTCGAGGTCGAAGTCTTGTGCGTAGTCTAACTGAGTACGAAATGACTGCAGTCCTTGATTGGGACCCTTAGAGGTATTTTCAAAGCGTCCAGCTATTACTAGTCCAAAAATGGTTGGAATACTTGCAGGAATGCCGTTCCCTGTTGATTGCATGGGGCCAGTTATGGCGTTAAAGGCCTTGTCGGAACCCATCAGAATGTCAATCGGACCAGGCACGTTGAATTGTGGGTCAGCAAGATGTAGTGAAGGTATTCCTTTAGCCTCAAGGCCGGCGACTGAGGATGAAGGCAGCATTGAGGTAAGTTTTGAAATGACAAAACAATCAATGTCAATAAACTTGGCATTGAGACGAGAGTGCAGTCTGAGACTAACCAGTCCATTGGTTACGCCCGCAGGAGTCGCAGCTATTCCTGTAATAGGAATTCGAGATGGTTTTCGTTTTAACCCTAACTGTTGGACAGCTCGTTCAGTTATAAACGAAACCTGGGATCCTGTGTCGAAGAGTAACCTCAGGTTTTGAGCTGATCCTTGTTTATTTTGAACCTGTACAGTTGCTGTTGGAAGCACTGTTTGTAGATGACGACAAGATTCAAGCGAGTGATTGGAGACAATGGTAAGATCAGAAGACGAATTGGATGTTGAAGGATTAGCGTTAGAATCGGAATATTCAGTTAGTTGCGGTTGTGTAGAATGTACCATGGAATGGTGACGAGCGTTGCACATTCTGCACCGAAAGTTTGATCGACATTTGTTAGAGTTGTGTCCTTCATGAAGGCAATTGAAGCATAAAGAAGTTTGTTTTACAAATTGACGGCGAGTGTCGATATCAAGATCGGCGAACTCCTTGCAATGGGCCAAAGTGTGATTGTCCTGACACTTTGGACAGGTTTGTTTAAAATCAGTAAAATGGGAACGAATGGGAATTTGAGATTTGTTGCGAGACTGCGAAGTATGTAAAAGCGAATTGCAGGATTCTAGACAGTTACATCGCATTTCCAAAAAATCCAGTAGTTCGTAAATTGTAACATTTTCACGTGTGCCTACTTCTTCTGCCCACGCCTGCTTGGTGTCATAATCAACCTTTTGCATTAAAAGGAAAATGAGCCAGGGATCCCGACTGGTCGCTTTTAACGCGTTTAGTCCACGGAGGATCTGATCGGCTCCATCGGTGATCTTTCTAAGGGTTTGCATGTTTCCCGAAGTCAATGTGGGTAACGACAGAAATGATTGGACGAATGACTGGACAATTAGATGCGTTTTATCAAAGCGTGCTTCTAATCTGTCCCAGGCTTCTACGTAATTTTCGTCGGAAATGGTCATATGTTTGACTAAATTGGCTGCATCTCCGCGTAAGAATGATTTCAGGTATTGAAATTTTTGCGACCCAGTAAGTGACTTATTTGAATCAACCGAACCCGTAAATAAATCCTTAAATTCAGGCCAGTCTTTATAATCGCCCGAAAATGGAGCGATAATAATTTTTGGCAAACTAACTGATGTTGAAGTTGTTGCGGTTGAAGAATTAAGTGTTTGGAGAAATGAAGCTTGTTGATTTACTAATTTTTCAACCAACGAGTTTTGAGGGTTTGGTTGTTCGGCTAACTTTCGTTTGCGAACCTCATTGGTAAGAACGGAATGTGCAACGAAGAATTTATTTTCATATTCTCCAAACTCGGCCTCTTCATCAACAAAATCTGGATCATTGCAATAATCTAACAGTTGTTTGTTAAGGGCTACAAATTCATCCCATGTTTCGATTAGTTTCGCGAGCCGTATTTCAATTAGAGATAAGGGAGTTTTTTCCTCTATGGACGCGACGAATGTTTCTGCACGAGTTAAACTTCCCTTTGTGTGACCACGTTTGGCTTTTATGGCATTCATTGCGGGGTTATTTAATTAAGGTGAATATCGAGTGCCAAAAAAAATTATAGTTCAAGGAATTACTGTATTATTTATATATGAAAAGTGTTTGATTTGGCTAGATTTTCCGCGAAGGATTTTACAGTCAAGCATGCAGTATATACCGAAATATTATTATGAAAGTTCACTGAATTATGTTCATGCACTTTATTATACCTAAATATAAAATATCACATGCAGCATCCATATATAGTATTGTATAACACGCATCAATTACCGTAGGCAATGATTAAGAGCTTTTTATATCAAATCAGTATGTATATTTCTTTTTTAATTGTCTTACCACACTTCACGCAATAAAATAAAATTGTCAAAATTCGTTCGATAAAGCCAAGAAATTAAGAAATTAATCCGACGATGAAGGACCAGTATGATTTTGAATGCAAGAAGGCAAAAGCTGTCGCAATGAAACAATGTTTTTTCTTATAACGTTATAAAGTTCCTTTTATTTAACTGCGAGATAAGATGTGTCTTCGTTGGCGGTCAAAGAAAAAAGAGGCAGATAACTGCATGAGCTTAAGTTTCGTCGCAGTCAAGGCAACGGATTTTTAAGAGTACATAATAAAAAAAGTTTGAGTACATAGAATTCAAAATATTATACAGAAAAGATAGGGTATTATATGTGGTATATTCTTTTGGTAACACATTTAACAACAATATATATATATATATATATAAAATATTATTTATTTTATTATATTTTTGTGAGATAATTTTAAGATGTTATTTTGTTATACATTTTCTAACTACTTTCGGACAGTTGGTCATCTTAGAAAGGTCTTTCATCAGACAGCTGCTCTGTAAACCTCTTTGGTAGGTAGATGATGCAGTCCTCCAGTTCCACCATTATTTGCTCCCCAAATTGCGAGCTACATTTCATAGCTTTAATCATTTTGTATTTCTGCTTAGCAGTTTCAGAATTTTAAAACGAATATGAAGAATATTTAAAAACGACATAAAATACATTCTTCTGCGATTGCAGGAAACCATATTCTTGTACCTCTTCATTAACATCTTCTTCAGGGTTTTTGTCATAAAAGCCAATAGCAAATGATTGCCCTAGCGGTTCCAACACCTCCATCGAGCAGTCGGTCATCTCAGTTAGTTCATCTTCAGCCAGCTTCTCCCCAAACCGTTTTGGTAGATAGGTGATGCAGTCCTCTAGTTCCACCATTATTTGATCCCCAAACTGCGAGTCACATTTCGTAGCCTTAACAATTCTATACTTTTGCTTAAGGTTTAGTGGTTTGAGGCTTTTAATAGTGTAGTGTACCCACAATTAGAACAGTCAAAGTAACACAAAATAAATCATATTACAATAAAATATGAATAAAAATGATTATTATTATAATTTTTGTTGTAGTTGCAGCAACTGATGTCGTTGAAGCCTGTTCGTCTTTGGTGTTGATCACAACGTCTTCTTTGACATTATTATTTCCCATTCTTGTATTTTCTAATTGTTGGCTCGATCTGGTCAATTTCGTTAAATATTTTGTTTCGTGGCGACTGTTGGAATTTCAGTCAATTTGGCTTCTTTGTTTTTTAATTGACGTTTTTTGTACTCCTCTATGGTAAGAGGTTTAGGGGCTGGTGTGTATACTCGGCCGTTTGTTCCACCCTGTGGAACGTATTCTTCGGTCATTTATCTAATTTCTCTTGTATTGGTCCTTGGTTCGAGTGGCAGGATCGCCATGTAAGTGTACTTTGTCGGTGATCTTAAAGTCCTGTAACAAACTCAAAGGAATACAGAAAATAAGGCAGGCTCAAATGTGCCATATTATTTGCCATAAACGAGAATCAAATTGTAAGTTAAAATGAATCTAATTTATTTTCTCAAAATGTTTTACTTCTATACTAGTTGACCCTCCTTAGCATTCCCAAATCTATTTCAATAATTGACCCGAATTGAAAGAGTCCGATTACTCCTTTAGTCACATCTGGCACTTGCGACGCTATAAGTGCATAACACTTGTGTATCGTAAATTATCGTTTTGTTTACAGAACATGAACCCGACGCTTATTGTTTTGGTATTTTGTACCAATTGAATTTAACTTCTTCATAAACGACATTTTTATAATGTGTATGTACTTTTCTACTTTAAAAGCAAAATGTAAACTAATTTCATGTCTACTGCTTTTATACTCCTGAAACTTTAGAGGATATTTTTACGAATTTTTCCATTGGCCTTGATCTGAAAGTTCACACACATTGCGATAACGCCGCAGTAAAACAATATTCTCTGAAATTAGCACAAGTTCAGTCGGGGGGGGCTTCCATCTATTCTTAAACTATCAAACTGATAACTTCACAAGCGCAAAATATTTCCCCTTTCTCTCTATCTTTCACAGCAAAACCAAAACATTTTGCTTTTGATTTTTCAATTGGTCTTGACCCGAAAGTTCAAACATAAAACATTTTAGTTGAATTTTACTTTATTTAAAATCACCGCAAATGCATTCCTATGAGCATACATCGTAGTCGTGTCGACTACAAACTGAAAAGTTGTCATAGGGGCCAGAACCCCTATAAAACATCTGAAAGTAAATAACCCCAAAATAAAAAGTAAGGAAAAAGAAAACAATTTTAGAGGCGAATTTTGATTTATTTAAAATCTTTTGTTTACAGAACATGAACCCGACGCTTATTGTTTTGGTATTTTGTACCAATTGAATTTAACTTCTTCATAAACGACATTTTTATAATGTGTATGTACTTTTCTACTTTAAAAGCAAAATGTAAACTAATTTCATGTCTACTGCTTTTATACTCCTGAAACTTTAGAGGATATTTTTACGAATTTTTCCATTGGCCTTGATCTGAAAGTTCACACACATTGTGATAACGCCGCAGTAAAACAATATTCTCTGAAATTAGCACAAGTTCAGTCGGGGGGGCTTCCATCTATTCTTAAACTATCAAACTGATAACTTCACAAGCGCAAAATATTTCCCCTTTCTCTCTATCTTTCACAGCAAAACCAAAACATTTTGCTTTTGATTTTTCAATTGGTCTTGACCCGAAAGTTCAAACATAAAACATTTTAGTTGAATTTTACTTTATTTAAAATCACCGCAAATGCATTCCTATGAGCATACATCGTAGTCGTGTCGACTACAAACTGAAAAGTTGTCATAGGGGCCAGAACCCCTATAAAACATCTGAAAGTAAATAACCCCAAAATAAAAAGTAAGGAAAAAGAAAACAATTTTAGAGGCGAATTTTGATTTATTTAAAATCTTAACATAAATGCCGGGATATCCGATAATTCATCAAAGTGGTTTGCCCCGGCTAGCAAGTGTAGACCTATGAGCATACATCTTATGCTCGTTAGCAGGTCTTCTACCTTGTTCCTTCTATACTGTTTGTTGTCCTCCTCGATCTCGTCCACCAGTCCCTGGAACTCCCAGCACTGAATTTTAAATTCATTCAAGTATGCGACCATTTGATCTGCAATCATTTTTTGGGGATTGTAAAACTAATTTCATGTCCTCTCAAATGCTTCTATAAATTAATTTTATTTATGGACTATGTCCAAATTGAAACACACACTCGACGTCGATAATAAAAAAAAAAATAGATGCATGGGAACCGTAATTCCCAAACATTTACACGGACTATGAGGAAAATGAGAAGGAAAAAATGAAAAGGGTGTTTCCTGTGTTAACTTATAATCCTGAAACCCCAAATATATTTTAACATTTTGCTATCAAGACATGTTTTGTATTTGGTTATCACTCATGATCCGAAAGTTCAAAACACAGAACATTTCCTGAAATTAACTCGAGTTCGGTCGGTCTTTTTGATCTTTTTTTCTTTCTAGCTTTCACACCAAAAACATTTCTTCTCGTAATCTCATAACAACACAAATGACCTTCAACCTCAATCAAAATTGTTTATAGACAATAGTAACACTAAGCTGATTTTTCCAACGAAAAACCCACGCTATTCCTACTATACCGGTACCAAGTCAGTAGGTATTGGGGCGACTTGGCATGAGAATTCCGTGCTAGAAAGAGACAGAAAATGTGCGAGAGAGATAGAGCGAGATGGGTAGGTAATGGATAGGTAAAATATAGGATTTAGGAAAGAACATGATTTCTTTAGGAATTTGAACTACAAATATAATTGTGTCGTGATTATAATGGGCTGAGTTAATTTTTATATTTTAACTTTTCTCAAAACCTATCTCGAACTCTAATATTTCCTCTATAGTCAGAATATTTTCTACCATCACTCCTAATCTGCTTGATAGGATGTTGGCTTGGATTTTTTCTACTATATTCATTAGGTTGTTTAATTTATTCTCAATTTCTAACACTGATATTCTGTATATAATTGATAATTTATTGTTTATTTGCTCAGAACCTACATTTTCCTGATGTTCTCTTTCGAATCTAGCTTTGATATTGTTTATTTGATTTTGAAGTTGATTATTAATTTTGATTTGTTTGTTCAACTGTGTCACCCCCATGTGATTATTATCAGTAATAACTTTGATTTGGTTTTCGATTTCGGTTCGATCTTCGCTGTCCATTGTCCCAAACAGGAATTTCAGAACTCCTCCTCCGACATCTATTAGACTTCTTTTGGGTCTGTGTTCACTGATGGTTTGAATTTCACTTCGGATAGTTTTTATTTGGAGATAAACACTTTCTGGTATATAATTGTTTATACTTTGGATATTAGTTTCTATTGTATTTAAAATGTCTTCTATTTCTTTTATATTTATGATATGGATAATATTATTGTATTCATTTAACTATGCCTACCGGCTCCAGGTTTATTAAAGTATACCCGTTTTCACTGCCTATATTTTCTAAGTTTATTCTAGCGTACACACTAGTTGAAACAACTGATAAGAGTATTAAAAACTTCATGCTTACTGTTGAACGTCCTTCTGTTTATTGACTAATTTTCTAGTTCTCTCTGCTCTAGTTATAGGTCTCCTTGTTGTCGGAATATTTTCCTTATTATGGAATTTACTGTTTTTGGGTCTTTGTATTCGTTCTGAATTGTGTAATGGAATTAACCCTATTGGGTTTGTTGGTTTGAGGTAAAGAGAACAAGTACCTAACAGTTAATCAGCCCCAAGTTGGGCAATATATTTCTGTAATGAACCTATTTGAGATGTAGGGTAAAAAGGTGCTAAATCTGTATTATAACGAACAAGACAACCTGAGAGAAGAACCTAACACGAAATAAATTACTTCTTTTATTTTTTTTTCTACGGTCTGTGTTATGCTGTGTCTCTGTAACGAACAGAGGTAGCTATAACTCTCATAAAATCCAACTACTAACACACATTGACTATTAGTACGGATGTCATGTCTGCGTAACACTATGCACTGATTACGTTAGGTGACTTGTAAACCTTTGTGAAAATTACCTTCAATTCTTCTGCGGGTCTCGAGCATCTTGCAATCTTACGGCTGCTTCAGTCTGGGGTGGGTTATTTTTTTTTTTTGCAGAACTACTAACCACATTCAGAAATAAACTATGCTCGATGGGGAAGGAAGCTAAGATAGAAATTTTACCCTTTTGTTCGGGTGATAGATCAATTTGGTAATCGGGATGTTATTGATTACCCTTGCCCTCCCATCCTAGGCTAATTAAAATTTACCGGAAATTCTAACGATTAGCCCCACGAATAAATGCCAATGCTCGTTTTGCTTATTTACTCCATTACAAGGAACAATTTTATTTAAAACGGTAACGCATCTTAAATTCAAGTATCTTAATTAAAGTTTTAATCTTATCTAGTTATTTAACTCAAAATTATAAACTAAATTTTACGCAGGACGAAAGAAATACATTATTAACAACTGGGACACGAAGTACATTAACCCAGCAAACAACGAAAGAAAATTTACCGCGAGTCGTAGCGCCTGCAGGGTGAATATTATCCCTGTATCGGACGTCTTATTAAACATAGTATGTATATATATATATAAGAAAAATGTAGTAAAAGTCAACGACTTACCAACACACAATAACTCCTCCGAAAGTAGGCCTGCCGTCGTGGATATGATGATCTTTGCTTTAGGAAAGAAAGTTTACGTCTAAAGTTACGCTTATATATATAAAGGGTGATTTTTTAAGAGGTTTAGAACTTTTTTAAAAAAAAAACACAAAAAATTCGAAAAAATGAATGAAATATTTATTTGAATCGATAGTTTGAACCTTGCAATTTAATGTTTAAAGATAATTTCATGCAAATGTTGACCGCGGCTGCGTCTCAGGTAGCCCATCCGCTGAGTCCAATTTTGGCATACTCTTTCACACATATCGGCCGGTATCTCACGAATGAATGCATGGATGTTGGCTTCCAGTGCGTCAATCGAAGCGGGCTTGTCCCTATACACATTAGCCTTGACATACCCCCACAAAAAATAATCTAATGGTGTCAAATCGCACGATCTAGGCGGCCAATTGACCGGCCCGAAACGTGAAATTAACTGTTCACCAAACTCGCCTCGCAATTGCGCCATTGTTTCGCGTGCTGTGTGGCATGTGGCACCGTCTTGTTGAAACCACATATCATGCAAGTCAAGAACTTCCATTTCGGGCAAAAAAAAGTTTGTTATCATCGCTGTAACAAAGGCCTAACTGCTGGGAACGGCGCCGAATCGACATTTCGCGGTCTTCTGTCACACTAGCTGATACGGCCGCAATATTTTCTTCACTACGCACAGTACGTAAACGTTTTGGTGGTTTAATGTCCAACAAAGTAAATTTGGTGCGAAATTTGCTCACAATCTTCCGAATAGACTGCTCAGAAGGTCGAGAATGCCGATCATAAAATGGAAGCAGCGCGCGATGAACATTTCGAACCGAGCACGAATTTTGATAGTAAAATTCAATAATTTGCAAGCGTTGTTCATTTGTAAGACGATCCATGGTTAAATTGCAAACCAAACTGAAGCTGTTTGACAGTGACACAAGGTACTAAACACACGTCAGCTGTCAAAACCAGTGTTGCCAAAACCAAACCAGCTAAAAAATCACCCTTTATATATGTGACGATCTTACTACAAGAAAGGGGAATACATCCCTTCTTTACTTATCCGACTATTTCGTTGGTTAAATAACGATGGTAATGTATCTCTTTTAAATACAAAAAGAACAACAAAAGTATCTAGCCGATGCAGAAGGCAATCGAGCGGATAATCGACGTTAAAGATATAAAAAGTTATAGTTTGCTTGCGTTACAAAATTAATGTAAAAATACGCTAGTTGAAAAATGCTCAACACGGTTAGAAAATGAATGGAAAGGCGAAATATTACCCTTTTTCCGTTCGTTCACTAACGTGGAAACTAAATATTTAAATTGCAAACTGAATACGTCTTAATGACTTAAAAGTTATGTTTAATTCAATTTTAAATTAAGTCAAAAACAAAAAGAACAAGTACAGGACATTAATAAAAGTTATTAAGATATGGATCTGAAGATGTAGAGATCCGTTGTGATGATCTTCTGATGTGGGATGCTCGTAACGGTGAATTAAAAGTAACGGTATGAAACGTCCCGTTATTGGTGTGCTGCTTTAGATAGCGGTAAAGCGATGGCGTGGATTTTCACGTGGTGATGGTGTCTTCGACAAAGAGACCGATGAAAGGGTTCTCACGAAATCGCGAATCTCAAGGGATTCGGATGTCGGATACGATAACTTCCTCGTGCAATAAGATAGGATGCGACAGATACAACCTGTGATTAGTATCGTCGATCGACGTACAAAGAAAATGTGTACTGCCAGAAAATCGCACAGACGATGTTATGTCTGCAGCGTGTATGCAATTATGCCACAAGGTTAGATTTTCGTGCAGCAATTCGCCCTGCACTAGGTCCCTGAACAAAAAAATCACTGTATTAACTACACAATACATTTTCACACTCTCTTACCTTCAAGGGAATGCTGAATGATTTCGGTTCTGATTCGTCCAATTGGACAGATATTAATTCCTTAAGCCCAGTATCCTGCTCGCGCTAAATTTTATCTTCCATACAAAAATGTCTACAGAGATAAAATTTAGCGAGGCAGTTTAGCAAAGCAGTATCCTGTTCCACACGCTAAATTCTTACTTTCATATAGATGGGACACACTCAATGTCAGTCCGGTATAACAATATTGAGTGTTATACGTACTACGTACAATTTTGTTATACTCGGCCAAGAATATGTCTCCACTGATTTAGCTCGCGAAAGAATTGCCTGGTACATTAAATCGGCGATAAATTTTGACATTTTCGAAACAAAAGTATTTTTTAATTGAATATTTCGTGGAATACTTGATAATCGATGTAAGTGAGTAGGAAAAAAGTGAAAAAATAACAAAAATCAAAATACATGTGGCAATAAAATATGGTGTGTGTCCTATCTATATCCTGTACAACGAATTTAGCGAGCATTTATCTGTGCTGTGGAGAGAAAAGTGCTCGCTAAAATTTAGCGCGAGCAGGATACTGGGCTTTACGGAAAAATCCAAATGCGTTCTTTTGCAAGAATTCTACATTAAAAACCACTAAAATTACTTTGGGGACTGTGAGTTTACTACTATACATCACTCCATAAACTTTGAATTACGTTTTAAATTACTTTAGACACAATGAAAAAAAACTTTCTTGTGGAATTTTCCATATCTAAATTACTTTGAGCAAATTATGCTTGTACGCTTTGTGGCGGCTGAATCACAACTGGTCCATTCTTGTTGGAATCCAATTATTTTATTTCGCACAACACCTATTCATGAAGTTCCCACTATCCCTTTCTAGCATGTTTGTTTTGCCTCAATACGAAAATAAAATTCTCTCAACAACACTTTTCGTCTCCTTCCTATATGATACAATAATTTTTAGCGTCACTCATACCATAATAGAACAAAAGAAAATCGAGAATTTATCGCATTGCGTAAGTCACAAATACTTAACCGATCTAGTGGTTTTCTCTGAGAAATGACAATTCTCAGCGGGGTATGACACATACTAACAAAAGTCTCCACTCGTTCAACTGTTATACTACGTCAGTGTTTCTCTTCTGAGTATCACTTTATACAAAAGAACGAAGTGTGTGTGGTTAATTGAGAACGATCAACTACTATAATAATAATAGTGATGCGAACACAAATAGTGTTGCGAAATAAAAGTACGAAAAATAGTACTTTTTCAAAAATGTAACGAACTTATTTGGAATCAAAAAAAAAAAAAATTCTGACACGATAAACGTGCATAGTACAATTGCTATATCTATTTTGATTTTTATTAACTTGATTCAACCCGAACCTATAATTATTATTTCTTAGATTTCCTAATATATTGTTGTGCTGTCTAATTTGTGCACTATTTTCGAAACTAATGTCTCTAAAATTTCTCCTAAAATTATGGTTTTGATTTCTACGATTAAAATGGTTTTGTGGATTTGTCCTAAAAGGATTCACTTGGGGAAGAGGTATAGGATTTGATGATCTATTCTCGAATGATACCAAATTTAATTGTATGAGCAATTGATATGCTTCACTAAAATTATGTATGTTCCTAGCATGAAGAATACTAGATATATGTGGATCCAATGTAGTATGTTAGTTAAATGAAATAACGTCTGTTTACCTTTTGTCGTGTTATTTTATGTCCAAACAATAAAACTCACAATTGCACTATTATATTTAATATTATCAATTTTGTTCTTAAATGGTACGCCTTAGAATTATTAACTTATTATTAATTATTAACTTTATAAACTGCATTAATGTAACAGAATTTATAATGTTGTTGTATTAACTTATTAAATGACGTTGTACTGGATTTAGGATAGGATAGTAACGATATAGTAAAACTGAACCGGGTGACTGCCAGGAACTGAGTCGATTGACAGTATGTAACCGAATACCCGCGTCATTGCCCAGTGACCAATATAAATAGCCTCGAATTGAATCATTCAATTGCTCGTATAGTAAAAGAAATGCAACCACAGCATAATGAGTTGGTTGACTTGTGTTAATTAGTTTGTGTACTTAGTTACGCAAGGGAATGGAAAATAAATGAAATGAATGAATTTTAGCGTTCACTCAATTCAATAAATTAGCTCCGATCAGAGCTTCAATATATCGGACAAAACGGTCCGATATATTGATAATTGTTTCATTGAGTTCGTTTATTTTGACTCTGTATATCTTCTTGCTCAGCTCTGCTCAAGTCTGCCGTTTCTTTTTTTAATTGAAAACGTATGGGTCGGCAGTATTGAGTTGATCCTGGTCGATGATTTTGCCTTACAATTTCCTTTTCAGATTCAGAGCCCTCTTGCGAAAAAAGTTGTATTGGAACATATGATGTTATAAACATATCCGAATCGCTGAATTCGCTGAATATTCTTTGCTTGTCCACTTTGCTTTGCTTTGACTGTCCACTGCTTCCATCAAAGCCCCATTTGCCGATTAGAGTTAGATTACCTAAATCAAGAGTTTATGTAGCCACAGTGAAACTATATTTTTACAAAAGTTACAAAAGACGAACACAACATGTGGTTTTATTCAGACAAGCGACACTATTATATTGGCAACTGAACTTATCGGTTGCAACAAACACGAAACACTTTTACTACTAACACAGCTAAAAAATGAAGGGACAAGTTTTACAATATAACACAAAACTTTGTTTTTAATTTTTTTTATTACCGAAATCATAATCCAAATTTTCAAAAATTTCTCGTTGGGATTCTACGATGCGTTCAGCTGTATGATTAACGAGTCTTGAAGCAAAACTTCAGCTATTGAATCCGATATTTTTATTGTTTGAAGTGCTGGGTAACATTCTTGTTTCGCTTTAAGAACTTTAACATAGCTTGGAAAAACAACGGCTTCAGTTTTTTGGTTTACCAAGTTCCTGATGACTTGGTACTGATGTTTTGAAAATTTTGCTTCAACCAAAAGCTTCAAAGCATCATTTAAATCAAGTTGTTTAATTTGAACATTTTCTTTGAACTGACATTCTTTTTAAAGCACAAGAGATATCTTCATTGATGACGTCAACGATCTCTGTAATACGTCTCCTCTTCGTTCTAGACGAGCTTTCCAAAAATGGCTTCTTATTATTGTCTTCTATATCAAGTGAGTTGTACACTTCGATTGCTTCCGAGCCCAATGCGTTGAGAAAAATTGCGATTTTAACTGTTTCTTCTTTTTTGTCCAGTTCAATCGCTATAGCAAATATCTGGAAATTTTGCCAAAATATACGCCAATTTTCTGTTATATTTCCATCCAGTTTTTATTCATACACTTTGCGAATGAAATCCATATTGGTTGTTAAGAAACCCACTACATATTATAATTTTTCTTTACGGTATGTTTGACCGTTGGGAACAAGACAAAACTTGATTCCAAATGTAGCCGAAATTCCATATGCAAAACCCATTAATTTTGCATTTGCCACTACATTGTTGATATCAGTTTCCAAGAACATTCGAGCATTTAAAGAACGACTACTAGTCAACAAAACAGATGTTATGTGACAAAATGTATAAAGTGCAGGATTTGAAACAGAAGAATAGGCTGATTTATGAACAAGACCTAAAGGAATTTGGTAAGGAAAATAGGAGAACTCTTTATCCAATTCCTCTTCACCTTTAATGATCTGTAAAACATCAGTCTCAAGACTATTTGTAAACATCCAAGAAGTCAACTGCTCCCCAGTTTGATCATTGATTAGTTTTGCCAACATGGAAAATGCGCTTAGTGCTGCACAATCTGCAAACCTCGCCGTAATTGTACCCATTCTGATATAATTGTAATCTCCCATAGGATATTTGTATAAATACATATCTATTGCCGCTATTATTCTTGTGAAGTTAAGAAGGCATTATAAAACGTTATAATTATTTATTGTTCATTCAAATCAAACAAAAACGAAAAGAATACCGAATGGTTCGCTGGCTGGCTAGATCGCACAACTTGCTTTGGTGGCTGCTGAAATCGAAGTGGCCGATTAACACAAAGCTGCATTGCTCAGCAATCAACAGCAAAGGGAAAATGTTAAGCGGTAATGCTCTCAGTAGCAAGCACTGTTGGTACAACTCAAATTCAATTGGGTGATACCAACGGCACTTGTATAAGAGAGTAGCAGAACAGAACAAATTTGATTTTAAGAAAATTACTGTCGAACCATAGGGTATATGCTACTAAGTTTGGTAATTTACATTACAAAATAGAAAGAATAACAATTAAACAAAAATGAAAAATTATAATATGTAGTGGGTTTCTTAACATGCCGCCCCCGCTGAAGGAATTTCAGGAACATGGTAGAAGTGCTAGTTTTGTGATGGGGCGCTTGAACGTTCCGCCTTTCGTGCGCAGAGTCACCACTCGTACATGTCCATCTTGGCCCGGATGGACTTCGGTAATTCTTCCTAAGGACCATTGTGCTGGTGGAAGATTCGGCTCCTTGAGAACTACCATATCGCCAACTCGGAAATCTCTTGAAAGTTCTCTCCATTTTGGGCGTTGTTGTAATGCGGTTAAATAATCGTGGTGCCACCTTCGCCAGAAACTTTGCATCATATTTTGGATCAATTCCCATCTTCCAAGCCGATTAACAGGTGTATCTAGGTAACTTGGCTCGGGGATTGCTGTATATGGCCTTCCTAGAAGAAAATGAGAAGGTGTTAATGGGTCAAGGTCTAAATCAGAGGAAGCACAAAGGGGTCTGGAATTCAAGAGAGCTTCGATTTGGGCTAACAAGGTGCACATTTCCTCGAAGGTAAGAACACTATTGCCAACGACGCGACGAAGATGTTGTTTGACCAATTTAACCCCCGCTTCCCAAAGCCCGCCGAAGTGAGGGCTGGCCGGGGGGATAAATTGCCAATCGATGCTTTCGGCAGCCAACATTTCAGCAACCGTGTTGTTGTGTGCCTGTGATTGCACCAACTTGTGCATTTCCGATAGCACCCGAGCTGCTCCTTGGAAGTTTGTACCATTGTCGGAGTACATTACGCTGCACTTTCCACGTCTCGCGATGAACCTTTTGAGCGCAGCCAAAAAAGCATCCGTGTAAGGTCCGAAACCATCCCATGCAGCGCTTTGGTCGTCATGCAGACAAACAGCAAAATGTACCCTTTCACCAGCTTAGGCTTTCTTCCTTTGGACAAACGAATAGTTATGGGGCCAGCGTAGTCACATCCTGTGTGAGCGAAAGCGAAGGATGGATTCACACGTGACGATGGCAAATTCCCCATAAGCTGCGTTGACGTAGACTGTCGATGGCGAAAACACGTAATACAATCGTGAACTATTTTTCGAATTAAGTTTCTGCTTCCGACGACCCAATACTCCTGACGAATCAACGCGAACAGTCCAGAAACACCGATATGCAAAAAGTTTTGGTGTGCATCCAATAGAATCAGCTGGGTAACACGGTGATTTTTGGGCAGAATAGTTGGATGTTTTACATTATAAGGAACATCCCTAGCGTTTGAAATTCTGCCACCGACACGCAACAAACCGACATCATCAATGAAGGGCGATAGCGAGATCAACTCGTTCTTCTTGGAATTATGTGTACAGAATTATTCTTTGCTTCGGTGGTCTGCCACGCGGTCTTTTGTTCAATACGGGATGGTTGTTGCGAACTGGTTTTATTATGCCCATATGTATATATGTATGACGTTGATTCACATCGACTGCGCCATGTATTATTCTTTAATGATCATAAAGACGTGTTCTCAGTAAGATGATGAGAGATTGTAAGATTGTGGAGAAATCTGGATCAGATAGCAATGCCGCTAAAACTGATTCAGATTAATCTCCATCATTCAAAATTAGCATCTGCTAACCTGCTGGTCCGCCTCATCGAGGACGGACTGGACATAGCCCTAATCCAGGAACCATGGCTGGTTAAAGACAACGTCACTGGACTTAGGGCTCCTGGCTATACCCCTTACTACGCGGAAGGTAAAGGTAAAATCAGAACTTGTATTCTCGCTAAAACATCGTTAAAATTAACTCTCATCCCCCAACATAGCACAGGCGACCTAGCAGCAGCGCAGCTAACTCCATCGAGCGGCAATCCGGTTTGGCTGGCGTCAAGTTATCTACCGTATGAGGAAGATGACCCGCCATCGGCTGGACTACAACGGGCTGTCCGAGAAGCGGAGAAAAAGAGGGCCGGATTTGTGTTAGGGTGTGATACTAATGCACACCACGATCTATGGGGCAGTACAGACACTAACCCTCGAGGTGAGTCTTTATTTCAATATTTAGTAGGAACTAATCTAGTAGTATGTAACAGAGGAAATAGTCCTACTTTTATTGTTAAAAACAGGCAGGAAGTAATTGACGTTACTCTCGCCTCCCAACATCTTTACCCAGCTATATCAGACTGGATAGTATCGGATAGTCCCTCATTTTCAGACCACCGGTACATATCCTTCACTCTAAATTGTAGCTTCACCCCCCAGAAATCAGTTTATCGCAACCGGCGAAAAACAGACTGGGTTAAACATAACTCCATTCTATCTGCGAATTTAGCTCACTGTAGACACTCGCCACCCGGCGACCAGAGAGAGCTCGACTCGCTTAACAACGTGCTCACTTCCGCCCTGAATGGGGCATTCAGTGGATCCTGTCCCCTCACCAAAATGAAGGAGGGCAAGAAACCACCGTGGTGGAATAAGCAACTAATTAAACTCCGCTGCGAGAGCAGAAAGGCATTCAACAAAGCCAAAACCTCGAAGCTTGACACGGACTGGGAGATCTACAAAGGTAGCCTAAGGCTTTTCAAAAAAGAAGTTCGAAAGGCACAACGTAGATCCTGGCGTAACTTCTGCGAGAACATTAACAGCGTTAACGAAGGCTCCAGATTACGTAAGGTCCTATCCAAAACGTCCACTGTACCGAGTGTACTAAAAAACCCCAGTGGCCAATGGGCAGAATCAGAGGAACAATCACTGGATCTGCTCATGGACACTCATTTTCCTGGCTGTACGCCCTTCACCGGTAATCCTGACTTCAGGAATAGTACCCCTTACCCGGCATCTCCAACCACATTAACCGTTTGTGAGGAGAAGCTAAGGTGGGCCGTCAATAGCTTTGAACCGTACAAGTCACCTGGACCTGATAACATCTTCCCGGCGCAACTACAGAACGCCTTTGACATTGTCAAAGACATTCTCAGGCACATTATTGCAGGTTGCATAACGCTGGGTTGTATCCCATCATCCTGGACTGCGGTTAAAGTTGTTTTCATTCCAAAAGCAGGTAAGACCTCTCACATACACCCCAAGGACTTCAGACCAATTAGTCTGTCTTCCTTCCTTCTTAAAACTCTCGAGAGGATCATCGACCTCCACATCAAGGACACTGTTGACCGATCACTGTTGTCAAGATCTCAACATGCATACCAAAAGGGCAAGTCAACAGAAACTGCTCTTCACTCGATTGTTGGTTCGATAGAGAGGTCCCTCTCACTCAAGGAATACACAATGGCTGTCTTTCTTGATATAGAGGGGGCCTTTAACAATATCAAAACACAATCGATCATCCAAGCCTTAAACAAGCTAAACATTGGCGAACAAATCTGCCGAGTAATCACCCACATTCTAACAAAAAGGATGGTGAGGGCCACCTTTGGCAGCAGCGCTGTTGAAAAACTTGTGCACAGAGGCACTCCGCAAGGTGGAGTGCTTTCTCCATTGTTATGGAACATAGTTCTTAACGAACTTCTGATCTCGTTGGAGAGCTCAGGGTGCAAAGTTGTGGCCTACGCGGATGACGTCGCCTTACTTGCTTCTGGAAAGTACCCACAGACACTTTCCGACATCCTGCAACTCGGTTTGCGTAAATTAGTCTCCTGGACCGACAGTTGCGGTCTTAGCGTCAACCCGACGAAAACGGAATTAGTCTTATTCACAAGAAAGGTAAAGCTTCCCGCTGTCACTCCTCCAAATCTCAAAGGAACTCCACTCGAGTTCATTAGCAGCGCTAAATATCTGGGGCTGAGGCTGGACAGGAAGCTCTTATGGAGAGAAAATATTGCCGAACGCGCTAGGAAATCCCTAGTGGCTCTATACTCATGCAAAAGGGCTGTAGGCTCTCGATGGGGCCTTCAACCCAATATAATGCATTGGCTTTATACTGCGGTCATAAGACCGATAATTCTATACGGCATCGTTGTGTGGTGGCCGGCCTTGAACAAAAGTTCCAATCTAAAGGTCTTAGAGAAGATTCAGCGCTTGGCATGTATGTGCATCACGGGAGCACTGAGGACATCTCCAACCGCCGCTCTGCAAACCATGCTTAACCTACTTCCACTAGACATCGTCAGTAAAGAATATGCCACCAACGTGGCGATCAGATTAAGGGAAGGGAAACACTGGAGAGGGCAACCAATTGGACACGCCAGCATCCTTCTACAGACGATCCCCCTGCCCACAAATACCGACTATCTGCCTACGAAAATCAACTTCGAAAGAGGCTTCACCCACGAAATACCGGACAGAAACCAGTGGGATTCCCAAAATGTCCTACACAAATCACTGTCAATATTCACAGACGGTTCTAAGACACCAGAGGGAGTGGGCGCCGGGGTCTTTTCAGAGGAATTGAACCTGGGCCTCTCCTTCAGTCTTCCGATACACTGCAGTGTTTTTCAGGCCGAAATTACAGCTATTCGTCAAGCTACAGCGTGGCTGTCGATTAATTCGGTATCGCAAAGGGATATCGTTATATACATTGATAGCCAGGCTGCAATCAAATCCCTAATATCCAGCGAAATAAGATCCAAGGCGGTGGAAGATTGCCGCATATCTCTAAACGAGATAGCTGGACAGTACAACCTCACCCTCTGCTGGGTTCCAGGTCACTGTGACATCCCAGGGAACTGTGCAGCAGACGAACTAGCAAGGCGAGGCTCCTCAGGCGTGGAGAGCATAAGCCTGCGCAACGTGTATGCACCACTCTCCCACGCTAAACAAATAATTCATGCGGACGCAGTAATGAGTGCAGGCTTCAGATGGAAACATTTGGGATACTGCGATACTGCCAAGCTCACCTGGCCAGCTCTGGACGCAAAGCGATCCAAGGAGCTTCTTCGACTTAATAGATCTAGCATCTCGAAAGTTGTTAATGTGATCTCCGGGCACTGCGTATTAGGCAGACACGCCCAAAGGCTTGGTCTGCCATATAATGACCTCTGCAGAAGCTGTAGGGACGAGGAGGAGGACGAATCCGTCACTCACTTTCTTTGCAGCTGCCCTGCCCTGGCCAATCTAAGAAGGGCCTATTTAGGAAACTATTTTCTCAATGATCTCAGTGATGTAGGTAATATCAGCGCCGCTAACATTCTTGGCTTTATAACCGGCAGCAAATGGTTTACATGAGTAGCCAGTAATAGAAACAGCTCCCCAAATCCCAGTGGTATGCACAATGGGCCGAATAACGGCCTACGTGTTTCTCTCATCGAGAGCCACTTTAAACTAAACTAAACTAAACTAAGATGACTTTATTACAACTGACTCACAAGTGTCAGCAATGGGTTACATTGGTTGCTTATTCTATATATTTTAGTATACAGTAATACTGAGTGACTATTGAGCAAACTCAATCTCTACAGTACATGTTAGTGAATGTACCTACATTGTTGTTTGTCGTCTTGTGGTTTTACCATACTCGTCTTGTTGTTTGTCGTCTGCTAGTTGTACCGTTCCCATCTTGTTGTTGATTGTCTGATGTATGTCCTGTTATAGATTGTCTGTCATCATGTCCTACAAATCCTACAAATATTAAATAATAAGAAACAGTAAAAAAATCACATTGTTTTGAAAAACAAATAAATTCATACTTTTAAAGAATAGCGTAATAATTGTAATTCAGTCTCGTCTTAGTATTTAAAACCACTTGTTTATTCAATCAATAAGTGCGTTTTGGTCAATATCTTTATATATTACTTGTGAATTCTTTTGTATAAGACATTTGTCAATTTAAAGTTGTGACATGCTTCATTTTTCAACAAGCTTTGAATTTCAATTAAAGCTGAAGAATGTGGTATTGACAGTATGCCTTGAGCTATTCTATATACATTACTAAACATAAGATCACAACATTCATTTTTAATGAGGCTAACCTCAGTCCAAAACTTTCAAATTGGTGCATTTTTAAAAGATTTTAAATATTCCAAAAATTCCACGCATTTGTAGGTCTCTATTACAAATTTTGGATATGTTCGTCTACCTACCTGACGTTTCTTTTAAAGAAGGATTGTAACTGCTTTAATACACCTGGAATTCGAATAAAATAAATAAACACAAACACCGATTCGATTAAAAGAGCTTTATTTTCGAACTTCTCTAGCCGACGGGTACATTACGACTGGCTGCGTTTCACTCAATTTGTGTGTCTCTCACATCGGAAGTCCCTTTTCTTATTGGTTTCTTTCTTTGTTCTTTTATTCTTTTGTTTTTCTCTTTGCTTTGGTTTAATCTTGCTACACTGCGTAACTTTTAAGGCAAAAAAGGTTTGGTTAATTGTAACTTTTCCGAGTGAATTGTAACTGTGTATCTTTAATAATTGTATCCGCTTTTCCATCCCTGACGTACACTATGAACCAAAATTGTATTAATTTTTATGTGCACAGGGTGCCACAGATAATAATCCTCGGTACTTTCGTTTAATCTCCGCAAGTGTTACAGAAATCATTTGCGAAATGCCGTCCTATACTGTGCTAGAAATAAAAATATTTTTGTTAGGTCCCAATTTGTCTGTTTAGTTTCTGAACCTTCGAATTGACCAGATAGTAATATAGCTAAGGGCATAAGTAGGTACTTTTAGATCATAATTGAATAAGAGATGTGGAAATTGTTAAGGTCTCAAATGGTTTTACGAGTACGAGTATATGCGGAAGGTGTTAAGTCACTAATACCCGATTTCACACTCCGAGCTTAAGTGTCGATCCAAGGATAAACTCAGGATTAACACAAAATTGGTTTCCACAGTGCAGGTTTAACGATAAACTTCACTTAAATATATTCATGATAAATGGTTCACAATGACACTCATTTGGTGGTTTTACTAAACCAAACTTAACTATGGACTGTGAAAACGAAAAATACTTAAGCGAAGTTTATGTTCAATCCTACGCTTTGCTAAACCCAGGATTAAGCTGCCACTGTGAAATTGGCTATAAGTCTTTTCTTTAATAAAAAAAAAACTTTAACTTTTTTTAATTACACAAGTAGCTAGATTATTGTATTTTCTTTCTGAGATGTACATAGTTTGAAAATTATTTAACGAATTATTATTTATTTATTTATGTCATTTTAAATCTTAGAAAGTTGGGCTTTTTTTTATTAAGACTTTTAGATTTTTATTATTTATATTATTTATTCAAGCAACTTAAGGTATATTTAAAAAATGCAGAAACTACAATAGTAACTACTGTTGGTCAATATTATTATCGAGTAGTCCTACGTTGGATCTACGCATTAATATAATATGTTTTCTAGTACTGCTGGTAACGTATTTTAGTTTAATTTTTATTTAGTTTAATTTTATCGTCACATCATTTTTACTTTTATAAGAAATAATCTTAAAATATTTAATAATTTGTTTTCTCTTTTTTTTTTTTACAAAAAAAAAATATCTGGAAATCTCAAATATTACCTACTGTGATTTTAGAAATTTACTCAAGAGTATCTCTTCTGTTTAAATATCTAAATGTGGAATTCCTGTCACCGATCTGTCAATATTTATTACCCGAATTCAAATACTGTCGTTTGTGGTCAAATCAGAAATAACTTTGAGCAGCAGCGTACAAATGGTAAACTAATGAGAAAAGGTAAAATTTAACCATATTTTCATAGAGATGGTAAACAAAATTTTAACATCCACACTGTTTGCACCCACATTTTGTCACAAAAACAAAATTCACCACTCAGTTTTTGGTCATTATGAGATTATCCACAAAATGCTCCATTATGTAGAATTTGAGTCTGGGTTTTTTATTCTTTTTTTTTTTTGCTTGTTACATACGCGCCCCTTTCTGATAAAAACAAAATCCATTAGATACATTTGCTTCGACAACAACTTAATAGTAGATAAATATTGTTACCACAAACACATACACGATGCAAACTCTGTCATTTTGCTCCTCCTCCAAACTTTCGCTTTCTGTCATTATAAAAATATAATTATTGCTCCTGGGTAAGATTGATTTTAAATAAGAGGGATTATGGCTGTGTAATTAATATAAAAAGAAATATATATTAATTCTAAAACTTAAACAAAAAAAATCATTATATAAATGAAAAGTACTAATATTACAAAAAAATTGTAACAACAATGCAAAATGAAATGTAATTCCTTTTTAACGATAATAATGCAAGAAAAAAATTATATAAAATTAGACGTTAAGAATGTTTAATTCCTAGAAATAAATGCTTGAGAGATTAATAGCTATATATTTACGAGTACTGATCTATTTAAAAATTGCGGATTGGATGTCAAACTTCATCTACATATTTTGCTTTATAATTTCAATCATACAATTTATATAGTTAAACAAATATTTTCTGTAATCTATAGACAATAATAATTGTAAACTTAATTGAAGCATTTTCACTCCTTATATGTTATTTTAATGTCAGTATATTTATAAGGAAAATATTATATGAATGTAAAATGTTTATTTAAAATATATTCGTAGTTCTTCTTCTGCTCTTTGTGAATAATGTTAAGCCTAAAGATATATACTTAAGTTTCTGTAATTTAGAATTTAGTTTTGTTCTTTGAGAAAATAAAATTTAAAGTCACCAGAATATATTCCTTATAAACTGAATGAGTTTTTCTTTTTAATTCATTGCCTTAAGGCAGTTGATTTTGGTTTTTAGATGGACGTGGTCTATAAGGTTTGTATTATCGTCACAAAAAAAATCAAGGTGGGAGTTTTTTTGTTAAAGTTACACAGAATAAACTTGGTCTACAGATGTTAGAAGGATAGACCATTAAAAACTGGTTTAATAGCGTTCTCGAGAGAGAGAGAGAGAGAGAGAGAGAGAGAATTAAAGCTGATCAAGCAGGGGAGACCAGATGGATAGAATGATGGCAAAGCATGGGGCTAAACATCTAGAAGTAATCTTTGATGGTTGTCGCAAAACCCACATCTTTTACTGCCTAAGAAGTCTTTCATTAAGAGTGTCACGCCGTTTTTGTGTATAATTTGGTAGGTGTGAGAATAGGATGTAAAGTATCAGCTAGGTTCCAGAAATCGAGTGATAGTTTTCGGAAACTCCGACAATTTTTCGAAATCACAATTTCACTTTTTCAGCTAGGTTCCAGAAATCGAGTGAAATCGAAATTGCAAATCGAGTGAATTAGTTTTCAGTGTTTTGCATTTCAAACGATTTGGAAACTCCGAAATTTTTTCGAAATCACAATCCCACTTTGTCTCAATTCCGAAAATTTTGAAATCGAAAACGAATTCAGTGAAATTTTGAGCACAAAAATTCATTTCCGATTTCATTTCGAGTGAAAGTGAAATGTGGAACCTTTTGTCTCAATTCCGAAAATTTTGAAATCGAAATCGAATACAGTGAAATGTAGAACACAAAAATTCATTTCACTTCGAATGAAAGTGAAATCTGGAACCTAGCAGTTTATTTCGTTAAAATTAGTCAAAGGGGCGTGGCGTCGCCCATACAAAAAAAAAACATTCAAAATCTTATATCTCGAAAACTACTGAACCGATTAAGCTCACATTTTCAGGCAATTATAGGTATAGGCCCGGGATAGTAACGGTGAAAATTGGTAGCGCCTTCCACACAATAAACATCTTTAATGGGGCAAAACTCGATGACGTTATAACTTAAGGTTTATGCAGTAAGAAAATTTCGAAAATTTATTTATTTGCATTTTACGATGCAAATGGCGTTTGCGCAACTGTTGCAAGCAAAACGGAGTTATTCTGTTTCCTCCTCGTATACATACAGGGTGGGCCAAATACAAGTTTCTTTTTAAAAATGCAATAAAATGAACAAAATTAAATTTGTTTCCTTGTATTATGCCTTTATTATCAAGAGCAAACATTCCCATTAATTATGGAACACAACGTCATTCAAGTGGCTGCCTCGGCTGGCTCGCAGTAGCGTATTCTGTCACTCCAATTTTTCAAGACCTTGTTTATGGTTTCGGGCTATAGCTCACTGATTGATTGGATGATATTGGCCTTTAATCGTTTTCGGATTGTTGGCATAACGTCGGTCCTTTACCGTTCCCCACAAAAAAAAGTTCAAAGGAGTCAAATCGCAGCTCCGAGGCGGCCAATTGACATCGCCAAGACGGCTGATAACACGATTTTGGAATTTGGTGCGCAGAAGATAGATTGTGTCATGGCACGCCAACCTGCATGAACCAAAAGGTCGTCCAAATCCATGTCTTCAATTTCAGTAAAAAAAAGTCGGTTAACATGGCTCTGTAACGCTCACCGTTATAAAAATAAATAATATAAAAATGGCCCAATGATCCCACCACTCCACAATCCGCACCAAACTGTCACTCTCTGTGGATGTATTGGCACCGTACGACGACGGGGACTATGGGTGTTGTCCACTAACATACCAGTCTCACGAACTTTTTGTACAAACTTGCCTAGAGCAGGCGGCGGTGGGTGCTTAATTATGGCCAAAATTTCTTTTCAAAAACGCACTGTTTGGGCTACACACTACACAGCAATCACTACAAAAAAAAAACGTATAGCTAAATCTTTGCGCCTGTTGCAGCCTTTGGTGCCAAATTAGGTACATCGACGTAAGGTTACCTTTTGTCAAAGGCGTAATACAGTTACAGAGCTTTGATGAACGAGAAATTTATGTACATATTGGTATTTTAGGATATGTGGTTCCAACAGCACAATGGAACCGCGCGATAATTAACACTTTGAAAGATGCGTTTCCGGATCATTTCATGTCTCGTTTTGGCGAATAGCACTGGCCGGCAAGATCGCTCAATTTGACCGTTTCAGACTTCTTCTTTTGGGGTCACGATTCTATGAGAATGAGCCATAGATTCTGGAAGCTCTCAAAGAGAATATACAAAAGAAAACGCACGTAGTTCTCACCAAAACGATTGAATCCAATGGAATAAAAATTTAATATCCTAGATATTGGTAGGCAGTATCATTATCAACTGAATTGTCATTATAGCCGAACTTGTGGGACAGAGGACCTTCTCAAGGCAGCGATGCAGACTGCGTGATAGCAAAAATGTTGCCAATTAATAGATATTCTGGCAGTTGAACAACAGCGCAATGAGAAATCTGGAACACTTCTCACTCAGAAAGGCAGGTGGACCCACCGACTCATAAAGCAAATCCAGCCATAAATTGACAGAGAACTAGACTTTTACCTAAAACAGTTCCTTACCAGCCACGGATGCTTCCGTTCGTATTTATACATTGTATAAGCACGACGACAGAACCTACTGCCCGTCTTGTATTGGCCAATTGTAAAACACTGAACAAGAACATGTGTTTTTCCAATATTCAAGGTTCAAACACTGTAGAATTATACTATACAGGAGCCACCACCAACGCCAGAAAACATTGTTGGTCAAAGCCTAAAAAGGAATGGAGTCGCCGAGACTTTATTTAGCCGCTTATGCTGTCGCCAACGAGTAAATTCCTTCCAACCACTCATTAAATAAATTAATGGGGTCCTCAAGTAAGACCATAGACACCCATAAAAATGCTATGACCGTCCTTTAATGAAGCCGGAACAAAGAAACTCGTACAAAAGGATAGAAAATCGCTTTCCACATTCTTAGAAAACGCGTTTGGAAAAAGAGAACTCGTACAAAAGGATAGAAATCGCTTTCTACATTCTTAGAAAATGCGTTCGAAAAATGCAACTGACGGGGGAGTATGACTTTTTGATGAGGGTGTTTTTGAGGACAGCCCCACTTCCTATGTAACTCCCCAGGTGCCAGGGCTCCAACAAACCAGGTATAAATTCGTACGGAGGTAGTTCTTCTGAGACCTAGACAAGATTTCTAGCACATCAACAGATAAGAGTCGGAGTAGTTCTCGTCCTCGCCAGTCCATAAACATAGGCTTACGTCATTGTACATAGGTGTATATTGTATGTAGCAAACAGTTTGCAAAATGTAGGAGGAAGTTTTGAGGCGTGGCATCTTCTATACATCTATACAACAAAGGCACTTAAAACGGCTAAGCTTTGCTTATGACATGTATGGAAGCTTCAGTCTTCAAATTTAGTAAATGGACCTTACTGCTGGGATAATAATTGTTTAATTAAATCGTACAGTTTCTGGTGCTCCTGTCTGGTTAGTACCTAGTGTATTAAGTTCCCTTTTAATGGTACAGTTTTTATTTATGCTAACTGCTTTTTAGAAACACTATAAAGAGCATGCGTTGGCTATGCATAGGCGAGGAATGTTTTAGCAAAAAAGGTGGCTATAGTGATAACAGTGCTTTCATTAATTTCCTGAAAATTTACCTACTTATCTGTAGGTGCAACAATTTGCAGCAAGAACTTTCTTTAGTTTATTACTTATTTGTTATTTCCAATCATAGGCTGCTTATGACGTTGACATTTATGTATGCAATTGATGAATATTTAAATTTAACGGCATATTAAATATTTACACTACACGACACACTCATAGAAAGCGCAGTAATTAAACTGCATTTGGTAAGAAACTAGTACAATTTATCAAACACCCGATTGTATGCAACAAAAATAATCGAAAGAGAAACTGTGGGTATTTGTCTGTGCTTTAGTACTGACAGACATACTGATGTACTAAAAGCTATTTTAAGAACCGTACGTAGCTCAAATACAAACCGTTGACTATATAGATAGCTGAATTGAGTTTGAAATAATTGAAATAAGGAAAATTACAGCTGAATAACAATATTACAGAGTACAGACAGTATTGTTCTTGCCGTAACGGAAAAATTGAATTTAAAATGAATTCACATATTTTCAATGATTGTTTCTAGGGTCTCTAGAATTTATGGAGATAAGTGTTTCCATTTGAAATGGTTGCAAACGGAATTTAAAATCTAGTATGACTTGACGGTGTCTAACACGAACTTCTTAGAAAGGAACTAAGACCCCCCGGGTGGCAGACTAATAGGGGGTGCCATTAGCAGCAGCAAAATAACTATTTTGCACATTACACAAAATAAAAACACAAATAAAACGATTTTTGGACTTTATTTCATTTTCAAAAGTGCAATAAAGTTCAAATCGAAGTGGAAATAAAATCCAAACAACATATATGCACTCAACTGGTGCCGATATCTGTTGAGAGAAATCAATTTCTTAGATCGTTTCAAATTTAGCTTAGGCCAAATTCGTTTTGTCACTAGACAAGTGGTGCCACATGTCCACCTAAGATTTGCACTCTCGATATCATCCAGCTTTGATTTTTGTATGCAAGTACCGATTGATATCCCTAGGGTGCCTTTATCCGACAGGGTTGAGTTGTTCCTATTCTAGCGAGTTCATCGGCCTTACAATTTCCTGGAATGTCTTTATGCCCCGGCACCCAAATTAGGTGAATGTTGAACTGTTCGACCATCTCCGTAAGAGGCAATCGGCAGTCGAGATCTAGAAAAGTTATAGAGATCGAATCCAAGGATTTGATGGCTGATTGGCTGTCCAAAAATATGCAGATATCGGATAGCGGATATCACGTTTTTCTTGAGCCAAGATAAGACTTCTTGTATCGATATTAATTCGGCCTGGAACACGCTACAATAATTTGGTAGACGGTAGGAGAGCATAAGATTAAGACTTTGGGAGAAAACACCCCCACCAACTCCATGTTTTTGAGCCGTCAGTGTACTGATTCATCTTCTGCGAAAGTACCCTCATTCCAGATTGCTCTGGATCTGGAGGGATAGTGACGAGAAAGTTCTTGTCAACATTTTGAGATGGGGTGGTGTATAGTCAGTGTTTTCGGTTGAGATTACGAAATTCTTCAGAATAGAGGCGTGGGTAAAGTCTTTCTTTAACCACTGTGAGGTAGCGGGCAAATGGATGCACCGCCGCTTGCTTGCTGAAAATATCAAGGGATAATAGATAAAACAATAATGTCCAGTGCCGAAACTAAGATCAACAATGAGCCAAAATAGGTTGACTAATCTGGCTACACTTTCAATCGAAAAGGAGCTAACAAAAAATATAGATTTTAATGATTTAATCGAAATATTCAGTGCAATAAAAGCTCGAAAGCACCTTTAAATAAAATCTTTGTTTGTGTTTTTTGTTTTCCTTAAATTTTTAAGGGGTGTAAGCTTGCTTTATACAACCCCGGGTGCCACTGCCTTTTAGTCCACCCCTGCTTCAACTCTTTGGATTCCGCAATAAAAAGCCTTCAGCCGGACCCAAATCGTATCAGAGCCAAATTTAAAAACATCATCGCTGATTTGTGTCAATATTCATACTCATAAAGGAAGAGGATAGTGCAGCTAAGGAAGCGTTCTAAGATCTTCTTAATAAGAAGACGAACGACAAATACCCGAAGTAAGATGTCCAAATTGTCTTAGATAACTTGTACGCTAAGATCGCAAAAGAGAGCATTATATATTCTCTACTGTTGGAAAGCACAGACTGCACGACAAAACATTTGTAAATAAATTCAGGATAATCAACTTTGCAGTGGTGAGAAATGTCATCATCACCAACACGCGATTCCCATACCTAAATAGAAGAAGTAACATCGACTTCTCAGAAGGAAAAATAAAGGTCATAAGAAGCGGCCCGTTGAGTGAATGTTCAGAAGTTTCATCACTGCTTAAAATGTTATTCCCAAGGATACCCGAACAGAAGCTTGTAGAAATAATCATCATGTTACGGTGGTAGATTCACAGTCGGTATTGAGGATTTAGAAAGAACAATTCTGCAGACTGTAAAACGGCGGAAACAGCAAACAATCCCTCATTAAGCTTCATCAAAACTTAAGTAAGTCCAACAACAAAAAAAACTAAACTGGAAATTGAACACCAATGAAAGAATCAAAAAAGCCACAATAGCCTTTTATTGCTGCAGCAGAATCTTTGGGAAAACTTGGGGACCATCTCCTAAAATGAAGCTCTGGATGTACACGGCTATAGTAAGACCCATACTGACCTACGGCAGTCTCGTATGGTGGCCGGCAACCAATAAAGCTACTTACCTAAACGCGTTAACGAAGGTTCAAAGACTAGCGTGCATTTGGCACCACCAGTGCGATGAGGACAACTCCAACCGCAGGACTTGAGGCTATCCTCAACCTGTATCCGCTAGACATTCATACACAACTATCGGCCGCAATTAGTGCAATGAGAATCATCCAATCGGAAAAATGGAATTTGAACGAAACGGGTCATTCTACGATCCTACAGAAATATTTCGGCCATGTACCTGTCACGGACTACATTACGCCTTACCTAGAGTTTATAAGACCATTCTCTATCGCCTATCCCAGCAGGGAAGAATGGATAGCCGTATTCACAGACGGATCAAAAATGGACACTGGGGTAGGGTCAGGTGTCTTCTCTGAATCGCTGGGTATATCAAAATCGATACGCCTCCCCGACCATAGCAGCGTTTTCCAAGCAAAGGTCCTGGCTGTGACAACAGCAGCCCGTGAGTCTGTGGTAAGGGCAATACCACCTGAAGGTATTACCTTCTTTATCGACAGCCAGGCAGCAATAAAAGCCATAACTGCACCAGAAATAAAATCGAGGCTTGTGAAGTGCTGTCGCGAAGAACTTAATGCTCTTGGTACACAGCACAAGGGGACATGAAGGCATTTCAGGCAACGAGAAAGCAGACGAATTAGCAAGACAAGGTTCGACAGTTGTTTCAGGACAAGCTGATCCCTCTGTGGATATCCCGCCTTGCATATTAAAGCTTGAAGCAGGGAGGAAAGCCACAAGAGAGGCGAACGCAAGATGGGCCACCTTAAACGCTTGTAACACCACAAGAATGCTATGGCCGTCCTTCAACGAATCCAAAACCGAGAAGATAATGCGGAAGGATAGGAAATTCCTGTCCACCCTCGTAGGTATCATAACAGGACACAACACCCTGCGGTACCATATGAAGAAAATGGGCTTAACGGAAGAAGAACTTTGCAGAGGCTGCGGTGATGAGGAAGCTCTTGAGGATACAACCCACTTCCTATGTCA
Source organism: Cheilosia soror (assembly GCA_949372485.1). Taxonomy (NCBI): domain Eukaryota; kingdom Metazoa; phylum Arthropoda; class Insecta; order Diptera; family Syrphidae; genus Cheilosia; species Cheilosia soror. Next base: position 36,571,329 of record OX443561.1, read on the forward strand.
CTGCCCAAGTCTCCAACACACCAGGTACAAATTCCTAGGGATCACTTCTTCAACGACCTGGACGAGCTTTCCAGCACATCAATAGACAAGATAATGAACTTCGTCAAATCAACAAGATGGTTTGTATGTAGCAGCACAGTAAGTAATTTGAATACAGGGTTATAATGGGCAAGGGACAACCTCTTTTCCCCCTATGGGAATCACAATGGGTCAGTAATGACCTGAGTGTGGCACGGAGAAATCCTCGTCAGCCCACAAACCTAACCTAACCTAAGTCCAACAAGGCTGTTGGAGCAGATGGCCTACCGGTCGAGCTTTTCAGAGCACTTGTCAAGAAGCATGACCCAATTTATGTCTTTAATTTGGTCTGCCCAATGAATGGAACTACCTACTTTATCGACTTCAAGGTTAAAGAATGAAAACCTCTTGGGACGCTTTGCTAGAAAAAATCCTGTATGGGCGAATTGAATTATGTTTCTGAACATGACGGTTCCTTAGGGATCGCGATAGCTTACTAATGTGCTTAATGCTTTATAATACCCTCACATAGCCCTACAAATTATATCCCGCCGTCTGGTGGTCAAAAAGCTAGAACAGGTCCAACGTACAGCTGGAAACTTCTCTACCATCATCCCTCCTGGGAAAAATGCAAACCCCATTACGACACCACCTAGTCTGGTACACAGACGGTTCTAAGGTGGAGATGTCACTGGATCTGGCATCTTTGGAGAGTTGCTTCAAGCGAACTATTCAGTCAGCCTTAGCAAAAACTGGTCCATATAACAAGCTAAGTTCTGACACCACGTGGTAAAACTAGATATATTTCTAGATGTATTTTCAGACAGCCAAGCAGCTCTTAGGGATCTGGACTCATCTGTCATAAAATCTAAGCTTGTCCTGGAGACATTCATGGCGTGTCCATCTATACAAACCAGCTGAGAAAGGCCTAGTCATTCATCCCTCTATTCCAGCCCACAGGGACTTTGCAGTCAACGATACAGCTGACTCATTGGCTAAAGTCGGCACGACAATATCACTGTTGTCATCGGATCTGAGCCCTGTGGTGTCAGTAAAAAACATTTCAGGAAATAGTACATCAAGAGATTGTCTCAAATCGAATACAATGAAATCTGACATCTGGGCAGAGCTGCTCCAAACAATTCTTCCCAAAATCCTTCTCTCTGATTAATCTGGTCAAAAATAACTTGAGAATCGTGACAGGTATAATTATTGGCGTTTCACCGCGTCACCGGACCCTATATGTAGACTCTGTCTTGAGATTTTGAGAGCTGGAAATCCTCTCTTCCCATACTCATGGATTGTCCGGTTATCTTTGGCAAGGAAATCGTTTCTTCAGCAAATCATTCTGACATACTCCCAGAGAAGATCCATGTCATCCTGACTGTTTCCGGAGTAAAAAAAAAAATGGCTCTAGGACCTTACCTTCGAAGACAGAATATAGGCTATTTTTAAAGAGGCTCAGTGCCCGAGCTCATGAAGGCTCTCCCGGCTTATAATTTAATCTAATCAAACCCTACAAAACATATCTAACCTAACTTAACCTAATTCAACAACCTATGCCAAACTGGGTATCCATTTTTCACGAGAAGTGCTACAACAAATTCAACTGCAATTTAGATTTAGAGTTTTGTATGCATACTCGCAGGTCGGTTTACCGCTCTCGAAAGTCGTTAAATGATATATTCCTACCTACCTTCCACTTCCACTCTACACCACGTGCTAATATACTATGTAACTATTAACATAACACCCTCTCCACTAACACATCCAAAAAGTTGTCCTATAAATTTCTTCAATATTGTTGTGTACCCAGTGCAGTTTGATATACATTTTTGTATCCACGCACGATGCTAATAAGATATTCTAAGGCAACAGGTATAAACCTAAATGATTTCTACAAGTTATGACTCATGCGGAGCGCACGCTGGCCGCCATGCGTTTGTTTCTTATTCTCTTCTACTAGAGGTATCTACTTTGAATCCAAAACATTGGTAAGGAATGCTCCAACGCGTCTATTCAATACAACATAAGACAATGTGTCATCAACAAGCAATGCAGGAAATGGTAAGTACCTTATACACCTATGTTCAGCGATAAGAACCAGAAATGATCATGTTGATGAATTTTATTTATATGGTTCGGATGCAATCAGGTAAGTTGAGATAATTAAGTTTTTTTTTTTTTGTTTATAAATGAAAATAGAAAGAGGTGTGAGAATTTTCCACAAAAAGAAAAGTATCCGAAGACGATATGAAGGGATATGAGAGTGAGAGGTATACGAACGATGCGTACCTATCTAAAAGACCTTAGGACCTATTACGTTGAATGCAGAGGAAGATGGGCGGTTGCTTTCAAGTGATGCAATCATAGCCGCTGCAGAAGATGTTGGCGAATTGAAGATGCTCCGTGTGGTTAGGGGTAAGAAAATAATATGTGCGGGGGCTAGAGCCAGAAGTTCAAAAAGATATCGGATTCAGTTGCGGAACTCGGCTTTTGGAAACAGGTGTACGACGGGCGCGAAGCATTCTCACATTGGGAATGATGTTTGAGAAGAGGCTCAGCTTGGGACTAGAAGGAAATACGACAGAGTTGCAAGGAGTAAACTCAGGACTCTGGAGATGGAGAGTGCTGCAGAAGTGGATTAGTTTTGATGCTTCTACTCTTAGGGCCATTGGATATTTTTCCATAAACTGTACAAGCTGCGTTTCGTTTTTAATCATGGGCGTTGGATTTCTTCGAAGGTGCGTTTGGTCTCCGCATCTTTTCATAGTTTATATGGACTGGATTGTACTACAGTGCAGCCGCTAAGAATGTCGTAAAATATTTGACCCAAAGGTGAGTAATTTGCCCTTTGCTTTGCCAAGCTTTGCTAAGTTTCATGTTATCCGTACCATATATAGTTTATCAAAGAACTAGCTACAAATGTTTATCAATCTGTTTGTCTGTGCAGTATCTACCAAGAAAACTAAGGGATATATTCTGCCATTTTATAGGATGAAAGAACTCTCGGGGAATTTTAGGTTTTGTGCATTACGCCTTCTATGAGTTCAAGGCAATTCGTACCAATTCTGAACCTGTACGCCATATATCGTGGTTTAGATGTGCTTCAACTTTTATCATCACAGGTACATACTTTTAAAATAAAAATTCCTAGAAAACTGCCCCAGTCCTCGTTTGAATAATACTTGATTGACGTCGTTTTGCCACTGTAACCTCCCAGGGAACGGTGCGTGCAGCAGACGAACTAGCAAGGCTAGGCTCCTCTGGCGTGGATAGTAAATATAAGTCTAAAGAATCACTTTCCTAAGCTAATCAAATAAATAAAACATTAGGATACTGTGATACTGTTAGGCTCACCTGGCCAGCTCTGGATACAAAGAAAACCAAGCACCTTTCTTCCACTTAAAAGATACAGCATCTTAAAAGTTGTTAATGTCATCTCTGGGTACTGCATATTAGGTAGACATGCGCAAAGGGTCGGTCTGCCATACAATGACTTCTGTAGAAGCTGTAGAGATGAAGGAGGTTAAGTCCATCACCCACTATCTTTGCAGTTGCCCTGCCCTAGCCAATTTAAGAAAGGCGTACTTAGGAAACAGTTTTCTAAATGATATCAGTGATCTATATAGCACCAGTGTGGCTAAAATTCTTAGCTGTATAACCGGCAGCAAATGGTTTACATAAGTAGCCAGTAAAGAAATAACTCCTCAAATCCCAGTGGTATGCACATTGCACAATAGGCCGAATAACGGCCTAAGTGTTTCTCTCATCGAGAGCCACATTAAACTAACTATCGTCGTCTAGAGAGTATTGTATGTAGAACTCCTCAATCTTCCCATGGTGGACGATAAGGAGTTGTTATAAGACTATACCAAAGTCCATCTCGAAAAGCAATAGATCATGGACCGAGTATTACCGTATTACCGAATACGAATTATACCGAATTTCCCTGAATGGCGTAAGAGCACCAAAGAGCACAATGTTCGTGCTTGAAAAATCGTATCACTTGGTATACCGAAAAAATATTGGGCCTTACCAATAAATCATTTTTAAACTTCAACTTTAATATTTTGACGGTTACAATGGATAATTTTATATGGAAATTTTCGCCATTGTCACTTCGTAAAAGTTAGCCTAGACCAGGGGTTCCCAAACTTTTCCATACTGCGACTCCCTATACAGGTTATAATATTTTGGCGACGCCCTTCTAAAAGCACACAATGGAACAAAGCACAGATATGCTGAGCATACTGAAGATTCACTAAAGGGGTTTTCAACGAGGATTGATCGGCATTGAAATGGAATAAAACAAGCTGTGTGCAAGCTATTAACGAATCTCATGTATGCCATTATTGTAGGAAATATAACACCAGGCCCAAATGTCCGCCGCAGCTTCTCACGTTGTCACGGATCCGAGTGGTCCAATCTGCCGCATATATCCGGCTTAATTTGAGCGATGACATTGGTTATGTTGGGTTTAAGGACATCGGTCGATTGCGGTTTATTCGCATTGAGCTGCGACTTCAGGCAACGCCACAAGAAAAATTTAGCGAGGTTAAAGCGCACAATCTTGGTGGCCAATTCACGTCACCTCTGATAGAGATCAGATAACCATACCCTGCAGCTGAGCCACCTCTTGCTGGAACCACATGTTAGCAGCATTGTTCTGTAGTACTCGCCGTTGATGGTATTGGCCTTACCAACCGTCATGAAAAAGTACGGAGCAATGACGCCAACGCCAGTCTAAAATGCGCACCAAACAGCTTTTTATGGATGCATTGCCACCTCGTGTTGGTTGTCGTCATTCCATATATGGCAATTTGGCAATTCATCCAAAAATGAGGCCCGTCTCTGAAGATGATTTTTCAATGGTCATTATCATTACATTATATCATTAACTTTGAGCTCCTGGGTCAGTTGGATCTTGAACGGGTATAGGCCCAAGTCTCGACGCAAAATTCGCCAAGTTGAAGTCTGCAAAATTCGTATACTTCTAGTGCACGGCAAAATACAATGGCCAACATCGAACGAACCCGAACCGACATTTTTTTTCAAATCGAGCTCAAGTTTATGGAACGTCGTGTGCAAGCGACCTGTGCGTATTGTCTTGCGATGCCCCTAGGATAGCCAGGGGCGTTTCGACGCACAGTTAGGGAACTCCTGGCCTGGACACTAAAAATGATTATTAGTACCGCGGATTGCGTTCATTCGTGCTATGCCACACATCGATTCTGATTTTTTCTGCTTCAATGTTGACCAATTAAAACGGCATCCACAGTAAGGCCGAAAGCATCCGTATATTTATGAGTACAAGAATAGCACGGCATTCGAAGCGGGCTATCTGCAAGTACCACCTGCTCACAATCGAGAAAGGCTGTTCGAAGCCGTGTATTGTTTTTTGGCATATGCAGCAAAATAACTGGTATATAAAGCGGCGATATGTAGAGAAGGACGAGAGCAGCTCGTGAGCTCTACGAGCCAAAAAGTAGGGAGAACACTAACTTCTCTGGGGGAAAAAGAAACAGTATAGGAAGGGTGCTATAGAAAATATAAAGTTTTACCAAAGGATAAAAAGAAAATGTCACGGCAGCAAGACTCGAGGTCTGTAGAGGCGAACGAGGAAATATTGTGGTAGAGTCACAGTCGGTGCTGAGGACGTGAAAAAAAACATTTGTGTAGACTGTTAAACGACGAAGAGGACACAAATTCCGGTGTCAGGCAGAATGAACCCATCTACCCTGGATGATGAAAGCCAAGACTTCCACCTGACCAAAATGAGGTGAGGATAGCTATCCAAGATAGATATCCAAGCTAAAGTCCAACAAAGCTGTGTGGACCGGATGTTTTTTTTTTGTTTCTCGGGGCGTTTTTCGTGAGCGATTTCATAGCGTGGTTTGTAGCATTTTGCAGTAATTTTTGAATGGTTTGTTGAAGGGTTTTGGTGGGCGTTTTTCAGATATTTTTGCTTGCTTTCGTTTGGGGCGTTTTCTAGAAGGTTTTTTGTGACGTTTTTCTGACATTTTTATGCCGCTTTTGGTATGTTTCCTAGGGTTTTTGTGTGTGGTTTATTTGGGATTTGGGACGTCTTTCAGTGTTTTTTTTTGATTTCTCGGGAGCTTTTTTTATGACATTTTTTGGAGTTTGTGTCATTTTTAGATCGTTTCAGACATGTGTCATTTTTCAGATATTTTTGTTTGCTTTTGTTTGGGGTGTTTTTTTGGAGGTTTTTTTTTACCTGGTTTTGTGACGTTTTTGGGGAGTTTTTCTAACATTTTTATGCCGTTTCTGGTATGTTTTCTTTTTTACTGTTTTCAAGAATTGTTGGAACCTTTTTCCGGTCAGTTCAGCGCATTATTTACGACGTCTTTTTTCGGACATTTTGTGGGACGTTTTTCTGTACGGCATTCTTGGGGTGTTTATCGGAACATTTTTTTTTGGTTTTCTTGTGATGTTTCTTTGTGCTTCTTATACATTTTTGAGGCACAATTTATGAGACGTTTAATAATTTTTGTCGCGTTTTCGAGGCATTTTATGGACATCTTTTGGCGGGTACAAATATGTGATATTTTTGTGGTCTTCCTTTTTGGTGGCCGAGCTTTTTAGGGCAGCGGGAGATGACTTGGTAGAGAGCATATAAGATTTGGTCAGAAAGCCTATGAATGGAGTATCATTTGCCCGATCCATAAGAAAAGAGAACCTATATAAACTGCGCCAACTATAGAGGCATCAATCAGTCTCCTCAACATCGCCTATAACCTAATTCCTGTACTGTGAGAACGTCTGAAACCATTGTGGGAACGTCTTCGAACTAATTGATCCCTACCAGTGTGGTCTTAGGCCCGGTAAGTCAACAACCGAGCAAATTTTCATACGGCCAGATCCTGGAGGAAACCTAAGAAGTCCTAATCGACACTCACCATCGGTTTATCAATTTTAAAGCCGCATATTATGACAGCATTTGTATACCTAGAGACAGTGTCATGTTAGTTTTTGGCATCGCTGATGCAAACATTTTCAGATTGTGCAGAATGACGATAGCGAACAGTCGCTGCTTCATAAAGGTCGGAAACTATCTCACCGCGAGATCTTTGATGTCAAATAAAAGTTTTGACTAGGTGATGCGCTCTCATGTACCTACACTCACAGGCCAACATCAGAGGCTCAATTTGCCACAAGTATGTAGAATATCTTGCATATGTGGATGACATTGACATCTTTGACCGAACTCACCAGCGAGCTGTCAGAGCTGTAACTATATTAGTGCATTTGCAAATATTGGAACAGAAGCGAAAAAAATGGTTGTAGTATTAAACAAGGGCAAAACAAAGTACATGATGTCAACAAGAAGGGACGCACAACCTCAACGAATCAGATGGAACGTCGACACCTTTAACTTTAAGGTTAGGGACTTTATTTATACCTCTGTATGGAATGACAGACGTGAAGTAGCCAATCTGGTTGTGCTCATATTTTGACAGTAAGTTTGGGTACTATTCCTTGGAAGCTGTTGTTTTCGATGATTCAAATGTCTCCTGTCATTATATCCGTTTGCCGATCAAAAAACGCTGTGACGTTGTTTTGCCACAAATTGCTGGAAATGTGTACAGTCCATCCGTAGGAATAAGAAAAATATACCATTTTTTGTATATCTATTATTATGCACGTAGGTACATAAAGGCATAATACGAAAGATCCACAAAACGAATAACCACAATTGGTATGAGTCATCGATGGGTCCCCTGCTGCATACACAATTAGGTTTGAGTCGAAAAGGGAATCCGTACTAACATACGTATATGTCGTATATCAGATCAGGTAGATTCATTCCTAACGTATAATTTCCTCCCGTATAGATACTTCTTGACCATGGATCGTTATATAACACGGTCGTGTGAAATAAAGGGAAAAACAACTCCAACTCACTATTGTGTTTGCCTCATCCAATATCATGGAATAAATCACATCGAGCAGAAGGGCTTATCGTTAGAAACCTGTTATTTAAATGGTTCAATATGATAGTCCGGTAACCTGAGGGAGTCAAGTCGTTTTAGGATCCGAAATACATATATACCCACGCAAGAAGATGTGTACAGTTGACGAGGGTCTAAGTCCAACCTGATGCCCTGGTGGCTTGATAATTGGGAATTGTGGAGATTTCTTATTGTCTGTTGGTTCTCTGTCGTTTGGTAAATAAAGACCTTAATCATGGATGTGAGCTGCACGTTATTTATTATGCTGCACATTATATTTCAAAAAGGGTACCTTTTGATGGAAACCATTTCTCACGGTTTTTCATAGTTTTGTGTGTCCATTCCGTAATTGTGTGCGTCACTCTACATTCATTTGTTAGCAGGTCCCACTATAGGTACAGATACAATATGATTGCATTTGATGCGGATTTAATAATATAAACAGGTCTAAGACGAAAGTAGGATCATCATGATGTGATTTGGACTTATAGTGAGCTGCTCAATTGCTGATCAGCTTGAATGGAGTACGGGTGTAGAAAATAGCAAATATATGAAACTGGATATGACTCCATATCAAATGTTCTGCATCAAAGAAATATTGGCGATCCTGGAAAGTCGTAAAATAACTGCTTTCTCAGCGCAGAGTATGGGTTTTGGTCGTTGGTCATTGACGACCTGCTTTATAAGTTAAGAGTTTAGGCTTCCATATAATCGCCGATAACTTGGTCATCATCATTTATGGGTGTCACGATAGTTGCATATGCAGACGATGTAGTCCTGCTTGTAAAAGGAAAATCTTACCGACCATAAGCGACCTATTAGGATACTCACTACGAGTACTCAATACGTGGACAAAACAATGCGGCCTTGGGGTTAACCCCCAGAAAACTGAGCTTGTCCTGTTCACAAACAAAAGGATAATACCACTATTCGAACCACCAACTCTCGAGGGAATACCTTTAAAGGTGACGGATAGGGCAAAATATTTAGGAATGATTTTAGACAGAACACTTAATTGGAAGCCGAATGTCAATGAAAGCGTGAAAAAAAGAAGCTAATGCTGTTTACGCCTGTAACCGCATATTTGGCAGGAGGTGGGGACCGAACCCCGAAACAATCCTGTGGATGTACACGGCAATCGTGCGGCCTATACTCACATATGGCAGCGTAGTCTAGTGGCAAGCCGCGTGCAAGGCGACCAATCTCAAGTCAATGACAAAAATACAAAGACTAGTATGTATAGGGACAACCAGTGCGATGAGAACCACACCTATGGCTGGACTGGAGGCAATTCTCAATCTGACTCCTCTAGACCTGTACATGGAGGAATCTGCTACCAAAATCGCCTTAAAGATTAGCCAAACTGGTACTTGGAACCCGTGCAACTTTGGTCAGATTCTAGGGAAATACATAGGGAATGTTGTCACTTCTGACTATATGATCCCACATCTAAACTTTGATAGACCATTCTCCTGCTTGTTCCCGAGTAGAAATGAATGGAACACAGGTGAACCCACAAAGAGGAAATCGATATCTATCTACACAGATGGATCGAAGATGGACTGTGGAAACGGTGCCGGCATCTTCTCGGAGGAATTAAATATAAACTGTTCAATCAGGCTTCCTGACAACAGCAGTGTCTTCCAAACAAAGGTTCTGGCAATCGCCAAAGCGGCCCGTAAGGTGTCATTGTTGGCAATACCATAACAAATGATATTACCATTTTGATTGACAGACAGGCGGCTATTAAAGCAGTTTCTGCTATTGAAATAAAATCAAAGTTAGTTCAACGTTGCCGCGAAGAGCTAAAGGTTCTCTACTCGCAGCACTCCACGGTCCTCTGCTGGGTCCCTGGGCACAGTAACAAAACCGGCAGTTAGAGAGCCAACGAATTACCGAGAAATGGATCCGCAATGGATCATGTTCATGATCTTGCACTGCAGTCGATTAAGCCACCACTCTGTAATCTTAGAGAGCGAGTGGAAAATAAAATTCGCATGAAAACCAAGAACAGGTGAAAGGGACTAACTACCTGCGAAGTATCACGGAAGCTTTGGCCAAAATACGACAGTGGCCGGACCATCAAACTTCTACAGTTCGACAGGTCATCGCTGTCTAAATCGGTGAGGCCTCTAATGGGTCATAACTTCCTAAGAAACTAAATCTCAAAGATGGCGATATATGTTTAGCTTGTAGAGGCTGCGGAGACGAAAATAGTTCGTGAGGACACACCTCACTTCCTCTGTCACTGTCCGAGCCTCTGTCACTTGAGGACCAGAACACTTGGAAGTCATTACTTCCATGATCTACAAGAACTTTCTGATGTCTCACTCTTTCTGATCTTTAAAGGTTTATGATGGCGATGGCGGACAACTAAAGAGCCCATTTTTAAGACCTAATCATCCTCCTAGCCCTTCTCTAGGGTGTAGATGCATGAACTCTTTCAAAAGCAGATGAGCCTACACTTGGTTGTTTCGAGAGGAAAATTCTTTGAGTAAATTTCGGTCCTGTCTGCATAGACGGTGAATGGAGGAGGAGATGCAGCGACGATCTGGACCTATATCCAGAAAAAGGAAGGTCAAACGACTGAGGTGGATGGGTCATGGAGAGCGAATGGACATGGATGCCAAGATGATCTCCGAATTTACACCCGAATTACGGCGCAGTAGAGAAAGACCGCGATTCAGATGGCGCACGCAAGTGAAAGGGGACCTTAACTAACTTGGCATGCGATAGCTGGCTAGACCACATATCCTATATCGCAAGAACGGCGTCCGCTAAGTTAAGCTACCTGTTTAGAGCAAAGAAGTACTTTAGCCCCAAGCAAGCAACTTCTCTACAAAGCACAGGTTAGACCAGGCCTGGAATATTGCTCCCATATATGGAGCTCGGCCCCAAAACATTCACTTAACCTACTTGACAGCATACAGAGACGAGCAGTTCGACCCTACACTCACATCGAATCTGCAACCGTTGTTGGTGCCCAGAAGGTAGGTACTTCCATGGTAGATGTTCCGAGGAACTCAAGGACATTATCCCTCGAAATGCAACTTTTGGGCGCCCCACAAGACAGGCTGCTAATGCTCATGACCATAGAGTACACTTGACAACCGCGAGGACATCATCTTTCCAAAACTCCTTCTGTTACAGGACAAACAAACTTTGGAACTCGCTTCCTGGGGATATATTTCCAGAAGACTACAATTTGCAGCAATTTAAGTGCAGAACTAACATACGTCTGCAAGCATCTCGGGGCGCTGATGAAGCGTTATAGGTTTGCTACTACTTTACCGACATAGACAATTTTCAATACCAACCTGACGACATCTAAGTCGATTCGTTTGGACGCTATCGTGCTTTCAACAGACAGAGATATATGGGTCAAATATTGGCTTTGTATGGGAGGTAACAGAACTACTTGACCGACATGGACCATTTTTAATATAAACCAGAAGGGCATACATATAAGACCTCTCATAAGATTTCAGTTGCGTAAGTCAATTCGTTTGGACAGTATCGTGCTTTCAACAGACAGAGAGAGACGTGGGTCTAATAGTGGTTTTGTATGGGAAGTACCAGAACTACTTGACCGACATAGCCCATTTTCAATACCAACCTGACGACGGTAAAAAGAAGTCTTTTCACAAAATTTCATTCGCCTATGTCGATTCGTTTGGACGCTATCGTGTTTTCAACAGACAGACAGACGGACAGACAAACAGACGGACAGACAGACAGACGGACATGGCTAAATCGATTCAGAATGTGATCCTTATTCAGAATATATACACTTTATAGGGTCTCCGGTGAATCCTTCTTGGCGTTACAAATGTAATGACAAAGTGAATATACCTTCCTGTGGAGGGTATAAAAAGAGACGCCTGTTACGTAAGCACAAGTAAACACTTACTAGTTGAGGTAATAGAGTAAACTAATTTGACTTTATACCTATCCCTGCGAAGTAATTTCGTAGGGCGAGGAACAAATAATCGGTCCATTCGCGAAGGGAAGTGTTTTTAGTCGGTAAGAATCCGGCAATGACCGTCGTATCATTGGTGCCTCATGGAAGGTTTCCACTTTTCATCATACAAAAAAAAAGTCTAAACACTGCCGGCACAGATAATAACAATGCATTAAAATTTCAGCGAAAGCGGTCGAGTATTTTTTGAGTCACACATTTTATATTTGCAATGTAGGCCCCCTACAGCAGATGCCGCTCCCCCCCATAATTCCCACTCATAATAACAATGGCGCCCAACGTGGGACCCAAATGCAGGGTAATCAAAACGATTAAGGCTTTTCGATTCGTGTGCCCGTCCGATATTTACCTCAACGTAAAGTCTTCTCCGTGCTGTGCTCCTTTGTTTGTTTTAAAATCACTCCCTTAGTGAACCACCGATTAAGGTGGCCAATTTGTTGGAGCAACGGCCCATAGTGAATAGTTTTAATATCTTTATTCTACACATACAAATACTGGAATTATAGGTGCATAAAAACATTCAACTGATTATTACGACTTTTTTGTTTCGCATAAAATGTCAACCCTTCATAACGGAGCATAATACCACCTCAATGTGAGTTCATTTCCAAATCATTGGCAATAATAATTTTATTTTCTTCTTCTTCTATATTTGGCATTGAGATTGGGACTATATTCGAATACCACCGCAGTCATTACACTACCATTCATCCATATGAAACTACATCGGCTATTATAATCCACCCCTTTTCAAAAACCCTCTATCTACGTCCTCGCCGTCGTGGGTCACCCGAAAAAAAATATCGACTCGAATTCTCAGAAATTTCATCTGCAAAATGTCTTTACATAAAAAATAAAAATAAAAACTATTTCATTGCATCTTCTCTCTATATTTTGCAGTTGAAGAAAAAAGGACAAACGTACAGTGAGAAGAAGAACAACAATCAAAACAAACCCATTTAAGGGTTGGTTGCTCCTCTAACGTCGCGTCGTCAATATTATCTGTCGGTCTTGAATGAAACTGCTAGTTCGTTAGAAGTTAACTCCATAAATATGTGCGCTTGTCCAGTGAGAAACAAGGGTGGTGTGGTGAATTTAGATTTTACATTTTTCATCCCCCGTATAAGCAGTACAAAGCTATCCCTGGTTATTCAATGAGGGTTGATTTGTTTTTAGTTTGAATTTAGAGGGGTAATTGCAGTGGCAAAATTTAATACTTGGACAAGTGGTGCATAGATATGCATCGTATATTCGTATCTACTATTTACACTAATGATGAATAGCAATCCCTTGTCAGGTGGCTGACAGGAATTGCATTCATAGGTAAGTAGCGATGAGTGGAAAATCGGAAAGGTAAGACACTCGTTAAGGTCCTTTGTTGTACGAATTCTTTGTCCTGCTGTGATGCCAAGTAAGCAATGCAAATGCACACGACAGACATGGCACAATGCGGAAAGTATTATATTCGAAGCTGAAGGATGCTGTGGTAATAATTTTGGGTTACATATCTGATACCTGCCATAATTCGGCACATGTATTCCTCAGTCGTTGCAAAATTTTGTAAACATTAGCCCTTTTGCATGCAGGGATTAAAGGCAGGTATTTGGTGATAGTATTGTCGAAGTTTTCGCATCTACAATTCTTCTTCACTTATCGCTGAAGATCTGTCCATCAGTAAACAGAGGCTATAAGTACTTTTTTTAAACGCTTAAAAGACAATCCAACAAGGGACTTTTTGAATTAGCGTGGTACCTATTTGACTAACTGCCTATAGTTGCGCGGTCTGGGTTTGTTTAGTTATCCCCTTCAACTCGTGCGCGTCAATTAATACGAAGCTCCTCGTACTACTAGAGTTTAGATTGTCCCGTCGCCGACATTTTGAAAATTAAGGCTAATTGGGCGGCCGTTCTATGGCCGTTCTACTTTCGCACTTTTTACCAGGCATTTTTCGCAAGGTTCGAGGTTAAAAGTTATGCTTCTCTGAAGTCTGTACTTCCCTTGAAGAATTTTGCACAAGGACTGCCTTTATCCAAGCGTGCTAGTGTCCAGTACATAGAACATGATTGTGATAATGACGGTCTTGCATAGAGCCTTATAATTGTAGCCTCTTTTGTGTTTCTTAATAGGGTCTTAGGCTAATTGACTTTGCTGCGGGACGTAATGTCACTGTAGCTAGCACACGGTTTCCTCACCTCAACATTCACAAAGGGACATGGCGGTCACCAGATCAACAAACCGTCAACCAAATGGACCATGTTGCAACAAACCGCCAGAATTTTTGCCGATCGCGTCTCCCTCAACCTCTCGAGAAGTCCTGTGCAGCCCAGCATCAAGTGCTGAAGACCAGTGGCATCGATGCCAAGAAGCCATCAGAAAAGCCGCAACTGATGTGCTAGGTTTCACCCGACCACCACAGCGAAACCCCTGGTTTGATGAAGAGTGCCGGCAAGCACATGCAGCAAAACAACTGGCCTACAAAGCAGCGCTGCAGAGAAGGACGAGAGCAGCTCGTGGGCTCTACGAGCAGAAAAGGAGGGAAGAACACCGGCTTCTCCGAAGGAAAAAGAAAGAGCATGAGAAGCGCGCGATCGAGGAAATAGAGAGGTGTTACTCCAGGAACAATGTTCGGAAGTTTTACCAAAAGGTAAAAAGAATGTGTCACGGGAACAAGGCCCGAACAGAGACCTGTAGAGACGAACAAGGAAACCTTGTAGTGGAGTCACAGTCGGTGCTGAGGATATGGAAAAACCATTTCTGCAGACTGCTAAACGGCGAAGACGACACAAATTCCGCTGTCAGGCAGAATGAACCTGGGCGATGAAAGCCAAAACTTCCGTCCACCTGACCAAAATGAGGTAAGGATAGCAATATCCAAGCTGAAGTCCAACAAAGCTGCAGGACCGGACGGTTTATCGGCCGAGCTTTTTAAGGCAGCAGGGGATGACTTGGTAGAGAGCATACACCAACTCGTTTCTAAAATCTGGTCAGAGGAAAGTATGCCTGATGAATGGAGCCTCAGCATTGTTTGCCCGATCCATAAGAAAGGAGAGCCTCTAAACTGCGCCAACTATAGAGGCATTAGTCTCCTTAACATCGCTTACAAAATTCTTTCTGCCGTACTGTGTGAACGCCTAAAACCATTTGTCAACGAACTGATTGGACCCTATCAGTGCGGTTTTATTTTTAAATATTCACACTACGGTAGATCCTGGAGAAAACCCAAGAAGTCCAAATCGATACTCATCACCTATTTATCGATTTTAAAGCCGCATATGACAGCATTTATAGAGACGAGCTATACAGAGCCATGTCTAGTTTTGACATCCATGCCAAACTTGCTCGCTGCTCCGTAAAGGTCGGAAACAATCTCACCGAGACCTTTGATGTCAAAAAAGGATTTAGACAAGGTGATGCGCTGTCATGTGACTTTTTCAACATCATTCTTAAGGAAATTGTGCAAAAATCGGAAGCCAACACCAGGGGCACCATTTTCCAAAAGTCTTTGCAATTACTTGCATACGCTGACGACATCGACATCATTGGCAGAACACAGCTGTCACTGGTGCGTTTGCAAATTGCAAGTATCAGTACAGAAGCGGCAAAAATGGGTTTAGTGGTGAATGTAAGTGATCGAAAATCACTCTAAGAATTTTGCGTTTGAAACGACCAAGAAGCTCTTCATCCCTCTTTCCTAACGCTCATGTTTCTGCGCCATAGAGCAGAATAGGATGATGATGACGGTCTTATTTAGTCTCTTTACTGTTTCTTGACAAGGCCTCTAGTCAGTTGCCTTCTTAGGCCAAAGAAACAACTTGGCAAGCTTACACTTTACACTATTCGTTTAATTTCTACTGTGGTGCCATTATCAGTGTTTATAGCGGAGCCTAACCACCTCAAAGTTTTAGCTGTCTATCGTGATCGTGACATTCTGTCCGATTCGTCGATGTTTTGTGTCCCTTCTTGCTGCTAACATGTATGAAAATTGCTTCTTGAATTTGAATTTTGATGACTTTGAAAGCTTTGGTTTCGATAAGATGACACAACATGACTCACAGCTCGTGACACCATCGATTTTTTACGTCGAACATTCGATGAGCGTATAATTTTGCATTATGGACCTATGAACTGGCCCTCGACGATCATGTGATCGCACACCTAAGCTAGCTACTTGGTCAACATTCACAGTGCTATTGCCAATATACACGGTCCCAGCTGTTCGTTAAATGGGTCAAAAATTGGACTTCTAGATGGCGCTACATTCGAGTCAGCTGGTATGCCCGAATTCATATTCAAACACTAATGCCAAAAAATTATCTCTTCAGTCAAACTAACATTAACATTATTTCTACCTGTTTAATTGAATTTAAAAAAAAACAAAGTCTGCAATAAAGCACTCTTGGCAACGCTGCCTTTAAAGCCACACACCCTCAACAATCCACTGTGAATGTGTGTCCCACTGCATCACCTTGCGTGTTTTACCTATTCACATTTCCCCAGCAGCATGTCGATGTCGATCTCAAATAGAAACAATTAAACGAGACAAAAAAAAAAGTTTCGCTCACCACTACAAAGGTATGCGCAAACTTGTTTGTTCCTCTCTTCCCTTATCTTCCTCCATTCGTCTACAATACTTTACCTGTTTCTTTCTAATGCTTTGTAAACAATACACCACTACCATCAACCATACTGCTAATGATTTTCCCCTCTTGGTGTCGTTCGGTGTGGTGGATTCATAATTGCGGTGAGTATTTTCGTCCCCGCATTTTCTGCTGCCTTTCTAAGGTTCATAACACCACTGTGTCCGTCTCTGCCGTTGCCGTATCTTTTTCGGGTGCAAAGCAAATGCAAAAGAAGAAGTTCTTCTCCGTATCCGTGCGCCATCTTGTTCTTTGCTCTCGAACGAACAAAGTGGTTGTTCGTATCCACTTCGAACACAGAGCGGTCGGTCGTTAGTTTCTTCCTCAGTTAATAATTTTCCATTTTTGATGACGGTGAGGTGAGGGCGACCTACCTTTAACTACCTGTATCTATAAGTTTCGGGAATTCGTTGTCTAATATCGGTTTATTATTATTGTTTAAAATTTACATTTTGTTTCGGTGTTGATCGTTTTAGATACGAGTATCCATGTACAAACTACGGTTACGGTAGCTTTGCTTCTGTGTTTTGTGGTCTTCTCGGTACAGTGGATATCCCTCGGGGAAAGGTGCAAAAAGTGCAAAGTGCAAAAGGGTGTGTGTACTCCTTGATAAAGGAATTAAAGGCAAATTACGAGCTAATGAAAATCAATAAGATTTCAGTGTACATGTGAATGGTTTCCACAGTGTTATAATTTGGAACAAAAGTTCAGTTTCTATACCTAGTGTTCGTTTCATAACAACCTCTCCTATTGAGAAAAAATGGTCAGTTGCTAGCTACTCGCAGTACACATATATCTAAGGATTAAGGACAGAAAGCGAAATATATACGAATTTTCTACAAATTTCCGCATTTCCCAAAAGGAAGCAAGGAAAAATCGATACACAACCAACTCTCTATCTCCCTCCCCCATGGATTAACAACTCTGGGCATATACCTACAACAATTTTTTGCGTCACAAGGATATTTTTTCAGATATACGGCCAGTTCCAGATATAAAACTAATTTAAGGTAAAAGAATAATCCATTTATAACCAATTTTAGCTATAAAGATACAAATTGCGTGCAGTGTTGTTATTGCAACATCGAACCGTGTCGTCGTCCTCCCACCCCCCCATTTCCCAAAATGCCATGCAATCGACATGCATATACTATAAAGTTTAGTATACACGCAATCCGCATAAGAGCATAGAACAGTGTAGAGTGTTGTATAGATTGCACGGTGCATGGTGTAGATACTTTTGTTCACATGTGCAAAATATACACCAAAACCGACGAAACCAGTCTAAAGAGACTGTGAGCACAATTTAAGCCAAGAACACACATAATTTATATGAAAATATTCAGGAAACGTATAGTTGCTTGGTCGGGTCGGTCGGTTGGTCTTCAGATACATACACCGAGTTATGTTACGATACGCGATAATGGGTACAATGGAGTGTTCGTTTTGCGGGCCGGGGAATTGGGGAGGTACCTATTTACGTCAATGTATTTTCCAATTTCCAGCTATAGATGTGGTGGCCATAGTGGGCATGGGCATAGCGTAACTTCGTTCCAAGGTTAAGGCCGGCTTTTTGTTTTTGGCGTAGGCACCCAGAGTAGAAGCTTCTTAGGGTTTCCTTTGATTATTATCGCTCTGTTAGATTGGATTCTTATTTGTTTTATTTGATTTTCGCATTTTTTTTTTCGCTTAGCCTTAGACATATAAGCAATAAGCATGGCAATAAATGAACTGCGAACATTATAAGGCAACGAAGGAAGAAAGTCGAAAAGTTATGCAAATAATGTTGAACTGGGGCAGGGGACTGGTAGAATGTACATCTGTAGGGTTAGAGCTTCAAATTCGAAAAGCTTAAGAAGCTCTTCAGTTGGGTAATAGTACAGCGTGCTATATATCACTTTAGGGCTTGATGTAGTCCCCACATTCAAGCTCCTCTTACGTAAAGAGCATAATTGTGAGATATCTATTGCGTGGTAGTATTCAGTGTCCAGCTTAAGTTTTCCAAACATTTAGAGTGACCTACGGTCAATTTAAGATGGAAATTAAAAATTATCATTAGGTCGAAAGATACCTTACAAATCTGAGAAATGATGCCAGTACAGAATACTCACTGTGGAAGGCTACAAAAAAATGAACAGACCAACAGCATGCATTCCACCAGTTAAAAACAGCAGCAGCAGTTGAAGCTGGGCGAAAACAAATAAACAAAAGGCGGATCTATTGCGGAACATCTTGAAAACGTCTTTCAGCCATACGAAGACATTGACTATTTACATCAAACGGACATGTGCGAAGAGGAGAGATTGATTCCAGCAGTAACCTCTGAGGAAATATCCACTTAAATAAGAGAAAAAATGAACCCGAAAAAAGCTCCGGGGTTTGATTTAATTACGAGTGAAGTTCTAAAGAAACTGCCTAAAAAAAGGTTTGAAAAAAATAGCACAGATAATAAATGCAGCGTTTAGACTAAGGTATGTACCACGCATGTGGAAAGTCGCGGAAGTTATTATGGTACCAAAGCCGGGCAAATTGCCCAGTGAAGTTACCTCATATCGTCCGATTTCATTGTTGCCAATTTTATCAAAGCTCTTCGAAAAAATTCTTCTGAAACGACTCAATCCGATCATAGAAGAAAAAACACTGATACCAAACCATCAATTTGGATTTAGAAATAGGTACTCAACTATAGATCAGGTTCACAGAATAACTGATAAAATAGAAAAGGCCTTAGAAGAAAAACAAATATGCTCCACCATCTTCCTTGATGTAACACAGGCTTTTGACAAAGTCTGGCATGAGGGATTGGTCCATAAGCTACAAAAATATCTTCCCAAACAATACTCAGAAATATTAGAGTCATATATAATCCAGCGATTATTTAGAATTAAACAAGAAGATGAGTACTCTGAATTAAAATATATAAAAGCAGGAGTACCGCAAGGTAGTGTGTTAGGACCTGTACTTTTCCTTATATACACGAACGACCTACCACAAAATGACGAAACTACTGTAGCCACATTTGCAGACGATACTGCTGTACTTGCTGTCGGAAAAACCATGCAGGAAGTTACAGAAAAACTGCAAAGGACAGTTAGTGATATATCTGATTGGACCAAAAAATGGCAGATAAAATTAAATGAATTGAAGTCAATCCGTGTTCACTTCACCAATAAAAACGTACAACACATACCTGTGTACATTAATAACAAAGAAGTTCTTCATTCGATCTCAGCTAAGTATTTAGGCATGACTCTAGGCGCGAAGTTGCGCTGGAAAACTCATGTCAAGAAAAAACATGACGAACTAAATATACGATACAATAAAATGTATTGGCTCATAGGGAGGCATTCATGTCTCTCAATATATAATAAACTGCTTCTATATAAGCAAGTCCTAAAACCAATATGGACTTATGGTCTCCAGCTCTGGGGGTGCACAAGTAAGACAAACCTACAAAGCATTCAATGCTTCCAAAACAAAGTACTACGCAATATTATGTCTGTTTTTTTCCTCACCCATCTCAGTGAAGTAAAGTAAAGTAAGAAAATGTGCAAAAAAACAGTCCCCAACCACTTTTCTGAACAGTCGGTCTTACCCCTGAAAAGTTAACAGCTGGCATTGCTGTCAAAATGGCCATCAATGAAAAATTCAATTTCAAAATCAAAATCCTTCTAGAAAAATGAATAATTAACCTTTTAGCGCAAAAAAAATAATGATTATCAATTTCTACAGAATATTTACTTTTTCTGTTTACTTTTTTTCTCTTCCTGGCGTCTTGCATGGTCAAAATAATATCACAAATTAATTGCCAAAGAAAAAAAACAAAAACATGCGTGGGTGTGTTTATTAGGTGAGCCCTAAAGTGAAGAACGTGCTAATTCTGAGATTCGATCGAATCGAGTATTCCTCGAATTTAAAACTTTCTATCGAATGAACTTCTCACAATCTAAGTTTTGAAGGAAAGAAGGTCATTACCAAATGATTTAATTGTATGAACTTTATTTTCGAAATCAGCTGTATAAATATTTCACTGTCGATTGCGTTGGTTTTGACTGTAATTTGAGAAAGGATGGGTTTATTTACACATTCTTGGAGGAAGAAAAGATCAAATTGAACAGAAAAAATGCAATAAAAATTAAATAAATGAGCACTTCAAATCGTTTTGGTTTGTTCATTTTGATTGTGACATACGATTATTTACATTTGAAATTTTTTCTCCATAAGACGAACAAATGTTGCTTCCAATTTTGTATGTTTTATGTAAATTTCACTATAAACATTGTTTAAATAAAGACTTAGACCACAAATTTTTAGTCGAAAAAACTCATAACATTTAACTTAGGTAATGCAATCGAAAATGAGAATGTGCGAAGAAATGAACAAAAAAAATCCCCATCGAAATCAAAAGTTGGAATGTCAGTTGGCTGAAATCGAATGACTTAAAAAAAAGATTAGCTATGTAAATAATACTTAACCTTTATTACATACTTCAGTTAAAAATCAACAGGGAATACAAAATTCGAGGATTTTCTATTTATTATCTACAAAAAATGTATCCCATAATGACATATCAAAGATAGTTTTCAATTATTATAAGAGTCTATGTGTATATATCTATAATTATTATATTTTGTAAACAAAATGCAACTTAAATAAAAGCGGAAAATATTTAGTATTTTATTACTTTCCGTAATATTTTCATTTTTAAAGTTGTTTAAAATATGCAATTCCTTATATGTACATTTACACCCACCACAGCCGACAAAATAGTAGGTATCATAAAAGGAGACACTCTGTGAACAGATCCAAATTACACAAAAATGTGCTCCCCTGGTGTTCAGAATTGAAGAATGCTCCAAAGTTGGTCCTGCTGGAAATGAATAGCTTGTGTGAATCTCAGTGGTGTCAAATTGAGTGCAGTTGTTGTAATTGCGTGCTGAAAATCCTACTTTACTTTACTTCACTGAGAGCGATGAGGAAAAAAACAGACCTATTGTTAATGCGCCATGGTACATACGTAACGCTGATCTACATAGAGATCTAAAAATTGAAACGGTAGAGGACGAGGTCAGGAAAGTCGCAAGACGACATGAAGGTAGGCTTCGCAACCATGCTAATTCAGAAGTAGTCGAAATACTTAATAACAACAACTTAGTTAGACAATTATGAAGAGTAAAACCATTCGAACTAGCTAACTAGGAATAAAGAAAATAAAGACAATTTCACAACTCAATCACACTAACAAAAGTGATAACGAATTAAAAAACAAAAGGTAACAGACTAACGTTAGTACCTTATAGCATAGTATTTATTATAAGTATTAGAAACAAATTGCTGATTAGTTTAACGACTAGGTGCGATTATTATTGTACGCAAAAAAAAAATGTCGATTATTGTTATTTTCTGCATCAAAGCTACCTTTAACCTTAAACATAAGTCTTATACCTACGTAAAATTATCTACACCGAAGACGTTACAGAGTCTGCCGGAGGAGTTTTATGATGGTGGCAAAACGATGTCATATCTAATGAGTATATCTCTCAAACTGTCAAACGTATCCAACATCCGTGCACACATCCGTAAGAGCCAACATCAATTCTGACCATTTTCGTGCTTCGGCCTTGTTCAGAGCTAAACTGTCTAATGAGTAGAAGCTGATGCAATTCGCTCAAAAACACACAGCATTCGAGCGTTAACACGCCTAGAGTAGTCAGAGTCCATAGATAGCGGCTGAGAAAGAAACCACCAGAGATGCCAATGACAAGTGATCCAACTATTGCTACTGCAGGCTACAGTACAGAGAAACAGCACGTGGTATATTGTTGAATGTGTTTACTGAAAATATATGACAGAAAGTGCACATGTCAAAATGATGTAGGTAGGGAGAGAAGAAGAAGCAGATTCATTGGTTGAATAAAGTAAGGCGATCTGTACCAGCCATCCTCCTTACTAAACGGACTATCAGAAGGGATAGGCGGGGGTTAGACTGCTTCGGTCAACCTCTGTCTGTCTTCTGAAGACTAACCGCCAACGGGTGGGGCTGACCACGTCAGTTATTTTCACCTTCAAACGTAGAACTTTCAGATTCCGTCAGAAGGGATAGGCGGGCTGTTAGACTGTTACGGTCACTCTCCGTCGCTCTCTCCTGCCGTAGTCTTTCTCATCTAATCTGTATAAGCCATCCTCCTCACCAACGGACTGTCAGAAGTTACCAGCGGGGGGTTAGACTGCTTCGGTCACCCTCCACCTTGACCCAAAGACTAAATAGGAGAATTAAAGATGTAAAAAAAATATAGACATACATACGTTTTGACTACCTCAGCTACCACCAAAAACCTCTCTTCGAGATAAACTACCCAATTTCACAGTTACCTTACCTAACCTAACCTAAGTAAGACTTACGCAGTCTTTCAGTGGAAATCGCAACAAAGCCCATAGATTTTATAAAAAATGCCAATCAACTGACTACTGGCTTTCTTTCAGATAGGAACGCAGGCTCTTTGTAAAGCGAAGGGTAGCAAGTCACAGGAAATATTATCACCCCTATTCCCGATGACGTTCGTCGTAAACGCCTAATACTTCATTTCGGTTTTAAGTCAGTGTCCGTTACTTTTTTGAGACAAACGATTTGAGATTACAGTGAATACATAGAAAAAGAAGCAAAATTGTTAACAAAAGTTAAAAAAAAAACCTGAATAACGTTTTTAGAACGACACGACACATGAGTCGTATATGACAAACGCCAACGGGAATAAGGGTGATTGTAAACGGGCCTTACTATTATTTTTAACCTTTAACTTAAATATGTTGACGGTCACAATAGATAATTATATATGGAAATTTTCGCCATTGTGACTTCGTAAAAGTTAGCCTGGACACTAAAAATGATTATTAGTAGCTCTACAAATACGGAGGTGATGTTTTGGAAGAGCGCATGCATCCAACTCATCAACGGAATGGACTATCATGTTCCATCTAAGACAAACGAGATTTTATGTCTTGAACTATAGAGTCATATCCTGGTTTATTGTCGCATAAGCTAACATAGGTACTAAGATTACTGTGCGAACCTCTTAAGCTACTATTCCACAAATATGTCAAAAATCGTGTCAGTTTTTGACTCGCTAACGTCAATATGGCGTCAGATTCTTTCCTAAACTTATCTGTACAAAAAGTCTGCGGTCATATTGACGTCAGCATGTCAACAATTGGGTAAAAACTGTTCAACAGCGCACTATTATGAACTTACCAGAGTGGCTTCATACTCGGCAGTACGACCATACCTATGTAAGAGTTTATCGATGACTATTTTCAATCTGAAAGAATATTGCTATGCGATTGCTAACTGTCATGACTCATGTGTCAACATTGAAAACCTTTTCTTTTACTTCAAAGCCGATGGCATGTGCTGTCAAGAGTCCTATTTAGCGATGGCTGAATTTGAAGTTTCGAAAAAAACTGATCCAACTGTGACGCATGGCGCTAGAAAATATGCGGTGCAATATTCAATTTGGAAGTACATACATTATGCTCATAGGCAGTGTTGGTAAGAAGATGCTATATAAAGTGCGAAATCGACCACCTTTGAAAAGCAAAATTTTAAGAATTTTTTTTAATCCGCAAACTAGCTTTTGAACAATTCAAAATTCGCCTTATATGTATGCCGGGCCACAGGGACATTCCAGAGAATTACAAGGCCGATGAACTCGCTAGGCATGGCACAACGCTGTAGATTCTACCGGAAAAGGAGAATCTCTATTTGCCTTTCGCTGCGTATAGACTTTTAATTAACCAAAATGCGATAAGCGCCACTGATCGAAGGTAGTCAAACTTCACCACGTGCTCCATCACGAAACAGATCTGGCCCATGCTGGATCTTAAGCGCTCCAACAATCTTGTAAAACAAAAAAGATCCAACATAAGCATATTAGTAGGTGTCATCACGGGACACTGCATTATTGGGAGACATGCTCTCATGCTGGGCCTCCCTTCCAATGATTTCTGTAGAAGCTGCATGAACGAGGAGGAGGAAGAGACAATTCTTCATCTCCTATGCACGTGCCCTGCCCTTTCAACTCGTAGAAAGCTATATCTCGGAGAATACTTCTTCGAAAATTTCGGCGAACTCGCTAATGCAAGCATAAGTTGCCTCCAACGCTTTACTTTCAGCTCTTCTTGGTTCAACGGGTAGTTGTGAGATCATCACATCCTGATGTGGTATCACAATGGGCCTCCTCTGGCCTACGTGAGGCTACACTTGTTGCGGCCTGCCACTCTAAGTAACCTAACCTAACATGGTAGTTATTAGTGCACTCAAAAATATAGTTGGTGCAACATATCGCAATACAGGACCGCAATCCCCAACCCCAACTTCTTATAACCAACCATTCATTTATATCACTTTTACTTTGGAACGAATTGAAAGGAACTTACTGAACTGAATTTAGAGCTTTCTCAGGACATCTATACTGTTAAATGTTTGTTAGACTTCGAGCGAGTTTAGGCAGTGATAATTGTGTATTTTTGGGGGTTCAACCTGATTACCTAGTTCCGTAATCCAGGGCAATATACACTAATACGCCCACTTTTTATATACATAATTAACTAGAAAAATTAAAAAAAGATACATATAAAGACAACTGTGTTGACAGAACTGTCATACATTTATATACTAACAATGTATGGTCATAAAATAGCTATGTCGTAGAAATGTATCTATATGCATACTCGTGTCGCTGCACAATAACTTGATGACATGTAGAGAATTGCTAAGTGCCAAACTAATTGTGGTACTTTTCCGATTGTACTGAATTAACGAGGCTTCGCAAAATTTATCAAAATAGAAATAAATCAATTTTAACAAATGAAATACATAAGGGTAGATACACCTACCACTTGTTAAAGGAATTTTTTCACATCTACATCACAAGAATAATAAACTCTAACTACACATCAAACATGACAACAACAAAAAAACACTATTTCGGCCATATACCTCAAAAGATATCTACTTGTATTAATTTCCATTCAAAGTGAAATATCGTCGATCGTAAAACGTCACTTATCTCGCTATATAGTAAGTCGAACATGTCGAACGCACATATACTTGAGTATCATCATAAAATATTTGCATTTATTATACAGAAGAAAAAAAGGTCAAATACAAATATGGAGTTTATTCACCTGTAAAACTGGATTGTTTACAAGAGATTTGTCTTCGAAAAGATTTAACGTATAGGTACCCTGGGATTGTATCACTTTGAATTTGAATGCTTAATAAAAGGGAATATTATCTTGTTCCACTTTATTAACCTTTAATTCTCGATTAACCTAAATAAAAAGTGAAACATGTGCATGCAAACAATATATTTTTTTTCTGTAAGGCATTCCCATTGAATAGGGTGACCAGAGGGCGTTGTTTTTCTTTGCATTAATTATCTATATAAAAAGGATGTACCTAGGAATGTTTATACAGGGTGGGCTATCTAGTTGTTTCTTTTTAAATCATAGGTTATTTTGACACTGGCAGCTATTTCCCGCTTGAAATCTTGACAGAAAGTCAGTATCATACCGAAATGAGTCGCTTTATGCTTGAACAACGTTGGGAAATATTGAAAACTTATTTCCAAAGTGAGTGCTGTGTAGCCCAAACAGCACGTTTTTTGAAAAGAAGTTTTGGCCAAACTTCCAAGACTCCAAGTTTGTACAAAGAGTTCGTAAGACTCCTATGCTAGTGGACAATACTCATCGTCCCCATTGTCGTATGGTGCCAATGCATCCACAAAGACTGACAGTTTGGTGAGGATTGTGGAGTGGTGGCATCATTGGACCATTTTTCTTCGAAAATGAGGCTGGGAACAGCGTTTTGGTCCGACTTTGTTAACCGACTTGGACGATCTCTGGTTAATGCAGGATGGCGCGCCATGCGACACCTCCCATGTCACATCGACCTTTTGCGCACTAAATTTCAAAATCGTGTTATCAGCCGTCTTGGCGATGTCAATTGGCCGCCTCGAATGTGCAAGTTGACCCTTTTGGACTTTTTTTTTTGTGGGGAACCGTGAAGAACCGATATTATGCCAACAATCCGGAAAAGATTCAAGCACTTAAGGCCAATATCATCTAAGCAATTCGTGAGTTACAGCCCGATACCATCAACAAGGTCTTGGAAAATTGGAGTGACAAAATGCGCTACTGCGAAGCCAGCCGAGGCAGCCACTTGAATGACGTTGCATTCCATAATTAATGGAAAGGTTTGTTTTTACTAATAAAACCATAAAAGATGCAAACAATTTAATTTTATTTATTTTACTGCATTTTTAAAAAGAAACTTGTATTTGGCCCAACCTTTATGTATTTTATAAATTCCGAAACCACTAAACGATTGAGTTTAATCTTTGTTGGTATTAGCCCGTGAGTGTTCCAGTTTGGTTAAAATTAGGGGGCGTGGTACCTCCCATATATAAAAAAAAAAAAAAACATTGCAAAACGCAATTACTCGACACTCTTGATAAAGTTGTAAAATTTGAAACATTGAGGGGAATTGTCTAAAGGAAGTACTTCACGAAATGTGAGTGGGATTGAAAAATGGGGCGTGGCAATACCATACAACAAAATTACTTAAAATACTGTATTTTGACGATCTTTAGTAGTACTTAAAAAAAAATCGGTGTGGAATCGATTTGGAAAATTCGAACTCCAAAAGGGTGAAAAGGGGGTCAGAGTTTTTACGGAAAAATTCTTATTTTTTATCGGATCAACTTCAAACTCGGTTTGTGGACTCTAAATAAGAAACAGAAAAAACGGATTTCTCCGATTTTGGAAATTTTGCTTGAGGCCCGAATTATTAGCGATGGGAAAATGTGGATTCAGTTTGTATGGGTAACATTTTTTTTTTTCATCCTATCGAGCGCGTAGCAAAGCCCACTAGATACTTCTGTAATGTAATTTTAAAAACACTAGACAGAGGATTCTCAACAGCTTCCTCTTCGATGAGCTAGAGGATTTGGTGAATGTTGATCTTAAGGAACTCCTGAGATTTATACCCAAATCGGGGTGGTTCCAGTAGGTCATCAAACTCCACATCCCTTCGGTTGCTCCTAGGCCGGGAATCTGGATACAAAAGCTTAAATGCCTGTGATTAATACCAAATCTAGGTGACTCAATAAAGCGGTATATTCTTTGTCTCCAACAGGTATGAAATGGAAGGCTCCCGTGACTGGACACAATGGACCCAACTGATGGTCTATATGTGAAGCTGTGGCAGTCGCCACAAAAGCACCCAATTACCTACCTACCTACTTCTGTAATGAGAGCGAAACCGCGGAAAAATTCTAGTTCCTTATAAATTGTGACTGGCCATAAGAACGTAAGAAAACGCACTTGATAATGACAGAGATACTTACACTTGCAAAGTATTTACTTGCAATTTTCGTCGGACTAAATAAAGAGCAGCTCCTACACTTATCATAATGGTTTCGAAGATCCGTCCCTTAGCATTACAACTATTTAGATACGACTTTTGGTAAAAAATCAACTCTAAGATGCGTCGCATCAGCGAGTGTCTACTGAATTTTGCTCAGCTAATTTTCGTGATCAGTAAACTGTCAAAAAACTATCTTATTTTGAAAGCTCTTGTTTTTAGAAGGATATTAAAATATTGCGGTCTACTCTAGGTTTGGACAACATATTTACCTCTCTTATAAGCTAAGCATACTCCGTCTGGTGCTTTGGGATAGTCGCTGGTATGAAGAATTTTTCGAATATGGAAATAAGTAACGTCCAATAAGCCAAAAGATGGAAATAAAGCCGAAAAAGTATTTGGAGTTTAATAGGTATGTTGGAACATGCTGCCCCTCTGCAACCCCCCTGCTCGGAGTCACTGCCACTGGGGTCACTACTGGTGCAAATGGAAAAGTTTTTCAAACTCCATTTGAATTAGATCAATTCTGAGCATTTTTACAAAACGACAATTGACTACTTTAATTTTGTAAGACAAATCTTTAATTCCATGTAAACATCTGCTTCTGCCATGTTATTAACCATAGAACCGTTAAGCCACCAGTCAATGGATAAATATTGCAATTAACATTGCTGCACAAATTACATCAAGATAACCCATAATCGAATATCAAATTTCCAAAGCCGTCTGTAGCAATAAACTTTGTGGCGAGTAACCTTAACATCGCTCCCACACACTAATAAAGACATTAGCTCACGAAGCTAAACAGCAGATACGGTGTCTAGTCGAAAAAAATTAAACAAAGCCAGTGCATCGTTATCTTGACACAAGCCGAGCGGACTAATACCTGACAATCTTTTATTCAAAAATGTGTCCGGCTGTCAAATATTCCGTCTGACAAATGTTATCTTCAACCTTTCCAATTTCAAGGAGATGATCAATTTAACTTTCTGAACTTAAAAAACATTCCGATGTGAGTGGCTAGATCGATGCTAGATGCTACCAACCATCACCTGGTACCAATAGATACAAATGCACACATATAAACCCCTCCGATCGTAGCAGCCTCGACAAACAGAGAGCTGAAATATCTTTATATACATATGAAGACGAAAAGTGTAGAAGCAGTACAAATAGTAACGTAATTTAAGCAGGAGAAGAAGAACAATCTCCATCTCACTCTATGAGCTGCGTCGACGACAACAATCTGTTGTGCAGATAAGAACCATACCGTGCTATTAACTTTTGTTTACTCTTTTATTTTCTGTTGTTTGGAATTTTGTTTTTCGCTAGATGGAACAACAAAAATAATGGTGATAGGTAGGTACCTATACGCGCAAGACAAAGATACTTATTAGACACAACGCGACGCGGCATTGGTAGGTAACAATCCCCCATACCACCCCCCGGACTATGGTTTCTTTTTTCTATTGTTTGGTCAGTATAGAGACTTGCCATGTGTATGCTCAGCTGCATTGAAGCTGGAGTTTGTTTTTATCGCTCTCTGTCTTGCAGGCGGCTTTGTTATTAGGAGAAAATATCTGCACCTATATATAAGTGTACATGCCAAACCAGGAAACAAAATTTACCGCCATTAATAAATATAAATAATTAAAAAAAACAAGGTTTGACGGAAGATCACAGCAAATATCCAGCTCAATTTTATTGCCTGTTAAACAATTGGCTAATTAACAAAGAAATATAAGCCAGGTATGCAATTTTGTGTAGGGTTGCCAAATGTATGGATTTTGTTAGTTTTTTTTTTAATAAATTTTATTAATCACTTCGTCTAGACTTAAAAAATTTAGTTTTGTTCACGTACCTACAGAGTTTTCTGGTGGACTATTGAGAGCGAGGGGTTAAGGGTTCAATCCACGGAGTAATAGAAATAATTCGGCTCGGTGGCAATTATCCGAGGTTAACTTAGATTCATTGTGCTACCTATTAAGCCTTTTTCTTTTTTAGTTCAGAGCAGAGCCCGAACTGTCAAAAACAAAAGCTCGTGTTTCTTTTTTAGCTCAGATACATCAGAGCTCAGAATTTGTGCTTCTTTTTTCGATGCTCGAGCTCTATTCAGAGCTCAGCTATGAACTAAAAAAGTTAAACGCTTATTATTGAATCAGCTGTGTCAGATACTAATCGGTTCTTGGCAGAATTTCCGTATCCTAGATTTTGCTTCCTTTTCGAGGATAGATAGGGTGCGGGTAGTTACATAGAAAGATGTTTCCTTCTCCTTCTCGTCTATCATTTGCGGTGTCTTGCGATTGAGATAATGTCTTACGACTTTCTATTCCAAAATAACGTCTGTTGATGGTCTCGACAAGAGTCTGGCATTTAGTAGGCTCTTTGTTCTGCGCTGGCTTACCTGTGGTCATTCCTATTTCGTAATGGTTATAACTACCACGATCACGCCATCTTTCTTTGTCCTGTTGCAGGGCTATAATGAGGACGGTTAACATTTCCCTGCGCACTATTTGCATACCAGAAAGGGATTAAAGAAGCCGCATCATGGCGCATCGATGTCGGGAGAGCTTTTTTCGAATTGCATACATTGCACCGTATGCTTTCTAACCACAAGAAACAGTTGAAGCAATTTTCTTGGAATGCCGAAATCGGCCATACACTAGACATATTGAAGCAGTTGTTGACGATAAATAATATTACATGACATTTTGAAGTCGATTGAAAGGCGGTAAGGCTTGACTTGCAGTCCACGGTTTTAAGCTTAGCTTTCACAAAATGAATCACCAACCAAATGTCAGTTTAATTTATTTAACAATTCATTTATTTCCTTTACTATCCAAACACGGGATAATGTACGATTTTAATATTTTAGTTTTCGCTTTAAATAACGTTTATCGTTTTTGAATTGTAATGGCGGGAGAGTGTGCGGCTTTCGAATTTTCTGCTTTGATGGATCGTGCGTTAAGCTCGCCGCTTCTCGTTTATGCCACGTAAACGAAGAATGACAGGTCGGCCATGTTTGTACAGTGTATACTATGAACCGAAACTATTTTAGATTTGAGCCACATTCCATGATTTGCATAAGGGTGAAATTTTGGTCTATGACTAGGGTTATCATACGTCCTCCTCCTTTTTTCATACCAAAATGTTGTTTGTCCGTCTAATGCTAACCACTTATTGAGTCAAAATTCAATAAAAGAAAACATTCTATTAAAAACTCTCAAAATACTTTTTTTTTCATATTTTTTAACAAGATTTTCTGTGAACACATCCATTTGAAGTGCAATTTCTTTTGTTTCTCTTACATAAATACATACCATAAAATATGTACCTTTATGTACATATAGGTATGTATCTAATGAAACTCTTGTTTATTTCACATTTTTTCGACTTTGTTGTTCGAAAATTAAACAAAAAATGTTGTCCCCCTAGAAAACTCACGATGTCCCCCTTTTTGTATTTTTTAATCTGGTAACCCTATCTAGGACTGATCTGTACACTGGTACGTGCAATTTGTGTTGTGCAAATTCTTGAAGTTTGTTGACAACCATTTAAAATATGTTTAAGAACAATAGTCCCTCATAAAACTACTACCGGGGAAGCAAACAATTTTGCGCACAAAAAATAAATAGCGAACGATGTCGAAGAATCAATGAACTCAAGGTGCTTCGAAAATTCTTTTCCAAAAGCGCCTTTCATATTGAGTGTCCTAAATGAATATAGATGAATCATGAGCTAAATCCAACAAGGAATTTGCCAATCGGTTTGATTGACACTTATTTCATTGGCTGAACGCCTATTTCTGGTCAAAGACCTGTCAAAGCGATTACTGCACGTGCACGAGCACAGATCTTTTCAGACTTTATCACCGATGAGAAACTAAAGTGAGTGATTGACAGTTTCGAACCGACTTTTGCCGATGTCCTACAATCTTTGTTAAATGGACAAACAGCTGCGGTTTCATTGCTAACCTAACCATTGATGAATTTTGCCGCCTTCTCCCATAAAGATTTCTATGTAGAAACTATATTTAGAGATCAGAAAGAGGCGGACACAATTGGGCACTTCTTGCTCCAGTACCCGGAATTCTACATAATGTATTTGTGAACACTTGCAACTTCATAAAAAAAATTGTTATCGGAAGTGGATCGTCCCACTATCCGTCCCACTTGCCCTTTCTAGCGGTATCATAATGGTCAAAGTGAACCACTTCAAATCAAAACAATCTTTAAAAATTACCAAGTCACCATCGACACAGTCTCTGTGATGTTATCCCTTATTAGCGTCTAACCGTGATTGGCCTCCTTTATTAATAGTACATAATGCATTCACTTGAATAAGGCATGTGCTAAGGCGTCCAATGGGGTGCTCTGTCAATTCGCGGTTTTCATTTCGAAAACTATTATCTCGCGACGTTTTAAATATTTTTCAATTATTTCGCAGAAGTCATGTGGCAAATTGCCATTTCGTCTTGCATTCATCTCGCTGTAAGGTTAACTGGCATTTTTTCTTTAGCATTGCTATTCGTTCAACTAGCATTTGTAGTTTTTGCTTATTTCGTAAAAAGTTATTTCGCGCCATGCTATTTAGCCGCTTGTTTATATCAGCACGCATTTTTGTAACTTTCAAGAGGAAATTGTTTGTTTTATATGTAAAATGGCCCCTACTTTGCATAATACTCAAACTTGCACCTACTCCAAATCCTACAGTGACCACAGGCAGGGGGGTTTGAAGGGGGCAGCATGCCCCCCAAACATATTTCAGTGTTTATGGGGTTTTTGTAAAGAAAAATTATAAAAAGTTAAAAATTAAGAATCTTACAAGGTTTTGCTAATATTTTATTTCGCAAAAGCGAAATAAAGAAAATCGAAATAAAACAATGCGAAAGTAAGTTATAGCGAAATAAATGCAAAATATATTATGGTAAAATAATTACAATGCTAAATGAAATTTTGCCAAATAAAAACTGCGAAATAACAAAATGTGAGTTTTTGATATGCGAAATAATAAAATGCGAAATGATCGCAGCGAAATAACAAAATGCAAGAAAAAAACCACGAGATATACCATACCCCGTCCAATGTTGTAGTTCATTTTCTGTGCTATTTACAGTAAGAAGTTGAAAAAACTTCAACGAAACGTCGGGAAAAGTATAAAATAGTTTTATTTTGATTCGGAAACCATTGATCAGTAAGCTCAAACAGAACTACTTTAATTTATAAAGCACCTGGTCACCACCTTATAATAAAAACAGTTACTTTCGTTGTGAGACTGCGCTAAGGAGGTTGATTGTATGCCTCGCATCGATTGGCTTGATTGGTTTGATTTGTATGGACTACTTATTACTATACTCGGTAAGCAGACTAACCACATCATACCTACTAGTATGAGGTAGTACAATTAAAGCTAGCTCAGCGTTGTCGGCCATGTCCACGTAAGAGGCTGATGGTTTTGGAAAGTTACACCGATGCCAATGGCCGCGTTCAATGTGCTTAGGCACCTAAACATTTATAAGTGACAGTTTATCATTGAACGGAAAATTGCCTAGTACCTAAGCTAAATGTCAAATGCCTTACATGTGTTAAGAATTGAGCATTCACTTGCTGTTTTGACATTAACTGATCAATACATTGGCTACCTACTAAAGAAAAATATAAAATTATTGAAATGTAAAATGAATGATTCTATTGATTCTTTTCTAAAAGCAGCTTTACAAATTGTCGGGTAAAAACCCCATCGAAAAGACACATTTTATTTAATTATTATCACACTTGTGTACGTGTTAATTTTATTATCCGTAGTCAATTTGTCGTAAGTTTCCTCGGTATCGATGTCATACAAAACACCGTCAATTGTAACTTGAAATTTCATTTTTATTTATTTTTTTTTTTCAACTGTAATAATAAAAGCACATACTAATCTCAGCAAAGTTCAACAATAAAGTGAAAAATTCGTCGATTTCAATCAGCTGTTTAAGACATTTTTCAAATCCAAAAAGAACCCAGGCAGAATTTCATGCCTAACTTTCCAATCACCACAGCTGACCGACCTCATGAAATTTGCCTAGATTTGCAGTCAAATCGACCAATCAGAGGCAGTTGACTAGCTAGGCAAAAGCGCATTGAACGCGGCCAATCACAGCCAGTTAATCGCTTATCAGCTAAAAATCAATATATTTTGGTCTAAGACGATTTGTCTGAATGGTTTGCTATCCTTCAAAATATTTCGAAATTTGTTCGCTTGATCGCATTTCTTGGATGGAATCAAACACAACTGAACGTAAGGACAACTCATCCATAGACATTTAATTT
This sequence comes from Cheilosia soror, assembly GCA_949372485.1. Classification (NCBI taxonomy): domain Eukaryota; kingdom Metazoa; phylum Arthropoda; class Insecta; order Diptera; family Syrphidae; genus Cheilosia; species Cheilosia soror. The sequence goes on from OX443561.1 coordinate 36,605,672, forward strand.
AACCTTAATTACTGGATGGAAATAAGCTGTAGGGCAAAAAGGTAAGTCCCAATCGTACAGGATGACGTCCGAATAATACAAACCGAATCAAGGACTTGTCGTGAGCGAAGCGAACCATTTAAACCGAAAATGAGCTTATACCATAGATGAGTTGGCCTCTTGTCTCATAGATAAGTTGCTTGTATATGAAATTCTATGCTATGCAAAGGTGAACCATATTACCATAACAGAGCCCCAAGAGCAGGCATCTTAATAGGTGCCATTTTTGAACATAAATTGTAGCAAATTGTAGCCCCCTGAAAAAAAAAATGTTTCCAGGGATTGAGTTCCAAAGTTTGCATATCCCGAAACATAAAAGGGATGTCCTCTTAGTTGACAGGTGTACTATTAGACGATTTACATTAGGTGTTTGTATTGTAGGGCGCTTATATGTCACATTTCGAGCGGTGAATAATTTCGTTAAGTTCCTTAAAATACCTATATCATGTTTAGTAGGTATATACAGAAGAGACAAATTTGAGCGACTTGGCTTCTGCGTAAAGGGGCTAGTACACGATATGTAGCACGCCACATATATATATGGCTCTGACGTCAACAGAGAGTGTACAAAGAGAGCTTGTACACGGCATGTACCTATTGGGACCATTCGCTGACGTTAAAATGACATCAGTGCTACATATATATGAGGCGTGCTACATATCGTGTACTAGCACCTTAAAGTAGGTCTCAAACGTTTTAGTTACCACATACAGTGTAAGCCATTGACATACTATACATGGACTGATAGCAGCCAATTTTTCGTTGAAGCAAACATAAGCACTAGCTAGCACTAGCAGTCCATGTATAGTATGTCAATGGTGTAAGCATATAATTACTTACTTTCAGGCGCATACTTGTTTTTAAATTGTAATCAACGGACTACAATCTAAAGTGATCAATCTCAAAACAGAAGAATTTGAACTTCCATAGGGGTAACATCTATTACCTACTTACATATTTAGAAAAAAAAAACACTTATAGGTAAGGTACTTATTCCTACAGCTATTATCGACAATGTATTGCATTTCAATTTCTTCGTAAACCCTCTGTCCACATGATTATAAATCTGCCAATGTCAGGCAACCTTTCTTAATACTTATGTAAACAAAAAAGGGAATGAAAACAAAAATATGGGATACCAATGGTAAGACCAACGCAACCCCTATTCCAATCCACCTGATGGTATACAATACATACACAAGATTCTTTATGCTGCTTACCTCCATCGTCTACCCTATGGTTCAAGTTGACAATAATGTTTTGGAAACCCATACAAATAACTTAATTGCTCGCCCAAAGGGTATATTTTCAGTGCAAAATAACAAAAGTCTAACCAACAAAAAAGAAGAAGACGCTCACACTCGATGTGATAGGTGCGAAAGTACCTATACCTACCCTACACACGCATATGCAGGTGCGGCGCATAAAAAGAAGAAACCAATTCGTACCCACTCGTCCTATGTCTCTATGAGAAACCTGTACAAAAGTCCATTTATAGATTTTGTGTGGGTGACCTATCCGCAGAACCTATATTTCTGTAAGAAGCCATTTCAATGTACCTACACTACTGAGACTGTATTCGATTGTATGTCACTATTGCTTCGAATGATTTATGTTTTTTTTTTTTTTTCTTTACGTTATTGTTGAGTGTTGACCCTTTTTGTTAATAACACGTTTCATCGTGTTTTGTTCCTTGCGTATACGATACCTTAACGCTCAAACTTAAACCTGTTTATGTAGCGCTCTTCTTTATGATTTTAGAGTAGAGATTCAATTGCCTGCCTACCTGCCCTGCCGGTGTATGGTTGTGGCTTAGCGTTAGCTGCAGGATAAAAGGCGGAAAGGTACAAAAGTCACGTATAAATAGGTTCATATGGGGGAAGATACTTGTTATTAACGTTTGAAAAGGGCGCAGTGCGGTTGTGTTGATATTTTTCGATATTGCATTTAATTGCTTTAGGATTTTTATTCTTTTTTTATTTGAAGAGAAGCAGACTTGTGCTCGCAAAGTTCTTAAAAAAGTTTGTTATGTTTTATGCTTATTTTTATCCCAAATAATAAGAATGTTGTTAGATACTTCTTTATGTTTTTTTATTTGATTTTAAAGCTATGGGAAGGGATACTGTTAATTGTTTGCAGAAAGATACTATACATGATTGTTTTTTTTGTTTAAACGAAAGCTAACCATGTGAAAAATTATGCCTCCTAGAACCCAGCACAAACAATTTAAATTTTAAACCAATCCTCGAACCTATGGTATGGAATTCCAATTGTCGCAGAATTTCAATTGTGGCAATCTGAAAAGAGGTGTCCGATTTGTACCTTTTGAATTCTGAGATACTTCTTTAACAGTATCGGTGTGACGATTTTTAAATTTATTTTAATCTAGATAACCCGACAGACGTTGTCCTGTCTAAATTTTAATAAATTTGTTTTGTTGGCTGATCGTTTTACCAATTTGCGAACAGTTATCTGCACTTTAAGGCCGCACATAAAATCTAAAGTTATGTGCACGGATTCACATTGAAATGTGTATGCTTCATTTTTTGCGACTAAACAGACGCGCGATTGAAATCGCATGTGTGTTTCTGGCCTTAAACTCTTCGTATTTCGTAGGTAATCCTACAAACTTGTTTGAGGTAACTTAATTCACTTTATGGCGATTGCGACGAACTGCGGAATACATTGTCCGAACCAATTATGAGCGTGGTCAGATTGCAGAAGAAAGACCATGCAAATTGACCAACTGTCAAACGACGCACGGTGACGTCAAAGCGAAACTAAATGAGACCAAAGCACTACCTTTAGGCATAAACTTACCTACTCGTTTTGGCATTTTTACTGATTATTTCCGTATCGTTCGAATCGTGGGTTATGGTCGTGAGTTCATACAAAAATCCAATGAAAAAAATGCATTTTCAGTTTTCCAATTTTCCGGGAAATTTTTCTGATTGTTTGAGTGTTTCATTGAAATCTGTCCAGTAGTTTTAGCGCTTTTAGGAGAAAAAGAAAATCGTTTCGTTTCGTATTAATTGCACATATAAAAGAAATATGTATAAAATTTATTTAAAAAATAATAGATACCTAATATAAATAATTTAAAAGTTTATTAAGTCTTGTGTGGGCACAGTAGTTCGGACTTTACAAAAAATTGTAGGTCCCTTCCATTCGTCCCAAAAATAGAAACTCACACAAAACAAATGGTTGCGAGAAGCTAGATTTATTATTATTTTTTTTTTTTTCATTAAATCTTGTACTTTAAATTAATTCTTCTTTCTTTTTAAGCAAAATGGTCTATTATTTGGTCATAAAATTTCCCTTTGGCTTGTATTTCATTTAACAATGGTTTTTCAATCGAAATAAGGGCTAAATTTGACAACCTTTCTTGTCCACATTTATTTCGTAAGTAATTTTTTATTTTAAAACAAGAAAATGGTCTGTCTACACACCTATGCTTTTGTCACGGAAAAGTCAATAATAGCTTACAAAGCTTAAGGTATTCAGTAAAACTTTTATCCAAATACTGATTTAAAATCGTAATATTTCTTTAAAATCAGTTTTTGACGTAAAATTCTCGTCATCGAAAATCAACTTTAGTTCTGTTTTCAACGCTAGAATGTCAAAATATCCCGGGTATGAGCTCTGTAAATTATTGAGCAAGAAAATTGGTTTTAAAATGTTCATAAAATGCTGTGTCCGAAAATTTCAAAAATTCAAAACATGACAGGAAACTAAACCGAATATCGATTTCGTTGACGACTTAGTCGACAATTGTTGTTGAAAAATCTTTAAATTGTTCCTTTGTTGAAAGGTTGATTTTAGAACGACTTTTGCTATTGGAATTGGCTAAATTCTCGTTTTCATTCAATTTTGTCCAAAAAGAATCGAAATTTGTTGATCTAAGTAGATTAAAAATACTGTTTTTGAATTTATTAACTTAAACATCGCTGGACTGGAATAGAATGTCACTTTGTGGAGAAAACTCATTGAATGAATATAGAAGAACAATACATTTCTTATCAGTAAAACAATATATCAGACCTTTCGATAAAACAATAAGTATCCCAATCTTTCTTATTGGCACTGCTTCCCTTCAATATATGGGCGCTTCGTGGCTGATACCTACATTTATACAACTGACCTAGCACTCACTGCGAAAACAAATCAACCCTTTTCGAATGAGAGGAATACGTATGCTAGTGTTGTTTTGTTTTTGTTTATCCTGTCGCACAATCGCAAAAGTATAAACATCCATTTGTAGCAAGGTACATGTGTATTGTGTATGTATATATTTTCACTTCAAAAAATACATTTTGGCTAAAATCTGTTCCTAAGGACGTGGCTATAAACAACATAGCCTATAGCATCACAATTTGTGTTGGCCTCGACCCCAGTAATGCGTTTTGCCCCGATGTGGTGGGTGGGCTCATCAGTAGACGACCACCACATCTGATCTAGACGCACTGTTTGATCGATTTTCACCGAGACTGTATGATTTTTCAATCAACAAGTGACTGTGAATCATACCTCAAGACGAATCTTTGAGAGCTCTATATATTCATGCTGCTGGGTTTTCATTGGGCTATACTGACGCGAAAACTAACTTGAATTGTCTCCTAAGATTCGAGTTTCTGATTGGTGCTCTAAATTAGAGTTACCGAAGACTATGTAGGTGCATCCTGCAAGCCTATACATCGACCTAAGTAATAATTATTCAAACCTGATATAAACGTTCACTTGTACATGAGTGTGTCGCACAGTTTTTGAATTTAATTAGATATGCAATGCATGATGTTTATGTTTATGATGTATTGCATAACAACCTCTAAAGGCATAAATAAATCAAAAGAGAAAAAAAAAATAAAAATCTATAAAATAATTGAGCTGAAAGTCACGTGGACTTTATAAATTCCCATACGAAATAAGGTCAATTCAGCTCCAAGAATAAATTATGCGACAAATACAAAATTTTTTTAGATGTTGAAGGTAGTGGTATAATGGTCATTACCATTAATTTAGCTGTGTTGACACTTTTATATGGATATCCCTTCCTTGTTGATGGGGTTTATTTAAAGTCAAGTTTGCTGTGCAACTCTTTTGTTTTATATTTTCCCCAAAATTATTTTTTTTTCTCTTTTTTTTCAGACACTCGGCAGAAGTATGAAGATAGATATGATTGCAAACCACATCACAACAAAAATGTCATAAGCAATTCACCCGCCATTTGAAGGAATTTTGAATTTTTTTTAGACAGCAGGGTGAGTGTCAAAAGAGGCTACAATCATGCACCCACTGTGTGAGACTATGACCAAGAGCCGCGAGGACCTGGCAGCTGCACTCAAATTCGATGAACATCATGCGAGTAATCTTAGTCTCAGTAAGGATCAAACGGATAATATTCGAAAGAGGTGAGTAGATGTTTCAATTTTTATAGTAGTTTACCCTTCAGGTATGGCTGGTTAGGGTATAGTTGTGTTCAAATTGTCGTGACTATCAGTAATGAGCTCTAATTCTCGTGCGGCATTGAAAACGTAAAAGTAAGTGTCGTGTATGACGTCCTTTAACATTCCCATCTATTTATAGAACTCCAATGTCTGGCTGATCAAAACAAATCGTGATTTTATATGAAATTCCACTAAAGGTCGATTTAGAATGTAAAATCTCACCTTCACATATTGTTTTGTTTTTTTTTTTAATAATCTAAAGAATAAAATTATGCTCAGGTTTACCTTATCCCAGTTGGCAATACTATCGTGCTCACTGAGGCTGGGAAAATAACTTAGAACTTTGCCACGCTTGTCATTATATTTTAGATAATGTATCTAAGACCAAGAATAGACTAATAGCTTCGATTGACGTAAGCAGCATTGGATATAGCGGTAGATTAGCATACGACATGCATGTATATGTACTTTATATTCAACCTCCAAGTTATATGAGAATGGTTACTGGTGTGATAGATGGTAGACGTCTAGACGCTGGTGTTGAGCTTGTTTCCCTTTTTTTTTTTTTTTTTGTTGTACCCATTGTACGAAGATTATATAACAATTTGGCTGTAGTAAACAGCATTTACTCGAGAATTGCGGTGAATAATTTATTTCGATTTGTATATCTTGTTTGAGCTTAGGTATATAGAGATATCGCAAAAGTCCCCAATGATTTTTTTTTTGGTGCGATATTTCCAGTTTATTGATATTTTTTTTTGTGAGTTTGCTTTAAAAAGAAAGTAGTTGCTTGGAAGGAGATTGGAACACGTGGTTCTCTTAAAAAAGATACAGGGCAGAACCTTTTATAAGAAAAATCCATCGACAGTACTAAAAATTAAAATGAACGATCAATCCATTCACCCCAAGGAATTCATGCACCTTCTTGGGGTTACAGTAAACTGGGAAATACCTTGTCATGATCATCACATCCGATATAGCAAGATCAGCTTTAACTTAAAGTTAAGTTATCTATTTAAGGGAAGAGGTATCTTAAACTCAGTCTGAAGCTACTCCCCATATAGTCTTAGAGCGCACAGTTTAGACCACGGCTTGAATATTGGTCGCATATTGAGAGTTCGGTGATTGTTATAGCAACGACACGACTATTTGGATTTGGGTTCATTTGGGACAATCTGCATCAACTCTTAATTCGAGAAAAATCGGCATTCCTCCACAGAAGTAAAAGACGACGCTACCAAAGACAGTTTCTACGAGATCCTCGAACAGACCTACCAGCAATGCCAAAAAAGCGAAGATAAAAACTTACAAGGCGATATTACCGCCAAAAATGGCAAGGAGAACACTTGAAGTGCGCAATTGTATGCAGTTAGCTAAGGACCGGACTAACTGGAGAGGCTTATTAGTTGAGGCATCGGTGGGCACTGAGCTGTAAAGCCGCCAAAGTAAGCAAGCAAGCAATTTTAACAACTCTTCCCTTTGTTATTTTTTGGCAAAAAGTTTTATACGTGGATGCCACACAATGGTTAAGGTTTGTCTGGGCAATGTTTTTCATACTTTACTAGTCAGTCAATTTCTCCTCCACACGTAGAACTTTCAGACTCCGTCAGAGAGGATAGAGGGGGGGTTAAACTGTTTTGGTCACCCCTCGTCGCTCTCTCCCGCCGCAGTCTTCCTGTCTGATCTGTACCAGCCACCCCTTTACTAACGGACTGTCAGAAGGGATAGGCGCGGTGTTAGACTGCTTCTGTCAACCCCTGTCTATCTTCTGAAGACTAACCGCCAACGGGTGGGGCTGAACACGTCAGTTATTTTCACCTTTAAACGTAGAACTTTCAGATTCCGTCAGAAGGGATAGGCGGGCTGTTAGACTGTTACGGTCACTCTCCGTCGCTCTCTCCTGCCGTAGTCTTTCTCATCTGATCTGTATAAGCCATCCTCCTCACCAACGGACTGTCAAAAGTTACCAGCGGGGGTAAGACTGCTTCGGTCACCCTCCACCTTGACCCGAAGACCAAGTAGGAGAATTAAGTAGCTACCACCAAAAACCTTTCTTCGAGATAAACTACCCAATTTCGCAAATAGCAACGGCACTCCCACTGAAATGCCCGGCACATAGAATCTTTCTGGCCGCTTGGATACTTTATTATGTTGTTGTTCTTAAGACTACATAGAACTACTTAAAACTACCTAGCGCCCTAAGCTTCTTAACTTAAAATTACCTATATAAACAGGGTGGTGAGCTCTCTCTCTCGATTGCGTTGATGGGCGTCTGGCAGTCAACAACATGGTGCAGACGCGCCGCCGGGACCCGAGCGAGGGCATTAGCGTCGGTCACATTCTCGGTAGCACTCATTCATGTAGGCGAGTCCGGCCCTTCTCAAAGACCCCTTACGATACGCCTAACTAATTTACAAACTAGCTTAAAACTGAGGAGGAATGTTTGTTACCTAGGTAATGCACCGTCCCGGGAGAGCGTCTCTGCCGTCTTCACAGAAGTTCACCAAAACTCGGTGAACTGTTTTCCGGCATCGACACTATCCCTATCCGCAATCGTGGTATTAAAACGGAGGATCTCTTGAGCATTGGCCGCGTACCCGTCGTGGATAAGCCGCTCACCCCTTTCGCCGCGGTAGCTGTCGTACATACTCTCGTGGTACATTAAATTCGGTTAATAACTACCTGAGATTAGGTTATTAGCGTTGGTCATCGCCTTTGTAACGTGCCTTCGAATCACCTCGATTAGGAAATTGTCTATCCTAATTAATCGAACCCCATGCATCTTATGGGGTCTTGTTGGAATAATATTTTATGTACTTAGACTCGGGAGTTCTAAACAACGCTACGCAGCTCCTGAGACACTGTCTCTCAAACACCCAGAACTTTTCCGTATAGGAAAGTGCTATATTGAACCAAATGGGACAGCCATAAGCGATGATGGGCCTTATAAGGACCACGTAGCATGTGACCTTTACTATGGAAAGTTGACTGCTGCGAAACAGTCGCCTTGTCAGAGCATAAACCCTCTTGGCCCCAGGCAAGACAAGCATCTGTACTATATTTTTGTCAAAATATAGATACTGGGTCGAGTCAAATGCCAAGATATCTAACCACGCTTCGCGCCGCCAATGGTTGTCCATTTTGTCCAATAATGGCTAATTTTCCTAGGAGCCCTATCCAATGGAGTTCTGAACAGGATTCTTACTACTACAAGCCACGTGCCAACCACTTATGGCTTTCGTTGGGCAGTAATTCCGATAAACGATGAAAAGAAAAAGTGACAAGTTGTAGTGAAACCTATTTGGCCTCTTTGGATAGTAATTCCGAACTTTGTTGAAACGAAGTCTCTGAAAATGACATCACATAAGAAATCAAGGGAAGAAGGATGGATGACTTCCAATCGCTGTTTCTTTTGCCTAGTTAGTTAGTTAACTTACAGCGGCTTTCGTTGAAAGAAATTAGTCAGCCCTTTTTGCATACCACTAGAATTTAGGGGTAAGGGGAATAATTCCTTTACAGGGTACTCATGCAAGCCATTTGCTGCCGTTTATAAAGCTAAGAATGTTAGCGACGCTGGTATTACCTAGATCATTGAGATTATGGCGAGAAAATTGTTTCCTAAGTCCTTTCTTAAATTATTGGCTAATGCAGGGCAACAAAGAATGTGAGTATTGAACTCATCCTCTTCTTCATCTATGCCACTTATCTGCAGAAGTCAGTGTATGGCAAAGCAAGCCTTTGCGCGTGTCTGCCTAATATGTAGTAACGACTTTCGAGATGCCATATCTTTTAAATCGCATCAGGATCTCCTTGAATCTTTTTGTATCAAGAGATGGCCAGGTGAGCCTAGCAGTATCGCAGTAGCCTAGATGTTTCCATCTATGACTAGCTTTGCTTGCTATAACTTAAGAAGGCTCTTAAGCTCCTAAGCTCTTGTACATTAACGAAGGGGTTGTGGAGATATTGCTCGTTTTGAGTGATTTTCGGTCCCATTTGCATTGAATGGATTTGGAAAAAGAGATATAACAGCGAACTCTATAAGCTGTACAGCGAGTTGTCTAAAACGGCTAGGACATGTAAAGTGAATGAACAATAGTCCTCCGGACCGATCAGTCTTCGACTATGATTGACAACACAGTAGAGGAAGACGCGCATAAGTAAGAGAGGACCTCAAATAACTTGGAGTGCGCAATTTTATGCACTTTACCCAGCTAAGTCGGGAGGCATATCGGTTGAGGCCTAGGTCTATCCGGGTTGTAGCTCCACCTAGAGTAAAGAAAGATGAAATTAAATTCGATGAAAGAAAAAACGATAAGTTTTAATCAACCTTCTTCTTCTCCTACGAAACGAAAAGCGACGTGAAACCGGAGGTGGTAAGTGTGGTAAGTGCCACAACACTAATAGTGTACTAAAATGCAGGAGAAAAAAAAATTAGCTCCAAAAGTGTTCTTGCTGTGACAATCATGCCAGTGGGGATAAAACTTCATGAACTTCGACAAAAAGTCCATATGAAGTTGAGGATCCACTCACCTACTATGTATTCGCCCTTAACGTTCATGGCACGTTCTGTTCGAGATAGAGGATATAAGAGTGCTGTCATCAGCAAAGCTGTAGATATTATTATTTGTCGATCCAAGCAAATCGTTGATGTGGAGAAGAAAAAGAGTTGGGGAAAGAATAGATCCATGGGGCACTCCTGCATTTATAGCAAACGAATTAGATGATACACCATCTACCACAACTTGGATCGATCTTCCCAAAAGAAAATTTTGCATCCGTCCGCAGAGTTGTTGTGGTAATCCATAAGACGCCAACTTGCCTAATAGGGCTCTATGCCAGACTCGGTCAAATGCCTTTGATATGTCCAAGGCTACGGCTCTGGATTCGCCGTGTTGTTCAATTGCTTGCGTCCATAAGTGCGTTACGTAGCTTAACAGCTCTCCAGTGGAACGACGGCTCCGAAATCCGTATTGCTTGTCACTTATTAATCGGTGGCCTTCTGGATCTGGTACGTTTTCTTATTCATTCATAGATGTTAAACCCCAACCAACTTCAATTTTGTAACTTGTAAGCCGGCTATCTTCCGGCATCGCGTTTTTTTTCTCGACCACTTCTGTTACGGCCTTTATAGCAACAAGGCGCAATTAAATTAAAGTTTAAATAAAGACTTTGTATAAACCCAAATTGGGACAATACTTTCTTTTATTTTAATTTGTTTGGTGTCAGTTTTGCTTATACGGTAACCACCTTAACAATTAGTACATTCTAATTTATTGTTTAAGTTTTTAGTTTTTATCGCTTGAATTCGTATACATATCGAACTACCTACAACACTAAATTAATTTCAGTTCTGAGTATAAACAATTTAACTACGCAATTTTCAATATCTTTCGATATCACATATCTTTATACATAATCAGCTTGTAAAATTGATTGTAAGTTCACTGGCCATAATTGAAACGATGATTTAATTTTCAACAGAATTTCCAATAACAAATATTTGATTGCTTTTATATCTGGCATTGGCATTGACATTAAACTTATCTATGTTGGCTGACTGGCATTTATATTTTCAATTCAAATATTAGGTACTCATTACAAACTAATTATAATCAGTAAGACTACTGATAAAGAAATTCTAGGAAAATGGATAGGGGAACATTAATCCGAAGTCTTAATGCGACATGTGTATAGTGAGAGAGAAACATACCCATTTGGCCTGCTAATGTAAACAGAGGGTAGAACTTTCAACCCATTCAGTTTGTTATTATAAATACAACCGAGTAATATTTACACAAGTTGCAATTTATTTTTTTGTCACTATTTGTCGTTTAATGGTGAGTATATATGTAGATCTATACCTATACCTATAGTGAAATGCGACAGAGTGTACAATAGATATATTGAATTATAATTTTTTTTTAGTCTGATAGAGTGTATCCTAAAAGTAACTTTGTTTATTATAGGTATGCAATATGCTTTATAGGGTAGGTTAGGGTGCCAGGCCGCAACAAGTTCATCCCCACTTAGGCAACAGTAGGCCCATTGTTATACCTACTACACGATCGAATGATCTCAAAACTACCCCTTGATCCAACAGGAACTGAGAAAAAAGGCGCTGGAAACTGCTGATGCGTATATTAGTGACTTAGTCTAGATTGTCGAAGAAGTATTCTCTGTGGTGCAGTTCTTTACAAGATGAGAGGGCTGGGTACGTGCATAAGAGGTAAAAAATAGTCTCCTCCTCCTACTCGTCCATGCAGTCTACACAATCTTTTGTATAGGGAGGGCCAATCTGAGGGCATGGCTCCCAATGATGCAATATCTAGCACCTACAATTGTGCTTAAAATGGATCTTTTTAGTGTTATAAGATTGTTGGAGCGCTTGAGATCCAGCATGGCGGGCCAAATCTGTTTTGCGGTGGAGCATATGTTGTGCAGTTTGACCTCCTGCGATTGACAGCGTTTACAGCATTTTCTTTGATTAAGACGCATGTCGTTCTTTAAACACGACCAATGCCCAAAACACATGTGCAGAAATTCTGAACGCTTCACTGCAAGCAGTACTGCAGATGAAACAGATGTGCAGAATTCAATTTGCATCGGTTGCTGTTAATGCGGGGACAAATACGAGAGTGGAACACAGACGACAAACAATTCCCGTCTCCCTTTTCCTCGTTTGCATCAGTAGCTGAATTAAAAAATTCGATGCTGCCAAGTCTATTTAATTTAATTGACTGCGTTGCTATGCAGTGGATTTAGAAATAGAGGCATGTTGCAGTGATGCGGTGGGTGCAGAATTTACACTTGTATTACCACATAATAACATGTGTATTCTAATCTTGCTGCACAGTGAATTCTGCAAGTGTGTTTTGGGCAAAAGCTGATTGCGATGAATGGTCAAATGTCACGAGCAGTCCAACAAACGACAATGCCATATTTTAGTATAGGTCTAATGACAAATACTGATACATAAAGCCAATATGTATCTCGAAGCTTATAAAGCCGCGTGATGGCTTTCTGAACTCTCTATACAATATTGCGGTGTCTAGAATGTGGTCTAAATACTTGACCGTGCTAGCGAGCACAAACAGGGTGCCATTTAGTTTTTGGGGAACGAAGTTCATTTTGTACTTGTACTACTGATGAACCTCAGAATCCCCTCCCAACAAAGCTGATGAATTTATGGGTAAGCAAGTGATTCACAAATTCGCCAATCGACTTATCAATTCCAAGGCTCGTCAGTGCGCCAATAATTATCTTTACCAGCTACCAATGTAGTATCTTTGCAGTCTAGAGATTGGCAGTAGATTTTGATTAACATTGCATATAGATGTCTATCAATTTCTCTAAAATTTTCAGTAGAAATGATGATAGAGTTATGGGTCTGAGATCTTTGGGGTTAGCATGCAAGCTTTTACTAGCCTTGGGTATGAAAACCACACACACTATTCCTTATATGTATTAAAGTACTTTATCGCTAAATTGTTGCATATGGCTACCACATGATTATAAAGTGTGTATGGTTCACTTCCTGGCAAGAGGAAAAAATCGAAAATTTTTTTTCTGGAATTGTCTACCTTAAATTTTCTAGAACTTCAGACAAGCTTTAGAATATAAGTAGATCTCTGCATTAGAATCGGTTGTGGTCTATATTAAAAAAATATATTTAGTTTTACCTACAGCCTTAGCAGCGTTTTACAGGCAGAAGGAGAACGTGATATTCGCTAAAGATATCCGTATCTTTTCGGATAGCCAAACTGCAATTAGGTGTCTGTAATTAGTCTCAACTAAGTCTACTAATAAAAACTGTCGCACGTCTCTTAGGGAGTAAGGGAGTGTTACGTTCCGCAATTTCGCGACTCAGGACAATAAGGGCCGACCAACACAATGGAAAAGGTCGTGGGAGAATTGATGTTAAAAATGGGCGCCACGCGATTTACCTTAGTGTCCCAAGATGCCTTTCCGGAAGAATCGCGACCGCCAGAAAGGTTCGCTAACCGTCACTAAACAACAAAGATACAATTCAATCGGTTTATTAGACTAGATAATACTATTATTGCGTACGAAATCCCAGAAGGGGGAAAAAAAAGAAGGAGGAAAAGGTAATAACAAAATAATGCCTGTACCCACACCCAAAAGCGTCGCAACGTTGCCACCCCTTTGTTCACACCTAGGCTAACACGGCCAACTGGGTAACTAACAAATAGGCTTTCTTAAATTCCCTCTAGACAATTCAAATAATATAATTCTCCCCCTCCGTTCTAAAAAAAAAAAAATAAAAAATAAGAAGCCAGCAATTATGGCAATAATACAAAAAAATACTAATATAAGAAAATAAAAAAAAAATAGAAAAAAATAAAAAAAAAATAGACAAGACTCAGCCTGGGACTCGAACCCGAGCCTCCTGTTCGATAGCTGATGGCATATGCTCCAGGCCACCGCCCACCTCGCAGACACTTCGCCAACTTTGGACTCGGTTTCTCTTGCGACCAATCCTCGCACTCGTCCCTCTCAGACTTCTTCGACTTCTTGATGGTACTTGCACGTCAAAGGAAAACCTCAGATACTCTTCTATTTGGAGTATGTTTTTATGCTCAGAATTGCCTAGATAACAAAACAGAAACGAGAACTAAGCCACTGTAGCGCAACAATAAGAAGAATCCGATTTTACCTCTAGATGATGTAAATCTATCTTAGAATTTTATTTTTATTATCCACCAAGTGTAAGGGATGTCAGCACATATGAATTGGATAGATATTTGTATATCTGTATATTGCATATGTTACACAATTATATATATACATATATAGTATGGGAAGCCAACTGTTGAGATTTTGGACAATGCACTCGACACACCAAAGATGATAACCTCAGAGGATTTTTTTTCTTTTTCACATATAGTATTCATATATATTCATTTTTTTCACTATAGTATTCAAATATACACCTCGATTAACCACAATTATGAGGGACAGCAAAAATAATAAATTTTTAAGTCCAATTGCTAACACAACCACTCTTTACGAGAACTCTGAGCCAACTACCTGCCAAATCAAACACGCGCTTACTCACTCCAATTTACGAGCGGTTTCTATATGTCCTTTATGACCTCTAGCTTTTGAAAGCTCCTTCCGAAAAACAGATAAAATTAAAAAAAATAAAAACAAACATCGTTGGGACTTGAGACTACGATCATAGGATCGGGGTGCAAGTGCATACCAATACAGCCTAAACGCAACTCGAGAAATTGTTGGCCAATTTCCCATACTAATGGACCATGACATGGTTTATAAGTTTTGTTTTTATTCTATTTGAGGTGAAAACTTCTCGATTCATAACAGGAGATGGCGGGGCAGTTCAATATTTACCTCTGCTGGATGCCGCATGCATAGAGACATCCCAGAATCATACCAAACAAAAGGGTACCTTAGGATTTTAGATATTCCGATCGCTACATGTAAACTCATAATAAAGCTGGATGCTATCAAAAGAACAAACCTTGGACAAGTGGCACGACATGTCTATAGCGAAGAAACAGATATGACCAAAGCTAGATGTCAAACGTTATAAGAATTTGATTTCTCTTGACAGAAGGCATATCGGCGGCATAATAGATGTCATTATGAGACACTGCCTTATTAGGCAGGCATGCGACAAGTCTTGGCGTATTCTCAAACGATTTTTGTAGAAGTTGTTTGGACGAAGAAGACGAGAACGAGGAGACCATTCTCCACTCTCTCTGTATACTTGTCTGGCTCTTTCTCGAAAATGGAAACTCCATTTGGGATCCTTCTATTAAACGATCTAACAAACTTAGACATTCGAAGTCACCTACGCTTCAAACTGGTTCAAGCGTGGTTGGATTAGGACGCAGCTTATTTCTAGATCCATGCGGTTTCACAAGGGACCTTATGATGGTCTACGCATGTTAGCCCTTTGCCAACAGATACTTCAACCTAACCTAACCTAATATACAGCTTATCTTTATATACAGATTTTGGGAGATATTCGAATCAAACCAGACATTATCGTGTCTCTTTTCGTCTCTCTACCACTATAAATCTTACTCAGATAGACTCTTTGGACTTCTCCAGAGTTCTTCCCTGGAATCGATTCCGCAAGTGTTAACGCTAGCATCTGTTTATGTGGGATCTTTGTTTATCCAATGGGTCTCGACCCAATGTTGTCCCAAGATCTTCATTCTCCTCCCGGCCAAAGCTGGACATTGACACAGTATATGTTTCAGATATTTCAGATTCCTCCAAGCATAGTTTACAAATATCCTCCTTTCTAAAGCCCACCTTGCTTAAATGATACCCGAAATTACCATTGTATTTAATGCCACCACCCATTATTTCAATGTTCCTCGACTCATGCTTATAATCGTTCTTTGGAGTGTAGCAGGTCGACCATTTTATTGCCATTTTAGTCTATCTACATTGTTCAACGGTTGACCACCTTTTGAGGTGTTCTGCCGCCACTTGTCACTCTAGCTGTTCATGTTCTACCATTCCTCTCCCAATTAAAGAGAATAGTTTGGTCCCAGCTACTTTTCAGTTGACTCCTATTTTGCAAGGCAGGTTGCCTTTTCGTTGCCGTTGATCCCTATTGTGTCCTCCTACTCCTACCCAAGTTAGTGTTACTTAATTTTTAGATGAACACTTATTGAGCTTGAATGCACATTCCAGTGCCAATGAGGTTGTGATGTTTGTCTGTGCCATGCAACTGATCACCGCCTGATTATCCAGTGCTATAGGATATCTCTTCCATCAACCTGACCTGACAAGTAGTCCAACGCATGCAGCAAAGTAATCATCTCAGCCTGTTATATTGAAGTGTATTTCCCGAGGTTAATGTGACGGGCTACTTCCAGCTCTTCTGAATAGATACCGGCCCCGGTTCCGCCATCCATCATGGATCCATCGGGGAAAATAACTATTTCACCATTCCCCTTTTCTGGAAATAATCCGTTCTCAATATGAGTTTTGTAATTCCTTTCCATAATTCGCACCTTTGTTATCCCATCCATAGGCATGTTCAGTTTCCTAATCTCGTTTTTGACAAGTTCCAGGATCCTCCTATCCCTCTATGTCCATAGATGGTAGCACGATTGTGCCATTTCGCATCTCGATGCAGACAAAGCACATGAGGTACTTCTGTATCGGGAGCCTCGGATAAATACTAGTCAAGCATAAGCTAAGAAAAAGATGCGTTACATGCCGCATGACACACCGCATGGCAAACGATCTTACAGAATGACCACTTAATGTCGAGGAATGACACTATTCGTGGCATCTTTATTCGTAGTTTTCGACTTGTAGCATTTTTCATTTTTGAAAGTTGCTCTGCAGAATTGCTCCGGAAATTCAGAATTTTTTTATTTACTGAAATTCCTTGGAACACTTTTGGAAATTTTCTTTCCTACAAAACTGACATTTGGCATTGGTGAGTTCAGAGCAATTATTTCAACATATCACGCGCTCTTATTTCGTGTTAAGAATTAAGCTGCAATTGGACTTTTTCTTCTTCAATAAATACCTAGAAAGAGCACTTTAGGTTTGCTCATTTGATAGAATGGGCATGGGCAACTATTTTCTTCAATCCAGTGATGCCAACTCAAAAATGTGATTTAGAGCCAGAAATGTGATTTCAGGGCTAGTTCAGGGCCAGACCAAACGACTTTAGTATATATCTACACTGTTTTGACGTTTTTGACGTACAAAATACTGAAACAAAATTTCAGTTTTAAATAATCAACTAAATTTTCACAGAAAAACAGTTTTATAGCAATAATTAAATGCGTATTGCTTGAAAATATAAAAATAAACACAGTGCTAAAAGAGCAATTTACAGTGCTAGATCGAATGAAACAGTGCTAGAATTTCACAATTGGGCTAGGTTTGGCATCGCTGCTTCAATCGAAAATGAACGTCATTTAAGTATTGTTTTGACAGTCCACCATTTTAGTTTACTTGAAAAATAGGCAAATACATATTTCTTAGATGGCACTACAGTCCGATGTGGACTTGGGCCTCAACCAACAGCCCTCGATCTTTGGATAATCGCCTTCAGTTGCACACATCAAGTTGGTTGACGTCCCCTTTCACTTGTGCGCGCCAAGGCCACCTAAGGCGAGGTCTAACTCTACTTGGGTTGGAATCGAAGACTCTTCGGACCGAAGCGTTGGTGTCCATTCGCTCTACATGTCCTAGCCATCTTAGTTGAGTGATACGTACTTTTCTGACCAGGTCGATGCCCTGCACAGCTCGTAGAGGTCGCTGTTAAATTTCCTCCTCCAAAGCCCGTCAACGCAAACGGGACCAAAAATCACTCGAAGAATTTTGCGTTCGCAACGACCAAGAACATCTTCATCTGACTTTGTTAACGTCCATGCTTCTGTGCCATAGAGTAGGACTGAGATAATGAGGGTCTTAGATAGATTCTCCTTAGTGTTTCTTGACAATGCCTTAATAGTCAGTTGCCTTCTTAGACCAAAAAAACAGCAGTAGGCAAGTGTAACTCTTCGTTACATTATTTCGGATATGACCATAATGTCAATGAATCTGTTCCATATTAGAATCTTCTATCGAGTTGAAAGGTACCTACAAGCTACAACTATTTAAGGTACTAAAGTCCTCGTGGCCTCAATTAAAAATACATTCTCTCAATAATCAGACCGATAAAACAGCATAAGTAGATGAAGTCATTCGTATTTTAAATTTCATCAATTTCAGTTTAAATTTATTTCTTGGCAACTCTATTGCCAAAAGCAAAATATCGCAACCGCACACAGACAGCGCGAGAGAATCTTATCTCTGAATTTGCTAAAAAAAAAAATAACAATAATAACGACAACACTTGAACAAACTCCCCATAAACACAGTACACTTTATACTATCTCCTCTGGCTACCTCCCCATATTAAGTAGGTATTTGTACTTTTCATGTAGAAAACGCTTATCATAAATTCAGCGCCAACAGCGAATATAATAACAATTATCAATATCACATTCACAAACGTAAGCAGTATGTACAGCAACCAACATAGATCTTTCAGTTTTAACCATCCATGGCATATATACCATAACCATCTGCATACATAGGCAGGTACTGTGAATTGTGATACTCTGATGCTTGGTCTGAACTCTGCTCAGTTCGGCTAACTTGTCATTCCCAGCAGCGCAGCGTCTAGCTCTAGCAGCAGCAGCAACCAGTGGAACTTTGCGGATCGCAGTGCGGTACGGGCGGCTTATTATCCGGTGTACTCTACTCTCATATAGTGACGCTGACACTGTTTGCGTGTGAGCCGCATACAGTCGCACCTCCACGCTCCACTCCACCAGCTGAATCGTCAAGATCTGTTGGTATCAGTAGTACGTCAACACCAACCGAACCGTAGAGATTGTAGGCACTGGATCGTGCGCGAAATAGTCCTCGCTGTCTCTCTCTCTTTTGTTTCTGTTTAAATTCGGCTTAAAATTTAAAATTGAGTATACAAATTAAAATAGGCTCAAATTAAAAAAAAAGTGTAACAAATTTTCAATTTTTTTTACGTCGAAAAACAACTTCTGGCCAATGAATGGCAAACGTTTTCTATTACCTTGACGTCACCTTTTTTAAAATATCTCGGGCTTAAACGTCGCGTCGCGTCAGTTGGCGAGAAAAACCAACACAATCGCAACCCACTTTCTGTTGTGTTGTTTCTCACATTTTGCACAGCTAACAAAAAGGCAATAAAAATATAAATAAAAATAAAATTAATGATTATCTCGACCACCACTACCATCGCCGTATCGACCGCCATAAGTGATTTCTTACCAACAAAAATTCATACGTACCCCACCAGCGAGTGTTAGTGAAGGTTTTCCTTTTCTATTTTTTTTTGCCAATTAATTAAATTATGCCGTGAAGTGTAAAAAGTGTGTCCTTTTTGGAAACCTTATCTAAAAAATTTAAAAATAATTCCCAACCAATTACGAGAAGAAAACAAAATTTATTTAAAACACCATTTGGCTGGTATCTACAACAGAAAAAAAAAATTATCAACCTACATCATTGTGCTATTACCAAAATTACCAGTACCACTTGCCATAGAGTGAGATAGAGAATACCATTTAACGGATACGAATAGAAAAGTACATAAAACACCCATCATCGATATTGGCAACAACAATTTATTAACAAAATATCAACCAACAAATCAACATCAAAAGGAAATGGTGTTTTACATATCGTTCTTGAGCAGAAATGTCGAGCCACCTGACAAAGTGAATACAGATAAAAGGTAAGATAAAGGAGACCGACCGACCGATGGATAGATAGTTCTTTGATTGCAGAATGTTGCTGAGGGGATTTTTATTTATTTTTTTCCAATTTTTGTGGTGAAATTTCGTCATACAAAAAAAAAAAAATAAAAAATAGTTGTTTGCCAGATAAATGCACGTGGAGATATTTATTTTATTTTTATGGCAACTTAGCACTTGCTTATGAAATCGAAATGAGGTCAAACGAGAGTACATATACTATGTATAGTTGGAATGTTTACACTTTTTCTTTTTCATTTTTTGTTCTGTTGTTGCGGGGTATTTTTTTTTTTTTTTTTTTGCTTCTCACCACTAACGTGACGTTTGTCACGGAGTCTCATCGAGTCGATTGAAACATTTAGAGGTCGTTTTGTCAGTGGGAGTGATAACCTTTTGACATACGCTACGCAATTTGACAGCCATCTGCAGTTGTGACGTGCGAACCATTTTGTATTCGAATCGTATTCGTATTTGTTAGAGATGTGTGTGAAGTGGGGAAATACCAAATTGGCAACAACAGGTGTGATCTCTAAGGTACTTTTCTCAGTAGAATTGATACAAAATCAAATTTGGAAGATTGAGTGAAGAGTACGGGAATGGGTGGAGCAACAAATTTCAAACATTTTCAGTTTTTACTTACTTACTTACATACTAAGGGTGCTAGTACACAGCATGTAGCAACCCACATACGTAGTAGCACTGAGACGTCATTTTTACGTCCGCGTAATGGCTGCATGCCGTATACAAGCTCTCTTAGTGAACTCTCTGTTGATGTCAGAGCTACATACGTATGTGACTTGTCAAATGCCGTGTACTAGCACCTTTAGAACGGAGAGTTCAACTAACAAGTTCCTCCAGTTAGTCATTAACTGCCACAGCTGCACTTCTACTTAAGACGAAGTCTTAACTGCGTTATCCATTCGGGTTAGACTCGAAGGATCTACGTGCCGGAGTATTTGCTTTCATCCGCTCCTAGCCTCTTAAACGACTCGAAGCTCGTTAGTCTTTGGATTTCCTATCCTCCAAAGACCGACAACGTAAACGAGACCGAAAATTTTACAAAACGACCGACGATAGCTTCATAAATAGAGTCCAAGCTTCAGTGCCTTAAAGTAGGACAGGGGCGATGAAAGTCTTATGTATGTAGTTGTTCGGATGTGCCTCTGATACTCAATTGCCTTTTTCTCAGCCCAAATATTGGCAAAAGTTATTCTATTACTGGGGTTTATAGGACATCCGAGGTAAACAAAGTCCTCTCGGAAGTTTTGGCCAGAGTATGACAGTATGACTTATACAGTTTATCAGGTCATCGTTGTCTAAGCTGGTAGGGTGCAGGGAAATAAGTCCCCGGGAACTAAGCCTAGTAAGGGACTCAGTTCCCAACTAGTGGGAAATAAAACCACTTTCGTAAAGTGGACTTATTTCCCAATTAAGGTAGGAAATAAATCAAGAAAAGTCTGAGTGGTTTTATTTCCCTTTCAATATACCCATTTTTGCACATACTGGAAATCGCTCAGTAAACCCAACAGAGGGGGTATGCCCCCCCATACGTATTAAACTGCTGAACGTGTACTAAGTTCCCATAAGAAACCTTATATGGAAACTAAGTCCACTTCTGAGTCTGAGTCCCTTAGTAGACTTAGTTCCCGCGGACTTATTGCCCCGCACCAGCTGGTAGGGGCTCTAACAGTCATAACTTCGTAAAAAATTATACAATGAAACTATCTACATCTCAGATATGACGAAATACCTATGTAGATGCTCCGGAGACAAAGAGCCTCGGATGAGGATACACCTCACTTCCTCAGTCACTGCCCGAGTCTCTGTCACTTGAGGAACAGAACACTTAGAAGCTATTACTTTCATGACTTACAAGAACTTTCTGATGTCTCACTTTCCGATTCTTACATGTTTTTGAAGATATCAGGATGGCTGGACATGGACGGCAGGGTTCATCCTGCTTTACCAAGGTTAACTTAACCTAACCTAGACAAAGTCCCTTACTACCACAAAGTTATAGCTGTCGATTTTGAAGTTTTGTTCGATTCGACGATGTTGACTGAAGATACCTACTTGGTTTATTTCTCGTTGACCGCCAGCGCATAAAGTACGCTTCCGTTCCTATAATAGCAAACGTACGAGTGACAGTTCGATGTCTTTTACAAATTATGTCAATATTGTCAGCGTATCCATCAAGTTGCTAATTGCACGTACTTTTAAAAAATCGTGCCTTGTGTGTTGCTTGGTGAGTTTGGGCCAATTCTTTCAAGTATGATGTTGAGGAAGTCGCATGGCAGCGTGTCGCGTTGTCTTGTCTAAACCCTATTTTGTAATCAAAGGTTTAGGTAAAGTCTTTACCGACTTTGACAGATTTCTCCATCGTTAACCAAAACGAACGAACTAGTTTTGCAGACTAGACTAGACATAGCTCTGTATAGCTCGTCGTTATAGATGCTATCTTAGTAGGCATTGAAATAGATGATAAGATTATGCGTATCGATTTGGACAACTTGGGTTTTTTTTCAGGATCTGTCGAAGTTTGAACATTTGATCGACAGTAGAATTTTATAGACTAAAACCACACACTAATCACGGGCCAATCGGGGTACTTACGAAGAGTTTTAGGCAGTCACACAATATGGCAGATGGTATCTTGTATGCGACGTTAAGGAGACCGATACCTCTGTAGTTGGTGCAGCTGAAGAAGTCTCCTTTTTCGTCGAACGGGCGAACGATACTGAAATTCCATTCATCAGGTCACGAAGACGCATTCATTTACCCAAAATTTGGAAAGACTTAGTGCATGCTCTCTCCACCTACTCTTTGTTGGTCTTCAGCTTGGATATTGATATCCAAACTACAGGGTTTTTCAATAGGGACGCTACAAAAGTAGACCGACAGGGACAGCATACGACGCCGAGTTTCTTGCCGCTCTTTTGACATTTCTCTTCAGTAAGGTTTGCCATTTCATGATGGAATATGAGCCAACAACGAGTCGAAATTATTAAAATTTACTACCGAAATTCGGAGTCAGTGGCCTCAACGTTAAGAGCGCTACGTCCAATTTATAGCCGTCATAATCGTCCTAGCAGATCAACAATTGAGCGTCTAGTGGAAAAATTTGAATCCACAGGCACAGTACAAAATGTTCCCATGTCAGTGAGACAAAAAAGTGCCCGTAGTGTCGAGAATATTGCTGCCGCTGAGGCTTCAGTTGAAGAAAGCCCAAATGATGAACTTCGTACGAATATCGAACGTGAAATTGCAGCAGTATCGGCCGATTTATGGTTGAAAACCGTCGAAAATTGGGTTCAGCGCCTGGACTTCTGCAAGCGTGCCCGTAGTGGCCATGCAAAAGAAATCAAGTTCCATACATAATTTCATCGAACGTACTTTCACAGGAATAAAGAATTTCATTGATATCCAAAACCGTTTTTGTTTTATTTAAAAAAACGTTTGTAGCGCTCTTATTGAAAAACCCTGTACAACCATTAACTGGATAAACGTTTAATAACGCGTATAAAGGGAATGTTATAGAAAGCTTAAATTGTATATTGACTCACAGAGTATACAGATTGGGGTTATATATGGAATAGTACATCGGATAAATGACCGCCATGGCTTTGCTGGCAAGTGCGTACTCATTTATTGAAATTTTCAGCATAAATGTAGCTGAATTTCATTAATACACCTCCAAATTTCCTCTTTCAAGGCGTTGGTGGTCGTAGGCTTATTTCCATAGTCCTTTGACTTCAAAAAACCCCATAAAGAAAAAAGTCCAATGGCGTTAAATCGCAATATCTGGATGGCCAATTCTGATTGCAAAAACGGCCGATTACACGATTAGAAAATGACTTATGCAGTAATTGAACTGTTTCTCTGGATGTATGGCATGTGGCACCGTCTTGTTGAAAGCACATATTGGGCACATCCATATCTTGTTATTTAGGCACTAAAACCTGGGTTATTATGTCACGATAACGAACACCATTAATTGTGCCTGACCAGCCGTATTTTCGAAGAATAATGGTCCGATAATGCCTCCAGCCCAAAATCCGCACCAAACAGTAACGCGTTGTGGATGCATTTGTTTCTCATGAGTTTTCTGAACCCCAAATGCAACAATTTTGACGATTAACGAAGCCATCAAGATGAAAATGAGCTTCATCATTTTTGTTCAAAAAATCAGCATTCACTTGTTGTTGATCCAAAACTCTTCGCGCTGCATGGTCAGTAGTCTTCAGTTCTTCAGTCAATTGAACTTTGTAAGCATGAGAATTCGCTGTAGAGAATGCCCAATTCTTGACTACGGAGCCGAATTGATGTTCCTGGACTGTCAGCAATACTCTCGCAAACTGCTTCGATGTTTTCTGTTGAACGACTTGTGACAGGACACCCAAAGTGTTTAAGATCACTAATTGATTCAGTCTCCCTGAATTTTTCACTCTTCACAGTGGAAGGCGTGGGAGCAGTAGCGCAGTGGTTAGTGTGCTGGACTACTGTGCGAGGGATCCCAGGTTCGATCCCCGGAAAAACACGAATTACATCTTAAAGTTTTTTCTACTGCGCCACCTCTCGCGAACGTCTGACAAACATCCGAGAGTATCACTGTCATGAAAAAGCTTCTCAATTCAGCCGTTCGGACTCGGCATAAAATTGTAGGTCCCTTCCATTCGTCCCAAAAATAGAAACTCACACAAAACGAATGGTTGCGAGAAGCTAGGCCTTGGGTGTCACCCGCCTGTTGCGCCACCTATTTATTTTTTATTTATTCACAGTGGAAGGCCATATTTTGTTTGAAAATTACGGACCGTAGCTGACAAACCTTCATTATTTTTAAAATATTGCTCAACAGCGACAATGCGTTTTATAGCAGTCCATTTTCACTAACCCCGAACTGTCATATGTCACATTGTTATCATTTTTTCCCGTTGGCGTCACACAATTTATTAAATGAGACACAATTAAAATGTTGCGTGAATTATGGGACACCCTTTATATCGTCGTCTATAATGAATGCTACCTACAGCGGGATTCTGGTCCTTAGCCATTATAGCGTCTGGAGAACTAATATTTCTTCCTTTTTGAGAACCAACTAATTGCTCTACAAGATTTTCTTCCACAGGTTTCTTTACGGGATTAGCTACCCTAACACGTCCTCTTAATTCTTTGCTAAAATTTTCGTATATTATTCCCAGAGTGATACCTCTATAGATACCTCTTAAACCTCTCGCTTCTCGCATTCCATCTCAGATTTTACTTCGGTCTTTTTGTCTTTTTCTTCGTGTGGGGTCTCAAGTTCGATCTCCGGAAACAAAAATAACATCTCAAAGATGTTTCCACTCGCAAATGTCTGGCAACCCAGAGTATAACTAAGAATACTTCTCAATTCTTTCATTCATTCTAGAACATAAAAAAATCTCACACAAACGAATATTATGTAGCAAGCTAAGCCTAGGGCATTATACGGACCTATTGCACCAATTAACTAATTTGGCCCTATAGTCTGCAGTGTTACAATATAATTTATGTCTCTTGCTTAGCTGCATGAGCACGCCTGCATTCGACATCACACACCCTGGAAAAAATGTCAGTCTTCTGTACTTGAATGTTGAATCTGCTGGCACAGAACTTCTTGAGAGATTGTGGGAAACGTTGTCGGGAAAAGCTTTAGCAGACTCTTGCGATTGTTGCCTTTTGACGTCTAACTCTGTCATATGGGGTTTTCTAGTTGTAAACTTGGCTGTTATTAGTTTGTCGAAGAGCTGATATTAGTTGTGTTTTTATGAAACCTCGCCAGCCAGTAGTTGCCAGTGCCAGTTGAGGCACATTTCACGTGCTAATTAAAACAACAACCTGCTGACAACTGCTGGCAACTAAATTCAATTCACAATGAACAAACAGGTGGCGCTGAAAGCAACAAGTGGCTTAGAATTTCCGTACAATTTGCTTAAATCATAATGGCGTTCTTATCTCATGCACACAACATTCCAGAGAAAATTTTCATAATTTATCCAATATCTTTACCAAATGCATAATTTTATACGAAATGCTGGTAGGTATGCTTTTAGGCGCATTGTCTAAATTCATTCGGCTGGCTTCATTTTGCTGGCAATTGTGCTGGCAACTGTCCAAATGATCGGCTGGCTGGCGAGGTTTCAAAAAAACATATTCTCGCAGCTTTGAGAACCGGAAATCTTAATATACCACAACTATAAAAAAAAATTTCATATGTTAGTTGGTTTGGTAATGTCTTAAGGCCATATCTATAGATTGATCCTTCTTATATCCTAGAACCACATTTTATTTGAATCAGGGAAAGCGCCGTTATTTAAAAACAAGTAAGAGTGTTAACATCGGCTTGGCCGATGCTTTGATACCCACCCTCCACTGCATAAAAGTCATGCAAAATGTTTGCCATGCGATTTAGGATGTACTGTACAAGTGTACACGCATAATGTCAGAACTACTTAACCGACATAAACAATTTTCAATACAAACCTGACGACTGTAAAAAGAAGTCCACTCACAAAATTTCATTTGCCTATGTCGATTCGTTTGGACGCTATCGTGGTTTCAACAGACAGACAGACAGACATGCCTAAATCGATTCAGAATGTGATCCTGATTCAGAATATATATACTTTATACTTTATAGGGACTCCTTCTTGGCGTTTCAAATGTAATGACAAAGTAAATATACCTTCCTGCGGAGGGTATCAAAATAAAAATACAAATTATTTGCAAATCACTTTGTTTAAAATGATAGACATTTCAAAAACTATTTTACGTTTCTCTCTAAATCATTTCTTCATTAATTATATTTATAAACAACTAGCGTAGCCCGTGCACACTTCGTAGTGCAAAATAGTTAAATAGATAAACTGTTTTTATTGTAATGCTCTGTGGTACACAACATTTTTTGTTTTTTCAGAAATCGTATTGCCTAGACAATATTATTGACTTTCATTATTTATATCAATGTTGTATAGGATGTATAAGATTTTGAATATTTTTTTTGTATGTGAAGTGCCGCTCCCCTTTGACCAAATTTGACCAATCTTCACAGGAGCACTCCAGGGCCAATAAGTAAGATTATCTATAAGTTCGAGCTCAATCAATTTGGTGGTTTTCGAGATATGTATAAGATTTTGAATGTTTTTTTTTTTTGTATGGGCAGTGCCACGCCCTTTGTCCGGTTTTGACCGAACTTCAGAGGACCACTCCAGGGACAATAACTAAGATCTTTTGTAAATTGGAGCTCAATCGATTTGGTGGTTTTCGACATGTACGATTTTGAATGTTTTTTTTTGTATGGGCGGTGCCATACTCCTTTGTCCAATTTTAACCAAACTTCACAGAAACCGTATATGGACCAAAGATGTGTGAAAGTTTGGTTAAAATCGGTAAATGCTTTAAGGCGTGAATCCCAGTTAAGAAGGATAATCCTTTAAGGGAAAATTCCTGAAGTTATGCCGAACAAAAAATTGTACGGCAGGGGGGTCTATTTTCATCGTATTTCCCGTTGTAGCCCATCAAAGTAGGTGACCTCTAATTTTGAGGTGTTACCACTTAGAACGCTATAACTTCTAAACTATTATAGGTACAAAAATTATTTTGGGCATTTTGAAAAGACAATTAAGTAGCGCATAAAAGTCTAAAGCACTTCGGTTACATCTGAGCAGCTATAAAAAAGTTATGGCTTCTTAAACTCAAAATTTTGAAAATTAGTTGAAATTGAAATGTTATTTGGTTAACTAGAAATGTGAAAAGGTTAAACCTATTTGTAAATATGTTAAACCTATTTGTAAATAGGCTAAACCTATTTGTGAATGGGTTAAACCTATCTGTGAATGGTTTAAACCTATCTGCAAAAGTGTTAAACTTATTTGTAAAAGGTTTAACTCAATGTGTCAATGCTATATATAGATGAAATATCATAATTGTTACAGTCCTTTTACCTTTGGGTGTTCTCTTTTTATAACTTTTGTCAAAAATTAACAACTGTCTATTGATTAAAAGCATATATCGTTCAAACATTTAAAACTTGTTTGAAAACAATACAATATATAGCCCGAAATAAGAAACCACAAGTAAATAAAATGTAAATTTATGTAAATTGTTTTATAACTATTTTTATCGATGAAGAATTGTGCTATTTAGTTTAAGACAACATGTAGTCCAATCATACTTATTTATAGCGCCATTGTTTGTTGGCAAATATTTTTGTTTTTCTCCGGTTTTTTCTATGACTTAAAATCTCTATTTAAATATTTTCATTTGAACATTGATTAGGAATTCATCTGACATAATAAGATAGGAGACTCTCTGTCTGGCATAGCAGCAATTTACAAGTTTTGTATAATCTATAGTTTCAAAGGTTCTCAATTGTGTGTGTTTTCCGTTCTAGTAGAGTTTTCTTGTTCAATTGGAAATTTATTAACTCTAAAAACATTGATAACAAAATGAAAATTGTAAAAAAAAAAAATACGTATGCCCGACGACATAGAAGAAGACAATCTACATACAAGCGCAGCACTTTATTTTTGTCGCAGCTATTCGCGAAACGATCAGTTTCAAATTTGTTTTTAGGTTAAGTACGAATAAAGTTGTCATTCGTGAAATTTTACATAGCGACCATATTATTTTGGGTAAAAGTCTGACAGTTCACCGCAAGAATATTAAATTCGCGGGAAAATAGTTTGCAATTAAACTTAGCTTAAACGTAGTTTTGTTTAGGCTGCAGTTATAGGTATCAGTATTTGTTAAACATTGTCCCAGCTCTCGCAATCGCAAACCCAAAAAGGCGACTTGGTGGACCAGCGAGCTCAAAAAGCGGCGAACTACTGTGAGACAACTGTTTAACAGAGCAAGACAGAGTAGAACAGAAGAAGACTGGACTACGTATAGATCCGAACTTAATCTGTATACTAGAGAAATTAGGAAAGCTAAATTCGAATCCTGGAACATGTTCTGCGAATCCATGGAGAGTACAAGTGAGGCTGCCAGACTACGTAAAGTATTATCCAAAGACCCCACGGTCCCGGGATATATTAAACGTGCTGATAACTCTTGGACAGAGTCTAGTCAACAAACACTACAACTCTTAATGGACACGCACTTTCCGGAGTCCAGTGAAATCACCAGGTATGAGAACAATAACACTCCTACCCCATCAGGTACTGAACCGGAAGTAGCCACGGAAAATATTATAACAGAGCACACAATCGCTTGGGCAGTCCACTCGTTCAACCCCTACAAATCAGCGGGACCAGACGACGTCATCCCAGCAATGATGCAACATGCTCTCAGTGTAATACTGCCATGGCTGAAAGTAATCTTCAAAAGCTGCATAAGGCTTTGCTACATACCGCAAAGCTGGAAAGAGGTAAAGGTGATATTTATTCCTAAAGCAGGAAAGCATATGCACTGCACCGTAAAAGATTTTAGGCCGATAAGCCTCTCCTCGTTTCTCTTAAAAACACTGGAGAGAATAATCGACTCATACATAAGGGATCTACTCAATGAACATAACCTATGTAGCACTCAACACGCCTACCTCAAAGGTAAGTCCGTGGAAACAGCTCTGCACGAAGTTGTGTCAATCATTGAAAAAGGCTTATACCATAAAGAATTCACTCTGGCAGCATTTTTGGACATTGAAGGAGCATTTAATAATGTTAAAACAGTGGCCATAAAAACAGCGCTCGAAGACCTGGGAGTGAAACAAGAGATTACAAATTGGATTTACGAAATGCTTAACAGCAGAGTAATTAACTCAGAAATCGGAGAGAGCAACATAAGGAGAATAGTGACCAGGGGTACTCCACAAGGGGGCGTCATATCTCCTCTCCTGTGGCTCCTAGTGGTCAATAAGATCCTTGCGGCTCTAAAGATAAAAGGGACAAAAATTGTAGCATACGCAGACGACATTGTAATCCTAATAAGTGGAAAGTATCTACCCACTATTAGCGAACTCATGGAAGCGGCTCTAAAGGAATTATCCTCGTGGGCAGGACCAAACGGCCTCGGAGTAAATCCAAGCAAAACCGAAACTGTCCTATTCACTAGGAGAAAAAAAATCGAGAAATTCGATCTGCCGAAGTTGAACGGTATTCGTCTGAAACTTTCCTCAGAAGCTAAGTATCTGGGTATCATCCTGGACTCTAAACTTACTTGGAAACGCAACACAGGAGAACGGGCAAAGAAAGCACTATGTGCCTTCTACGCATGCAAGAAAACCTTTGGTAAACGCTGGGGTATGCGCCCTTATATAATCCATTGGATGTATACGGCAATTATAAGACCCATACTTACTTATGGACCCATTGTATGGTGGAAGGCAATAGAAAAGGTAACCTATCTCAATAACCTATCCAAGGTACAGAGATTGGCATGCATCGGAATAACGGGAGCAATGAGATCAACACCTCAAGCCGGGCTGGAGATGATTCTAAATCTTCCACCTCTAAGCGAATACATTTGCAGCATGGCAGCCAAGGGAGCCCTCCGCCTAAAGGAGGCAAAAACCTGGAAGCACAGCTCCTATGGGCACGGTTCCATAATTCAAAAATACTTGAGTACTGATCTGGCTAGAAAAACGGACTACATGATTCCGTACCAGAGTTTCAACAAAAACTACTCTACCTACATACCCCAAAGACAGGATTGGATTACTAACACGCACGCAAGCGTACAAGAAATTCACATCTACACTGACGGGTCAAAAATGGAAGTAGGCACAGGTGCCGGAGTATTCTGCGAGTCCCTAGGTATAAGGGACTCGTACAAACTGCCAGATGAATGCAGTGTCTTCCAAGCTGAAATAGTCGCCATCGACAAGGCAGCAAGTACCGTATCTACAAAGAATCTCGACCCTTCCAAGATTACAATCTTCGTAGACAGTCAGGCGGCCATCAAAGCACTAGACAGCGCAACTATCAAAGCAAAGACAGTCAAGGACTGTCAAAGAGCCCTAAACAAAATAGGCGAGAAACACAAGGTCACGCTCTGCTGGGTTCCCGGACATAGTGACATTGATGGAAATGAAAAAGCAGACGAGCTAGCAAGAACTGGGTCGGAGCTTGATGCAGTAAATATCATTGCATCAATAGACATCCCAATTAGTGTAGCAAAAAGAAATATTGACCAAAAATCAAGGGAAAAAATTAACACCACCTGGTCTAACAGACACGACTGTGTTATATCCCGTAGCCTTTGGCCAAGAATTGACGAAAAAAGAACAAGGTGTTTTCTGAAAATGAATAAACGAGATATTCGAATCTTAACAGGTGTACTGACAGGTCACTGTACCATCGGTACCATGGCCACAAGACTGGGCATTAACTCACCAGACTACTGCAGGAGCTGTCAAGACATAGAGGAAACGGAGACCATCAAGCACCTGCTCTGCGAATGCCCAAACCTCCAAACCAGTCGACTCCGATACATGGGAGACAGACTTTTCGGAGACCTAGAGGACATAGTGCAGGTACCACTGACGAATACAATCAGGTTTGTTAAAAGTACGGGATGGTTCACTTAGTAGTCCCACCCCGCCAAGGAACAACTCCAAGAAACCAGGTAAAGTGTTTATGCATGTTTTTTGTGTTGTCCAATAAAATGAAAATTTTTAATCCACGACCAAAAACCAAGGGATCACAATGGACCAAAAGGCCCCCGTGAAAGCACAGCACTCTTAAAGCTGTGCACTTCCCTCATACCTAACCTAACCTATAGGTATCAGTAAAATGCATATTTAAAAAAAGGGTTTCACTTTTTTGGAGCACTTAAACTTAATCGTTGAACTCAATCTTGGTCTTAAATAGTTGCTTTTGAATTATGAAACTAATTCGTAAAAAAAAAATTAAGCAATTGATCTTTAAATTTTCTTAAAAAAAAATTTCTTTATTTTTGCATACGAAAAACGTTTTCTGTCCAACTTCTCAAACTCAACCAGTTTCACGAAGTATTCCACTGAATCCCTATGATATGCTATGGTCAAATGTTTCAGTTTTGTTCTGTTTCGTGTTTTTACGGACGCATTTTACTGATAGCTATAACTGCAGCCTTAACTGGTAGATAAATTAAACAAATGCTTTGGGGGTTAGAACAGTATTTGCAGTTACCCTAATTCGCAACTAATGGCTCACATGAATAGTGCCTTCTTAGATAAATAACCATTTCGGTATACCAGTCTTAAATTAAGCTGCAATGGAAGGTCCTCTTTAGTTTTATGTAGTATCCAAGCAGCTGAACTGAAAATCATCCTTATATCAGATATACCTATCCTTTCGGAGCTTTATCAGATATTCGCAAAAGCCATCAGAACGGTGATGAAGACTCTTTTGCTTTCTAGAAATGTAATGACGATATAGTGCTTCTTCAATTTGATTGAGGTCCCATTCCACTTGAGCGCGCCACCTTAGGCGAGGTCTTCTTCTACTACGTTGTCCTTCTGGGTTGGAATCGAAGACTCTTCTGGCCGCAGCTTTGGTGTCCATTCGCGCTACACCTCCTAGCCATCTTAGTCAAGTTATACGTACTTTTCTGACCATGTTGATGTTGCTGTACAGCTCGTAGACTTACTTACTTTCTTTACTTTTGATGGCGCTACAGTCCGGGGCGGACCTGGGCCTCAACCAACATGCCTCTCCAGCCAGCTCGATCCAACGATAGCTGCCGCCAGTTGCGCACGCCATGTTGGTTGAGGTCCCCTTCAAACTGCGCGCGCCACCTTAGGTAAGGTCGTCCTCTACCTCGTTGTCGCTCTGGAGTAGAGTTGAAGATTTTCCCGGCCGGAGCATTGATGTCCATACGCTCGATATATCCCATCCATCTTAGTCGATTAATTCTAGGTCTATATCGCTGTACAGGCCGTACAGTTCTTCATTGTACCTTCTCCTCCAGACTCCTGAGATACAAACTGGACCAAAGATCACACGGAGAACTTTTCGCTCGAAGCAGTTGAGTGTGTTTTCATCCGCCCTTGATAGAGTCCACGCTTCTTCGCCATATTGCAGGACGGGGATGATATTGGGTTTGCAGTGCAGTGCATTTCTGCATTATGCAAGCTCTTTTCTCATTACATACTTTGAGACAAGTTCGACAAAATCGTATCATCACAGCTCGTAGAGTT
The DNA here is from genome assembly GCA_949372485.1 of Cheilosia soror. Classification (NCBI taxonomy): domain Eukaryota; kingdom Metazoa; phylum Arthropoda; class Insecta; order Diptera; family Syrphidae; genus Cheilosia; species Cheilosia soror. The sequence goes on from OX443561.1 coordinate 36,638,599, forward strand.
CGCTGTTAAATAACCTTCTCCAAAGCCCGTCAACGCAAACGGGACGGAAAATCACTCGAAGAATTTTGCGTTCAAAACGACCAAGAAGATCTTTCTCTGCCTTTGTTAACGTCCATGCTTCTGCACCATAAAGCAGGGCTGGAATGATGATGGTTTTATATAAAGTCCCCTGAGTTTTTCTTGACAAGGCCTTACTAATCAATTGCCTTTTTAGGCCAAAGAAACAGCAATTGGTAAGTGCAACTCTTCGTTTTATATTTGGTTATGGTGTCATTATCAGAGTTTATAGCGGAGCCGAGGTAGAAAAAGTCCCTAACCACCAAAAGGGATTTCCATTTCTTTGTTGCGTATTGCTGAATGATCATCCTCGGTGCTCGAAACCTATACCGCTAAGATCACAAGGAAACACATCAACCATCACGCCATGGCCATCGTCTTGGTACATCCTTGGCAAAGTTCTTAAACTCGAGGAAGTGTTTCCTGGTGAAAAATATGACTTCTTCTTAGCCAATCTAGTCTCGGGCATTTCCAGAGGATTCATTGATTCCGTCTCTATGTACACTTTTAAATTTGCTGATATGATACCTCAGGCCGTAGTGACCTATGAAAAAGCTCACTAGCTTCTTGATACTTTTCTTGTCAACAGGTTGTTGTGGTCGTAGTTCAGACCGAACTGAAACTGCCATCTAAACCAAAGTTATCATTTAGATTATGTAAGTCTGGGATATTTCCCTAGTAGACTAAATGATGTTTTTGTTTCTAGTCTTCAATCAGATCTAGAGCAGTTGCCCAATTTATTTGGCAATACAGTTTTGAGTGGTATATTCTGGCGCAGTAGGTTGAAGATTTTGACGTATGAGTTCCCTTCGTAGCCCAAAAAGACAGTGATTGCCAACTAAAAGTTATATCTGTCTATGGTGACATTTTTCGTCGTAGACGTCGGTTCTAGGTGTCTTGCCCTCATTGACCGTCAATCTCATCTTCGCCGATTCCGTTTTTTGTTCTTTACCGACTTGGATGGAGCAGCGTACATTCTCCATCGTCATCCTGGACAAGCGGGGAAGTTTGCCAGAGACGCCAAAACTAGACATTGCTCTGTACAGTTCGTCCCTATATAAATGCTGTCATAGGCGGCCTTAAAATCGATGAAAATCTGGTGTAGTGACTTTAAGGCCCTGGGGTTTCTCAAAGATCTGCCGCAGTCTGAATATTTGGTAGTTGGTGGACTTTCCTGGTCTGAAACCATACTGATATGGACCGATCAGGTTGTTGACGAAATGCTTCAGCGGCTCACAGAACACGGCAGATAAGATCTTGTAGGTGATGTTAAGAAGACTAATACCTCTGCAGCTTGCGCAGTTCAGAGGGTCTCTGCTCTTGAGAATCGGGTAAACAATGCTGAGTTTTTCACCGGACATACTTTCCTTCGACCATTTTTTTACAGATGAGTTAGTACATGCTCCTAAACAGGTAATCACCTGCCTATGCTTATATCTTGGATGAATTTATTCCCGTCCCATTATGATTCTTTTAGGAATTGAGGGTCTCTGCTCCGTCTTAGCAGGATATTTACTGTAATGAACGTCATCCACACCATTTTTTAAATGAATCTGAGAATGAGTACCGGGTTCATGGTTTGTAGGTACATCAATCTTTATTTGGTATTTTTTACTTGTCCAGATGTTTAGTCTAAGGTCAGTGTCACATAATGTTCCAGGATATTATCTAGAGTTTCAGCTCACACTAAATTGCATCCAAACCAACGCTCTGTTTGGTGTGGTCTTCATTCTGTTGACATCATCGGTCCAATAACCAAGCCGTAGCTGACTTTTTCATCAATGACCAACATTACCAAATAATTTCTTCGAATAAAACAAGCCTATTAGTTCTTAAAAAAATAACTACTAGTTGAGATATACCATTCAGAAATAGATAAACAAAAACAACCATAACCAAATTTAATCTGAATTAACCTTCAAATAAGCTTTAACCCAGTAAAGCTATACAGGTAAGGTAGGTACCTATAAGCACCTCAAAATACATACCTTCAAACCGCAATAAAAACTGTTCATAAGCGCAACCGCAAATGAAAATTTTCCAAAAATCCGTCTCGTTTCGTTTCGAAATGAACTGAACTTTGGCCATTGCACTCGGCTAAACCACAAAAACACTACGTCACAAAAATTCCATTGGGGGGCGCATTTAATACAAATAAACATTTGAAACTCTATCTGCTATCTGATGTGTGATTTTTATTTATATACACAACTTGCATCTGTACCGTAAACAAACTCTGTGTGCCCTTGACCTCTGATGTGAGATTTCATTTTTATTAAATCATAATTAGCTCCGTATCGAACGTTTGAACACACACGCACACAATCTCAATGTACTATCTTTGCACATTTTTTGCTTCACAAAGAATTTGTGCGAGTGTGTTTTCCTTATCAGAAATTTGCACACCACAACAATACAGAGAGTATTCTCCAGAAAGTATATTTTTATTCCGTCGTAGATACGAGTATCTATCGTTTACATTCTATGAAAAAGCGACAAACTATAAAATTCCACACGTTGTTGGTGGATATTTGCGCACGCAATCAATAAAAGTATAAACACCTACAATAGTGCAAGCTTGTGTCAAGTATTGATTTTGGTTAAGAATAGATTTTCACGTAAGGAATTCCAAGCGAGACATTGACTTTGGCACTTCCTTTTTTGGTTGTAAAGCATTCTTTCGGCAGAAACATGAAAACTATTCGAGATTTATTCAAGCACAGGTGTAGCTGTATCTTTACCTATGTACCTCACCTCTACAGATACATTATGCTGGGTTAAAGCTGCAAAATGCATCTTACCTTGAATTTTGATTAATCGAATTGGAGACACATCTACAAGTGAACAGCAAAACTTCGTGTGAGGTCTTCACAAAAAAAAGCTAAAATTGCTGTTCAAATCTTTTCTTGGCTTTTTTGTGTTGCTACTTTAAGTAAATAAAGATCTGTACGTGACGATGAATTGTAACGTGAGATTTGCGATCGATTTTTTTTTTGGTGTTTGCTGAGTAGTGGAGTGGAGTACAATGAAGGATAGATTTATGGCAAGGCTTATGTAATCAAATTCGACACAGATAACATGCCAACGTATGCCATAAAGAAAAACTTCAATAAATACTCCGACATAGCTTGTATAGAGGTATCCAACTACAGAGAGCTGTATCGCTACTTATGCGTCTACACAGTTTTTGAATGTCCCCTAATAGCTTACCTTCGATAAGTTTCTTAACACGTGGCTATTTTTTGTTCTTAATTATTGATTTTCCATTTTCTATTTCCCCCTTATTCATTCAAAGGGTCGCGTGTGTTGGAGGCTCAAGTGAAAGCATCATAACTTTAGATCTTCCGCTACCGACTCTAAATCATTAAGGACAATCTGGGTAGTACAACGATTACGGAATTCTTCTTCCTTATTGTTCGGCGAGGTTATGGTCAGGATTATAGGGATCATAAACCTCCAACTTTACAATTCATTGATTCTTATTAGTCACATTTTTTCAAAGCAGAAGACTCTTGATCACCTTATCTGGATCCACAATAATATCCGAATGATCAGATATCATATAGCAAGTGAACTTAACCTTTCACTGTCCATAACGCTTCGGAACATTTTTTTAATCCTTTTCATAGCTGAAAGGGTTTTTTCAACACTAGCTGTGGTCACTGGAAGCGTTGCGAAAACCGTAAGCAAGACATTTATGAGTCACATTATCACATTATGTATATCAATAAATTTCAAAACTTCGGTAGAAGGGTCACTCGACGATTTTTTTTTTCACACCAAAGAATGTACTCAACTTTCACAACTGATAACGAAATTGCATTATCAAAGTAAAGTGTTAACTTTGCCAACTTTTCGCTCAGGCTCAACTGCAGCAAAACCTGGGAGAAGAGCTTAAGACTATGGCAGAACGTCTTCGTTGACCATGCATCTGTCCGTAAGATTTTGTATTAACGAATCTATGCTATCTATGTATCGGCACTTTAAAATAGGCTTCAGTCGGAGAGGTTTCTGTATTGGAACGCGTTGTTTGTTTCAATGAAGATCTTCAAATAAGCCCTCGGCAAGTTAGGATGCGGATTGAAAAGCCTCTCTGAAAAAATCTTCGGCATTTTTTCTGATGTCCTTAAGAGAATTCAGAACTTCTTTTGTGCGGTCGATTTCAGAAACGAAATCTAAGGATTTGTTCTGTAGGGAAACTGATAAGGGCAACGCTAAACTGAATAGTTTTTCGTATACAATGAGGCTTACTAGGCAATCACTTTTTTGGACCGCTGCCAAAAGTGTTGATACTTTCGAAGACATCACCCACGTTCTGCTATTTTTGCAAAATACTTATTGAGATGCATTTGAAGAGCTCTACAAAGGAATTACTGTCATGCCTTTCAATGAATTTCAACTACCTAGTAGGGAGACAATGGACCTATATGCTGGTCAAAGTGTGCTGGCAGCCATATTTAACCAACCAACCAAGCCCTGTCCTCAAATGAGCAAATTAGAAAAGTGCTGATGGCTCCATCTGATCAAGATATTCTTCTTATTGGTAAAAAGTGCACCATCCTTAGATTTGACGTCTTTAATGACATTCCACTTCCTTTTTCTCAGACGGTGGTGGTGGATAGATAGTCTGATAGAACACAGTCTAATTTTCTGTTCCCGCAACCATCAGCCACACCAAGCCGCTTCATTTCGCAAACATCTCTGGCAGATGCAGTGACTGCTATTGACAGAAACCGCCATTCTTCCTCTCCAGTTAATGGAACATTTGGAATTTGTTCAAGCGATCAGATACAATATGCAGTGCAAATTCCTCCTTATCTCTTCATAATTTACCCCCATAGTTTTACGAAAATGCCGAGTATATCATTTTGGAAATTGAACCTATGCCTACTGGTGCGTATAAGGCTCCTATGGCAGATTTCATGCCTTAGTTCCAATTAAGTCTAATAATAAGGACGCAGGGTAGTACGCACTTTCGATGGTGATTGAACAAAGAAAACTTATCCGTTCTCTTACCCGGGCAGCTCCCATAAGTCATAACTCATAATCAAACAAAAATGTCCTTACATGATCGACAACGTCTACTCCACGTTGGAAAATTATTTGCAACCCTGAGATGCCATTGTCTGGTTTGCTAATTATAAAACGGTCACTTAGACTGACGTATAGGTTTACAAATGATTGACAGATATGGCTTTATATTAACGATCATTTTGAGAAGCTATCGAACCGAGAGTTACAAGTTTCCAGTTCTAAGGAAAGCAATACATTTTCAAATAAAAATGTACTAGATTACTGCAAATTACTTGTTAGAATTGAATATTTATTGTTTCTTTGTTAAATTGAGTGCGAGTATAAAAAAATAAAGATAAAAGATGCGTTGTTTTTGACCTCTCTTTTGACACCCGTCTCGATGAACATAGCTTATGGTGGAAAGAGAAAAGTGCTACCAATGCCAATTTTTTTTTTACTGATAACTTAGGAAATTTAGTAACTTTACGAAAAGTCTATGGTTTTTAGAAAAAGAGGGAATTTTTCGGGGAATTTCGAAAATTATAACGCAAATGGTTTAAGTCAAATAAAGTCAAATATTTCAGACATTTTTAAATTGTGTGTGGACCAGTTCTTAAAGAATATCAAGAAATATTTGCCAAATAAATGGAAGGTGTGAACAAGTTTTTTTTTTTAAGATGGCCACGATGTTAAGGTAAATAGAGAAATGCTGGCTGATGGGAGCGAAAAAAATCTACCAAAGTAGTGTATAAAAATAAATGAATAGAAATGAACAAAAATGAATAGATTTGAAATTAATAATAAATTAATAAGTCGTTAATATTGCGACCACATTTTTCAACTTTCAACCTCCAATCTATAGCACAATATTCATAATTCATGACTTCAAGACATTCACAGATGGGTGTTCACTGCATTGGGTTTTCACCTCTGTTCACTGCGAGACTTTTTTATGATCAATAGTTCACCACCATATCTACTTTTTAAACGTTCTATGTCCAAAGTACGTATACTAATTTATTGATTGGGGAGTCGCGATATCGAAATGCGATAATGTTTGATTTATATTTAATATACGCGTCATGTGAAGTGAACCTTAAACCATAACATTGGCTACGCATTATAGCATTATCCCTTATAAGCTGAATTCCCTCAACTTTTTAAAGAAATGGAAAAGTTACTGAACTTTTACATACGGAGAAATTTACTTAAACCAAATTAGATCCATTGTGAACTGAACCTAATTGTAATGGAAAAACACTGAATTCAGTCGCACGTTTTTTGACAGTCACTCGTAACTGCATTATTTGTTGTTACTTTTCGATGGCTCTACAATTATGAGTCATTCATCGGACCACCCATTTCGGGCTAAATGATTTTATTGAACCATTGTTTAGAACCAATTTAATTGAGATAAGATTAGCATTGTTAGATTTGAAGAGCGCGTGTTGTGCGGCGCAAAGTTACGATCTCATTTTCGGTTACAAGTTTGACAAGAAGAAAGAAATAAATCATCTTCGAAATCTGGCAATGATGTCAACGTCATCAGTATGTGCAGTTCACCAAACTCCAATTTTAAAATAGAGTTTTATCGAATTTTACATTATTAATAAATTGAAATTCAGTGAAATTCTGTGTTCTTCAACATTCTAGAAAATCTGAAACAAAAGAAAACGTCAACAAATTATCCTATAACATAATTTATTACCCTGCTCCCTGCTCATTTTTTTGACAGCTGAAAAGCTCGTTTTCCACCACGATAGTTTCAGAAAATTATCCGAGGATAATTACTTAGCCCAATTGACACACGGCCTAAGCCTGGTATTGCCTTGTCAGTTTCGCATTTGAAGTATGATGTTAAAGAAGTCACATGACAGCACGTCGATTTGCCAAAATCCCTTTTTTGACATCAAGGGTCGTGGTGAAATTGTATTTCACCTTAACGAAGTTTGCAGTATTCTAATTCATCATTCTGCACAGTTTGACACGTTTATCAGCGATGCCAAAACGAGACATGGCTCCACATAATTCGTCTGTATAAATGCTGTGAAATATGGACTTAAAATTGATTAACAGAATGCGGATAACGTTCCAAACTTCTTGGATTTTCTCCATAGTCTTACCTTATGCCTAAACCTCACTGATGGGGCCAATTAATTCGTTGACAGATATTTTCAGGCCGTTAACACGGACAGTCAGACAGTATGCAATGTTGAGAACACTGCGGCCTCGGCATAGTTTGCACAGTTTAGGAGATCTCCTTTTTGTGGGTCGAGCAAATGATCCTGAGCCTATCTAGTTTCTAGGTAAGTTAGTTTTCTGTATGTAGTTGCCGACACTTTTCATCAAACCGAAGGGTTTCTTGGTGCTGTCGAAGGAAACTAAGCACATCACTTGGACTTGATGCTGACTGTATAAAGGTTTTCGATAGGTTAAGGGATGCGCTATTGACAAAGGCTTTACCAGTTAGTCCTCACAATCACAAAACGTCTCTCTATTGATGCGGCGTCTGCGATGTCCATATTCGTACCTTGGCTAAAAAAGAGTAGAGATCCGAGTCTATTTGAGCAGCTCGGAATATTCGAACATCGAGAATACTGAAGGTGTACTCGTCGATCTGGTTACAACCCTGTTTTTTTTATGAATTTTGAGGTAAGGAAACTCTGTGCAGTCTGTATAGTGTATAGTATAGAGGGTATGATTTCCGATTTTAATACCCTAAAAATGCCTTCCTTGCCTATTTCAGAGTTAAAGCCGTTTTAACGCCATAGACAATATCGCTCATATGTACCGTCGAGAATAAATGTAGTTTCAGATTTTTGTAGAAGTAAATGTCGCTGCATCGTTCTTTTGCCTTGCTATCCCAATGCACTTCTTAAATGTCGGTGATATAATGTTTTAAGGTGCAGGGAAATAAGTCCCCGGGAACTAAGTCCCTCAGTGGACCTTACATGGGAACTGAGTCCACTTCAAAAAAGTGGTTTTATTTTCCACTAGGTGGGATCTGAGTTCCTCTGTGGAATTAGTTGCCGGGGACTTATTTCCCTGCACCATGTTTTAAAGAAGTTTAAGTTCTGCGACTCATTTAGACAGCCATTTTCGACAGCATAGGGACACATGCGCTTATAATGGGAGTTTTTTTTTTTTTTGGAATTGGCATCACTTTTCTAGCGATAACCAATTTGACAACTGACAGCTTATTGGTGCTCATCTGGGCTCTCCATTTCACGAGTAAGCTATATTTATGTCAGAAATGAGTTCGCAAACAGTCCGAAATGTGACAGCTCTTGAACATATTCGCTTAAAAATTTTGTTCAGCGATGAAGCTTTTTTGACTGAATAGTTCCGTCAACAAGTAAAATTGAGATATTCTGTGTGCTGCAAATCCACAAGTCGTTATTGGGACACCGTTGCATCTACAAAATTTACAGTTTGGTGTACTTTGTGGGCTGATGGAATATGCCACCTAGCCGCTGTCCTGACAAGGACTAAGTTCATTAAGCAAACCTTGGCATTCCTTCAGATTGAGGTTAGAAATCGTTTTTGGTTGAAATCTCTCCTCATTACACGGTACATACAGTAAATTTGCAATACGCCATTATTTAATCAAGTGTGCGTTCATTAACTAAAATAGACAGAAGCACGCTTCTCCATTAAGTGCGCATATTTGCTCATAAATTGCAGATAAAGCGAAACGTGTTTTTTTGTAGTCTCTCTGTCAACCTGTCACAGTACAGGTGTTATTTGGTGACCATTCATACACCGCCACATAATCATTATTATCACATATGAACCTGTTTTATAAACAAATAGCGGTAAACCAAATGGCTAACAAATTTGATAGAATTTCTACGAAAAACCACTTCAAAGTGATCGCACTTCATCTGACAAGAAAAAGCATAATATTCACCACTCGAATAAATAAACAATTACTACACGAAAAAAATAGATAAATATTTTTATAATAATTAAATAGACACTATGTGCATATGTATGGATATGCTCAGGTGATTCTTATACTTCCCACACCGACGCAATAAAATTATCTTATCTAGAAATTCCGATTCCTCTGGTCTATTCCCGGTTCCGTTGACATTGACATCTCTGTGCATAATTCGTATATTGTTTTTGTTGTTTCATTTGTTTTCATTGTCGCATATTGCGAAATGTCATAGTTGCTTTGCGCTAAATTCGCGCGATATATGCGACTTGAGTTGAGGGGGCATTCTGCTGACGTTTAAAATATGAGCGCAGCTAACCTATTTTATTTCAACTGGATCTTGCACGTTATAGGGTTGCCAATGTGTCAATGTTTAATTTATTTATTTTTTCTTCTTTTAATTTCAGCATGGTATGTATACAAGAGGAACTAGGACACATGGGTCTGGGTGGACCGACAGAACTGCCATACAAGTCAAACGATGATCATAACCATCATCATAACCATCATGTGCATCATCATCATCAGCAGCAGCAAACCGAGGTGACAGACAGTAGTGCGGAAAATACCTGCCAAAATCGATGGACCCCTACGGGGGGTGCATTTGTACATCCGGATAAACCGATTGGCTGGATGTACGGCCTGCTGGGATGTATGAAGCCGGTACTGTCGTTCATTGGGAAAGCGGGTGTCATTGAAATCAAGAATAATAAATCAGAAGACTGGGAAATACCATTCGAGACGATAACCGATCTGGAATGGCTGGGAAGTGGAGCACAGGGTGCGGTATTTAGTGGTAAAATTAAGAACGAAGTTGTGGCGGTGAAAAAAGTACGTGACGTCAAGGAGACAGATATTAAGCATCTGAGAAAATTGGATCATGAGAATATCATCAAGTTTAAGTGAGTAGCTATATTTTTAAAATTATTTTTTTTTTTTTAATTTATTTTCTCTTTTTGTTTGGGAATTACAATTGAGATAAGAGTGTCATCAACTGTGTATTATATTTCTGACGTCAGTTTGGGATTTTTGGAATTTAAATAGAATCAAAAGGCAAGTGATTTAAGGGGTTTACTTTATGACGTAGGCATCAAGTTGAATAAAGAACGGATACACCAAAAAAGGTTGCGTATACGCCACCGGTAATCAGTAATAGATGCTGTCAACTGAAATCGGGGTAAAATGTGGTGTAGTGACTAAAATGATCAATTGCAGTGTTGGACTTCGTCTTAACGATTATGTGGGCTTAATCTAGTGTCAAAGTCGACTTAAACTGAGAAAGAGATTGACTTTGTCTCATTTGGAAATTCCGCTTCAGCCGTTCGGACTCGGCATACAAAATTGTAGGTCCCTTTCATTCGTCCCATTATAAACCGTATAAATGGTGTTTTTTTCGAATTGGCAGCACTTTTTCTAGATATATTCAATTTGGCAGCTATCAGGAGATTTGTATCCACTTCGCTTTCACATTTCACAGTGATTAAATGACCTGATGTTTACCATTTTGCTATGAGTATGGACGTACGGTACCCCTCTTCAGCTGTTTGAAAAATTAGTCGATAAATTGACTTCCAGAGGCTGTGCCCCTCTCTCACCTCTGACTTCTCACCTCTCTCGTGATTGTTAGTCCTTAATGACCTGCTTTATAAGTTAAGCAATTTAGGTCATCATAATTACGGGTAACGAGGCAAGCAACGTGCCCTTAAGACAGTTCTTCACTGTCTACCAATAAAAATCTGTCCATACATCGCAGTAAGGCTGTCAGAAATATAAACTTGGGTAAAATTTCAAAATACGATCATAGAGCACTCCGACGAAGTCAAATATCTTGGAGTAATCCTAGATAAAAGACTTCACTGGAACTCCGACATTAACAATAAAATAAGAAAAGTAAATAAAAGCTTTCTGGGCTTGTCGACGAATCAAAAATCACTCACTTGTTCTATACAGTGATGGTCAGGCCCATTATAACATAATGCATCCTTAGTATGGTAGATTAAAGTCAATGAAAAAATCGCCACTTCAAAGGGTAAGAAATTTAACGCATGTCCATGATGGGTACCTGTCCTACAGCAACGATCGAAGCTATAATAGGACTAACGCGCCTTTATATATGTACATATTAACAAAATGACAATACGCAGTTTGGTAAGCTTGATACAAGCGAAAGAGATAAGTCTTAAGGACCCCCCAAAACTAACAACTATGTTCCCGCATCCCAAAAAAATTATCCTTCGACAAACGGTTCTCTATGGAAATGCCAAGCAGAGAAGCATGGGCTTCCCACCAAACTGCCAAAGCGGTCGAAAATGGATCGGGGGTGGGAGCTTGTATTCATGGACCAACCGTAATGTCGCAATAGCTTTGAGGAAAATCCTCAACAATTCAGATACCAACGGCGCTAACAGCTACATATTCACGGACAGTCAATCAGTTATAAAAGCCCTTAGCTCATCACCCATTAATGACTCCAAATCCGTACTCCTTTAATACCCTCCAAACAGAAGCCATTCTAGATTTTTCTGGGTTTCCGACCATGGGGGAATTGAGGAAAATTAAAATGCTGACGACTTACTTACTTAAGGTGGCGCTACAGTCCGGAGTGGACCTGGGCCTCAACCAACAAGCGACTCCAGCCAGCACGATCTTTGGCCAGCTGTCTCCAGTTTCGCACGCTAAGTTGGTTGAGGTCCCTTTTCACTTGCGTGCGCCACCTGAGTCGCGGCCTTTCTCTACTGCGCCGTCCTTCGGGTGTGGATTCGAAAATCTTCCGGGCCGGAGCATTCACGCCCATTCGCTCTACATGACCCAGCCACCGCAGTCGTTGCACCTTCACTCTTCTGGCTAGGTCAATGTCGCTGTATAGCCCGTACAGTTCGTCGTTGTACTCCTCCTCCATACCGAAAATTATACTCGATGAATTTTCCTCTCGAAGCAACCAAGAGTAAGCTCATCCGCTTTTGATAGAGTCCATGCCTCTGCACCATAAAGTAGGACTGGGATGATTAAGGTCTTATAAAGGGTCACTTTAGTTGTTCGAGAGAGGGCTTTGCTACTCAATTGCTTTCTTAGCCCAAAGAAACAGCGATTGGCAAGAGTTATTCTTCGCTTAATCTCAGCGCTGGTGTCATTGTCTGAGTTAATAGCGGAGCCTAGGTAGACAAAGTCCTTTACCACCTCAAAGTTATATCTGTCTATAGTGACATTCTGTCTAAGACGTCGGTGTTGGGTGTCCTTTCTCGATGACAGCATATACTTTGTCTTGCCCTCATTGACCGCCAAACCCATCTTCGCCGCCTCCGTCTCAATGTCCACGAACGCGCCAGTGACATCACGCTGCGTTCTCCCGATTATGTCGATGTCGTCGGCGTAGGCGAGTAGATGGACGGACTTTTGAAAGATAGTACCTCTGGTGTTACGTTTGAGTTTTGCACTATTCCTTCAAGAACGATGTTAAAGAAGTAAAATTTTTTTTTGACATCGAAGGTCTCGGTGAGTTCTTTACCGACCTTGATGGAGCAGCGTGCATTATCCATTGTCATCCTACACAAACGGACGAGTTTGACAGGGATGCCAAAACTAGACATTGCTCTGTATAGCTCGTCTCTCTAAATGCTGTCGTAGGCGGCCTTAAAATCGATGAAGAGGTGGTGGGTTTCGATTTGGACTTCCTGGGGGTTTCCTCCAAGATCTGCCGCAGTGTGAATATTTGGTCGATGGTAGACTTGCCTGACCTAAAGCCACACTGATGGGGACCAATCAGGTTGTTGACGAAAGGCTTCAGGCGTTCACACAACACGGCAGATAAGATCTTGCAGGCGATGTTAAGAAGACTAATACCTCTGTAGTTGGCGTAGTTCAGATCGTCTCCTTTTTTGAGGCTCGGGCAAACAATGCTAAGGTTCCATTCATCGGGTAAACTTTCCTCCGACCATATTTTACAGATGAGTTGGTGCATGCTCCTAACCAAGTCATCGACTGCCGCTTTTAATAGCTCGGCGGTTTAGGCCATCTGCTCCAGCGGCTTTGTTGGACTTAAGCTTAGATATCGCTATCTTCACTTCGTCCAGGTCGGGTGGACGGAATTGTTGGTCTTCATCGTCCAGGTTGAATGGTTCATTCTGCCTGACAGCGGGATTTAGTTCGTCATCGCCGTTAAACAGTCTGCAGAAGTAGTTCTTTCATAATCGCTGACGACATAGCCTAAAAAGGTTCGAAAACTCCCTTTATAGGTTCGGAACCTTTCTGTGTAATCGCCAAATCAGCTATAAAGTGCTGGGAACACGACAAGTGAGATAATTGAGAGAACATTTCAGGTTTTAGGCAGTCAAAGGCAGTCAGACTTTCGAAAACGATTCGAAAAAAAATACTCAAATATATTTGGCACCGGAATGCCGACTATGTCTTGAGGAAGACGAAACAGTTGAGCATATCGCCCAGCGCATTGTGGTATCAGCAAGAAATCATTTTTCAGGGAAGTAATAAGTACCGAAGAAATAAGGAAATCCTCTGCTGAATGCATCATCCAGCTACATTGGGTATGTAGACAGACGTTCCTAACCTCAACAAAATTCTAACACTTCAAGCACAATCACGCCTATCGCGAATAATATTTCCCCCGGAATGTTTCCCATTTAGCAATTTGATTTACATTGCTAACAAGGAAAACATTTCCATCGGAATTTATTCACGATACCCCTAAATAAAAAATAAAAAATTAAAAAATGTCATTATTCTGGTCATTATTATGATTTGCATTTGTTTCATTTCATTTTAAAGGTCTTTACTTCTAAAAAAAAAACACCTGACATAAATAAACGTTTCCGGTTTTCCTATACTATTGGCTCTCACGTTATCTACGCTTTATAGGACTGCGTGGTTTGACCACGCCAGTCTATATCGTATATGATACAATTCGGCCACTACCAAATGACACACGATTTCCTGGGAGAGCGAATCTAGTACTATGACAAACTGAGGCCTACTGTCCACGTAGCTGCACTTCATATGCACGCTTTCGTCATTTGCATCTTCTTGTGCGCTTGGCAGCAGCTTGCTTGCAGCTTCGATATAAACAAACAAACCACTGTCCACGAAGCGGCAATCCAAGCTGTAAATGACGACAAGCGTATTTTGTCGTCGCTCCGTGGACAGAGCTTTGTTTGTTCATATGACAGAAGCAAGCAAGCGTACACCAAGATGCAAATGACGAAAGCGTGCGTATGAAGTGCAGCTACGTGGACAGTAGGCCTGACTTGTGATTATGAGTGGAAAACTAAGTTTTGTAGGTTCTTTTTAGACCGGTTTACTACAGTTAGTAAAGCAGAGTAACCATCGTTGTGAAAATTATTGAGTGTTAAGATAGGTTGTAACTTGTGATTGATCCAATCAAACATGGTAGTCACTAACAACCTAACAACGTGCTATATCAAATAACGTACATCTTACAAAAATTTACCCGCACACACTCAAAGGTATATACGTACGCAACCTCCGTGTAGCTAGGAATGTTTATTACTCATTATTACCATACGCGAGTTATAGTAGGTCAGATGTGGCGCCACAGAACGTAATTGCCGTCGTCCGTCGGTGGAGTACTTTAAAGGACCTAATACTACCTTGTATCTAATGAATTGTTTATTACTCACTGCTAGGAAATATTATGTGAGTAACAACACCTGCTGCCCTTTAGAAACTATATAAGGTTCCCTTATCGAACTGGTATCGATTAGAAACCGCCAAGGAATGCGTTTTATTGTATTTAACATAATAAGCTTTCTATTCAAAAATTCACACATACTAATGCAAAACTATTTATTTACTTCTTTTTTTTTCAAACAATAGAGGTGTATGCACACAGTCGCCAGTATTCTGCATAATCATGGAATTCTGCCCATATGGGCCATTGCAAAATATCCTGAAGGAAGAGGACGTTATGCTGCCATCGCGTCTAGTCTCATGGGCGAGGCAAATAGCACTTGGCATGCAATATCTTCATTCACACAAAATCATCCATCGTGACTTGAAGAGTCCAAAGTAAGTACACACATTCATACATCATATATTTTGTCTATTCGAGTTTATTATGCATTTCCGTTCTCTTTTTTTTGTTCGTTACATCCTTTCAATTGTATTTTTTATACTCTGCATATTCACAGCTGATATTTTAAAAGAAAAGAAAAATCGATCCAAATTCAAATGAAAAGGATATCCAAAGTGAAAAGGTCTTTTAGTGTGACTTGAATCGATATTAAAGCTTTGGCAAAACGTACAACTAAAGTGCGGTGCTTTTGTATTTGTATGCTACTCATGCATATATGTAACGCCTTTCTATTTTAGTTTCCTTTTTTCATGTTTTTTTTTTTTTTTTTGTTTAGGTTTTCTTTATTGGGGAACATTTTTGCGAGTTGGTTTACAATAGGACATTTGGATTATGTTTTAGTCAGGAGTATGAAATTAAAGTTAGAAATACACAGCAACAGCAGGATATTTAGCCGCGTGTATAGGTGAAACGTTTCCATCGAAATAGATACTTGAAGATAGCAGAGGGAATATCTATAGAGACGGCTATTTTAAGAGGTACCCACCCTGTGCCTGGCCTTTTTGTTTTGGTTACCAACGTGCACACGTGCACAGTTTTTTTTATTCCCTTGAGATATTGCCTGATTCTGTTCTTAGATATGTAGTTCCACCTTAAACGATGGCTTAGTGGCAATAGGAAACGACAGCATGCGTTTACATAGCATGCCCAGTCTCGCTACGACAGATAGTTGAGCCAGATTGTCAAGAAAGTATATAAAGATGTGTTGTCAAAGTGTCCTCTAGATAAGATGCAAAGAATTTTTTGAACTATGTTAGAAGGCACGCATACAGCAGGCTCTAATGCAGACAGCAAATTGGCAACAGCCTGCAATTTCCCTAGACCTTCCCTATTCCACTTGGATGCAATTTAACAATTTCTCGTTTGATTCGAAGAATCTCAACTTAGTATAAGTAGATTTGACTGAATTTCCAAACTGGAGACAGGATTCCAGCAGCACGAGCTTTAATTCCGCTTTTTACGTCTAGATCCGCTCCACCTTAAGACGATACAAAACTTCCTATAAATAGTTATGTTTGGATCTCTTCAATCGGCGTTTAAATAAATAGTAGCGGAGATTTTTGCTATCCTTATGTCTATGCGCTATATTGTGACAAACAGGTGGAGGGCTAGAAGCATATACGTTTGCAGTGATATAGCCAAGCTGCATTAAAAGCGCTGCTCAACCCCCTTACCTCGTCCAAGTTAGTGCTTGAACTCAAGCTTTCTCTGAACTTGGTAGGTAGGCTAAACGCGGTCAAACTTGATTGTGTCCCAGGTCACACTGGTACCCAGGGAAACGAGATTGCTGATGGGCTTGCCAGGTTGGGTTCAGAAGAAGATCTCTTAGGACCTGAACCTGCGTTGGGTCTGTCTGCATCCGTGGTTAGGTCATCTATTGATACTTGGGTTTCTCGTGAACACGAGTGTCGGTGGCGAGACTGTGGCTGGGTGTAGACAGACCAAACGACTGCGTCCGGAGATCTGCAAAAGGTCGGCGTCTTTTCTTCTGTCTCTCAGGAGAATCGACTGCAGACTTCTTGTGGGCATCCTTTCTTGCTACCAAGCTTTTGCCAAACACTTAAATGTATTGGGCTTGAGCGACACCACCATCTGTCCTGCTTTTAGAGAGGATGACGATACAGCGCAGCACTTCCTCTGTATAGTTGTCCTGCCTTTGCTCGCATCAGTTGACGGATCTTTGGGGCTGACGTGGTGAGTGGCGAATATCTAAGCTCTTCATCACTGAAGCTCCTCATCTTTCTTCGAAAGACGGGGAAATTAAGTACAGCAATGTAAGGTGTCTGTTTGGCAGTACAATGGACCAGTAGTTGTGTCTGGAGTGCTCCATCGGATAGTAACAACCTCCGACAAAGAAAAAAAGAATAGATAAATAATAATAGTTGCCGCAACAGGTCGTTATAGGCAGCCTAGACCTAGCTCCTCACAACGATTCGTTTCGTGTGAGGCTTAAATTTTTTGAGACAAATAGAAGGGAGCTACAATTTTATGTCGTGTCCGATTAGTTGAATTAAGAAGGGCTTCCAGGACAGTTATACTATCGGATGTTTGTCAGACGAGAGGTGGCGCAGTGGAGAAAAACCTTTTTTCTGTTTTTCTGGAGATCCTAATCTGGGACCTCTAGCTAAATAGTCCAGTACATATGGAGCCACAGCGCCCAATCAGCGTCAGCGTCTGGTTCAGAAAAATACGCTGATCTGTGGAGTGACTTCTTTGCATTATTTTTATTTTTTAACGATGATCCTTAGACCGATCGACCCTCAATTCATATATGATTGCCACATCTTGTCTAGCCCGCTGATGGTACTTGACAGGAAACAGACGCTTAAACGGTTTCAATTGGATCCCATGTCTGTCAGCTGTGACTACGGCGACAGTGTGCGTATACGAGCACATTGTCTATCAGTAGTAAAAAGTTGATTAGAACAGAATATCCCCTTGCCCCAATCCCTGTTGTACTTCGAAAGAGTCTAAGAGCTATCCATTAGGTTCAGCGAACAAAACACCTTGCGATGTTTTAGGAATCCTTCATATAAGGAACAATTTGTTGGGGTATTCCTCTCCTAAGATGTGACCTCCATATGCATTCGTGACACTGTGACAAAGGCCCCAAATTTATGAAAGTGAGGAAAAGCGGTGCCATGAACTCAGCTGATTGCTTGAGACTGATGCGCAAGGTCTTGGTTTTGTGTACGCACGATCGACCACTTGATACTTTTTAAAGTTCCGTTCCCCTAAGGACAAAACGGAACCCTATTGTTTTTGCTACGATGCATGTCCGTATGTCCGAACCCACTAAGCTAATTTTGTTCCTAAGCCTATCTCAAGAACTAATTGATATATAAGGCTGAAATTTGCACACAACATCAGGTATAAACCTCTAGCCAAGTAGGAAACCTTCGGTGCGCGAATGATACTCGCACTTGGCCGGTTTTTTGAGCATATTCTCGACTCTAACCTTTATCTGCTTGAATATTATAGTTGTTTCGGAAAAATGAACAAATCTGTAATAATTCTTTAAGTGGGATTGGTTTTACTTTCTCATATGGCTTTTATTAACGGAAGTAGAATACCATAGCTTTTAGAAACTCAGCTGGTGTGCCATCCAGTCCAGCTGTTTTGTTGGTTTCAAGGAGATTGATAGTTAGCTTCTGAAACTGTTCGAGGTCCGGATCAACTCGGAGCTTATTTCTGTCCTCTAGTCACTGGAATCTTCATTAAGCACAACCCAAAGGGATGCCTAGTACATAATATATTCTGATGAACTCATACCCTATCCAAGCTAACCTAATCTAAGGCACAAAAATGTTCCGTCCATTTGCGTTGCTGATTTTTATTTGATACCAATAGGGTACCGTTTGTATCCAGTACAGATTGGTTGGTGTTGCTTTTTTGACCGACAACTTCTTTGGATATTCGATTCAGTTCTCTAGTATCTCCCCTTTTTGCAGCATTTTTCGAGAGACCGTCCAAATTGGTCCCTTTGTTACGTGACATTCACTCAGCGATAAAGTGTCCAATGAGCTATTCGATAGTCCTACCTTCCGTTTAACACCTGGCCCGGCGATTATTCTTAATTTTAACGATCTAGGATGCATGATTTTGTCCCAAGTCTCTTGGGATATCCACGAGTCTCTATAGTTCTAGACTGTTTGGGAACATTTTCGGACGAACCTTCCGCCTTAAAACGCTTTTTATTTAGCCCCAAATCTTGTCTATGAATCCATCCATAGACAAGATTTGGCGCTAAATAAAAAGCAATTTTCCAATTCTGTTTAAAGACGATACTCTGGCCTTGAGGGTGAAGGTAAAATTACGGCCTCTATTAAGTTAAGGTCGTTAAGAGCATTAATGGCGAATTTTGCTATCATCGCTGCATACTCTAGGTAGGTAGCTTAGAATTTGTAAATAACTGGCAATGGTCACTTTCAGCTCCACGTTGTCGGACTCAACTTGGACATTCCAAATGGAACCCTACAGATCGCTATTCAAGTACTACCCGACTTTGTCAGACATTTTCAATGAGAGTCTTCAGAAGGTCTTTTTTGTAGCCTTAAAAGCGCCAAAGACTAGTCCCATTACCGAAAGTGAACTGAAGGATTATCAGATTGGTAACTCCTTAATGGTTTCAACATTAAATCGACAAAAAAAAAAACAGAAGCAGAAATAGCAGGAACAAAAAATAGTAGTAGATTAGTGTTTTTGAACGTATCAAATCTAAGCCAAGTACTGTCAATCTGCTGTCCGCTATAATTCCGAAAGTGCCAGCAAGTAGTCTGTCAAACAACAAGTTTATTCTGACTTAAGGAAATGTGTCCATTTTCGTCAATACGATTAGCAGACCACAACGTCTCGTCATGAAAAACCTACAACTTACAATCCTCTCCGCCAATAGATGTCAGTGCACTATCGTGGACAAGCTTTGTGCCGGTACAAGTTCCTGTTTTGCGGATTTACTTATCAGTTTTACCTATCTACCTATAGTCCAGTTTGCATGAACATAAAAGTCATTATGACTTTCCATAAGAATTTGCATGTGATTAAAACATTGCAAGCGTAACAAGTGATTGGATAAAAAAAAAACATATCGGAAGTACCAGCGGGTGGAGAAAATCAGGACTACCTTCTCACATCGTACGAAGCCAAGGGTTCGACGCACTTTCATCCATCACAATCAGAATCCTCAGGAGGAAAAAAAAACCTTCTTCACCTAATTGTCCTCTCAATAACACCACAAACTCGGCAACATCGCACTTTTCAAGTGCACTTCGGTCTATATACTACTACTACAACAAAATATTACTCGCTGTTGAATAAGGGTGGGTTTTCTTCATCGAAGCGGCAAAATAAGAATCGAGTGGGGTGAAATTACAATGTGCCACCCCCTCTTCGAACATCGTCACGAAAACGAGCACGAATTCCATTTCTTTTTAAACCATCCCTTCCGACCTCCATTCCCATTCTTTTGACATTCCGCGTAGAAGGGCAAACGACGTCATTTATTGAATTAACGGGACCGCTTCAAACAAAAGGAGATAAGGATAATAAGGGCATGCGCTGTATTTGCGGCGCCTTTCATATGCTGACAGGAGGGGGCGCAAAGCACAATACTACCACTACGTATGCCGTTGTCGACAAATGAACTTTATGAACTGATGTTTCTCGTCGTTGTTATTGTGTTGTGCACGTCCCTTCCACCCCCCCCCCACAAACGTGAATAAACACCATCACACAATTGCGTCTGGGAAATATTCTTCATATACCTACATATAGTTTTGGTTGTAAGTTGATAGTTTTGCGTTCAGCGATTTCCAGGAAATTAAAATGAATTAATCCACTGAGGGTGTGCATTTCGGGGGTGAATTTTGGATTGGAGTGTGGCCCATGGTCTTCTTGGTCTCTCTGGTAATATATCAACCGGATGGGCAAATGTCCAACTTTAGATTTATTGTTGCCGATGAAAAAATAAAAAAAAAAATAAGAAAAGCACACAAGAAACTTCTGAAGGAAGATCTTTTCGTGTTGTTGTTGTTTTTGGTAGACTTGTATTGTATTGACTGGTCTACAGTCTACACTGTGCGACAAAAAAATAGAGCTGAGCTTATTTTATTTTTTTCATTTTTATTACATTTAAAAATTGGCTGCATCTTAACTATGAAAAATCAAGAAATGAATAGCTAAGAAATCAGTTAATTCATTTTTGAAAATTTACTAAAAAGAAGTGGTAAACCGGAAATAATATATAGATACCTAAGGTGTTGGCCATCTGTTGTTTTTTTTTTTAGAAAACTGATTATTCCCAACAATAAGTCTCTTCCTCGTATGAAAATGAAACTGTTGCAAGAATACAGCTTTAGTTAAAATAGAGTCTTGTGAGACCGACAAACTTTTTAAGCAACAGCGAAAATGCATTACGGTTGTCAACCGCTCTGTGACCAGTACGAGTAACTATATACCCAGACGGTTCTAATATAACAGGGATATACAAGGGTAGGTTTATGTAAAGCATATACAAAAATGTAACTTGTGGCCCGCTTGAAAGACACTCTGAAGTCTCAAAAATCTTAAAAAATGGACTATGGCTGACGATTTTGAAAAAGAAAAATTCCTCCCATTGTATGCGTCTAACCTTGGTTTATGCTATCGCACGACAGGTATTTGATCGTTATGATACAATTTCCATAATACCAAAATGTTGATTAGTTGTAAAAAAAGCCAAAAAATAGTTGACGCAGCAGGTCCAAATAGTCACCTAGCCAAATAGTAACGAATGCAAGGGACCTACCATTTTTTTGTTGAGTCCGATTGAGGCGCTTTGTCAGGACAAATACTCTCGAATATTTGTCAGACGCTTGCGGCAGTTGGGGCGGTAGAAAAAATGTGCACGACTGGGTCGCACGTAACTTTCTTGTTTATTGCGAATCTCGCAGAATCTCAGAGTCATTTTAGCAAATTTTACGTTTAAAATCATATGCACTCAAGATGTACTCAGATAACTGAACATTTGTTAATTAACAACGTAATATGTACATATTACATAAACATAGATACGTAGATATTAACTTCAACATTTACTTTCAAATTTACCCCCAACTGACACTTGAAGGAGGCAATTAGGCGATCAATTTCGAATTTTATTGCCAATGAAGTTTTGGGCTTTGCAAAAATATACCGTGTGTAAATAAAGATCGGGATTTGGGTAGTCATTTTTGAGAAATATTCATAAAACGGCAATATTAGAGTTTTCTGAGAAAAACTAAGTACGTGATCATGTTTAGAATGCTTATGTTGTCTTAAATGTGTATTTTGATCAAAATCGTTAGAGCGGTTTTTTGTAAAATTATGCTGACAAATGTTACAATTTGGATTCGAAAAGCACTGTTATTAAACTGTTTAGCTGAAAACTGAGTACGGCGTATTGTTCAGGATATAAACATTACCTAGCAGTTACATTTTTAACCAAATCGAAAATGGCGTTTTCGAGATATGTGTAGTTTTAAAAGTACCTACCGTTTTTAGCGATTGGGGTGGAAATCGAAAGACGCATTCATGGTTCAAAAAACACTGTTTTTCAACTGTTTTTTAAAGTACTATTATTAGGGATTTGGGTGGATATCAAAGGACGCAGTCTTTTTAGAGAAAAACTGAGTTTACTATGACAATAGTACCTAAAAAAAATTTTTTTAAAAATAGTTTTTACCGTTTTCGAGAAAAAGGCAATTTTTAAAACTGCCGTTGCTGGACTTTTTAGCGAATAACTGGGTATGCAGTCATGTTAAGCATGCCTACATTAACTCAACTATCAATTTTGGTTCAAATCGTTAGAGCCGTTTTCGAAAAAATCTAAATTTAGACATATTTCATAATATTTCGTAAATTTTTTATATGGGAGGTAGGTACCGTTAATAGCATAAAAATAACGTCCCGAGCGGGAAGCCTACAAACTCTAAATACGAAGTTTGAAGCAAATCCGTCCAAGCGTTTAGATTCCCCAGGGGTGGGACAGACAGACATACGGACGGACAGAATTGCGAGACCCACTTCTTTGAGTTCCCCTATCATCGCAATATCAGAATTAATCAAAATCTCGAGTTCGAAATTTTGTACGAAAACAATACATATCTTTCTCTTACTACGTATACGAGAAAGTTAAAAACCTTAAAATGTAATTTGTGTTTTTTCTGGGATCGAACCTGGGACCGCACACAGAGTAGCCCAGCACAGTTCGACCAGATTGTGGGAAATTTCCCTTTTTGAGGGAATATTTGTCCTCGAAATGAGCGTAAAGGGAAAAAGGTTAAGACATTTTCGTCTGAAAACAAATAGTTATCGTCTGAAAAATATAAAAATCGTCTGAAAACATTTATTTTAAAGAATTTAAGACCGCAACGCCGATTCTCAAAATTCATCTATGTTTTTTTTTATGGACTTATTCTTTACTTCTACTCCATTGCTGATAGAAGGAACACCTTTTTCAGACGATTAGGTACTATTTGTTTTCAGACTTTTTGAAAATTGTTTCAGACGTTTCCAATATCTGATTTTCTGATAATTTCTATTTATTTTCAGACGATTTCTATTAAATTTTAGACTTTTTTTTTCGATTTTTGCCGACGTTTCCGATTTTTTTTTTCTGAGAAATACTTTTTATTTGTAGACGGAAAAATTGTAGCCAAGGGAAAAGGCATACTTTCTGTTTCCAAGAACAAATAAAAGGCAATTTTTAAAACTTTAATTTTCTTGTTCAACTTCAGGAAAACTATTTTTTTCAGCTAAGCTATACATTTTACTGAACGAACCCATTTATTTTATACACCACTGACGCTTGTATTGATACACAAAGAAAGGAGATCTTTTTTTTGCAATAAAAGTGTCACGTCGACACTTATTGTACCTACAATTTTTTTTGTAAAGTGAATAGTACTGGATTTTTGTCATCCCTTCGGGGTCCAGTATCGTACCAAATCGTAACCCACGATGTCCTGTGAGGAATCATTATATAGTTAAGTTTTCTGTCTGCTATGAGCATTGTTTATTGTGGCAAATTTGTCGGCCTTTTCGTTTCCTTTAAAGCCTTCATGGCCAGAAACCCACCATAAATTTGGATATGTTCCCGAGGCTAAAACTTTAAAGGGTCTTGAAATAGTGCAGGGGCGGGTTACCAGTATGGACAATTTAATAACATTTTAATTTTAATTTGTTCTGCCTTCAAACGGTACAGAAAAATATGAAAAGAAGAAAATCAAAATTGGGCAAAATTGCAAAGTAGGGGCTTAGGAGTCATTTGATTTTACATTTAAAAAAAAAAGAAATTTCCTCTTCAATTAATAAATCCATAAAGTTGCTTTCCTATGTTCGAAACCTAAGCCATAGCGTAATACTAATATGAGGCCAGTGATAGGTGAGCTAAGGGCCTTTATAGCAGCTTAACTGTCCGGAAATATGTAGATATGGAAGGAGCTTGGCCTGGAATACACTAGGAATACTGCGTCTATTGATCAGTTAAGACCTTTTAATAATGAACATTGTTACTCTTAACTGCGCCATATGACATTACATTCACACCCAAGTGAGCATATGAATCCGTATCTGCGATCATTTCAAGGGCAACATTAGCTTCATTTAATAAACCACCCCCGTCTGAGCAGAGCAGACAATGAAGGTGCAACTTCTGACATGAAGTGACTCTGTTGAGAGGACACCAACTATATCTGATCGATATTTGACAGCCCCTCTACCAAGCTCCATAGGCCTATATCGTAAGTCAACGCCATTGGCGACAAACCGTAACCCCTATTGATGCAGACCGCATCAACTCGGCCACAATAGTGACTTGCGCGGGACCATTGATGGAAATCTCGTAGCCATTTGCAGTTCATCTTGGTGGGCAGATGATAGTGAAAAGCGGACTATTCGCCAACGCTCGCAATTTGCAAGCCTTTAGGCACCCTAATTTGACAGGTTTGGCAATATCTTAGGCTCACTTAAGCTTAAGTAAAACTAGATAGGGACTGCCCCCACCACGAGATAATGTCATCAGCATGAGAAGGCGCCCCAGTTGCACACAAATATCTTTATAACTTAAAAACCTTAAAAATTCCTTCAACAAACTATAAATACAAAAACACTTTGTATTTTGTTCCAATTTTTTTTTTAAATGCTTTTTAAATACCTTTTCTGAACAAAAAATGTAGCTGTGCTAATTTTTACGTCACTCACTGTATACTTAATGGCTGTGCATTGTTGCAAACAAAATACATTTTAGAAAAAAAAAAATACACTTGATAGTATATTGAGTCCTTTCCGATTGCAATTTAGTTAAAGGGATATACAATGTGAGCCCCCCTAACAAACAATCCCCCAACTTTGTGGAGAAAATTTCATTCATTAGTTAATGGGATAGTATGAGTGGAAACTATAGAACAGACTAAACCTTTCCTTAAACCATTCGGTTGTCGTCGTTATTATTGTTGTTGTTCTGTCGAATGGGAATGAACTTTTTGGAACGACATATCAATTGAGGACAGCATGTCGTCGGGCAATTATATCGAAATCTGATACCACCGAACGGGGCATCTGTGTGGTAACACCATACCCACTTCATTCAGCGAAAATGGGCGAAATGTGTTTTTTTTTTTTTGATTTTGTATGCGACAAAAGAGACCCAACAAAGGTTGGTTCTTTGATGTGGTATGCGGTGGGAAAAACAGCTGCAGACCTTGCGATTGCAATTTTTTTTTTTGTTGGCACGAGGAGTCAATACAAGTGAAAAAGACTCGACTGTGGCGCCGATAGGCGCCAGTGTCTGTAATATAAAATGTTTGAAAGGAAAAGTGCAATGAATTCAATAGGTAAGGTTATAGGTACCTCATTCCTATGGGGTTGGAAAAATATGGTTTGAAATGAATTATGTGATGGTAATTCCTTGAAAGTGTCATACGATGTGAAAACAGTGCTTCACTATAATTGACACTTAAGTAGGACCTTTGTTCAAATGTGTCTGGTCTAGAGTAATTAGCTGGCAATCACAAATTAATTGCCCATTCCACTGGCAGTGTTCTTGTATAAGCAATGGCACCAGTGATAGTCCTACAACAAATTTTGTAAATATGTATATCATCGTCGTATTTAAGAATTTGAAGAGGCTTTTGAAATATCTAACTTTATGTCTCGGCTTTATTGAAAAAAGTCTCTTAGAAAAGGCATTAACAAACTTATTGTAGTAACTAGCTTTCTACATATTCATATGCGGTTTGGTATAGGAATGCTGGAACTAGACATTTCTACTTTTATTTTTTTGCTAAGAAAGGTCGTAATCTTCTTAAGACAAAACCGAGCCCACTAAATCCACCGCCATTCTACCACCGATCCTTGAAACACTGCCATCTGGCATTTCATTGCGAGGGGCGAAATATAACCTTCCGTGTTCGGCTAGTGCATGCCTGCATTATTTTGCTCGCTTGTAACTCCTTCTCGGCTTAATTCTACCCTTCAGAGGCTTATGGTTCCTTCATTATGCCAGCTTTCTCAGAGACAGATTCCCAAGCTTTTTGGTTTTTAAGCATTCCACCGAATAAGAATAAGGCCTATCGTCACGTTATAAGTATTATTTAAGTTTGGCTCCTTTTGATAAGAAGATAGGTTCATCTACCTTACAGCGAAGCACTTCCCTCATTGTTGCCATTTTGTTCTACACTTTGCCTTCATCTGGTAGCTGTCCTAGAATCGTCATCGTCAGTACATATAAATCGGTAGGATGCATTTCAGGATACATAGATAGATATCTACTGTGTCATTGGATATTGATTGCTCTCAGGGCGCACGTTCGACACACTTGCTCGGTTTGTAACTTTCTCTCTTCAGGTACATGACTGATAGGTACATAATATGTCAATTGGATTCAATTTTATAACCGCTAATAATTGGTAAGGACAATTTGTTTCAATTATTTTTCTGCGGAATATGAGCTGAGCAGCGCCTATGCCGTGTACTTCGCTAGAGTTAGGCCTACTGAAGCGAGTCAAAGTCGTACGATTCTTATCGTTTCTTTGCAAATTTGCTTCACAAACCTATATACAATCTTGGACTCTTCAGGTACAACGTACAAGTATAATTATGCATGTTACAAAAAAGTGGTCGGAGTTCTGATCCCCAGGGTGCACCTCCAGTTAAGTTGTAGTCCTTAAGTCCATCGTCGATGTTTATCAGCAGTCTATGCCTAAAAGGGTCTTACTTTTTCAAACCCCGTCTGTATTCTAACCTGTATGGACTTCACTGTCTTTGTCTTCCAAAACCCATATTGTTGCTTTGACAACCGACCTGTTTCCTTGAATGCTTTTTCCATTCCATTGCAAATAAAGGGTCCGCCATCTAACGTTTTTTTTTTCAACTAGTGCTTATTTCGCGAATGGTAACACTTAGCTCATGTCTGATTTGACAGATAATTAGTTTTATCCTTCCGCTGAACGAATATGGTTGTGTATACGCTTGAACAACGCTGGGAAATATTGCGACATTACTTTGAAAATCATGGTAATGTTGCAGAATGTGTGCGAAAATTGCGTGCGGATTTTGGAAGAAGAGAAGCACCGTCAGCTCCGTATGTTCGTTATCTTGTGAAAAAAGTGAAAGAAACTGGCATCCTCATCGATAAACCAAAGCGTGAAAAGTCAAAAACAGCCGATATACCCAAAACGAGTCACTGTTTGGTGCGGATTTTGGTCCAGAGGCATAATTGGGTCATTTTTCTTCGAAAATGAGCAAGGAGTGGCCGTTACAGTCAATGGCGATCGTTATCGGGCCATGTTGAACGAATTTTTGTTCACAAAAATTGAAGAGGAGGATATTGGCAACATTTGGTTTCAACAGGACGGCGCTACGTGCCACACAGCCGAAGCTACACTCGATGTTTTGCGCCCTGTTTTTGAAGATCGCATTATCAGCCGCAGAGCTGATGTCGTTTGGCCACTGCGAATTGACACCGTTGGACTATTATTTGTGGGGTGCCGTAAAAGATAAGTGTTACGCCGACATGCCAGAGACAATTGACGCTTTAAAGGACAATATTCGTGAAGCCATTGGTGAAATACAACTGCACACAATCGATAATGTGCTTAAAAATTGGACCGATCGTGTAGGCTACTGCATGGCCAGCCGAGGCAGCCATTTGAATGAAATTATTTTCCATTATTAGATAACCGGAAGGATTGTACTTTTAAATAAAAAAAGAAATTTGAGAAAATATTCAGTAATTTTTTTTTATAACATTTCCAAAAAAAAAAAGTTATTTGGCGGACCCTTTACAAAACTTCAAGATGTCTCCAATTCGATGAGGGTTCATATGGTGTTTTGGTTTTTTTTTTTGGAAGCCGCACCAATCTTTGTGGCGTCCATTGTATTGGGAATGGGGAAATTGGGAATTAGGCGCGAGTTGGAAATATTTGCTGAAAATCTCTATGAATTCATTAGTTGTGACCAATTTTATGTCAGGTGCGTCGTCTTCTGGTTCTTGGTTTATATGCACGGATTCTTGCTGAATCTTTGCATTTTTAAGAACAAATTCTGGGCAAGTATGGCGACTGGTGGTCACTTTTTTGAGCATACTTTGGTATGCCCTCTCTCACATCATTACACAGTTCTTGAAAGAAATTCCTTTTACTTTTTCGAATGACTACTAACCGTAATCTAAGATCATTCGAGTTTGTTCTAGCTCTATACAGACATTTGCATACTAGGCCGAAAACAACTCGGGACACTTGTCGGAATATTGTAAGGGTCACAGTCTAAGCATGCTCTGCTCAGACTGGTAGACTCGGACATTTGCAGATTATGTACTAGAGTGTTTCTCTCTGTTCCTTAGATGAGTGCAATATTGCAGAGGGTAGACATTTTATACTTTTATAGCAAAACCTTTGGCTTTTAAAAAATTTAGCATTTTGTTCAAATTTGACTTGAATATTCTTGAAAATTCTATGCTTACCAATAACGCTGAGACACTTAGTTGTTATAATAATCCGTTGAAAATATTGCCAACGAGACAAAAGAGGCAAAGGAGACAAAATTTAAATTTTACTTTTAAGCGCCCCATCCACTGTCGCACCACCGATTGGTTTGTGTGACCGCAAACATAAATTAACCACAATCGCGTGAAAACTTTTACAAAATTTTCTAAAATGTTGGCGGTTTTTGGTGCAAGAAACAATATCTCTTTTTCTTCTTCTAATCAGTCACAATTATCGGGCATTCTCATGAAAAAAAACGAGACTTCCTTCCACATTTAAAAAAAATGTACATCCTAGACGTTGTGTGACAAATTAAGACGGTTGGTCACGCTTAATCGTACACCGTTAAAGTGCCACACAAAATGAACGACACGACAGTGTATTTAGTGCTTTAGAAAATCTATTTAAATGGAAATAATTAACAAAATTGGAATAGAAACCAAGAGAGTGTATTGATCTTATCCAAAAATTACAAAATGTTGTCCAAAATTAATTTTGTTTTAAGCCGTTATATAATATAAAAAAAAGATATCTCTCAAATATTTTTTTTTTAATTTGTCCATTAAAGAAAAGCTAAAGGGGAGTTTTTGAAGAGACAAAAAAAAAATGTTTTTCAAAGACGTCAGAGAAAACTTCTATCTGGCTGGCCGCTTAAAACCAGAGCAGAGATAGGACATCTTTTGTTGAATGGCAAATGCAAACGTCAGATGATGTAATAGCGAAATAAAAGACACAACAGAGTGAATAAATCGATTCGTGGCAAGGAAAAATAAGAAGTAAAGAAGCAAACAAACGAAGCGTATTTCGTTTCACTAAATTTTTTAGTACGATTGAGCTCGAAAGATGTGAAGTGAACTGACTTCTACTTAGAAAAAAGTCTAAATTTATCGACGTAAATACTTTAAATTATTTTTTTTTAATCCTGAATCTAATATAACTACATTTCGCTAACCATTTGATTTTTGTCTTTTTTGCAGCATCCTTATCGGCGCAAGTGCAATCGTGAAGATCAGCGATTTTGGCACGAGCCGCGAATGGAATGAAATCAGTGCAAAAATGAGCTTCGCAGGTACAGTGGCTTGGATGGCACCTGAAGTTATACGCAACGAGCCATGCTCCGAAAAGGTCGACATCTGGTCATATGGTGTTGTCCTGTGGGAAATGTTAACTTGTGAGATTCCCTACAAGGATGTTGACTCCTCAGCGATAATCTGGGGCGTTGGCAATAATTCATTGAAACTACACATTCCATCCAGTTGTCCAGATGGCTTTAAGCTGCTGGTGGAGCAGTGTTGGAGTGCCAAACCAAGAAACCGTCCATCGTTTCGGCAAATCCTAGCGCATCTGGAAATTGCCGGACCCGAGCTACTTCGGACGAATGAAAAGCAATACTTTGAAACACAACGATCGTGGAAGGAAGAGGTGAGATCTCACTTGAAGGTGATCACACAGAACGGCACCAGTATACATAAGTACGAGCAGGATTTGATAAAGCGACGAACGGCGGAATGGCAACACGCTCAGGACATTCGACTGATTTACGAGGACAAGCTGGAGAAGACGAATCGACTGTATCTGGAGCTGAGCGAGTGCAGGACACAGTTGCAGGAGAAGGAGAAGGAAATCGCTGAGTAAGTACAATTAAAAGAAATTCGTTGCGAATTTTGTTGATACGAATCGTTTTAGGAGGGAAAAGAAACTGCCAGGTTACAAGCCAACCCGTCGGCTGGGAAATACTCTTAGAAAGATGCAATACTACCGAAGAAGACTTAACAATTATCCGCCAATGCTCTGTGATAATCAGTCTACCACCCCGGACCCCGAGACGACACCAGAAGTAATTTTACCCCTAGTCCTTTTCAATGACAACTGATAAAATATTTTTTATCTTTTTCAGAGTCCTGTAAAGTGTACGCTTTACGCGCAACTAGATGGTGCCTCGACACAGCCCAAGTCATTCTGTGTGACCACACAGAAGCCGAAGAAAGCGCGTCACAGACGCGTTGGCTCCGGAACCTTTGCTGCCGCCCCCAAGGTTAGTCCCAGTCGTGAGAGGCGATACCAAAGCGAACCGGAGAATCGTAAAGTCAAACTGGTCGACACAGAGACCCAAACCGATGCCATGGATATTAGCGAGACAGATGCCAGCCCAAGTGCGTTCTGTGCCTCACGAGAGATATCGGCTAGCCTGAGCGGTTGTGCCATTGATATGTCAAGACTCGTCAACCGACAAATGGCCGAGCCACAGACACCGGTTGAACACCAAGTCGTGGTTGACGGCCTACAAAACTCACAACAATTACCTCCACACCTGCATCAGAACGCTCTGTTAGCGTCGAGTCCGATCAGTCCAAATGGCAATTCGAACTCGATGACCACCAGCGATTTAACCTTCCAGGATGCGTGCTCTAGTCCGGATCAGTTGGCCTTTGACGATGCCATGAACAGCAACGAACGATTGGACATCACGGGCTGTTGCAGTGATGATGAAAATCTGGAAACGCTCAATCGAAAGGTTATCGAGTTCATTCATGAGAATCTGCTGCAAACAACAACGAATTCGTCGTGCAATACGCATACCATGACAACGACGACGGGTAGTGGCAGTGTTGGAGGAGGATCGACACAACACTCTGAGAATGGCAATGCAGCGACTTCACCCTTCGATCGACACTCACTGATCTATTCGTCCGCGTGCAAGAAAAAACAACGAAGCAGCTACACAAGTGCCAATGAGATGAACGCTTATGAAACAAACAATCATCACAGTCCGAACACAATGCCACGTATGAGAAATGTGCGACAACAGTCAGGGATTCATAACGCGAATGGGGAATCTCAGGAGGATCTGTGCGATGACAGCTGGTCCGACGAGGAGGGCGAGGATACTGATTATAATTATTCGCTAAGGAGAAGGAGGTAAGTTTGAGATTAGTTTTAAAATTAAGATTGAATAGATCATTGCTCATGACAGACATAGGGATGGGTCGACTATCGATAAATAATATTGGCTTTGTATCTTGACAGGTGACAAGCTATTCAGCTGTCAAAGATTTGACAAGTTCATTTGCATTTATTTTCGCTTTACGAGCTCATTTAAATAATATAATTATTTGTTTGCTAAATTTAGGGGTTATTTGTAATTAAAAACACATTTTGAAAATATGATAACTTATTAAATATTTCAAAATAAACACTTTTATAAGTGCTGCCAAGTTTTTTGTGGCATTTGGGGTGATTATTGTGAATCGACTGTGAAACACAAAATATACGAGCGACACTTGTGGATCTGTTGGTCTCTATTCAAACTTAAGTTACATTGAACTTTGGACTATTCAACCTGTCATCACTGAAAGTGACATTAGTGACAATTCCGTAGTATGTATAATATCACAAGGGATTTCGATATAACTTAAAGATTTCTCTTTATTCGAGTGATTAACAATCGCAGAAATACAACGTTTTTAGATAAAAATAATTGCAGAATGACAGGTTATACCACGTTAGTTATGGCATTACTTTTTAGTGATACCAAGTCATCCTACGATTAAAATTTTTATTATTACAGTAGATTATTTTATTATTTGCTAAATTGCTTAGCCATTTGTTGCTCCAAATTTACCAGACACGAATAGCCTACGAATAAATATTAAATGTGCTATTTACAACCTTTCCGATGGAGTCTAACACGTCCTATCGCTCCTTGAGATTGGAAAGCTCGCATAAAATTGTAACCTTTGGGCGGTATGGAATGAAATTTAATTTTAAAAGTTCACCTGTTATTTTAAAGAGAGTGGTTATCTGTCTGTCAAATAGCTGCTCAAAAAATATGTCTTCTGCTTTGGATTATGGTTGAGTTTGCTCTAAGTTGGAATGACTAAACTTCATTCGCAAATTCGTCTTAAAACTAGTTGACCAGTTTTCGTCAGTAACTACGAAAGATCAATAAAACTTACATGCATTCCCCGATTTGGCAATTTCCATCTATCTGTAATTTGGAAATTTTTGGAAATGGACATTCTATAGCATTCTAAAACAACAATCGGATATATTATTAAGTAAAATCAATTTTATTTAGTTTTCATAAAAAGTTACACTAAATCAGTCGATAAAGACCATCACTCATCAATTAAATACCACGAGGACATTTAATTCATTTTCGGTGTTGTTGTAATATTTTTCAGCATTTCAATAATCTTAGATTGCTGGTCACTAACTATTAGATACTTCTTGAGTTGATCTTCCATCATTTGAATGAGTTTAAGTCGAATAGTTGTTTGATGATTACTCAATTGATAATCAATATTTCGAATTAATTTAGATTGAGTATCAAGCATCTGCATCATTCTTGATTGAGTATGAGACACGTTGGTTTCAGTAGTAATAATTTGAGCTGTTTTGTTTAATTGAGTGGCAAAATTCATACTCCGCGTGGTCGATTGATCAACGATTGACTTTTGGAGATTTTTCGATTGAGCATCAATATTTTGAAGTGTTTTAGACTGTCTATCCATCATTTGCTCAATTTTCGATTGAGCAGTAATAATTTGAGCTGTTTTGTTTAATTGAGTGGCAAAATTCACACGATTCATGGTAGATTGATCAACGATCGAGTTCTGGAGATTTTTTGATTGAGCATCAATATTTTGAAGTGTTTTAGACTGTCTATCCATCATTTGCTCAATTTTCGATTGAGTATTTACAATGTTCGATTGAGTACTAATAATTTGAGCTGTTTTGTTCAACTGAGTGGCGAAATTCCCACGCTGCATGGTCCATTGATCAAGGATCGACTTATGCATTTTATATTGAGTATCAATCGTGGATTGATGGTTTTTCGATTGAGTTTCCAAAATAATCGATTGCATGTTTATAATTTGAGTGGTTTTGTTAAGCTGAATTGCATTATTCATCTGATGCATTTTTGTTTGAGTGTCAACTGAATTTTGAATATTAACCGATTGAGTTTGAATATTTTCAAGCATTTGAACGATTTTCGACTGTAACGCTTCTGACTGAGTATCATTGGTGATTTTATAGTTTTCCGATTGAGTATTAATTGGAGTTTCTCTATTTGTTGATTGAGTACTAACATTTTGAAGAATTTGAAGAATTTTCGATTGAGTGTCAACGGTCATTTGATGCTCTTCAATAATCTGCTGCAATTTTGACTGATTGTAGAAAATTTCCGATTGATTAACAGCTGATGTCTTTTGACAATTCCTCGATTGAATTTCAAACATTTCAAGCAATTTCGAATGCGCTTCATTTGTATATTGCTGAGATTGGCTTTTTGCTTGACTGTTAAAATTTTCAATTGAATGCATCAATTTGGATTGATTATCGAGAATTTGGTGATTTATTGTTTGACTGTCAATTCTATCAATCGCTCGCAAAATTTTGGATTGATTATCGAGAACCTGATGATTCCTCGTTTCGAAAATATACAGCGCTTGGTTTTGGACATCAATTACATGGTTATAAACTTTTAATTGAGCATCAAGTGTTTGAAGTATTTTCGATTGACTGTCAGTGTCCCTTTGATTTCTGTCAACGGCCAGTTGATTGTCAATATTTTTAAGCATTTGGAATATTTTTGTTTGACTTTCAATCAACATTTGTTGGGTTTTTGATTGACTTTCAGCAGTCATTTGAAGTTTTTGCATTTCATTTTCAATGAAAGTGTATTGGTTGGTCAACTTCGTCATAGCAATATTGCATGATGATAAATTGTCTTCTTCCTGACGTGTCTTTGGAAAGTCATCGAATTCTGTAGTTTTCCGATTAATGTCGATGAGCTTATATCTAAGTTCGGCTAACGTTTCATTGGTAATCCTTCCGACAAGTATGCTGACGAGAGTGTTGTTTTCGTTTCCAATCACAACAATAGAAGTGACGGGAGCTACAGTCCAAAATAATATGAAGCAAGTCATACGCCATGTCCTTTGCAGCATTTTTCTAGCTGTATTATGATCAAGAAAACTAATCACAGATTTGTTTTAAACTTGCGATAAATGAAAAAAAATTAAACACGCTTCGGCACTATATCGTTGCAAGCACAAACTATACTGACGTTTTCTTTCAGCAAAAATTGAGAACTCTGTTCAGGATTCGTCTGAGATGTGATTAGAGATAAAAGCAAATGTAAATAAATGCGATAAGATTCATGTAAAAAGGTCATCGGTATTAAAATAATATTGAATATGGTATTCAATGCATCACGTCATATGGCGCAAAAGTATGTATATGATCGGGAAACATTATCAAAATGTATGTAGCAAATGAAGCTGCATTAAGGGTAAGTCGTATTTGAAAATTATTGCAACTATTACCAATTCAACTACGTATAAGAAAAACATTGCATACTTCTCTTTCGTTCCCCTCCAACTGAGAAAACGACATTACAGCGTTTATTCAAGTAAATGTGCTTTCGATGTGATCCCAAAGCAGAACCACTGTCGAGAACAATTAATAATAATGGAGAGGGTTGAGTGAACTGCGATCTTGTGGTCTATAATGCGCCAAGCAGCATGCTTATACCTTGCAAAGGTTCATACCCTTTTCCAGAGCCCCATCGCATTACAGTTCCATTAAGAATAACCGTGTTTGAGGGTTTCTGTTCTGTCTCTGCTTTGGAAAGAATATCAAGTTTAGATCACATCATACAGTCCAGTTTCTTTTATGAATCTGAGAATGCGTAGGTGATCTATGGTTTGTATATCCTTATCTGTTATCTGGTACTTGCCCAGATTTTCAATTCTATTGTGGGTCAGTGCCCCACAGGATTCCAGAATGTGATCTGGGGTTTCTACGCTCTCATCACAGAATCTGCAGAGAATTTCTTCTGATAAGCCTATTTTTCTTAGGTGTTCCCTTGGTCTACAGTGTCCTGTTAGGAAACCTGTGAGGATTTTAAGGTTGTCTTTGCTTAGACCCATACATGCTTTGAACCTTCTTAGGTTATAGTTCCCTA
This sequence comes from Cheilosia soror, assembly GCA_949372485.1. NCBI lineage: Eukaryota > Metazoa > Arthropoda > Insecta > Diptera > Syrphidae > Cheilosia > Cheilosia soror. The sequence goes on from OX443561.1 coordinate 36,674,184, forward strand.
GAAGTTTCTTAGCTTGTCTCAGGCCTTGGGGGTTTTTAAATGCTCTGGTTTTCTTTTCAATCTTCCTGAACTCTACTTGTAGGGTGTGTTCTCCGCCTCGTTCCCAATGAGGCCTGCGTGACCAGGTATTCAGCAGATGGTTACTCTGTTCTTACCCAATTCGTTAAGCATGTGCACTTGTGCAGGCCACCAGAGTATATCCATTAATGAGTAGGGACACTCTCCACTGTTTCTTATCAGTTTACAATTTGCAGTACACATACACGAGAAATAGACGGCACTAAAAGTACTCTAGTAAAAGAGGGATGGAAGAGTAGTCGAACTATTTCAAAATGTGGTACAGGGTGTGACGTAAAAAAAAGCAAAATCAATTTGTAATATTTCTTATTGAACATTTTATATCTAATATATATTCACATGTGTGCTACACTTAAATATTTTTGTTTGTTGGTACATTTTTTGTTATTTTTATTGAACTGTTTTAGAATAAAGTAAACCCGTACTCGGACGTAAAATTTGATAAGAAATTCACTAAGAGGTTCATCCTCTGCTTCTACTGGAGTATTGAACGATTCATTATTTTGAATATCACCTGTTTCCGCTTCTTCTGCCACAAAGCTTAAACTCTCCTTCATTTGGACATTTTCATTAAGAGGAACATGTTCAAACCCCTCTGTTTCGTTAGACGTGACTGAGTGATCAATATTACCTAAGAAAATATAATTCATCAAGTTTATGTTATTTTACACTCAGTGTTTGTTATTACCTTCTGTTATATTGGAAATATTTTTCAAAATTTTCAAATTAGGTGTTGCCGACCATTTTAAGCGCATCGTTGACTTGCCATAGGTACATGTCTTTCGAGAAATGTCTTTCGCAGATCCTAGAATCCCCCGAAATTTTTTCATGTATTAAGTGTTGTTTGTTTATGCTATTCAACCACTTCGCTTTTCTAAAAAAAAAATAAGAAATACAACACAGATTTATATTCATTCTTCCCCGATCTATAACTTATATTGCTTACCTCTCACTATTATCCGGTATTTTGAAATATTTAACTCCAAAATTTTCTTTCTGCTCTTGCCCACACGCCAAACATTTAACATAATGTTTTCCCATTATTTTATTTAAAGTTCTTAAACTATGCAAACTTGCACTTCAACTTTTAATTTTCACTATTTTTAATTGTTTGCCACACGCACTGACACTGAACACCCTTTACTTCGTCAATTGATGGTAATGAACGACTGATAACAATCCAACTCCAGGTCGCCTTTAAAAATACGTGCGAAAAAAATGTAAACAATCCCCTCTACAACCAACCTAAGTAATTAGTATGACCATCTGCTGTGAATTATATTACCTAAAAAGTGCTGGCAATAAAACTTAAAATCGTAAAATATGGTAATTAACGAAGTCGTAGCAAGGCAAAAGGGTTGAATTTCGTGATAGGGAATGAAACATTTCTTTTTCATGTCCATAACAAAGACCATTTAATCAATAACCAATGGGAAAAACTACAAAATTTGTTTTTTATTACCAATTCTACGAAAGCAAAGCTGGTTACCTGATCAACCGGCATGGTTGAGAGAAAATACTAATATACTGACATCACTTCAGGTCGCCTTTAAAAATGCTTTATGAAAAAACCGACAATCGTTTGTCGTACGCAGCAAGCCCCATGTAGTGGTACAGGCAAAATGTGTTGTGTACCCTTTTTTTCTCAAGCGGTCGTTGTATGCAGGTAAAAAGTATTCTTTCGACCTGCTTCCACTTATTGTACGATTTTTTCTGCATTTTGCTTTGTGGTAGTAGGAAATGCATATGTAGAGAGAGTGTCCCTACTCATTAATGGATATACTCTGGTGCAGGCATTCCCATACAAGATTGGATTTGGATATTATGGTATAGGCATCAAGTATGTGGTATGCCTTAATGGCGGCTTGACTATCTGACATCACTGTTACAGTTTCTGTAGTTTTTTCTTGAGAATTATCTGAACGCACCTATCTATAACGCATATATTTCAGCATATTTCTTGGATGGCCAGTAATTCCGCCTGGAAAACGCTGGCAAAATCCGGTAAGCGTACTGAAATTGATATTTGGGGTGATTCCGAGTGAACACCGGCCCCTACACCACAGCTCATCTTAGATCCGTCGGTGTATATGACCGTGTCGAAGCCCTTCACTACTTCGTCCCTCTTCCACTGATCCCTTGTTGGGAAACCAACGTGAAAGCCTTTCGTGAAGTTTAATGTGGGTGTTATGTAGTCGGTAGGAGACGTGACCATGCCGTTTGGTAGCGAATCCAAGATGGCAAGCTAAAGGTATTCAGTAAAGTTAGGGAAAAAAGTCAAAAACTCTTCCAGAAAGTTTGCGTGGCAATAAACGACATAGTCTATAACCATTCTGGAAATCTTAAGAAACATTTAAAAAAAAAGTTTCATCAAAATCTGTTTTTCACTACAACCGGTAACAATCGACCCTTTCATGACAATTTGTATTTATGTGTATTATACAAATTTGTTTAAAGAGTCTCCCAATTAATAAATTTGTTTTTTTTTTGAATTCCAGCATTGGTCGACTACCAATTGGTCGCGGTATGCGTGCACGCCGCTGTTATAAAATTCCAACATCAGTGGCGATGATTCCAACTCACAAGCGAAACGTTGTGATCGTTTCGGACGAGGAGAATACCTCCGAATACAGTCACTCGCCATCAAGCCAACATTCGACGCTCGAAAGTAATCCCGACATGCCAGCAGCACTTAAACAAATGAAAATTCGCAATATAACTAAATCAACGGCGACAAATACAATCGTTACAACATCAACTATAGCAACGACAACAGTATCGGACAGCGATGACGATTCCAGTGATTCAGATTCCGATGATGGCCCAACCGTATCGTCACAACTCAAACAATACAAATGCCAAAATGCTGCTCTCAAGAGCAGTGATGTCATTTCAATACCAACTCCAGCATCAGCTGGTGTTGTTAATATGGTCTAAGACCGTAATGGTAACTTCCTTAAAAAAAAAATATTGTACATAATAAACATTTAAAAGACAAACAAAATTGCAAAGTTTAAAATACTGCTACATAACTATACAAAGCAAACATTTAATTGTTACACAAAGCAAATAAAAAAATAAAAAATTATAAATAGACTTATAATATACAAACGAAGATATTTTAATTTAAAATTATATAATAATATTTAGGCATAGGTAAACATTAAAATAAATGTGTTATATATTATTTAGTTATAGATTTTGCATTAAATATTATTGTGAAAGCATTTATGTTAGAAATTGTCCCAATTTATTTAAATATTTAATTGTATTGCAAAGAATACATTCCGAAAATAATAAATCAAACATTTACAATTAAGCTAATTTAAAGATTTACTATATACATATATATAAATATATATTTATAATAATGTAAAAGTAGATTTCTGCCTTGACGACTTATTATTTTTTAAAATGAACCTCTAAAAATTCCACACTACCTACCCTTCCTCTACATTAAGAATTAAGTTATAAAATTTAGCAATTAAAATATGTTTATGCCAATTATTGGTAAATTTAATTATTACGATAAATATAAAATACAAAATAAATACCTAGGCATATTATTGTAATTATATTATATTGCAAAACTACGCTGCAACATTATAAGAATAAACAAAAATAGAAAATAAAGCTAAAAACAACACTTAAACATAAAATTAAATACCTGTTGTACATAAATTGTATATGTATAAGTTATAGGAATAAAATGTTTGCATTACGCATGTACTATATCAATGTATGTACTTAGGAAGTAGAAATCATAAATAATGTTCAAGAAAAAATGTGAGGAAAAATACAAGAAAATCAAATAAGTGATGAGAATTCGACAAAAAACAATAAAAAAGATAAAAAAAAATAAAAAAAAAGCGAACAATGTCCAATCATTTAAGAATAATTATATAAAAATGTATTCACTATAATCCCAGATAATCAAACTAACCTAAGATTCGGAAATGCGATTCGTGGAAATATATCGTGTGGTTGATAAGTTTCAATAGGTATTGTCTCTAGACTTAAAAGCTTCGAAGGGCTTGCTTGTAAAAGAGATAGTGTGTATTTTGGTTTTCAGTTTTTTTTTTTGTTTTTTTTTTTTTTCGCGGTAATTAGTTGGCCATCTATATAACATGAAATGCGACCTTGAAAATGTGATTTTAGATGACTCCTGTGTCCCTTTGTCCTTAGTATTGCATTGAGAAAAGGCAAATACCTCTCCATCAGGTCCACCAACGCAGTTATTGAACTCAATCGGTTAAACAGTGGTTTATATTTTTCATGTGTACCATGCATCCGTTGTATTAAAATATTGGTACGAAAAAAGTGCTTTACTGAAAGTCTTTTAGGTCAAAAAAATCTACAAAGTTGTGTCTGAACTGAATATGGGATGGGCAAGCGCAAGAGGATTTACCTAGGAGAGCAGCCTCCGACAAATTTTGATTGAGTATTTATGGTCGAATGTCACTGGGGCGACACCCTCCGCGCTTTTCTAGAGTCGGCAACTCAAGGAATTAAACTCGAACAACTAAAAAAAAATCGGCAAAAACGAACAATTTTCAAAAATGAGCTCGGAAAAACAAGTAGTGAGTTTGGATTTTCATTAGGTTTTCAAACTTGTAAACGTATACAAGTCAGCATTTCCACCTTTCGGAAATGCCAATTTATTTTTATTTATCTTTATGTACCTTCTCCGAGTTTCGATTTTAAAAAGCACGGCCGGCATCGGTGAATTTGCCGACTGAAATCCTTTAAATTTACCGAGTTTCGACTCGATTTTAAAAACGACGGTCGGCATAGGTATTGGCACAAGAGTGTTCTTATTAAGATTGGTCAAAATTGGGCAAAGAGGCGTGGCAACTCCCATACAAAAAACATCTTCTATGTCGTGAAACTCGATAACGTTATAACTTGATAACTGCTCGGCCGATTTTTATGATTTCTACAGTTGGCAAATTCCTAAAATAAGTCGGCATTTCAATGAAAGTCACCCCCACGCCACGGATTGACTGTCCGTGTACTATGACCTTAACACTTATCTGTAAACAAATAAAGACTTGTGGTCTTCAGCCAAAGAGTACCTTTAGTTACCGCGATTCATGGTCAACTGCGTCCAGTTGCGATTCGAACAATCTCCTCAAGTATGATGTTGAAGAAGTCACTTAGCAGCACTTCATCTTATCTTAAACCCATTTTTTGTTTTAAATCACAGGAAGGTTATTTTCAATCTTTATGAAGCAGCGAGCGTCAACCATTGTCTGTCTGCAAAGCTCGTAAAGTATGACAGAAATGACAACACTAGACATGTCTTCATATAACTCGTCTCTAAAAGTGATGTCGCGGCCTTGAAATCAATAAACTGAAAGTGAGTACCGACTTGGGCTTCCTAGGTTTTCTCCTGGGTTCTATATCGTAATGTGAATATTTGGGCAGTTGTCAACTTACCAGTTTTAAAATAGCACTGGCAGGAGTCAATCAATTTGTTAACAAAAATAATCTTTAGCATTCACATAGTACGGCAGACAGGGTCTCGAATGGGGTAGTGTACGTTTGCCTGCAATCCAAAAGGCCGTTTCCACAAGCCAGTATTTCAAAAGCTAGTAAATCAAATGCCCGTAAAACAAAAGACCGCAAGGGTTGTAAGATTTTTCGTCAACAATATTTCTATTTTTTTCATTGTTTACAAAAAATTAAAAAGCCCATTAAAAATAAGCCTTTTGAAAATGTTCATTTACGGGCTTCTATATTGCAGGCTTTTATTTTGCGGTCAACTTCGAAATGCTGTGGTTGCATTTACGGGCTTCTGTGAATACGGGCTAAAGTTTTACGGTCAATCGTATCGTTCCGTCTCATCTCAAATGCAATGCTAAGAAGACTGAAAGGTCCATATTTGACGCAGTTAACTGGGCTTTCATTTTTGGAGACCGGACAAACAGTGATAAAGTTGAATTCATTGGGCATTCTTTCTTCCGAACAACTCTTAGAGATGAGTTGGAGTATGCAGTCGTGTCCCGCTGCCTGAAGCAGTTGGTCCAAGGTTTCCATCTGCTTTGTTGGACGTGAGTTTAGATATTGCTATCCTCACTTCATTTTGGTCGGGTAGGTGGAGAAGGAGATCTTGGCTTTCATAGTTCAGATTAAATGGTTTGTTCTTTCCGATAACGGAATTCGGGTCGTATTCACCGTTTAACAGGCTGCATAAGTTTCTTTCTATTCTTATCTCCTTTTTAATCTGTAGAGCTTTCTGTTCGGGTCTTGTTGCCCTGAGACCTTATTGTTAACTTTTGATAAAACTTCCGAAAATTGGTCCTGCACCTCTCTATTTTCTCAGCACTTCTCGTGCCCTTTCTATTTTTTTCTCCCGAGAAGCTGGTATGTCCTTCCCTTTGATCGTAGAACTTACGATTACGAGTCGATTGCTTTTACTCTGCAGCGTCGCTTCATAGGCGAGTCTTCAGTCTAGTTATCCAGGTTTTTGGTTGACAGTTTAATGATTACTTTATGACACGGGAAAATACAGTGTGTTGGATATACTCCTATAATAAAGTAAGATCCAGCAGTAAAGTCAATTAGCCTAAATGTTGACTATGCAATATGCATACAGTTCGTACTTCTTGCTGTACGTCGGACATTGCTCATCATTATGTTTTGTTGCAGAGCTCGTCGATTGTTGGGATCGCCATTTTCCTCTATGCATATATCGGCCTGATGTTAGCGAATTTTTCCTTGATGTAGATTATCATAAGGCTTTCACTTAAGTGCCATCGTTATTAACCACACATACCAACCACAAGGACCAGACTTTAATTTGTTGCTCCGATCTGATGCCAGTAACCAATTTCGGAAAAGCTGCGGGTGGCCAATGTCATATCCAATTCTGGCTGACTTAACACACGAGTAGCTCCATAATTACTTTTAGATTGCGCCTGAAGTTAGACTCGTTTTTTTGCGGCGTTAGGCAATAACGCCCAAATCGATTTGGAAATAACGCCAAAAAAAAATGCATAGCGCCCAAAAATAAACAACAGAATGGAAATAAAGCCCAAAATAATTGACGTATTGGGGGGCATGCTGCCCCACTGTAACCACCCTGCTTGGGGTTACTGTCAGATTTGGAGTATGTGCGAAAATGGATGTATTGAAGAATTTTTTCGCAGTACAAACTTTTACCTACTCCAAAATCCAACAGAAAACCCAAGCAAGGGGCTTTACTGCTTGTCAAAAAAATGAACCCTGGAAAGGAAATAACACATAAAATGACGAAAAATTTTGCAAATTGTACGGGTTTTTTTGGGCGTTATTTCCAAATCGATTTGGGCGCTATTTTCTTGGGCGTTATTGCCTAACGCCATTTTTTGCAACTACCAAAATTTATTGTGTGCTGCGAATATTTTTTTTCTCCATGAATAGCATTCCCATAACTAGTGTAGAATTGTTATACAGATTTTAATATTCGATTGTAATTCCCAGCATTTTGTTCACAAAGTAAACGTTACTATTCTATTCATAGAAATAATGCCTTTCAAAATGGGAGTAGCTGGTTAGATAGACGCCAACATAATCTCCTCTACCAATGATTATCTTATAAGGGGATAAGGGAACTTCTATCCTTTTGGAAATTGCCCCTGACGATTTCAAGACGGTGGCAGAGAACTAAAAGTTATGAATCATCCTTGTACTAGGCAGGCAAGATTTTGAAAACAATTATTGAGGTTTAAACTGGCGCCCATATCACTTGGCAATTGCAATCAACATCTGGGAATTGGGCATCCTTATCGATCACACTAAAAGACTACCAATTTTCTGTATAACTCTTACCCCTTGTGCATAATCGTAAATTTTAACTTAAGTGATAAAACCTATATACATAAAATATCCTTACACTCAAAATTAAAATTATGGCGAATATTGATATTTAAATTTAACACTATGTACTCTTAAAAAATAAATATTTGCTTCTAGTATTACTTATGTTCAAAGTCACGCATAGTTTTTCTCAAAATTTCGATCATGTATCCACTTCGTATCTATTCGCATTTATGTTTTGTACAAATTCCAAATTGTCTTGTCAGTAGTAACATTTTACATTCCCCCAATTTTTTTATAAATAAAAATTATCTACCTACCTAATTTTTAACCCAAAAATTATTGTCGAACATTAAAGGAATACAATTATATTTTTAGAAAGAAAAAAAGCAAAACCTAACGTCACTCATATGATTTCTTGCTTTAAAAGTGCCTTAAAAACAGAAAACAAAAGAAACAGACATTTTTTATTATCAAAAACAAAGAAAAACATAAAATCAAGCAAGTAAAATTTATTAATGTAAAATTCGGCTTTTTGGTACACAAAACAACCAACAAATTGTTTTCTTTAAATATATATATATACAAATATTTTGCTACAAACATTTATTTATTTTTTGTTTGAATAAAAATACATTAACTAGGAACAAATTTGTAAACAAAATTTTACACAAAAGAAAATTAAATGCTTAAATATTAAATAATTGCTATTATATTTAACCACGCTTGCCTCTATATAAATGTGTATAAGTACAAAATAAATAAAAAAAAAACTGCAACAATCTGTAAAATTCTCTTGTGAATAAAAAAGAAAATGGAAAAGGAAAAGATTTTATTCAAAAATTAATTTACATTAAAAAAAATCCGTTGCACAATTTATGAGTACTATATAGTTAAACTGGTTAAAAATTATATTTTTATTGTTTTGCTGGAAAATTCTCAGTTATTATTGTTTTCTTTTGTTTTATTTTTTTTTTGATCAACAATAAGACGTTTAGAAAATAAGAAAATGATTTAAGAAAACAAACAATATTTGTCTGTACCTATGTAGTTGTATTTTTAATTATAAAAATATAATTACATTTAGTTTTTTAATGCATAACTATTATTATAATTATTAAAGTAAGAAAAGTAAATGACAGTTAGTAGAGGAGCTGCTAATTTAAAGACACTGGATTGGGAAAAAAATAAACAAATCGAAAGATGTATGAACTTAAAAGAAAAGATAAATTCGTGTTTTATTCGTTGCTGTAGTGGGTTGCCAGAATTTTGTTTGCTTTAAGCGCCCAAGACTTAAAGAAATGTAGCCCAATATCGTTGCCCAGAAAGAAGCCCAAAAATCGTTGAATATAATTCGGTTCTTGAATTTTATTATAACACAGGTACACATGTATATTGTATGCGCATGAAAGCATATCGTGAGATTCCGTTAACAATCGTTTTCGCGGTTTGGTCTTAATTCAATTCATAAATGAAAACGCTCGTTTTTCTATCTACAGCATTGCTCACTGGAAGCAATTGGGTTGCATGCAAATTAACTTAAATCCTTCAAAATTGCTTTATTCGATCCATTTCTGACGTTAAATAACACGTAAGCACAAAAATGTTCAGGTTTTTGGCTCGTGTCAAATAAAAAGGCCTGCAAAATAAATTAGAGTGCGTACAAGTTGAACGACTGTTCGATGTTAGTTTTAAAAGTGAGGGTTTTCCAAAATATTTATCTTTTTAGTTTTATGAAAGAGTAAAACAAACAAAATTAAAACAAAATTTGATATGTGGCCCAAAATTGTATTGGGCGCTCATGGAAGAAATTTCTATCGTTTTTTAAGCAAAAAGGTAGCCCAAAATACGACAAAGCGCCCAATCTGGCAACCGTGTGCTGTACCTTAAGGGAGATTCTTAATATTATTATGGAAGACTGGAATCTATTTCTGGCGTGACGGGTAGGACCCGCTTTCGCTAGCTTCAGAAAATAATTTGATTTGGAAAGGACTTAAAATTGTATACCCAATCCGAAAGGCTGAGTTAAGAAGAAGATGTAATTAATGTCTTTCTCGGTTAAAGTCTCGCAAATGGACTGAATGTTACAGCGCAGTCTTGGCGAAGAACGTTTCGAATTGGGAGATCTGAGGAGATCTGGTCATCCTTGGGTCCTCTCAGACTGAACTTCAACGCGCACTCGATCGGTTTAAATCCCTATTCAATGAACTCTGCATGTTAGTGGAGTCCCATTGCAGCAGGTGGAGAGTGATGAAAGGAAGCAATGCTGAGTTTTCCTGTAGGATTGGTCAGGCTGGGCCAATTTTGAGGCAGCTCGGCCATTCTGTTATTAGGAGGACTGAACTTAGTGTCAAAGCTAAGTTGTCAGTCTTTAATTCGGTGTTTGTTCCAACTCTTACTCTTATGGTCATCATGACGTTTGAATAATGACCGAAAGAATAAGACCACAAATACAAGCTGCCGAAATGAGATTTCTCTGTTGTATTGCTGGTTTGACCCGTAGAGATCACATTAGAAATACAAGATGAGATTTAGAATCGATAGCGGAGAATCGAGAGCTATGAAGAATCCGCACTTGAGCAATCTACACCCGCGGCCCACTTAATGGATAAGTGGGACATTAGAAATGAATGAATAAAAAGTCTCGAAAAAAGCTGTTGTTCTTTGAAAATAACTATTATTCAAGTTTTATTCTTTTCTCTTATTAAGTAACTAGCTGTACCCGCCAGCTTTGTCCGTGCACAAGAATTGTATTGCTTAGTTCTTAGATTATAATCTTCTTTCGTCAAATGCGAGAAATGAGAATGAATCGATTTGCTGGAATTTTCTTTCTGCCTAAACCTGAAATACAGCAATACGAACAAAAAATAAAGAAAATCATGAAAATCGGCCGAGCGGTTATCGAGATATAACGTCGAGCTTCACCCCGTAGAACATGTTTTTTGTATACGAGGTATAAGATACAGAATCTTATTTCGTGTATGGGCGATGCCACGCTCCTTTGTCCAATTTCCACCAAATTTCAAATTTGGTCTTCGTGCCAAAAACACAGATTTTCTCAAAATTTGAGCTCAAACGGTTTTGCGGTTTTCGAGACATAGATATATATCAGGTTTTTTGTATGAGAGGTGCCACTTCCCTTTGTCAAAATTTTCTTGGGTAGTCTTCTTGTTTGGCCTCCGTTTCAAAGACCAAGCCATCGTGCATGCCAGAGCGCTTGCTCTCGACAACTGAAATCAGCGTGCCCGGGATTGTAGAGGATGGAAGGCTGCAGTCTGCAGTGTCTCAGGCAGAGACTCTCCACGGGTCGGGAGCCCGATAAGTAAGTAAGTATACTTCAGGTTTAAAAAAGACTATAAGTACCACATAAAAGCAAATTTCGGCATAATACCAAAGCTCGTTTGATACAATCCTTTAGCAAGAAATCGAAGCGCTGCTGCTATAGTTTTAATATTATCGGCGTAACACTGTTTATTCGCTTTCAAAATTATTTAAATACGCACCTATCGAAAATATGTTTGTTTTAATACCCACTAGTGTTTACTTAAAGTCCACGCAAATATTTAAAACAAAATATACTAACGTTTGTGGAAATACCAAGGGAAAGTTGACATTCCAAGCAATCGTTTTACATAGTTGTCATGCTCGCCGTGAAGCGAACTGAATGAATCGCAAATTATCCAATTCGCGGCGATGTGCATAGTTAGCTATATTACCGAGACTACAAATGGAACACGATCCGACATTTGTCAGATAGCCGAATTATTGCAGTGTCTTTCAGTTGGAGATTCAGGCTGCATACTTTAAGCCGCAGAACTGCTAGAGATCGAATCGATATCAGATATGAGCATCGCCATTTATATCGACAGTCAGGTCACTGCAGCATAGAATTGAAAGATGAACGGATTAAAAAGGGTGGTGAAATGAGGAGAAATCAACATACAATAACAAGCAACCCAAACCTGAGAACAGAAATTGGAATTTAATCATTCGAGCAGAGAAAATTCTTATACCCGATTTCACACTGCGAGCTTAAGTCTCGATCCAAGGATAAACTCAGGATTAACACAGTGCACTTCACTTTAATAATGCCTAAAGTTAAGCCACCGACTTCCGTGGCTTAAGTATCAATCCAGAGAATACACAATTGCCAAGTGCAATAAGATAATATTTATCCCGAAATACTCTGAAGAAAACCTAAATAAGCAACCATATATTTATACATATTTGGCAATGCTGTTCAAGAGAAATGTCATATTATCTCTTCGTTATTGGTGGAAATACTCTCTAACTCTGAGCATGCAACAACATCGGTATGCTTCGCTTCCACGCACACTCATAGTTTTATTTGGCACACACATTCGCATACAGTCACCAGGGTTTGTATATTTATGATAAATGGTTCACATGACACTCATTTGATGGTTTTACTTAACGAAGCTTAACCATGGACTGTGAAAACGAAAAATACAAATGTACTAAAGCGAAGTTTATGTTCAATCCTACACTTAGCTAAGCCCAGGATTAAGCTGCCACTGTGTAATTGGGTATTAAAGTTTTATAATAATGTACTAGCGAGCCTCCTGCACACTTCGTAGTGCAAAATAGAAAACAAAAATCGATTTCAAATTTATTTAAATCAGTGATAGATAGGTAAACAGTTTTCATTGTAATATTTTTTTCTTTTTCCAGGACGTATTGCCTAGATAATATCAGGACAATGCATATCAATGTTACAAATTTTCCAAATTTTGGCTGTCGAAAAACAGAGTTTGTGGACGCCCCTTTGTCCAATTTTGATTAATCTTCATAGAAACACTACTGAGCTAATAACTATAAGATTCGGTAGTTTTGGAGGTATGAGATTTTGAAGGTTTTTTTTCGTACTGCGGTGCCGTGCTCCTATTTTTCGATTGAGCATCAATATTTTGAAGTGTTTCAAATTGGGTACAAAACATTTGCTCAATTTTTCAATGAGTATTAAATATATGTTCCACTGCGTAGTAATAATTTGAGCTGGGGTCTAATCGCGTAAGGCTAAAACGATCGAACGACGTCGTCTCGACGACACTTCCACTTCGTGTAACAAGCCAAAAACGATTATCGTCGAAACGATTGGACGATCATCGCTTTTTATTGCTTCATGTAAACAAATCATCTGTCAAATGGCGTCGTCCAAACGATTCGATTGAACGATATCTATTTTGCAATCGTTTCGTCCGTTTTTGGTGTATTTTGTTTCTGTTTAGGTTTTTTTAAAGCAAAAGAAATATTTAAGGAACAATTATCCAACAAAAAACCTTTTTAATATTCACAAATAGGACACTGCATGAGCACTTTTGTGGTAAAATGTGAAGAAATCAAAAAAAAAAATATCCATTCCCTTCATATTTGACGGCAGTTCAGCCAATAGTTGTGTTTTCCTTGAAGGGTGCTATCATTGAATTGCATTCACAGATCCTCTTCTTCTTCTTTTTCTTCTTTTACAAACCTTATCAATATAAATTCTTGGGCATCAGTGCTTATTTTTAAACGTATCCATATGTTTCCACATAAAAGGGAACAAAACAAACAAAATATATAACCATTTTATTAGTTTTTAGTTGTCACAGTTTGTTTACAGTCCTGCTCAAACTGTTTAAAATAAAAACGATGAACGATTCGATTGAACGACGAGACTGTGATGTTATATGAAGCAAACTAAAAACGAGGTCGTTGTATTCAATCGTCTCAACGACGATAGTCTGATAAATTACGCGATTAGAGCCCTGTTTTGTTTAACTGAGTGGACAAATTCAGTCTCTGCATGTTCGATTGATCAACGATCGACTTTTGAAGATTTTTCGATTGAGCATCAATATTTTGAAGTGTCTTGGATTGGGTAGGTCTAGGTACCAATCATTTGCTCAATTTTCGATTAAGTATTAAATTATGTTCGATTGCGTAGTAATAATTTGAGCTGTTTTGTTTAATTGAGTGGCAAAATTCACACGCTGCGTGGTCGATTGATCATCATAGACTTTTGAAGATTAGTGCTTCTGGTTTCGTTTCTGAATTCAAATCTAGAAGCGAAATTCTCTTCTTTTCAGGAGAAGAACTGTCAGTTGAGTTCCAATCTTTCAGAAGCATTCGGATTGCTTCCGGACAGTTCTGGACGACCAATCGAGAACGACATAAGTTGACGTCTATTTGTTTCAACATGTGTCTGGAGAACTCAGTTTTGACATTTCTATATTACCAAAGCTTCGGGCAGCATGGGAGAGGGCAGGAGCAGGTTGACATTTTGGTTGCCCTGACGTGTAGAGCACCATTCAGAAGCCCGGATCTCAGGAGAAAACAAATGGGATATTATTTTGTTTCGTATTATATGTACAAACAAAAGGATTGTCGAAAACCCGGACGGATGGCAACACTTCCTCTACGGCTCTACCTCTTCAGATAAATATTATACCGCGGTACTAATAATCATATTTAGGCTAACTTTTACGAAGTCATAATGGTAAATATTTCCATACAAATTTATCCATTGTGGCCGTCAAAATATTTAAGTAGTAGAAGATTAAAAATGATTATTGGTAAGGGCCATTAGGCGTATTTTATTGAAAATCTATATCAGCAAAGTAAAGTGAAATCTTTAGCACACAATTACAACAACTAAGTATATACAGTCTCGAAAGTGTCAAGCAGAGTTAAGTTGTTGCAATTGCGTGTTAAAAATGCTACTTTACTTGCTGAAATAGATGTTCAAGGCGTGTTTTGCCCAATGTCAATCTCAATCATCTGAACTGTCAAGTCAATACAACTTCGTGCCGAAGATTCTACTTCACTTTAATTTACATACTAAGAAAAATGTTTATTAAAACATGCGTATTGTTATATCCCGCTGACATTTAGTGTGCCAATTAAGAATTTATCGTGCGAATCGTGTAGAGTAGATTATAATATACACTATGATATGCTGAATAGCCTAAATTTAATTTGATATTTGTAAACATTTTTGTTTGTGAGCTAAAATATCGTTATGGTGAAATTACTTGTCATCTACATCCAATTTCTCAATTTTTAACAGCTAATCGTTGACAAAATTTAGTAGAATTTACATATATTATATCTAAGATCTGCTATACATTTTTAATGACATTCCTTATCGTGATTTTGTCCGTCAAAGATTCCTGTGGAGTAAACGAAAATCAGAAGTGTCAATTTTAAAACCAAAATGATACGAATTTGTGGTATATTAGATTTATGTACTATTTAAAATGGCATAGGTTCACTTTCTAATCATCTCTTAAATCAATTGTTTTTTTATTCGCAGGTTAAATTTTACGAATTCAATAGCAACATTTTTCATAGAAAATTATATCTATTGTGACCTAAAAAATATTTAAAATGGAAGTTAAACGGATTTATTTTGGTTTGTGGATCAGCTTGAGGGATTTTCGATTTAATACCATCAAAGGTTATTTGAAGCTTTTCAATTTTGCTCTCAATCACACTATATTGGTTGGATAATTTTTGTACAGCACTTTCGTATAATCCATTATCACGTTGCTGGCGTATATTCGAGAAGTCGTCGAGTAGTACTTTGGTTTCGACCCGAAGGCTTTTAAGATGAGTTTCTAAATCGTCTAAAGTTTCATTAGTAATCTTTCCGATTAGAACAGTAATGAGAGGGTATTTTGCACTCCCCAGTATAGCAACAGATGCTACGGCAGAAATATTCAAACACAACAACAAACAAACGAGACGCGCAATACGAGTATAGTCCATGTCCTTTCTGAACAAAAATCAACTGAAAACTGGTGCATTTGTAAACGCTTCGGGAGTGTCTCTGCTGATGCTGCTAATGCATGGTTTTCAACCTGTAGATAATGTATTTAATAACGCCAGACCCAATATTGATTAGAGAGGTAGTCTAGCTATGCAATTATGTAAGCAAAAGTGATAAGATTATTTTGGTATCTGTCTATAATTAGCTGTTAAAGTCTTTATTTATGTGGAACATAAGCAAAACGTTTATTTTTTTATTTATAATATTTTGTCAATTCAGTTATCATTTTATCAAGCTAAATCGATGGTTACATTTTTTATTTTATCCGAATGTTTTCGGTATTTAGGTATAGATACCTATTTGATTAATTTTTATATTTTTTTTTATCTTACTGAATACGAATGTTTACCGCACAAAAATGATGCACCCGAAGTGAATAAGAAACACTATTTAGTGTAAAAAAATCCAAGCTTCAACCACCGGTCGCATCGTTGCTTTCACGTATTTAACGAACGTAACCAACAGATCCATAAAATACATAGCATATCCGTTGCGCAGTATTTTTATTTGAAAAAATGTCCATCGTAGTTGACGTTTCTGCAATATTGAACCTTCTTAAATTAAGAACTTGGCATACATTTAGATCTCATTACTTTTAATGGGTGGCTAGTTATGCACCTAATTTGTGCTATTATATAAAAGAACTTGGCTCTTTTTTTACATTTATGTTTGTTCCAACTCTCACCTATGGTCATGAGGTTTGGGTAATGACAGAAAGAATAAGATCGCGGATACAAGCTGCCGAAATGAGATTTCTCCGTAGTATTGCTGGTGTGAACCGTAGAGATCGCATCAGAAATACCAGAATACGTAAGGAACTCAATGTCGAGCAGCTACTTCTCCGGACGGAGCGATCCATGCTTCGGTGGTTTGGTCATGTTTTTTCTTTCTGCCTAAACCTGAAATACAGATATTCGAACAAAAAAAAAGAAGAATAATGCAAATTTGCCCAGCGGTTATCGAGATATAACGTCATCGAGTTTCACCCCATAGAAGATGTTTTTTGTATAGGAGGTATAAGATTTTGAATATTTTTTTGTATGTGAAGTGCAGCTCCCGTTTGACAAAATTTGATCAATCTTCACAGCAGCACTCCAGGCCCAATAACTAAGATCATCTTCTGTAAGTTTAAGCTCAATCGATTTGGTGGTTTTCGAGATATTTGATTGTGAATGTTTTTTTGTATGGGCGGTGCCACGCACCTTTGCCAATTTTGCCTAAACTTCAGAATCCGTATAGGCACCAATACCAAAGATGTGTGAAAGTTTGGTTAAAAACGGTAAATGCGTTAAGGCGTGAATCGACGACAAACATTTTAGGGCTCAATTTAGAAGATTCATTAAAATAATATTCAGCAGGTAGATTGACTTCTATTCATATTTTAGGTGGGCAGATTCCACGTCCCTTAAATGGGCAGTTTTTAATTTTTGAAATGTCTCCTTTCGTACAATGCAGGTCCTACAGCTGTACTAAATTTCAACATTCTACGACAATCGGAAGAGACCCAAATAAAAAATAACCGATTTTCAAAAGTGGGCGAATACTACGCCTTCTGAATAGAGAATATAAGTGCCTTGATTTTTTTTTTCTTTCTATACACTGCAATTCCAAGCGATACATATGAATGTGTGAAATGCTTGTAAAACTGATTCTGCCCGTCCACTTAGTGCCCAAACGCATTAATTTCGAATTCAACGCATTCAACTCTAATGTACGATGCCCTTAATTTTATCCAACCAACGCGTTTGATCTGGTCAGCTAGCAGCTACCAAGTGCGTTCAACGCGTTGCCCAACAAGTGATGCTTGGTTAAATGTACGAGGGTATCAACGCGTTCTTCAACTCTCTGAGCAACCTCAACGAAAACGCTGTTGTCCAACTCGAGGAACTTTTTTTTGACAAAATCAGACATATTGATCAACTAGATGTGCGAGGTCATTCAACAATTGAATGAGTTGGTCAACTAGGTGTACGGGGTCATTCAACAGTTGAGTAAGTTAATAAACTAGGTATATACGGGGCCCACAACGCGTTCAACAAAGAAATGTTCAACTTTAACTGGAATTACGTTGCTCAACATGAACAACGTGAGTTTGTGCACTAGTGTATGAGCCTAAAAAAATTGTTTCTTCAAATGTATAGAGTAGA
Source organism: Cheilosia soror (assembly GCA_949372485.1). Classification (NCBI taxonomy): domain Eukaryota; kingdom Metazoa; phylum Arthropoda; class Insecta; order Diptera; family Syrphidae; genus Cheilosia; species Cheilosia soror. Next base: position 36,692,040 of record OX443561.1, read on the forward strand.
GTTGAATAAACTGTCGAATAAAATTGGTTGATGCGTTGTGCACTAAGTGGACGGGCAGCATAAGAATCATTAGCGAATTGAACAAACACATCGAAATGCGAACACCTAGAGGAATTTATGCGAATTGGGAAACGATGTGTAAATTTACGGAGTCGTTCTGATGGTAAAGAAGAATCTGCTTTATACACTGCTGGAGAGAATTAAAATAACACAAGAAAATTTCTTATGCCCAGTTGTACAGTCAGAGTTTAAACTCTCGTTTTGGTTTAAACCTTCGTTCAACAAATTTTCGGTTTTACTGTGTTCGTTTAAACCCAAAGTGGAGTTCAACTCTCGGTTTAAGTTAAACGCCTGCATTCTGCCGTTTAAACTTTCGTTTCGCATTTTGAGGTTTATTTTGACAGCTGCTATTTCATACAGAGAGATAGAGAGAGAGAACAGAAATGAGAAATTGTTTGGGTGCTGCACTTCTTGAATTTATATGAGTGAAAAGTAGAGCTATGATTAGTTCCAGCATTACTGCGGTAAACCCACTGTCATCAGAAAATTTCAATAGATTTTCAACCAAATGTACTTTTCAATGAAAACGCATTTTTCCAAGTGAACATCAGGTAGATCTTAGCCCAAACATAATGTAGACAAGCGTAAATTGTATTGAGGTTTTTTCAATACAAATTCTTTCTTTTCGTGTGTGGAAATGACGATTATTTTTTTGTAATGTACTAGTGATTTCTTTAGATTCTTCGCGAACAAAATATATTTCTATACGTACTCAAATCTTTTGTTTTGGCTGAAACAAGACACTTCCCACTCTATTTTTTTTACAATGCAATTTGTTTGTCCGATTTTGAACACACTTCTCGGCACAATGCCTGTTCAGTTCAAAGGTTTCGGAGTTCATACCATTTTTGTATACAGATCTGGATTACCTACATTTTTTGTTTAAAAAAAAAGTAAAACCAGAACAAGATAGCGCAGATTTTCGTAGAAACACCAGCAAAAAACTTTGCGCCTACCTATTACCAGACAATGACCCTAATTAGAGGCTCATAAAATCCTTTCAATATTTTACTGGCGACGGGTGATTGGATGTGGGAAAAACCCAGCGAGTTGCAAGAAGCAGTACCTGTGATCGCATCCGTCTGAATGCCACATACATTTCAACAACTAGATATTATTATTGAAAAAAAAAGAAATAATAATTACTGCAATAATTAATTGGTGAAAGTAGATGACAGTTCAAACATGTGTCGAAAATAAATCAATTCACTTCGTTAATACCAAAATACAAGTTAATCACTACACCGAAATAATTAATAAAAAAAATCTTTTCTAGAGCAGTTTGCTCTGACCTTTATTGAGTTTACTTCTTAACTAACTACAATCAATAATTTTATATTCGATTTTACCTCGGTACTTTGCATTCCTAAGGTATTGAATTGAATTGCAACATGAATTTCTGTGGAAATTCGCTGTATCGAGGCAGACGCTTTGTCAGCATTTCCGTTGCTCGTGTTGATGTTAACTCTTCCCCTCTAAAAAACGATCGTCATCGGTCGTCAGAAGTATGGTAGGTTGTTGAACTTTGGGCTGCTTGGATATTGGAGATAGTTGACCTCAGGAACGGAAAGTCTATCGATGATTGTTACTGGTCCATTCGTCTTTGTTGTCGGTTGTTCAATTATGATTTCTGTGTTGTTTCTTCTTGGCAAGATTTTGCATATGATCGCTATTGTAATAAGTAGTCCTAGTACGGAGATGAGGGAATATGTTGTTACTCGTTGATTATCGTTTTCTGTTTGTAGAAGGTGGATCTTATTGGTATTGTTAATATGGAGATCCTTCATCATTTCTAGTGAGAGTAATTCACGGTATTCGTTTTCCTTGGGACTGGTTTGCAATATTGCCGGAAGTGGTTTAATCATTGAGGCTTCTTTGGAGATGTATTGGATTCCGTTCAAAGTGATGGTCATGTTATGGAATTTTACCAAGAATGTTCCATTTAGGTTGTGTGTTGTGTTATCAAATTCAAGGGTGCCGATGAATTGGTTCAATAGCATTATGCCCGTTGATATTTCATCTATGGTCGGAATATGATGATTATTTATTTTGTTGCAAGTAGCTGGTAGACTTTTTAATAAATTAGGAATGCAAGTATCGTTTGTAATATTGACAATATTTTTTGAGTTACAAATGGATAGATTGTTAAAAGTTTTACATTTGTTTGTTGTTCCATATAATTTTTCATTATTTCTTAAAATTACCTCGTACAATGTTTCTGTTACAATGTTTTTCTTTTTAATTGGCTTTATTAACAAATTTTCGTAAATTTCATTCGTTGTTAAGGGAATGTTTATTATGTAGAGGATTGACGTACTATTGCTTAAAACTTTTATATCTGCAAAGTCTAGGGCTTCTTCTATTGTTGTGTAGGGTAATTTTTGTTCATTAAATACTTTGGTGGCTAATTCTATTTCATTTTTTGACAATATAAAAGAGTTTATTGTACCTAGTTTAGCCCAATGAATGGCATAGTTAATATTCTCTAGTTCTTCTTTTACAATTTTGATTTTATATTTGAGATTTGATATAATTTCATATTTTATTTTATTATTATTTTTAAGTAAGTTTTGGATTTCATTCTGGATTCTCGTAATATTGTTTATTCGTTCGTTATACAATTCATTAATAATAACCTGTTTATTGTTGTTTTTTAGAACATCTGTAATTTTTTCTTTTATTGTAACAAAGTCATCGTGGTCTGGGTTGCCAGCAATCCATTTCCAACCTTTGCCTATAAAGTCTAGAGAACGTTTCGCTATTCTGGGTTGTAAGTTATGTAAAAGATTACGGATTTGTTGAATTTCATGTGATATTAAGGGAAAAAGGATTTGACTTTGGGTTGTTTCGAGATTAAGGACTGGTGATATGTCGGAAAGGAATTGCTCATATTGTTTAAGATTAATGCTATGTATTAACTTGAAATGTCCATCTTGAATTTTTGTTTGCCCTGTATGTAGGGAGACAATTTGGGAGTTTGAGAAATCCATGATCTGGATCTCCGCTCGACCAAAATAGATGGTGCATCTGAAAGAGAATTAGTTTCTTATATTACTTTTATGGACTATTTTTCCGGATTCTGTTACTATTGTAGAGTTTCTATTTTCCTTAATGATTTCTTGTCTATACCTATTTGTTAATTTTGAACCTAACCGTTTGTTGTTTTTTACATAAATGACCTGTCCTATCTGATAGTCCTTCTGCGGTTTTCTTTTTTTATTATGATATTTAATATCTTTTTCCTGTTTTGCTTTAATTTTCTCGATGTTAATTAAACGTGTCTTTTCAAATTGTTCCGGGTTTAGTCTGGGTATTCGCCCATAGTAAAGTTCTATGGGCTTTTTACCTGTAGTTGAATGGATAGTAAAATTGTACTCGTTAACGGCTCGCTGTAACAGTTCTTTGAAAGACCGTGAAGGTCCTTCCGATTTGAGACATCTCATAATCTCAGATAGGGTGGAGTGAAAGCGTTCGACTTGGCCGTTCACTTCACTTTTGTATGGTGGTGTTTTGAAAATTTTGATTTGGAGGTCATCTTCTAACATTGAGGTTATCGAGGCTGAGTTAAGAGCCTTTTCGTTGTCTATAACAACGACTTCGGGGACACAAAAGTAGAACAAGATATCACGTAAAGGTTCCTTGATATCTTCGATTGAACGGGATGATATTATTTTAGCCTGTGCGAATTTCGTGAACTTATCGACGGCGGTCAACACGAGGTATTTTTCCGTAGAAAATATGTCTATATGGAGGATGTTACCAGGATAGCTAGGGATCGGTGTGTGATTCAAATGTGGTTTGTTAGGATGCCTGTCATATTTATTCTCCTTGCATGTTACGCATCGGTTAACTAGTGTTCTAATTTTTGAGGACATTTTAGGGAAGTAATAGTTTTCCAACAGTTGAATCCTGTTTTCTTCGGCGTTACGATGTGCTCTTCGATGTATCTTCAGAATTTTTTCTTCTTGCTCTATTTGGCCGGTTATGTCTTCAACAAATTTTTGGGTGAATCGAATACGATAATCTTTAAAATGTAACGGATAAATTTCTTGTACTCGTCCCATCGTCATTTCGTCTGTTAGAAGTCCGTTAATAGTATTTGGATTAAGGTATCTCTTGAAAATGTTAATGATGTCGTTTGTTGAGTAGTCTTGGCGTATCAGAATATGTCTTGTATAGTTGTCAAAGGGGTTCTGGATTTGATAGCTATTTTCATTTCCTATCTTGAGTAAAAGTTGATTTCGAAAAACGTTTATAGGGATTTCTACAGATGGAATTAGGTTTTGCGCTGAACTGTCAGCACTGTGTTCTGTAGGGGTCATTGAGTGTATTTCAGTTTTTGGGGGTCTCGAGAGAGAGTCAGCAACCACATTTTCCTTACCTGGTTTATATTTTAGCTCATAATTATACTCCTCCAATATGGCTTTCCACCTTTTCATTTTGGAGTTTGTATTTTTGTTACTTAGAGCATAGGTAAGTGGTTGGTGGTCTGTGAAAATGTTGACTTTCCGGGATCCGTAAAGGAAGTTTCTCAAAGAATTGAGGGACCAAATAATCGCCAGCATTTCTTTTTCGTTCGTGGCATAACCTTCTTCTGTTTTGCTTAAGGTTCTGGAGAGAAATGTGATTGGCTTATCATCCTGTGAGAGGACTGCTCCAATGGCGTAGTCGGAAGCGTCAGTTGTTAATTGAAAGCTTTTGTCAAAGTCTGGATATTGAAGAATAACTTCTTCGGAGGCGAGAGAGTTTTTTAATTTGTGGAATGCTTCGATGGCATCTTGATTCAACTGAATAAGTTTTTTCTTTGACATATTTGCGGACACATGTCCATCTTCCCCTCTTAAAAGGGATGTCAGTGGTTTTGCCAACTTTGAGTAATCTCGTATAAAGCGGCGGTAATACCCTGACATTCCGAGAAAGGATCGAAGTTCTTTTAGGTTTTCAGGAATAGGTCGATCAACTATAGCTTGTACCTTTTTTGGATTGGTTTTTATTCCGAATCTTCCAATAATAAACCCTAAAAATTCTACTTCTTTCTGGAAAAATTCGCATTTATCGAGCTGAATTTTCATATTTGCTTTTTCTAAGGTGTGAAATACTTTTTCCAGATTTGAGAAATGTTCGGTTTCGTCTTTCCCAAAGATGACAATGTCATCAATGTAAACATAGCAACATTTTCCAATGAGGTCTCTTAGAATGTCATCTAGCGTTCTCTGGAAAATGGAGGGGGCGTTCTTTAGCCCAAATGGAAGACGAGTAAATTCGAACTTGCCATTATTTACCGAAAAGGCAGTTTTTTCTATATCAGAATCCTTAAGTGGGATCTGATGGAAACCACTTTTTAGGTCCACTATGGAAAACCATTGATTTTTACTAAGGTTTGCAAGGATTTCGTATATTTCAGGGATTGGATACTTGTCGGCGATAGTTATAGCGTTTAGCTTACGGTAATCAATTACCATTCGAAACTTCTTTTCTCCTGAAGCATCCATTTTTTTGGGGACAACCCAAACAGGAGAATTGTAGGGAGATCTTGATGGTCTTATGATACCGTCTTCTAATAGTTTCCGTATTTCTTTTTCGACTTCATTTTTAAGTGCCATGGGGTAAGGATATGATTTCGAGTACACGGGGTCTCGAGTTGTGGTTCGAATTTCTCCTTTGACCATGGTGGTATAGGTTAACTTTTCGTTTGGTTCCGAAAAGAGATTGGGGCATTTATGAATAATTTTAATAAGTTCGGAATGTTGTTCTTTAGTCATGTGGTCGGTTCTAATATTTATGTTATTGACAAATTGTGATTGATGTTGTTTGAGCGGAATGGAAATTCTTGGATGAGAGAAACCAGGGTGAATAGACATATGGTTTCTACTTGTGTTAATGATAGCATTTAAATGTTTTAGTGTGTCATGTCCTATGATACCATCAAATGAAATAAGACTAGGGAGAATAAAAAATGTAATTTTGTCAGTTTGGGGGCCAAAAAGTTGAATAAGTGCATGATGGGTTATTTTAATATTTCCCCCCACGGAGTGAGCGTAGAAGGGTTTAGCATTTAGTAGGGGATTCTTTATGTGACGTGGTTGAACGTAATTCTTGTTGGAACCTGTGTCAACAAGAAACTTCAGGGTCTCTCCACTTCTAGAAATGTGTTCGAAATAAGGAAGTGAAGAGGGCGTTAGTCTAAAAAATAGATGTCATCCAGTTCTTCGTGTTGGTCAAAGTTTTCTCCTCCACTCTGTTCAGTGTATTCTTCTAGTGATTCGTCATAATTTTGGTCTTCCTCTGCAATTTCTGTCTCGTAGTCTTCCATGGATTTTTCTTCGTCACCGAGTTGAGCTGTGTGATGGATTCGCTGCATCTTTTGTGGTTGGTGTATTTGTTGCGAATGTTGTCGTTTTTGTATGAATTGTTGATTCCTTGGTCTATTTTGATAGTCTACTTTCTGAGTCCTCAGGGAGTAGTCAATGGACATTGGTTTCGGTGGGAGAGGTCGTTGATTTGGTGGTATTCTTTGTTGTTGGTACCTAGGTTGGTATTGGACATCTCTATAGAGTTGAGGTTGTTGTGGAGCACGAGGGTTGTGCAGTAAGTGGGGATAGAAATTGTGTCTAGGAGCTGGGGCTGGTGCAGGTCCTGGAGGACTGTTCCTTTTAGCGGGAACTGGAGGTGCTTGTTGAGACGATCTGGGAGAACTGTGGGAATTGTTTGCGTACTGGGCGCGAAAGTCTACGTTTTGTAGTTTCAAACACAAATGCAGGGCCTGTGGAAGGTCTGCTGGTTCACGTATGCTAAGCAGGCGAGGCAGATCTCCTTTCAAACCCCTGACGAAGGTATCGAGGGCCTTGTCACGGTAGCATTGAGTCATGTTGTTCATAGCATCTTGACTCATTTCCATTGATCCCAGTTTGTTTAGGATTAATGACAAGTGGTGATAGACGATCTGATAGAATTCAGAAATCGTGCTATTGCCTTGCACTAGCGTTGTCATTTGATATTCAAGGGTTCCTAAGTCCCTTTTATCCGCATAGTGAAGAGTAAGGCATTTCGAGATTTTCTCCCAGTTAAGAGGCGTGTTGTACGACTCTAGCACGACGTCGGCATGTCCTACGATTTTGTTGCGAATTACAGACAAAATGCCATAGTACTTGGGAGTACCCCTAACGTGATCATAAATTTGGATTATTCTCTCAACACTCTTCTTCCATGAATTGAATTCATGAGCTTGCCCAGAGAATTCTCGTAGACTTTTAACTACGTCTGGTATTTTGTCAAGGTCGGCTAAATTATTATCAACTAAGTTGATGGGTTGGTCGACTTCGTTATTGATGTCGGCCGCGGGATTCATTATCGAATTAAATATTTGTCTTCCTTGTATTTGTAGCGTTTCTGCTACTAATCTGGTGATTAGTTGAACTAAATCGTTAGGATTAATACCTTGAGCAAGTTGGGGGGCAGGTTGGGGAGCAGGGCCAGGGATAGGTGGATCTGCGACGTGTTCCAGGCGTGCTGGCCTAATAAGGTTATTTTGATTTGCCATATTGGCTGAAACGTTTCAAAGTATCTAATTTGAAATAAAAGCAAGAGCACGGATGGAAATAGATAACGGCAAAGAAAGAGGAACGATTTTTTCAGATGTTATCTTAGTTCTAATGTAATAAACTTGTTTGAATAATGTTTTGTTAAATAAAATCAATTAATTAATCAATAGGTTTCTTTACACGGTTTTTAAGTTGTGCTTTTAGGATTTAACTTCACTTGTTTACTCTTATTATTTCTCTTATTATTTCAAAAATTGATTCACTTCTTAGAGCTAGACTTACAATAATAGTATGAAGTGTTGCTCCATGTGTTGATTAACGATATTTTTTGTTTTGGTGGTTCTTCTATTCCTATTCAGGCGGCTGCAGCTTTATAGTTGCTCCTTTTTGTCCTTGGTTATCGGGCTACTGGGGGACCTCTTTTCTGTTCCTTTTTATCCTTGGTTATTGGACTACTGATGGAACTCTTTTCCTGAAGTTGCGAATTAATGTTGAACGTGTAAGTTCGAAAGCCACACAATGGGCGCCAGTTAATCACTACACCGAAATAATTAATAAAAAAAATCTTTTCTAGAGCAGTTTGCTCTGACCTTTATTGAGTTTACTTCTTAACTAACTACAATCAATAATTTTATATTCGATTTTACCTCGGTACTTTGCATTCCTAAGGTATTGAATTGAATTGCAACATGAATTTCTGTGGAAATTCGCTGTATCGAGGCAGACGCTTTGTCAGCATTTCCGTTGCTCGTGTTGATGTTAACTTACACAATGTAATAATATTGCACACATTTTCTTTTATTTACAAATGGTAAAATAAATAAAGTAGAGAAAAGCAATAACCATTTACTTGGTCAAAAGTGCGCTGGTAGAAAAATATCCCCTTAAGGGAAATTGTTCTGCGCTTCCACAACTGCGTTTAGTTAACTGTCAGATTATTTTGTACTGTGAAACTGAACGAGTTAAACCAAAAGTTTAAACTCTCGGTCAGGTTTAGTTAAACTTCAGTTTAAACTCTGACTGTACAACTGGGCATTCATTTTTTTAATGTGGCTATATCAAAGTGTTTTCATGCTACTTAAGCTAACAGATTTAAGACCTTTTGGCTAATGTAAATTTGTAACTGATATAAAGCCCCTAAGAGAGAAATACTAGTTTTGTCTTTTCCTTAAAGGTCAACTGAGCACACTGTTTACGTGATCAATCGAGGCCAATAAGAAATCAGAAATAGCAAGTCAAAGAGCAGTCGGAGAGCCTTAAACGTCCTTAATCTACCACATTTTTGAAGTCCTAAGTGACAACACTTGCAGAACAAACTCGAAACCTTTATAATAGATTCACTCTTTTAGGAAAATGTGGAAATTAAGTTTTGGGGTAAGGTCCGGAGCTGTGTGAAGGCATCACTCACAGAGAAATGAGATGAACTGGGTTGACGGTGCTTTAGATTATTCTAAAAATGTATGTGAAAACCTTGGCATTTTGGTGGTACCCACCTACGTCACAGACAAATAAAAAAGATGCAACATTTTGGAGACGGAAATGCAGAATTGTTCCATGAAAACGAGCTCCGAAATTTAATCCTTAAATAGAGTCAATGTAGAAATTCAGGAAACGTTTCAACAGCACCGAAATTTCGCGAGAAAATTTGAATTCCTTACGCTGCGCTGGCGCTGGTCGGCTAAACTATTATACATTAATAATGATTGTACTAGTAATCGTAATGCAGAACTCGCATCTCATGATCATAACATTAACAAAGAAGAATTTCAGCTCAGAAATTCAAATATTAGAAATATTATATGTTTAGAATATTCATTCACAATTCACAATTGCCATAAGCATACAACCAATGCCAATGCCAAAAATTGCAGTTTGCCTGGACTCGAAATTAATTCGCACTGTCATTGTCATATTTTTCTTTTTTCTGTCAAATCGTTTCCCCTTCTTTTCAAGGACACTGCAGTAGATAAATTCATTAAAAAAAAAACACAAATAAAATTGGATTCAAGTTTGAACCAAATTTCAATTTATTCAAATTTAATAGTTTCACAAATTTTTCCCACTTTAGTGAATTTATTTTAAAAAAATACTTTGCGTTCCTCAGCACACGTTTGGCCTCTTCTAGCGAAAAATCCAAGTGCCGAGTCGTTTTCTGGTTTTACTAGTTTCTACGAATAGTTTCTGCTTGCTAGACACCCTTCTGAGCGTTCTGAGACTGATGCAACAAGCCTAAGTACATAGCACGCCTAGCCCTAGGTATGCTTGTAGTTATCAGTTAAAAAGATGTAACTCGAAAGCACAGGGTCATTTGTCAGTTTCCGCAAAACACGTATGCGATAATTTAAAAACTGAAAAGAAAAAAAATCGTATCTCACTTGTTAGTACAGTATATGATCCCTATCTCTAACCATTTCTTGTTTTGCATCTAGTTAGTGCAACTGGAATTTCCAACATCATTGTTCCAGATTTCTATTTTGTCGCAATAATCACTATCACGGTGATCAGTTCAGATCAGTTTTCGATCAGTTTTCGGTCAGTTTAGCGCACCGGGAACATGGAATTTTTTGCGCGCCTCATTTGCTTATTGTTACTTGCGAACATCTCCGCCATTGCATCTGTTACTATACTGTCAAATGGTAAAAACGCGCTCGTTGCTGTGCTCATCGGAAGGATAACTAATGAAACGTTGGACGATCTCAAAACGCACATTGGTAGCCTTCAAATGAAAAGTGAACCACTCAATGATTTCTCAAATACACAGCAGAACACTGCTCTACAAAAACTAACCAACCAATATAATTCGATTGCTAGCCAAGTGCAAGGCCTTCAAATGACAATCGACAGTCAATCGAAAATGCATCAAGAGGCAATCGCAGTCCAATCGAAACTACTACAAGTGCTTGAAACTCAATCCAAAATGATTGAAATGATTGAAAACAAGTCAAAAATACTCGAAGAAGCAGTAGCTCAATCAAATCGTCATCACTCAAAAACTGGCCAACAGATTGAAGAGCAATCAAGGAAGCAGCAAACAACCATTGACACTCATTCGATAATGCTCGAAATGCTTCGAAAAATTGACGCTGAAACGACAAATCGTCAGAAGATTGATGCGCAGCAAAGGAATACTACTGACATTCAACAGAGAAAAATTGCTGAAATCATTCAAAATCAATCCAATATCCGTAACACTCAATACGAAACCATTCAAATGCTAGAGTCTATTGAAACTAGATTGAAAAACCAATCCATTGACTCGCAGCTGAAGCAGCATCAAGCAATCGCCGATATCCAGTTAAATAAAACAATTCAAATAGTTGACACCCAAGCGCAAATCCTGGAAAACTTTGACGTTCAATCGCAAAAGTCCAGGGACAATCATGCGAAAATCGAACTAAAAATGGACTCTCAATCTGAAACGCTACAGTACATTGATACTCAATTGGGTGACTATCAAGCAAACATTCGATCAGAGATCAGTCAAATGACTGAAGAGCAATCGGAAAAGCTGCAAGAGCTCAGCGACAAACAATCTGAAATGCAGCAAAAACTTGAAAATATTGATACTGCAGCCGCAAGCAGAGAAGCAACATTACAATTGATTGAAATGGTTGACAATTATTCGAAAAAGCTTCAAAGGTCCATTGCTTCTCTAGCAACAGATACAGAAGACAAAATTAATCGCATGGATAACAATTTCTATCAAATATTCCAAATACTTCAACAAATTTATTATCAGACGAGAGGCCAGCAAACTGTACCAGTTCCGCCTTGGCCAATGCGAACTGGCCCCCCACCGGAAATGTCTGGGCATCCGCTTCAAACTCGTTCGGAAAATAATCATATAAGCATTGGTGTTCGATCCGATGGGCCTAATCCCGACTGGATGTACGGATAAAAAAATAATTTTGTTTATGTAAAGTATGGGGAATAAATAAAAAGCTTTGCTGTACAATTTTCTAAACATTTAGGCCTTACCAATAATCATTTTTAACCTTAAACTTAAATACTTTGACGGTCACAATAGATTCTAATTTTATACGGATATTTTCGCCATTGTGACTTCGTAAATGTTAGCCTAAAAATGATTATTAGTACTGCCGGCGTATTGTGTTCTTTATTTGACATGTTTAAAGGTCGATCTCTTCAGGGTTGTTATTTCTTCTTTTACATAAATGAGCGCCTTCCTGAGAAGTTCATATACTGCTAAGTTCCACATTTCACTTTCACTCGAAATGAAATCGGAAATGAATTTTTGTGTTCTACATTTCACTGTATTCGATTTGGATTTTAAAAATTTCGGAATTGAGACAAAGTAAAATTGTGATTTCGAAAAAACACTGAACACTGAAAACGAGTATCCTTGCTACTTCAACAGAACGTGTCAATTCAGAGGCTTTTTGTTCGAAACACTTCCTTTGTTATCGATTACGCGCCCTTTGTGCTTATATGGGGCCAACCTCTACAAGTTAAATTAGCCCGGTTTTTAGGTAGTGTTCCTCAACTGCGCAGAACTAAGAAAGCGCAATTCCTCGCACCAAAATCGCCGATACTAATGATTATACTAACAGAAGACCAGTGGCAACACCGCCAGAAAGCCATCATAAATGCCGCGACTGATGTACTGGGTTTCACTCGACCACCCCCACGAAACCCCTGGTTTGATGAACAATGTCGACCAGCAAGCGCAGCAAAACAAAAATCGTATAAAGCGGCGCTGTGTAAGAGGACTAGCGCTGCTCGCAAGCTCTATACGAGTAAAAGCGACGGGAGGAAGATCATATCCTCGGCAAGAAAAATTAAGAGCACGAGAAGTGTACGACTGAAGATATTGTGAGTCGCTATTCAAAGACCAATGTTTTACCAAAAGGTAAAAAGAAAGTGCCAGGACAGAAAAGCCCGTACAGAAAACTGTAGATACAATAAGGGAAACCTAGTAGCTATGTAGTAGAATCACAGTCGGTGCTGAGAATTTGTAAAAACAACTTCTGCAAACTCTATAATGGCGACGAAGACCAGAATCCCATACACGACACAGACACGTCGCTGCAGACCTTAAGTCTGTGCAAACATGCCTTCTCCACACACGGTGCAGATAATCTGCACAGACATTAGTTTGTATCATTTAGTCGTGGTCGTCGTAGTACTGGTCAGAAAAATCAAAAATGGCGGATACTCCTAGCCGATCCGACTTCTTTAATGCCGAATGGATGAAGGAAATTTAATGAAACTGCTACAAAAAATGAATCCATTAATAACTAAACAAAAGACTTGAATGAGGGAACCGATTTCTCAAAGCGAGAGGCTGCCCCAGAGGTGCCCCAATTACAGAGGTATCAGTCTCGTTAATATTGCATACAAGATCCTATCTGCCGTGTGAACGTCTTAAACCCTTCGTAAATAACCATATTGGCTCCTATCAGTCCGGTTTTAGGCCAGAAATGTCCACCATTGATCAACTTTTTACACTTAAGTAGGTAGGTCCTGAAAAAAAAACCAAAAAGTCCAAATCGATACCCACTATCGTTTCATCGATTTCAAAGCCGCATATGACATCATCCATAGAGACGATCTGGAGCTATACAGATCCGAAACTCGTTCGCTTGTGTAGGCGATGACGATAGAGAAAGCTCGCTTCTGTGTCATCAAACTTTGATGTCTAAAGGGGATTTATACAAGATGACGCACTACCGTGCTACTTCTGCATCATCATACTTGAAAGAATTGTCCGAAACTCACAGGCCTATACACAAGAAACGATCTTTCAAAAGCGGATGAAGATTTAAGATATAATCGGACGCTTCGAGAGGAAGATTCTTCGTAAAATTTCCGGTCCCATTTGCGTTGACGTACAAGCTGTAACGCGACATCGACCTGGTCAAAAAACTGCGAGTCAGTCGTCTAAGATGGATAAGACATGTAGAGCGGACGGAAACAAATGCTCCGGCTCATAGATTCTTCAAATTTAACCCTGAGAGACAAAGCAGTAGAGATAGTTGGATAGGGTGTGAGTGGATTAGACACCATATTAGGCCATCACCATCCTCATTTATTTAAGCTGAAGATTAAAAATGATTATTGGAAAGGCCCAATGGGTTGCGCCGAGGCTCAGGAATATTTCATTTTCAATGGTCCGCTTGTCCAGGAATATAAAAAGCAAAAATAACCTTCCTGCCGAAACAGCGAAAAGAGATTAGTGAACGAGAAACACCTTATAAACTGATGTTAGCGTTGACAAAAATCTAAACCAGGGAAGAGTTGTAAAGAAATCCAAAGAATCTCTCTGTGTAAGATGGATAGTGGTAGAAAATTGGCCCGATATGGTGATCTGTTTCGATCATCTCATTCATGACCAGCAATTTTTATTCCGCAAGCTAATTGTTTGAAGAGTGCATTGAAATAGTGCAAGACTAGTTTGGTGTCAGCAGCTTTAAGCCGATCTACTTTTTGGCTCGTGTACAAAAATTAAAAACACTTTAGTAACCTCTCTACATTTACTCAAAATTACATTAAATTCAAGTTTTCTGTGTAAAACTGAGCAATACTTTTATTGTTGTGTATTAATTGTTGAATCTAAATTTTCGTTGCCAAATTTTATATGTGAATCAAATAAAAAATGAATAATTTTGATGTAACTACTCGGATGGAAGCAAACGCACCAAACTTGAAACCAGTGCTGCACATAGATGAACCTAATTTCATTTGCTGTACGGAAGCTTATAAAGTACCGAAATTCAAGTTATGTGAAGCTTCCCCAAAGTTGAGATTATTATGTTATATTTTTCGTCATATTTTTAAAGAAATTTTCATGTTTTCTAGTTGTCCACCTCTGCCGAAACTGCATTGCCTCCATAAGACTGTACCGTGTCGTCGCAAACAACGCTCAAAACCGTCTGGATTATATGAACGTGATATTCTATTTCGACCAATTCGATGGCGTGAGTATGAGGTTTTAGTTTTTTTTTTACTTTGGGAATAATGGACCTGAAATTATGATTATGTGAAATTATGACTTATATAACATCTCTCAATTTATGAATTTATCATGTAACTCTCCTGAATTCTGTATTATATTGACAAAGGTGGGCGTTATTTTTGAGCCAATATTTGCTAAATTTATAATATTTCTTTTTGAAACAGAGTATCTTCCGCTTGGAGCAGTGATCCAAAATAACCAAAAAATTCGAGACCGTGTTGAGTCATAAATCGTTAGAGTAGGGTCTCATATGGCGCAAGGCACCGCAGTGCTATCGCTATCCCTAGTAAACCAGTTGCCGTAAACTGCAATTGAAAAAATATTTTGCTTTATATGAATACAAAATTTTCCAGCTGAAGCCAACTAACCTTTTTAGTTCGTGTAGTGTGTAGTATATCTCCTGAAAATCTTGAAAGACGCATACCTTACCAAAGACGTAGTCGGTTGCACCTTAAGCACCTAAGCACGTTCGTGACTATTTCAGAATTGATGCTATTAGATGCTAGTGGCCTGGCTATTGATGTAAATGCATTGGCTCTGCCGCCTTAAGAATAGCTACAGAATTTTCTGTTTGGATTGTGACTCGCCATGGGCGATATAGAGAGAGCACCTCGACCTGTAAGGTCTTATGTGCTTGAAGCGTCAGAAATTGGTTAGGAGAGTAGCGTTTCTGGCACTCCAGTGAGTCGACTAATTGCATTTTCTTTAGGTGATATCGTAACCCATGGCGGCCTGTTAGGTAGCCTACTAAATTTTTGATATCATGCCTGTGTAGATTTAGGATCTTTTTGGCATCTTTTTTAAAAGGTTGTATCGCTTTTTTGGCTTTTCTACGTCCAGGCGTGTTCACTGTTCTCCCAATGTGACATGCATTTATTGCGTTCCCAGCGAAAAAATATAATATTAAGCCACATATATAATTTTTAATACAGTAGTAACATTTCCGTAGATTTTCCTTTGACAATAGTTGCAAATTGATTTAATTTGGTTCGAAAAAAAACCCACATACGCCCCAGTGAATACAATTTTTTATTTTTTTTTTATATATTACAGCCGATTTCTTTACAGAGTACTAGCGCTAGTACCGGTATTAGACTAAAAATTGATACTCAAATAAGTATCAAGTAATTTTTTTTACGAGGTACTATGCTGAATTTGATACCGAGTATTAGTTATTACTCGGTATTAGCTGGACCCTCAAAATCGGCAGTCTAACGTAGTTAGTACCTGAATTAGATCGATTTCATTGCTTCAGCTTTTGTCTATTTTTGTGAAAAAACTAAATACATCGTAGGTTTAAGTGTAATGAAAAAATGGATTTCATTTTTGATAGAGATAATTGGTTCAACAATTTCGATGACGACATTGAGCGCCGCTTCCACCATTATTATGCTTCCTTCAATGCGGAATACAGTAAATACTTGGGACGATGTGATTTCGGTTGCCCAAAATAGCGGTTTTTTTACGTTCTTCAATTTTTGTATAAGTATATACGTACTTTCAGTTTTAGTCGGCAATCGTTTTTAATCACGATCTTACCAGTAATCGTTAAATATTGCCTGAGCAGCAATTGCTGATCGGATCACTCTATGATTCATGGCAAGTGGATCGGATTTATTCAAATGCCAGCAACATTGGCAAAACTATCACTTTGCATAGTCTCCACGGACAATCGCACTTATGTTAAATTGCAAACACCGAATTGGTGAGTGCAGTTCCATATGTGCAATAATAGAAAAAGAAAAACAACCAATCATATACGCTATCATATGCTTTCCCATGCTGGATACGCCTATACACACATATTTTACAACAGGAAAGCAACAAAAATATTAAAAAGAAATACTTGCTCTTATGAATAAAAAAATCAGTCATCCTGCAAAATATTTGACGCCCAATGAGCATAAAAATGTCAACGTTATGACATTTCATAGTCAAAAATGGGTACTAGACCAGTTTTAGACGTATTAGTCGTTATTACGGTTGATAAATTTAGCTCCGGTACTAACGATGTGAGGAAATACACAAGTACTAACTTTTTGTTGGTACCGAGTATCTTCAGTACTCCTGTGAATTTGAAATGTTAACTGAGTATTCAGATTGGATTTTCTTGTCTAGATTGGTTGGCTATCCCTCCATTAACATGAGCTGACAATTTTCTTAGATGACTAGCGGCACGTTAAATTAACGTACAAGTGGTTAGATTTCTATCACAAATATTTAAATGTCAGTTCTTTTTTATATAGAGTTTGAGATTATTTTGATGTGTCGCTAGTCGCCTAGCGGTTAGTGGAATGCAATCTAGAGCTAGACAGGGGCAGACTTACTTAACTAGAAATCTGACATATTGACATTAACCTAAAGAATTCGTTACGTTAAAAAATAAGTTTATTAAGCCGGATAGCTGGCTGCAATTTGTCGGACATTTAGCTTAGTTTTGGATAAAACCCAAAATTATGTTTGTTCGCTTAATTTTTGGGTCAATTTCGACAAAATGTCAAATATCAAGAAGTGAAAATAAATTGTTTCCGAGAAAGAGAATAAAAAAAGTACGAAAACAAAAGTTCTGGTTAATAAAATATGTGAAACAGAAAAATTTTAAAATACGTAAACGTCATAGTGCGTTGAGAATAGTTTACTTTTTATCTTATCTATACAATAAAATTTTGGATTTTTGTTCTACTATAACGTAAAAACTACTAACTCGATTGGTATGGATCTTTTTGGAAAAGGTAGGCCTTAACAATGGGCATAAAATAGGCTTCATTTGGTCAAAATTGGACAAATTGGACATTGGCGTGGCACCGCCCTTACAAAAAAAAAAAAAACAACATTCAAAATCTTATATCTCGAAAACCGCCGAATCGATTGAGTTGGAATTTACAGACAATCTTAGGTATAGGCCCAGGAGTGTTGCTGCGAAGATTGGTCAAAATTGGACAAAGGGGCGTAGCACCGCCCATACAAAAAAAAACATTTAAAATCTTATACATATCTCAAAAACGCCGAACTGATTGAGCTCAAATTTATAGACAATCTTACGAAAGAGCATTATTATCTAAGATCAAAGCAATATCTCTGCCCAGGCGGATACAGCTATTGATCGAATTTGAAAGCAATGCAATATGCCACAGATTAGATTTGACATCCAAATGTCACTTATAAGTTATAACAAACTATAGCCTAAAGAAATTTGTTTGACTATATTTGATGGTGTTTTTATGGAGGGAAGTGTTTTGATACTCCTTCGTGGCTCTATGCTGACCAACTTTTGCATACGAAAGTTTTATGAAATTTGACTAATGTGTTCGAATCCATTATCGTATGGGAACATTTTTACGAAGTCACAATGGCAAAAATGTCCGCCCAAATATAAAAGTTGAATATTAAAACTGAGCCCAATGACTATCTATCTGGGCCTGTACCACAAAACTACAAGTCTTGTACAACAGGCGAATTTTAACAATTAACAATGGCTGCGTTCCATTGACCGCTAGATGACTAGCGGCATGCCAAACTCCCTATAAAAAAAACTGACAATTCATCATTTGCGCTAAAGTTCCAGCACATTCATTCATTCATTCATTCATTTTCAATGGTCCGCTTGTCCATTAAGTGGGTCGCGGGTGTAGGTTGCTCAAGTGGACCCTCCATAGCTCTCGATCCTCCGCCATCGACTCTAAATCATCAAGGGCAATCCCCATACGGGTAGAGGAGAGATTATGAATTTGATCTAACCATCTCATCCTGGGTCTACCTAGGGGACACTTGCCCGATGGTACGGATTCCATAGCACGTCGTGGAATCCTGGTCGGGGACATGCGTTTAACATGACCAAACCACCGAAGCATGGATCGCTCCGTCCGGAGAAGTAGCTGCTCGACATTGAGTTCCTCACGTATTCTGGTATTTCTGATGCGATCTCTACGGGTCACACCAGCAATACTACGGAGAAATCTCATTTCGGCAGCTTGTATTCGCGATCTTATTCTTTCGGTCATTACCCAAACCTCATGACCATAGGTAAGAGTCGGAACAAACACCGAATTAAAGACTGACAACTTAGCTTTGACACCAAGTTCAGTCCTCCTGATAACAGAATGACCAAGCTGTCTCAAAATCGATCCCGCCTGACCAATCCTACAGGAAACTAGTCTTATTATAGGACAAATTTTTAAAGGAAATCCTTATTTCCACAAGTTAATCGAGAAAGGGGGTCAGCGAACTTTTTGTTTTTAATGCACATTCGTATGCCCAGCTCAGTGACTATAATTTAAACATTTTTTATTTCGATCGGATAGAGTTGATAAACTGATTAAGTTTATAGATATAGATATCGTATACGGTGGCGCATACATAATAAACACATATTTAATATAAAAATATTTTTGAAACTGGGGAAACTGGAAATCGTGTAGTTGAATATTTTGTAAATTGATGGCACCAACAAATATTAACAACATATTTTATTTAATATGATTTCAGCAAAGACGATTTGCCTGCGCATAGTCATAGTCATAGAACAAACATGGGACGTTTTGATATCTAACAAGTGAAGCGTTTTTCTTTTGTGGTACAGAAATTATAGTTACTTGTTAAATCGGCATCGCTAACAAGTGCCTGTAAAATTGTTAAATTGTAGTTTTGTGGTACAGGCCCCTGGTCAGTCGGGTAACTTGTCAAGAAATAAAAAATGAAAATTATGGCGTCGTGAAGATGACAGGAAGGCGACGATGTCTACAGGTCAGAAAGGGTCGAGTTGTAAGAATAGAACCCTGTCATTTTTCAAGGACCTCGAAACGAGCCCACTGAGTGTTCAAATGGCTTGGGTTGCAGTCGAGTGAAAACTGGGAAGATAAAAGAAAATAATTTTAGGCCCAGCGCTTAGTCTGCAGGATCTCAGATTCAATTCCTGGAAAAATACATATTACATCTTATGTAAGGTTTTTTCCACTATGCCACCTCTCGCGAAATTCTGACAAATATCCAAGGAGAGTAGTCCTTAGAAAACCTCTCAATGCGGACTCGGAATTGGCTTAGCATACAAGCGAATGATTGTGAGTGGCTATTCCTAGGGTCCTTTATACATCTGTTGCGCCAAATATTTATTTATTCCCTTATTTTAAACCGATATCCATAAAAATGTATTTACCAAAAACTGTGCATTTTTTTTAATGACCTCTTAAAGACGTAGGCCAACGGACAGTTTCTTTCCTTGTGGTTTGAGAAAACAATGCTGAAGCTCCAGGCATACTTTTCTGTTCTTATCTTAGGCATCATTTTCGAAATGAGTTGATTTTAGGGTCATCAGCAAGCCATTTTATTTTCCGTTCACTTAAATAGATTGGAAGGGGAACGTCTGCCACATTTAAGTCTAAGATATATTACTGTCCTTACTTTTATCTGGATATAAGTCTTGACTTACTCTTTCATCTATAGGTACTGAAACAGTGAATCCGTGAGAATCTACAGATATTTTTAAAAACACTGAAAAGGCTAACGAATTACTCTTTTTTTAGGCTGCAAAAAATCGACAAAAGTGCCAGACAAACACTATGAACCATCGTTGGGTGCTCCAATCGGCTTATCAAAATCATCCTTCAGCATAAATTTCCTAGAAACAGGCCCATCGGAACAATCCCTTCAAGCGTTCGCCACCCTACTCATAGCATTCGCCGAGTATTTCATTACACCCGAGATCGAATGGGATGAGAAGGTCATCAACAGAATCCTCCTCGAAGGACAAAGTCTTTACGTCGACTCGAAAATCGAAGGTGAACAGCTAAAAGAAACGACAATCAAGAAAAGCTTTGTACTTTGCAAGAACACTTTCAACGTGCTGGTTAATGACCCATTCCTAATTGGTCATGTCGTTGGGAAGGAATTGCCGGTGCCCAATCTTCATTGGGGACTCTTGAAGTTTTTTAAAAAATTCCAATTTTGTCTTCTGCAAATAGGCAACTGGTATAGTCTGCTTTGGAAGAACGCCGACGTGTACTTTGTATTCGATTGCTTTGGCAGAAGAACTCAGGACTTTCGGAGTGATCGCAAACAAGGTGTAGCAATGTTGATTTGTCTGCGAAGTCTGGACAATGTCAATCACTTGATCACAAATTTAAGCGGGATTCAACCTGATCAGCTCTTCACCATCAGGCATTTGCAAGTGAAGTCATTGATTCCATGTGGCGGTCAATCACTTCCAGACATCGTGGACAGATCGGTCCAATTTGAGATTATAAGTCCAGACTATGCACTTCTTCGAAGCACAATCCACTTGGGATCCAAGTGTTTCAAGGAAATCAGGCATCGACAGTCTCTGCCCGTGGCAATGTGTGCCCTGATCAATGCCAAAATTGATGCGACTCCAATCTGGGACAGTGCAGTTCTGGACAAGATCATCAAATTGGGAGCGGAATTCTACAAGCAATGGACGCGATGTGATGTCAGCCTTGATTTGGGCATTCAAGACGTTCCAAGAAGGTTTTCTTTTGGCCAGTTTATCGTTCAGATAGCGGTGGATCCCATTTCTGAATGCGGACTATGGAAATGTACCCCGAATTATCGCCACAGTGAGCTGACTGCAGCGCTTAAAAAGGCCTTCGGCCGTGGCTCAAATCTACTCATCCAGATTCAGGGTAGGTGCTATGCGTTATGGAAAAAAGGAGACTTTTACTATGTCATGGATCCGTACTCGCATCAGTGCTCGCTGGAGAAAAAGAAAATTGTGACCGCTTCGTTGCGGATGTGCGCAACCATTGATAGACTGTGTTGCATCGTTACACAATCACTTTTAGAGCTGTTTGAGGAGTCAACGTTTCTCATACACCTGGTGCGGATTCTGCAAGTGGAGGAGTTTGATAAAATCGAAGAGAGTCGACGTCGAGCTCAGATCCCCTGCAGGTGTCTTGCCACACCTCAAGTAGTAGATTGCGCTCAAGAGGTTGTGTCCCTAAATGAATCAGTACTTGGTCCCGATGGTTTTGACTGCCCAGCAGAGAGTTCTGCATTAGAGTCCGATTCAGCCGACCTTGATTCACCTGGACTGTCACAGGTGCACTTGGGAGATTATACCGATTTGAGAAGAGACTTTATGGACGAGGAGTCGTCCGAAGAGTCGGAGGAGGATGAGGAGGAGGACATCGACCTTGACGCAGTTAGCGCAGATATGCCACCATCGGAAAAAAGTGACGAGGATGATGATGATGATGGGCCTCCTAGTCAGCCAGCTCCAGATAAAAATCGAAAAAAGTCAAAGAACGGCTCTGGAAGGGAGAAGAAACGCAAAGCTTCATCTAAAGACAAGGACATTAACCGGAAAGGTAATAACAAAGCACACGGGACAGCTGATAACGATGCAAACGATGAGATGGATAAAACTGAGAAGGAGTCGAAAAAAAAGACGAAGAAGAACAAGGAAGACGATGAAGGCAAACGCAAAGATCTTGACAGAAAAAATAAAGAACAAATGGATAAGGAAAAGACATCAAAATCAAAACCTGACAAGCGTGCTGAAGAAAATGAGACTAATGAGAATGACAAAAGGGTAGCTGGAAAGGATAAAAGAGCCGGCCAAGATGATGCTCCCACCAAAGAAAAGGTGCCTGATACCGTTATCAAAGATACAAATCCCAACATCGACGAGAATCAAGTAGCCGACAACGATAAGAACACAAATAAAAAAGGTGAAAATAAATCTTCCCCACCAATTGACCAAGATGCCCCAGCAGACAATGCCGGATCAAAGGGCGACCGACCAAATCATAGGCAATCAAAAGAACCACTTCCAGCGTCAAAAACCACATTTAGGCGGCAAAGACACCAACGCCGCAAGGAACAAGATGGTGATGACAACTCCTCCGATGAAAATCCACGTGCTAGCATTCCAGTGGGTTGCAAACCGAATTCTTATCCCGGTTTTACAGAAGATCCACAAGATTTGGCAGTGGTCGGCTCAGAGAACGGCAGCTACGAAAGTCTGTGTAGTTTGCTGAAATCAGCATTCCGATGTGCCGATCGTGTCCTAACTATGACGCCATGGGGCAACTATGTTACCTTCCATGCGAATAGAGTGTATTTCATTTTTGATGGTTGCACTTGCAACTTGCGATCCATTCGCCACATGGACATAAGTGTTGGCACTGCAGGACTTTTGTGTTTTCCCGATTTGCATTCATTGATTAGGTATATTGAGAGCGGCAAGGAAACTCCCAGACCAACGATGTCGTCAAAGCGGGACATAGTCAATCAAATTTGCAGTGAATATTGTGGTCGTGGAAATAAATAAAATGCGGCAAATTGTGGCGAATTTTTAATTTATTACATTTTGGTTGTCTCTTTCTTACAGGGCACTGATTCCAATGGACATTGGGAACAATTATTTTAGTTTAATATATAAGAAAGCCGTATAAGGGTTGCTTTAAATTATTAGCCCTTTTATAAATTGTTAGACTTATACTTATACTTAGACTGTTATACATAACTACAACATTTTATTGCATGTATACATTTTTACAACTGTGTACGCAGCCGCCGGCCGATCGCTTCAAACCCAGAACACGTGTTCTTTTAGCGAAATGTAATTTGGCACCAAAACAGTTTTTAAGGAGCTTTAAAGTTGGACATGAAATAGACAAAACGCTAGGTCGACTGGCCGCACTCAATTCAAAACCAGCACCGAGACAGAATCGCAAGTGTAGAACTCTTAAATTTCACCTGACCATATCTGCACCAAAAATGAAGAGAAGAAATAAAAAAAAAACTCCAACTAGTTAATTACTTACGATTTATTACAACTAAAATATAAAGACACTCGATGGTGTATACACTAGTAGGTACTCTACAAATGTTTAATCTGAAATCCAGCCGTCTTGTGCAGCATCGAGAGATTATTAATAAAAAACAAAGTTCAACTATTCTTTTGTTAACAAAAAAAGTATCGCCTAGGAAACACAAGAAAAATACAAAGAAAGAGCAAAGGCTGGTGGCAACTTCGGGTCAGCTGCCTGCGCTGCTGCTTAATCTAATCACGTTCGTCCACTTTCCCACGAAATAATTTAACTGATAGCATAGGTACATCTGTGATTTGAGGGCCCTGCACTAGCACTCCATCGCGAGCGAATTCGAGTTCTCATTGAGTGCCACGCCATTGTCCGCCGGCAATGCCATACTATTTTCATCAGTCGTTGAAATACAGCTTCTGCCGTCGCCTTCCATCATTCCAGAACAGCCCGCGCCATTGGCATTCTGAAAGAACTGTGCATCCTCACCGTCCATACCGATGGTGCCGTTTGTAGCACCATTCTGTGGCGTATCGTCCCAGTTGATTTTGAAACGTGTTACTCTCGGTTTGGATGCGAGAATATTTCGTGTCAGCTTGTCGAACAATGGCTTCGGTGGTGGATTTTCGCGCATCTCTGGATCGGCATAGTCGTTGTTCACAAAATAGCCAACGCGGACAAACTCTTGACCCCGATACGAACATGTGAGAAGGACAATAGTTACACCGACTGCGTCTTGTTCGGGAATTTTCGTCACATCTGGTGGGTCGGCTTGGAAAACGAATATGTGACGACCCTCGGGCACGGGACCAACGTATATGGTGTCCAGTACTTGATCGTGTTCCTCCGATTCGGCCGAGCCGACATAAATCATCTTCCATTCGAGATCTTCTTTCAGTTCTTCTATGCATTCGAATGTAAGTTCAAATTGAAATGGATTGAAGAAGCTGCTGGGATTATCGAGCACCACCACGTTGGTGATGTGAACCTTCGCCATTGTTACAAACGATGTATTTAATTCACCAATTAAGGCAAAAATTAACAGAAGAATGCCGATGGACAAATCTGCGAAGCAAGATAAATTCTTGTGAACTATTGCAAAGGGCTTCCTTTCAGATTTTTACTTACATCAAGAGTAAAATTGTTGAATTTCTTTTGTTTTTATTATTTGTAGCTTATTTTGGGCATAAAATGTAAAATATTTTTGTTTTTATGCGAAATTTCTAACGTGAGTTGATCACTTTTTGTAATAATTTCGTGTTTGACAGTTCAGTTTAGTACTAATAAATGCAATATTTCCCGCCAAAGAAAAGCTTTCCAGTTGGCGCATGAGTGTGAACAGCGACAATTCTTCGATGAATGTATTCAGCGATGGAGGAGGAGTTTTTTTAATATCATCGAGCAAAAAATTAGGCCAGCCTCTCCGTTGTATCTCAACTGGATTTTGTAAGTATTAACTCACCCCATGGCATAATATTTTTCTGGAATACAGTACACATATAATATATAAAAAGGAACAAATATTTTTATCATTCATAAAATATATCTTATTTTAACACAATTTGTAAACGGCCTTTGATAGGTGCAATAAATGACTATTTTTTTTATATTCATTTCGTAATTGAAGCAAGGTTAAAGTTTGCTCGTACTATAGCTACAAGAACGTCGACAAGATGTCTGTCGTCAAGTGTACAAAGAGCCGAATTGGTGGTGCGTCGCATTTTGCACCATAATTTCGTTGAGTTCATTGAAAAATCTGTTATATATAATATGGTTTTGTCTACCAATGGAATGGACATAGGTTAGAAAATAGTCTGATCAATTAATAGCATGCTATGCACCGAATTCTCCTGGCTGTAGGTTTTAGTTTGGCATTATTTGTACTTTTTTTGCTATGGCTATGTAAATATTAAGATAAGAAATATTTTACTTTACACTAACAATAAATGCAGAGTTTTCTTGTAGGAATGGTCAGGCTGGGTCAATTTTGAGACAGGTTGGTCATTCTGTTATTATTAAGACTGAACTTGATGTCAAAGCTAAATTGTCAGTCTTTAATTTGGTGTTTGTTCCAACTCTTACCTATGGTCATGAGATTTGGGTATAATAACCGAAAGAATAAGATCGCGGATACAAGCAGCCGAAATGAGATTTCTCCGTTGTATTGATGGTGTGGCCCGTAGAGATCGCATTAGAAATACCAGAATACGTGAGGAACCCAATGTCGAGCAGCTACTTCTCAGGACGGAGCGGTCCATGCTTCGGTGGTTTTGTCATGTTAAACGCACGCCCCCAACCAGGATCCCACGACGTTCTAAGGAATCCGTACCCTCAGGTGGCGTCCTCTAGGTAGACCCAGGATGAGATGGTTAGATCAAGTCCATAATATCTACTCTACTCGTATGGGGATTGCTCTTCATTTTAACGGTCTGCATAAGTTAGTATGCTTCTTAACTGCGAATCTTCTACTGTAATCCCAAGCTTATCTCTACATGCTTCTGTTCAGGCCTTGAGTAAAATATAAAAAGCTCGTAATAACATGTGTGTGGAAATCGGTAAAATTACATAAATGGTATTTCTATTTGCCTGAACAGATATTTGTTTCAAGTGGGCTACAAAATAGTATACAATTCCCTCTTGTCATTGCTGTTCACCTTTGGAATTTCTTTCAGTTCGTATAGCTTCATGCTAAAGTTAGCTACGACTTCAAAAATCAGAAATTTCGCGTTTTCAGAATAATTTATTTATTTCGTACTTATCGAAGTGGTTTTACATAACTGATGTAATCCAGGTACCAAAAACGTCAGTTCCTACAGGGTGATGTTCGATTAGATATACATACTGGAGTTGAAAACTTTATCAGTAGGTAATGAAAATAGTAGTATTTGAATGTAAAAAGGTTATATGACGGAACTTTAGTTTGCTTCCGTTTTAAACATCGATCTCATTCCTACGCCTTTATAGAAAATTAAATTATCTGCCTTAAGGTACCAAGTGACAAAGAACAGAAACAGGAACAGAAACAGAATCCTATACATTTGCAACAGAAACAGAATTAGGAACAGACTTTTTTTTTAAGCAACAGAATTTAGCGACAAAAAATGGCTGGTTGACGACACAACGTAAACAAGTCTGTGTTGATTGTTTCTGTTGCTACCAGTGACAGAAATGCAATTTATCGTGGGAGGGAGGTTATTTTTATTCGCACAGAATAGACGGCAGCCATCTTTTTCCGGACCTGTTTCAGTTTTGTGTAGCTGAGCGAGCAACGTAAGTAAACAGAATCAGAATTTACAGCATACCCCAACTTGACGCAATATAAACTTTGACATTTCGTTACGTACCCGTGTCCCGAACAGCGTGCGAATAGCAACACCCTAAAAAAACTTATTCTTTTCCGACGATGGATACCTACCTCGAATGTGTGTTAAACCTCAGACGGATACTTTAATTTTCCTATTTTTCGCTTTGTTGGCCAAATGCCCACTGGCTACATACTTTATGAACACACCAAAAGCTCTTTTTCGACTTTTTAGTACACTCCATGAGAGCTGACAGCACAGCTGTTTTATTTGACGTGTGTGTAAATTTTGTTTTGGTGTCCGATTATTTTTTTCTTCGTCCTCGAATTATCAATTTTAATCGAACTTATAATAAAAAAAAAACATTAAAATAGATACTACAC
Source organism: Cheilosia soror (assembly GCA_949372485.1). Lineage (NCBI taxonomy): Eukaryota > Metazoa > Arthropoda > Insecta > Diptera > Syrphidae > Cheilosia > Cheilosia soror. Next base: position 36,719,079 of record OX443561.1, read on the forward strand.
GACAGTTTGCAAAATGATTCACCTAACTGGGCAAAGTTACAATGCCCGTGAAATTATTCAAAACATATTCTCACCCTTGGTTGGGGTAGTGTCCAGTCCATTGGCCGATGAAATCTGCCACAAGAATAATTTGTCCTTTGTAGAAATGCTGCAACCTTTTGCCAAGTTGCCAAATGATGGTAAGCCATATCATTTAACCAGATTAAATTTGATTAAGATTTTCTCTTTATTTAGCTCACTTTCGTGATAGCTCTGGTACGAGTGTTTCGATCAAGGGACTACGTCTTAACATCTGTGACATCGACTGGAGGCCTCCACAGACAGTGCTGGCTAGAAAGATGATGAACGAGGCGGTCACCAATGGGGTTAGTGATAAAATGAAATTCATAACAATTGGTGAGAGCGGTGGATAAGTCGGGTAAAAGTCTTGAATACAGGGTCATATTTCTATCAGGTAACATCGATTTGGAAGTGCCAACGGCGGAACCATGGTTCGACAACTGGCGAGAGACCTTTCTAACTGTGCAGTTCCCCGCAGATCATGAGTTTACACGACATTTTCTCAGTTGTCTGATTGTTTTGTCCAGTGGAGATCCGAATATCGTGGAAACTGCTCAGAAACTGACGCATCGCGTTCAAATGATGCAGAATGTCACACCGCAGAAGTTGCCAAAGTGGTTTCAACCAAACGACGTTCTAAACAGTTATATCGTACTGCATGAGGGTTGCTCGGGAGACCTATCAAAGTGAGCGATGCCCAATGTTTCAATTAGCGTCTACATATTGTTTTTGTTTTAGGGCTCAGCAGAGTTATGAACACCTAAAGTCAACATTTGGGGACAACAGGTGTTTTCTAATTGAAATCAACTCGCTCAGTAGTGGAGTGAGCAGTGATTTGCCCGACTACTGGGCAACGTATATTCGTCGACCACCAAAGGGGGTTTGTTTAATAAAACTCCCCTAGAACTATTCTAACTTTTTTGTATTCTGTAGGACATCCAATCGGATCAGGGAAGTGCACCGAAAACTCCTCAAGACTCTGTGTCTGTAATTTCAATGCCGTCGATGCAAATGTCCACCTTAGAGGGAGCTGACAATGAGAACTTTGTGCATCCACTGAGCCCCATTCAGGAACAGGCTACGGAAGCTATTGTATAGACACTCGAATTAGCATACTCTTTTATTTTATCTCTTCCCACCCGCAGCACTCGAAATTTTCGGTGAGCAGCGAAAGTATCGCCTCGCAAACCATCAATCCGAATGTTTGGGCTGGTGAGGGTGACTCTGATGGCTCGCATGGTACATGTCTCAATGCCACAGATGTGGAGAACCTACGACACTTTGTACAGGACTACACTGTGCGTGCTTTAATTCCCTACGTCGAGCGATTAGTTGGAATACTCAATGAAGCGGTAGGTATCCGAATTGCAATGTCTTCAAAAGCTTATGACTGTTGCTTGTTCAGGTGACAACCAAGAAGGGCGTCAGCAAGTCACTATTGAGTGCAACGAAACGTTGGTTTGTCACTAGTAAGCCTGGGGCTGGTGCCAGCAACCAGAATGCTGTCATGTAAGTTATAGCAGCAATCTTGACCGGAAGTAGGTACTAACGACATTCTCCTAGATATACCAATGAGTCTGTGGAGCTGCAAACAAGGAAACTTGGCGATCTCTACTTCATGTTTGGACACTACAATTTGGCTTTTCAGGTAAATGACAACAACTGTGCCATCTGCAATCAACTTCACACCAAGTAACCGCTTTCCTTCCGCCAACAGGCATACCACCAGGCAAAACGTGACTTCAACGCTGACTCTGCATGGCAATACTATGCTGGTGCCTTGGAAATGGCTGCAGTCTCTGCTTTCATGCTTGGAACAGCGAATCGCAAAACCTACGACTACATGGAGGACGCTATAGTGTGCTATCTAACCGTGTGCAAGTAAGTAACAAAGATTCCATTTCACGAGCGTATGTAGATGGTTCGTTTTCAAGACTCCAACAGTTCGCCACGCGAGCAACTCTCCTCAGCATTGAATGCCTGAAGACAGCTCGCCTGTACGGGGAAGCGGCGAAACAACTCATTCGCATGACAAGCGAAGAATCCGATCTTAGATCGGCTCTATTACTTGAGCAAGCGGCTTACTGCTTCCTAGCCTCTCAACCGGCATTGCATCGCAAGTACGCGTTCCATATTGTACTGTCTGGCAATCGTTATTCTCGGGCTGGTCAACGAAAACACGCGTTCCGGTGTTATAAACAAGCCTACCAGGTATTCCAGCAGCGCGGATGGAGTCTCGCCGAAGATCATATTCAGTACACAATTGGCAAACAGGCGTACACGCTGAAAAAGTTAGAAGAAGCCAGCAAGTCGTTTGCACACTTACTGAGACCGACCAGCCTGCAGAATACCCAGCAGCAGGCTAGCTTTCTGAAGGAGTACATCCAGACGCAGAAGGTAGGTCTCGAAGCAGAATGTAGTAAAGCTGTACAAATGTATTTTGCAGGAGCTTCTGAAGCGTAGTCCAGAGCTGGGATTGCTGGAGATAGCACTGCCCAAGGTGGTGCAGTCCTCAATAAGGGTGCTGGTTACCGCCCATCCGCCGGCCGCTAATCCGTTGTATGTTGCCGCCACGAATATCAATATACAGGTGAGTAGGCAGCCCCACCTAGTGGACTTAGAAACGGTTGACGTGTCTGCTTGTTTAGTCTAATCTCAGCGATGAGTCAACATGGCAGAAGCTTGAGGAAATGATTGCTACCACAGCGTTCAACAAGCCGATGGTGTTCAGACCAACAAAGACGCTCTTCACGCATGAGAATGCGTCAGTCGACTACCCGCTGGCGGTCCATGGAGGTTGGTCTTTCTGCAGACTGTTGATTGTCTAACTATAACTATAACTCTTCTATTTAGAGCCAATTGAGATCGCTGTTACCATTTCCAATGCGATTAAGACCAGTGTCACGCTGTCGGACATCGATATTCTTTGGAAGTTGAACCTGGAGAACGACGAAACTCTCTCCAACCTCAGTCTGTATGCAGAAGGTGGTGACAGTGGTGAGTGCATCCCTCAAAGACTGAAACAGCTTAATCAACACTTCAGTTTGTTTTCCAGACAAAACAGCAATCAACGCCACAATCATAACCGCATGTAGCCAACAGATCGTCCTCGAAGAGCAGGAAGAGAAGGTTCTCTTCTTCAAGCTGACACCCAAACTAACCGGCCAGCTGAACATCATCGGAATTGTGGGACGCGTGTCGGCCACTGCAGAGCCAAATAGCTTACTTGGGTGTCTTCACTTTGAGACACAGCAGATCAAGACAACTGGCAAGCAATCCAACGCCACGTTGTTCGACAACAAACTGGCAGTGAAGATACTACCCGCAGCGCCATCTTTGAGTGTTAGTTTCTCCACAACTCCCGCCGACATTCTCGTTGGTGAAGTGATCCCAGTAACAATATCTCTGCGAAACACTGGCATCATTCCCATTGACGAAGTTTTCGTTGGCTGCGAATGCCCCCGCTGGATAACGTTGCTCGACAAAGACGCCGATGTGCCGCTCTCGATTCTTCGAGGTTTGTTCAAGTATCTCGCGGTATAGTGCAAGATTCACGGTTCTTTACAGATTTCCAGGACCTCACCAATGCAACTCTCAGCAAAGATAAAGAGGTTCGAAAACAGCACGTCTTTCGTGTACTCAAGCAAAATGCAAATGTGTCCCTAACGGCACAAGCAGCCACCACCATTCCAATGTGGATTCAAGCTCCATACCAGAAGGGAGAGTTCACACTGAGATTGATGTTTTACTACAGTATGCCAGCAAATTATCCGGGAATCAAGTACCGTCTGGTGCGCCACGAATGGAAGTTTAACGTGCACGAGTGCCTGCAGACAGAGGTGAACTGTGTGGTCAGCAATCTAATTACCAGTGATTTGGGTCTGGACATGGAGTTTAAGAACTTGAATCAAGTGCATCATCCTCTAATGACGGAGCTGTACATCAACTCGGTGGACATGTACTGCTCGCAGTACAGGCTGAACGCGCAGAATCTTTATTGTGAGTTGGAGTTGCAGTTGCGTGAAAGGGTTTCAGTCTAATTTTCTTCTCGTTGCAGTTATGAATCAAATGGAGATCACACCGGGACAGTTGGGAGGTAAGGGTGGTTATATTTTACATTTGATTGCATAACCGACTGTTACTGATTGATGTACAAAAAGTGTCCGTGTTCTTGGGACTCTAACATATTTCCTAAGATTCTGTCTGGCGAGGGAGAGAATAATTGACTGATCTATACCATTCCTGCGATCACCAATCAAATTGCGTCGTTTGGTATCGTGATCTTATCGTATTTCAGGCAGAGTTTGAGCCTGGCGGATGGCTCCAAATCTGGTCAACAACCTGGTGCAGGGTGTCTTCGTGGAAATCGGCAACACTAGACTTTACTACTCGCAACGCAAGCATGTCTCTGTTTTCTAGTCGGAGATCTATGCTATCCTAATGGCTGCCGAATATATTGTTAGGAATAGGCGGCGAAATATCTGCGTCTGTAGCGGCAGTCAAGCTGCGCTTAAACCCTTGTTCAACCCTGTTACCCGTTCCAAAATAGTTCGGAAATGCAAGAACTCTTTAAACTCGCTTGAAAGGCTGAACTCTGTGACTCTTGTCTGGGTCCCAGGTCATGAGGTTATGAGATATTCAATGAAATTGCAAAGCAAGGCTCGGAGGATAATTTCTCGGGATCAGAACCTGCACTGGATCTTCCTGCGTCCTCGGTCAGGGACTCCATTGACGACTGGGTTTCTAGCAAACACAATTTTGTGTGGTAAGGCTGAACACATGCTCCCGAAAGTCAGTAGGAAGTCTGCGGCATTTTTGACGTTGTTACGGGATACTTTGTTTTTGCTAAGCTAAGTGATACCACTGTCTGCGACGCTTGTATAAAGGGCGACGATACTTCGGATCATTTCCTTTTTTGTTGTGCTACCTTTGCTCGGATCAGATGACAGATGTTTGGCGCTGATGTGGGTATAGTGCTGGATACTGTAAGCTCCTCATCGCTGAAGTGCATTCTCGGCTCGAAAAAGTTCCAATCAAATGGGTAATACAATACTGGATTTGCTTCCTGGTAGTACAACAGACCAGTTGCGTCTGAGTGCCCCACTAGAGTGTTTCCCTACTCGACAAATGCGCTCTTAACTTAATTTAGCGGCACAGAGAGTGTTGCACCTGCTGTAACTGCTTTACCTAACTTCAGTGGTCCCTTATGGGCTCTAGGACATTTCCTACGATTGCAATTTCCAGCTAAATGCTCGAGCCGTAGGTGGGTCCACAGCTTTTCATGGATTAAGTTGATTGGTTTGGCTGGGCAGCTGGTGCAACCCCCGCCATGCGTTTTAATACCGCCCCCGCCCACATTTTCTGAAGTGTTTGCGATTTTTAAGATGTACCACGTCCCTTTGCCTGGTCTTGCCCACCTCTAAAACACTTCCAACAGTCAATATACGTCCATTTACCAAACTAAATCGTGCTATCAGCAATAATGCTTTAATTTTGGTCACCTCCTTCACAGATAAATGTTTGAAGTCCTCCAAATCAGCGAGCATTCAGTGCCGTTTGCTGCGCTCTCAAGCCGACGTTGCGGAGACGACAACCGACTATGTTACCAGACGCCTTTCTAGCGTACCCATAATGCAAAGCTCCACCAAAGACAATCACATTCCAGGCTTCGACAAACTCTACAGCTTCTTGATGAAGCATGAAACAAAATTCCTGAATGTCTTTAATTCCAGCATTAATACCGAGGAGTTTAACGCCGTCCTTTCGACAAGCGATCCGCACATGACGGTGTCCATTACATGGAGCGCTGTTGTAGTCGACTGTAACTCCACCCAACGCATCGCCCACGGCCAACACTTTGTTCAACTAAGAAACCTTTACGAACAGGTATCATGCCCCGAGACGGCCGATTACCGCATGAAAACCTACCTTGGCGACACATCGGCCTATCGTAAGATTCACGAGTTCGAAGGAATGTCCAGCGACAACGCCAACAACGACGACGACGATCAGTGGGAGTTCAACAATAACTTTGTCGGCAAGCGATGCCTCCTGCAGGATGAGACTTTTATTGCGCCCACCCCTGTCAAGGCATAGGACGACAAGAAAAGCACGCTCTTCTCACGTTGACACACAATTTTATTGATTCGGAAATAAAATATACAATATCATAATAAAGTTTAGAAAAAAATGCTTAATATTTATTGTTTTGAACACCTTCTTCTGTTTTATTGGTTGCTTGTGACTAGAACATCATTTTTGAGGCGAAAAAGTGGGCGGGGTTATGGTGTCGGATCGCTTACGACCGTTTCTTACTAATGTAGACTTTGGCAGTGGAGTACAGCACCTTGGAACAGGCATAGATGTTGCCTAGTCCGCAACCAAGTAGAGCACCGACCACATTCGGGATTGGGTACACCTGCCAGTCACGATCCCAGTCGAGTGGGGCAACGACAGATCCAGCCCATGCCCCGAAAAGCGCACCCACAGCATTGTATTTGAATAGATCCAACGATATCTCCTCGCTCTTGGTGAGAAATTCAACTTTTTCACAAAAACACACTTGCAGCGATCCGCCACCGCCCAAAAGGAATACTGTCGGTGATACTGTCATCAGGGTGAGCACCATGGCAAGAACGAACGTTTGTTCGTAATTTTGGAGGACGGGTGCTCCCAGGATGATACACATAAAACCATACAACATGGTGCATAGGAATTGCATGATGAGACCTCCGAGAATCTCGCGCGCCGAGAAGTAGGCAGCCTTCTTTTGTCGCTGCTTCTGTGTTAGACTGCTGCTCTCCAAGCGTCCAAAGTAACGAGCGAGGATAACTTTTAACAGTTCTCCGGTGAATACTATCGGGATGATTAGAGATTCCCAGAATTTGCCGACATGTGCCCAATTGCGACGAAACTGCATATATGTCATGCAGACGAGTACGGTAGCGAGGCTGATCGAAAGATGGAAAAGTTGCTGTTTGGTCTTTTGTTGGTCGAATCTTATTGCCATCTTGTTGTTGTAGGACGTTTAGTAAGTGTTTTTAATGAGATACAAACTGTATAGTTGGTGATTTTATTACATTAATTAAATAATTATGCTCTTCTGCATTTCTTTCGACTTTTACTTGTTTTTTTTTTTATTCTATTTTCTTATTTGTTGACATAACGATGACATTACGATGACAGCGTCAAAAAACTGGATCTGGAAATGCAGCCGTGGAAAATGATGGGTGAGTTCAAGGGTAAATTGAAAAGTTTCTCGGTCACTTCTTGCTTTTGCATTAATTCCGAGTGTCGATTGGGGTAAATTATTATCCTCGGATAATTTTATGACACTATCGTGATGGAAAACTAATTTTTAGCTGACAAAAAATGATCCTTTAAGGTGGGTTTCCACATATCGGGTTATTGACAAAGTTTGACAGAAAGCTCTCGCATTTATGTCATTGAACGACACCACAGTCGGTTCATTCCCACTTTTGTCAATTATTGGCAAAAAATCGTTTGTCAGTTGATTGACAACCTTATCAACTTGATGCCAATTAATTTTCACTTTCAATTTTAGACAAAGTGACATTTTGTTTGACAATTCAGCTATTTCCACTTGTTAATTAAATTCTTTGTCAGTTATTGGCAAACGCTGTTTGTCAATTCATTGACAAGCAATTTGTCGCTATTTCCCCTTGCCAATTTTTTAATTGGCATAAACATACGTCAATTGTCAATTTCAAATCGACAAGTGAAAACCCAGCATTAGGCTAATTTGTTGACGTTTCCTTTTGCTTGAGTTTTGCTAGAATCTTGAAGAGGAAATAAAACACTGAATTTCAATTAGGTACTTAATAGCGTATGTTGCGGCTTGAAACTCCAAGAAAATAATTCACCCAAACAAATATCTCCAACCACGAGATTTTATTTTCCGTAAACATTTTGTACTTCATTATAAATTCAATAAAAACTTTAAATACAACTCACAAAGGTGGCTTAATCCAAACGAAAAACCAAGTGGCAGCAACAATTTCGCGCCGCAACGCCCAAACAAAGAAATCTGTACTGTATACAAAAATATGGGAGAAACTGTGACAAAATTAGTTCTAAAACTTACGAGCAATTAACCAAATCAAATTCTTATTTTGGAGCTCTTAAAAGAACTAATTACATCAACAGCAAAAGAGTTTAAACGCGAGATTCGTCTTTAGTTTCTTTTTTAGATTTTGAGTTCTTAAAAGAACTGATATAGTGACAGAGGAATTTATTAACGCGAGAAAATACTTCCTGGAGTTAAAAAGACTAACTGAAACAATGAGCGCAAAAAATAAACTTTTCGTTTTCCGAACGGACCAGTAATTATGTGCTTGCCGATTGAAACCGTTTTTGTATGTGATGCAAAAGGGGGGAAATTAAATAAGGTACATACGCAAAAAAGGCAAAAAAAAGAGAGCAGAAATCTCTACAAAAATGACGTTTGGTTGCATTGCTGGACTTTGGTGTTGTCAAATGGTTGAAAACTAAAATGAAAATAGTAGTATTTTTAAATTTAACATAAATATAAAAAAAAAAAACGAAACAAATGGCTCGATGACAGCGTACCTACAAATAATCTCTGTTTTAAGATTGGAGTGTGGTGAACTTCTCTTTCAACGCTTTCATAAGTGTCAGAAAATTATACGAGGATAATTATTTAGCCCAAATGACGCTGCGTAAAACGTATATAGTTACGAAGGAACAACAAGCCTCGGATACGGATAATTTTACTGTTGAGGAACCTGACAAACGAAACAATGACAACGAATTTTTGATCTGTACGTGGAATTTTAGGTCCCTTAACAGACCGCATTCAGCCGAACAGCTAGCGGAGGCCCTAAACTGCTATAAAACAGACCTAACCGCCATCCAAGAAACGCGATGGGATGGACCGGGCAAAAAGAGGATGAAAAACTATGATATTTATTATGGCGACTGCTATCGGCAGACTTAGGCAAGAAGTCTTAAATTTCAGCTATGTGAACGAGCACCTCACGATAATCCGCATCAAGGCTAAATTGGCCATAATTAGCCTAATATGCGCGCATGCGCATAGAGTACATAGGTTCTCCGAGCTCTTAGACAAGACATACGAGAAGTGCCCTAACTATGGCATTAAAATTGTCCTAGGTGATATTAATGCACAGATAAATAGAGAGGTCATCTTTGGTAGTACTCTCGGAAGGTACAGCCTACATGACACGACCTCCGATAACGGATTTAGGCTGATCGACTTCGCGCCGGGGAGAAACGGTGTCATAACAAGTATACGCGGTTCTCGCATATCGATATTCATAAAGACACATGGAGATCTCCCAATCAATCAACAGATTGACAACAAAGCAATCGACGCAAGGCACTCCTTCAGTATTATGGAACGTTCCGAGCGGCCAACATTCACTCGGACCACTACCTTGCTGTAGCCGCGTATCTTAACAACGTTTCAAGCCAACAAGACCCGAACAGGATACTAGTAGTCCTGTAGAGACAAACAAAGATCATTTATAGTAGAGTCACAGTCAGTGTTGAGGATATGGAAAAACCACTTCTGCAAAAACTTAAACGTCGAAAACGACCGAAATTCGGTTGTCAGGCAGAACGAAGAATTCTAATTGGGAAATAAAAGTCAATAGTTCCACCAGCCTACCACAATGAAGTGAGGATCGCAATGCCTAAACTCAACACTCAAATTCAATTATAACGCTGCCGGATCGAAGATCCTATACGTATGTCGAACCATTTAAAGCAGCAAGCAACGACTTGGTGAAGAGCAGAAAAGAATGCCTGAGCAATGGAACGTAAGCATCGTTTGCCCAGTCTATAACAAAAGGAGAAGCTATAAACTAAATATAGGCATCAGTCTTCTTTACATCACCTACAATATCCTGTCTGATATTATTTTTCGACGAACTGATTGATCCCTATATCCGTGCGGTTTTAGGTCTGCTTCGATTCTTGTCTAGAGGGTCACCATAGTAGAGGAAGACCTCAAACAACTTAAAGACCAAGCTAACAGAAGAGTCGAAGAGTTAAGTCTCAGGCCCACCCTAAAATGTAGAGTCCCGTACAATCTATATCATTGGATGATCACGGATGATAATTCGATTATTGACCGCATCATCATGACATAGATACCTCAAAGCAAAAACGAGTGTCTAATCTTAGGATTTCGATTCGACCCAAAGTTCTACCAAACATAAGCCTACTTATGACACATTCGTTTGACGGACTTGACGTGTGAGCTGCAATTAAGCCGACTATCAAGGCAGCGCCGCGATATTTAACCTCAGTCGTCACCTATGTAGACCATCTCAAAAGAAGTTGAAAAAAAGCATCGCCAATGAATGAGATACACCCAATTTCTGCTTGTCCTTGATATCGCATGTCGATAATGCATATACAAATGTGTAAATTTCACCAAACATATTATCTCTGTCAGTCAGAAAAAAATCAGATCAGTTCCGCATCATTCACATATCGCACAAATAAGTGTTAAATCATTTCAATCGACGCTAACAACTCGCATACTTAATATTGCGCTTAGTCATGGATGTGTTTGCAATAAATTCAAATTTATTCAGTAGGTGCGACAAGGCTTATTTATTTTTAGTATGTGTACTTTGAATAGTGTGTTATTCCAGCAGTTACACCCTATTACTTACCCTCCACCCACTTCCATAAAAAGTACTTTTCGATAAGAGGCTTTCACTTTTGAACAGGTCTTAAGCTACTATTAACACTACTTTAGGACAGAATTTAACGTCATATTGACGTTAGCATGTCAAAAATTGACCCGATATTTGACATCTGTAATAGTAGCTTTACATGGGCGGGCACTCCTCTTTAGCCTGGATGTTGGCTTATAATTATTTAGTAGTAGAACAAAAATATGTTCAGAAATAACATTGCAAACTTAAAATACTTTCAGCGTCCAATAATAATTTATTTACGTCTGAGTCGGCCGTCGAAATACAAAATATTTGTTCAGATGGCAAGTTGATATGCATATAACTCAATAAAAAAGTTCAACTCAGATCAAAGAGATATTCGAAATTGAATTTCAATTTTATTAATCGCTTTGACTTTCATCAGACAAGCAAATATGTGTTAATAGTAACGAAAAATAAAAATCAGTTTATTTGCATTGCAAGTACACAATAATAACGTATTCACTTGTGTCAAGGTGAGGTTGTCAAAGCCTTCATCGATGTGTACCTATTTATTACTTTTTTTTTTTAATAAGGACATCTATAGAGTTAAATCTTTTTTTTCTTTCTCAATTCGAATTGATAAAACATAAGGAAGTGAACTGAAGTTCATCCAAATTATGCAACCAATTTGCACTTCTGTGAATTCACTTGTGATAATAATATTCACAAAAGCTTCAAAATTCATATGGCAATGGCAACATGCATAATAATATCTGTTAATCGATTTAAATTCGATTTTGTGAATAAGGTATCGTTATTTGTTCACATACATATTCGAGTTAATGTGGAGCACTTATCACAATAAATATTCACAATAGATAAATAAAACAGACAGACAAGCTGTCGACACGGAAGTACTTCGCCTCATCATACCCTATGAATCAGAATTATGTGATTAAGCTGGTACAAAAAAGGTCTGGAAGTCAGCCAACATGCCTCTCCAGTCAGCTCGATCCATCGCTACGCTAACTGCCTTCAGTTAGTTGAGGTCTCTTTCAAACTATGGGTGCGCCACAAAGGGCGTCCTCTACTACATTCTTTCCCTGGAGTAGAGTTGAAGATTCTGCTGGCCCGAAGCGTTTATGACCATATGCTCTAAATGTCCTAACTACCTCAGCCGATTGTTTCGAATCTTTTTGACTAGGTCTATATCGCTCTAGAGTTCTTTACTGTACCTTCATCTCCCTACTCCTGCGATACATATTGGGCCAAAGATCACACGAAGAAAACCAATACATACTTACTTAATTACTTCAGATGGCGCTTACAGTACTCAACCAACAAACCTCTACACTATAGTCAGCTCTTTCTTAAGATAGCTGTCTTCAGTTAAGAAACACCAAGTTGGTTTGAAATCGCTTTCCAATTTTATGCGCCATCTGAGGTGGAGAATTCCTTCGGTTCGTTGTGCCTCAAGGATGGACTCCACGTGACCTATAGGCACCTCAGTCGTTGTATTTTTAGCTTCTTCTTCTTTATATAAGTTCATCTTTTAATCTTCTTCTCCACAACAAACTGAACCGAAAAACACTCTTGAAGAGTCTTTCTCTCAAATCGTGCCAAGAGGTTTTCATGAGCTTTCGGTAAGGTCCATGATTCTACAGCATATAGCATAACCGGGATGATTATGAGATCTTGTAGAGGGTGATGTTTTTGATATTTAGTTTTTCAGTCTGTTTTTTTTGACAGTTCACGCGTGATTCGTGACACTTGTCAAAGTAAAACAAGTAAAAGTGTTATCATCGGCCTGGCCGATGCTTTGATACCCTCCACTGCATAAAAGTCATGCAAAATGTTTGGCATGCGAGTTAGTATGTGTCTAATATTAGTTTTGTATGGTAGGTACCAGAACTACTTGACCGACATAGCCCATTTTCAATACCAACCTGGCGACGGTAAACAGAAGTCGTCTCACAAAATTTCATTCGCCTAGGTCAATTCCTTCGGACGCTATCGTGCTTTCAACAGACAGACAGACAGACAGACAGACGGACGGACAGACAGACAGACAGACAGACAGACAGACGGACATGGCTAAATCGATTCAGAATGTGATCCTGATTCAGAATATATATACTTTATAGGGTCTCCGGTGAATCATTCTTGGCGTTACAAATGTAATGAAATGACAAAGTGAATATACCTTCCTGTGGAGGGTATAAAAATGCTCAATTAGCATTACCATTTCACCATGGCTCAGTAAAAAATGTGTTTAGAGCACTTCGTCCATTTTATGGTCGTCGTAGTCGTCCTACGCTGTGTTAATAGTCAAAATTTCCGTTAATGGTCTGCCGAGCAACCAGAAACATTGCAAGATTTGCCAATGAATCCACAAAAATTTACCGTTTGGTGTGATTTATGGGTGGCATTATTTGGACCGTATTTCTTCAAAGATGATGATGGCAATAACGTTACGGTCAATGGTTCTTGCTATCGTTCGATGATTTCGGACTTTTTTTTTTGCCAAAATGGAAGAGCTGAGTTTGGTCAACATGTGGTTTCAACAGCACGGCGCGACATGCCACATAGCACTCAAATCAATGGACTTATTGCGAGGTGAAGCAATTCATCTCACGTTTTGGACGGTGCAGGGAAATAAGTCCCCGGGACCTAAGTCCCGCAACTATTGCCGCCTTGGAAGACAACATAACTCGTGTTATTGGTGAGATACCGGTCGATATGTTGGAAAAAGTATGCCAAAAATGGACATTCCGGATGGAATGTCGCGGACAAAATTTACACGAAAAAATATTCAAAAAGTAAATAGCAAGAATTGATTTACGACCCTAATCGAATTTTCACTCCATTTTGCAAAATTTCGTTTCTGTGACTTTACTTCTTAGATGCCTTCTTAGCTCGAAGAAACAGCCATTGGCAATACTGATTCTTCGCTTGACTTCCGATGTCATTTTGCGACCTTAGATAAGTAGACAAAGCGCGGTACTAACCTAATAGGTAATCATTTTTAGTATCGGCTAACTTTTACGAAAATGTCCATATAACATTATCTATAGCATCAACATATTTAAGTTAAATTTTAAAACAGGATAATTGGTAAGGCTAGCTGTATTTAACTACTTCGAAGGTATATCTGTCCATCGTGATGTTTAGCCCAAGTCACCGATTTTGAGAGTCCTTTCTCGATGACGCCGCCATACTTGCAAACGCCCAACTGACAACTCGCTGAGTTCTGCCGATAATGTCAATATCATTTGGATAATATTATGCAAGCAGTTGTACCTTTAATGTTGGGATGTGATTTCCATACAATTGATTCAAGAATAATGTCAAAGAAGTTACATGATAGCGCGTTTGACTCGTCTTAAACCTTCTTCGACATCAAAGTGTTCCGTTGTGTTGTTTCCCACTTTGACGGAGTAGCGAGATTTCTCTATCCTAATATGTACTACACAGACGGACGAGTTTAGCTTTTTATAGTTCGTCCCTATACAATATCTACATACGCTACCATCATAGGCGATATTGTAGTTGATACGTGGACTTGGACGCGATACTGAGATTAGCCATTAGGCATGTTAGTTTGAAACCTCGCCAGCCAGCCTTTCATTTGAACAGCCTGGCGAGGTTTCATAAAAACACAACTATTGATAGAGCATATTTTCTTACGACCAAATTTTGCAGAGGAGTTGGTGCATACTTTTAACAAAGTCATCTTCTCCCAGCGGGCGCAATGGCTCAGTGGTTAGTGCGTTGGACTACTATGCGAGGGATGCCAGGTTCTATCCTCGGGAAAACACAAATTACATCTTAAGATTTTTTCCACCGCGCATCCTCTCGCGAGCGTCTGACAACCATCCGAGAGTACAACTGTCCTGAAAAAGCTTCACAATTCAGCCGTTCGGACTCGGCATAAAATTGTAGGTCCCTTTCATTCGTCCCAGAAACTCACACAAACGAATGGTTGTAAGAAGGTGTATACACGCCCAACTATTTGTTTATTTATTTTTATCATCTCCCAGGTTTGAAAAACCCTGCCTAGCAGCTTTATAGGATTTATGTTTACTGTTTATAGGTTGACGGGACTCTTGTCTATCATCATTTAATATTGACTTACTCACATTGTCTGACAGCGGCTTTGGTCATCATCGCTGTTTAACATAAGTGGTCTTTACAAATTCTTAGCACCGACTGTGAATCTTCTACAGCATTCTTCCCTTGTTCATCTTTGCAGGCTTTATTTTGTTCTTTAACTTTTACATTTGGTAAAACTTTTTAGCCTAATCCCTATAAAGTGTCTATGAACTACCCCGTACTTCTAATATGCCTTCTTGTTTCTTGGGTGAAGTTTTCCTCCACTACTCAAAGGCGTCATAACCATTTATGGTGGGAATATAGGTATCCAATGACTCGTTTGATAGCATGTACATCCTGACGTCTCGTATGCATGCCGTTGGCATAAATCGTCAATAAAAAAATCTATCTTATTGGGGGCTGTTTTTGTTCAGTGAAGGAGTGCAAGTATTGGAAAAGAAGTGGCAGACAAGTAGAAGAGGTCAATAATGAACATGAGGAAAAGTATCAGAGACAAAACAGAGCCTTGGGGAACACCAGTAAGTATATTTATGGGGTAAGTTGCAGAAACCGTCCAAGGGCCAACAGAACTTGAAATGAAAAGCCAGAGTGTTAATTTCGGTGCCATGAAATAAAGTCTTATGCAAAAAGGTCAAAACGAAGGTTCAAAACGATTTTGGACTTTATTTCATTTGCAAAAGTGCAATAAAGTCCAAATCGAAGTGGAAATAAAATCCACAGCGCATAAACAGTAGAATATGTATGGGGGGGCATGTTGCCCCCCTGCACGTCTTTCTTTTAAATAGCTGAGTGCAATAATGTCCAATGGCTTTGTTGCACTTTCAAAATTATGTTTTGGACCTTTTTGCATAAGACTTTATTTCATGGCACCGTTAATTTCTAATCCATTGAAGAAGGGATGCGTCAACCTCAAAAGCACGCATTTTCAACAAAAGACCTTGATGCCAAACTTAAAATCAAATGCTTTCGAAACATCAAGCGCAACAATTTTCTTGATGGAGAGATTGCGTCCACTTTTCGGTGAGATAAGCTATCCAATCACAGGTGGAATAAACATGCTGCCACAAAATCATAATGCCGGTTATTCAGAAAGAAGCCTTCGCGATGCAAAATGTTGCATAAGCTGACGATTTATCAGCGTTTCCATGACCTTGGAAAGATTGGACGTACGTTCTATGGGTCGGTTTTTGGTGGTCAAAGAACAATCTCATTTTTAAGGGACGGGACAAATGCAGTATTCGGAAAGAGCCTATAGAAGAATTGGACAGTGGAAATGCTTACTCAGCAGTAGAAGAACATCTCTTCAGAATACTTGATACTGTACTGATACACGATGGGATCTGAAATATTGAAGCTAGCAGTGAATTGCACAGCCAGCAGATTTGCTTTGTCTAAGTAGCTTACAGCTGATGGAGCCACATTGAAAACGAGTGTATTGATCGGCATAATAGTTGCTTACCTAATGTCTGTCACAAAGGACCAAAATTGTTAACAACTGGCTCTGGAACAATATACCTAGTATATAGCTTTGCAGACATTATAGACTACTCGAAGTTTTTCCAGTTTTCTTTGGTAACCGAAAACTTAATAATTCTTTTAACCTGATAGGGAGGCAACTCGATTCGCACCAAGGACTACGTGACAACTCTGTGCGAATTGTGCATTTAATTTTTTCCTAAATGATCTATAAGCTTTCTTTTGACTTCCGTACTTGAACTTATCCCATCCCATTATATCAAAATAAGAACTTCAACTCAATTTAAAAGCGCACAAATCTATCCAATCTATCGTTAAATGACAGTTCACCATTATGTTGTCTTGTTGAAGTGAGTCTCTATTTCAACGGCATTTTTAATTTACACATGATGTCAATTTGATGTCTTTGCGACAATCATTCGGAACAAGTTTAAACAGAACTGATGACGAAGAAGTAGTCAGATAGACATTAATGACGGAATTTCCCGCATAGATGAGGTATAAAGGTCATCTAAAATGTTACCAAGACAAACACCTGTCAAATAAATTTATACCTACGTGATTTTATTAAAATGGTAGAAGTAGAGACAGATCGGAAGCAGATTAGCATACATTTGTTTAGTTTTATTTTAATATTGTAGGCCATCAATATTCCGCTACATTTTGAGCTGTTTTCAATTTTTGAATCTATTATATGTTAATAGCTATATAGATATAGCGTTTGTTTTTGTTTTTAAGAGTTCTATGATTAAATAATTGGGGGAAAGATTTACACATTGTACAAATATATTCAAGAAAAATGTGAGGCTAATATAATCTTAGGTATTGGTCGTGGAGTATTCGTGTGAAGATAGGTCAAAATCGGACAAAGGGGCGTGGCACTTCCCATCAAAAAAAAAATTAAAAATCGTATATTTCCAAAACCACAGAAACGATTGAGATCAAACTTACAGATAATCTTAGGTATTGGCCGTGGAGTGCTCCTGTGAAGATAAAAAAATAAATAAAAAATAAAAAAAAAATTAAAAAAGCAACAAAAGGCCTGGCGAAGCTGGCGGGGGTTCAGCTAGTATACTTATACTTCTTATATTTTTTATTGGTATGATGACAAACCTGATTATCTGACAGCTATTTCGTTTTAGGACAGTGACAGTGACAGTGGTTCTACTTGAAACTTGCAAAAATGTAATTTTTCTGAAGTGTTTATGTCAAGTTAAAGTTTTGCTTGAAGCGTCATTATAACGGATAGATTGGATGCGACAAAAGCATTGCCAGGCATTATAGTTCTTGCAAAAATTTTGATAAAAATATCGATGAGGTTGAAGTCTACAAGACCAATGAGACCGCCTCTGATCTGATGTGCTGGGTTTTAATATTCAACCGCTAAAAAGAAACCCATAACTAGTACCGACGAGCCCATACGGCTAAGAAAGTGTCATATCTCAACGGTTTAAATTCCAAACCGAAGCTTACATGTGGTATGTGCATGGATCACTTTTGCAATCTGATAAAGATTAGTACGCTGCTCGAGCTAAATTTTAGCTCACATACAAAATTCTCTCCAAAATTTAGCTGAACTAAATTTAAGCCAATCCATTTAGACGAGCGGTACGCTGCTTCAGCTAAAAAATCAAATTTTCGATTCAGACTGTACTGCGTGTATCTGCCACAATTTAGCGCGCCCATTAATGGTGTTCGGCACATTTTTTTATACCCTCCACAGGAAGGTATATTCACTTTGTCATTTCATTACGTTTGTAACGCCAAGAATGATTCACCGGAGACCCTATAAAGTATATATATTCTGAATCAGGATCACATTCTGAATCGATTTAGCAATGTCCGTCTGTCTCTCTGTCTGTCCGTCTGTCTGTTGAAAGCACGATAGCGTCCAAACGAATTGACCTAGGCGAATAAAATTTTGTGATACGACTTCTTTTTACAGTCGCCAGGTTGGTATTGAAAATGGGCTATGTCGGTCAAGTAGTTCTGGTACCTCCCATATAAAACTACTCTCTGTCTGTTGAAATCACGATAGTGTCCGAACGAATCGACTTAGGCTACTGAAATTTTATGAGAGGTTTTATATTTATGGCCTTCAGGTTTGTATTAAAAATGGTTCATGTCGGTCAAGTAGTTCTGTTGCCTCCCATAAGCCAATATTCGACCCATGTTGAAAACACCTTAGCGTCGAAACGAATCGACTTAGGTGAATGAAATTTTGTGAGAGGACTTTCTTTAACCGCCGTTAGGTTGGTATTTAAAATTGTCTATGTCGGTAAAGTAGTTCTGCTTAGACACATATTAACTCGCATGGCAAACATTTTGCATGACTTTTATGCAGTGGAGGGTATTAAAGCATCGGCTAGGCCGATGATTACACTTTTACTTGTCAAGCTAAATTTTGACAGATCATGTTGTTTTTTTTTCTGTTCTGTTTTTGTGTTGCGGAAAAGTAAATAAGGATAGTGTTTTTCAATGAATACCTCGATGAGGAATCCTTTGAAAGTAATAAATTTGTGATCAAGGAATAGCAGACTAGGAAAAAAGAAAGTGCAACAAAAATTTAACACTTTTTCGCGTCGATAAAATTTTGAAGAAATTAATTTTCAACGAATGGCTGTTTTGTGTGACACTTGTATCTACAGCGCACTCTGTCAGAATTTAGGCTAGGGTTTTAGCTAATGTTTGGAGAGAAAAATTGGAGAGCCGCTAAAATTTAGTTTCGCTCGAGCAGCGTACTTAGCTTCAACGGTTAAGATCCGGCTGTCAGGCAGTATAATTCGTCAAAAACATTGATAAATAGGTTAGGTATGTTCCTTTACTTTTAAATCTTAAAAATGTTTAGGCATTTTAATGCATTTTTACTCAGCGTCGTTCCTTAACTTGACAAATTTGTAAAAGAGAGCGGCTTCGAGAGAGCAATATATTACCCCTCGACTGAGAATCTTACTACAACAAATTTCTTTGAGTAAAAATTAAAACAATTGTCAGTCGTCTAAAAATTGACAGATAATTTGAAATTTGCATTTGTCTTTTGATTTCCTGCGATATGAGAAACAAATTAGTATGAAAATGGTATCAGAAGGCGGGAAAATAATGTAGCTTTTTTACTCTTCTTGAATGTATGTAGTTCAGTCAGTAAAAACTCTTCCACGTAGCTACTTCAACATCATACTTAAAAAAATCGTCCGAAACTCACAGGCCAACACAACACAAAAGGCACGATCTTTCAAAAATCCGTCCAATTATGTACTTGCATTCGCCGATTATATTGACATAATTGGTAGAACACAGCGAGCTGTCACTGGTGCGTTTGCTAGTATAGAAACGGACTTACAGTATATAATTGGAAAAAACCAAGTATATGCTGTCAACAAGAAGGGACACCCAACATTTTAGAAACGGACAAAACGTCACGATCGACAGCTCCTATAACGTTGAGGTAGTGAGGGACTTTGTCTACCTCGGCTCTCCAATGAATTCTGACAACAACATTTCAGAAGAAATTAAACGTAAGTTTTTCTTTTTGAGAGAGACTGCATCCCAACCACTGCCATTTTGACAGTGAACTAGACAAGTATTCTGTTAAAAAAATGACCGAAATGAGGTTAGGGTAAATCCAATAAAGTTGCGAAAGGTTAGTCGTGCTTTTTGTTAAGCTGTGCGATGACTTGGTAATAGATTCTGTCGGTAATAATCTGTGAATGCGTAAAGTCGATGTGCTGCAACCAGATACATAGGTCCTTTGTCAGTGTGTTTTTGTCAGGAAAAGTTCTGGACGAGAAGGTACAATGTAAGGCGATATAGACCTATTCAAGAATATTCAGATTAATCGGCTAAGTTGCTTTGGACTACGCACCGAATGAATATCAATCTTCAGCTCAACCTACTCCAGAGGTAGAATCTAAAGGGTTTTTTAATTTGGACGAGTCGATTTTGGAGGCCATATTGTTTTGATGGCGTCTGGTAGCCCTTCAAAGTCGACTCTACAACGTTTGGTGACCAAGTTCGGGACCCGAATCAGACACTTCCTCGTCGTGCGCAAGAGTCGTCCTTTCGCAGACTTGGCTTACTTAACGTCGGAACTTAGGCCCACATCCGTAAAAAAATCAACTGGCCCAAAAACTCGAAGTTAAATGACCATATAGACAACACCGTTTGTTCACTGACTGTTCTTCGGAGCGTTTGGAAGAAGACCCCAATATTGGCAAAAAAATTATCTTTAGCGACATGGAGCATTTTTGGATGCAGTTAATAAGAAAAATTGCAGTATATTGGATGACGCCATGGCAATACATCCACAAAAATAGACTGGTGGGAATTTTGAACCAGCGCAGCGGCGTCATTGCGGTCCGTAAAAAAAAAATTAATAGGTGGCACAACAGGCGGGTAGACACCCAAGGCCTAGCTTCTCGCAACCATTCGTTTTGTGTGAGTTTCTAGTTTTGGGAAGAATGAAAGGGACCTACAATTTTATGCCGAGTCCGAACGGCTGAATTGAGAAGCTTTTTCATGACAGTCATTCTCTCGGATGTTTGTCAGACGTTCGCGAGAGGTGGCGCAGTAGAAAAAACTTTTAGATGTAAATTGTGTTTTTCCAGAGATCGAACCTGGGATCCCTCGCACAGTAGTTCAGCACACAAACCACTGCGCTACTGCGCCCACATTGGTCCGTGCTTTACTGAAAATGACGTTGCTGAAGGCATCACCCATCAACGACGAGCGCTACAGCACGATTCTAACCCATTTTTTTTGACCCAAATTGGTTCCAGCCAGGACCGAGCTACGTGCCACAACTACATGCGCAACGATGGATAAGGAAGGAATTGAGGGTATTTTATCTTTCGCAGAGGGATCGTGAATTGGCCACCAAAATCATCCCCGGTAGACTTTTTCCTGTAGGGTGTCATGTAGTCGGTGGTCTATGCAGATAAGCAGCAACCGACGGAAGCCCTTAAAGCCTACATAACTATCGCTTAAATCCAACCGAATCTATGGGAAGAGTCATTAAAAATTGGACTCGAATCCGTGCCACGGTTTCCATACAAAATCTTTTTCAAATGGAAAATACCTCTCTCACCGCTTCTTTTATTCCATCTCAACATCGAGGACGACCTTAGCTTAGATGGTGCGACCATAGTTTGAAAGGCAAAAGGATCAACCAACATGTCGTAGGTACGCTGGTTAAAAGGGCATGTTTGTTAAGGTTGAGGTCTAGACCCGTCTCGGATTGAAGTAAGTAAAGTAAACCATCTCTTTAAGAGTACTGAATGTAGTAGTCTTGCACAAGGGTGACGCTGTAGAGATTGAGATCGCTCATAATAATAAATAATAAAAATAAATGAATTTATAATAAGAAGATAACGGACTTTAAGGGGGAGATGGAGAATACAGTATCTACAGTATTTACTGAGTGATTACTGAGCAATCTCAATGGGCCTCCGCACACGAGACTAATTCTACCGGCATAAAACCGATTTTGTAGGCGAGGGGACTGAAGTCAGGGGAAACAAACGGAATAAAATGTTCAGCCGAGTTTGAGCGGTTGAACAAGGCATAAAACTAATACATACACAACTTTCAAAATATTTCAATTGTAAAAATAATACTACACAATGAAAAGGGGTTCATATATATAATTTTTCTGCCGGCAGAAATCATCCCGTGTGCGCTCGAAGTATGGTATAAAAACGGTTTTCTGCCGGCAGAACTAATCTCGTGTGCGGAGGCCCAATCTCTACAGACGCATCCGGACGTATGCACTGTGACTGTCACAAGCCTCATCTTCCTTCATTCCTTAAAGTATCCCTTATTATAAATGCTTAATAAAAATATAACAGTTCTAATAATCTTTATCATCAAAGTGTCTCAATTCACATAGTTATTGAGTAGGTAATTGATATTAAGATGTGCAAATGTTGCCAAAAACCAATAAACACCGCAATACTTACGTATTCTTGTGAAATCTGCAAAGACAAAGTTATAGAACGTCTTTAAAAAATTCCTTCGAACATTATGATTTATTCTGTGTGAAAAGCAAACATTCCGGAACCCATTAGTTTAGAGCCCCCATCTCAAAAGTAGGTACCTACCTATGGCCAGCCTCTCTATGGGAAAACAAATTCGAACAACCGATGAACCTTCACCAGCTAGCCCGAAGTATTATGGCTCATTCGATCTGTGCACAAATACTCGTATAAAAAAACAACAATAAATAAATTTACATAACTTCACTTTTGTGTCGCATAGCGTCTGCTAAAAAGATAGAAATCGAAAGCGTGCTTGTGCTTGTCCGCCCAATTTTGGGCAAAACCAACAAAAAACAAAAAATATAAACCTAGAAGATCAACCACATCTAGCCATTGAGTTTGAGGGTTATTTGTGCGTAAGTGAGTACGGTATAAATAGTCAACGGGCAGACATTGAAACCCACAGTTAACTATTTGATTTCGGCCGGTTCGGGTTTGACAACAGAGATAAACTATCCTAAACAACTTTTATCAAAATGAAGTTCTTCTTACTGGTACGTGCTAAGTAAACGTATTGTGAATTTTATATGTTTACCTTTTGGGTGGGATTGTATCTATTTAACGACTGTAGTGCTGATAATTAAGTTGACCTTCGATTTTTGCAAAACGGTTTTTTTTGTTATTTTTTCGTTTTTGTTGGTCCTGACGGGTTCAAAGTCTGGCGTGTTAAGTGCTTTACTTAAATAATTGAATTTACATTTTTTTTTTCATTGCAGACACTTTTGGTTTGCTTGGTGGTGCTCGCTTTTGTATCGGCTGCTCCAGTGGAAGAGGGAGTTTTGGGCGATATTGCCGGAAGTGATACCACCAACCCACAGGATCCCAATTCGTTCCTGAAATTGCTGTTGCTTAAGAAGAAGCTTCTCCTCCTTGGATAGAGTATTATATGTAGTTGCCATTTGAAATTTAATTGGATACCTAAAGAATTCACACACCAAAATAAATAAAATTAGTTTAAGCCAAGCTGTACAAGTACATTTAAGTAATGGAAATAGAATAAACAAATAATAAAAAAAAACTGTTGAAAAAAGAAAACAAAACAAGTTGTTGTGCCTATTGATTGAGCCAGGAACCAGATGCCAGATCACGTAAAATGAATACGATCGAACGACATCGTTTCGACAATAGCAGTCTCTGTTTATTGCCATAGATATGATAGAGACAGCATGCGTGAAAACGATATCTTTCAATCGTTTTTATTTTACGTGATCGATCTTCCAAATCTTACGAGGAATTCTTTAAACAAAAAACGATACATATTCCAATTCATAGATTTTTATTAGTTTTTAAATCTTAGTATGTACTTAAACGAACATACCTATACTTAAATTATTTTTTACACACATTAAAAATAATTTAATTTTATTATTATTTATTTATTCGTTAATATCCGAATGAACAGATATCATAAGTGAGCTTAATCTTGAATTCCCCATAAATCCTTTTCAAAAGGTTCTTTCAACACTCTAGCTGTAGTCACTGGAAGCGTGGCCAAAACCGTAAGCAAGTTTATACCTCTAAAGTAGATAAGTCTTGTCAAATATTTCAAGCAATCTCAAACTTCGGTAGAAGGATCACTCGACGATATTTTTTTTCGCACCAAAGAATGTGCTTACGCTCAGCTTTCACAGCTGACAAAGAAATTGCATTATCAAAGTAACATGTTAGCTTTTCCATTTCGTTCACTCGCTCAACTGCAGCAAAATCTCAGAGATGGACTTAAAACAATGGTAGAACGTCTCCGTTTACCATGAATCTGTCCGTATTAGTATAGACATAAAATAGGCTTCAGTAGAAGAGGTATCTGAATTGCAACGCGTTGTTTGTTTCAATAAAGTTCTTGGAGCTTCTTTTTGGACCGCTGTCGCTACTAAAAGTGTTGATGCTTTCGAAGACATCGCCCACGTTCTGCTATCGTTATTTCTTCAAGAATGAGATGCATTTGAAGGGCTCTACCAAGGAAGTAATACTGTCATGCCTTTCAATGAATGTTGTTTCTACGCCTAGAGGTCAAGTTTTTCGGCTCTCTGGTGCGTGTTTTTTAATGTCATTTTTGAAAGTTATATTTGCATTTGAATGCGAAAGAAATTAGCTATTTCACTAACTACACCAAGGAAATTGCGAATTGCAGGAGTTGACATGGCATTAGACAGAGCCAGGATCTAGCGATGGCTTGTACAGTGTATACCCAGTATATGCTGCAGTATGGTTTTTGTCAGATTTTCAGAAGTTTGGTCATCAACTGGAATAAAACTTACAAAATCTTCCCGTAGCATACAACTTTTTGGATCTGTTAAACAGTCGACTTTATATCTCTGGTTTTTATGGTCCGATTTTGACGAAACTTTTTTTATTACACATTTACCGCTCCTCAAGCCCCCCTGGCTACGTGCCTGGTTTTAAGCGCCATTTAACTAGCAGTTACTAAATCCACAAATCTAACTAATATACTAGGATGCGCGAATGAAATGGAACTTTCCAGCTTTCCCAGGAGTAAAAGATGGCAAAGTAAGTAACGTGCGGGTCTCGAAATACTATCTGTTAGTAACTAACCATATCTTAGCCTATATTCAAAGAATACGTCACAAACGAAACAATCAGATTAAGAGAAGGGAAGCACTGGAGAGGACAACCGACTAGATATTCCAGAACCTTTACAGGCTAGGCCCTTGCCCTTGCCTATAGTACCACTGATTACCTGCCTATGGAGATTAACTTCGAAAAAGGTTTCACAAATGAAGTTACGGAAAGTACCAATGGGATTCACGAAATGTCCTACACGATATATCCCCTATCAATATTTACACCACAATTAAAAAAACCCCAAAGAAAAAAGTCCAATCAATGGGGTTAAATCGCAAGATCTGGATAGCCAATTCTGATCGCAAAAACGGCCGATTACACAATTAGGAAATGAGTCATGCAGTTATTGAATTGTCCCTTTGGCTGTATGGCATGTGGCACCGTCTTGTTCAAACAACATGTTGGTCACATCCATATCTTGTAATGTAGGCACTAAGAACAGGGTTATCATGTCACGATAACGAGCATCATTAATTGTTACATTTGTTTCTCAACAATTACTCGTGGGTTTTCTGAACCCTAAATGCGACAATTTTGACGATTAACGAAGCCATCAAGATGAAAATGAACTTCATCACTGAAGATGATTTTGTTCGAAAATTGCGGTCTGTAGCTGACAAACCTTCATTATTTTTAAAATATTGCTCAACAATGAAAATGCGTTGTTCTTTTGTATAGCGCTCCATTTTTACTAACCCCGAACTGTCAGCTGTCACATTGTTATCTTTTTTTCCGTTGGCATCGCTGTACTATTAAATGGCGCAAAATTCTAATTTTTTGTGAATTATGGGACACCCGTTATAAGCAACACTATCCTATAATCTACGTTAAACAATTGATTTATGCGGATGCAACAGGCAAAACAAGTCACAGGTGGTAACATCTAGGATACTGCGATAGTGCTATAGGCATACCTGCCCAGCCCATACCCAACTCTGAATACAAAAAGATCTAGTGCTAGGTTTCCACTTGTCGATTTCAAATTTACAATTGACGTATTTTTACTCCAATTAGAAGATTGGCAAGTGAAAATAGCGAAAAATTGCTTGTCAATGAATTGACAAATAGCGTTTGCCAATAACTGACAACGAATTTGATTGACAAGTGGAAATAGCTGAATTGTCAAAAAAATTTATTTTTGTCAATAATTGGCAGTGAAAATTAATTGGCATCAAGTTCATAAGTTTGCCGATCAACTGACAAACGATTTTTTGCCAATATTCGTTCAATGACATAAACGCGAGAGCTGTCAAACTTTGTCAATCAACCGACATATGGAAACCCACCTTAAGGCGCTCCTGCGATATAAACGATCTAAAAAAAAGAAATGGGTGGCGCAACAGGCAGGTTCTCCCTAGCCTAGCTTCTCCCAATCATTCATTTGTTTGAGTTTCTATTTTTGGGACGAATGGAAGAGACCTACAATTGAAGGGCTGAATTGAGAAGCTTTTTCAGGACAGTAATACTCTCGGATGTTTGTCAGACGTTCGCGAGAGGTGGCACAGTAGAAGAAACCTTAAGATGTAATTTGTGTTTTGCTGGGGATAGAACCTGGAATCCCTCGTACAGTAGTCCAGCACACTAACTACTGCGCAGATCTTGCATCTCAAAAGTCGATAATATCATTTCCGGGCACTGCATATTAGGCAGACAGGCGCAAAGACTTCGTCTGCAATTGCATGGTATGTGTGGTAAATTTTCCTCGGATTGCAGGTCATTTTAGAATCTGCAGGTGTCCTAGTCTGCCTGTCTATAAGCCTCTTGGCATAGTTTCTTCGATGACAGTGCCCTGTAAAGTTTTCGACCAAAGTCCTGAGTAGTTCCCTGTCTTGATTAAAAATAGATCTGCTGCGATCGAATTGAGCAAACTCAATATTATATATATTTTCGCGGCAGCAAATGCATCGATCTACGCTTGAACAATATTGCAAAGATACTTCTAAAGTAGATGCTGGCGCTATGTTCCCGAAATAGTCCGAATTTTGAACAACGAATTAGGTACTCAAGAGCAATATTTTGGTCAAGCTTTTCGTGCAAAATTAGCCGAAATCATTGAGAATGTGTTGGGCAATTGGGTTGACTGCCAAGCCAGCCGATGAAGTCATTTCAATGAAATAATATTTGATAGTTAATCGGAAAGTTTACTCTTTTCAATAAAGTAACAATGGTTAAAAAACATTGAAGAGTGTTGCCCCCAAAAATGTTAATAAAGAGGCTACAAAATATACTCCGAAAAAAGCTACAGAAAACGTCTTAGAACACCCTAGAAATGAACGGAATGATTTACAATACTTCACAAATTAAGACCAAAGACTAAATTCCATAGCAAAACCCTAAAAGACTCTATAAAAAACGTCCCAAAAACGAAAAAAAACGTCATCATAAACGCCTTGAAACACCCAGAAAAACTTCCTGATAACGAACAAAAGAAGACTCCCAAAAACACCACAGAAAACATCAAAAAACCATTTAAACGCCCCAAAAATCCTATATAAATCGCCACCAAAAACTTCAGATCAAATGCCACAAAAAAGATGCATTAATAAACATAAAACCGATTCAAAAATGATTCAAGAAATCACTCGAAATGCTATAAAAACAAGCTTTGAAAATTTCCATAAAAAAATTATACCTACGATCTGAAAAACGGCCCAAAAAACACTTAAAAAAAAACAAGCCTCGAAAATACCGGAAAAAATTCCACGATAAACGTCCGAAAAACGTCACAAAAAGATGCATCAATAAACGGCCCAAAAATTTACCCGAAATACTAACCAAAAGTCGCCTAAAACGACTCGAACAAATCATCGAAAAAGCCCAAAAACCACTACAGAAATGGCCGAAAAAATCAAAAAATGTATCAATAGCTACCTGGGCCAAAATTTATTCGATAAAATCCAAAACTAGTTTGTCGGGGCGTTTTTTTTTTGAGTCATCAAATGTTCGGTGAAAAGGCCGAAAACAATATTTGGAAACTTGGAAGTCAACATTCGCCATTCGCCTGGCTATTCTCAACATATGACCCCAGCTCGACAAAGTGTAGGAAAACTATGGACTTCCAGATTGAACTTCATTCGGGCCAGGTGTGGCGTCCATTTGACTATTTGTCATAAAATGTGCTGAATTCTTTTGCTGTCGCAGAATTTTTCGATACTAAAACTCACAGCTCAGATTCCATTGTTTACCTCAACTGTAGTAAGCCTTCTGATTAGCTTTAAAGCTTCCACACGTCAAAAATAGTGTCAATTTTGTCAATACAAAACTTTAGGACAAAATCGGACGTCATATTGGCATTAGCATGTTAAAAATTGACAACGATTTTTGACATTGTGTAATAATAGCTTGACTGACGACTGAACGACAAGAGTTAGAACTATATCACTGGTATCAACCGAGAGTAAAGTCATTCTCTCAGTTGCAGTTAGCGCATCCATTGAGTGGCGTCATTTATTAAGCCATAAAATTTGCCTTTACACTATTACGTCACTTTTCCGTTTGTTCCCATTCAACAAGAGCGATGAGAAAAAAAAGCCGTTTACATTGGTTTAACGTGGTTAATAATATTTACTTTTCTCTGTTGTGGTATGTATTGAAGTAATATTTACATGAAGACACTTAAAAATAGAAAAACAAAAGCTAGGAGTGGGTGATCAATACTAAATGACTCTCGGTAATAGATACTTTCAAGCCAGGATGCGAAATTTCTATTCTCAAACGCAAATCGCCTCCGTTTTGTGAATATCTTTGGGTCATGAGGGAGTGTACGAGTATATTTTCCTCCAGTCCAGACATCATCTTAACCAAAAAGCAATTTCTTGATCTTCTTCAGCTTGAAGATGGAGTTTGGATCCTGAGCGCTGACATGTTCACTTCCATATAAATCACCGGCTACGGTCTCATCAGCTGGTATCGCTGCCACCAAAGCCAATGCCATAAAGCAAATGAATAAGGTCTATGCAAAGAAATAAATTTGAATGTCAAGTCCTGAGGATAAATAATAGGCCAACAAAATTTAACTGATGTACTTACCAAAAGAAAGAATTTCATGTTGATTGTCGGACAAAAAAAACTTGTTTGTCAATAAAAATCGAACTGTGACCACTTGGAGCGATCCGCTGCCTTTTTATACCCACAACAAAACGCATTCAAAAAAAGGGAGCAACTCATCGTATGGTCAATCGAAGACATGTTCATGAAATTATCATATACTCGTACCTATGACGTCTTTCTTCTTTTGGTTTCTTTGTTTAGGTTTAGCCAATGAAGGTGTATATAGTTACATGGTGAAGACAAATATACAAGCGGTCGTTCCGCCAATTACTGTGCATGGTGTTGCTGCGTGCACTGGTTTGGTTGGATCGACTTTTGCTGCTTTGGCTACAGTATACAAGTCAAGTACGTGATTTTGGGTCAAGAGATGGGAATCTTACAATTGAACTTGTTATATTGTTTGTAGATATTAGTACTAGTTGGTACAACCAGTGCGAGAATGTCAACATACATATTAGTGCAGTCATAACGGTATCTTATTGCAAGTGAGTTGTGTCCGTACATACTGATCAGCTGCAGCGATCGCGACATACGCAAAGATACTCTCCAATTTTGTAGACACGGCCACGCATGGGCTTTACTTTCGCTTTTGACATTTCACCGGAGACAGTTTTGACAGTTTTGAAGTATGCAAACAAAATCTCCTAACCCTTGGACTTGTAGTTGGATACCAATCAAGCAAGACAGCATGATTTTTGATTTTCCCAAGGTGAAAAATCTCCGAAAAAGAGTTTCATTTGGTATATAGTTCACTAGCTGAATGTACCCATTTTGCTGTGTCTTTGTCTTTCCATAATAGGCGTTATTCTTTTTTATTTCAGAGCTGAGCCCTAAATAGAGCTCGAGCAATTGAAGCATGCTCTGAACCGAGGGTGCTCAGATCGTTCTGATTTGTTTATGAAGCACACTTGAGCACATTTAACTGTCATATGGTTTGGTTAATTATTAACTTGATTTACCTTCTGTGCCAGAACAACAGGGTTCGTCCGCCATTTCAACTATTTTGTTTATCCTGGGCCCAGGTCGCGTAAAATAAAAACGATCGAACGATATCGTTTCGACAATAGCAGTCTTTGCCTATTGCCACGGATATGATAGAGAGAGCTTTAGTATAAACAATATCGTTCGATCGTTATCATTTTACGTGATCGGGCCACTGTTTTTTTGTCTGTCAAATGTGTATAAGTGCGTTCAGCTTTTACTCAGCCTGCTCAGTCAATTTATTCTGAGCTCATAGAGCGCGCTCTGATTATTCTCTATGAATGAAAAAAGAAACACAAATTCTGAGCTCTGATGTGTCTGAACTAAAAAAGAAACACGAGCTTTTTTTTGACAGTTCAGGCTCTGCTGTGAACTAAACAAGAAAAACCCCTAATGCAATTTTAACCCTTTAACCCTATTTTAACCCTATTACCCAATTTTTTTGCTTCCAATGATTAGGGAGATACTTAACGAGGTTAATCAGAAAAAAAATAGAAAAAATATACTCAGATAGAGAGAATGGGCATTATGAATATTCGTGTTGCCATATGGCATCAAAATACCGAAAGGGTTAAACACTTATTAAGGGTACTTTTCTGTACTTTGACAAAAACATTTGCCTTTGATTTGAATCAGCCATGATCATCTGCATCCGAAACTGAAAGTTAATAAGGCCTCTGAGGGCACCAGTGGATGCATTTTTGTAATTTTTGATCTTTAATTTGAAAAACTTGGATAAAAGAGTAGCTATTTAATATTTAATATCGAAAGGTTATATACTACCAATACCAAGTAGTCAGTAGTCAAAATTGAGCAGATGCGCCTACGCAACACGAAAGACACACAAACGATATGGTGCAACCTACTGTCAGTGTCAATATTCTGAGGTAAACTAGTCCCTCAATCGGATCTCCAGGCGGGATTAACTAATATCGTTTTAGGTTGGTCGTCCAGAACCGTCCGAAAGAACTCTCCGGGATTCAGAATTCAAGTCTAGAAGCAAATTTCTATTCTTTTCAGTAGAAGAACTGTCAGTTGAATGCCAATCGAACGCTTTCAGAAGCGTTCGGATTGCTTCCGAACTGTTCTGGACGATCAACCGAAATCGACATAAGTTTATAAACAGATTTTGCGGCAACAAGAAGCCATGAGATGAACCATGGAAACTATGTAACTAAGAGAAAACTAATGCCGTTTTCGATAGACAAAAAACATCACTTGACGTTCTATTGGTACAAAAAAAAAAAAAAAAACAATCTTTTTCGGATTCCAGAGTAGGTACTTTTGTGAATCCAAATTTTTTTCTCAGAGTTGCTCGAGATTTACCATAATACCTACGCACTTACATATAATTTGATATTTGGTATTTGGCGTTTGTTGTTTACGTTTAATGAAAGTCGGTCGAAAAAGTTAGAGCTACTGAAAAGCCGTATTAAAATAAAAATTTAAGGAACAAATCAGTAGAATGGTGGTTTCATTTTTTTGACAAGTCGGTTATAGCAATCATTGAAAAATTCCTGTCAGTGAAAAAACCTGTCAGTGACTTTTCAACAAACGTGTCTAGGCTTTGAGGCTAGAGTTGATCATTGAAAGCAAAACTGACAAAATGCGATGTGCTCAAATTTTTACGCAGACTGTTTAGTTCGTTATGTCAAATTATTCTGAGCTGATAAAATGCGTCCTGATCCTGATCATACTCTGAACGAAAAAGAAACAAGTTCCTTATCAGAGCTAAAAAAAAAACAGTACAGCCTCTATTCAGAGTTAAAAGAGAAAATAGTCTTATGACTTCTCAAAATCATATGACTTCTCAAAACCAATTTCTTAACATTAGAGATGCATTTGAAACGTCATCTGAAAATTGTGTACCTTCGCATTCACGGGAACAATGGCCGCGTTCCATTAACCGCTAGTCATCTAGCACATAATATCCCTGATGGAGGAACGCTGGTGCTAGAGATCTAGTGGCAGCGGTAAAGTGACATTAAAACCAATTTGAATTCGTATTATTTCATCTTCATGAGAGTCAAAAATGTATTTTGGGCCATCATGCCGCATATTTATTAATACACTATAATAATTTAAACAAACAAATACAATGTATATTAACTACATAGAAGCTTAAATTCCCATTTTACACCAAATTGGAAATATTTGACTTCTGCACTTTCGCTTTTGTTTTGACAGTTCGTTATTTTTTCCAATGTAGCAGTTAATTTTGTGCTAGATTGAAAAATTTCCCAGAAAAGGATATTTCACAAAATGTGCTAGAGCTCTAGCGCAATTGCTGAAATGTCAGTTTTTTTTTTATGTGGAGTTTGGCATGCCGCTAGTCATCTAGCGGTCAATGGAACGCGGCCAATGAAAGAACAAAGCACTCAAATCTGTCAAAATGTTATAAATCATTTTAGGAGTTCCATTATCGTACCTATAATGTAATTAAAATGCTTGGAATGCAAAACCGAATAAAATCAGAATTCCTTGTCTGACTTATGTCACGCTTTCATTTCATAAATTAACCTGTTTAAACTATGGAGGAAACGTCAATTTAACTAGTCCACTCTTATTTTGTACGTATTTGAAAAAATGTCATAACATTGAAATGTTAATTTAAAAAAAATGTTAATGCATAATATTTTATAGAGTCATTTTGGTCATTGTTATCTTTATGAGTATCAAATTCTGGGTCAACAAAATGTTTTAAATTAATATACCGACTGAAAAATTGATCAAAAACAACGCTAATTTTATGCGATACATAAAAATAGACAAAAAAAAATAACAAATTTAAAATATGTATAAAATGTAAAAAAAAGAATATCATGTAGAAACGTATGAGATCTACTTATACTAACGGTATTGTGTAGGTCCCTGAAGTAAATCGATATACAGCTGAAAACGAACCTCATTCGGGTGGAGCTTTAATCATACGATCTTGTTAACTGGTATTGCTGAAATTATAGCTTACCCTTTTAGGCAATGACATTGGTAGAGAGCGATAAATTTTTGTCACCGGAATTATAGGTATGTATCAAATGTAAAATTCCATAACCACACAAATTTAAATTCAAATAAAATTTATTACAGTGGCGTATTCTATGATTTTGTTTACGTTAACGATGTCTTGGATACTGTTTATATCAGTCAATCTAACATTTCTGTCAGTCTGGTTGCCTTTTATACATTTCCGGAATCGTCATTTGATCTGCTTTCCATAGACCGTCGAATATCCGTGCATTTTCTATGCGTATTCCTAAGCACTATACAAAGGGTTTCGGAATAGGGGGCGTGGAACCTCCCATACAACGAAAATATTGAAAACACTATACATTAGTCGGAAAAAAATCTGCACTAATGCACATTTTCCCTTCTAACTATTCAAAAATATCGTCGCATTCGAAATTAATCTGGTTCATATATAACCTTAGAATATCTATCTATGTAATTGGAACGAGCTCTTCATGGACACGAACTTCTTCCGCACCAACTTTAATACGATCGCTGTTTACAATTCTATTAAATTATTTTAGCATATCGGCCAGTTTTCCGGACAATAACAAAGGAAATGATCCGAAGTATCGTCGCCCTTTCCACAAGCGTCGCAGACAGTGTTATCACTTGAGCCTAGCACACTAAGATGCTTAGCAAAAGCGAAGTGTCCCGTAAGAACGCCCGTAAGTTTTCTGCAGTCAGCAGAAATGCCGCAGAATTCCTACCGACTTTCGGGAGCATGCGTTTAGTCCGCCCGCTTCCTGTAGAGCCTTGCCATACACAATTGTGTTCGTTTGAGACCCAATCGTCAATGGAAGCCCTGACCGAGGACGCAGGAATACCCAGCACAGGTTCTGGTACCGATAAATTATCCTCTGAGCCTTGCTTAGCAATCTCATCGGATATTCCATTTCCAGCCATCCCAGTTTGGCCTGGGACCCAGACAAGAATCAAAGAATTCAGCCTTACGACCGAGTTCAAAGAGTTCTTTCATTCCCGAACTATTTTGGAATGGATTACAGGGTTGACCAAGGCCTTAAGCCAAGCTTGGCTTTCGCGACAGACGCAGATACTCCGACCTCGCCACCTATTCTTAACAACAGTATATTGGGTAGCCATCAGGATAGCATAGATCTCCTCGCTTGAAAAACAGAGACATGCTGGCCTAACGAGTAGTGAAGTCTAATGTTGTCGACTTCCACAAAGACACCAGCACCGGACCCTTGACTAGTTTCCATCCGTGAAAATACGACTACATCCCAAATCATGCCCCTTCCGAACCATCCATATTGCAAGAAAACCAGTAAGGTTATTCTGCTTTTGTCTATTTTTCCACCAGAAGGATCTTTGCCGCGATATGTCATCGTGCCTGGATTTATAAAATAAAGCTGACTTGTCTGCAATAAATACGTCTTTTATGTCATATTGATTAAAAAATCCAGGGCGAACATTTTTTATTCAAAAATTTGCTGCAGTTTCATCAGACCAAATTTTTCACCCTGTGCTTTGTAGAATTAGATGTTATTTTTTGACTTCCAACGGGACAGCCAGCCTGGATTCGGTCCAAATTCAAAATTAACTTCTAATTAAACGGTGAACTTTTTAGCTTGCTCAAGAATCAATGGTCCAGACCAGTGATGAAAATCTACTTTTCTCAACTGTACTGAAAACTGAAAAGAAATTGTACTGAATAGTACTCAAATTTCTTAAATGTATAAGACCAATCGAAAACATAAAAAATAAATATTTTCTTAAACAAGAAAAAAAAAAACAGTATCAGTAGATATGTTATCATCGGCCTGCTTTGATACCCCTTTTAACATTTAAGTCTTGCAAAATGTTAAGCATGTGAGTTCGTGTATACATAAGTACGTGGGTCTAATTATGGTTTTGTGTGCAGGGAGGTGCCGGAAGAAAGAATTCCTTTCACAAAATTTCATTGCAGAGGTCGATTCGTTTGGTTGGACTATGGACTACTTTGTGTTTTTAATGAATAGACAGATCGACACCGACGGACGGATAGACGGACATGGCTAAAGAATTGCACCCTGATTCAGAATATTTATGACTTATGGGATATAAGAGGACTTCTTCTTGACGTTCGAAATGTAAGTGTATATTTACCTATACCTTCCAGTGAAGGGTGTAATAAAGGCGCATTTTATTGAATCTAATACGCAGCTCGAGCGAAACTAAATTTAGCTGCTCTTTAATTTTTCTTTTTGAGCGTTAACTAAAATCCTAGCTAAATTTTGAAATAGAGTGCGCTGTGGATATAAGTGTCACAGAAAACAGCTGTTCGTTGAAAATATCTCCATTCAAAAATTCATCGACGCGAAAAAGTGTTATATTTTCGCTGCACTTTCTTTTTTCCTTGTCTGATATTCCTTGATCTCAAATTTATCACTTTGAACAGATTCCTCAGCGAGGTATTCATTAAACAACCTTATCCTTATTTACTTTTCCGCAACCCAAAAACACAACTGAAAAAAAACCAACATGATCTGTCTAAATTTTGCTTGAAAAAAATGTACCGAACCATTAATGTGCGCGCTAAATTGTGACAGATACATGCAGTACAGTCTGAAGTTAAAATTTAATTTTTTAGCTGAAGCTTAGTACGCTGCTCGAGCTTAATTTGTTTTATTTATATAGCTATGGCAGCCTTAATTTCTAATAATATTTTTAGATTCTAATAATGTATATTTACGCCTGCATTCGATTCGTTAGCTTTGGTTATATTTTTTTTTATAAGAGCTATTTTGATAAGAAAACATTCTTTAAACGTTTGCGGAGGAATAAGAATGAATACAAAAAGCACCATAGACAATGCGGTGTAAGATTTGAAAACATGAACTCGTTGCATTCATTTTGAACAAGGCCCATTTCAGTCCAAAACGAAGAAATAGAAGTATGTACCTGTTGTGTCTATAGGAACTTCTCGGTTCCTACGTATTTATTGATTATTATTATATTGATTGACATTATAATAAATGATTGAGAATTACTATAACTAGATCATAAATATCTTAGTAATTTCTAGATACTACAGTACCTATTTGTATCGCAGTCAGATAAAGCTCTATATTCATTATTGATAATTTCAATACTTATTTGTTTTCCAGGAAAAAACCTTAAACAAATTGGACCATTGAATATACTTGATCGTCCAAATGGCAGTTTGTGAAAAATGTTGTAATG
The DNA here is from genome assembly GCA_949372485.1 of Cheilosia soror. Taxonomy (NCBI): domain Eukaryota; kingdom Metazoa; phylum Arthropoda; class Insecta; order Diptera; family Syrphidae; genus Cheilosia; species Cheilosia soror. The sequence continues at coordinate 36,755,239 of OX443561.1, forward strand.
AGTTCTAAAAAATGCCTCCGAAATCAAATCTTTTTTTCACATCTTCGAGGATTGCAAGAAGTCTCAAAAGTCAATTTTTAACTAAGTATGTACAATGAGTAATAAATGCATTCAGAATTTTAAAACAAAGGAGTGCGTTCAGCTTATTTTTGTTTAATCCTTTGATTTAAAAGACATAAAAATAAAATTTAAAAAATTTAAATTAGTACAAATAGTACCGAAAACTGGGAAGTGGTACTTGCGTACTCAGGAAAGTCAAATTGTACTGAATTCAGTACAATAGTAAGCCTTTTTGCAACTGTGGTCCAGACACTTGGCACCCCTTAGACCTCATTTGTTTAAACCATACAGCAACAGCTGTATCGACATAATTGCCTAAGAGAAAGTAGGGATAAGAACGACAATTTTGGGCTCTTATTGTAACATTTATCGTAAACAAATTTATCAAATTACATAACAAGAACCGTCCGGAAACAATCCGGATTCAACTGACAGTTCTTCTCCTGAAAAGAAGAGAATTTTGCTTCTGGATTTGAATGCAGAATCGAAACCAGAAGCTTTAATTTATACCTATACCCAAGGTATATAGAAATACATGGTATGATATTGCGCATGTTTGTTTGCATCTCTCTCTTCAAAGTGACGTCACCAGACGACAAAACATAGGGAACAGATAATAATTTATTTATTTGTTTACTATTTTATTACACTGAAAACAGCACACAAAACATTATTTGTTATTAAAAATAAAACTTGCGCACAGAAAACTACCCCTATCATATATATATTTACCCTTACTGATTCTGTAACGCTCCATACTTTTCTTATTTTTCTCATTTTAAATAAAAGTAGGCGGTGGGTATCTGAATAAATTTTCAAAATTTGAATTTTCTCATTATTCAAATGAAATGGAGCCTACTTTTCAGATATTGAAATTTTCTTCATGGTTCAAACTCAACGATACTAATGCTCGGCAAGTGTTTTCAAAAGGCAATAATTGGCAAATAAAACCAACCATTTGCCCTAGAAACCTGAAATTTTGCACAGAGGTTTCCTCTAAAATGTTCAAGATTCAAACCTTAATGGGGGGTCAAATTTTGTACGGGTACATTTTTATTTTTCACCCGATCGACTTCATCACTGACCTACTAACTGCTGCTCAGGTACTTTAATAGGAAGAGAAAACGAACTGATCGTGAAGGAATCTCTGTTGACAAAATCCTAAAGGCTTTTAAAATTTGGGTTTTCTCATTATTGCCCGGGTAGCAGAAATGTATGAAGAAGACGTTGTTGAAATTCCCACGGAAATTATATCAACCGGAGACTTGATTAAGGCAATTTTTAGAGATTTGCTGCAAATGTCAATGCAGGAACTTTCAAAATGAGTCTGACAAATGCGCAGACATTAGAGATGAATAGGAAGATAATCGATTTAATTGGTAATAACTCCTAAATCTATTTTAGCGCCGATTCTGTTGTCAGTGAAGACTGAAGATCCAAATGATGCACCAAATTTCCCTGTTGAATTTCTCAATCAGCAAACTCCATGCAGCAAGCCACCTCATGTGCTTAAGCAACGTGTCATCATCATGTTGCTGAGAAACTTGAACCCTAAAAAAGGACTGCAATGGAAGTCGATTGATTGTGGAAGAGCCTGAACGAAATTTGATAAGAGCAAGAATTATTTCGACATGCAATCACAATGATTCCATTTCCGATAAATTCTAGCGTACGCTATAACAGTAAACAAGGCTCAAGATCAGTCATTTGATCACGTTGGCATACATTTGAAGACCGGAGTATTTTCCAACTGTATGTGGCTTTATCACGATCAAGAGTTGCAAGTCAATTTGTTTATCAAATATTACTTTGCATACCCAGCGAAGCGGGTACAACCAACTAGTTTCAATATATTTTCACAGAAACGTTAAAATTGTTGTCGTCAAGTGATGTACATGAGCAGAACAAACGAAAAATTAGTCGCGGAATATCATACATTGTAGTTCTATACCTTGCTTATACCTACCTACATTCATACAATATAAACGTCAAAATCGTTGAATGCAAATTTTTTGTGTCGCATTTGATAGTTCTGCATTTTAAATCAGATAAAAGTAATTAATTCGAAAAATAATATTAAAATGGATATTTCGTTGGAGTTTTGTAATTCAATTTTATCTTCTTCATCATCTTCTGCGTCATCAAATAGTGATGATGATGATGATGCAATTGCACAACGACACATAGACTTCAAACTTAAATAAGATCTGTTTGCTTGTTCGATTGTCATCCCTATTCGGAGAGTTCTTGCGGATGATTTTGGATGACCAACCGAAAACGACATAAATTGCCATTATAGATGACAGATATGAGTTATGACAGATGCCAATCAGGCGACTAGGTTATGCGGCACGTTACAAAATAATTATTATGTGTTCTAAAAGAGAAATAGGTAAAAGTTGCACTTATGATAGTCGGTTTTGGTAAATAAAATATTTTTAGGCTTAAAAATGCTATGCACTGAGAAGAAACTTGCTCTTAAACGTTTTGCACTTATTCAAACATTATTGTGTGAAAAACTAACAAATTGGCAAGGGGTTGTTGCCCCTATCTGTTTTGCACTCATCCGATACTCTTACATTTAACACAGACGACCCTCTGGGCAGGCTGATACGACTAATAGAAGATTTAAGATCCACATAAACTCATATGTGACAGTTTATGCCTTACAAAAAGTAGCCCATAAGAATTTAAGTAAAACTTAAATCATTACGAGCCGTATCAGAAAACGGCCCTAAGTTACATACACACACTTTACCATAAGATCGGCTATGTTGATGAAAAGTGCTACCAACAATTTGTTTCCAAACTGTATGTACATTCTCTTTAGCATTCCAAAAGCTACTCAGATATAAAATAAAACCCATCAAAATGATGTACTTTGTAAAGGAGACGATTTTAAATTTTACTTGGGCTTGATAAGTGCTTCGAATAGGCAGTCAACTTAAATTAGGCATTTACTACCCATGCGTGCGTACTAGAATAACAAGTCAATAATGTTAATTCAGCAAGTGATCCAAAACTTCATCTGCTGCCTGTAAAACTGGTTTGTATGTCTCATTTCTTTATGAGCTTGCAGCACCTCATTAGCATTACCAATAATATGTCAAACAGAGCCGATTTAACTGCCGAAATGGTATTAAGGGTCTGATATGTTTAGTAATGGACAACATTGATTAATGATTACTGTATATGGAAATTAAAATATCCAAAGAAAATGTTAGTGGAAACAATTTCAAGAGCACATTTCGCTTCACCTTAAGCCTGCCCTTCTAATGCGTTAGATACTTTTAAATCATCTTATTACCTGATTAAAGTTAATTTCTAAACATCTTAGTCTTAGACCATTACTAACAATTTCTGCATTGGCAGGTTAATGCGCTTAAGTAATTTTGTATAGCTTACCTAAGCCTAAGTCGTAGACCGGTAGAAGAACCTCGGTGATTGCGTACCGGCGGACGCGACGTCCGGCAAGAATTACGGAATGGCCGAACGAAAGGGAGCTCATTGGTCGCTGCCATTTAGTTCGGGTGGGTTGAGAAATAAAATAATCAACCGATGCAAATAGGTTTATAGTTAATTGTTAAACCTTTTATAGCAGCTAATGTTCCCCATAAAAACTGAATCCTCTATTTCCCATCGCTAATAACTCGGACGGAAACATTTTTAAAATCAAAGAAATTGATTTTCTTTATTTCTTATATAGAGTATACAAAAACTGAGTTTGAAGTCGATGAAAAATAAAAATGTTCCCATACAAAAATTTGATCCTCATTGGAGTTCGAATTTCCCCAAAATGCTCACTTCGGACATAAAAGAAAATTTTTATTAAAATTTTGACTTCCTAGCTCTTGCCGTTTGGGGTGCTTTTGATCCATGACTCCGCCCGCAAATGTTAATGACAAGTTCCTAAATTGGCAAGAATTTCAACAAACAACGAAATTGAATGAATATTGATTTCCGCAGTCTCTTTCCTTCTTCTGTTGTTTGTAAAGGAGATGTTTCGGCATTGTTTGTTCGCGTGTAATAATAATACATTCATAAGTAACCTATACAACTGTAAGTGTCACCATTGCAATGCGCAAATAATTTTTTGAATCGGCCTAGATCCATGGCATGGGAAGCGAGAGCGCCAAATTGAACCCAACTCAGCAACACTCCTATGACCAGTAACCCACTCTACCTCGAAAGCAATGGGGAAAAAGTGATTTAGATGGAACAGAACAAAAGGGATGGAAATAGGCTCGGGTCTTTGAAATGAATTAGTTGTTCATGATCATGATGTAATTTCGTTTTACAGAGGATCTGAGAATAAAACGATCTATACTCGAGAAAGGCGAAGCACACGCACGACGAAAGACGCAAAGTAATAATAATAATAATAATAATAATAATAATAATAATAGTTGAGGGCCTAGACTTAATTTAAGCTTATTCCCCATTACCAAGTCTATTTGACATGCGAATCGAAAACTGCTAATGAACATGAAGTTAAGAAGAAGAAAAATTCCGTGATTTTAAGACCAATATGCAATATCATCGAGTCCTCGTTAACGTAGGTTACATTATGTCAATAAACACGTCCATTGGTCCATATCATCTTTTAATCAAAAGATGAAAATCAAAAATGATGACCAATCGAGAGTAGGTACTTCGAATTTAAGCACATGAAAACATAAGTAAACCCAAAGCGGGTCCTTGTGGGACACCACTCTTCACAGTCCCTTGTAATAAGTTCGTTCATTTTTTTTCATTCATTTTCAATGGTCCGCTTGTCCATTAAGTGGGTCGCGGGAGTAGGTTGGTCAAGTGGACCCTCCATAGCTCTCGATCCTCCGCCATCGACTCTAAATCATCAAGGGCAATCCCCATACGGGTATAGGAGAGATTATGGACTTGATCTAACCATCTCATCCTTGGTCTACCTAGAGGACGCCTACCCGATGGTACGGATTCCATAGCACGTCGTGGAATCCTGGTCGGGGACATGCGTTTAACATGACCAAACCACCGAAGCATGGATCGCTCCGTCCGGAGAAGTAGCTGCTCGACATTGAGTTCCTCACGTATTCTGGTATTTCTGATGCGATCTCTACGGGTCACACCAGCAATACTACGGAGAAATCTCATTTCGGCAGCTTGTATCCGCGATCTTATTCTTTCGGTCATTACCCAAACCTCATGACCATAGGTGAGAGTTGGAACAAACACCGAATTAAAGACTGACAACTTAGCTTTGACACCAAGTTCAGTCCTCCTAATAACAGAATGACCAAGCTGTCTCAAAATTGATCCAGCCTGACCAATCCTACAGGAAAACTCGGCATTGCTTCTTCCATCACTCGTGAATAAGACCCCGAGATACTTAAACTTCTCCACCTGTTTCAATGGGACTCCACTAACATGCAGAGTGCATTGAACAGGCATTCTGGAGACGACCATCACTTCAGATTTGTTCACGTTTACCTTCATCTCAGCTTCAACACAAACGGTTACAAACCGATCGAGTGCGCGCTGAAGTTCAGTCTGAGAGGATCCAAGGATGACCAAGTCATCAGCGAAGAGCAAATGACTTATCCTCAGATCTCCCAATTCGAAACGTTCCTCGCCAAGACTGCGCTGTAATATCCAGTCCATATAAGTAATGAAAAGGAGAGGAGACAAGACGCACCCCTGACGAAGACCAACGCCCACGGTGAAAGGTATTGATTTAACGCCGTTCTTCGTTTAAATTGCGTAGGAATAAATAAATTGTTCTTTATTTATTCCCAGAGCAGAGCGGCTGAGAGAGCTGCCCGCGAGCTCTACGGGCAAAAAAAGTAGGGAGAAACACAGAAGGAAAAAGAAAGAGCACGAGAAGCAGGCGGTTGAGTCAATTGAGGGACGCTACTGCAGAGGCAATGTCCGAAAGTTCTACCAAAGGGTAAAACGATCCACCCAAGGATACAAGGCCTAAGCAGCAGCCTGCAGAGATGAGCATGGGAATACAGTAATAGATTCACAGTCGGTGTTGATGATTTGGAAAGAACACTTCTGCAGACTGTTTAACGGCGGAGACAGCCAACAGCCCGCTGTCAGGCAGAATGATCTGTTCAGTTTGGACGATGATAGCCAAAACTTCCGTCCACACGACCTACATGAAGTGAGGAAAGCGATATCCAAACTTAAGTCCAACAAAGCTGCTGGAGCGGATGGCCTCCCGGCCGAGCTTTTCAAAGCAGCGGGAGATGGCTTGGTAAGGAGCATGCACCAACTTATCTGTAAAATTTGGTCGGATGAAAGCATGCCCGACGAATGGAACCTCAGCATCGTGTGCCCAATCCGCAAGAAAGGAGATACTCTGAACTGCGCCAACAACAGAGGAATAAGTCCCCTGAATGTAGCGTATAAGATCTTGTCGGCTGTATTATGTGAACGCCTAAAACCTTTCGCCAACAACCTGATCGGCCCATATAAGTGTGGTTTTAGACCAGGAAAGTCAACCATCGACCAAATTTTCACACTCCTACAGATCTTGGAAAAAACCCAGGAATTTCAGATCGATACACACCATCTATTTATCGACTTTAAAGTCGCCTATGATAGCGTATATAGGGACGATTTATACAAAGCCATGTCAAGTTTTGGCATCCCCGCCAAACTCGTCCGTATGTGCCGGATGACAATGGAGAAATCTCGCTGCTCCGTCAAAGTCGGCAAGAACACCACCGATCCATTTGATGTCGAAAAAGGTTTGAAAAAAGACGACGCGCTATCATGTACTCTCTTTAACATTGTTCTTGAAGCAATTGTACGAAACTCACAAGCCAACACCATTGGTACAATTTTTCAAAAGTCCGTTCAACTATACTTGCCTATGGTGATGATATTGACATTATTGGGAGAACGCGGCGAGCTGTCAGTGGCGCATTTGCAAGCATCAAAACAGAGGCGGCGGAGATGGGTTTGGCTGTAAATGAGGACAAAACGAAGTATATGCTGTCAACGAGAAAGGACTCTCAACATCGGCGACTAGGGCAAAACGTCACGATGGACAGATACAACTTCGAAGTAGTTAAAGATTTTGTCTACCTGGGCTCCATTATCATTTCGAAAAACGACATCGGCGCAGAGATCCAGCGAAGAATCACTCTTGCCAATCGCTGTTTCTTCGGGCTAAGAAGGCATGTAAGAAGTAAAGCCTTCTCTCATATAACCAAGGAGATATTATATAAAACCTTGATCATCCCGGTCCTGCTGTATGGTGCAGAAGCATGGACCCTGTCAAAAGCGGATGAAAACCTTCTGGGATGCTTTGAGAGAAAGATCTTCGAGTGATATTCGGTCCAGTTTGTGACGATGGTGTGTGAAGAAGAAGATTCAATGACGAACTATACGGGCTATACAGCGACGTCAGGTCGACGTCAAAAAGCTAAAAATACAACGGCTGAGATGTCTGGGACACGTGGAGCGTATGGACAACAACGCACCAGCCCGACGAGTCGTCGAATCCATCCCTGAGGGACAACGTAGCAGAGGAAGACCCCATCTTAGATGACGCGCACAATTGGAGAACGACCTCAACCAACTTGATGTGCGTAACTAGAGGCAGCTAGCGAGGGACCGAGCTGGCTGGAGGGGCTTGTTGGTTGAGGCCGTGGTCCACCCCGGCCTGTAAGCGCCACCAAAAAGCAAAAAAAAAAACAGGCTAGTACTAATAGTACGAACTGATGTCACATCTTGTTAAATTATTTCCAAGGTTGGCGCTCTACCAGAATAAAAGACTTATTATTTCTTTATGCAGATATTTATGACTGATTCTAAAACTCTGCAGCCAAAACACAAAAAAAAAACCTTCCCAAACGCATGCATACGAAATGATTTCCTTATCCCATCTGTACGAAAAGTGATTGCAAAACAAACCGAAATCTGTGCTTTGCTGACATGTTTCTCATTGTGTACAAAAATTACAAAGGAACATGCGTGAACCACATTTTTATTGTAATTGACAGCACACAGTCAGTCACCTGTTTCGCATATAAATTTGCTCATTTTTAGGCCAACGCAACGTAGCGCTGTGTTGTACACTATAAAACACGTTATACAGTAAATAACAATCCTCACCACAAACATTAACAATGAAGATATCTTAATTCGGTTGAGATATGAAGTTCAGTTGAAACTCTTGACTCGATTGGAGTTGGCAACATGCCGCCAAATAATTGGCCACAAATCAATCATTAGAAAAAAAAATCGTAATATCTCAAATTGAGCTCTTAAAGTGTTCAAAGTGGTTGCACCACAAAACTATTCACTGCCGGGCTAACAAAAGTAACAAAAGTCTTCTTGTTGAACAAGCAACTTAGTGATAAATAACATGTCGGAAGCAGATTTAGAGCCTAGACGAACACTCACGCGGCCAAATGACCATTAATAAATTTGAAGTCACACTGATGCTCAAGATTGTGGGGATAGGTCAATTTGTGTCGACGGGAAGTAGGCCAATTAAGACACATGTGTGGAGAGTGTGGTGAAACAGAAGGTTCAAGAAACGAGACCACAACAACAGGTCATAAAATGACACCAAGCCTCCGCCCGCCACCAGGTGCAGTGAAACTTCCTATTCATCGGTGTGGTACAGAAGTGAACTCAGGGAAGGTCATCTGGTCTTGTTCACACTGTCATATGGGGGACATGCTACATGCTGAAGTTGGTCATTGTTATGCAAGAAAAGTTCGAAGTATGAGCGGTGTTGTAATAGACAGTGGGATCGTAGGAAAGTGCAAGTGTGAAGTCGGTTTTGGTTTTTTTTTTTTTTTTTAACTTTTTCATAAAACTAAAACTTTAGAGGCGATATTTTTTTACTTATTATGCCCATTTTCTGACATTAGCAACTATAGTTGCCTTGAGAAATCTTCTTAAATCAGCAATTCGGTGGTCCATTGTCACAAAAGAAAAACTGTACCGATAAATTGACAAGCCTCCTGTGCAATTTTATATCAATTCCCAAAGAGTGATTTAAGAAGCTGCTGCTGCCTCAAGAGAAAAGGTTACATGCTGATGAAAAAAATTTGGAGCTGTCCATATAGGGCCGGAAAATTTCAGATGATGACTACACGACACCACCTCCGATAACGGATTTAAGTTTTCGCGGCGGGGCGAAATGCTGTCAAAGCAAGTACGCGGTTCCCACATCTCGATATTCATAAAGGCCACATGGAGATCTCCCGATCAACCGTCAACCATATTGACCACATTGCGGTCGACGAAAGGCACTCCTTTAGTTGTATGGATGTCCGAACATTCCAAGGGAATACCTTCGGATATCCCGAACACCGCCAAGACAAGTAAATACTGGGAGGAAGTTTGACGTCGGATGGCTAAAATCGCAAGAGATCACCAGATCCTTCTCCGATCGAGTCTCTCTCAATCTCTCGAAAGGTTCTATGCAGCTAGCATCAAGCATTGAAGTCCAGTGGCAACATTGCCATAAAGCCTTCATAGACGCCACCTCTGATGTGCTTGGTTTCGTTCGACCACCACAACGAAACCCCTGGTTCAACGACGAGTGCCGGTAAGCACATGCTGCGAAACAAGAGGCATACAAAGCGGCGCTGCAAAGAAGGACCCGAGCGACTCCTGAGCTCTACGCGCAGAAAAGAAGAAACGAACACCGGTGGCTCAGGAGAAAAAAGAAAGAGCACGAGAAGAGCGCGATCAAGGAAATAGAGAGATGTTACAGGAGGAATGAAGTTCGGAAGTTTTAGCAAATGGTAAAAAGAACCTGCCAAGGCTGCAGAGCCCGAACCGAAGTCTGCAACGACGAACAAGGGAACATCATAGTAGAATCGCAGTCGATGCTGAGGATATGGAAGAACTACTTCTGCAGACTGTTTAACGGCGATGGCGAACTAAATCCCGCTGTCAGGCAGAATGAACCATTCAACCTGGACGATGAAGACCAATAATTCCGTCCACCCGACCTGGATGAAGTGAAAATAGCAATATCTAAGCTTAAGTCCAACAAAGCCGCTGGAGCAGATGCCCTAACCGCCGAGCTATTCAAAGCGGCAGGCGATGACTTGGTTAGGAGCATGCACCAACTCATCTGTAAAATATGGTCGGAGGAAAGTATGCCCAATGAATGGAACCTCAGCATTGTTTGCCCGATCCTCAAGAAAGGAGACCCCCTGAACTGCGCCAACTACAAAGGTATTAGTCTTCTTAACATCGCCTACAAGATCTTATCTGCCGTGTTGTGTGAACGCATGAAGCCTTTCGTCAACAACCTGATTGGTCCCTATCAGTGTGGCTTCAGGCCAGGAAAGTCTACCAGGAGAAAACCCAGGAAGTCCAAATCGATACCCACCACCTTTTCATCGATTTCAAGGCCGCCTATGACAGCATTTATAGAGACGAGCTATACAGAGCAATGTCTAGTTTTGGCATCCCTGCCAAACTCGTCCGTTTGTGCAGGATGACACTGGAGAATGCACGCTGCTCCATCAAGGTCGGTAAAGAACTCACCGATACCATCGATGTCAAAAAAGGATTTAGACAAGGCGATGCGCAGTCATGTGACTTCTTCAACATCGTTCTTGAAAGAATAGTGCAAAACGCTAACACCAGGGGCACTATCTTTCAAAAGTCCGTCCACCTACTCCCCTACGCCGACAACATCGACATCATAATTGGCAGAATGCAGCGTGATGTCACTGGCGCGTTCGTGCGCATTGAGACGGAGGCGGCGAAGATGGGTTTGGCGGTTAATGAGGGCAAGACAAAGTATATGCTGTCATGGAGAAAGGACATAAAACATCGACGTCTTGGACAGAATGTCACTATAGACAGGTATAACTTTGAGGTGGTAAAGGACTTCGTCTACCTAGGCTCCTCTATGAACTCAGACAATGACACCAACACCAGCGCTAGCGCTGAGATTAACCGAAGAATAACTCTTGCCAATCGCTGTTTCTTTGGGCTAAGAACGCAATTGAGTAGCAAAGCCCTCTCTCGAACAACTGAAGTGACCCGTTATAAAACCCTAATCATTCCAGTCCTTCTCTATGGTGCAGAGGAATGGACTCTATCAAAGGTGGGTGAGGTTATTCTTGGTTGCTTCGAGAGGAAAATTCTTCCAGTAATTTTCGGTCCCGTCTGCATAGACGGTGAAAAGAGGAGGAAATATAACGACGAACTGTATGGACTGTACACTGCAGCGACATCGACCTAGCTGGGTCATGTAGAGCGGATGGACGCGAACGCTCCGGCCTGGAAGATCTTCGACTTCATATCCAAGTTACGGCGCAGTACAGGAAGACCGCGACTCAGGTGGTGCACGCAAGTGGAAGTGGACCTTAACCAACTTAGTGTGCGAAACTGTAGACAGCTGGCTGGAGATCGTGCTGGCTGGAGACGCTGGCGCTGGTTGATTAAGGCCCAGGTCCACCCCGGACTGTAACGCCACCTTAAGTTCCATTAATTTGCCAAAAGCTATCTGCGGCAGACTATCCGTCGTCCGAAAGGATGGAAGTGGAATACCAATGAAAAAGTTAAACCCAATTTTGAGCAGATAAAGTGAGCACTTTTCCGATTTGTTCAATCCAGAACTGGTTTGACAATTGTCAGGCGGTATAGGAAGTAACTTTTGTGATAAAATCGCTAAAAATTGTCAAATCTGCCGGAGTGGTTGAAATCCGGCCAAAAAGGCTCAAGACCCTAGCTGAAGAGGCAGTTATATTACTTTTTCGTGTCATTAAAGTGGCCTTGAAGAATTCAGCCATTCACATAAGAGTACCTCTTTTAAAATAAAGTGGATAAAAGGAATTGCTCCAATTACAGGGGCATTTCGCTTTAAAGTCTTCGCGCAAAGTGTTTGCCAAGGTAAGCGTTTGGTAATGATTAGTGCAGCCTTTCTTAGATCAGAAGCACGAACTGCCAGCCATACTCTGTATCAGAATGGTACTTGGAAAGTTTTGAGAGTTTCCTATAGCTGTCTATACATGCTTTGCAGACTTGGAGAAAGCAAACAGTCGATTCCATCGTGGTAAACTTAGGAGTGTACTGCCTGCGCAATTCGAATTAACGCTTTCCTCCTAAGGATCATTCGATCTTGTAGTTAACACAAACTGTATACAAGATAGGTATAATTTAACGCATCATTGGCGAAGAAGGTGTCGAATTGGAAGATCTAAGCAAAGCATAAGTCATTTGCTGATGACTTGTTCATCCTTAGACCCTCTCAGACTAAACTTCAGCGTGTCCTGTGATATTTTTGTAGCCGATTCTTTTAAAGCTCGAACAGAGGTAAAGTTAAACAAACCGGAAGTGATGGTCATACCCAGTTTAAGTAGCTATTTCGGGGTCTTATTCACGAGCGATGGATGCCGCAACGATAAATTTTTCTGTAGATTTTTTTAGGCTGATTCGATTTAAAGACAGCTAATTCTGTTATCCGGAAGGACCAAATTTAAGGTCAAAGCTAAGTTGTGGGTCATTAATTCGGTGTTTGTTCCAACTCGCACCTATGGTCAATAATGAGAGTTGGGTATAATGATATAAATAAGATCGCTGATAGTTGAGATTCTTTTGCTGCAATGTTGGTGTGACTCTTAGAGATCGTAAAATGGACACCAGAATACGTAAGCTATCCGTCATTTGGCGGTTTGGTCACATTAAACGCATGTAGCCAACTCGGATTCCATAAGGCGTACTATTGAATAAGTGCCATCGGGTAGGCCCAGGATAAGATGGTTAGAATAATTCCACCGTCTCTCCTCTATCTGTATGGAGGTTGCCCTTGAAGATTCAGAGTCGAGTTCTAATACACTAGCTATCCTTTTAATGGATAAGCGGGACATTGTGATTGCAAATAAATAAAATTAACGAAGAATGATTTGTTTGTCCCGTAGATTCATTATAAGAGTCGCGGGTGTAGGATGTTCAAGTGGATCCTCCATAACTTTTGAGCTTCTGGTCAAACCCCATAAGAGTAGAGGAAATGTGTTGGAATTGATCGAACCGCATCGTGCTGGGCCTGAAACCGTATCCCATAGGCTGAATTTGAGAAGCTGTTATTCCAGTTTTACTCTAGGTTGCTTGTCGTTCTTGACGTTCGCGGAGGCAGTTGCACCCTTGGTTCAGTCAGTGCTCCAATACAACAACCACTGAGCCCCTGCACCCAATAGCCGGGAAAAAGCTCAAAAAGCGGGATAGAACTATTCCAACTGCCATATCGGGCACCTGAGAAATCGGAACTATCATTTCTAAAAGAGTAAAGTGAAGTTATGATAGCTATATCCATGAACATAAATCCCACAAACCTGTGGAACCCAATAGAATAGCCACTGAGCTTGAAGAATTCAGAGTTCTTCAGAGTTTAAGCTCAACAAGGTGTTAAAAGGTTTGCCAAAAGCTCGCACTTGTAGTAAACGCTTCTCGGAACCGCCCGCTTTATTGTACCACTGTTCGTGTAACTTACTACCACTGATTACTTTTACAACTGATTTTCTTTCTCCAATCTAGCACACTGTACCGTGCATCCAGTCCAAGGTCTTCTTTGCACATTTACACGTGCGCGGTGCAACTTTTACCCGCCTGCATGTAGATACAAGGTACATGGTAGCAAGTTGCCAAAATGAGTTAATCCATCAGCACTCAGTGTGGTACTATGTAAGAGTTTATTTACCCGATGTTAACACTGAGGAACGTCTATTAAGTAAATACCACGGTAAGTGACTACCGTATGGTAAATAAATTAACAGATTTCGAATAAGTATACAGTACGGGGACATATTATGAGCAACTTATTGTTGCTTTGGCGGGTAAATGGAAAATCCAACAAATCGAAAATTTATTACGTAAGCATCGCGTAATCGTTAAGTACACATGGATGCCGGTTAATGATATCATTTTTGGTGAAAACCGATTTAAGTTTCAAGGTCTCAGCTGATGATCTGCGCGTATGTCGAGTGCTTAATTGAAATGCATTGTTGGCTTTGGGTCTGAGTGTTGTAAAGTATGCTCAAAGAGTAGAATTACAATGAACAATATAGGCCTGGTCGGTTGCTATACAAAATGGACAGTAGGGTTAGACTATAATTTTATTTGCTCTTAAAATATTTATATGACTTAGCTAAGGTTCAGCTTTTTGTTGTTCAGTGCGTGGACTTAGCCTTAGGATCCCAGTTCTAGAAGTTTGTCCTCTATTGTTATAATAGACATGCGTCGCAAATGTTAAGAAATCCTCTCTGATTATTCATCATGAAAATATCAAAGAGAGAGACTCAACTTCTCGGTATGGGAAATGTCGGTAGTTTCATCGAAAATAATGGGAAATATTTTAGATTTTGGATCCGTTTTTGTGTCAGTTTATGAAATTGTTGCAAACCCTCTTGCTTGAAGGGTACCTACGAAACTCACGCTTTCAAAGGGTTACCCCTTACCCTAGGATTTTAATATACTTATGTGCAAGTGAGGCAATTTTGTTTGACAGCCTCTGTAAATGCAAGAAATGTAGTTTGGTTTTCTTTCTAGTATCTACTGATTCTACCTGATTCTATACTTTAAATAATTTGTAGATATATAAAACATAACAAAAAAAAAAAAATTAGTTTTCGTTGGTAAACTCGAACTGACAGCAAAATTTATTAACTCACAGTTGTAGTTGTTTTTAGTTTTTCCTTTTTTTCTTTGGAGTTTTTTTCCTGGATCCGCCACTGGACCTAATTGGCCACATATAGAAGTTCCACAAGATCTTTGAGACCTTCGAGACCCTGTGGCCTAGAGTTAGATCGGAAAAAAAAAATTGTAGAATTATGAAAACGCATCAGATTAAAGTTACGAATGGCTATCCTATCTATCGGACACGTGCAGGTATTACAAGAACCTGCATATCGCGGATGATATTACACATCTTCTCTGTGAATGTCAAGCTATTGCTCGGAATAGCAGGAAACACCATGGAAGACACTTCCTTAACAAGTTGTACAAGTTATCTCTAAAAAATTGGAAACATTTTTAGGTTATGTTAGGAAAAAGTGTTTGAATGGACAAGTTGTCTTTCAAAAAAAAAAAATGTTTGAAACATTTTTAGGTTATGTTACAAAATTAAGTGTTGGGATGAATTGTTTTAGGTTTTGACTGTGAAGGTTCTCCAGGTACGGCGATGGGCCGAATTCAGTGTCTAGTTTACTGTATTTAATCTATACCCGTCTTGCTTCTCTGTGAATTCCATCAGGGCATCTGAGAGTTGTCATACTGTACCGAATGGTTTCCTTGATCAAATACATCTTACATCTGGTTTGGTCAAATAATAACGCTCTCCATCTTTGTGTTGCAATATTTATGAGTCGATGGCTAATGGTAGGGTCAATAAGAAGGTTTTATTTGTGATGAACTTTAGGGTGTTTTTTTTTGGTATAGAACTTTGATATGGAATAAAACAAAGATGATTTTTTTTTAAATTGACGTTCGAAAGATAATCTTCTGTCACAATTTCTGGGCATATGACCGTCACGGCTGGCTCGGACGTAGTCTAATCTGGAGGTCTAATTTTCGATGACTTTTTACAACATATGCCATATATCGGCAATAACGCGGTGAATGCTGTCCTCTAAGTGGTCAATCGTTTCGGGCTTATCGGCGTAGACTAGAGACTTCACATATTCCCACAGAAAATAGTCAAGCGGCGTTAAATCACACAATCTTGGAGGCCAATTCACGGGTCTGCAACGTGAAACTGAAACTATGCGGTTACCAAACGTTTCCTTCAATAAATCAATTGTGGCACGAGCTGTGTGACATGTTGCGCCGTCTTGTTGAAACCACAGCTCCTGCACATCATGGTTGTTCAATTGATGAATGAAAAAGTCAGTAATCATGGCTCTATAGCGGTCACCATTGAGTGTAACGTTCTGGCCAGCATATTTTTTAAAGAAGTACGGACCAATTATTCCACCAACCCATAAAGCACACCAAACAGTCAGTTTTTGTGGATGTAACGGTGTCTCAACATCACTCCAAATACGGCAGTTTTATTTATTGACGTATCCATTCAACCAAAAGTGAGACGATTATGTTGACGGTAAAATGGACGTAGTGCGCGATACGTATTTCGAACAGAACCATGATTTTCAAAATAAATTTGCACAATTTGAAGGCGTTGTTCAGGCGTCAGTCTATTCATGTTGAAATGCCAAACGAAACTAATAAATCACTCGACAGCTGATAAAATGGCCTCCAGTTAAAATAGTGTTCCCAACTTAAATTTCTATACCTCTAAAAAAAACGCCCTTTAAATGTGTTCACTTGAATTCATTCCGATAAATATTTCCTGTAAAATTCGTCTTGAACTTCAGCTAAAATTTGTTTGTCGTTTTCTAGGTTATTCGTTCCTTGTTCATTTTTATAGACGCTACTATATTCTTCGAACCCCTTCACCTTCAGTCCTAAACAATTATTCTGCTAATTCCTCTGTATAATGTGCAGCAACTTTAATCATTTACTTGAAGGCACGTGCCCAATAAAATCTAGAAATCTATATAAATTGCTAAACATTATTTTAATTTTTACTTATTTTACAGTTTGCCTTCTCATTTTCTCCTTCATCCAGGTGATTGAATTCCCAAAAACAAACCAATACACACGATAAATAGAATATCATATTAGGCTGGCAACACATGAGTGTGTCATAAAGTTCATGTGGGCAGCCTTCTTTGCGTTGCGTTGGTTGACAGGGAAGGACATAGTTCAACGGAGCTTACTTTAACACAGCTATCCACCCAGTATTACCCATTGGCCGGGCTATAGAATCGATTTAATGACATTAACTATTAACCGACATGCAATCGAATTCGAAATGAAAACTGATTCTAAAAAATTAACACAAATATACTTGATATCGTTTGTGGTAGGTTTAAGAAAGCTATTAGAGGTCAAATATAATATAATATGCAATACCTAAAACAAACAAAAAGAAACGTTTCCAAGGTTTAGTGCCACAGACACGATAGTTGTTATTAGCGCGACGCGACGGCTTAAAAATACTGTGAAACTAAGCCTCAATAGAACATCTACTTTGTTTGATGTACGTAGACGTCAAAGTTCTACAGAGACCAATATATCGCAGTTATGCAGAACGAACCATCAAATTTAGATGATAATAGACAGAGCTTTCAGTCTACCTGTTCAAAGCTCAGTAAGAGTACAGGTACAGCTGTATATCCAAGTTTAAGAACAAAATGAGTGTTGGGCTGGAGCTGGAGGCAAACACCACTGCAGCGTTCCTCCACTTCATCTGGCCGGAAAACAGTGTTGTACCATACTGTAGAGATGACCAACAAAACCGTTTTCCAAATGTTTAACGCGATGTTGACGCAATAGATCTTTAATACCTGACAGACAGACGGCCACGTTCATAAAACAAGGACATAATGAATGCATTCAATCACACTGATTCAAGTTAATTCTAGTAAAATGTTCGATGAGAGAATTAGGTGTAATGCTAAATTAAATTGAGAGGATTAAATGCACTGCGACCTTTTGACCTTTGTAATCTCTGAAATCAGTAAAGTTAACCAGGTTGATGCGGTCTACACAGATTTCAGCAAAGCTTTTGATCGAGTTGACCATAAAATTCTATTATATAAACTCACAAAATTGGGATTTCCTATTTTCTTTTTAAAATGGCTTTCTTCCTTCCTTATTGGTAGATTTCAAAATGTAAAGTTTCGTAATAATATTTCGAAAAATATATCGGTAACCTCTGGTGTTCCGCAAGGAAGTCATATTGGACCTTTACTTTTTATTCTGTTTGTAAATGATATTGTCAAATTTTTACCTCAATTTTCTTTGTTAATGTTTGCGGATGACTTTAAGATTTATTTTCCGGGAAATAATTACAATTCTTTTCATGTTTTAAATTCATATCTTCAAAAATTTTATCTGTGGTGTTCTAAAAACTACCTATCTTTAAATGTTTCTAAATGTTCAGTCATAACATTTTCCCGCTGTAAATCACCTGTCATGTATACGTATTCTTTTGACGGTGTAGTCATCCCCCGTGTTTCATTAATTAAAGATTTGGGTGTGCTTTTAGACACTAAGCTAACGTTTAATTACCATGTGGAGTCTATCACAAACAAGGCAAATAGAACATGGGGAATGTTAAGGCGCTATGCTTGTGAGTTTTCAAACGTCTATGCTATTAAAACTTTGTATGTAGCTTTTGTTAGATCTGTGTTAGAATACGCCTCTATAGTTTGGTATCCGTACTATAGAATTCATATAAATAGAATTGAATCAATTCAAAAACGATTTCTAAGATTTGCTCTTAGAGGACTTCCGTGGCTTGACTTAAGCAACTTACCCCCTTATATATCTAGGTTAAAATTGATAAGCTTAGAGTCAGTAGAAGTTAGGAGAACTGTGGCTAGAGTTGTGTTTGTTCATAGGACCCTAATAGGTGAGATTGACTCAATAGACGTTCTAAGCCTTCTCAACATAAATGTTCCATCTTTCAACCTGCGATGCACTAGATTTTTTAGAGTAAACCACTCTCGTACAAACTACGGTCGCTCTTCCTCAATTAACGGCTTAATGATATCGTATAATGCTAATTTCAGTTTAATAGATTTTAACTTGTCGATTTCCTCCTTAAAAAGAAAATTACTTGATAATGTTCAGTCATAATTTGTTTGCTCTACGTTTACTTTGTAATTTCCTATTTGTCCTATTTATAAATTTTGTAATGTTATGACCTTATGTCTATGAAAGATTTTGTTCTTTGGTGACAACAAAATAAATAAAAAAAAAAAAAAAAAATAAATAAACTATCTGCCTATACCTTATATAGGTTTGTTCACTCGTCCAGAACCCAATCGCATTGTGATTATTTTAAAGAATTGGGTCTGAGTGCCTTTGCTCTGTTTTAGAACATTAGCGGGTCTATGGTTGGTATATCCTTACCTGGTACGGCACCCCGGTACCTACGTGCCAACATGTTTTATTTTTCTATGAGAATGTGCCTCACAGTTACAGGATTCCAGACTGTGGTCTGGTGTTTCGGCGCTCTCATCGCAGAATCTATCCGACCTTCGACTGATATAGCTGTTTTTCTCAGGCAAGTCTACACCTCTATATGCAGGTGCACAGGGCATTGGAAAATGTGTGCGCATGGACTAGTCTTACTTAAACGTGGCTCTAGCACTACGGCCTCTTTAAAGGGCGCTTTTGTGCCTACACTGGTGAGGTCCTACAGAGCCATCTTTTTACTCCGGAGGCAGTCAGAAAGTCAAAGGATCCTCTCAAGGGATATGTCAGGAAGATTTGTTGAAATAACAATTTCCTTTTGGCGGTGGTCATGGTGTAGTGGTTAGGCGTTGGTTCGAGTCCCGGCGGGGGACAGCAATATTCTGGCACCGACCATAAGAGAAACGAATATTATCACAGTTTCTCCAACACTACACCAAAAAAGGGGTTTCTGCTTGGTAGTACAATGGACCGAGATTCGTCAGAGTGCTCCAGGATTTGGAATATCCTCGCCAAGGATATACTTTCTGAGACGAAAGGGAGCCGGCCATTCAATGAGTATGTGAAGAGAGGAATCATCACTCTCAAGTCGGCGTCTTCGTCTACAAGTAGGGTCCCGTGAGATGCCAAAGCGGTAAAGATGTTTATGCCGCCAGGTCCCGCGGGGTTTGTATGGTTTAAAGCTATGGATTGGCCAGTTTAGTATATTTTGTGTAATTGTATTTGAGGGGATGGTTATTGGTTTAGTTTAGATGGACTATTGAAGTCCGTGTTATTAACCACATGGAAGCTGTCTGAGAAATGAGTGTCAAACAGTAGATTGGACGAATCTTTGCTGGAGGTCGTCCAAGACCCATCGTCTTTCTTGATTAAGCTGGGTGTTATTGGATTAGAGGAGAGAATTTTCCTTAGCCTTGAAGAGGCTTCTTCTATTTTATTACAGAATAGTCTCTAAGAATTACGTTTCGCTTTTCCTAATTCTTTTCTGTGTTCGATGACAGCTACTCGTAATATTGACATGTTTATTTCGAATTGAACCTACGAAACAAAAGCACATCCATCATGAAGAATTTTATAGTTTTCAAAAATGTATTTGGTATTTCCTTACCAAAACTATTTACGTCGCGTTGGTTGGTCGGTCTGTGAGGTTTGTATTAACCTCCCCCCAATGCCAGCCGAAGGCATCAGGGACCGCAGCTCCCCGAACTCCGAGTGCAATTTCCATGAAGCTATTCATAAGAAATGATGTACAAAACAACAGGTGAGTAATTACACGTTTAAGCGATGAAAGAACAAAGCCCAAAGACAAGGCACAGTAAAGGCCGTTGATATGCCATTAAAGTCCAGCATTGAACCCCGCAGGGAAATTTCTGTCACTTCCAATGGTGTGGAACTGTGTACTCTATTGATTGCATTTTTAAGTAATTATTTTGAATAAAGACCGTGTCTTGAGGGCAGTTATCGTGGTCGATATTAACTAATATGTCCTAGAAATGGGCTGTGATTATTTTGAAAGGAAACACAGGCAGACAGTGTTTCGGTGAATTCAGTAGTTGTCGGTCAGTTGTGCGGATAGAAAAAGGACACAGAGTTCAGTCAATTCGTTTTTGTTTTTTTACCTGAGTATATTTTTATTACGAAGTTAGAGGTGCTTTCGAAGTACTGCTGCGTAACAAACGAGACATGCCGGCTAATGTAGGTGGTTTGTTTATGTGTGGTTGGCATAAGTGTAGTTTTAAGATGTCAAATGTTCATCAATAGAGTCAAAATGTTGGGTACTAAAAGTATTTGTGGTCGTACATAGGGTTTTGTGAAACTGTATCCCAATGTCTGATAGACAACTTTGTGTGGTGTTGTTCGTTGTAGACTTTTATAATCTGCATATGTCTAAATAGTAATCGCTGGTTAATACCCCTAAAAAGAATATGATACCCTTTACTATAACTTATATTTTCAGTGCTTCCATTTTCTATTTGAATAAGTATCAACTTAATTACTTAATGACAGTTTTAACATGTTTTATCTACTGGCATCATCCACTGGGTGGATTTTTGGACTCAAAGTTGATTATTCTTCTCAAATACACAAAGGAGTATTGTGGCGCAAGATGCTTTGAAGAAAATCACTTTAAATGATTCATTTTCTATAAATTCGGAAATAAACATTTTGTTTTTTAAATTGTTGTCCCTTATTAAGTTGACATTCCCGGACTACCGAATAAACCATGTATTCCAGGTTCTTTCTCGCTTGCATTGCTTGGGTGGGCTGCAGTTCGGGAATGAGGCGGACATCAACTAATGCCCCTCTGCAGTTAGCGCGGTCCGAGATTGTTGAGATCCCTTATACTTATGCACGCCACCGAAGTCTTCGTCTGCGTTGTCCCTCAGGGTTGCAGCCGAACACTCATCGGGAGGACTATTAGCGTTTATTCCCTTATGGCCTCATATCCTTATACCATCATATCCTAGCCATCTTAGGTGACTGATTTATACTTTGTCCGAAAAACCGACATTGAAATCTACTGCTGCTAGAGTTCGCTGCTAAAAATATTTCTCCAAATTGCGTCTACTCAAATGGTATCGAAGCCACTTCATTTGGACAGTTGCCAACACAATTGCCAGCATGATGAAGGCAGCCGAATGATTTTAGGCAATAAGCCTAAAAGCATACCAGCATTTCGTATAAAAATATGCATTTGGTAGAAATATTTGATAAATTCTGACATTTTCTTCTGGAATGTTGTGTGCATGAGATAAGAACGCAATTATGATTTAAGCAAATTACGGAAATTCTAAAGCCCAATTCACAACGGCGCTTTGCCGCTTGCGTGCGTTGACAGGCGTTTTAGAAACTTTACCGTACTTTATGTCAACGCGCGCAAGCCGCAGTTTTCCAAAACTAAATGCCGCTTCAGAGCTTTGGCGCGTTGAGAGACTAGAGTATGAGAGATTGAAAGTTCTGTTTGGTTTATGTTAATATACCCCAATTCAGAGCAGAATGCAAGTCTACTCCTTTTTGCTTATACCTGTTATTTTTAATGCACGATTTAAGAGAAAATTTGTTCAAAATAGTAAAAAATTCATAAATAAATAACAGTTATTGTATTTTCACTTTTCTTGTCGTGAAATATTTTTGTGGCAGAATTGTCTGGTGCATGAAATGTACATAGATACAAGCATAGGTACAAGCCTTCCCATGAAAGTCCTTTCAGGCGAGGCAGGTAGATGTTTAGTTTGGTTGAGAAAATGTGGATAAATTACACCGAAAATCCCTTCCTTTTAAATTGTGAATTGATTACTTTGTGGAATACTTGAAAAACGATTTAAGTGTGCAAGATTACCAAATGGCCAGCATATTTTATCTACGCTGTGGAAAGAAGTTCAGTCACTAAAATACAGAGGTGCAATTTTGTTAAAATCTTGCCTTGGCTATTTAAAAAAAAATAAAAATCTATTAATAAATTATCAAATATGGATACCGACGATCTACTCGATTTTTCAATTCATATTTATATTTTATTTCAGTTATATTTATACATCTGGTGGTATGCTGGACATTCATTCGGACGATTGCGACCGCAGGTACTGTTTTTCGTCGCTCGCTGGGTTTTTACCACATCCGTTCACCTATCGCCAGTAATGGCAATGCATATTGAAAGGATTTTATGACCCTCTAAATAGGGTCATTTGCCTGGTATTAATTAAATACACGAACATTTTTTTTTGCTATATTTCCGCGAAGATCTTGCTGTCCTGTCCAGAAATTTTTTTATATTCCTATGGCTGGACTTCAAAACCTACCCGCCTATGGAGTTCAAATTTACAGGGAATCTTCGATATAGGACGGAGAATTCCCGTGAATTTAGGTCAAAGTCGGTACGCATATTCATGTTCATTGTCCCGATAGACCAAAAAAAATATGTAGCTATATCTACCTAAGGATTTCAATTCATTGGCACGAGCAAAAAAGCGGGTACACCAAGTAATAAATTAATACCTATCATTTGCACATCGCAGAAAATTAGATTTTCCCTCGACCAGAAAAAGAAACTATAAATATTCTAAACAAAAATGTTTATTTCGTTTATCAATTGTATAAAGTACAGAGTAGTTTCAGAGAAAACTAAAATTTCAAAAGCGTGCACATAACATTTGGGCACATATTTTTTTGTTCAACAATCTGAAGAAATCACTAGTAGCATTACCACAAACATAATATTCGTCATTTCCACACAGTAAAATAATTAATTTGTATTGCAAAAACCTCATATTCTACTAAAAACGAGTACGTGTATACCCACGCTACTCCAACATGAACGGCATATGCTCTATCACAATAAATATTATCAAATCGAACAAACCAAACCGAAAATGAAATGTCAAAGCCGTCCAACGCCACCGAAAGTAGAAAGTTGCTCTACTTGGGCGTCGCGTTGGACTTTACGATATTTACGATCTAAACGCGACCCGAAGCCTGACGCCGCATTTTGGCTTGCACCATATGAAAGCATTGGTTCTACTTTATCTGTCAACGCACGCAAGCGGCAAAGCGCCATTGTGATTTGGCTTTAAGCCACTTGTTACTTTCAGCGCCACCTGTTTGTTCATTGTGAATTAAATTTAGCCAGCTGCCAGCCAGCAGCTCTCCGGCTAGGGAGAAAATCAAGAGTTGTTGCCAGCAGGCTGTTGTTTTAATTAACACCTGAAATGTGCCTCAACTTCCAACTACTGGCAACTACTGGCTGGCGAGGTTTCATAAAAACACAACTATTTAGGCCTATTCGGCAAAATCTTTTATTCTGTTATGAATCATAAAAGATTTCGACCATAAAAGATCTTTTATAAATCGTATTCGGGGTTTCGAACTTTTATGAAATTCTGTTATGGAACTTCGAAAATTGAAAATCTGTTACGAAGCTGTCAAAACAAACGCGAATTGTCACAGAGTTTTTTTTTATTCATAGTCGGTAGGCAAGTGGTCAAATTTGTGCAAAAAACATATTGATTATGCAGGCAGACTGAAATGCATAAGTTATGAATTACTACAAAATAAATAAAAATGTAATAAACACTGGAATATCTTTTTAGGAAAAAGACAACAAAAAATCACGACCGAGCTAAAGCAAATATATTGCTCTTACATGGAGCTAAATTCAATTGGAAAACACTGTTGAAATCAGTAACCAACTGAATGAATCTGGATGTCCTGGGCGATAAATGAGATAAGCCAAAAATGGCCTACTTTGTGATGATTGTTAAGGATGTGATCCGGTCGGTACCTGTGTAGCCAGCCTGTAGAAGATTAGTTGGTTCAGTGCGCTTAGTCTGGCCTGGTCTGGCTCTTCCTAGAGCTGATGCTGGACATTTGCTGAGGAAATGAGAGAGAGTTTCTTTCTCATTTGTATTTCCGCAACTGCGGCAATGAGGGTTGTATTTTGTATTTGTATGGAATACTTAGTTTGGCCGCATGGCATGCAATTGGCCAATGCGAATGCCCTATGGTTATTGCTGTGATTTTAGCGATATCTGGGCGGGTTCCGTTTAGTTGGTTCTTTGTTTGCTTTCTATTGATGCCTGATATGAAACGTATCTGTAAAAATGTCGCTAGAAACTTGAAATAAATATCCAACTTTACATCGTTGTTTATTACATTATTAGAAATGCACTTGACCTGCATTTGAAATGAAATGTTTGTATTCGTGTCTTGCGTAAATTGTTCCAATTTGTTCATTAGAACTCTATAGCATTCACCGTATCCAATCTAAAGAGCTGAATAATACCAACATAAGGAAGATCAAATGGATCACTATTTAATCATAGTTCCAGCAAAAGTTGTTGGTGTCTTCGTCTAAACCAAAAATATAAATTGATAAATTATTTTCAATACATACCCACTTTTTTATACACATTTATTACATTTGTCTTCTTTTGTAAACATTTCGTTGACGAAAAATTGTATAGATATCCATTTCAATCCAAAACTTTCTAATTAATAAAAATCTTTTATGATAAAAGTCACAAAATGCTGGCTTTTAATCTGTTATGATTTATAACAGATTTCATAAAAGATTTTTGCACGCAGAATACCAATTTTGGAGATCGTAAAAGATTTTTTGACAGTTCGAACTTTTGTATGGAAATTCATAACAGAAAAACAGAAAAAATGGATAAAAGATTTTGCCGAATAGGTCTGAGCCTGATTGTAATTTTTCCGTTTTGCGCCGTCAACAGTAGCATACATCATCTCATCAGTATTCGAGGCTCTTGGTAGTTGGTTGTTTGGATGTATTTATTTTTGAAATGTTTTTGTAGTTAACCTCACGTAAAACCCCCAAATTGTAATACCAGGCGCTTGCTTAACCCTAGGAAAGAATTTCGGATATTCCGAAGTCTGGAATATTTCGAAAATTGCCCAAAAAGAACGGTCACTTATCAACGTACAATAATGTCAGGACGGTAGCTGCTATAACATCCAAATACCAAAGAGTTCAGAACGAGTTTTCAATTATTTATGCCTCCATTGGTATTGACTTGGAATTGGAATTGACCCATAAAGTATAATGAATATTATGTACATGCTTACGTCGGCCGCTTAGTTCATTTTTTTCTACACTCAATATATAGCCCTGTTGCTCTGCCTGGTACTGCCTCTTTATTTATTTATTGCAAATATTTTCAACCACCGTCGGTCGTCGTAATTCATAGTATACTGCCGAAAGTTTTGTGGCCGAATTTCCACCCCAAAAATTAGTCCGCTCGAAAAAGCTTCTCGGTCACTTGACGCACAACTGAACACAAAGTACTAGTCCTTCTTTGATCACTCGTCCGTGAAAACATTGCAAAACAAGAGTTGACGGAATTCAATGAACTTTGATATTTTGAGCCGCAATCTCATTTGCAGCAGACACCTGCCATTTTATCTGTCAACATTGACATTTTCATAAATTATTTCAGCGAATCACTGTCGAAAAACAGTTCACATGTACAATGGATTTGAAGCATCTTTCTAAATTAAGCCCGCTCCACCCTCAACTGCCAAACCACAACAACACTCTAGTTAACTGAAGGGAAGTTGTTTGTTCGGCGGGGGGGATCCTCTGTTTCTGTGAATTGCTTTGTAAGAATTGCCCTAGAACGTCGGTCGGTCGTTTGGTACCTTTATACACATGTTATTCTCATAAACCGTTTGTGGATGAAAATATACGGATGCATTACGAGCAATAGGAGCGGATTTGATTGCATTCGGTTGGCAGCACATCACTATTCTAGATTGGAGGGTGGATGCGAGAAGAATTAACGCAAGGACCTTTCTAGGAAGCCAGTACTCTCGTTTGGAGAGCAATTAATGTTACAACAGCAGAAACCAGAAGGAGTACTAGGTGTACCGTGTACTACCTCGAACGTGTAGGTAGATTGGATGATGCGGTGGAATAGAGAGAGAATTGGTGCAGGATGTTGTTGTGATGAAATGAGGACATGTTGTATATTTAGGAGTATGAGAGACTGATGGTTTGTTGTTAATAATTTTTTTTTTTTTTAATCACGCCGCCGCAGCGCATACTCTCATTGCAGATGAATGCGGTTGCTGTTGCTGGTGGTGGTTGTATTTATCACAGTTGTTGAAGTGCTTGGTATTTCGCTCTTTGGGGGGAGAAATTGTTTGGTTTTGCAATCGTCCTTAGTGAAACGGTTTATCTGCGTTCAGTGTGCGAACTTAGATATAAGCTTTCGGTTTGGTGTGGGAGAACGCAAGTTGTTTGCTGTTTTCTTTTTCCGTTGTGTGTTGTGAACATTTTATGAATTTAATTTGCAACAAGTGTGTCAGGTGTTGTCAATTGGAAGTGTCAAAAAAATTGCTGTTTGTGTTGTGACAATGGTTGAGGAGTTCTTGGAAAAGTTACCCGAAATTGATACACGCTATGAGGTGAGCGTTCTCTCTCAAGTTACAGACATTTCGATACTTGTGTCAAATCAACTTGGTTTCTCTGTAGTGTCTCTATTCCATTACATTAGTTCTTTTCATATTTCTGTCTAAATCTACTAGCTTTTGCATTATACCATGTATTTCGTAAATCTGGGAAATTATTGTTGGTACATTTGGATGAACATTAAGCCCTTAGTGGCACAGTTCTTAGCTACCTAGTGAAGCAAAGAGTTTTATATATTTTAAGGGAGTCAATATTTTTCTGCAATGATGAACATCATCTTTATGGAATAAAACTAAATTACACAAGTAAATGATTTGTTATTGGAAGATCTTACAGCGGAAGAACTGTATCCTCAATTATGGTTAAAATGGTGAGCTCAGTTTGCTAGACTACTCGCAGGATTTCAGGTTCGATCCCCAGAAAAATACAGAAATTGAACATTAGTGAGTCTCATGGTTAAAAAATATTTTGAGGACGTTACTTTTAGGAAAAAAACTGTAAGTAAACCACTTCCCACTGGTTTTTGCTCTTTTTAAATATACCTATGGATTGTTTAACCACATCAATGCATTAGAATAGTTGCATCACAATTAAGCTGATTTTTTGAAAGCAAAAAAAATCCTCATCGACCGGGAGGCGGATTTCTCGATTGTGGACAACTTCTCCCGGGAAAGGCGAACCTATAACGCTTCATCAGCGCCCCGAAATGATCGCAGATGTATGTTTGTTCTGCACTTAAATTGCTGCAAATTGTAGTCTTCTGGAAATATATCCCCAGGAAGCGAGTTCCAAAGTTTCCTTGTCCTGTAACAGAAGGAGTTTTCGAAAGATGATGTCCTCGCGGCTGTCAAGTGTACTGTATGGTCATGGGCATTAGCTGCCTGTCTTGTGGGGCGCCCAAAAGTAGTATTTCGAGGGATAATGTCTTTGAGTTCCTCGGAACATCTACCATGGAAGTACCTATAGAACAAGCAAAGGTCTGCGACTTGTCTTTTGTGCACCAACGGTTGTAGATTCGAAGTGAGTGTAGGGTCTCCAATAAGTCGAACAGCTCGTCTCTGTATGCTGTCAAGTAGGTTAAGGGAATGTTTTAGGGCCGAGCTCCATATATGGGAACAATATTTAAGGCCTGGTCTAACCTGTGCTTTTTAGGAGAAGTTGCTTGGGGCTAAAGTACCTTTTTGCTCTAAATAGGTAGCTCAACTTAGCGGACGCCGATCTTGCGATATAGGATATGTGGTCCTGCTATGTGATTCCTGAATTGACTGTGACCCCTAGAAGGTGCATTGAGTCCATGGGATGGATTGGATGGTCATCCATTTGGATCTGAGGAACTGTTGATGCATTTTTCCTGGAAAATTTTGTGAGCTGTGTCTTGTTTGCATTAAATACAACTAAGTTGTCTTTTCCCCACTTCAAGATTTTGTCCAGATCACCATTTAGAGAACTAATTTGTTCACATCTCTGACTGTGTGATGTAGCCGCATTCACAGACCCACTGTTCGAGATAGAGGATATAAGAGTGCTGTCATCAGCAAAGCTGTAGATATTATTATTTTTCAAACCAAGCAAATCGTTGAAGTGGAAAAGAAATAGAGTTGGAGAAAGAATAGATCCTTGGGGCACTCCTGCATTTATAGCAAACGAATTAGATGATACACCATCTACCACAACTTGGATCGATCTTCCCAGAAGAAAATTTTGCATCCATCCGCAGAGCTGTTGTGGTAATCCATAAGACGCCAACTTCCCTAATAGGGCTCTATGCCAGACTCGGTCAAATGCCTTTGATATGTCCAAGGCTACGGCTCTGGATTCGCCGTGTTGTTCAATTGCTTGCGTCCATAAGTGCGTTATGTAGCTTAACAGGTCTCCAGTGGAACGACGGCTCCGAAATCCGTATTGCCTGTCGCTTATTAAACGCTGGCCTTATAGATATTTGATTATTTCGACATTTATTGCATTTTCCATTACTTTTGAGAGCATTGAAAGTAACGCCATTGGACGATAGTTTTGTGGCAGACAGGTCTCAATACAAATCAATATACAAATCTAAATTTTACAACTTTAGTTGTCATGAATGTTGAAGTGTTTTTTTTTATATATACGGAAAGTGCTAAGCGCCTTTGTCTGATCAGCGTCCACATTTTAAAAAATGCTCTCAGTAGGCAATGAACTTCTATTTACCAAAGCTGGTTAAAGCTAGGAAAATTGGTTGTTCAGCGAAGTCTAAAAGAAAATTTAAAAACTGTTGTGTAAGTTTCAGCTTCAGCAATCGACTTTGTTGTAGGTATCGAGAAAGTGCGCTTACAATGCTTTTACAATATCTATAAGAATGTCTCAAAATGTCAACTCAGTCGGTTTGGTAGTTTTCGAGATACACGATTGTGAATACATATTTTTATTTTTGTATGGGAGGTGCCACGCTCGCTAGGTCCAATTAAAAAATAAAATAGCTCATAGCTGTACTCTATCCTGTAGCATTTTTGAAATAGATTCAGTGTTTCTAGAGCTTATACCTCCTACAAACAAGCACTACCTCTTTATGAACTACCTA
Source organism: Cheilosia soror (assembly GCA_949372485.1). Lineage (NCBI taxonomy): Eukaryota > Metazoa > Arthropoda > Insecta > Diptera > Syrphidae > Cheilosia > Cheilosia soror. The sequence goes on from OX443561.1 coordinate 36,784,791, forward strand.
CAAAACAAAGTAAGAAAAAAATCCTATCTATACGAGCAATAAGCGATAAAGTTTTAAGCGATCCAGTTGTGACCTTAATTTTTCTATTAAAACGACGAAGGCGCTTCTGGTGCTCGGTATTATCGAATAGGAAGAAAGATTCCCTTCGGCTATACTATTTACAATTTAAGTTGGAAAATTTTATGGCGGATATTTGGAAGATTTCGGGATGTCGCCAAAGAAGAGTTTACCTACACCTAAATCATGCGACGCGACTTCTAAACTTATTGAGTGCCGACCTCTTGTAGACTAAGAGGAGTTTTTTATTGGCTTGTAAATATTTTCACAACTACGCTTCGACTTCGTTGTCCCTCAGAGGTGGACTTAACAACATTAACAAGATGTTTGTCTAGTGCGTTGTTGGTCATATGCTTCAAATTATTTTACCACTTCTGGCGTTGTATTTATTTTCTTGAAACTTTTTTTTCAAACTCTCGATAAAAACTAAATCAAAAATCACTCGAAGAATCTTCCTCTAAAACCGTCCCAAGATATTTCGTCCGTTTTTGACAACGTTTATGATTCTGCACCATACAATAGAACCAGGATAATAATTCATCCTATCAGTGTATAATTCAATACATATACGCTATAGCGGACGAATTTGATGTAGATAAACACGGGGTGTGGGGTGTGTATCGATCTGGAATTCCTGCGGTGTTACTAAGATTTTCAGGAGTAGTGTGAAATATGCAGTTAGCACCACTTGCCCTTTCGCTTCAATTGAAAGCCCCGTATATGTCAAAATATGCGGCTTGGATGACATTTCCTGTCCACCTATATTAATGGTGACAGTTTCTATCCCTTTCTACAGCTTATTTAACCTTCTTCGGTTTTGTGTTTCGCCAGTGTTAGGCCGACTGAAAAGGGCTTAACGAAGCAACAGCATTTAGTTTTAATTTCATGGTAATCGGTGGACTAATTTAGGAGAAATACGAATTTAAAGCTATTTAAACGTTTTATTGACAAGTTTTGGGAGTTTTTGAGGCGTTTTTTGACGCATATTTTGGGCTTTTTCTTGTTGTGCCTGTTTTTTTTTTGTATTTTGGAGCGATTTATGGTTCATTTAGGAATTGATTCGAATTAATTGTTTGCATAAATTCTAATCTAAAAATCCGTTTTATTTTCATATAGACAATTACGATCTTTTCACAGACCTATTACAAATTTCTTATCTTACTTTCTCCATTAACACATAAGTATTTCTGTTGTTAGCTATATTCATAAAAATGTCTTCCATAATTGTATTAATTGTCGAAATTGAACTGATTTTTTATTTATTTAAACTTATTTGAGCATTTGTTTTATTTTATGTTCTCCTAGGAGCTTACAACAAAATATTGAAATCTTCAAGACGAATTTTCATTAACAATTCAAATAGAACTCAAACACAGAAAAACAAAAAGTCGTTCGACTTTTTTTTAAAACGTTTTCAATTCGAAATATAATATAGGAGTTTAAATTTATCTATAAAACATGTCGCTTACTGAAAGTGATACTGAATATGACTCATCAAAGAACAACAGACCCGCTATGAGCAATCAGCAATGGGGGAGCGAACGACGCAGCAATTATAGATATTCCAGCAAAGATAAGAAAACTAAGTGCAATGTGCGTTCAAAGTTACTTGTAAGTTGTTGTTACCCCGTTTTGAGGATGTAGTTAGTAAAATTCTAGGTTTTTCTTCCACATCCTGTAGATGTGTAGAAAATATTTTTGCTATACCTATGACTCCCTTTTCTCTGGTAGTGATGTATCTTCTATTCCATCTATCGATTAATGTAGCATTTCTATAGTTTGTTTTATATTAACGAATAAAATATAAAGGAATTAGCTTTTGATACTTACTGACTACTCGTAAGTTTGTAACCATTGTTGGACATAATACTTTTGCATTTAAAAAAAAACAACATATAAGTGCTATCAGCGCGCATCCCTGTATGATTCGAGGCTCGTTTAGGTAAGCGGATTAAATTATAGAAAGTTTTTTTTAATACTGCTTTAATCCAAGGTAATCCATGTTTTTTTTATTACTTTGTGAAATATATTGGCATCTGAAAGAAAGAAACAAAAATAAATTGTTCATATTTTTAGTTTACCCACTTTAAAACTTCCAAAATTTAAACTCTGATAATGCAATGACGCTACGGCAGAAACAAAACTAAGGATTACACTTTCCAATTCCTTTTTCTTTGGCCTAAGAAGGCAACTGACTAGAAACGCATTGTCAGCAAACACTAGGTCCAATGCACACGGAGGAACTGAAAAAAAACTAAACTCGAGTTACAGACCAGTTACGGCCTCCGCGGTGACTTGACTCCACATACAAGGAAACTCATCACAATCAAAATCTCTAGTTCGTTCAGTGTCGTCATGTTTTCAACCAGTAGCGTCGTGTGCGACATCCCATTTGATTACACTGGATATGAGTATTACCCAAAGCAAACTAGTTGCCAATTCGCAACGCTGGCTGATCAGTTTTTTTTTCAGTTGCTTCGTGTGCATTGGACCTAAGGAGACTCTATAAGAAATCATGAAAGCCCGTTTGCGTTGAAGGGCTTTAGAGGAGGAGATTTAACAGCAAGCATTACGAGCTGTATGGCTACATCGATCTGGTCGGAAACAGCGGACTTAATTCCTTTTGAAGACCTTAACATAAAGTACAAAAGAGTAATCGCCAATCATTTCAAATGGGAGAACTGAACAAAATGTAACGTCTCCAGAAATAAAAAAATTGCATAGATGTATGGAACGTAAGGGTGTAGGAGTCTTCGTCCAACCACCTGAACTCAAATTCCCCTAACTCCCCCCGTGACTACTGCTGAAATAATGGTTATAGTCGAGATTTGAGACAGCTTGCACACTTGCTCCGTACACGATAAACAAGGAAACTAAATAGATAGTCAGGCATCAAAAATGACCTGTTATAAGTGTATACACTAACAGGCATACCATAAGTTGGTAAGACATTGCCGACTTATTATAAGTTACCCTGTGTTAGGTTTCAGTTCTAGGCAACTGTATAGCGATCGAACTATCCAGACAAGGCAACCTAATCCACATAATTGACATCATTGAGGGACCGTATGCTCCAAAGCAATAAATCAAATTCTTCCATCTCGAAGAAGTTTTAAGCTTTGTCAAAAACTAGGTGTCAAAACTATATGGGCAGAGTTGTTCACTTTCAGTGGTTAGTGTGTTGGGCTACTGAGCAATGATTTCAGAATTTCACTGCGCCACCTCTCGGGAACGTCTGACAAACATCCGAGGGCAAATCTAGCCGAAGAAATCTTCTCAATTCAATTCAGTTGTATGGACCTTTACTCCTAACTTTAGATGCCAAAAGAAGAAGCAGACTTCTTTCTATAAATGAGAACAAAATCAGCTACTACTGTACTCTCAGAATAGGTACTGGAAGTCCCCGACATCGATTTCCGGAAGAGCTGTATGGATAGATACTTCGAA